>OY720636.1:158936587-161336587 GCA_963169105.1 Ceriagrion tenellum
GGAGGAAGGGGCGGGAAGGGCGGGTAGAAGGGGAGGGATAGGCATTCATTTCCTCCCTCCCCCTTCCTTCTTCTTGATCTCTCTCTTCATCTCCCTCCTCGCCCTCTCTCGGGTCAATGAATGCCCTCGCGGGGGATGATGCAATTATGCCACGATGCTCCTCCATGTCTCCATTCCTCTTCCCTCTCCGTCCTCTCCGCAGTGCACTCGCGCAATCTAGCGTGTACCACTAGGACTGGAAGAATATGAGTCGACGCAGACGCGCCGCCATGCCTTGGGCTTCGCTTTTTTAAGGTGGCTTGAGCGGAAAATCACTTTACTTAGAAAAAAATGAATTTGGTCTCATTTTCGAAAATGAGACCACATAGTCGAAAATCAGGCGATTGTCATGACGCGTAAGACGTTATTTCTCTAAAATAATTGCACTCATTTTGAATTTAAATCCTTCATCCCTATGTCGGAACGTAATAGTGTTGCACACTGTGCATTGTTACGTCACATTTAACATCCTCGTGAATTCATGTGACGCATATTCCACTGTTTAGGTAGTCCGAGCGAAATATCATTTCACTTGGAAATCGATGAATCTGGTCTCAATTTAAAGAAAAATATCTCACCCTTCTAATGACATCAAAAATTCACCCCTTACTGCATTACAATTGGAGATATTTGCCAAAAAGTACAAGCCCTTTTTATATGGGAAATGGTACGTGTATGCACTCCAGAGAGACATTATTTACAAAATGAGGAATTTCTATCACTAAGATGTCGTCAAAAAACTGACAGTGTAGAGTTTGCGTGTTTTCTCAACTAAATTTGAAAATTAATCATTTTATCACCACAATATGTTCTTGGGTATCACAAAAAACATTCCGTTTTGAAGGAGTTTCAAAAGCACCGCGCGAAAAAAAATGAGTCAAGTTAAAGACTTATTTAGATATTTTCATTAAATTACTGACAATTTCTTTCATTTATAACTATGTTATTGCACCGTTAATAATGCAATATTTAATTCATGTGTCGTATAGCTGGTGAAATTAAAACGTATAATTCGAAAATGGTCTCTATTATGACTAGGGAACTATCGCGCTCGGACTACCTTAAGGTGGTTGGTGAGCGGTTTATACTTTTATGGACAGATTCACATTAAACTTTGCGTGCGTCTTCTCATTGGTGATATCTGGAGATTAAAGTGAAAAAAATGCATCAACGGATTTGGTTTTTTAGCAACTCATCATCAATGCAGATCTGTCCTAAGACAGGTTCCAGCTGAACTCCTCCAAACTTCTCTATTTTGCGCCCACATTTTCACCTCTTGAATAACTCCTTTTCTCCCTCAAATCCGTCAACATATCAAATTTTCGTCTTCCTTTCTGTCGTTTTCCTTTCACTTTTCCTCCCATTATCTTACTCAGGAGGCAATCATGCCTCATGTAATGCCCCAACCAGTTTTCCTTCCTTCTTCTTATGGCATTCATGATTGATCTTTTCTCGTCAATCCTTTCCAAAACTTGGTCATTCCTCACCTTGTCCGTCCATCTCACTCTCATTATCCTTCTCCATAACCACATTTCAAAACTTTCAAGATACTTCACTTTCTTTATCCTATAGGTCCAAGTTTCTGATGCATAGAGGGCCACGCTCCATACAAAGCATTTATCTATTTTATCTATCTATTTATCTATTTATTTCACCTCCAAAAACGGCAAAAAGGCTATTACATTGGCTGACATAATCAATAAATAAATTGAAATTTCAAACAAAAACATAACATTCATTAAGTAAAACAATGATGAGGCAATCGTAAGAAAGGGACTTATGGATTGGAGAGGGATGGGTCACTTAAGTGGCGTTTAAGGGAGGATTTGAAAATGGTGGCAGAGGAGAAAAGGTCCAAGGACCAAGGATATTTCGAGGCCAAGGAGTTAAACAAGGAGGGGATTCGGAAGAAGAGAGAGCGCTGGGAGATGGAAAGACGGAATCGGGGAGTATGCAGTAGACAGTTACTGCGTAATGGACGGGGAGGAACATGAATACTAAAGAGAGGGAGTATTTCATTGGTCCGTTGAGAGCCGCTGAAGATTCTTTGTAGGTACATCAAATCTGATAAGACACGGCGGTGAGTTAAATGAGAAATGCCAAGAGAGGAAAGGATGAGGTCACGGGATGAGCTTCTGAATGTGGGGTCTCGATGGCGAACTATGGCGAGAAAGAAGTTGACTGGACGGTTTAGCAAATCCAAGGTAGTGGGGCAGGCGGTAGACCAAATTGCAAATTTAGCAAACTTCTTCCTTAGGGTAATAGGTATTTTATTGGCAGTTAATAGAGCTTTAGTTTTTTCAAAAGCTTTCTTTCCCATGGATATTCTACTCTTGATTTCCTGTGTACAGTTTCCATCTATATTTATCAGCATACCAAGGTATCTGAAAGATTCTCCTTGTTCTAGTCTCTGACCTTTTAGAAATTCGATGCCATTTCAACACTTATCCATGTGGCACTTGACATGTCTTGATAACTCGATCACACATGCATAATTTCCTAAATAAAATACATACATATCTTATTATTAGAATTTTTACATACAAATATCAAGGTGTCTCGCCGAGTTCAATATAAATAACATAGTTTAATAAATGTAACATGGTTCAATGTAATTTCCACTAAATTTCGGTTAACGTGCCGAAAAATAGGTATTACATGCTTAAATTAATAAAAATGTCAAATATAATTTTTGAATTGTTTCCATTATTGTCATCACATGACGCTCATTGTGTAATTTGATGCGTAGATATTGCAAGAATGAGGGAACAGAATTAGAGCATCAACTTTTTTCCCATCAGTCGTTTTATGCATTTGCGCATGTATAGATGAAATTCACCGCTTATACATGGGGTAATTTTCATGGAAAATCCACATCAGACGGTGAAATAAATTTCCTCGCGAAAAAACGGCCCCGCGATGAGATTGGCGCAAAAACAGTTGCACATCAGTGAGATTTGGCCCATAGAACAATGATCGACTCACTTGAAATGTGCCCTCTTAAGGCATTCCGAGCGAGATTGTTCCCTAGACATAATGGAGACCATATTCGAATTATACGTTTTAATTTCATCAGCTGTAGGATATACAATATTGCATTATTAATGGTGCAATAATATAGTTTTATATGACAGATATTGTAAGTAATTAAATGAAAATATCTGAATAAGTCTAAAATTGACTCATTTTTTTGCGCGGTGCGTTTGAAACTCCTTCAAAACGGAAGGTTTTTTTGTGATTCCGAAGAATTTTCTGCGGTGACAAAATGATTAATTTTCAAATATAGTTGATAAAACATACAAACTACGTGCTGTTAGTTTTTTGACGACACCTAAGTGTTAGAAACACATCATATTGTAAACAATGTCTCTCTGGAGTGCATACACGTTCCATTTCCCATGTAAACGGGCTGGTATATTTTGGCAAATATCTCCGAAAGTAATATGGTAAGGGGTTAAATTTTTTATGTCATTGGATAGGTGAGATATTTTTCTTTAAATTGAGATGAAATTCATTGATTTATAAGTAAAATGATATTTCCCTCAAACTACCTTAATCCGCCATCCATATATCATCTCCCTTCGGTCGCTCACCTCTGCCAAGGCGAGGAGTCGGGCGAATCCGGTCGAAGTGAGGGGTGGCCACGGGAAGGGGGGGCAATCGAGGGCCGAGAGCACCACACGTCGTCCTTTCGGCGCAACGCATGACGCGGGGGGAGGGGGGCGCAGACGCAAAGGTCGGGACCCGAATGCCACCGACCCTAGGAGGAACAACCCGGCCGTTCCCCACCCGCTCCTGCCACTCCCGCCCCCCCATCCGCACACTGCACCCCGTGAGCGGGAAGGCAGTGCTGCTCCTCCTCCCATCCCCTCCGATCAATCCTTTTCCATCTTCACTTACTCCAGAATCGGCGAACCCACGATGCGAGAGAAATGGCGTCCATTCAACTTGAGACATTTTTGGGACTCATGAAGAAGAAGTGGATTATTATCTTCATTGGCTTTGTTTTAGTCCGGCGACAATTCACAGCGTACACAACGATCAATTTTGTGGAATTACGCCCTACGATTTCAGGGAAGTGTTTAGTATCATACTTAATGTAGTTTCAGCGAAATACCATTTTACTCAGAAATCAATGAATTTGGTTTCATTTTAAAGAAAAATATCTCACTCTTTTAGTGACACCAAAAATTTAACCCCTTACCACATTACTTTCGGAGAATTTGCCAAAAAATACCAGCCCTTTTATATGGGAAATCGTACGTGTATGCACTCCAGAGAGACATTATTTACAAAATGAGGTAATTCTAACAATTAAATGTCGTAAAAAAACTAACAGCGTGTAGTGCGTATGTTTTCTCAACTATATTTGAAAATTAATCATATTGTCACCACAGTAGGTTCTTGGGTATCACAAAAAGCCTTCCGTTTTGAAGGAGTTTCAAACGCACCGCGCGAAAAAAAATGAGTCAAGTTAAAGACATATTTAGATATTTTCATTCAAATACTTAACAATTTCTGTCATACAAAACTATATTATCGCACCAATAATAATGCAATGTTTAATTCGTGTCCCACAGCTGGTGAAATTAAAATGTATAATTCGAATATGGTCGCTATTGTGACTGTTCCTTTTTTCGGGATTCATTCCTCGATGTATGTTTTAAGAAAACAATAATATTTCGCTGGTCCTCCTGTCAGCTTCATCAGGTTAACTGAACTGACTTCTTAGTCTCGCTCGTCTTTCTAAGACTGAGAAGTCAGTTCAGTTAATCTGATGAAGCTGGCAGGAGGACCAGCGAAATATTGTTGTTTTCTTAAAACATACATCGCGGAATGAATCCCGAAAAAAGGAACAGTCAACTCTGCATCCGCGGAAGCCTACGAGCTAATGGTCGCTATTATGACTAGGGTACTATCTCGCTCGGAGTACCTTAAAGAATAAATCTTCAAAAATAAATAAAACGCTTTCACCGACTTGCGTAATAATCAGGTATAATTATGACAGCTTCGAGTGTATCTATACATACATAATCCAGAATATGGATATATCTTTACTGGAATTTTTCATAATTATAGATAATTGCTCAAGTCAGCGAAACACCTAGTGCCAAATTTATTTACACATTTATTCCACATTTATGTGGAAAAGTACTAGAATCATGCTTTTAGCATGGATTCACGGAAATTGATATTCATTACAACTGATGGTAAAATTGGAGAAGGGAAAGAGTGGGAGAGGTTCTTAAATGTTAGTCTTTACTGAACACACATTGATAATCGCTTTATAAGTCACATGAAATAAAACTTATGGAGTTATTATGAAGTGATCATTTTGGATATCATTCGTTGATAGCCCAGCTAATGAAATTTCAACGCTTAAGACCAAGGGTCTATGAGCGCTGGATTTATGAACAGGAGTTTAGCAAACTACTCAAAGTGGTGTTCAAATCCATATTTGTGCCAGATGCACGTCGGTAGAAGAGCGAATTTATCATTTTAGACTTTACCACGGCTCGATAGAAACAAGTTTTGTAACAGATTTTAAGCAATCCGGGACTTGCCAATGAGTTCCATTTTTACGGAGTCACCCGCAATGCACAATCGTGCGATATTCCACAGAGAAAAAACTCATCCGCCTTGACCGGGATTCGAACCCGGATCCCTCGATTTCCGGCCCAGTGCTTTAGCCAGTTAATCTATCTGTGGATTTTAGTGATCTTTACGGGACCAGATGTTCTCGACTGCCGGACATAACAATGTAACGACCAGTCGCTACTGAGCGCTGAGCGCCACTGCCCAGGAGGAAAATACCTACTATGAATACAGAGAGGCTCTATTAGACAGATTTAAAGCTATCCAGAACTAGCCACGGAGTTCCACTTTTACGGAGTCAACCACAATCCACAATTGCGAGTAATTCCACGGAGAAAAAAATCATCCGCCTTGACCGGGATTCGAACCCGCATTTCCGGCCGAGTGTTTCAGCCAGTTAAGCTACTGAGGCGTCCTTTTCCCTGCGGATTTTAGTGACCTTTCGGCCGGAAATCGAGGGATCCGGGGTCGGCTCCCGGTAGGGGCGGATGATTTTTTTCTCTGTGGAATTTCGCACAAATTTTGTAACGTCTGCAGTAGAATTATCCTATAACAATCTAGTCATCGTATTTTCCGAAATTACCTTTGATTCCAATATGCACTAATCAGGGATTTTGTTGCTTTCATTCCCGATGGAAAATTGCTCATTGCACTATAATCCCTCGCTACCCATCGAAGGGTCCTCGATAGCCCAACTGGTTCAAGTGGCATTCGGTGCAACTTGGGAGGGATCCATATTTGAGACCCCGTCGAGGTGAATGCTTTTTCATCTGCAAAGTGTAGTTTGCAGTGAATTCCCATTAATGAAATCGATCTAGAGTTTAAGCGTTCCTTATTTCAATGAATTATTTTAATGCCATCAAGAATAAATGAAGAACTCGAGTGGCGTAAGGACCAATGATAATTGTGCACATGGTGGATGTTTAAATATTATTATCATTCTCGAAGTTCGACCTTTGTTTATCAGCCCTGAAAAGAGAAAGCACAATCTTTTCGACGCATATCTTCTAACTTAAAGATTGGAATTCTGATTACGTTCTTACATTCCCATTGGAAGTAAGGAATACATATAAGTTATTTTGGCGTTCTATACTGATTCCAGACGGATAAAATCAAATTCTAATCGCATGAGTTCTCATGTAATTAAAAAGTCAAAACTTTACTCTTTTTTCGGTTACGTACTCTGTAAACTGTCAGCAGGATGATTAGAATTTCAAAAGCTAATGAAACTGACCAATTCCGCGAAATCATCGTCAGGGTTTTAAACCTATTTTATAGATCTATGAATAGGAGAAGCCAGATTAATGGAAGGAAAAATCATAGAAGAATTCAGAGCACCTGACTGAAGATGTTTACCTGGAAACCTGTAAAATTGTTTATATCTGTGAATCATGCTTGCAAAAAGTTGAAAAAAGTAATATATTCACGATTTCTAATTAAACAAATAAGAGATATAAACTGTAAGAATGAGATATCAGTATGTATAATTGTTAGTCAATCAGTGAAAACTATTTTAAAAATTGAGGATATGATGCTCACCAATGAAACTAAAGGGCAGAATGCGCCATCTCATTACGAATATATTGCATTTGTAATTGCTACTGAAGTACAGATTACCACCACTGAAACGCAACAATGCTTTTCCTCGGTTGAATTTTTTGTACGAGATTTATCTTCATTTCATCAGTAATTAGCGACACATTAGTTAGGCAATGGTATTTTCCATTCATATTGCTAGATTTATTACACTTGAATGGTCCTGAATATTCGAGAATACTCATCATAGTTGAATGACATTCTTTCACATTGCACATGGCAGAACTTTTCTTAAATAACTTCCTGGGGATAAAATCTGAGAAGATAACAGTCGCTTTAAAAACAGATACGTGTTTTGAGATGGGGTCGAAAGAAAACACTTGTCAAACACAGATCAAAGCTGGCAAAAAATTCAAGATGTATGCATAAAATGGCAAAGGTTGAACGCCGAATCAGGGAATAGTATCGTCACATCATGAGAGGATCGAGAAAAGGCATATAAATTTCCCCGAGTTGATGTGATTCATAGCATTGCAGGTGTCACTCTCGGGAGTCGACAGTCGAAGGGGAATAGTGTGCGAACCAAAGCACTCCGACCACATTGATGTCGGGGATACCTCGGGGACATTGAATTACATCCTAAAGCTACGTCCACACAGGGCGATGATCGCCGGCAACATGTTGCCGAACGATGTTGCCCGGCGATGTTGACGGAGTGTCTGTATGCAAAGAAACATCGCCGTGTTGCCCGGCGACAAATTTCAATGGTGTGTTGCTGTTGCCGCGTTTCCCACTCGGAATGGAAAACATCGCTCCACCCGGATACACTACGGGCCGAACAGAGGCGATTTTGGCGGGTAATTTGAGGCGGCCAGTTCAACAGCCTTGATATGGATGACAATGTAACACTGATGGCCACTTATTCGTGGAAATTTTTACAATGATAGGTAGATACTCGCGCCTTCACGAAGTCAACCAGTCGGAGTTCTTCAGAGCTGCTGTGCATGGGACCAGAGAGCCCAGCTAGCATGTTAGCTTTTCCTAAGCTTAATATGACCCTGCCACATCAAGTTTGATTTTCGCAAGCTTGATTCAAGCGTGCCTCAAGCAGTCCATGCCAAGCTAACAACGGAGCACTTGAGTCAAGGTAATTTCCAGCTTGCCAACACCTTGATGCATGCGCAGGCATAAATATAGTTCGTCTTATGTCGAATGAAGTCATACACCGCATTAAAATTGTGAGAGAAATTTTTTAAAGGCCTACAATACTTGCAATTTAAAGTGGTGAAAGAGAAGAGATATTCCATTTTCCTCAAAAAATTAGTTTTGGATATCTTTTTTCGTGTACCTACTTTTGTTCATTTTCAGAATGTAGCCTTTGTAAAATAGTTGTGTGGATCACACCTTGTAGGGAGATGAAATTAGTCATTTCTTGTATAGAATCTGAGCAGCTTGATTCATACTTGCTGGTGAGGGAATAGTTAACCTTATTCAAAACAAACTTATGTTTGAATCAAACTGGAAATCAAGCTTGATTTAAGCTACACTGTTAAGGTTACAGAAAGCTTGACCGGTGGAGGCTAGCTTGTTTGATTCAAGCTTGAAATAAGCTTAATAGCTTGATATGTCAAGCTTGATTAAAGCTTGGCGACTTGTATTGTCGATTAAATCAAGCTTGATTAAGGCTTACTTTGCTATCTGGGAGAGTTCCGGAATCCGCAGTTACGGCAAGTAAGTTATTGAAGGAGGTACCATCGTTAAGAAGTAATTCCTTCGTAATCCATTCACCCTTATTATCACCTCCTATTAAAACCTTTTGTCCACCATCTCCTCTTTCTTTGCCTCCAACTATTCACAACAACACAAGCAGCAGCGACGCCGGCAGCAACGCGTATATCCATTTTAACCCGAGGCGCAACGAACCAGACGGAACACCGTATTTCGCGCTGCAAAAAGTTGCCGGTTCGCTGGCGGCTCTGTGGACAGGCAACATCGCCGGATACATGTATCCAGACACAAATCGGTGTATCCAGCGGCGAATGTTGTTGCGGGCGATGTTGCCGGTATCCAGCGATTATCGTCCTGTGTGGACGTAACTTGATGAAACAATAATCCACTCCCTCTAACAATGACTGTTTAGTACTATTCGGTTACGAGGTGTGGCTATAAAATAACGAGACTGATGCCACTACAGAAGAACCACGCATGCGCCAAAGTCGTAAGACTGAGAGCTGTTTAGTGTGAACCCTTCTCTTTCGATTGTTGCCGTACGCGTGTCTGTAGACATATTAGTTTGGCCGTTGCCTTCGTTTGTATAAGATCTGTTTGTTTTTTTTGCCGAAAATATTCCAAGTGTTTTTAATTGAGCAAAAAATTGTCGTGAAATTTCATCTGAAACTAGGAAAAACTGCCACTGAAACTTGTCTTTTATTATTATTCTCGTATAATGCCCACTGGTGACTCCAGTTAATTTAACCGACCATCTATTTAACAACTTAGATTCTACCACACCGTCTTCTTTCGCCAATCTTACTATAAAATAAAAAAACAGAATATACTACATTTAAGTTTATAGACACGTTTATTATAACGCGGAGAAAATTTTCAGCATAATCATTAAATGTTACTTGGCATCAGGTACAATTGATGAATATTTTTTATTTTTTAAATTTATCTTCACTATCCCGAATACAGTACAATGGGCCTATTTACGTCGGGTGAGTAACAGTACCAACGGACGAGACAGTAATATCCATGTCCTGGGCAAACAATATTCTACCCCTGCGGGACTCGAACCCGCGACCTTCGGTTTAGCAGGCGAGGACTTTACCCCGCCGCACCGGAACCACAGTACTGGTACTCAATACTGGTACCACTCCTTTATTTGCAAAAAATGTCGCACATTATGTTAATTTCCATATGACCGTCTATGTTATGTGTGTTAATTTCCATATTGGATGAATTTCACCCATTTTCATATGGAAATTAAAAAGAAAAAGGAGAGGCTATGATGAGAAACAAACGAGACCATGAGGAGAGTGAATGAAGGGGGGCAAATCGGCGACACGAACGATGACCAGTCCAGTGAACGCTACAAGTGGATTAAGCCCAATGTAACAGTAATAACTTGGTGTCCGGACATCGTACGAACCATCGGCGCAAACTGCTTTGCCCTCTTTGAATTCCAACGTCGTCGGATTCGCCATTACGTTTACGGCCGCCGACCATTTTTTTACTGGCGTCATTCGAGATCAGTTTTACGACGCCGGCGCTGGTGTTGCCCGTCCCAACCGCGCCTCCGTTGAGCCGCACCCACACCCCCACTGACGACGAGCTACATAACTACACTTAGGATCACTCACGTGCTAGTCACGCCTGTGACCTTTTTTTATATCTGTGCACTACAAGTGTTTTTCGCCAAGTGGATATATATATGTATATATATATATATATATATCCACTTGGCGAAAAACACTTGTAGTGCACAGATATAAAAAAAGGTCACAGGCGTGACTAGCAGTTACATATAGAGCACAAAAAAAGTAAAACTCACAGAAATTTTGATATATTTCGGCGGACACAACCGCCTTCGTCAGAATGTCCTTCTAACATTCTGACGAAGGCGGTTGTGTCCGCCGAAATATATCAAAATTTCTGTGAGTTTTACTTTTTTTGTGCTCTATATGTAACTGCTAGTCACGCCTGTGACCTTTATATATATATATATATATATATATATATATATATATATATATATATATATATATATATATATATATATATATATATATATATATATATATATATATATATATACGGACTAGTTCCGAAAGCTAGCTATGTAAGTGTGATCGTCTCTTTTTTTGTGTGTCTATCTCCTCCATCCTATCCACATCGTGTGTTCATCGCCGCATGGCTGACTCCAATCCATCAACGTATTTATGTGTATATATATATATATATATATATATATATACACACACAAATAAAGGTTCAAACAGAAAAGTAGAAAGAAAGTGGATAGGAACACATAAAATTGACGAACACGATGGTGGTGTGAAGATGTAATGATGGCCGATTCCAAGCAGAACATATATATACACAGTAGATCGTCGATAATCCGGATCAATTGTTACCGAACCTAGTCCGGATTATCAAAAAGTCCGGATTTTCGAATAGAACCAAAAAAAAGGCCGTTTAATGCCTAAAATATAAAGAACCTTAAACCGCAAAAACAGTATTTAATTTAGTACTATAGTTAAATAATTAGAGAAGATAAACAAAATATTAATTAATATTATGAACTTATTACATAGTGTTCTAATGAGGCATACTGTAATACCGTAATACGTCTCGCATCGAAGTTTTTGATAAATATGTTCATACATTGTATTCACTTCAAATTATTTTTTCGTCGGATGTGAATCCGGATTACCGACGGTCCAGATTTTTGACGTCCGGATTATTGACGCTCTACTGTACGCACGATGGGACTCGTGTGCGGAATACGTACTCTCGCAGCCGCGCACATATTTAACCTCGATGGGTGACCGGCGAGTCCTACCGCTGTCGCCGTGAAAGGGCAAGGGTCAGGGAAGGAGTTGAACAACTGTCAATGCAGGGACGGCTGATTGGGCGGACACATGTCGTGCTCCCTAGGGGGACAGGATTCACAAGGAGCGGACTACCCCGGGGGCAATGCAGGGGGGGAGTGGAAGTTATAGCGGATCGTCTCCCTCCAACTGGGCGTGGAATACTCCGCCCTTCTCCCGCACCTTCTCCCCCTGACTGCTGCACCCGCCTATCCTGAGACGTAGAACGTCACTGCGCGGTTTCCGAGCGCAGCTCTCGTCGACTGCAGCATTGAATAGAGATCCAAGAGGGGATCTGCCAGGAGGAGAAAACATAACGAATAGAAATCTGTCGCGGCAAGATAGGTGCCAAAAACGGTCATAGTCCTTCGTGGTCATAATGTTGCGGGTTCAATTCTTCATGCGCTCAACATAAAATTCCACGTTTTAAGGTAGTGCGAGCGAGATAGTTCCCTAAATCATAATAGAGACCACATTCGAATTATACGTTTTAATTTCATCAGCTGTGAGACACACGAATTCAAATTTTCATTATTAATGGTGCAATAATATAGTTTTATATGACAGAAATTGTAAGTAATCAAATGAAAATATCTAAATAAGTCCTTAACTTGACTCATTTTTTTCACGCGGTACGTTTGAAACTCCATCAAAACGGAAGGATCTCGATCCCGAAGATTGTGATCCCGAAGAATTTACAGTGGTGACAATATGATTATTTTTCAAAAATAGTTGAGGAAACGCATAAACTACACACTATTGATTTTTTGAATAGATCTAAGCGTAGGAAATGCCTCATTTTTCTCTCTGGAGGTCTCTCTGTAGTGCATGCACGTACCATTTCCCATGCTAAAGGGCTGGTATTTTTTGGCGAATATCTCGGAAAGCAATGTGGTAAGGGGTTGGATTTTTTGTGACAATGGAAGGGTGATATATATTTCTTTTAAACGAGACCAAATTCATTGATTTCTAAGCAAATTGATATTTCGATCAAACTACCTTAATGCGAAGGTTGCCATTAAAACAGCGTGAGAATGTGATGGTAGTAGAAGTGGGTTATTTGGTTCGTCTGCGGCAAAGGGTCATTTGCAAAATACTCAGCCCGCTCGACGCATTACAAATTAGGTCTCCACTAAATGTGAGGTGTAACTGTAATTACAGATTTTATGCATTTCTGTTTTATGAGTAATACATGTAAGTAAACGTGTGTATATGCAAACTATATTCAATTTTAAAAACCAATTTCTTTCAAATGCAATAAATTTCGACTTAGGCTATCCGGATCGTCCCCTAGAAGAATATCTAGGCTACCCGCGATGGCCATCCTGCTGCGTATGACCCGGTATTTAGTACATGCTGTCAGTAGGTGATTCACAGTGCGAGAAGCGTCACAGTCATCGCACTGTGGTGGGGTCTTGTCGGCAGTAAATAGAAAGGAATGTGTAGAATGACAGTGCCCAATCCTCAAACGGGTGATTGCGACCTCATCCCTACGTTTGCTCCTGCGAGAGGGTGAGAATGTTCTAGTTGACGTAATGACCCCTTCAATCTTTTCACTTGCCGTTATCTTTGACAGTGTAGGATCAATAAATGCGCTCTGTTATTCAATTGAGCTAATTACAGGGTGTCATAATTCAATTTTTTTTAATCATTCTCCTCATGGCCTCTTTTTTTCTCACAACAGCCTCTTTTCTTTTAGTCTGTAAGTTGACCCATCACAAGTTTGGCATAGTTTTGCAAATAAAGGAATGGAAGTAAATGACGGCCACTCGCCCTTTATTCATTACACGTATTCTTTCTTATGCCATTACGAATTTAATAATTATGCCGTCATTTTTCTCCGCATTGCAATGAACATACACCTAAACTTAAATGTGAGATCTTGATTGAACTTTTATACTATGCACAGTGGAAGAATACTTTCTGTGGTAGTACGTAAGTTGTCAAACAGATGGTTGGTGAACCGGACACAGGTCATCAGTTTGTGTGAATAGTGATGGAAAACTAAACCGTCATTGTTAAAGGAAACGGGTTTTTTTGTTCTTATGGGATGCATTGCAATGAATCATTTTCCATTGTAAACTTTAAGTCATCACCGTCTACACTTCACATTTTGCACACGTAAGCGCCCTCTGATGCGCTGTAACTTTTGCTCAGGAGGACCTAAATGTTTATTTCTCGAGTCTTTCTCCCGAGAACTGTAACATTGCATCTAAAAATATCTGGTCTACCTCGCGAACTGTTAAGGTCTAATGCGACAAAGGAAGTAATCCACGAAATGTGGCTATTATTTTTTAGAAGCTTGACATTAACTTGATGATCCAAGTATACCAACACTATCAAAATGTTGCCAGGAACTATTTTATCCCAGCCCCTTGGTATACAATTTAATTGTTCAGATTTATAATATTATTTAATTATCCTTTATCTCATGCCTTCAGAATTTACTGGTATGCGAGATACCTGAAAGGAGGAAAACGTCTTTGAAAGCCTGTGAATGTTTCTCTGAACTCTCTTGTTGTGAAAGACGCATTTACATTGATTGAGTCGATGGCTGAGGCCATTAATTACCTCTGCACTGAGTCTATCCTTATCGAGTGGTCCAGGTTGATAGCCCAACCACTTTAGAAAAAAGTTATATTTTAAGAGTCGATATTCTCATGTTTCAACAATGCGAAACGACTTTTAGTTCACTATATTTTTTCTGGTTACCATTTTTCGGCCATTTTTCAGTCTCGATGCAGAGTATTTCCTCTGTTTTCAAGCGTTGGAATTAACTTGGTTTCTCTACTGTGGTGGGTTCTAGGTCAAATAAGTAAAACTTGTTATGTTACTCACTTTTAATACTATAGTTTCATATGCAAAATAACCTATAATTACTAATTTTTCATCATTAAATTTACTTTCAAAATGTGGAGTTTAAAACGTATAAATGGCCAATGGTTGTGCAAAACTTTCTCAGACGTGTACGTCTGAACGGCGATTTAGTTTCTCTATCTCGTTTTCCTAAAGGTTTCTGCAACATTATCGTAAGGTCAGCAATATACTTGAGCAAATATTTCGATTCGTCCCTCTTGGTACCAGCTGTGTTCTTGGTATCATGGAATATAGACCATAATCCCGGATTGGTAATGAGGAATGATTGAGTTAGGGAGAGATACCGCACCTTATTCCCAAAACATCCTGTGATGTATGCCAAACAAAAATACACGGACATCTCGAAGAGTCTGTTAAGAACCATTGAGAGCGGAAGTTAACCACAAAACGTCTTTAGGCCGCTTTACACAGTACATCTTATTGTACAAACGAATGTACGAATTCCTTAATGATGGAAATTGTGCCGTGTAAAGCGGCGAATTGTATGATTGTCTGAATGACTTAACGGGAAATAGAACCTGTTCTAATTCCATTCAGTTTCCTGTACATTCTATGATACATTCATTTGTACAATAAAATGTAGCGCGTGAAGCGACCTTTTAATTTAAGTATAGAAGTCTGTATTCTAGGGAGGAGGGCATTTTCTGATTCACAAAACCTATTACCGGAGAGCGGTTTTTGATTTGAATATGTAAATAATAATGAATCCCGGAGCATAATTTTAACATATTCATGTCCGGGTTCCCGCTCAGTCAACCACGTGAAGCATCGCTGAGCTCTGCTGGCGCCGGAAGGAGCGATCACCCCCAACCGTCCGAATACAGTTCCCCTTGCTGCAAGTGGCAGTGCGAAGAAGCGAGTGCGAAATAACGTTAGTCATCGATGCGCGTTCAACTGAGTTACAACAACCGGTCTAGGCCCGGAAGTATTTGGGCTAACAATTGATGCCGAGAAGAAGACAGGCTTAAGACGAGGGGATTAAGTGAGGAGCGAGAGTTGACTGACGGAAGGAGCTGGAAGAAGGCGAAGTAACTGGATGGAACTGACGTTAAATCGCAATGGCTGTGACTTAAACATCAGTTACTCGCAATACACCGCGAGAGAAATAAGGACGTCGGTGAAGAGAGAGAAGACAGGGAATAGGTATTTTGATTTGGATTTAGAGAAATTAGAAGCACATGTGGAGCTGAGCCGAAGGGTTGTGAGCGGAATGGAGGCATTCATTTTAAAGAATGAACCGATTGTAACTTCCACACAAGATTTATTCAAACCTTAATAGGTTAAAATAAATCTTGTGTGGAAGTTACAATCGGTTTATTCTTTAAATTGAATATTCAGAATTTCCACAAAGTTACGCCTTCTGTCCTCAGAGAGTATGGAAGTACTTTTCGAAGGAGAGAATCCGGCGGGAATGCCTTTTCTCCGTCTGGAACAATCCTGATTGGTCGAATGCCACCGACAACAATGATGCTGCCAACCAACAAATGCACTCAATTTTCGCGCACTGCGGTGGAGCGTTGAGAGGGTACGGGATAAATTCACTGTTCACCCCAGTCCAAGAAATTCAGTTAGAAGGACAACAAAATAAATATACGAAGGAAATGAATCTAATGACTCCACTACGCAAAGACCACTCTCAACATTTGAAATTGGTCTGCGGGTGATTTATGTGACAGTGACGCTTTGCAGCGCGAACGGAAACATGGAATCATGGTGAGGCTAAGACTCAGAATTGAGAAGAATTCATTACACCGATTATCATTACACCGATTATCCGCGATGATACTTGGTCAGCTATGGTGCTTGGCCGTTTATTTAGAGATTTTGTTCTCTAAGGGCAGTTTAATTTCGTTGATTTCGTACGACTGTAGCCAATGTGAGGCATTGAATGAGAAAAATTTATACATTCATTCTCGCATTCAACTTAAACGTTTGAACTCCATTCATAATGATGGTTTGTATCCGCCCCAGGGATATCTCTCTTGAATTAATATTGGCCTTCAGAACGATAAATAGTGCATGACAAATAAATATTATCAATATTCTTAACACGTTATCATTTTAAGGTAGTGCGAGCGAGATAGTTCCCTAATCATAATAGAGATTATATTCGAGATATACGTTTTAATTTCACCAGCTGTGAGACAAACGAATTAAATATTGCATTATAAATGGTGCAATAGTATAGTTTTACATAACAGCAATTGTAAGTAATCAAATGAAAATATCTAAATAAGCCTTTAACTTGACACAGTTTTTTCACGCGGTACGTTTGAAACTCCATCAAAACGAAAGGTTTATTGTGACTCCGAAGAATTTACTGCAGTGACAATATCATTAATTTTCAAAAATAGTTAAGAAAATACAAAAACTACACACTGTTGATTTTTTGACGAGATCTAAGTGTAGGAAATGCCTCATTTTTCTCTCTGGAGTGCATACGCGTACCATTTCCCATATAAAAGGACTGGTATTCTTTGGCAAATATCTCGGAAAGTAATGTGGTATGGGGTCATTGGATTTTTGGTGTCATTGGATAGGTGAGGTTTTTTTTAAATGAGGCCTAATTCATTGATTTCTAGGTAAAATATTTTGCTCAAAATACCTTTATTGTATTCACTGGACCAATCGGTTCTCGAGGACTAGTGTTGATAAAATAAGAAAAATACACAACGTGTTTCATTTTTCGTGAGGTTCCAATCAAATATTATCTACCTTGCAATAATATCTCCATAATGAAGTAAACAACAGTTGTAAAACTGCAATAAGTCTCTTTTTGAACGGGTCATCTTCTTATGTCACTAATAAAAGGACATTCAACTATCTTGCAAGTTGCATTCGGAGTACTGAGAAAAGCACTTTCGAATTACATGGAATTACAAACAATTACACACGCATTCAAGATATGCCAAAGGTAGCCATTTTCTGCCAATGTTTCCTCATTATCTCTAGGGGATGAGCTTCATCGCTTCTATGATTGAGATTTTTTGGCATGAGAAAAACAGGAACTCAAAACCTTGATTTAGCCATAATTTTTACTGCGTTGCATCAATTCCCATACCGTTTAATGATCACACCTCCGATTTTTTTTTCGAACGTCGCTTTTGTAATGGGGATGACGAAAATGGGAGCAATACTATCCTTCTCTCTCTCTCTCTCTCTGCATTATCAATCCATGTAATTACGGCCCGGTTTCCATTTGTTGGAACTATGCGTGACTATGTAGGAGGAGGAATATTAAGAGTCTTAAAAAGTAGGAGGGCGTGTACAAAGCAGTGTATGGGGGTAAATGAGGCGAAAGAGGTTTGCAAGGATAGGTCAGTATGGAGGAAATTATTGAAGCAGAATTAGGTGTACAAATACGTATTTATGAGTGAAACTTAGTGACTCTGTCTACCCCGGAAGGGAACGGCGTGATTGGTATGTTTTTATGTATGTATGTCACTGCAAAACCAATTAATAGAGGTAAAAAGAGGAGTATCAGGCTTGATGACGTGGAATTTCAACGTGAAATAGAAGAGAAATGGCAATT
The DNA here is from genome assembly GCA_963169105.1 of Ceriagrion tenellum. Taxonomy (NCBI): domain Eukaryota; kingdom Metazoa; phylum Arthropoda; class Insecta; order Odonata; family Coenagrionidae; genus Ceriagrion; species Ceriagrion tenellum. The sequence goes on from OY720636.1 coordinate 158,954,759, forward strand.
TCCAACAAGACAAGTACATTTAATTTGATCGTGGTTTGGATGAACTGCATCGTCATCATGTTCTGACGATGATCACCGAAGGACAATGTAGTGCATCGTAACAATGACAGAATTAAAGTTATTTATTTTGTGGACAATTGCTATTTTTATTCTTCATTTACGGAGATATGATCTTTCTAGTTGATTTCCTTGATAAAATATTAATGGCTGTGGTGGGATAGGTGTGTTTTTGGACGTGCACGGCTTTGGTCTAAGTGTAGCATTCAATTGACAGATACCCATTTCTCGAATTGTGCTCCATATCGCATCCAAATTGGGAGTGCAATTCACCTGAAATATCTCCAGCAATCATAAGATTTGAGCCCACGCGCGCCCTCGTATTTCGGAGGCAGCGCTCGCTCAAGCCACCGCATCAATCTGACTGACTCAACCCCTCCCAGCCTCATATCGTCCATTACTGTCGATGGCTGCTGACATTCTTTGGGGAGGCGACCGACAGCCGTTGTTAAGAGTGCCGTTTGACGACAGCTGGGTGGGCTGACAAGGGAAGGAGTATTTTGAGAACTGAGTCAGGGTGGAGTGCGCTCAGCCTCGGCCGTAGCGCACTCTCAACGGCCAAAAATTTTACGACTTTAAATCTCATTTTACATGCATAGTTCACATGCATATTTTAAAAGCATATTTTAAATCCATGCAAAATACAAACTCTTAATTTGGTATGCTCACCACACACGTTAGAAGGGATTGGAATTCTGCTAAATATCTCCAGGATTTGAACCTAGGATCTCGGGTAAACTTAATGGTTGAAGGCGTAACTTTGTGGAATGTTACCGAGGGCATGACGATAAAGAAAAATCTCTTATGTTAGTAAAGAAAACTGAAAGGAATTATTGTACCGTTGAGTAAATCCCCTAGTTAATTCCACACTAAAGACTTTTATTCCCGACCCAGGTTTCGATTGCCTTGCAATATTTTCAAAGGTCACCTCTGAAAATGATTGCAAGGCAATCGAAACCTAGGTCGGGAATAAAAGTTTTTAGTGTGGAATTAACTAGGGGATTTTTCTTTTTCGTCATATCTAGGATCTCGGGATTGGAAGTCAGCATTCTAACCAACACCCCCGCCCCCCAATTCCCATCTCCGACTTTTTATAAAGCCAATTTCAAAGAAAATTGTTTTTTAACCATAAACTTGTTTTCATGAAAGACAGAATTCCAAGATTTGGGATTTACGCGTAATTCATCAGCTAATACGTGAAATTAAAATGCGAAATACGACTTGGAGAAAATAAAGGAAAGATTTTTGGTGGACTGCAAGCTCGGTGAGAGTATACCTATCGTGCATCGATGCGACTGGCTACGTTGATATCGATATGCATAGCTTTAAACAATGGCTGTAGAAAAAAGTGACAGTGATGACAATTTCGAGTGTTTCGTAACGACTTCACCGTACATATTCCAAAGGATATGTAGTCCTTGAACAATAAATATTATTATTATTATTATTATTACATATGCTGCACTCTGCCTTAATATCGCCCCTCTGACGATTGTGGGCTCCAAAATTTGGTTTGAGGATTTGATCCAGAATACGGTTTAAAGGAATGATGGGAAAATGTGACGAAATAGTTTGCAGGTGACTGTTAATAACAGTCAGGAGATCTCGTAAAGAAGTAATTTCTACGAATAGTTTCGATAAATCCTGTTGAAATACACGCTACTATCCTTCAGAAAGGTGCAAAGGCAAGGTTTCCAAATTTCGATACATCATTGAGACAAACAGTGGAGCCTCACATCGGCTCATTGCAGTTCCGTCAGTAAGTTATTACCTTAAGGAGATACCTTGTGCTTTCAGACTGATAGTTTAACGCCTGCATCACGACTGACTTGTTTACATGAGGTGCAGAAGAATTATTGATAAGAGTATCTTATGGAAACGCTTTGGGAAAATAGCCGGGCATGGTATCAAAAGATGAACAAATCATTACGTTATGGCTCTTATTTACTCTATCCATTTACCATTCTATCAAATTGATCTCCTTCACTATGACCCAATGGAGACCATTCGCCGTCGATGTTATTCCCCTGTCATTCGCGGCTTGAGGAAGAGAGGGGAGCCAAAAAACACTCTAGGGAAATTCTACACGAGCCACAGTTTTGTGTTTGTATCGCAAACATAATGGAAATCGAAAGTCAACAGCTGCCATCAGCAAATGCTGTCTTTTATTTTTCTATACTTTATTATTCCGCATTCTCAAGTCCCCTTACTTCCGCATTCGTTTCTGCATTATCTTGGGGACCAATGTTTTCAAGAGTGAAATGAAGTTTCCGCGTGAATGAAAATTGTCACAAGCGACACAACGACGCCAGTTTGCCTAGTTCGGAGAGCAAAGCGAACAGAGGACACGTCGAGGGTCATTCTCATACCACTTGTGGCATTTGCATTTGAGCCGTATTGTCCAAGTACGGAGGTGCGCATCGAATTGCCTTAAATGCAGCATTCGCACTGAGGAAAGTAGGCACCCATACCTCTTTTCTGAGACCTGAAACCTTGCCTGTACCATTGTGAAGGATAGCAGCGAGTATTTCATCGTGAGGTCTCCCAGCGAGTTCGTGGACATAGGAGCAGGGAAAGAGTGCCGCCACAAACACCACGTTTCCCCCAGGTGTCGCCAAAGTACGCCATTCTTCCCTTGAAAAAATCTTCGTCTCTAAGTCAACATTTCATCTTTGACATGTTGTGTTTGCATACTTTAAATCGTAAGAAATCGCAATACTGTTTTCATTTGAAATACTTCGATTTTTCATGTTTTCAAACTTGGCCATCAGGAAGGACCGAACGACGATGCATTCAGAATCTCATTCTCCGCTTCTTTGACAAATACATCGCCGGAAAAACGTCAATTATTATGTGGCGTGATAGTTTTTTTTCCTTCCAGGATATATCAAAATTACAACACTTTGGACTCAAGAGCATCGATGTATCAAACTTGAAACGTTTTTAAACGAAAACAAAGTTATATTTGAACTATTTTTAGGCTGGAGAAAGTCCATAGTTAGGAGGCAGCCTGGAACCGAATTCAACCAATAACATAAGTTGCCTCGTGCTCTAGTTTTGTCCATTGCTGCTCCAAAAGCAAACGCGCAGCAACTCTCAGGATGCCATTAAGACGAGTGAGGAGTTTTCACATGGCTCCTCAAACATATTACTAAATTTAATGACGGAGAGATAAGCAGTGTAGCTGGCGCGACTAGTGTATCTTTCGAGTCAAACATGCTATGCAATCTAATTTTGGTGAGGTTAGCAGTTTAGGCGATCAGTTTGGAGCAATTTGGAACCGCGATGAGGGAAATTGATCAAATGCTGTCACTTCCGCCGGCCGCGAGCAGTGGGCTGATTGAGGAAGGAGGCGCCAGTGTTGCCCTCGCGAGAGTGGGACAATGCGAGGCCTTGGTTTAGAGTAGGTTTATCTGAGGTCTACCCAAGCTTCTCAGATTTGTAGCCCCTTCTTAGCGGGTGACACATCCGCTCGGCTGTGTAGCAAGGTGCCGTCGCAAAGCGCCCACGGAATTGACAGCCTTGGCATTTCGGCAGTGGGAAACGATAACGAAGGCGTCTCGGGGAATTTCAGGGTTGGTTCTTATTTTCAGGACCAGGCTTTGATATTCAATCGGAGTCGATTAGCGAATCAATAATGAGTGCCGGGAGTAAATGAAATAGAACTGATGGCTACCATCTGCATTCAGGACGTGACCGCTGGCGGCACGAGGGGCTTGTACTGTTTTTAAAACATGATGGCACATCAACAAAAGAACAGAACAAGTAATGCTTGCACTTCGTTTGTCTTCTTCGCGTCCCCTCGTTTTCCTACATACTTGAAGAATATCTCAGATTAACAATACTGAAATAATTATATTGATCAAATCGAATCAATTTCAGTATGCAACTTTATTTCTGCATGTATCTCATACACTGTTCTTTGTTCCACTGTTTACTCTCTTCTCCTAGGTAGCCATCAAACAACTGGTTGCTAGGTACATACAACAAGGAAAGTTATAAAACAAAATACAGAACATTAATATAATAACAATAATATATGAAAAATACTAAAAAATTTAAAAAAATAAACGTTCTCGTTTTTCGTCTAAGACTCTTCGAACAGGAGAGCATCCGGACGAACGGCTCCGTTTGGAGCTGCCGCAGAAAATCGTCCCGTGGCACTCGAAAGCCTCAAGTGCGTCGACTTTTATCTCCGTCTTCTGACATCATTGTCGGCGCCTCGTGGAGTTGACTCTGGCTCCACGAAAAGATAATTCCAAAGTCCTGTTTGCGCGGCGAGCGAGCTCTCCACGGTGCTGCTCTTCTGTCAACGGTCCTTCATCAACACCCCCTTCCTCCATCCTCTCCTCTCGCATTCCAAGGGGCGCTAATCTCCGGTCGCATGCGTCGGCACGCGTGAATGCGATGTTTGGACTCTGCTTTCTGAGGACACGACCGCGCATCCGGCGAATCCCGTTCCGAACGAACGTCTCAGAGAGAAGACCCCGAGTGCATGCCCAAGAGTGCAAAGGCCAACCGTCCGTCTTTTACTGGTCCGGTAACGCCTTTCGTGTTTTCTTTGGTTAGCGCTTTATTACCGTTCTTTATCACACCTCTATCTCTTTCTCTCTCTCCACTCCAACAATCCCCCCTCTCCAAACTTAAACAACTCCCACACAACCAGCAACGATCACCTTACTAATATATAAAAATCTAGTGGTGTCTGTCTGTTACTCAAACCACTGAATCGATTGCAACAAAATTTGGCAGGAAGATACTTGACATATCTGATTCACGTATAGGCTATAGAACAAGGGCCTTGGGGTCCTAGAAGGCCCTCAAGTGGGCCCTTTCATCGCCGAAAATTGGCCCAAAATAATGCTTTCTTAAAAGCTTCATAAGTATTGAATGAGTGAACCGAATTTAGTGAAATTTTCACACATGGGATCAGTAAAGCTTTTTTAAGGAATGCCAAACATCCGAATCCATAATATAAATATTCATAATCTAGAGATAGGTATTGCAGGGAAAATATAGGCCGTATACTGAAATGTTGCTGATCACGATATTTTCAGGGATATTTTTGCCTAAAATTGGCAAAATTCATTTCAAGTGGACTAATTTAAGTTGGACCCATGTAAAACAGGAGAATGCCACGATGTTATATTAATGCGGAAAGCCTATGGAATGCAAATGGCCTTTAGTTTAGTTTCCATATGTTAGTGCAAAAGAATGTCGAAATTCGGTAAACATAATGTAATGCTGTTTTCATCTGCTGAATTAATAAATAAAACTAAAATTATGGCTGAGTAAAACAGGAGAATGCCGCGATGTTATATTAATGCGACTAGCCTCTGGAATGCAAATGGCCTGTATTTTAATTCCTATTATGTTACTGCAAAAGAATGTCGAAACTCTGAAAGCATAATATAATGCTGTTTTCATCTGCTGCATTAAAAAAGAAAACTAAAATTATAGCTGATTTGCCTAGAAACAAAATACACCTCATGAGCGACTCCAACCTACAACCTATATGCCCTGTCTTTCTTTCGTCCCCCGTTGAATTTCAACGGGTACCGTTGCTATACAAATTAAACATTAAAACACAAAAACAAGAAATGAGAGAAAACAAATCACACAAAATAAATTATAAACTTATTAAACATTTAAAACTCACAAAACAAACAATAAGTAAAGGAGCCGTCCGTCCGTCCGTCCCTTCAGCGCCGTCCTTCCTCACGAGGATTTGAAACGGTGTCGCGCATTTCCCGTCTCGTTTCCTCAACTTCCCGAGTGTTGTGCGCGAACGCAGACTCCAAAAATATTGACGAGATGGACACAAAGATTGCGGCGCTTGTATCCGTCGACCGACTCCGACGCGACGGACAGCATGCATGGAGCAAATGCTTATCAGGCTACCGAGTGATCTTGAGTCGAGGGCCGTTTAGATTTCTGCCTTAAGGCGACGCATCACACCCGCTCAACCGGTCGAATTTGTCATGATTTTCGACCCCAGATTTTTTGTTAATGTCTTACGTCATCAACTTAAAATTTGTATAGTATAAAGAGTAGACCTTTGCCAAGAGAGACTCGTATCTGAAATACGAAAAATGTATCCCGGAGCAAAATTAAACCATCGGGAAAACGGCAAGGTGTAGGGAATATTTTTACAAAATCTATAATTATAATTGACATATCTTAAACTAATGGAGATGAATCAATCCTTCTTCTGTCAGAATGCTTAGTAACAGCCGACACGGTTGTAAGATGAAATCTGTAATTGGTATCTTTCCACAAGCTACCTGAATGTTTTTCGGCCATGATGTGCTCAGACGGTGACGCAAGCAGCTCAGTCTTCTCTCACAGATCATATGTCAGTGCTGCCTGTACTTACGCACCGGAGACTTGGCTACAACTTACCGACGACTGTTGGTTGCCTCGTGCGAGAGTTATCCTGGAGTAAGACTCCTGACGCCAAAACGCCTCGATCGGGTGCGAGTGACGCCATCTTGTGGATTTTCGATAGAACTAGTCCTTACCGAAGGGTATGATACGTCCTCTTAAGTCGTCTCTTTGGTAACAAAGTTAATATATATCACATTTGTACTTGCACATTTAAATTACTCAATTAAAATGCTGAGTTTATTTTTGTAATTTCACTTGTAAAAAAATATTATGTCCCATCGTACTAAAATAGTTGATCTGAAAATGTCATCCCTGCCCGATCGTAGATTACTGTGCCAGGGTGCTTCCTCCCTCTCTTAACCTATAAAACTCTCGTTAAATTGCAGCTTTTCCTCGGATTTTCACCCCCATTGGAAAATTGCAAGCGTCCTGTCCTGAGTTTGTACAATTGGCTATATTCTACTTCTGTAAAATGGTCAATAAAGGAAATATACATTACAATTGGGGACTATTTTACTGCCATTTTAAACAATTAATTTACCTGTTAAGAATGAAACCAACTTAGTTTTTTCCACCAATATCTTTAAACCACAAATCAAACGGTTTCGGCCTTTTCAGGCCATTATCAAGATTACAGATTATTTTCTTTTCCTCCACTTTAATTACTTTACCCTTTTAATTAATTTATCCTTAAAACTCGAAAACTATCATAGTTCAAACTGACATCAACAAACGTGACCCACCTTTATTTGCGCTTTATGAGAGTCGAATGACGAAACAGATATATAAGAGTGAAATGAATGGCGTGAGAGGTAGAGGTAGGCCGAGAAAGTTGTGGTTGAATGTGGTTGAGGAAAGTCTTAGGAGGAGGAATGTTGGGAGTCTTAAAAACAGGAGGGCGTGTATAAAGCAGTGTATGGGGGTAAATGATGCAAAAGTGCTTTGCAAGGATCGGTCAGTATGGAGGAAATTATTGAAGCAGAGTTAGGTGTACAAATATGTATTTATGAGTGAAACTTGGTGACTCTGCCTACCCCAGAAGGGAACAGCGTGATGGGGATGTATGTAACTCAGTATTTGAATTTTTTCAGTTCATTTCCGACCTTCTTAGTAGTCTTCATTCGCGGCGTTAGATTTCTTGGCGTCGCTTTAATACGTATTCCTCTGCGCGAATAATCCTTAGTACGTGGCCAGATGTTAAAAGCTCTGTAACTCCTCAACTCTGAAGGAATAATACCAGATGTGGAATCATTGTTGATTTTGGTCTAATCTCGAGTGAACACAGGGAATTAAGATAAATTCTGTGATGCATCATCGAATCAATGAATATATAGTATGGATTCGGATGTTTGGCACGGTTTCCTAGGCTACATGTTGCCTAAATTTCCACTTTTAGTTCACCCAGTCCTTAGCGCCACTTCGATTAGAGCCTTTTCTGTTGTTATCGTAAATAGACGTAGTTGATTGTTGCTAACGTGAGACTGTGTTGAATATTCAATAACGGTTGAGGAGATATGAATTACTTTATGCTTTGAATAATATCTTGCTGTTTTTGCTATCAAAAAGTTACTTTTTAAAATGCTAGAGAAGAAATATCGATTACAGGAAATCATTAAGAGGTTAATGAAACGTTCATCGTGTGCCGACTACGTTGTTGCCAGAATCCGATTAAAATTGGTATGCATTAACCCTGTTTTGCCTAAATAAAGAATTCAGAATGCCTTCTTTGAACAGAACTTGCTTCGTACCAGGCTGCAAAACAGGGTATGCGTCTACGAGGACCCAAAATAGGAGACTTGGATTGAAAAATAAGAATCTGTTCAATGCGGCGGTAAGTGCATTTCTTTTTACCTACACTGCAATGATGGCCATGGGGAATACTCATGACTTCACCTCCCATTGTTATTAAATTTCCGTATAGCGATATTCACGAAGTGCTGAGAAGTTAATTGTGCATTTATTCAATGTTAAGTGCTTTCCTTTTTATCTACACTGCGATGGTGGCCATTGGTAATACTCATGAAGTCACCTGTTGTTAGAATCGGCAGACGCCGTAATTATATCGTCCAACTTCACGGTTAAGTATCGAAGTGATATTGTTGCCCTAACAGCGAGGATCCCAGCAGTAAAGCGCATAGTAATTGTGTAAAAATATTTATGAAGGAATTATTGAGATTTCATGATTGCCCTCCATAAAAAATGCTGGAATTAGAACAGCCACGACGCATCATCAGTCGTCCGCGGCAAGTGAGGCTCACTCTCACGTTCGTGGATATGTCTTGTCTCGGACGCCGCGAAACGCGACATTACACCCAACAAGCAGCTAGATGTTAAACGCGTTGCATTAATGATCCGCACCTCGTGTATGTGGCTAAATTCGGGCCGACAGATGCATATCTCGCCATTCCCTTTCAGGTAGGGCACGGTTAATTTACGGGATTTTTACTCTTCCCTTTGCACAAGCACGCAACTCCACACCCATGGAATTCGCCGCCGCTTTAATTGTCTCAACCCCTTTTGTGTTCAGCACCCACCCGATGGATCGCTAAAGCGTCCCTCCCCACCTTAAGGTAGTCCGAGCGAAATATCATTTTACTTAGAAATCAATGAATTTAGTCTCATTTTAAAGAAAAATATCTCACCCTTCAAATGAAACTAATAATTCTACCCCTTACCACATTTTTCCGAGATATTTGCCAAAAAATACCAGCCCTTTTACATGGGAAATGGCACGTGTATGCACTCCAAAGAGACATTATTTACAAAATGAGGTATTTCTAACACTTAGACGTCTTAATAAAACTAGCAGCGTGTAGTTTGTATGTTTTCTCAACTATTTTTGTTGATTACTCATATTTTCACCGAAGTAGGTTCTTGGCTATCACAAAAAGCCTTCCGTTTTGAAGGAGTTTCAAACGCACCGCGCGAAAAAAATGAGTCAAGTTACAGACTTATTTAGATATTTTCATTTAATTACTTACAATTTCTGATATATAAGACTATATTATTGCACCCTTAATACTGCAATATTTAACTGGGTTGTCCTACAGCTGGTGAAATTAAAACGTATAATTTGAATATGGTCTCTCTTATGACTAGGGAACTATCTCGCTCGGACTACCTTACATCTACATCTACATCTACGTGATACCCTGCGAACCACCACGAGGGCGTGTGACAGGGGGTGAAGATCACCAAACATGCACTATTGACATGCAACTAGGATATTTAATGGAGACATGCTAGATAATATGGTCACATGCAGCTAGATGGTTAGTATCTACATAATGTGAAATGGATTATTGGTTGTTATTACATGCATCATGCACTACAGACTACTCTAACTATATTTCACCTACCTATCCCTTTGCTACGCTGCCTATTGTTCTCTCTTATAGTACGAGGGTAAAATGACATTTTAAATCTATCGGTACGACAATCTATCTCTCTAATTTTGTTAATATGATAAAACCTAGCATAATACGCAGGGGTTCTCAATATAATTCTAACGTCATCTGTGAACAACTCTGTTTCGAATTTACTTAAAAGGTTTAACCTAAAATTTAACCTGCGTTCTGATAGTAATTCCCATCCTAGTTCTTCTATTAAACTCGTAACACTTATACAATTATCATAACGGCCTTTAACAAACGTAGCAGATCTCCTTTGCACGCGCTCTGATTATTTAATCATACCTTCCTCGTACGGATCCCAACCTTAAACGGCACGTATCGCCTTATTGTGAATAGCCGCTCGGGAGGGTGATGTTGATTGTCTTATCAAACGTTTCGCGAGTTATAACTTCCGGTAGATTGCAGTGCATTCGGGTGTGGGGAGAAAGATCTGTAGAGGAAGGGAGGGAGGGTGGGAGGGTGAAACAAGTGAAGGGAGTGGGCGACGAAGGGGGAGGGAGTGGGAGGAAGGAGGGGAGGAAATGGTGAAACGCGAAACGGAGTAATTAGTGGAGCAGAAGTAATTAGTAACGGACAGAAGTAAGAAGTAACCGAAGTATGAACTTGCGTGCCCTGGCCGAATGTTCGAATAAGATTGAAGGATAGATGGGGATTCAATTGTCAATGGAATTCTGGGAGTAAAGTCTAAGGCAACGTGAGGAGTACGTCATGGGATGGATGTTTGTTTAAGGGAGCTAAAATTGCAGTATAGCAAAGTACACTCGTCACTGCACTGTATGGTAGCAAAACTTGTGCACGCCAAGATTAGCAGAAGTGGAGAGCCAAATGTATTGGTTATTAGGTATCTGGGGGTTAGGCTTTATTGTTGCCTTACTTCTGTTTTGTTTATCCATTTATTTATTCGAAAAAGTCCCAAAAACGGCACAAAGGCTTTTAACATTGGATGACTACCAAGCAAATAAATTATAAGCATTAACAAAATATAAAATAAGAGCAGAACATAGAATATGTAGATACAAAAGAACATGAGAAAGTGGACTGGGACATAGCGATATGTTGACAGGGGAGATGGGACTAAATTTGCAGACCTGCTTTGTAAATGAAGGATTCGAAAGCGGCGGGTGGCGAGAAGAGGTCCAGGGAGGGTGAATACGATGCCAGGGAGTTAAAAGTTTTTGGAATTCGGTAGAATAGGGAACGCTGGGATATTGAAATACGGCATTTGGGAATGTTAATAAGACAGCTATTGCGTGTGATACGGGGAGTAAAATGAAGTGGAAGGAGAGGAAGAAGGATATATTGGTTGGTGCGGAAAGAGCCCCTCCAGATGCCATGAAGAAACTTCATGTCAGAGAGCACATGACGGAGAGAGAGGTGGGGGATTCCAAGTGAAGACATGATAAGTTCTTGTGCACAATTTCTGAAGGAAAGAATTCGATGATGGGCAATGGCGAGAAAGAAGTTAAAAGTTCGATTAAGTACTTTCAAGGTTGTTGGGCAGGCGGTTGACCGAATTGGGGCACAGTATTCTAAAATGGGATGGAAACAGCCAAAGAATACCGTCCGGAGAGCAAGCGGATCATGAATGTTGGTGTGGCGGTAAAGAAGGCCGACAACTGACATTGCCTTCCTCGTAATGTTACTAATATGCTCGTGATATTTAAGTTTTTTTTTACTTTAGCCTGAATCATACGATACTTGGCCTTGTACAAGTCCGAGGATGCTAGCTAGCATACTAGGACTTGTGCAAGGTCAAGTATCGTGTGATTCAGACCAAGCATACTGGAAATCCTACATGATCACTAGCATACTAGCTGGTATCCTTGTTCACGTAAATGGTGCGATACTAGTTTGATACTTGCTATTAGTAGGACCTTGTAGCCGCAGACCAATCACCTTTGCTCTTTGCAATAGAGTCGTCAATGTTTGATGTCAGCGCCTCCATAGTCCCTTGTAACAATTTCAATTTCCCGCGATCAATTAAACAACTCAAACCTCACAGAAATACACAATGGCTTGGGTACCTGAGGCAATTGGGGTCTAGGAGCTGCAGCGGCTAAAAGCCGTCGTCTCTGTCCATCCGAAATCATCCATTTCGCTCGTCAAACTCCTTCCGCGACTGTACTAGATCAGATATCTACTAAACAGACCTTGTGCAAGTTCAAGTATCGTGTGATAGCTCCTAGGAAGATTTCAAGCATGCTAGGTTTCGCACTATAAATCCAGTACTCGCTAGCATCATCGGACTTGTACAAGATCTAGTATCGTGTGATTCTGACTTTATGAAAGGTTTGTGCAAACTAAGATGAATAATCTGGGCAAATATTTTTACTTCAATGTATATACTTGCTCTCATAGGTTCCGCCTGCCCCAGGACAATAGATTTAATGTTTCCACCAGTGCATGATGAAACCCCTTTCGATGGTGGCCACCGATGGTAAAGGGGCGGGGATAGTGTGTGGCGCGCGAAGGCGGTGGAAGGGCACGGGGGAGATTTTGCGACACTGACACCAGGTGGCGTCCCCCATTGCCGCGGCGAATGCAGTGTGGACGGCCGGGGGTTGAGTGGGTTGGGGTGGGAGGGGTTGAGGCTAGAGGGGGTGGGGGCGAGGGGGGGGAGGGAAGGGGGGGAGATAAGAAGGAGGGCAGTAGGGGAGGGTGGCAGGTGAAGAGGTGCGAATTTCGTGGAATAATAGACAGATGCATCGGGGGAGTGGGTGGACGGGGGGTGGGGGGGCGGGGAACCGGGGGTGGAAGGAGTGGGAGGGGTTTTTGGAGGGTGCAAAGGCGGAGGTGGAATGCGACAGGGAGGGACACGGCCGTTGAGAAGCGGTTTGGAGACCAGCCGTTCTGCATACGACGAGACTGCCGCATCCAAATTGCCATTTATGTGAACGTAATCCGCATGTAATACCTATCTTGAGAAAATATTTTCATGGAGCAGGTGATATATAATATATGCAATTTTTAAGAGTTAACTTATTCTGCCCCGTGTAACTCATTCGAAATTTAGTGACTCTGAACGATTTTAGTTAAGTCTCATAGTTGAAAAAATCTTTTTCCATTGGTACAGGAAAAGAGTCTATTAATATGGGATAAATACGGCTTAACCCTTTGAGGTCGGCATGACGTGATATCACGTCATGCTTGTCTTTACGCTGGTGCTAATGACGTGATATCACGTCAAGGGTACCGTGAGATTTCTATCTTTCACTAGGGAACTTTACTACGCCCCCTTGTAAAATCCAGAACCCTCACGGTACCCTTGACGTGATATAACGTCAATAGCACCAGCGCAAAGACAAGCATGACGTGATATAACGTCATGCCGCCCTAAAAGGGTTTAAACGATAACTCATAAATAACATTAGAGTATTACTCGCCCTCAGTGATGACATGGCATTATCGTAGTGTTTTAACAGTTTTTTCAAACTTATGGATAAATAGTACCCTTTTCTGCAATCTTAAACTTAACTCAAATACACAATGACTTTCAGTTAACCACTATGCTTTGTGGTTGCTTCCTCCCAATCTCATGTAACCTTTGACTATAAATATGGCCAGTTAATAACTTGGTATTTAAATTCCATGCTTCTCCATTCATAATGTATCATACATGCAATTAGGTAGCCTTGTATACATCAATTTTTTCGACAATCCTTTTTAATCGATATTTACATTCGTGACTATAGAGTTGAAAAAGGTTTGCATTGTAATAAAAAGTGATTGGCTTCATGAAGAATACAATTATTCACATAAAAACTTAAACAGGGCCAAATAAACTAAAATATCATATGATTCTTAAAGAATGCGCTATACAATTTACCCAGAAATCATTAATTTATCGACTCAAGTCTGTTTCATTATTCAAGCATTCTCTTCTGAGTTTGAACGAGCCACAGTCAGAGAGTTTTATTTATTTCGAAAACGGACGAAAAGCTTTTTGCGATTGAATGGTGATTAGTTGTGGCTGTTATGTTAAAATATTCATTGATACTAGCTCATTATCTGTTCCAACCACAAGCATACATTATGCTTTGCAAAATTGTTATCATACATTAAAATTCTATCAGGGGTGGGACGGCAAGAGATCATGTTTTGGAGGTTGAGCCCCTTTTTTTATATATCAGTGAAGTTCAAAGTTAGTCATAATAATGCTGATATATTTGATGAAATATGATGTCCTGAGTTTAATACGACACAAGAAAAAGACAAAACAGTTCAAGTTTTTAAATTTAAATTACGTTTAACTTCTGTCACATGACATGTATTAGACACGATTTTTGGCTCATTCTCACCTTCTTCCACAGCTCGTTTTGTTTAAAATAATTTTCATCTGCATGAACTAAAATCTCTCCAATAGTTTCAGAGAATCTTCAACGATGTGCAAAGTTCTGTGTTAATAATAATGTGCAAATCAAGTGTACTATGTTCACGGTCATCGGTCATACATTTCCCTTCTTATTCACAAACACTAAAGCCCAAGAGATTGTCGAAAGAAGAAGAATTGCCTTTCTAAAGCATCGATTTAAGTGAGAAATTGAATTTAAAATGATATTTGCGAAAGAAAAATTTTGTGGCGTTTCAGAGGCCGATGCTATCAGGCATAAGTTTATAAAATTTAGAACTCTTGATTTCACTGATGGATTATCAATTTTAAACAAGGTATCACATTAAGAGCCCTCATTCCTCTTCGATGTTCCTCTGATGCTTCTAAGCTTTGGCTCGTTTTCTACTTTTCGGGTCTTTTGTAGATTTGATGTACCTAATAGATTCTTGTTGCCTAGTGACTAATATCGCCTGCATTGAAAAACTTGAATTAAAAAAATAATATCTGGCGAAATGTAATTCTTTGTTTAGGAGCTATCATAAATATTTTGACACGTCAGGAAAATTCTCATTATTCAGCTTTCATTTAGCAGCGGAAGTTTTTCATGGACTGGGTGGTGACACTTTTAATTCTTGAGACAACCTTTGCATGGTACTGTGGGCATTAAAGAAATCCCATCTTTGAGGAAGCGTCATACTTTATTTGACCGCGGAATGTTGTCTAATTTTCTGTCCATACTATCTTTTCCGTTCTGTCTCCTTCCGTCTTATCTTTCCATGAGACACCGTCGACTATGTTTGTTTCAGTTTTCATATTTATTCAGCTCTTCATATCCCTCACTCTTTCTCTCTCTTCTTCTATGTAGATTTCATATTTGTTATCTTGCTTCAGTTTTTCACTCATGTGCTCACCCGTTCGTCAGTTACAGGCTTCCACATTTAAATGACGGAAGAGTTGGTTAAAAACTTGAAAAACTATTAAGTAATTAACTATTAAAACTATTAAACATTTGTACATAGAAAAATTTAGCCCAAATAATAGTGTGCGATGACCCAAGATGAGGATGAATCCCAAAATGAACATGACCTACAACTTTCAGTAATGAGGGTGAATCAATAAATTTGAGGACTATCGCAGGTAGAGCACCTTAACCACACTATTGAAATATCATCATATTTATTTTCAATTACCTGCATTCCTATTTTTGAAACAATACCTGATAAATTAGCCTCAGGAGAACATTAGGCCTAATATTTATACTGTCTTTTGCCTTCAAATGGGAAGAAAAAGCATTGATTTTATTCAAGAATAAAATGGATCTCTAGATGTTAAAAACAAAATTTCAATATTTTCCTGTAATTATATATTACCTTATTATGAATATAGAAGAGAAATAATATTAGTTCAAGGTGAATTCTAAGTTTATAATGCAATATGAGAAAATAAGTTAAAAATTATCACGGGTGGGACATAAAAAGAAGTGTAAAGATCTCTAGGCTATTCATTTCAATCATTATATTTTCGTTCGTAAAAAGGAGCATTTACTCAAGTGCTCACCTTTTGAATTATAACAAACGCGATCTACAAAAAAACCTGAGCAGAAATTAAATATTTTCATATTTCGAAATTGTAAGTAATTAAATGAAAATATCTGAATAAGTCTTTAACTTGACTAATTGTTTTCGCGCGGTGCGTTTGAAACTCCTTCAAAACGGAAGGCTTTTTGTGACAGCCTAGAGCCTACTTCGGTGAAAATATGATTAATTAACAAAAATAGTTGAGAAAACATACAAACTACACGCTGTTAGTTTTATTAAGACGTCTAAGTGTTAGAAATACCTCATTTTGTAAATACTGTCTCTTTGGAGTGCATACACGTACATTTTCCATGTAAAAGGGCTGATATTTTTTGGCAAATATCTCGGAAAAATGTGGCAAGGGGTAGAATTATTAGTATCATTTGAAGGGTGAGATATTTTTCTTTAAAATGAGACTAAATTCATTGATTTCTAAGTAAAATGATATTTCGCTCGAACTACCTTAATTTTCGAAATGTGTCTCTGCTTTCAATTTCAACGTCGTATTTGGACATTACACTATTGAGTGCTTAGACTCTAGAGAGGACATTCTGGAATCAGATCCAAGTGCACTGCCGAGACAAGCCGCTCCGATTCGTGCATTGATTCGCCCGATGTCGAGGATGCGACATCTGCCGTGCAGAGCACAGTGTCGCCTTCAATTTTTTTCCACGAGTCGAGCATGCCTCCCACACGTGCACGACGTGCCACGTGACTCCGCCTGCCGTCCCACCCACCCACCCACTCATCCCCTGTGGTTCGTTCGACGGGGCCCTCTTCAAAGTGCACCTTTGCCCCTCACTCAGATAAGGGTCAGGTGGTGGGAAGGGGTGGTAACGGCGACAGTAAATGCAATGGCGAATCGCGAAAATTTCCAGTCAATGAGTTTGTGATTGATAAGGCTGGAGCGGCCGTCGGCGGTGACGTTGGCGGAGGGAGGGAGGGGGAGGAGAGCAATGAAAGCGCTCGCAGATTGGAAAAGCTTTTCTCGGAAGCGCAGAGCGCGCTAATCTCCCTCCCGGCACCTCCGTCGTCCCACCCCACCACCTTTCCACCCCTCCTCCAATTCCCTCCCCCCTGGCACCCTCCACCCCCCGCCCACCGTCGGTTTCACCTGTCGACTGTCCTCCTCTCATTGGCCACTCCTCCTTGAGGGAGTTTCAGCGATATATTATTTCACTCAACAATTTTAATCTCATTTTATAGAAAAATATCTCACCTTCCATATATACTGAAATATATGCCACTAACTTCACTACTGAACCACAAGCAGAGACATATGCTGTGTTGACCTGTGCCCATGCCGCTAAGGAATCGGGTCTAAAGGGTAGACCAATTCGTATATTTACTGCGGTGACAATATAATTAATTTTCAAAAATGGTTAAGAAAACACACACTTGATTTTTTGACGACATCTAAGTGTAGAAAATGCCTCACTTTTAATATAAGGTCTCTCTGGACTGCATACACGTACCATCTCTTATGTAAAAGGGCTGGTATTTTTTGGCAAATATCTCGGAAAATGATGTGGTAAGGAGTTCAATTTTTGGAGTCAATGGAAGGGTGATATATTTTTCTTTAAAATTAGACCAAATTATCGATTTCTAGGTAAAATGATATTTCGCTCAAACTACCTAAAGCCCGTTTCACACGATGTTTGATTCAGGACAAGACAGGCTAGCCGATACCTGACGCTCAATGCCTTAATGGCCCTGGCATTACCATGGTGCAAGTCAAGATTACGACACGAGTGTCGTGATGCACTCAGTTCACTGAGTAGTCTTGGCAAGGTAGTGCTCTTCTGGGTCCCCGGACACATGGGCATATCCGGTAATGAGACAGCGGATCAACTCGCCAAAGAAGACTCAGACCCCGACGGGGTCTGAGTCTTATATCCCAATCGTACACTCAACAGGGATAACAGAGATCAAGAGGTGGGGCCTTGCCCGACACTCTGAGATCTGGCGGTATACACAGGGGCTCAGGCGAGCCAAGCTCCTGATTGAAGGACCCAAGCCTGGAAGACTTCTACTGTTAAAAAGAAGTCAACTACGCACGATAATGAGATTCCTTACTGGACACTATCAGGTCATCAGGCACCTCCATCTTTTGAAGCTAGTGGACTCCGCCAGATGTAGATGGTGCGAAGAAGAGGACGAAACAACTTCCAACGTTCTGTGCGATTGTCCTGCTCTGATGAGGACTAGAACCAGGCACCTGGGGTCTCCTTTTCTGGATCCTTTGGAAGTCAGGGGCATTCCCATAGAAGACATGCGGGCCTTCAGCAAGGCCATTGGACTCTTTGAGTATTACAGTCAAAGTGGTTAGCACAAAGAACCAACAGGTCTAAGTGCCGCAGATCCTCCCTGGAGGAAATCCACTACATTTTAATCTAATCTAATCACTACTGCACCAGATAATTGTTAACAAATAACAGCCATTTTAGAATAGAATAGAATTTTTATTGTCTGAGGAAAATAATTCCCATGGAGAATGATAATAAAGCAATTATAACACTAGTAACAATCGAGCCATGAGGAAGCTTTCAAAAATCACCAGCATTATTTTGGTTACACCAGATTACAATTACGATCTGATATCACTTTATTATTAGAAGAATACATTACATACATACTACATTAAAAAAAGGAAAAAATACTAAACATATATGCAGTATCCGATGTTATAAAAAGAAAAACAACATTAGCAGAAAATTACATTTATAAACTAAGTTTTTATTCATCGGGCAGGGAATTTATCCGCATAGTTACCCTATATTTGAACTGTGCAAAGTTCTTAATGGATTTCACTTGCTCAGAGAGTGTGTTCCAAAGTTTGCGTGGGAAATGGGAAAGAAAAAAAATTCGACACTCCAGAGAGACATTGTTTTAAAAAATGAGGAATATCTAGCTACTAGATCTCATCAGAAATAGAAATTTGGGTACTTTAAATGCTATATTAACTATTAAAAAAACAAATCAATCACTCACTGTAGGAGTTTTTACAGAATCTAAAAAAAACCTTAAAATATGAAGGCTTTTACTCAGTACTTTGTGAAATATATAGTTAATAACTTAAAGACTCATGCATGAATATTTAGTTCATCGCAAGAAAGTTTAGTCATATGAAACGATATTTTGAGTCATTACTCGAGGGATGAAATTCGCCATGAAAAAAATCATTTGACTTGACCGGGAATCGAAGCCGCAATTGTCGGTCAGGTGAACTAGTCAGTTTCACCACCCAACCATCTTCACTTATCTTGAATTTCGACAGAAGTTTTGTGCAAACAATGTGGTCGCATGAGTGCCGATGTTAGCATTCGACTCTGGTCCATGCAATGAGAAGGGATAAATCTCGCTCAAACGACCTAAAGCCTGTCAGCCGATCGCTAAATCCCGTTCCACAGGATACTTGACCCGACACACGTCATAGGATTTTCGCTAGCATGATAACTTTAAAAAATCGTGGGATTTAGAACCCGCATGCTGGCGCAGCAAGTGCAATTACTATCGTACTGGCTAATTTTATGATCGAAACTGTACTAGATTGCTCCTAGCTACCTGTGGCACCTGGTGGCCTTTGACCATTCGACATTACCTTTACAGTTCGATCTTCACTTTTTGCTATCCATACCTCCTCTTGGCTATCACTAGTTTTCAAGCTGTAAAATCAACAATCAATAAAAATGTTCCCATAGCTGAGATGATCGCTATTTATCATTGATTGGTTAATTTTACATTTTATTAGATATGCATTAAAATATGAGTGAAAATACCGCTTTCTTACCCGTGCAAACTCAATTATCGACTTGAAACTTATAATACGGGACCTATTATTTACATCTACATACTACCCCGCGAGCCTCCGCATGGGCGTGTGGCAGGGGGTGATAGGTCACCAGCCGTGTAAAGATGTAAAAGTTTTGCAGGTGAAATGGTGACATGTCATATGAGGGTGTAGTTGGAGGAGCTCAGTTTCTATTGTGGTCGCTTATTGTACGCGGAAAGAACGAGTTTTTGTACCTATCTGTTCGGCAGAGTTTCTCTCTTATTTTATCGCATCTGTCAGACCTAGAGATGTAGTGAGGAGTCATGATAATATTCTCTAAGTCGGTCTGAAACACACCAGTTCTGAATATCTCATGCAGCCTAAGCCTATCGCGTAGCCTCCGAGTCTCTAGGGACTCCCACCTTAATCCCTCTAACAGTTGTGTAACACAATATGTTTGTTCGTAGCAGTTTTTAACGAAACGTGCTGCTTTTCTTTGTATTTTGTTAGTTTTTTTGGTTAAATATTTATGCCCAGGGTCCCAAATTCTCGCGGCGTATTCGAGGTATGGGCTAACCAGAGTGAAGTAGCATCTCTCTTTGACTTTTTCATCCGAGGACCTTCTTATTATACGTTTAACGAAACCTAGTTTCTTTAATGCTATGCCGCATATGTTTTGTTTGTGTGTTCCTCACAATATATCTGAAGTTAAGGTTATTCCAAGATATTATACTGCAATCCGTCCTCTTCCGTCCTCTATCTTGTATCGGAGAGCGTATCAGGTCTGGTGCTGGTGAATGTACCATGTGAAACAGGCTTAATACTGGGAGACTTTCGTCAAACAATCATTACCTCTCATCCTTTCTTCACTCAGCTTCCCCTCCCCCTCCTTTCCTTCTCCTTCTCCTTCAACCCTCTCAATCCTTTCAAAGCGGACACCTCTGTAAGCTATGCATCCACCATTTTTTGCCACTTTCTCGATGACAGTGCAGAAGGGAAGCAAAAAGCTGGAGGCGGGGAACTCGTTCCGGAACCTCTACCCCTCGGTGACTGAGTGCAGACCAAAAATGCGGCCGTGAATCACCCAGAAGTTGACATCCGTCGGAAGTTCAGGGTGATTATTTTAAACGTCCCAGGGATAGCGGCCTTAATGACGTCAGCCACAGCACAGGAGTACAGAGGGATTGTGTCCGGACATGTTCGAAAGCATCTGACGTGCGAGAACCAGAAATTTAGATGACGGTGGGCATCCATTTCAATTTATTTTAACTCTCGCTGGCCAGTTGTAAAAATTTCGCGTACATATTTCAATGAATGGCAAAAAAATTACATTACTAGAGAGAAAAAATGAAAATCGACACTTCCGACGAATCTTTGAAATAATTTCTTCGGTTATTCGGGTGAAAAGGAATACATGTCACAGAAACAAAGGCAAATGATTCCATACAAAAGCGGTAATAGGACGAGTAGATTCACAGGCCACTGTGCCGAGGGAAACATTGAAGGGGATGGTAAACTGTAAAGTAATGATCAAAGAAAGTGTAAGTGGTAAGAAGGTTAAGACAAATGTGTCATCAAAACGTAAAACAGGGAGCAGTAAATATGTGGCGGTAACTGAAAGAAAAGTTTAAAAGAAAATGAACGTAATGTATTTAAAGGAAGAGAGCTGCATTCATTGGGGTGACTAGGAGATGACCAGGAATGGCGAGCACTAAATAGCAGTATTATGAGATAAATTGGAGAACATACCTCGGGAAACTCATCGGGATGGGGAACGTTAGAAGAGAAGGGAACTAAAGTGGAGAGTGACTGGATTTATTATAATAACTTTTAAAATCCACTGTGGTCAAAAGCAACATGCACGATGCGGATTTCGAATGCTAGAGCATCATCTTCAGGTGCTGAATGACAAAGCAACAAAAAGTATTGCGCCCTTATATTTGGTTTTGGATAAGAGATGGGGGAAGTATTTCGCGGATAGGCAGGTTGGAGGCTAGGTGGAAGGGGGGGTGGGTTCAGGCATTGGCTATTGAAGTATATGTTTAGAGATGCAATACGTTTCTTGACGGGGAGTTAGCATTACAATTTCACTTGCATAGCTGTACTATACCATTCAAAAGTCGTGTCACGAATCGAGCTATCACTTTCGCTACGATACGTGATTCACTAGCTCACAGCTGCCACTTTCGCTACGATAGTTCATCAACTCCGCGATAAACCCGCCAGCTCCGCCAGTCTATGTTCTAACACTCGATGCTCGGGCTATGAAAAATATTACGGTGCATTCGACTCCTCACGCGACAGATCGGTTTCATACAGAACACCACGGTTGCCGGTGTGACGTGCCACACGACGAAAAGGCTCCCATGCCGATCGGTTCGGAGTTACAGAATTACCCGCTGGTCAAATAGATCTAACCCAAAAAAATAAATAAAATACAAAGGAAAGCAGCGCGCTTCGTTAAAAACTGCAATAGAAGCGAACACATAGTGTATCAAAACTTTAAGAGGGGTTAAGGTGGGAATCCCTAGAGACTCGGAGGCTGCAGGCTAGGCTTAGGAGAAGATATACATTATTTTCAAGTAAAAATCCATTAAGAAATTTCGAGCTTAAAAATCAATGAATTTGGTCTAATTTTAAATAAAAACATCTCACCTATCCAATGACACCAAAAGTTCTACCTATTACAACGTTACTATTGAAGACATTTGCCAGTGAATACCAGCCATTTTACATGGGAAATGGTACGTGCATGCACTCCAGAGAGACATTATCTAGAAATGAGGTATTTCTAACACTTAGTTGTCGTAAAAAACTAACTGTGAAGTGTATATGTTTTCTCAACTACTTTTGAAAATTAATCATATTGTCACCGCTGTAAATTCTTCGAGATCACAAAACACCTTCCGTGTTCAAAGGAGTTTCAAACGTACCGCGCAAAAAAAATTAGTCCAGTTAAAGACTAATTTAGATATTTCCATTTAATAACTAACAATTTCTGTCATATATTACTATTATGCCACCATTAATAACGCAATATTTAATTGTTGTGTCCTACAGCTGGTGAAATTAAAACGTATAATTCGAATATGGTTTCTATTATGATTAGGGAACTATCTCGGTCGGACTACCTTAACAAAATGCCTTTGGTCTCGGTCCGTCTAGTATTAGGTTCATCCACGATCAAAATTTAGGGAGTTTTCATTTAATGATCAATTCTATTTTCAAAGACGTATCCTGAATCCACGATATCCCATTAACCATGCTGGAAACGCTAGAACTTTTTTATTAAGCATCCGCAGGGATATTTTCGGCAGCCTTAGTGCATAGTTACCAATTCCATTGATAACATAAGTGCTCTGCACAACTCACTGCAAAATATATAAAATTTAAAATTGATTAGCGAATAACTGGAGAGTAAAAATATTTGGAAAAGAAGCACGATAACGATCGAAATATTATAACCCCCTTCATTTTGTATTTGACTTTGACAATTAAAAATTACATCCGAAATTTCAGTAAATGCCGATAATTACACCGTTATTGCATTCATTTCCTCAAATTATCATCAAGAGATGGTAAATGCTTATTTATACATGCATTCAACTCTAAGGATAAGGATGGGAGTCCCTAGAAACTCTGAAGCCACAGGCAAAAATAAGATTAATTTATGGCAGAGATAAATTCAATATAGTTTATAATTTACGTTATTTTCATGTTAACTTTTTGAAAGAAAAGATTCGGTACCTACTACTACTACGAAATTAGCCGCGATATGATTGGATTCCTGGGCAATAATTCGTTTTCTTTTCTTGGTATCAATTATTCCGGAATCCTACGTCATATCTGTGTTTGGAAGGCGCGAACAAAGACCTCGGGGTCACTTTACCGGGTGTCGCGACTGACTTTGGCGTTCAAAGGCCAGTAATTGGTGTGCCTATAACTCCCCCCTCCCATCCCGCGTGTACCTATTGGACCGCTTTCCCGCAGGAGAGCGGAGAACAGCCCTCTCTGCCCCAGCGTGTGAGAACCAAGGTCTCAGTTAGCTTGGCCACGCCACTGTTTGCGTTGGGCGATGTTCTGATTTTTGGTCCCCAGCCTGCCTAAGAGTGCAAAGGCAGTGCAATGGCTGGGGGTGTAAAATGGGGCCCTTAGCCAGGCCAACGAGTGCGTCGGGGGCGGCTAAGGGGTTCTTTCGTGTACCAGCCGTAGTCTTCTCGACTCCCGGTCTCCAAGACCGGAAGCCATTCTCTCCGGGCCGGAACCTCGGGCCTTAGATCCCCAGGCGGGGAGGCCCCTTCGGAAAGTGGTTACGTAAGATCGGTTACCGTTGGTCGGGCCTCTCAAACGTTCCAAATCCCTGTCCCTATCACGTCGCTGATGAACCTGTGAAAGAACGTCACGAGGATGGTATTCCATTCAACACGGCCCACGGGCTGTCTTCGCTGGCTGGTACTCCTTCGGGGATCGTCCTTTCATCAAGGACACCGACTCGTCGCAATGGCTATCGGACTCTTGCAGAAGATCCCATTCTCAAGCTCTCTCCTTTATTATCCTTGGGTGGTGATCACACGATGTTGTCCTGGCTGGAGCGTGAAGATTGTAGCAATGATGCCAGTCTTTTATAGCGGATTTCGATTCCGCCCTTCGTCGTGATTGGCCGATGACTCTTTGTTGATGATTCGGCCAATCCGAAATCAGCACGGTATGAATCCAAATCGGCATTCGTGCATAAAAACCAATCCGGTAATAAAACTGAATCCATTCCTTTTCTTTTCCCCACAACAAAAGTTGATTCGTAAAACTGCTTTCATCGCGAACCATTTCGTCTGTGAGATGATCGTAGCAATGTAGACAATTGCCTTTGTGATTACTCCATCAGTTACTAAGTAATTACTGGAATAATATTATTTCATGTATCTTGTAGTAGTCTCAATACCTCCTAGGTCACGTAAAATATCGTAATATCCACCCATTTATTTATCGAGGCAGATGAAGTGTATAATTTCTGTTAGAAAACTTAGGAAAACGAATAAATAACACGTCAGTGTCGATGCCATTCAGTCATTTCCATAGGTTTGACCTGGTGACAATAAACACTACCTTCAGCATCTCTCGTTGCAGTACGCAAGCTATGAAGAGGGCATAGTCACATATTTACTCCTTTGTCAAAGTTCACTGTTGTCCATTCGTTTGCACATAGATACTTAACCGTCGCGACGGCTTAATTCTCCATAGCCAACGCCTGGGTGGCCAACTTACTCAATTGAATGGGGAGTGGACACGGGCAGTATATTCAGTCCGCTAGAATTTTCATGACCAGAGAATTAGATTAAATCTGTGAGACCCTCACCATTGTTACCCGTCGACCGCGTGACCAAGAATCGTAAGTAATATTTCGACTGGAGGCCACTTAGCACTGTCCAATATAGAGCAGTACTCATTAGTAGCACCTGCTCACCTAAGGGTGAAAGTTTTTCAAATGTTATCGCGTTTTTTATATACGGCATCACGACCTCCAAATTTTCACAACATTGTGAAGCGCGTCAGTAGGACTTGAACATCCTTTTTATCGGTTTCGCGTAGTGACAACAGACAAACGCTCTCTTTCCCATTGTTCAGAGCCATTCAACAGAAACGTCCCTTCAATATTGATATTTCGAAATTTGGTTTTGCCCCACTTGACTTAAGGCAAGACTCTTGCAGGTCTAACTTTGGAAGGCCTCCAAGTTATTGCGTCATTCTTCAGAAGCACGCACCTCTTGTTTGTTTCTGCGATTGAGGGGAAACAAGGTGAATGATCTCATTCACAACAATATTTTCGAAAATGATCTTTACTTCTGCCGACGAAGAATTCCCGCATGCTATCCCTTTATATAAATCGGCCAGAGTTTAAAGTGATGATATTATTGGATCAATGTAATTGTCAGTCTTTACTCAACGTAAAAATATGACTTGAGAGAGAAATTGATTTACTGACACGATGCCAAAATTATATCCGTCTAGTATGACACGAAGAAATACCGACCGAAGAGTCGGGCGACAGCGCGTAGTCCTCGTCGGTAATAATCAAGATGATTTTCGGAATTATTGTTGAAAATAGAAATACGGTCGATTACAATGAGATCATTCACAGTGTTTCCAATCAACCGTAGAAACAAGTGAGAGAGTTTCCGAATAATGTCGCAACAACTCGGAGTTCTTCCGCGCTCTGAGCTATTGCAACCTTTTTTGAGTCAAGTGGGGCACTATTGAATCTGGAAAAAAATCAATACTGGAGAACAGTGAACGTGAATCACTTGAAATAATGAAAGAGAGAGTGTTTCTTGAAACTACGCAAAATACATGAAAAGGACGTTACAAGTCGTACTAACTTTCTTCACAATTTCGTGCGTTGGGGATGTCATAAATGAAAAACGATGACATTCGAACAACATACACACTTATTAATCCATCCTTGTGGCACAACTTTCAAGGGTAACAGACCATATAATAACATAATACTCTCGTGATATTCGATTTAAATTACAAAGTTTTAATAAATTCTAAGTAGTTAATTATGGTTTTACAATAGGTGAGAATGGTAGAGATAGTAACACAATATTTAAAAGAGAATAATAATAGCTTCGTTAATCACATACTATGATAGAATATTTGTTAGCTCGTCGGTCTCATCGTATCCATTAGATTTCGTCGACAGAGGCTACAGCTATTCACGAGAAAAGGCTAAATTCAAATGATTACATTGTCTTGGGAAAAAATACGTAGGATGACTATTAATTGTTCCGGGTCAAAAAAATGAAAAATATTAGATAGCATTGAAAAGGCCCTGTTATGTCTTCTTTTCCCTAACGATTACAT
This sequence comes from Ceriagrion tenellum, assembly GCA_963169105.1. NCBI lineage: Eukaryota > Metazoa > Arthropoda > Insecta > Odonata > Coenagrionidae > Ceriagrion > Ceriagrion tenellum. Next base: position 158,981,156 of record OY720636.1, read on the forward strand.
AAAAAAGATATCCACTTTATTTGCCATTATAAAAAAATTGATGGTTAATACAAGATTTTACGTAAGCCAGGAGAGTATGAGATTACTAAAAGAAATTTGAAATAATATTATAACAGTAATAACTTTGTATTGGGCAACAACTGATAGGATAATCACAGATGTATGTCTGCATTGATCATCTTTCATTCGTTACCCTCAGCGATGAAGGAAGTTTTAAAAATCAACTTTTGTTGTGGGGAAAAGAAAAAGAATGGATTCAGTTTTATTACCGGATTGGTTTTTATGCACGAATGCCGATTTGGATTCATACCGTGCTGATTTCGGATTGGCCGAATCATCAACAAAGAGTCATCGGCCAATCACGACGAAGGGCGGAATCGAAATCCGCTATAAAAGACTGGCATCATTGCTACAATCTTCACGCTCCAGCCAGGACAACATCGTGTGATCACCACCCAAGGATAATAAAGGAGAGAGCTTGAGAATGGGATCTTCTGCAAGAGTCCGATAGCCATTGCGACGAGTCGGTGTCCTTGATGAAAGGACGATCCCCGAAGGAGTACCAGCCAGCGAAGACAGCCCGTGGGCCGTGTTGAATGGAATACCATCCTCGTGACGTTCTTTCACAGGTTCATCAGCGACGTGATAGGGACAGGGATTTGGAACGTTTGAGAGGCCCGACCAACGGTAACCGATCTTACGTAACCACTTTCCGAAGGGGCCTCCCCGCCTGGGGATCTAAGGCCCGAGGTTCCGGCCCGGAGAGAATGGCTTCCGGTCTTGGAGACCGGGAGTCGAGAAGACTACGGCTGGTACACGAAAGAACCCCTTAGCCGCCCCCGACGCACTCGTTGGCCTGGCTAAGGGCCCCATTTTACACCCCCAGCCATTGCACTGCCTTTGCACTCTTAGGCAGGCTGGGGACCAAAAATCAGAACATCGCCCAACGCAAACAGTGGCGTGGCCAAGCTAACTGAGACCTTGGTTCTCACACGCTGGGGCAGAGAGGGCTGTTCTCCGCTCTCCTGCGGGAAAGCGGTCCAATAGGTACACGCGGGATGGGAGGGGGGAGTTATAGGCACACCAATTACTGGCCTTTGAACGCCAAAGTCAGTCGCGACACCCGGTAAAGTGACCCCGAGGTCTTTGTTCGCGCCTTCCAAACACAGATATGACGTAGGATTCCGGAATAATTGATACCAAGAAAAGAAAACGAATTATTGCCCAGGAATCCAATCATATCGCGGCTAATTTCGTAGTAGTAGTAGGTACCGAATCTTTTCTTTCAAAAAGTTAACATGAAAATAACGTAAATTATAAACTATATTGAATTTATCTCTGCCATAAATTAATCTTATTTTTGCCTGTGGCTTCAGAGTTTCTAGGGACTCCCATCCTTATCCTTAGAGTTGAATGCATGTATAAATAAGCATTTACCATCTCTTGATGATAATTTGAGGAAATGAATGCAATAACGGTGTAATTATCGGCATTTACTGAAATTTCGGATGTAATTTTTAATTGTCAAAGTCAAATACAAAATGAAGGGGGTTATAATATTTCGATCGTTATCGTGCTTCTTTTCCAAATATTTTTACTCTCCAGTTATTCGCTAATCAATTTTAAATTTTATATATTTTGCAGTGAGTTGTGCAGAGCACTTATGTTATCAATGGAATTGGTAACTATGCACTAAGGCTGCCGAAAATATCCCTGCGGATGCTTAATAAAAAAGTTCTAGCGTTTCCAGCATGGTTAATGGGATATCGTGGATTCAGGATACGTCTTTGAAAATAGAATTGATCATTAAATGAAAACTCCCTAAATTTTGATCGTGGATGAACCTAATACTAGACGGACCGAGACCAAAGGCATTTTGTTAAGGTAGTCCGACCGAGATAGTTCCCTAATCATAATAGAAACCATATTCGAATTATACGTTTTAATTTCACCAGCTGTAGGACACAACAATTAAATATTGCGTTATTAATGGTGGCATAATAGTAATATATGACAGAAATTGTTAGTTATTAAATGGAAATATCTAAATTAGTCTTTAACTGGACTAATTTTTTTTTGCGCGGTGCGTTTGAAACTCCTTTGAACACGGAAGGTGTTTTGTGATCTCGAAGAATTTACAGCGGTGACAATATGATTAATTTTCAAAAGTAGTTGAGAAAACATATACACTTCACAGTTAGTTTTTTACGACAACTAAGTGTTAGAAATACCTCATTTCTAGATAATGTCTCTCTGGAGTGCATGCACGTACCATTTCCCATGTAAAATGGCTGGTATTCACTGGCAAATGTCTCGGATAGTAACGTAACAATCTCGCTCGGAATACCTCAAGGAAAACAACTACTACTAGATATAACGCGGTGTAAAAGAAAGAAACAATTAAATTAATACTTTTCCCTTAACGCAGTATCTTTCTTCAGCTTCACGTGCGTTTCTTTCATCTAAATGCCACCTGGATTACATTTTCTTTCGTTTTTCTTTCATGATTACCTAGTATTACTGTCTTTAACTTCATCTCACTATTCTTTCGACTTACGACTCTTTCATTCAATAATTCTGGCTTCCATCTCATTCCATTCTGGCTCATTAGAATTTATTCCAATCCCATCTTCCTCTCAAATTGAAACCATGAAAATCCCGGCCATAAATTACGTAATGCTCTTTCCCTACACCAACTCCCCTCTTGATTTTATCATTAATACTCCCATTTTGCACTGAAATATTTTCCTAATGAGCCAAGTTTTCCATAGGCTTATTTTATACCCTCCAAATTGTTTTAAACTATCTTCCCGCTTTCAGTGAAATGCCCTTTGTTCCGTTTTCATATGCATTGTACTCATATCGAACATGTTACGTAGAATATCGATGTCAGTCTTATAAAATACTGCACTGTGGGTAGTCCATTCGACTGACTGGCTATTCGAAACTCAGTGCAGTCACACACAAGTTTACAGCTGGACATCTGTCCTCCGTACTAAACTGCTACAAAACCCAACAGTATTGTTATTTTCCTCCAATGAACTCTGCCAGGAGCTTTCTCAAAATCTACGAAAAAACAAGTTAAATTCCCTCTGTGCGTTTCATCTGTTTCTCGTAATTGTCCCAAGGTTTTCCACCAACTTTATGAACTAAGACAAATAATCACTTAAGCAGTAATTTCTCATATTCTCCACTGAAATGTTGTGTTGTTCATTTTTTTGGACAAAATCACGGCTCCTACCTCCATAGTCTTCTTACTAAGGTCTTCCCTGCCGAGATGGGTCTTACAATTGACCTTATCTAATCGTTTTCCAGAGACTTGTATGGCTGGAGCACCCAGGCAGTTCTCTCGGTATTAGGTGGGCTAATATTACTCATGTTGTAAAGATTAATGTATGTCTAATTGTGTTGAGTAATAAATATATCATATCATATCAGATCAGATCATATCATATCATATTATACTATATTCCAGCGAAACGGAGGATCACCCCCTCATTCAAATTTTCCGAGTCCTGAGTCCAAAGATCCGATGCTCAACTTGGTCTACGATTCGGATCGACATGCGTCTCCATTTCGATTTCCTGATTACTTTATTTTCGAGTGTTCTCACCAATGCAATCCCCTTCTTGCCGAATACGGCCATACGCGATTTCCACGGATTGGCCAATTAAGACCACTGCTATTATGAAAGAACTTCAGCTTTCAATGGAAAGAATGCCATTACCAGTAATTACCCTTAGAGGACTTGCGTCATATTTTTTTACGAGTATAGCTTCCATTATCATTAACTTTAACCACGGTGAGATTGCCTTCCATGTGAAATATGAACATTGATAGGCCGGGGTGGGCGAGTGGGGGGCGAATAAGGACCATGTCCCAAGATCGACTTCCCGCGATCAAATTTTCCACTCTTGACCGAGTTGCCCGACTTTGATCTTTGGACACCAGAATTGACCGCTTACAGATCACACAAAGCCATCATAAGAAATCATCACACACAAATCAACACACATCGCACATACCTCTACCATGGGTGGAGTAAACATAAAATCTTCAAATACAGTAAAATATCTTGGAATTAACTTAACTTCAGATATATCGCGGGGAATACACGTACAAAACATATGCGGCATAGCATTAAAGAAACTAGGTTTCGTTAAACGTATAATAGGAAGGTCCTCGGATGAAAAAGTCGAAGAGAGATGCTACTTCACTCTGGTTAGCCCATACCTCGAATACGCCGCGAGCATTTGGGACCCTGGGCATAAAGATTTAACCAAAAAAATTAATAAAATACAAAGAAATGCAGAACGATTCGTTAAAAAAATGTTACAAACGAACATATAGTGTTACACAACTGTTAGAGGGATTAAGGTTGGATCCCCTAGAGACTCGAAGGCTACACGATAGGCTTAGGCTGCTTGAGATATTCAGAACTGGTGTGTTTCAGAGCGACACAGAGAATATTATCATGACGCCTCACTACATTTCTAGGTCTGACAGATGCGATAAAATAAGAGAGATACTCTGCCGAACAGATAGGTGCAAAAATTCGTTCTTTCCCCGCACAATAAGCGACCACAATCGAAACTGAGCTGCTCCAAATACACTCCCATAGGACATGTCACCATTTCACCTCCAAAAAGTTTTCATCTTTACACGGCTGGCGACCTATCACCCCCTGCCACACGCCCATGCGGCGGCTCGCGGGGTATTATGTAGATGTAGAAGAGAGTATCTGCTCGACTCCAGGACAATCCCAGTCCTCGCGCGATGATTTCACAGTCAGTAATTGCCTCGCAATCCCATTCCTCTTCCTCGGCGTCGAAAACCTCGTCTCCCATGGCCTCCTTCCACAGCATCAAAGCCTCGGAGTAGGAAAAGGTGGTGGTCCGTGGTTATCCCACTCCGCGTCCCTGCGACACTCTCGACATCCCCCGCATCCATCCACTCTCGTGTCATTCTAACGATAAATTTAACGCGAGATCCTGGCGCTAATTGTATTATTGTCACATTCTACGGCGACGTAAATTTGTTTAAATTATGAGTGAAATGTGTGGGTATCATCATCACGAATTGTAAGAAAAATGTTCTGCAAACTTCCCCGCGAAATTTAACAATTACTACTGCCACGTTTGAGAAACACAAATGTAAATACTTGCAAGAGTATTGTGATGACATTACCATAATAGTGCGAAATTCCGCAGAGAAAAAGTCATCCACCTTGACCGGAATTCGTACACGGGGCCGAGTGCTTTTGCCTGTTAAGTTACCGAGGCGTCCTCTTCCTCTGTGGATTTTGTGTGCGGATAACTGGCAAAAGCACTCGGCCGGAAATCGAGGGACCTGGGTTCGATTCCCGGTCAAGGTGGATGATTTATTTCTCTGTGGAATTTTGCACAATGGTGCATTGCGGGTGACTCCGTAAAAGTGGAATTCCGTGGCTAGTCCCGGATAGCTTAAAATCAGTCATTTGCCATAATATTTCAGGAAATTCTAGGAAGACAACATAGATAAACTACATCGCCGACCCTATGCCTATAAATTTTATCCAAAAAGCAATTATTAAGTTGCACAATAAATTAATACGTCGAGAGCTCTTCATTTTCTATTAATATATTATAGTTAAATATATTCTTGGGCGATAAAATACGTTCGTCGGGTATTATCATGGCTTCAGCAGCAATGTCTACATTAATTCCCCCTTCAGAAAACCATCTCATCTCAGATGATCTCCTCCTTCTTCTGAATTAAAAATTGAAATGAAACCTGGCGCAGAGATATTTTCCGTCTCAGGGCAACCGTCCAATCAGGCAGATAATCCAATGGACTTTCACAACTCTCTGTTGTCATCAAATTTGAAGCTTATCATTTTTTCTTTAACTCGAAAAATTGACATTTTCTCGATTGATTGTGCAAATTGCAAAACCATATTTTTGCCGACGTAGGTCCTCATTGAAACTTGACGTGCACGCACTCACTTACATTGTCTAATACAGAGTGACGTTCCCACCGTCCGAAACCACCCATAGCAACGGAAGCGCTATCGAATTGAAAGAGTAGAAATTAAAACTTCATGAACTACTATTGCAACGACTCAACGCCACAATGCCTGAACATGATCGCCCTAATCGTCATCTTCAGGAATCATGATTTAAGATTATAATAAGAAATTTATTCCACGACAACAAGTTATACATGGGTTATTACATAAATAAACAACAACAAAAATGCCTGGAAAATAGGTACCCCATTGGGAATTCCCGCTTTGGGGTTACCGAATCGATCATCTATTAACAGTTGTCATCATTTCGATGGCGTGTTGACACATTAAAAGCAAGAAAAGAAAAGAATTATTTTTTTGCATGTTGACTCCCCAGCTGGTAATACTACATAATTACATTTATGTTTTACAGTAAAAGAAAACTTACTTACATTTTGACAAAAAAATTGGCGATTATATGCTCAAAAGGATCAAGTATCATTGTTACATATTGACACCTGTTTCAATAATAAATTAGAAACACCCTCAGTATTAAATAGCCATTTTTTCTGCATTTGACAAAATTTAGCTTCACTTGTTGATGTTACAATATCTTTTGGCAATACAGATAAAATTTTGGGCCCCAAGAAAAGATAACTTTATCTAAATTCCTCTATATCTCCCTGATTCTCCCTAAATAAGCTGAGCCCTGAGGAAAAATTGAAATTTTTTCGTTTAGTTTTGGAGTTGATTGCTGTCACATTAAATGAGTATCTTCTTTGCTAGTTAGCTAGTTCCATTTTAGCTCCGCCGAACTCCAACTCAGAATCAATAAACCCACTTCAGAGGCTTTCATTTCTATCTTTATTGGATTTATTAAAATATGGTGAAAAAGAAGCGTTAAATTGAGGAATAATCACATAATTCAAACCAGAAGAGAAATAATGAAATGAAAGCGCGGAAAATGTCGCGTAATAGTTCAACATTTTTAAATCCTTGGAATCATATCGGATGAATCCCATTGCCTACGAAATTAACAGTGAAGTGTCAGGTTGATAGCTTCTAATATACTGCTGCCTCATAAAAAATGTTCGCAAATGGAAGTCTTGCCACATCCGGCCTAAAAAATAGGGCAATTTAGATCTCTTTAAGTCAAAATTCCACCTACTTTTTTCTATCCTTTTAATGGCAAGAGTCAGCGCTGTTCTCCTTTCGAAGAGAGATCACTACAGCAAGATCTCCTCTCCATCAGCTCTAGGTAAGGTTAATGCAATGGAATCTGCTCTCACGGATATTTAATATTAGAATCTCAGCGATCATAACCCGAGCAACTGCACACCACTCGGAATGAAATCGTATATATTACTTCTCAAAGGTGTTTTTTGTCGCAACACCATAACTCCCATAGTTACTCATCAAAGTTAATGATTAAAACATCGTTTTAAAGCTTATGTTCCCCGCTATTGGCGAAAATTAGACAAATGGTTTAAAATTAATTTTTTTAGTTAAAAAATTAAAAATTAAAGTTTTTGTAAAAAAATGATACAGTGCCATCTGTTGACAATATAAATTAATAATATGTTGGCTATAAATAACATATAATTGTCCATGGGAAGAAACGGGTAGAATAGCAGGAAAAAAGAAAGAAGAAACAGGAAGAAGCTGCATACTGTGCGAAATATTCGACAGGTGGAACAATAGGAAGAAAGAAGGAAGAAACGGGAAGAAGCTGCATATTGTGCAAACTATTCGACAGGTAGAAGAACAGGAAGAAATAAGGAAGAAACAGAAAGAAGCTGCATACTGTGCAAACTATTCGCACGGGTCAGCTAGTCTCATTGAAACTGGGAAACTGATCTTAATAGTGAGGTCGAAACGGAACTAATACTGGAATACTGATCAAACTTGTGGCATATACGATAATAATTGAGGGGTTGATACTTTCATGCACGTGTAATTGCCTCGTTTAATCGAGAGCACTCGGCGTAAACGAGTGAAGTGTATAGGTGACCAAGTGCCAATTACCAATCCCATTTTCCGGCATTGAAATCTTTAAATTTGAAAATTCACCACTTAGTCATCACCAAAGTCTTCCATCATACTCTTACAGTGTCCTGCCATTTTAGAGTGAAGCAAATGAAAGTTATCTTGGGACAGTGAGGTATGACACATAGAAAATGAATATCTCCCCGTAGCGAAAACAAGTCCATTGTCAAAAACCATCAGTTTCTGACAGCAAATTATAACCGCGATGAGGCGGTGAATTCAAACTGAATAGAGAGCTTCAAGGCTTATTTGACTGCATATGATGAAACCCCTTCTCAACTGATTTCAAGGCAGGAGGAGTAAAACGTCGGAAGAACAGTCAAGCTTTCAAAACCTCGATCAGATACTAGAAAAAATGCTGCATTTTATGCCACCATAGACTTTTTAGGGGGGAGATTAACCGATGGAAATCCAGTTTATAGTATTAGGTTCTCAAGATGAAGAGTAGAGTGTCATATGATCAATCCAACTCACTTCTATATTTTTAATCGAATGAAGCGAGTGAATATTCATTGTTTTTTTTTTCATTCACAAGCAGCGAGGCTTTCTGGGACGATGAATGCTTGCTTCCCGGGTAGAGGTAGGTATTCAACAAGACGCAATCGAAGTCGACTCGTCATACAACTTTACACAATTTCGTCTCTCTTATAGCTATATTGGCTTAAGCCCACTGACCTTGCCCCCTTTAAACCTCAAATGTGACCGTTAACAATTCGCTATCCCCCCCCCCAGTCTCCCTCCACCCTCCACCTTCCTACCTCCCCTCCATACTTTGTGTGTGTTTGTCATATACATTAGGGGAACGTGACCCAAAAGATTTACCTGAGGATGACACGCGGCGTCGAAACAATGATCGAGTCGAATTATATTAAATAGTGTGGAATAAAACAAAGTACATATCTTTTATTATGAGTGAAATCATAAATTTCCACCAGGTGAAGCCGGAAACTATGTCTTACATTGATAATGACCCCTAATGTGTAGAAACTTGGATTGGAAAAAAAACAAGTGTGAAAATAGTGCTAAGTCATTTCTACATCTAAACGTTATAAAATTTTCCCAAGTACTTTGCAGTTATGAAATTAGTAATCGCCACGTAAGAGGACCAAATCTGATTCATTTGTTTTAGTTCTACATCTACATCTACATCTACATCTACGAAATACCGTGCAAGCCACCACTAGGGTGCGTGGCACGGGGTGTATCCACACCAGGCATGCAGCAGTTCATCCCAGTTCAATCAGAACCGCGCGCGTTCCCCCGAATGCCAGGCTAAGGCCAAAGCAGTCAGGACAACGGTACGCAGTCAGACCACAAACTAGGAGAGTGACGCGTAGAAGAACATGCTACCATGTATCATACTACTCAAGATATAACTACCGGTTAATATTATTAATTCGACAAATAAATAGCACTACAAGGTTCTTAGACATGCAGGAGTATATCATGCCAGAGATTGCATGCGAGGCCAGTATCTGCAATTCATGTTGAGATATTTAGGATTGCTGAAAAAATCTATTTAACCTTTTGAGTGTCCTAGAACCGATCTATCACAACTATTATGGTCCCTCATTGTGCGTGGAAAAAATGACATCTTAAATCGATCGGGTAATGAAGCTCAAATGATTTCGTACTGTCTACTAATTTTATTTCCACCTCTTGCTACACGTGTTTCGACTGACTAGCAGTCATCATCAGGCAAGACAAATACAACATAAACAGATATGAGCTTATATAATACGTGAAACACCATATTTACGTCACTGGGAAAGGATAAAGGGACAAGTGGGAGAAAATGGAAAGGGGGGGGTGGCGTGAGGGGAGAGGGTGGTTTGTTGGAGGAGGTAAAGCTATTTAACAATGGTGTCAAAAAAAGGAGAATGACAAAGAAATTCGTTCTCATTTAATAAGTTCATTTTCTTTCCTTTTCTTTTTAACTATTTCCCACTCTTCCGAAACATCTAAACGGTGTCCTTTATCCAGGGAACGGAGGATTTTCACATAAAATGTGGAGTGGCGAGATTCTTCCATTAGATGTTTGGCGAAATAAGACTTAGGATCGCTGTTCACCAAACACCTTTTGTGTTCCGACACCCTAGTTGAAAAATTTCTCCCAGTTTGACCGACATAAACACTACCACATGTGTCACACTTAAGATCATAAACCCCCGATTTTAGCAGGGGGTCAAAAGGATCTTTGGCATTGTTGAATATTGTTCCCAGAGTTCTTGGAGTGTAAAAACTCACTCTGTATTTGTCTTTAGGGAATGATTTAACTGCATTGTAAGACATTTTACCCAAGTAAGGCAGCTTTACCCATTTAAGTTTTTTATCTTTGACTGGTTGCAATAGCGAAATGTCTTTTAATGCCCTATTCTCTAATTTCTTATTTAATATTTTATTTACAAGATTTCCTTCATAACCATTATATTTAGCGATTTGTCTAATTATATTTAATTCTTTTTCAAAATTATCCCCAGAAAGAGGGATATTTAAAGCTCGCTGGATCATATGGTTGAATACTGCAGTTTTATGAGACCACGGGTGGCACGAATCAAACGGTATAACGTGGTCTGTATAAGTTGGTTTGCGGTATATTGCAAATTGGTGGAGATTATTTGAAGTTAAGATTCTTAAGCCAAGAAAATTTAAATTACCATTTGATTCAGATTCCATGGTAAAATTGATACGTGGGTGTAAGGAATTTAAAACGGTTAAAAATTTGGTGGCTTGCCTATGACTACCTGTCCATAAACATAAAGAGTAGTCTTGCCTGATGATGACTGCTAGTCAGTCGAAACACGTGTAGCAAGAGGTGGAAATAAAATTAGTAGACAGTACGAAATCATTTGAGCTTCATTACTCATTATGCTGTTCTACAACATCTCGCCTGAGAAAGTGGAGTTTAAATCTATCGTTCTGCAGTCTATTTCCCTAATCTTATTCCTGTGATCGTTCCTACCATAATATTTTGGCTCTAACAAAATATTTTGAACGTGTGCCAAAAAATAGTCTACATCAAAATTTCGTAAAAGATTTAACCTATATTTCTCCCTTCGATTGAATAGAGGTTCCCACCCTAATTCCCTCAACAAATTTGTAACACTACTATGATTATCATAACAATTTTTAAGAAATCTAGTTGCCCTCCACTGCAACGGAAACTTCGGAACTGTCGACGTCGCATTTCAGCTCATTGCTCTCTTTATTGCTTTCACTTTTCGTTTCGGGCCCGAGTGGAAGGGTTTGTGGATTTGGCCACGCGTGGAGGGGGTTGGAGGTGGGAGGGGTGGCGGGAGAGGGATGAAATGGGTGGGTGAGTGGGAGGGGCTGTAAGTGTGCAATCGTTCGGGGGTGGGTGGGAGGGGAAGTGAAGGGAGAGGGGAAGCGAAGGGCGTCCTTCAAAACTCCTCTGATTATCTTTTCGTGTGAACCTCATTCCCTTTCGCTTCATTTTTGCAGCGCTTTTAATTCTTGTTTCGTTTTCGCCGGAAGGAAAATGGTGTCCGCACAGAGAGTGCAGGGAACGGGGAAAGTGCCGTGGGAAACCACTCACCAAGCACCGATTAAATTCACCTCCGCGACGTAGTCACCTGATATCCACGTGCATACACAACCAGACGACACCAACCCTTAAGAGAAGATGCTTGGCGGGTTTCAATCAGGTGTCTTAGGCCGCCATACACCAGGCATTAGGCGCTATTGCAGTGACGGCCGAGGGGAGCTTTCCAGGCCTCTTTTTCACTCTACCCGTATTTATATATCACCTAACTACGGGTTAACTATTAAAGGTATTGACTTCGGATTTTCTTTATATGGTTTGAAAGATATCATTACAAAAGAAAAATTTGTCACGGCATGGTTCACCCCCATAGTGTCGGAAAATAGTTAGATTTTTAGCGATTGCGACCTCAAAAACCAGTAATGATAAATGTTCTTTACGTGTTGTACAGAAGAAAGATGTCGCCATAGGTTGCCCGTTTTCGATTTTCAAATTTCTGGCTGAGAAGTGAGTATTTGTTAGCCAAAGTTCAGGTAAGTTTCCTCACTAACCCATTGATATAAAAAAATTTTCTTCGTAATGTCTTTTGGAGTGATATATTGTAAACCAAATAAAGAAAATTTGAAGTCAATATCTTTAATAGTTAACCCGTAGTTGAGTAAACACGGGTAGAGTGCAAATGAGGCCTGAAACGCTCCCCTCGGCCGTCACGACCACAACGCCTAAAATAGTCCACAGATAGTCCAATCCAGTGGCAGGGGTACTCGGAATGGAAACTGAAACATCTGTATACAGAAAAAGATATATTTTATGCATTAACCCAGCCACAATTTTCTCAGCAGTCACAATCGCCCAGGTAAAATAACTGAAATGCATTTTGATCATTTAAACCTTAAATGAGGGTTAGCCAAAATTGGGGACACCATTCGAAATTCTTGTTATAACGTGGAAAAAATTAATTATCGTCTTACTATCGCACTTAAAAGCGTGATAGAGCTCCTTTCTTTCTCATACCTGAAAAATAATAACTCCCACAAGATGCTCCGATCGAATGACGTCGAGGAAATGTAGGCACTTTTTTCCACATAATAAAAATGGCGATTTCAAGATATTTATTCCATGCATAAAATGTATCATATACAACCATAATGTTTTTTAAATGATCGCTCGGGTTTCCGTAGGGGTGGATGTGTGTTTCCCCCTCCAGCAGGCGTGACACAGACCAAAAGTGTCTACTTTGGGACCGTTGTTACTCCCATTATATGTTTTTGAACTTCTTAATTTTATTAATCATTTTAAATATAGTAGTAGTAGTTATTTCGCAGTAGGTTTTTGCTAGAACTAATATATTTTCATGTGCCCATAGAATCAATTCAAGGAACCACCTGTTGTTCCATCTCCCCCGTCTCAAAGAATTACTTATATCACCTTCCAATTTATGAAATACAAAGGCTTGCAAACAAATGAAAAGATAAAACATGGTTAATTCCACAATAATTTATTAAAACCGACCCAGGTTTCAGCAACTGAGTGCCAGTTTCAAGGGACTCAGTTGACAAGGCACTCAGTTGCTGAAACCTGGGTCGGTTTTAATAAATTAATGTGGAATTAACCAATTTTATCTTTTCATCATGAATATTTAAAACTTCCACAAAGTAACGCCTGAAACAGTTTCGTTTGCTTGCAAACAAAGCTGCACATCACATCAATTAGAAACAAGATTATGAAATTGAAAATTAGATCACTTCTGTTGAGGGATGACTGTGACACCCTTTTGCTACATATTATTATTGATATCTTCTGTAATTTTCATTCATTTTTCACATCAGCTATTATAAAATATGTAATTTATTTCCTGTATTTTTTGTATTGTCTAATTTGTTACCATGATTCATAATATTTGTTAAATTAATATAATGTAAACTTATAATATGTGATATCTATGAGATGCAGTATGCATTCTTTTAATGTTTATTGAAACAATCAAGATTTTTTATAAAATGAAAAAATGGACAAATGCAGTTATACAAATGAGTAGACCAGTAACATATAATATTATTAATATATCTGTCCGTCTCGGTAATGGTATGTTTAAATTGCATTCTTACTGTGCAATGTACCTATGTATGCATTTGAAAAGGGGAAATCCCGTGTATAAATGATGAATGAATGCGATATACGATCTCTGCTGATGATCAGTAGATCTATGACTATTATCATCCAAACACTTTGAGCGACAATGTGAAAAAGGTGAATGGTGATATATCTGACATTTCTTCGTGGGCCAAACATAATTACTACCAGAACTACTCCAGTGCCACAAAAATAAATCAATGGTCACTGCTAAACACCAAGGTCGAATGCAGACTAAATTACCCATTATTTACCGTTATAATGATCCAGAAGACGAACATTTCATTTGGTAAATATGTGAAAAATTTAGGAGCTAAATTAACCAGGAATATTTCAAGAAAAGAACAAATACCAAGTATATCCAATGCATTAAATTCTAATTTTCATCGATTAAAAAGTCATAAAAATCCATTTCCTCTTCAGTTAAATAATAGACCTGTTTGTTCCCTATTTTTTTCTTACTTGCAGCCTTGCGTAACGTGATTTAATAGATGAATTGAATATAAACCATCAGCGCCTAATTTATTATTGCGTAGGATACATTTTATATCTCCGAAAGCTCTCTTGGCTTCCCAAAAAGCTCTACTGGCTTGATTTAAATCAAGGATAAATTTTAACATGGCTTGCACCATGTTCAATCTTCTTAAACACAAAAGTCCTCAGCATTTGATTAAAATATTCCCTCTTGCTTCTAAATCCTCAAATTTGGTTACTAGACTTGAACTGGGTGACCTGTTTGTCCCAAAGTTTCGGACAACTACATTGTAGAAGTCATTAACGATTGCAGCTTCTAAGTCGCGGAATGGTTTGTCAAAGCATATTAAGGACAGTTCATCACAGGCTATATACTAGAAAAGGCTTTACAACCATTTAGTAAGCGAGTGGCATTTGTGACTTCATTGGACTGCCTATTAAAAATACACAACATTGTGTCGACTTATTAATATTATTCTTGTTCGTTATTCAATGCTATATCATCAGCACTTGAATTTACATACCTTTTTGTTTCCGTTGATTGAAGAGTACTCGTTCCCATTTGCCTCAGTGTATCTTGTTTAGATTCACTTGAGGTGTATTTTTGTGTTCAGCGGAAGTTTATGATACCCCTGTTCCAAAGGGTGCATTTACTAATATATAATTCTAACTCCCACTCCTGGCACAACGAATGAACGTTGTTAAGGTTAGATGACAGAGCTTCAAAGTCCGCGTCTTCGCTTATTTCACTGTAGATTACTGTATCGTCTGCAAATAATCTTAATTTACTGATAACTCAAGAAATTAGGTCATTAATATAAATAATGAATAAAAGAGGGCCAATCACGCTTCCTTGAGGAACACCGGATGTGACTTCGACCATATCAGAGCTAAAACCATCAATTTTATTTTTCGATCACTGAGAGTCACTTATCCAATTCATTATTTTTTTATTAACTCCGCATAGATCAATAAACATTATTATTGTAGCATGGCAACCGGTTAAGCGATTGCGTTCGGCGTTCACGTGAATCGCGGCCGACGCGTTGAATCTGTCGACGTTGCACCTCTCCCGACCTCACTCCCCGTCACCGTTCTCTTTAACCTTCACTCTGGACCACCAGCTCTCGCTCGGAAACACCCAACCCTTCCCCTCCCCTTCCCCCCCCCCCCCCTCACAACCCCCACGTCCGCCTTCCGACGACGCCTTGGCCTTCAAATTCACATTCCGGATGTGTACGAGAGAGAGACTTGCATCGGTCGCTCAAAGATGAAAAATAAATGCGCACGCCGATTAAGAGGCCCACTCCTCCCGGACGTTCCCAAATTATTTTTCGCAATATAAAATTCAATGACTTTAAGACTTCCGTTTCAAGCGAGAGCCATTAATTAAAGTGTGGTATACCACGTAAAGATGGAGTATGGCAGCAGATCACATGCTTGCTTGGGGGTCATAAATGTGGCTGAATGTCGCATTCTATCAGCCTGTACGAGGCGTATAATAGCCCTAATTATACCTTGAATGGATTGATTGATCGATATTTTATGTTCATTGTTGCAATTTGAGATGACGATAGTGTAATCCTCGAACGTAATCCGATGAAGATCCTCGAACACATTGTCGTTAGCAATATTATGACATTCCTGGATAATTGTAACTTCTTACATAGCAGTCAGAATAGCTTCCGTAAGGGCAGGTCCTGCGAAACACGCTTGTGACCTTCCTTCATGATGTTCTAAAATCAGGTGAATCGAAAAAGCAAGTCATCGCGATATTCCTTGATTTCAAGAAGGCATTCGACAAGGTTCTTCACAAAAACCTCATATATAAATTGAAATCATGCGGAGTTAATGAAAAAATAATGAATCGGATAAGAGACTTTCTCAGTGATCGAAAACAAAAAGTAGTTATTGATGGTTTTAGCTCTGATATGGTCGAAGTCACATCCGGTGTTCCTCAAGGAAGCGTGATCGGCCCTCTTTTATTCAGTATTTATATTAATGACCTAAGTTCTCAAGTTAGCAGTAAAAAAAGATTATTTGCTGACGATAGTTTTCTACCGTGAAATAAGCGAAGACGCGGACTTTGAAGCTCTGCCATCGGGCCTTAACAACGCTTATTCGTGGTGCCAGGAGTGGGGGCTGTAATTAAATCTTAGTAAATGCACCACAGTTCAGTTCCTGCGAAAGTCATCACACAAATGCCATACCTATACTGTGGGTGGAGTAAACATAAAATCTTCCAAAACAGTAAAACACCTTGGAATTACTTCCGACATATCGTGGGGAACACACATACAGAACAATGGTTTAAGCTGCCACCATCGGTGGTATTTTACTCTCAAATAAAGGTTCGCTTTCATTTCCCTTTTCTTTTCTTCTTCGCTTTCGAATGACCTGAACCGCAAGTTGCCCAATTGAAACAGTCTCCCGTCATCATATCTCAGCAAGCATTTTTGAGCTAGACCACAAACATTCTTTTCCTAATAGATTTTGTGCCACATCTTCACTTCAACAGCAAAACGCGATTCGATCGTTCGGTCTCCACTTTTTCAACCTTCTTAACCCACGTAGCAACAATAAAGGGGCTGTTAAATGGTGTTTACATAGCAACTTACACAACACAAAAACAGTTTTACTTTTAGTTTGAACAACAACGCAAGAAATATTTTAAAATTTTTTTTTAATATTTAAAATGAATCGGCAACAAAACTCGAAGGGAAACGCAAATTTCCCATTCAAATTCTAAGACATGCATTTGCTCTTTTTAAAGCAAAACGGAAGTTAAAACTAAGTATTCAACCCGCTAATTGCGTTTCATTAAATAAATAGTTTGTAAAAAGTCGAATTTCCTCATTTTAATGCTTAAAAATCGAATACATTAAGACTTCTAATTCCTCTCACGATGCATAAATTTTAGCTTTGAAATACTAAAAAACGACAAAAAAAAACAGGCTAAACCCATATCCAAAACCTCTGGAGTCAAAAGCAGTCGGGCGGGAATCTGGGACAGCGGGCGGGAGCTGGGACAATATCATGCCTCATAAATTGGGGGCTAGCAATCCTTCTATTTTGAAGAAACCGATGTAAAACACTATCTGAAGGTGGTTCTTCCTCTCTCCTTTGTATTGCAATCTTGTGCAGAACAGCAGTTGCCACAATGACATCCATTGTGGTCTCAAAATCTGCCCTCAGTCAATGGCTTAGGACAGGAAAGCGTCTTTTCCACACACCATACTGGCGTTCTACAGTATTTCTTGTCAGGATATGGGCGTTATTATAATTCTGTTGCGGCGGATCAGTAGGATTCGAAAGTGGCGTCATTAGGTACGTTTTTAAAGGGTATCCATTAACCCCGAAAAGGAGATATCCTGGTGGTATTCCACCCGTTTCAAAAAACATTTTTATTTCGCAATTTTGAAAGATAGTACTGTCGTGCACTGAACCTGGCCACCGTGAAACAATATCTCTAATTAGTAGATTTTCATCACATATTGTTTGCACGTTTAGGGACATGTAGCCTTTTCTGTTCCGAAATCGCTCACCAATATTCCTTCCTGGAGATTGTATCGGAATATGTGTGCAATCTATGAATTCGAGAACACCTGGAAATTGACTTATGCGATAACAATCGTGTACAACCTTCGACATTTCATCGCCTGTCGGAAACACAATGTACTGAGGCCGAAGAGCAGCAAGAGCATTAGACACTTTCTTAACACATCTGCGTACAATTGCTTCAGACACCCCGATTAAATCTCCTTCCACAATTTGGAAACATCCAGTTGCATAAAACCTGAGTGCCACTAATAATTGTTGCATCGGTGTTAGAGGATTGTTACGATTTGTCGTATATTGTAACCTATCCTCTATTTCGTCAAGTATTTTCAGCACTACACTCTTGCTCAGTCGGTATCTTTCACGAAATTTGCTTTCGTCGAGCTCATGAAAGTGATCAGCGACCACCTGTCCCTGCCGTGGATGTCTTTCCTCAATATCTTTTAATACTTCCAAGTACAAAAGTTCCGCATCGAAATCGTCAGCCGTCATCATGGATCCAATTAACGCCTCGTTAGTTTTTTTAACGGACCTACCTTGCTCCGTTAAATTGACGAGAAGTTTAACGGAGCGTTAAGTTTAACGTGCGTTGGTGATATCATAATTTTTTGTAACGCGGCGTTACAGCTACCTAACGATTCGTTAACCGTCTGACGAAGGTTGGTGAAACCGGGCATAGGTCGGACAGATACGATAAAATAAAAGAGATACTCTGCCGAACAGATAGGAACAAAAACTCGTTCTTTCCGCGAACAATAAGCGACCACAATAAAAATTGAGCTCCAAGAAATACACTCCTAAAATACATGTCACCATTTCATCTCCAAAAACTTACACCTTTACACGGCTGGTGACCTAACACCTCCTGCCACACGCCCAAGCGGCGGCTCGCAGGGTATTATGTAGATGTAGATTTAGATATTCAAAAATTTATTTAAAAAACAATTCCATAAAGCATGTTAAAAAAACTTTTCCTGGCATTAATCTTTACATATTTTGTTCCAGCAGTGGCCCCGTAGAAGGCACGGCGCATAGTTTGGTGTCCGTTCGTGGAAAAGGGTAGAATGGTGAGTGCGGAGCGACCACTACTAGGCACAATAATCGCTTGTGCTCCTCGGGGGCGCACCGACAGCACTGAAATAAATCAAGTGACTCATCGATAAACGGAAAAATAATCTAAACGAGGAAAGAATTGTTTGTTTCTCGCGCGTTCAGGCGAGAGCGTTTTCGATTGGAGGAGCGTTGCCATCCCTTATCGCCATGTGTTTGCTGAGTGTGCTATCTGCCTCGAGATAGGCAATGACAACCACTGGGATGCCAAATAGTGGCGTTAAAAAAAAAGCAGCTAGGCAGGGCATTGAATCTACGGTTAAAAATTGTTATTTAATAGAAATAGAATTGCGACGTAAAACTGAACATGACGTTTTAAGGAGTAAATACGAGATTTCAGCCCAGCCGAAGAGCCTAATCTATAAATGATACACAAAAGATATCGTACTGCCTACCTTTTATTACAAAATCGAACTACACGTGTTTCGACTGTCTTGCAGACATCATAAGGTACGACTAATATTGCACATAACCAGACATGTGCATATATATTGAGAGAAACATTGGCCAAAACACAGTAGTGGGGAGGGGGGACAAGGAGGAAGGATAGGAGAGGAAAGGCTAAAATCATAATTTGGATATGATCCTTTGTTCGTCCAAACAAATTACGTCAACACTCCGGACCTGCGTCACACTGAGCCACAAGGATAAAGAAAGACAGGTGGGAGAAATATGGAAGGGGGAAGGGGAGGGTGGTTTGTTGGAGGAGGTAAGGTTAAGTTAAAATGGTGTCCAAAATAGGGGAATGACAAACAAATTCATTCTCATTTAACAGGTTCATTTTCCTTCGTTTTCTTTTTAATATTTCCCACTGCTCCGCCACATCTAGACGGTGTCCTTTATCCAGGAAATTGAGGCCTAATCTAGCTTTATCTATAGTTCGCCAGAAATATGTGCTTTCCACGTGGATATTCAAATGCTGGTGAAGTCCTTTTAAATTTGATAACTCAAAATTTGAGTTAAAATACAAGTAAAATAGTTCATTAATACAGGGAGGTATTTGGTCTTCAAGTTCATATTACATGACTCACTTGACGGTATTCAGCGCTAATGTTGTTCATATCGATCTCTGCAATATTTTCTAATGTCACGAAGTGCCGAGAAGATCAGAGACGTTGCTAAATATCACCTTACAACGTGTTAGAGAGCGTGGTTTATCAGTTGTGACCTCAATTGTATTACTTGTTACAGAATGTATCGTATAACCGAATGGAGCCTATTTTCTTCGAGGTATCGTAATGGATGTTGGCCAAGTCAACGTCAATTCTGCGAAATTCCACAGAGAAAAAAAATTCATCCGCCTCGACCTGGATCTGAACCCGGATCCCTCAATTTCCGGCCGAGGACGCCTCGGTAGCTGGCTAGAGCACTCGACCGGAAATCGAGGGATCCGGGTTCGAATCCTGGTCAAGGCGGACGATTTTTTTCTCTGTGGAATTTCGCACAATTGTGCATTGCGGATGACTCCGTAAAAGTGGAACTCCGTGGTTGGTCCCGGATAGCTTAAAATCTGTCAACGTCAATTGATGAGACGAATACCTAAATAATGTAAAATCGAAGTCCCGCAGTATCGTGTGACCCGGATAGAATATTCTGACAAAATGAATTTGGCCTCTTCAACATCCCTGATCATTTCATACTCATTTTAATTGTGTCTGCTTATCACTCCGACAGTTCAATTATTCATTTCACTTCATTTAGGGAGAAATATTTTCTTCGGGTTTAAAACGATATCCTCCGTGTCACACCAACATTAGTGCTATGATCTCAGTCTGGTGTTAGCCACCGAAACACAATTGGCTTTGAACCGAGTCCTTTCATCATTCATATCAATTAACAGCCAATCGTTTTGCACCAAATCGTTTTTCAATCGTTTGCGTTTCGTTCACGACGCTATTCACGGAGACAGTCCCAATATTTGAAAACGTCCCATCGGCAAATAAAGCAGAGAACACTTAAAAAATGAAGAACTGATGACTGGGATTATTTTCTAATTATTCTAATTAATTAATCTAAGGATTCTGTGAGAAGACTGATGAAGAACTCGCTAAAGGACGTGTAGGCGATGTCAGAGGAGTTTGAACTGGGCAATGGAATGTAAAACGCCGAAATAGAAGGGGTTAAAGAGATGTTCTCATGATATGAAGACTTCGATAGATCGATAGTATGATGAGTCAAGGAAGGGGGCCAGGGGAATCGGTGGAAACTGCAATTGTTGCTGAGTAAGTCGACTCCTCTTTGTCATTCACGCAGTTGCTGCAAACGGAAATTGAAAAATGAGGACTATATCTGGATAACGCTCGTTGTTTAGCGAGGCGCTGCAAAGATTGAGAGTAGGAATTCTGATTTTCCTTCTACTCCTAAAATAAATAGAACTATTTCATCATTCAATTAGTAATAACTCTATTTGCTTGAACTGGCCTCGATGATGCTTCCAGGTGAGGCTCTCATGTCCTGCATGCGTTTTATTGAGGCACGATAGGTTTTAAGATTACTTTTTTCCATAATTATTGCACCCTATTTCTCTTTCAATCCTTATTGAAATCCTACATGTTAGTTATCGTAACAAGTCTTTTTGTCATGTTGTCTTAATCATAGGTATCTGCCAAGGATTTTTAAGCGAGGCATCTAATCGCCCAGTAAAGACTGTGGCAATATGGAGCGGAGCTGGATAAGTTATAATCCACGGATGCCTCCAATGATTCGACTAATTTGCTTGACACAAACCCCGCAGACAGAATAGAAGAAAGTGTTGAAGTAGACCGGCGAGAAAATAAGAGGCATAACACCTCAAATAAATGGAACTATTTCATCATTCAATTAGTAATACCTCTGTTTGCATGAACTGGCCTCGATGATGCTCCCACAGGTGAGGCTCCCATGTCCTGAATTCGTTTTATTGAGGCACGATAGGTTTCAAGATTACTTTATTCCATAATTATTGAACCCTATTTCTCTATCAATCCTAATTAAAATCCCACACGAAGGTGCAGAAATTCTACGTGAAAAAACCATTGGACTCTATCGGGAGTCTAATCTCCTAATCCCGGGGTCTCCTAATTCCCGGTCAGGCGTGTCAGCCATTTGCTTCATCCAATCAACTAATACCAACTTGAATTTTAGTTAACATGTCTTGGCAGCATTGCTGTCTAACATATCTGACTGACATTGGAACAGTTGAATATGAGCTATGAGAACGTTTGGGTTCGAATGCCAGTCGATTCGGAGAATCTGATCGGAATTAGATCGCGTGCAGCGAAGAGGAGCTAGGTTTGTGCAACGATGCTACGATAAGTTTGCTAAAGTGTCTGGATTGTTAGAATTATTGGGATGGGAATCGCTATCACAGCGTAGAAAAAGTATAGGCTTAACCTCTTAGCTAAATTTCAGGAAAAACATTTCTCTGACGACGTAAAAGCATACTATTAACCCCATCGTACTACGCCAGTAAAATTAGAGACATAGATTGTTGAACCGATTGGTATAAAATGTCATTTTTTCCGCATACCATTCGGGACCATAACAGCTATATTCATTGTCATGAACAGTGCGAATAGTGAGATTAGCTAGATAGTAGATATTTCTCTTTATATTCTCTACATGCTTATTTATGCATGATGTGAATATTGATGTTCGTATTTATGCATGATATTTTGAATCCGTAGTAGTAGTCTTTGTATTCCTTGCATGATGGAACGATTGGCGATGGAATGTTTCTTGGTTATTAGATTTTTAATTGGCGCGTTGCATGTGTGGCACGCTGGTTTCAATGTAGTCTCGGTGTTCTACCATATAATTCACGCATGCCTGGTGTGGAAGCACCCCCTGCCACACACCCTTTGGGTGGCTTGCAGGGTATGACGTAGATGTAGATGTAGAATCTCCAACACTTGTATTTCAGTACTTCCGACACGCGTGACTGCGTACAGTATAATTCATGCAGCCTCCGCAATGAGCATTCCTTTAAATTGGAGGGAGACTATTCCCCGAACTGTTGGACTTGAATTTCGCATCAATTCTCACCCAATATACCGAACTCCCTCCCGCTGTCCTCTTCAGGAGGGAGGGAGTGGTGTTGGGTGCGTTAGTCTCCTGAAGGATAAGCGTGGTGGATCTTGAAATCGCATCTTCCCACGTCGCTGTCAGTCTCAGGTCTCATCATGACACGTTTGGCTGATTTTGTGACGGAACTTTCTTTCACGTGACATTCATCGCAAACACGCCATTCCACAACTCCGAAATGCACTCGTTTTCCATGGAAATATTCATTCTGCTAAGTGATCACATTGAGCTGCGCTTGGGCATTTGGAAGTCACTTGAGGTAGTTCGAGCGAAAAATCATTTTACCAAGAAATCAATGAATTTGCTCTCATTTTAAAGAAAAATATATCACCCTTCCATTGACACCTAAAATTCAACCCCTTACCTCATTACTTTCGGAAATATTTGCCATAAAATACCAGCCCTTTTACATGGGACATGGTACATGTATGCACTCCAGAGTAACATTATATTAAAAAAGAGCTATTTCCTACAATTAGATCTCGTCAAAAATTCAACAGTGTGAAATTTGTATGTTTTATCAAATATTTTTGAAAATTAATCATATTGTCACCGCAGTAAATTCTTCGGAATCATGACAAACCTCCCGTTTTGATGGAGTTTCAAACGTACCGGGTGAAAAATATGAGTCAAGTTTAAGACCTATTTACATATTTTCATTGGATTACTTACAATTTCCGTCATGTAAAACTATATTATTGCACCATTAATAATGCAATATTTAATTCGTCTGTCTCATAGTTGGTGAAATTAAAACGTATAATTCGAATATGGTCTCTATTATGATTAGGGAACAATCTCGCTCGCACTGCCTTGATAGAATTTGGAAAATTTCTGCTTTCAACAAGCTAATATTCTGATAACAATTTTTGAATCTCTGCAATCACCTGTTCATTTTACAAGATGTAGCCCGGCCAGATAAATTTACCGGGATTTGTTGTAGATAAAACGTATAACGCAACCTTAATCTAGTGAACCACGTGACACAGGATTCGATTAGTAAAATTTAGAGTTCAGAGCGGTTTCTCAGAATGTTCACAAATTATCTTCCGCAAATACTTCGGATACAGCTCCACAGCATCTCAAAATACAACTTAATAGCATGGCATAGTCATTTAAATGGGTTTCGGGATTCAAAATAGTCAATTTTGCTTTTCCAGAAGAAAGTTATAATATTATGCATTTAACTCACTGAAATGTCGAGGGATCTTCTGGGACATAACTATCGAAAACATCACCCCTTTTTCCTCTATTCTCTCTGTATGTTCACCAAAGTATTCTAAGCAAGTGACCAGTGGCATGGGCTAAGGAGTTGAGCCCCCTCCCTAACTTTTAAGTCGAGTTACATTTATTGCTCGGTTTATAATAGATTTAATGATTTAAAGTCTCATCACCATAAAATACTAAAGGTTGCAGATCGCAGTAGTAACGCCTCTTTTTTCATTACTGCATCCTTCAGGCGATGTGAAGTCCATCTCAATCCCCATGTTCCCGAAGAAAGCACCTCTTGGTTTATTTCCTACAAATCTTCCTTACGATTTGTTTTTTAGGTTTTGATTATGCCTTAGTGCGCATCCAATGAGTTTTTCCCTTCTTTTCCCTATGGTTCTTAACAGCGATCCTTTTTCTATCCCTTATTCCTACACTTCTTCATTACTTTTTCTTTCCACCTCGCTTATTTTCGTCGATTTCCTCCAAATCCACAGTTCCATGGCCTCAAACTTGTTTCTGGCCACTTTCCTAAATGGCTCACATTGATATAGCAATACACTCCTAACGAACATTTTGATTAACTTATTTTTGGCCGCTATGTTTAAACGGTCTTTAACTTGTAAGTTCTTGTTATGAAACCCTTGTTTCGCCAAGGCTATTCTTTTCTTGATCTCTGTGTCACATATATTTTTTTTGTTAATTGTATCCCCTGGGTAGCAACAATTTTCCAAGCCCGAGCCAAGTTAGAGTTGTCCATTTTAATGTCAGTTTGGCACTTTCATTTTCTCTTTTTTTTTTCTTTTTTCTATTCTTCTCCATGTCTTGGCACTCTTCTGGATAATTTTCAATTTAAACTCTCCCAAGTATTGGTAAATTTGGTTGTGTGTGAGGATAGCATCTGAGAACCATTTTCATGTCATTTTCAGAGTCTGCAATCATAGCCATCGCGAAGCGTATACTGCGAGGCATCTCCCATTCACTTTGATATCTTTAAATGTGATAATACGCACCCTTTTCTTTCGTTCCTGCCAATGCTTTCTCGATGAATAAACTAAATAGGTAAACTGAGCGTCAATTTTAAATCTAACGGCCAGGAATATAAGCCTAAATGTTAAACCGACAGTTGAATTGAAAATGCCGTCGCAATTATCAATCAAAAGTTTTTCACTACCAGCTATAAATATGTCACCGTTACTCGGAGGTTGAAATTTGAGGTCCACTATTACTCCACAATGCAAACTGCTGCAAACCCACTCCTTCCGCTGACCTCGAACGTTAGTACACGTCTGACTAGCGTACCTGACAACATGAGAAGAAACCTTGACATAGAGCAAAGCTTAACCCACCCAATTTTTCCATTAAATTGAACAATTCATGGGAAAGATTAGTTCTTGTTTGGTAAATTAAAAATGCACCTAAATTGTTCTTCGTGAATTCTTTTCCGTTATTTCTTCCAAGGAAGCGACGTGGAGAAAAATGGTATTGCGCGATAGTTTGATTATCTGATAGTGGTGAACAGAAGATTTATTAATTTGTCGCCGGCAAAGTAGTAGCCATGAATATATATTATGGATTGTTATCTCGTCGCCAAAAACTGTAGTCTAGAACTCCGTAAACAAACAACCTTTTGGAAAGTGGTGCCGCCTAGGGATGAAAGACAGAAGTTCAAATGTAAATACAGTCGATAGTTTGTTAATAAACACGCCGTACCGGTTTTACCATGAATATGCATGGGTTTTACTTACAATCAATCATAATGCAGTTGATAAAAAATGTAGTACAACACGCGGGACGTAATTATACATTTTTTAATATCGTCCGGTCTATAGATGTATTTAATTCCTCTCCAAATTTAATTACACAAATGCACAATTAACTTCTCAGCACTTCGTGAATATCAATATACAGAAATTTAATAATAATGCGAGGTGACTTCATGATTATTCCCAAAGGCCATCATTGCAATGTAGGAAAAAAGGAATGCACTAACCGCCGCCTTGAACAGGTTCTTATTTTTATTTCAATCCAAGTCTCCTATTTTGAGTCCTCGTAGACGCATACCCTGTTTTGCAGCCTGGTACGAAGCAAGTTCCGTTCAAACAAGGCATTCTAAATTCTTTATTAAAGCCGAACGGGCTTAATGCATTCAAATGAGAATCAGTCTGGCAAACATCGTCGTCAGCACACGATGGACGTTTCATAAACCTCTTACACATTTTCTGTTAGAGATATTTCCTCGCTAGCATTTACAAAGTAACGTTTAGAGCACAAAAACAGCAAGATATTATTCAAAGCATAAAGTAATTCATATCTCCTCGATCGTTATTGAATATACACCACAGTCTCACGTTAGCAACAATTAACTAAGTCTATTTACAATAACAACTGAAAAGACTCTAATCGAAGTGGCGCCAAGGACTGGGTGAACTAAAAGTAGAAATTTAGGCAACACGTAGCCTAGGCAACGATTGCAAACATCTAAATCCATAATATATATTCATGGTAGTAGCAGAGCGTCATCGCGAGAGGAGTAAGGAGAAGGCGCTACGAAACCATAGCAACGGTCTCCTGTCTTATACTTTCGCGGCGGATATGGAGGAAAGAGATACAGGGGGAAAGTGGAATCCCTCAAGAGATGGAGGCGAGGATGGGGGTGAGAATGGAATGAGAGGCGGATTTTGGCAGTCTAGCCGGGAGGGGATCAGACGAAGTCCCCCCCTTTCACCCTCTCCGTGTCTACACCACCCAGGGAAGGGAATCTTTTTATTTTCTACTCGAGACCCCAATAACACTTTCCATCTTCCCTCCGCGCCACCCCTTTAAACCTCCTTCACGCCACTCCCTGTCTCATCGTAGTCCCCCGTCTGCCGAACCCCCGCAATCCACACAGGAAAACCTCCCTTTCGCAGTTAAGGGTCCAGACGGTCTGCTCTCTCTGTCTCTATCTCACACCTCTCTCGGCTCTTAGCTCCTCCTCGCCTCTTCCTCCTCCGCGCGAACCTCTCCCTTCCCCCACCTCCCCGTCTGTGCCACACGCTCCCCAGACTACCCCATTAATAATACACGACTGATCGACAAATTCCCTCTGGATGCTACACCTCGCCACATTAGATTTTTGTTAAATTGTTATGATAAACATAGTAGTGTTACAAATGTATTGAGGGAATTAGGGTGGGAAACTCTATTCAATCTAAGGAAGAAATATAGGTTAAATCTTTTACGAAAGTTTGATGTAGACTATTTTTTGCCCGACGTTCAAAATATTTTGCTAGAGCCAAACTATTATCGTAGGAACGATTAATGGAATAACATTAAGGAAATAGACTGCAGAAACGATAGATTTAGAATGTCAATTTTTTCTCGTACAATAAGGGACCATAATAGTTGTAGATCAATTCTAGGATACGGACTAGGTTAAATAGGTTTTTTCAGTAGTGCTAAATATCCTAACATGAATTGTAGATACTGACCTCTCATGCAATCTCCGGCACGACATACTCCTGCATGTCTTAGTACCTTGTAGTGATATTTATTTGTCACATTAATAATACTAACCAGTAGTTATAACTTGAGTAGTATGCTGTATGGTAGCATGTTCTTCTTTGTATGTCTCTCCTAATGGTCTGACTGCGTACCGTTGTCCAGACTGCTTTGGCCTGCGCCTGGCATTCCGGGGAACGTGTGCGGTTCTGATTGAACTGGGATGAGTGCTGCATGCCTGGTTTGGAATCACCCCGTGCCACACTTCCTAGTGGTGGCTTGCACGGTATTTTGTAGATGTAGATTAGATTAGGTGGAGTTACTGCAATGAGTACCTAAGGCACTAAGACCAATATGATTTAGTTCTTTCCAGGCGTATTCTGCTGACGAAGTCCTCCCCCGGTTTTCCACCGGGTCAGGTCGTTACGGGCCGACTTTTCGATACTAATGGCTAATTGGGAAAGGAGATCACCATGGCCCTGAAAATGGCCTTCGCGGATCGGAGGGAAACACCTGAGGACAACGACAAGCCGGTTGCCAGCGCCTGTCTGCCACACATCTCAACTATTTCTGGAAAATCTCTAGAATTCTAGGGAAGTATAACATCCGCACCGGGGATCGGGTTGATGTGGTGGCTTGGGTACTCGCCTACCACACGGGCGGCCAGAGTTCAAATCCCTGCAGAGGTGGATGTTTTTCAGAGGAAACCCGATCCCTACTTGAGTGTCTTGTGGAGGGCACTTCAAGTAGAGTACTCCGACTGTCGGATGAGACGTTAAACCGTGGCCCCCTTGGCGCCTTTCGTTACGAGCAGGCTAATGCCGACGCCGGGTTTCTATCCTCCCTTCCTCCCTTACCTATCCCCTATGGCGCAAATGACCTTAGCCGTCGGTCGCCTCCCCAAATATCCAATCCAATTCATCATCCGGACCATTCACAAGCCACTTCAGAAACTGAGAAGCACACTTGTCCGTATTACGGATGACCTCGGACTAAAAACTCCGGGAGTTTACCGGATTCCCTGCGAATGTGATGAAGTGTACATTGGTGAGACGGGCCGGACCATTGAGACGCGGGTTAAGGAGCACATGAGGAGCATCCGACTATGTCATCCGGGACAATCCGCGGTGGCAGAACATAGTCTAAGCAAGGACCACCGTATAATATTTGATGACACTAAACTACTTAGCCGATCCAACGGATACTGGGAACGACTGACGAAGGAAGTCATAGAGATCCGGATGGAGAAGAAAAACTTTAACCACAACACGGTGTACGCGCTAAGCGAGGCTTGGAACCCAGCCCTTCGCAGAATTAAGGTGGAGAGAAAGAAGATAAGCGCTAGCAAATCAGAGCCAGCCAGACCATTTCGGCCTGAAAACTGCCAGGAATATTAGGAGACTCCATTTTCGACACTGACATGCCCTGAGGACGATGGCGGTGGTAGCCATCGAAACGTCGGCCCATAACGACCTGACCCGGTGGAAAACTCGAGAAGACTTCATTAGCACTAAGACCAATTTGGTGCTAATTTGACAGCCACCCTATTGGTGGTAGGTGGCCCTATAGGCCGAGTGCTTTGCTGAAGGCAAGCAAGTCCCCTTATAGGAATTACCTCTACTTCGTTAGGCTCAAAGAATGGAGAGTCCAGATACCTGATCCAAGCCCTAAGTATGGCTGGGCATTCGCATAGTATGTGGGAAGTTGTTTCATCCACTTCCTCGCACCACCTACATGTGGAAGATTTTAGATCTTCAGTATATAAAGATGTCTCATTGCTGGATAGTGTCCCGTAAGTAGTCCCACTATCGTTCGTATTTAACTCCTGTTTGATGAAATGAGTCTCCGGGCAAAGCTATGCCTTGGTCCCTTTATATCTACATCTACATACTACCCCGCGAACCGCCGCATGGGCGTGTGGCAGGGGGTGGTAGGTCACAGTCCGTGTAAAGATGTAAAAGTTTTGGAGGTGAAATGTTGACATGTCCTATGGGAGTGTATTTAGAGGAGCTCAGATTTTATTGTTGTCGCGTATTGTGCGCGGAAAGAACGAGTTTTTGTACCTATCTGTTCGGCAGATTATCTCTCTCATTTGTTCGCATCTGTCAGACCTAGAAATGTAATTAGGCGTCATGATAATATTCTCTGTGTCACTCTGAAAAATATCAGTTCTGAATTTATCAAGCAGTCTAAGCCTAACATGTAGCCTCCGAATATTTAGGGGCTCCCACCTTAATCCCTCTTACATTTGTGTAACACTATATGTTCGTTCGTAGTAGTTTTTAAGGAAGCGTTCTGCTTTTCTTTGTTCTTTGTTAATTTTTTTCTTTAAATCTTTATGACCAGGGCCCCAAATGCTCGCGGCGTATTCGAGGTGTGGCCTAACCAGAGCGAAGTAGCATCTCTCTTTTATTTTTTCATCCGCGGACCTTCCTATTATACGCTTAACAAAACCTAGTTTTTTTTTAATGTTTTGCATGTGTAATCCACATGATATATAAGATGTTAAGGTAATTCCAAAGTATTTTACTGTATTTGAGGATTTTATGTTTACTCCTCCCACAGTGTAGGTATGGCTTTTGTGTGATGAATTTCGCAGGAAGTGAAGTGTGGTGCATTTACTAATGTTTAGTTATAAATCCCACTCCTGGATATATGAAGTTTGGCCTGCCGTAGTTTTGTTGTAGTTCGCCAGATCTCAGAGTGTTGATGTAAGCCCCACATTCTGATCTCCGTCCTACCGACTGACGGCGCAGTTGGTAGGATTGGTTGAGGGCCTCCCCCTTTTGACAATGCCCCTCCCCCTTGCCCCCCTCCGCCGCCTACCCTCCCCGTCTGTGCCACACGCTCCCCCCCCCCCCCTAGACTACCCCATTTATAACACACGTGTGATCGGCAAACTCCCTCTGGATGCCACCCCTCGCCACATCAGTACGATTGCCACTTTGGCGATCCAGCGATTACGCTCTTGTTTGGTGACTGGCACCCAGATTCAAGGAAACATGAAATGTGAAAACAATTTCCAAAATAAATGTGAAACTTTCTCCATGACGCCATGAGGAAAGGAGATGCAGGATAAGTGAAGAATGGAGGAAAGAACTTGAATACTATCTTCAAAAACCGAGATCTTCTAGTAATGTAAACATACTGACTTGGTGGAAAGCAAATGAGACAACTTTTCGAGTGCTGGCGAAAATGTCGGGAGACTTCCTTAGCATTACCGCCACATCCGTTCAGGGGAAATATTGTTCTCACGGGCAGTATTGACAATGAAAAAGCATAGAAATCGCTTGGGCTACGGATCTGCCTGAAGTTTATTCTCTATGAGCTCGTGGGTGACGTGTAATTAGGCCAGTCAAATGAAAAACTTGTCTTGATTCAACCGTAGCAGGTATGGTAGCAGGTATGCTAGCCTGTTACCATCAAATATTTTTCGCGTAACAAAAGCGCGTCAAAATTGTAATGAAAGTTTCTAACCACTAGTCACTATGTTACAAGGTACTCGCTGGACACCATCCCATAATTATTTAGGGAGTTAGGGCGTTCCCGGACGTGAGCCTTGTCTCGTGAAATTACGTTGAGTAGATGTGGTAGGGCAATGTGTGTTTCATTGTTCCTCCCATGACTAAAACATTGAAGCTAGGACATTGCTCGGATCGTTAAGAATAATTTTGGGATGACGCATTAATTATTATTTGCTTCGATTCTTCCAAATGGGATGAAATCGCTATCACAGCGTAGATTAAATTATAGGCTTAACATTTTGACTAAAATTCAGGAAAAACACTTCTCTGACGAGGTAAAAAACATACTATTTACCCCCTCGTACTACGACAGATTAGATCGCGCCAATAAAATTAGAGAGATAGATTGTAGAACCACTAGGTATAAAATGACATTTTTTTCCGCGTACCATTCGGGACCATAACAGCTGTGATCGTCGTCATGAATAGTGCGAATAGTGACATCAGCTAGACTGTAGATCTTTCTCTTTTATTCTCTACGTTCTTATTTATGCATGATATAAATATTGATGTCCTTATTTATGCATGATATTTTGAATCTGTAGTAGTTGTCTTTGTATCCTTTGCATGTTGGAACGATTGACGATGGAATGTTTCTTAGTTAGTGGAATTTTTAATTGGCATGTTGCATGTGTGGTACGCTGGTGTCAATGTAGTTTCGGTGTTCATGCATGTCTGGTGTGGAAGCACACCCTGCCACACACCCTTTGGGTGGCTTTGCAGGGTATGACGTAGATGTGGATGTCGATGAATCCGCATTCGCCATTCTCCTGTTTTCATACACTCTTCGCACCCTGCTATTTCTTCCCCGTAGCTTCGCTACACACATTGACTGTAGTGAAAGCTAGTCTACGAGAAGTTGGACCGGCGAAAGGCGTGGTTGTTACGTCACCGGACACGAACGAGGGAGGGAACGGGAGAGATTAAAAAGGAATTTTCCTTGTTACATCCCGGAAAGGGAGGCTCGTTCAGAAGAATTACTGTCACGTACTGTTCCGCGTATTGTAGTCTAAAATGGCGCTTGGGAAAAAGGAGTTCCCACACTGATATGTTTTAAAAAATCTATCTTCCTTATTATTTTTCATGTGATACACAGATGAAGAGGGAGACAAAATAACGTCCTTCGGATCTCGATTTTAAACTTCGGTCAAAAGGGAATCATTCTATCCTGGTTTTAGCGACGCGTAAGTGACTTTCGAACGTCTGCCAATTCTCATCGCAGTAAGATTTGAGGCTTTCCCAGCGTAATATGTTTAGTAGTTCTATTCGGGAATTTCATCGGGTGAGATACTCCATGAGTGCCGACGTTTCGATGGCCGAGTCGTCGATCGAAACGTCGGCACTCTTGGACTTCGCGTCTTCAGGACAGAATTCGCTCTTTTCTGCCCTGAAGACGATGGACAATTCGGCCATCGAAACGTCGGCACTCATGGACGGCGTCTTCAGGACAGAATTCGCTCTTTTCTGCCCTGAAGACGATGGACAATTCGGCCATCGAAACGTCGGCACTCATGGACGGCGTCTTCAGGACAGAAATTTGCCCTTTTCTGCCCTGAAGACGATGGACAACTCGGCCATCGAAACGTCGGCACTCATGGACGGCGTCTTCAGGACAGAAATTCACCCTTTTCTGCCCTGAAGACGATGGACCATTTGGCCAACGAAACGTCGGCACTCATGGACGGCGTCTTCAGGACAGAAATTCGCACTTTTCTGCCCTGAAGACGATGGACAACTCGGCCATCGAAACGTCGGCACTCAAGGAGTATCTCACCCGGTGGACTTCCCAAATAGAACTAGCAAAATCTCATCGCAGTCCTTCCACCAGTCCTCACGCTTTTTCAGGATATTGCGTGGCTTTCCTCAGCATTTATTCTAGTCCGAGGATTATATTTTTCCCTGCAGGCTCCCGAATGCGTATTAGGAACTCGTAATGAGCTCTAGCTAGAACCAAGTGATAGTTTTCTTTCATTTTTAATTTATTCTTTTCTTGAGATTACCTTACTATTACTCAATCGTAAAATCCAAGACATTTAGAAGAAGTTCCTCGAATTAGCCGAAGAAACCGGGTAATCCGTCTCAGCTCACCGGCAAGAAAAAAGAAAACATGAGATGATGAAGCATGTGACCCGTGTGTTTCACCTTTCATGTGAAGTCATTGGGCAACAGGCTGTTCTCGTGCATATACTTCCATGAGCTATTCTGACATAATTCGTGGCTGGTTATATTCTTGTGAAATGACGGTGGCAGTGGATTCACCAAAGGAGGAATCGCATTTCGAGTCAGTCATGCAATATCGAAAAAAGTAATTTAGTTTTTACTGCGCAATTCTTTATTAACTTCCTGTCATTTAACCATGATCAAGTTGGATCCATCGTTTAAATAAGTGGGACAGTGCTGAATTTAGTGCCTTCCTATTTTCTTAAACGAGTTTCAAATAAAATATTCTCTGTAGTTTTAATATGCATAAATCTGTAACAGGATCTTAATGCATACCAAATTTCTGAAATCCTCTCTGAATACTCAAAAATACAATTTCATGCCGCTAGCACTTCATCATTTACTTGAGATTTTGACACAAGAAGCTGTTTCTAAAATACCCAGTAAACACACTTAGCTGCAGCAGCGCTTCACAATGATGTCAGTGCTGCAAGTGCAGCACATGTCAACTGAAGCGTGTCAGCAGCGTCTCAACAGCGAATTGTCGAGAACGGCATCTAATGCGCATTCGTAGCCCGCTTTTGAAGCGCAGCAGCCCCAAGTTGCGGATGCGCTGCCACAGCGCTGCAGACAGTCTTTTGAATAATGGCGCGTCATGCTAGTGGTGCTACGTGGTGACAAAAAAAAAACGTTAAGGGTTGACGAATCCACGTGAATCCACGAATCGGCTATTATTGTTTGTAAGTTTTGTACACGTGAGCGTGGCTATGTAGATCGTTAGGCGAAGTTCAAAAAGTGAAGGCAGCGTGGTGAATTCCTATTGCCACAACTGTATACATTAGACAAAATTAAGGAGAAACGTAAGCAGATAACAAATAATTTAATCAAATTACGTCTATGTTTACTTTTTTTGTAGCTATATGCTTGTTATTTGATTCAAAGGCGATTCCAGATATCATATGAATGTTTTAATGCTCATTAATGAAAATTTGTTTGTTATTACTGACCAATAAAGTCATTTATTGCAACCCTGTGTTCTAAATTCACTGTTAATGCCTCTGACATACTTTTGTAGCGCTTTTGACGTTCACTAGTGGCGCATCAGGCATGCATCTGCAGCGATTCTGACATGCGTTTGAAGCGATCGTGACATGCTTGTGCAGCGCCACTGACGCGTGCAGTGTGCAAAGCAGCTGACACTCGTTTGCAGCGCATCCTACATTCAAAAAAGGGATGTTAAGGAGTGCAAGACGCGCTCCAGCTGAAGCTCCCGCTCGCCGCAGCTGCAACGCTACCGCGCAGCGCAACAGATGCGCATCTGCAGCATTTTGAGTTTACTGGGTATGTTCAGAGGAAATCGGAACAACACTGAAAATCACACTGCAGATGACAATTTTCTAATAACCAACAATTTTTCTGACACTTTTCAAAAGTGATTGCACAAATGAATTTAATATTATTTTTAGTTTAGTCTTTGGATGTCATCTGACTCGAATGCTATTTATTTATGCTGAATGACTACTTGCCACACAAGTGTAAACCGAAAAGGCTGATAAATTAAAAATCTTTTGCTAAAGCATCGCTATCATTACTTGAATACCAAACCGTATGAGAAGTTTCACTGAGAAAATTTATGGTTTTCTCGACCATCATTGCCAACCTAATGGAAATAAAACATTAAAAACAGACATTTTAAGGCAAAAGATGTAATTGTTTCATTAAATGCTCTTACAAGTAAAAAATCAAGTTTTTCATCAAACATTCGGTTCTGCGTACAACTACAAATAAAACCTTCGGCGGCTATATTTATTTCATATAATATTCAATTGCGTAATCCTAAAAATGAAAAGGCTAAGGTCTAACCGATGTGTTACTGTGGGTGATAGTTATGATCTTAAATCTGACAAAAACAATGAGCCAATATTATTCATTGAGGTGTCATGCATGCTTTAAAATTAATGGATAAATTCACTATTTTAGGCATTCAATGCGATTTAATGCATTATAGGGAGGGAGTACCATATAAATTTAGATCGAATTGTATATACTTGTACACATGTGAATGTTTATTTGTTCCTTGACTTCTCAGAGTATATTAGGCGGCAAAACATAATGTCCGAACAATTAATCAATCGTGTTAATAACAATGATTTTTTTTATTTTATAAATCTCACCACTCACAGTTACACAGATAATTCATTTCAAATCCTCGTTCATTCTTACATCTGTTTTTCGTTTCATCAGCAGACTCGTGGGGTTCAAGCCTAGTGCCCAAAGGTGTAAGTTCACACCGAACCGGGTGTTTGCTGAAAAACATCCCTTTTTACTTGTAAGAGCATTTAAATAAACAATAAAACGTTTTTCCTTAAAAAATTTGTTTTCACTTTATTATTTTTTACTTTTTAGTTTTAAATTACTTGTAATGATATTTTTACTTTAGAAATTACATCGGTGATTTTTGTAATGAATTCAACTGCAATGCCTGTTTAGCTGTTTAGTTGTTTTCGGGAGTGCTGGTAACGCTACGTCTCTAATTGAGCGGATCTTGGAACGGGTCAGTCCGTGAACGAGAGGAACAATCTTGAGAACGAATCCTTGGTGGAGAAGAGGGAAGCCGTAATTGACGATTTATCTCTCGAATATAAACACATCCTTAATTAATCAGTGCCGGAAATAATCGATTATTATTGTCACCGGAAGTGGGTCTAATAACAAAGTTTCAGAGCGCCAAGTCATCGGAAGTTGTTCAAATTTGATCACCAGATATGACACAGACAAACAGTTCATTCAGAAGAAAACCTTTACGTAACCGCGAAATTGATTACCAATCGCGAGGAATTATATTTATTATTGCACTGTTACCAGAGAATGGATGAGATTCGAATAACGAAACAGATATATAAGAGTGAAATGAATGGTGCGAGAGGGAGAGGTAGGCCGAGAAAGTTGAGGTTGAACGTAGTTGAGGAAATTCTTAGGAGGAGGAATATTAGGAGTCTAAAAATCAGGAGGACGTGTATGAAGCAGTGTATGGGGGTAAATGAGGCAAAAGAGGTTTGCAAGGATAGGTCAGTATGGAGGAAATTATTGAAGCAGAGTTAAGCGTACAAATA
This sequence comes from Ceriagrion tenellum, assembly GCA_963169105.1. NCBI lineage: Eukaryota > Metazoa > Arthropoda > Insecta > Odonata > Coenagrionidae > Ceriagrion > Ceriagrion tenellum. The sequence goes on from OY720636.1 coordinate 159,017,516, forward strand.
TGTATTTATGAGTGAAACTTGGTGACTCTGCCTACCCCAGAAGGAAACAGCGCGATTGGTATATTTGTATGTATGTATGCATTGTTACCGGTGTTGGGTCTATGGATGAAATTTCAGAGGTCTATACCACAGGAAGTTGGTTAAATTTCAACTACGAGATTGGACCCAGACAAACAGATGAAACTTAATAAAGTCTTAAAAAACAAAACCGTCGCGTCGACAGCAATTCCATCGTCATTTCCTCCTCCGTAATGTCCATAATGATCCGGATCTCATGGTTGCAGCGATTGTCGCACTGGCTAATCTTGACCAAAGAGTCAGGGGAACCGATCGAGGGTGGAACGACCTTAAAGGGAAGGGAGGGAGGGGGTGTTGGGGGGTGGGGGAGGATACGAGGGAGGAGGGGTGAGTAGTGGGTGGGCGAAAGAGTGCGCACTACTGACATCATCATCTTCATGATCATCCTCCTGTGAGAGCACGAATGGCAACGCTGTTTCCATGGAACTGATGCACCTCCCCCGTCTCAGCCCTCCTCACCCCCCCCCCCCTAATCTCCTCTTCCTCCTTCCCCTTCACCTTGAGGGCACATACGCTCGCACCAACGAGCATGCTGGCAGCGAGCGAGCGCCCGCGCCGCGTCGCCCGCCCGCCTACGCCGACTTCAATGTTCCGATCCGCCGAATGAGGAGAGCAGCGGCCGGGAGCGTCGAGTAGCCAAGCAGGTTTAAACGACGATTTGCATTAAATCCAAGATATTTCGCAATGCTTTTTTCATTGTTGCCTGTTATCATTGCAGGCGTTAATGCCCGTATTCATGATCGTATTCCTAGGGGTTACCTGGGTATCCCCTAGCCAGGTAACACTTAGGGGCCCGCTACGCTGAGCGATTCATAAATGGTAGGTGGGTAACACCCAGCCAGGGGACGCCTAGGTGATAGATTTGGCAACAATCGGATTGGATTGGATATTTGGGGAGGCGACCGACAGCTAAGGCCGTTTGGGCCATAGTGGATAGGTAAGGGAGGAAGGGTGGATAGAAACCCGGCGTCGGCATTAGCCTGCTCTTAACGAAAGGCGCCAAGGGGACAACGGCTTAACTTATCATCCGACATGACGGAGTACTGCACTTGAAGTGCCCTCCTCAAGACACTCAAGTAGGGATCGGCTTTCCTCTGAAAAACATCCACCTCTGTAGAGATTTGAACCCTGGCCGTCCATTAGGTTAGCCAGTACTCTAGCCACCACACCAACCCGATCCCCTTGGCAACGATCCCGCGGAAAAATACATTTAAACGGTTCCGATGAATGGTTCTCCATGTTTTCGATGCTCATTTTTCACCGTAATCAAGCGCACTATAAACAATAACATAGTATACTGTTACACGATGTTGACGAAAAATGATTGAAGGAATATGAGAGAATGTTTAAAATATTACTTAAATATTTATGTAATATGAATGGTGAGGAAAGTTAGGGTGGTTCAATAAGTACCCGCGTTTGTAAACAGAAGTTGCTACTATGGAAAGTTGTTGATATTATCGTGTACTACCATTAGCAAAGTAGTATCAATTCGTCCCACGCGTGGGCAGCAATACTGCTTTAGGGGAGCTCTGGGTAAGCTTCATGCCTTACCCAGGAAATCGACGGCCTGGGGGAGGGTTAGGGGACGGCAAGTCCCCTGGGTAACGACAATGAATACAATTTCTGAGCCAAGGGGTTCCCCTACACCTGTAGGGACACCCAGGTAACGACTATGAATACCGTCCTTAGTTTCCACGTTTATGCGTACTATGTCGTCGTCATTTCTCAAATGCACAGGCCTTATCTCAGTAGCTATTTGTCTCGTTTGGAGGATGTTTCATCTACGTTATTCACACCGCTCTGTAAAGCGCCGACATTCTAGGTCGTCCTCCCATCTTCTTCCTTAACACTTTAACCTTCACTATGTTTTCAATTATGTCTAATATCTTATTACATGACCGACAAGTTTTATTTTTCTTGAGTGAATTGCTTAGAGAATCATTATACTTTCATCTCATTCCGCAACTCGTAAATTTGATTTCCTCACGAACCAATCTCTATTCGTCTCTCTAGAATCACTTTTCGGCTGTCTGGAGCCAACTTTTTTGGTTCGTCAATCTAATTTGTGCATTTTATAAATAAAATGTGCCGCACCACATCTCTAGGTCCGACGGAAGCGATAAAATAAGAGAGGTACATTGCCGAACAGATGTGTACAAAAATGCGTTCTTTCTGCGCACGGTGAGCGAGACCAACTGAGCTCTACTTCAAACACTCGACCCTCTCTCAAAATGCACTTGGCCATTTCCCCTCCCAAATAACCCCTTTTACACATGGGGCTCTCTGCACGGGAGAAAATCTGCTCGCGCATCATCGAAACATTACGATTTCTCTCTCGCGTGTCTCCAGGTTAGCGAGTTAGAATGACTCCGAATCGCCAAAAAAATCACATTGGCAAGATGTATTCTTTTTCACTTTTATCCATTGGCATCACTGATGAGAAACAGGTGCGCAAAGTAGGACGCAAATACGTTCTCAAACAGCCACCTTGATGGAGCAAGAGCTCTCAAGACTTAGAGAGCAGGTGATGTCACTAAACGCCCATGCTAGAGTCCATGGCACCGCAGTCCGAGACTAAGAACGTGTGTGTGTGTGTGTCTGTTTTTATTACTATTATTATTTATTGGTCGGTTAAATATGTGGCGACTCTGCTGCTAGCTGATTGCAGCGCTAAAACAGAGGGTCGAGCTGAGGAAGCTGGCAGACATCACCAAGGAACGACGTAAATAAACAAGACACACGACGCGATTGTTAATGAACTTTAGACGCGCCATTTCGTGCCTCCGAAATAAAATCGTTTTCATCGACCTTCGTTTGCTTATTCACTCTCGTTCACCGAAAATAAAATAAGTTTTGCAACAGAAACTAGAACATTCATTCTTGTATCAATGTCTTTGTATCGGTATCGGGATAGTTTGCGCCCAGGGAGTGTTGGGGCCCGTGCTTGCAATCTTCTCTCCCAGCGTAATTCTCGCTGTGCTCAGGGTTGAAGTAGAGACAGCTTCCCGACGGTCCTCACGACTTGATCCGTGGCTGATGAAAGCTGAGTTTCCGACAGTATACGTACGATGTCACTCGTATCGTCCGTTTGCCTTTACATGATCGAATATCAGCAGTATGGTAGTAATACTAATTCCTGTGTGAGATATAAGATTTCCAATGATGTTTGGTTTCGCAAGATAAAATATTGAAATGGAGAATAAGATTCTATTACAATGGTATTCGGGAAATTTAAAGCGAATATGATGATATGAGGAAATACAGAGATAAATAAGTAAAATGAATAAATAAATAAAATAAAATGAATGTATAAATAAAATAAAATGAATAAATAAATAAAATAAATTTAAAAAATATTAAAAAACGAAATAGATAAGGTTGGGAGGTTTTAAAATACCGCAAAAGTAATAAAAGCATTGCTTGAGAAAAGTGGCTCTTAGTTTGTCGGGGAGGTAATCTTGGAGTATAGTTCATCTTGACCAATATTGCGTTGAACATATGACACTTTTGTGCCCCAAAAGGCAAAGAAGGAGTCAAGAGAGCCTCCTATCTAATTGAATTTCATTTCGCGGTAGATTCTCGTTTTTAGAAATTTTAAAAAGACCTCCCAGCAGTCTACATAGTTAATTTTCCCTTGGAAATACAGCGTGGCTCTCTTGTAGATGACACTTTTTGCTAGAGTAATTAGATACGTTGCAATTTTAAAGCAGTGATTCATCCTTCGAATCCTTGTGTGTGTACCAAAAAAAGAATTTAAAGGATCACTCTATCATTAAAAGCAACCCGTGGCGTTTATAATGATGACTCTCGATTGTTTCAGGAGTGGTCTTCAGAAACTGACATCATATCATTGTAGGCGATAAACTGCATTAGTAATATGCAGTTCGATTTAAATGATAAGTATAACTTAGTTAAAATATTGTTAAAATACTTTGATAACGACCTCAGCAGTAAAAAGTACATTTACTTCGGCCGTACTATAAAAGGGGTGTATTGTAGTAATGGGCGTAATTTTATGGCCCTAGTTTCACCTCCTTTTTCTGCCAAGAGGCTCTCGTAGCACATGTGAACGTACCCCAGCTCTGCCTATACAGGTGAAGATGAAACCCTGAAAAAGATAAATAACACGTTGCAATTTTTCTATCACTCTGGTCATTGGAGCTCATTGAACTCACCCCAGGGGTAGGATTGGCAGGATGGTTTTCATTTGGCCGAAAACACTTTGACTCATATGCGTCATTACTACCCAGGGAACTGCAATCGATCCTCTGAAAAGGATACTAATTAAATAGAATGGCATATTTAAGGACCTAAATATAAAAGAAAGCTCTTTTGTGGGATGAGAGATTAACTAGGAGTTATTTGGAAACGCTTTGAAGCAAACGTCAGTGATAAAAACAGAAACAGTTTAGGCGAAAGAATATTAAGCAACTCTAGTTCATTTATGAGGAATAAGGTTGTGAAATTGCTTATGTTGACTATTTATGCAACTATCAAGAAAAAGTAAACCTATCGTCTCATAGCTTGTGACAGCCCCCCCCCCCCTGCTCTACCCTCGAGGCACTGAGAGACATTTGGAGTTACAAGGTGCCACAATGAAATCGCATCCGGGGTCAAATGTCGCCGACCATTGCATTGGACGTGTCTACGCCCGATCTCGGCATCGGGAAACTTCCGCAACATGTAGACTCGGCGCGGAGGTCGCCGACCCGCCGCCCCGCCGCCGCTACGGCTGCTCCTCTGCTGGATGCTGCGAGGGATCCCCCCTCCCTCCCTCTCATTCATATTGCGCAGTGCCGCAAAAATTCATGAACGCTGTACCGAAAGGGGTCGATACCGAAAGAAGCGGCCTTAAATGCCCTCCTACCTGACCGCCCTCGACCCTTTTATGCGGAAACCACATTTACTATAATATGGTAGGAAATTCACTTGTTCCTCCGTGTTCGTCCTCATCCGAGATCGATTTCTCTCGACCAGTATTTCTTGCTTTCTTTAAGGTAGTGCGAGCGAGATAGTTCCCTAATCATTATAGAGATCATATTCGAAGTATTCTTTTTAATTTCACCAGCTGCGTAACACACGAATTAAATATTGAATTATTAATGGTGCTTTAATACAGTTTTATATGACAGAATTTGTAAGTAATCAAACGAAAAAACCTATATAAGTCTTGCAATTGACTCATTTTTTTCACGCGGTGCATTTGAAACACCATCAAAATGGAAAGTTTATTGTGATTTCGAAGAATTTACTGCGGTGACAATATGATTAACTTTCAAAAATAGTTAAGAAAACACACATACTGCACACTTTTGATTTTTTTACGAGATCTAAGTGTAGGGAATGCCTCATTTTAATATAAGATCTCTCTGGAGTGCATACACGTACCACTTCCCATATGAAAGGGCTGGTATTTTTTGGCAAATATTTCGGAAATAAATGTGGTGAGGGGTTGAATTTTTTGTGTCAATGAAAGGGTGATATATTTTTCTTTAAAATGAGACCAAATTCGTTGATTTATAGGTTAAACGATATTTCGCTCAAACTACCTTAAGTTAAACTGCTTCATATTCCCATGTTTTCCCTTGAACAGAAATCAGTGGAGGGTGGGGGGGGAGGTGTAGTTCTTTATGACGCGGAAGGAATCTTTTTCGCACGAATGATGAACAAGGTCGAAGAACCTAAAGTCCACGTCTGGCTCAGTTCAGCTAACCAAACGTAGGAGAGCTCGAGCATTGATTTACAAGCGTCCTAGATGGGTCTGCAAGTCATTGAACTCAGACAGTGCGGGCGCAGCACTCAGGTTAAGGAGGGAGTTGAGTGTAAGGAGATTCATTGCGAAAAAAAAGCTGAAGAACACGTCCACTTAACGAGACGGTCGATGATAGTAAAACATGATATTACGTCGGAATCTTTTAATTTTCGAATGTATTCAGCCGGAAACGGCAATTGTAAAAATACGTCTACCAACCAATCGTCTGCGTCGATGGTTATAAAATATAATATACTATGTCTCATTTAAACCTCTTGGAGGCACTTCAAAGTTTTCGATCACCAATTGTTTCATTAAAGAGGGAAGTTCATAGAGGCCCAGGTCCCCCAAATGGACCCAAACTTGGAGATTCCCTCTGAAATCTAGCCAAACAATTTTCAATGTTCATTTTTAGCAAATTACGTGGCTTAGTTCATGCAACATTGTACTCAAACAATTTTATAATATTACTGCAAATCAAAAATACTACTTTGATTATATTTGTGCACAGAGTTTACAAAAATGTGTATTCGTAAATCAGGTATTTACTGTACGGACGTAATACTAGAGTCAACAAATCAACTATTGGACTCCGTTTGTACAATGTCAGTGGTAGGTGTAAAAATGCCAGATATTGAAATCCGAAGTCAGCAAACCGATTGACTCACTAGCGTCGGATAAATTGTAATTTAAATATGTAGCAAAACGGTAATTTTGCTTACCACCATCGTTGGAAATTGTATAATGAACATTGTTATAAATAATGACTTGTACATGATAGAAAAACTTTTTGGAACAAAACGAGCCATCGTGCGTTTCTACACTGTATAAAATAAACGAGATAATGAGTTGTAAAGTTAAGATCTGTGGGATAAACAAATGTAATTATTCATAAAATGTGTAAAGCACAAGCCTGAAATTTCGTATATATTTTAAAAGTTGCACGTGTCGTTACTATACAGTTTTTTTTAAAGCTTCATGTTGGTGATGAAAAAAATTAATTATATACGAAAAAACTCCCTTTTCGAATGTTTCAGTGATTATTTTGACGAATAACCGTTCAATTCATGCAAATTTAAGGCTAAATGACAGTTATTTCCAGTACCTACAGATTATATAAATAACTTTTTTCTCTATTAAGCTCTCCTTTCTAGATAAAAGCGATAGAACCTTTATCTATGCCTTTGAAAATTGTCTGTATTGAGTTGTTACAACGAATCTTGGACTCATGACCTTGGGGATTCATCAGTGATGCACTAACTAACAATTAGCGCGAATTGAATCCAATTATATTTCTGTACTATTTTTTCCCTATTGATTGGTCTATAACGCGTAACGGATGAATTGATCTACATCTACATAGTACCCTACGAGCCGTTGAATGGTCGTGCGGCAGGGGGTGTTAGGACACCAACCGTGTAAAGCCGTGTAATTTTGAGTGGAGGACAGTTTTTACTATGATCGCTTTTTGTCGCGGAAAGAACAAATGTTCATAGGCACCTGTTTAGAATCTGTTCAGAATTGTATCTCTCCTATTTGATAGCTTCTGCCGGACCTATAAATGTAGTGTGGTGTCATAATAATATTCTCTATGTCGTTCTTAAGCACACACCAGTTGTGAATTTCTCAAGAAAATAAAGCTTAGCGTGCAGTCTGCGAGTGTCTTGCGACTCCCAACCTAATCCCTATAAAAGCTGAGAAAAACTTGGTTTTCTTCTGCAGCAGTTTTTAACGAAACGCGAAACTTGCATTTGTATTTAATTTCATTTTTTTAGTTAAATTTTTCTGTCCAGGATCCCAATTGCTCGCGTTGTATTCGATTTATGGCCTAACCAGAGCAAAGTAGTGAGAAACTGATGAAACAATTACCTTGATATCGTGCAGTCACTACAGTACTAGACTGAACGTAGGTCAATTAAAAAAAGATCCCAGAGGCTCAAGGATTGAAAAATTGTCTATCAGGGGTCGTGGATGAACATCAATTCTAAGGGGTTGTTATTTCCAGATTTGCTAATCTGTACTCCCATAAGGAAAGTGTTGGAGTTGGCGTAATTTATTTTTTCCTTTTTTCAAATGTTTGCGCTCAATATGTTGGGTTGGAATTTTTAAATATTGGATTGCTTAAAGAATGAAGGACATAATACTTTCAATATACTTTCTAATCCGCACCTTCGTTTTTGTATACCAATTAAGTTTTCAGCTTAACAGCCATTCATTCCTCTTTAATTTCAGCAATTTTATATATGTCCTCGGCCACCGGAACTTTAGATTAAAATCGATATTCACGAATGATGACCTTTATTTTTTATTGATTTGAGGCTTGCGGTTGGTGAGACAATTTTTACCATAATTTCTCTACCCGTGGAAGTTATAAAAAATACATATTACTTTAATGTATTTCAGGGAATTTATTTGACTTAGGCATGTTTTACTAAAGCTTTTGCATTTTTGATTGCGTATCAGACGCCGTAAACGACCAAAAGTTTTGCCCGATATGAACGAAATAAATCCACTAGATAGATGCTAAAAATTGGGACGGCAAATAAAATTTCCGTTGCTTCAACTTTATTTTAATTAACTTCAAATGAAATTTAAACATGGCGGGTGAATTTTTTTGAAGAAATTGCCATGAGAAAAATCGGCCTGGACCGGGAATGGAACCACGGACCTTTGGTTTGCCGGACCAATGCGCAGACCACTACGCTATCCAGGCCTGAATAGCTTAGTGGTTTGCGCATTGGTCCGGCAAACCAAGGGTCCGTGGTTCGATACCCGGTCCAGGTCGAATTTTTCTCATGGCAATTTCTTCAAATAACTTCAAATGAGATTGACTGATTCGAGATCAAGGTACGTGCGTTGTTCAGGAGAAATAATTAAAGGGGGGATTTTGTGGTCATATTTTATATTTCGTGGTTCATATTTATATATCATGGTTTTATTCAGGCCACAGTCTAACCATACAGGATCGCGACTGGTACGGTGAACTTTAGGGAGCCCAAATGTAAACGCATGCAAAGTTATGTCCCTCGCTAAATGCAATATGAATATAATTTTATTGCAACGTCCACTATGGCAGGTATTTAAATGAGGTTCGCGGATGCCAGTAATTTTATGGCTCTTTGCGCATTAATAGGCATTGAAAATACGAATTAATATGTATTCCCAAAAATAAATTCTTCAAATTTAGCCACCTTCTGACACTCGGATAATCCAGCAATTGTTCCGAGTAGTTTGAGTTCCACAGAATACACTTTGAACAACGTCTTTGAAGGATATTTTGTGATTTAAATATAATTGTCACCGATTTCCTTCCACCATTGACTCACAACAATTATCCATCGCGAATAAATCCTTCAAAAACGGAGTGTTACCCCACCACGAGATACCAAAGTATGTCATGGCATTACAATGGAGAGAAGAAGGAATAGGAATATGGTTGCGGTTGGATGAAAGGCGAAAAATAAGTGAAGCCTCGGCCCGATGGCTGTTCCTGGTCGAAATTACTTGAGCGAGTTGATTGGGTGATGGAGTTGATGGAGTGAAGGTGACTCGACGGCTACAACTATGAAGTCCGTTTAATAAAAGGAAATTAATTGCACAACTTGATGCACAGAAAGCGGGCACGGAATTTGAACGGGCTATTTATCCATCTCTCGTTCATGCATTCGTGCGTGCATTTTCGCAATCCACCGCTTTACGCGACGCAATTTTCCATGCACATCCACCCATAAATCACATCGTGCAGTGGTGTACCTCGAGTTAAACGACCTTTAAGACACTCCAGAGTTTTGTTTTCAATGTTTCAATGAGCTTCCGAAGAGAAATCTTCAAGCCAATTCGGGATTGCGTCGTTTAGTTTCCACTCACTTAGCCTTGTCGATCCGCGTGGCATCGATTTCCTCGAGGACGTTCCGCTTCGCCTTCCGCAAGTAAAAATGTCGGGAAAGATGACTCGAACGGGGGGAACTGACCCCAAGAGCCGAAAAGAGGCATTTAAACGCATCCGCTTGAATCCACGCATCTCTCCTCACTCCGCGCCCACGGCGATATAATACGCGCATTCGTCTTCTGATCTTAACGACGTTCATTCGTGGTGCCAGGAGTGGGGTTTAGAACTAAACATTAGTAAATGCACCACAGTTCACTTCTTGCGAAAGTCATCACACAAAAGACTTACCTACACTGCGGGTGGAGTAAACATAAAATCTTCAAATACAGTAAAATATCTTGGAATTACCTTAACATATGATATATCGTGGGGATTACACATACAAAACATATGTGGCGCAGCATTAAAGAAACTAGGTTTTGATAAACGTATAATAGGAAGGTCCTCGGATGAAAAAGTGAAAGAGAGATACCACTTCGCTCTGGTTAGGCCACAACTCGAATACGCCGCGAGCATTTGGGACCCTGGTCAAATAGATTTAACCAAAAAAAAAATAACAAAATACAAAGAAAAGCAGCGCGCCTCGTTAAAAACTGCTACGAGCGTACATATAGTGTCTCACAACTTTTGAAGGGATTAAGGTGGAAGCCCCTAGATACTCGGCAGCTGCACGCTAGGCTTAGTTTGCTTGATAAATTCAGAACTGATATTTTTCAGAGCGACAAGGAGAATATTATAATGACTTCTCACTACATCTTTGGTCTGACAGATGCGATAAAATAAGAGAGATACTCTGTCGAACAGATAGGTACAAAAACTCGTTCCTTCCGCGAACAATAAGCGATCACAATAAAAATTAAGCTCACTAAATACACTCTTATAATACATGTCACCATTAAACTTACACCTTTACACGGCTGGTGACCTAACACCCCCGGCCACACGCCCATGCGGCGGCTCGTAGGGTATTATGTAGTTGTAGATGTAGATCCCGATGGATGTGAACAATACCCTTCTCATCATCAACCTCCTCCGACTCATCCCCCGCGGAGAGACAATCCCACTTTGCGGAGAGGAGGGAGGAGAAAAATGAAGAACAACTCCTCTCCTCTAGAATAAATCCACACCGTGTCCCTGTTGGAATCGATGATTTGACGGAGCGCACACTGCGTCTGGAATTGGAGGAAGAGGAGCAAAAGGGATCACCGCCCGGAGCAGCCGCCAGCAGCCCTACCCCTCCCCCGCACCCGCCTCTCCTTGTGCCAGTGAGTTTGGAAAACGGGAAGGGGGGGTTGGAGCGGGAGAGGAGGGGAGGGCGGGTGGGGGAAGGGAGGGAGGAGTAGGATGAGTAGGACCGTCTGTCCCTCTATCTCTCTCACACATTTCTCCTCCGCCAGACGATGCGGAGGGGAGGGAAAGAGGGGAGGGAAAGTGGGGAAGGGGAGGGAGAAACGTCTACGCTCGCGAATTCTTTCCTAGCGCAGGTAGGAGGCATTCGTCCGCCGCCATGTGGCACCTGTGTGTGTGTCTGTGTGTGAGTGAAGGACCTCTCGCCTCCCTCTCTCTCTCACATAAAATCCATTTCACACAATGTATTTAAGACTTTATATCAGTTAAAATTTCCAGACATAACAGAAGCACCTCTGCAGTAAAAAGAAGGATACCCTGCTAAAAATCCTGTATATTTTCCTTATGAATACTTCCACAGAATTTCTTAAAAAGTTCTGTATATATTCCTTTAAGTATTGAAACGTCATTTTACGAAATTCCCTACGACGTTCTGCAGAATACCTTAGGATGTTCTGCATAATACCTTAGGACGTTCTGTAGAATTCCTTAGGACGTTCTGTGGAATTCCCTACGATGTTTTGCAAAATTCCTCGTTCTGCAGAATATTTCCGTAGAGTTGCTGAAGTTCTACAAAATAGCTTGTAAGGAGTTAATTTGCTCTGCAGAAAATAACTCTACATAACATGTGTTCTGTAGAGTCAGGCCCTCATGTTTCGTACAGATCCGTAGAAAAGGAACTAGTTCTGAAGAAAAAGAGTCAATTTCTGTAGAATTCCTTAAGGTTCTACAGAACAGCTTCTAAGGAATTTTTTAGCAGAGTAGCCTTGGCAAAGAAGGCATATGAAAATTTTAAAAAACATTCTAGGAGATAGCCACATTAAAGTAGAGACAAGGAAATCATTGCCAAGACGTTTGTATGGAGCACACTGTTGTATGGCTGTGAAAGCTGGACATTGAGAAAGACGGAAAAATCGCGGTTGGACGCAATGGAAATGTGGATATGGAGGAGGATGACAAAAACAAGATGGACTGACAGAAAGAGCAATGAAGAGGTGCTGAGAGAAATAAAAGAAGAGAGAAGACTGATGAAAGAGATGGAGCAAAGGAAGGTTGAATTCATTGGTCATGTTCTTCGACATAATCATTGTTTAGATAATATATTGGAGAGAAAGGTGCTCGGCAAGAGAAGCAGAGGAAGGCCAAGAAAGGAGTTCCTAGATGATGTACGAAGTACGTTGGGATTAATAACATATGCTGATTTGAAGAGAGCTGCAGCACACAGGGACGACACATGGCTGCGGAGACAAGGCTTGGCCTTTAGCAGATGATGATGATCAGTTAAAACAATTTAGACACCTCATTTCACTTCGCCAAAAATTAGTAGACAGTTTTGTTTTCCCACACATAGATTACTGCTGTGTGGTATACGCCGATCTAACAAAAGAACTGAATTTAAAACGTCAGAGGATTCAGAACACCTGTGCAAGGTATGTCTTTGACATCAAATATTATGAACACGTGACACCATACTTTCAAAAACTCGGATGGTTAAAAATATAACACAAGCGCTTACTTAAGAAGGCGTAGTTTACATACAAAATAATAATCACAGAACTCCCCACATATTTATACAATACAATGTATGTACTGTACAATGCTAAAACAAATAAACGTCCAAAGCGCGCCACATTGAAGAACTGTATGTACCACGATACCGAACATCTGCTTATGTTAATTCACTCCATGTCACTTCCTGTGACATATGGAATCACTTACCTGAGTAAATTAAAAAATTTAAAACCAGTAATAGATTTAAAAACTAGTATTACAAAATGTTATTTCAATTGTATTAGTGAATTTGTTATCTTGTGTAACATTTATATAAATTGTTTTTGTTGTTTTGAATGATCTACTTCGCATTCCTGGGGTAATTTTTGTAAAATAAGGGTGTCAGGTATTGTTGTTCATCAGTAGCCTATGATGGAAATAATTATTTGACTCCAAAACAATGTATTCAAAATTTGTGTTATTAAGGGAAGTAATCGTCCCGGAATAATGAAATATTGTCCTCTTCTCTCACGTGCGCATGAGGCTGCCAGATCGCGCGATCGGGCCGATAGGATTTATCGCAGATTGGGCGAATTGAGCACTAAAAATAGGGAATGAAGATTCAACAATCTGCCACCACGTGGCCATCTTTACCAGAGGGTAGATACAAGTGATCAGTTGAACCGGTGGGATTTTGCTCACAATGTACTGACATCAATAGCTAAAACGATGACCGTGGATGTTTTTGGTGGACTATTCCTGCCAATATCGTCAGTGTGCGCCCAACGAGATGAATGCTGTCTGGGATTTTTCATCCGCCTCGTGAGATCAAAGCGTAAGATAAACTCTTTCAATAGAATGCGTTCAACGTTTCATTTGTGTCTTTCAATAGAAATTCGTTGGCGATAGGTTTCGAAGTTACGAACCCATTATTGAAAAAGTACCAAGTAATGGGTAAGTGCATTTTCCTCTCGTAGCCGGACTTGACTTGACTTATGGTTTATTTAACCTGGCCCAGATGAGGCCACAATCCGGCCCCCTCTTCCCCTGGGCCAGGGCCGGATGACATGCTTAAGCTGAAGTATGCCGAGGACTTTGAGTTATACAAAGTCAATGGCAAGGAATACAAGATTCTGCTATTTTGGCCGTCAAGAGCGCGGCTTCCTGGCGATTTAGGAATTAACTCTTGACTATTTGGCAATCTTGGTGCACACTCTCCGCAGATGTCGCCCCGGACTACTTTGCCTTCTCTATTAACGTGGTGGGAGCGAATTATTTGTGCACAGATTTGCATGAAGCTTTGCATATGCGTGATCTTATTTGTGATATGTACTTATTAATTAAAGTGAAAAAAATAACATCATTCCGATTTTTTTTATTGCGTGCCATTTTAATGCACAGCCATAGAGCAGATGTCATACATTTCGTCATGAATCGATGACGCATGCACGGATTTTGTCCGAAATAATATATTTCGTATTAAGGTAATTTTGGCTCAGCAATATCAAAGGAGTCACGCCGAGTTCCTCTTTCGAAAACATTGCATTTAGGAGAATGTGATCCCGAATAATTTTAAAATAAAACTCATGTCAGATCATACTTTGATTAATCAAAAATAAGTATAATTCTTGTGTTATTTCCATAACTGCACGTACGATGGGTTAAAACCCATGAGCAGATGCACTTCAATTAAATGTGATCCAAGATTTAGTATTAGAACTACCGATGAAATTATTTTGACTTTAATGTTACTGAAGTGTTATGTATGATGTCCGATTCATTATTTGCCTAATTCTCACGATCTGGATTTTGTTTCTAAAGCTGCAAATGAGTCTCTTACGCTGAAAAAATAGGTTTACAAGGAACTCAAACTAGATTTTAAATTGTTCTGGCCTATCTTAGCTGCTAAAAAGTCGATTATTGTGCGTATTACGTTATTATCAATGCGATATAAAATACCAAAAATTGGGGGCTTAAACCTTAACTAACAAAGAATCGAAGGCTGGCAAGAATTACGACTCTCAGTTGATATCGGGTAATTTTGGCAATCGGTGGATGACGTCCTTCTTACCGGACAGTGGTGAATCGCCTCCTCTGCCAGGAACCTTCAAACTTCTCATTTCATTTTCATGTCCCTTGCATACTCCGCTCACCAGGTAATAAAAAAAACTAAAAATTGCAATTCGTAGCGAATGCAAGCAACCGTTGTTGAAACTAAGTGGAGCTGTGTTCCTTCACGAATTTACGAAAACTCGGTGACTTTCTTTCTTTAAGATGGTTGTATTTTTTTCTTATTCGTCCCACAGGATTGAGCACCATTCAGATGAAAGTATTAGCACACACAGGAAGAAACTGTAGGCTGGCAGAAAACTATTCAAAAATTTGGAGGAAGTCTTCTCGGGTTTTCTACTGGGATAAGTTTTTCACTGCCGACGTTTCGGAGTCCGACTCGTACTCCATTCTCAAGGCAAATGGAGACGTGCATAAGTCGCTTCTTTCTTTGTTAGAGTTTAAGCTCCCATTTTTGGCATTTTGTATCGTATTGATTATAGCTTATTACACATAATAATTGACTTTTTAATATTTGCCTTGCGAATGGAGTACGAGTCGGACTCCGAAACGTCGGCAGTAAAAAAAACGTATCCCGGTGGAAGACCCGAGAAGACTTCCTCCATATTATTCGCCGGGATAAAACTAAATCATAGTAAAAAAATTTTTCCGTAATATCCTCTCATTGCATTCCATAAATTTCAGATTCGGCTTCAGATGTGGCTCTCGGAAACGGCTATATGATGGACACATGGAGTGAACTTCTGCCATTGTTACCAGTCGCATCATCAGAAGCCATACCGTTATATTTGCAATAATTCTTTCCCGACAATGAGCCAGCGACAGCGTTCTTGAGTGTTTCAATTGTACGCATATCTTTATGCACACCCGAAAGCTCAAAACTAAGAGGTCCTCTAAAATCCTCTAAACCTCGACCTCGAAAATCCCTCTCCAGCCAAGCCCACGTCGTTTAGAATGGGCTGGTTATTCCAAGCACCCGCATGCGCCCATCTATGATTTCAGTCATTGTATAATGTCCAATCAGACCCCACAGGGCAAGTGGTGCTTAGTCACCAACTATAACAAGAGGTGGTAACATATTTATACATAAGGAAAGAAATTAGAAGTGTATTTAAAAGTATTATTTCTCCGTTCGAATAGTTTATATTCTGAATTCCATTGAAAATCACAGGAAAATTGGAAATCAAATTCTACAAGGAAATTGGCAATGATTGGAAATCAAATTCTTGGGCCTGAATCCTTTCCACAGCCTACTTTGTCACTTTTGACTGATGTGCATGTACGTTGATGGATTATATCTTCCCCGTGGCCTGCAACTTGTACAATTTGAATTTTACTAATTTCTTGCAATATATATATTTTGCGGTTAAGAAGCATTGTATAAAAAAGGCACAGCTACCCTTTGTGAGTCATACAGTCTGCAATCAAAATTTTTCTCTTGCTAGGAAGAGTATAAAATGCACTCAAGGGCGGTCGATTTGTACGCACCAAATCCTTTCTCGACACTATCCATTCTTCTAACAATCCAGACACACTGCTAGTCTACTAGTCTACACTACTTCTAACAACTACTTCTACACTTCTATACTTCTACCTACTTCTACTAACATAACAACTACTTCTAACAACTATAACTACACTACTTCTAACTACTATAACTACACTACTTCTAACAACAACAACTACTAGCAGTGTGTCTGGATTGTTAGAAGAAGTGGGATGGGAATCACTATCACAGCGTAGATTAAATTATAGACCTAACCTCTTAGCTAAATGTCAGGAAAAACATTTCTCCGACGAAGTAAAAAACATACTATTAACACCCTCGCCGATTAGATCGCGCCAATAAAATTAGAGAGATAGATTGTAGAACCGATAGGTATAAAATATCATTTTTTCCGCGTACCATTCGGGACCGCTGTGATCGTCGTCATGAATAGTGCGAATAGTGAGATTAGCTAGACTGTAGATCTTTCTCTTTATATTCTCTGCGTTCTTATTTATGCATGATGTAAGTATTGTTGTTCTTATTTCTGCATGATATTTTGAATCTGTAGCAATATTAGCCTTTGCATCACTTGCGTGTGGGAACGATTGACGATAGAATGTTTCTCGGTTAGTAGATTTTTAATTGGCGCGTTGCATGTGTGGTACGCTGGTTTCCATGTAGTTTCGGTGTTCTACCGTATAATTCATGCATGCCTGGTGTGGAATCACCCCCTACCACACACCCTTTGGGTGGCTTGCAGGGTATGACGTAGATGTAGATGCATCAACAATTTGTCGGCTCACGAGCGTCGCTTCCACCCTTCGCGACAGCAAAGAGCGCGAGTGTGGCGATATTCACTCTGCCGTCCGAAGGATTCGCATCATCACCCACCCTTCCCACTATTACCCCTCCAAGCCCGCTTTCAACCCCCTCCCCCTCCATCACATCACCCACTGCCCCTCCACGACCAGAGGAATACGAATAATCCAGACCTCAGTATCACCCTCCTCCGCTGGCCGCCGCCGTGGGCTCCGCGCGGGCAGCCACCAAGGTCGTCCCGCAAAGTAGCCAGCCAGCCCACCGACCGTCTGGGGGCCCTCTCTGTCTCTCCTCTCCTCTGGCCACCCCGCATTCCTCATTCCCCGCCCCCGACCTAACCCTCCTGCCCCCACCTACCCATTGCCAACTAACTGGAGCCGCAGTCCTCCGGCAGCTTTCCATCCAGCGAGGCGGGCGGCGGCGAGCAGTGGCCTCCTCTTCCCCACCCCCACCGGGGGCCCCGCATCCATTCCAGACATCCCCCGCCTCCTCCTCAATCCTCACTGCCCCTCACCACACCAACCCACCACCCCCTCACTCCCTCCCCACTCTTCCGTCCGCGTTAAATGAGCATTCGCGAGAGGAGAGGAACCGATTAAGGCAGTTTGAGCGAAATATCATTCTACCTATAAATCAATGAATTTGATCTCATTTTACAGAAAAGCATCTCACCTATCCAATGACACCAATAATTCAACCCCTTACCTCATTACTTTCGGAGATATTTGCCAAAAAATACCAGCCCTTTTGCATGGGAAATGGTACGTGTATGCACTCCAGAGAGACATAATTTACAAAATGAGGAATGCCTATCACTTATATGTCAGAAAAAACTAACAGCGTGTAGTTTGTGTTGACAACTATTTTTGAAAATTAATCATATTGTCACCGCAGTAAATTCTTCGTAATCACAATAAACTTTCCGTTTTTAATGGAGTTGGTTATGACGCAGATTAATTTAAGGTATTTTTAGCGAAATATCATTCTACCTATAAATCAATGAATTTGGTCTCATTATAAAGAAAAATATCTCACCCTTTCATTAACACCAATAATTCAACCCCTTACCACATTCCTTTCGGGGATATTTGTCAAAAAATACCAGCCCTTTTACATGGGAAATGGTACGTGTATGCACTCCAGAGAGACCTTATATTGAAAATGAAGCATTCCCTACACTTAGACCTCGTGAAAAAATCAACAGTGTGTAGTTTGTGTATTTTCTCAACTATATTTGAAAATCAATGATATTGTCACCTCAGTAAATTCCTCGAAATCACAATAAACCTTCCGTTTGAATGGACTTTCAAACGCACCGCGTGAAAAAAATGAGTCAAGTCAAAGACTTATTCAGATATTTTCATTTGTTTACTTACAATTTCTGTCATGTAAAACTATATTATTGCACCATTAATAATGCAATATTTAGTTGATGTGTCCTACAGCTGGTGAAGTTAAAAGGTATAGTTCGAATATGGTCTCTATTATGACTAGGGAACTGTCTCGCTCGGACTATCTCAAGGATGCTTCGACTGACTTTCCTCAAGAGGACCGGACATTAACAATGGTTTATGAAATATTTAGTTACTTGTTCAGTAATGACGTTCCGTCGATTGAGAATTTAAGCGGACTCATTGCGTTAGGATTTCCATCGCTGATATCTATAACGGGTCTGATTTGTTCGAAGTTTTTTCGCATCTTGCCCAAATGTTCATCGACCGGATGTTCCTTCATTCCCAGTGACCAAGAATTCCCACCACTATTGATTCGGTCCTATCACTAACTTCATTCTTAACATTTTGATTGAAATCACTTAAGTAGTTAACAAAAGATGAATTTCTCGTTGTTCCCAATTAACCTCCGAGGATACGCAACAGTTCATAGTTCTAGAAAACAAAAGCAGCTTTTCACATTGACGGTAGCTAAGGGCACTTACCATATACTATTATTATCAATCATCAGCCATCATTGGTCGCTCAATCCTCTTATTGGTACACTGTACCCCTCTATCCTTTGCCATTTAAAGCTACAGTTATTCCCAATTCCATGAATTCCCAAATGTCGCACGAGGGAGAAATATTTGGGCTCTTATGGCAATAAATATTCAGTTGTGGTTTGTCTGTAAGAAAGAATGTCTGTTCGTAATTTTCAACACAGATTCTATTAGGTGGATTATTACCAATAGAATTTTGGCGATATTAAGGTGCACTATTGCCGCTTTGTCTCCATAGAAACCACGAGGTTAATTTAGTAATGCATAATTGAAATCTCAGACTTAGAAATTTTCAAAAACTGTTGTAAGGTTGGTAAGAAAATTCGAAATTTCTGACACAGCGATCTCAATGTAATCAAAATTTTGCTTTCGCTAATTATACATCTCGTGTAGTTTATAGCCGAAGGAAGTCACAGATTAGATCTCCGTACTCTCAAGGCAGACGTGCTACTGGAAGAACAATGGTATGAGAGGTTTTGCGTTAATAGCTTGATTACAATTCGGACAACGTTGCTTGTGAAAATTATTTGCCCTCACCTTAATTCGCCCACGTCCTCCTACGTCCTCTGACCCATCGTGCGTCAGCAGTCCCTTGGTGATAGTAGGGTTTTATCGAATCGCCAGTTTTTGTCGGATGGTCACCAAAATTAGGATTTGTCTCTTATTTCACAGTCTAAACAATACTAGATATGAGCGAGAGCGCTGCGACAACAATTAAAATATGATAAATACGGTGCTTATATTGATTAGGGACGGGTACCTCGTTTGCTTCGGCAGCCATAACAGACGACAATAGACGATCGAATCAACAAACGGCTAGGCGACATCTATCAGTTAGTTGCACAACTAACTATAAACAAGCGGTAAGTTTAATTTTGAGTTAGAAAACGAATCAATTATGAGTGTTTGTTGTTCACAAATGATGTTAATTTCAACCATTGAATTTCTTTTCCGTTCAACAATATTAAATAAGCGAAGTTCTAAATGAAGCAAATAATTTAAAATAGAAGGTGGAATTCTTAGAGTGGCATTTCTTTTCTCACGAAATTCTGGAAAGGGCACCAAATGTAATTTCTTGCGGTGTTTTCAACGCCGCCCCCCCAACCCCAAATCACTCCATCTGCCCAAGATACAGCCCAGATGGGTGGGCGCGAAGGCCGCACTATAGGAACAAGTGCCCACTCCTGCACAAGGGCCCTGTGGCTGCAGTGAGGAGGACAGCGAGGGCGAGAGTCAAGTCACCGAGACAGCAGGTGGAGGGAATGAGGCCGCCGAGTAAGACCGTACACTCGTGATGGAAGGGTGGAGACTGAAATGATTATTCTGCTGACGGAGTAATCCTGAAAATTCTCATCGCTTGAAAGAACCTGCGACGTCATGATTCATCGAGACCTAGATTCAGCATTCCGTGGAAATCATGCCCAGTGACCGCGTCGATTCTATTTGCGAAACTTGGCTTTGTTATTTCACCCCTCAAATTATCAACATTCTCAAATTACCGACCGGAACATGTATAGCGCGATGCTGAGCGGTTCAATGCTCACTCGGTGTCCATTCCGTACACCCAGCGCCGCTGTGCGGGAGTTGCTGTGATCGCGGGGCGTAAGTGGGCGAGGGGGGGGGGGGGATACAGGGGGTAAAAGCCACCGAGGTCGACACTTCAAAGTATTACGGCTTTACTTCCGCTGAGAAAATTGCGTGATTTTACATGCTTAAGGTAGTTTGAACGAAATATCATTTTACTCAGAAATCAATGAATTTGGTTTCATTTTAAAGAATAGTATATCGCCCTTCCATCGACACCAAAAATTCAACCCCTTACCAGGTTACTTTCCAAGATATTTGCCAAAAAATACCAGCCATTTTACATGGGAAATGGTACGTGTGTGCAGTCCAGAGAGACATTATTTACAAAATGAGGTTTTTCTAACATTTAGACGTCGTCAAAAAACTAACAACGTGTAGATTGTATGTTTTCACCACTATTTTTTAAAAAATTAATCATATTGTCTCCGCAGCAAATTCCGGTACGGAGGAATGCGACAAAAAGGCATTCATTTCCAAGCTCATTGTCGACACCTAATGTCAAACACGATACGCCTGAGAGTGTTTTTGTAAATTTCCTGGTCATCAGAGTCACTTATGAAGAGTCCAAACAGCTAACAGCTATGCACGAACAAGGAGAGAATTTTGGAAAAAATATACATTTGACATTTCTCTCTTTGTCAGGAGTATAGTTGGGCAACTTTCTCAAAAGTTTTTTCACTGGAAAATTATTTAAAAGTGATAAATTTATATCACTAGCCAGTTTAATGGGCGGATTATGCCGGTACCCAATCACTTCCATGTTATGGATCCTAAAATGAATTTGGATATGGGTCACAGATCGCGTTATTAATTACTTAGTAAAATGCATGAGGACAAACTAACTAAGCACATAATGAAGGAACTAAACTCGCAGTCTTCCACAATAATTGAATGTATTTCCGGGTTTCGACGTCACATCATCATAATTCTGATCCTGTTGATTTTATAGCAGCGTCGTAACCCGTGTTGGAAGTAAAATTTATTGTTGTGGAAAATGTACATTTTATTCCTTCATTATGTGCAAATTCCACTCGATACTTTTCTCGACTAAGAATTATCATTCTCATTAAAACATTAATATACGTAGGTCGGCTTTTCATTCCCTGCTTCTTGATTATAATACACTGAAAATTTTAGGCACAGGATAAACAGCTCAGTATGACTTGAGCTCTTTATGTATTAATTTGGCCCATTTGGAGATTTTTAGGGACCATAACAGACGCCCTTTGGAAGTATCAACCTCACCGGAGCAGAGGCAGGGAGTAGTGGCTTCGGTCTCGGCATCTCCGTCGCGTTTCATCCGTCGACGCGCGCATATGTATAACACACGTGTAGAATTTGCAGTTTTGCTCCTTCAAATGTTATGGTAGTACAATTCCAACATTACACAACATTAAGTCGTCTGCCGAATGAGAAAATAGTTTCGGACATGGCAATGAAGGTATTAGGTGAACGAGGGCCGATGGGCAATGGACTCCTCCCGAACAACCGCCTTACCATTGGTGACCACAGCTGGATTGCACAATCTGCAGGATGCGCCAAGGTCATGCTGGCCCTTTGTGCAATAGCTTCAGTGGCTCCATTTGGTTATCTTAATTTCAAGATGAGAGAGTCTTCGCGATTTATTTTTTCCCTCGATTCCCTACCCTAACATCCTCTCTCAGGGTCAGGTCATCCTAAGGACAGGGTCAATATTCGAGGCCTCTCAGAACATCCTTGAGAAGCCTGTTTCAGACACTAATACATTTGATTCTAAGAGATTGCGGATCAAAAACATCTAAAGGTATATTAATGCACAGCTAGAATGAAATTATGAATTTCTGCAACAGAAGATTTTTCAGCCACATTGCATAATCTATAGATGCCTCAATTGTGCTTCACGATTTCTCTCAAGTTTTCGACGCATTCTAACAAACTACTACTACCCCTTCGGCATCTGTCTCGTCAGCACAACCCATGGAATGGAATCCCGCTTTACAGGGAGGATCGAGGAAAACAAATTCGTTCAGTTTGACGATTCTGGAAGTAGAATTTGAAGCTTTCCTGACACTTTTTATATCACACAGACTTCTAAAATTTAAGGTAGTTCGAGCGAAAAATCATTTTACTTAGAAGTCAATGAAAAATGAGTTTGGTCTCATTTTAAAGAAAAATATTTCATCCTTCTAATGACACCAAAAATTCAACACCTTACCTCACTACTTTCGGGGATATTTTCTAAAAAATATCAGCCCTCTTACATGGGAAATGGAACGTGAATGCACTCCAGGGAGACATTATTTACAAAATGAGGTATTTTTAACACTTAATGTCGTAAAAAAACTTAGTGTGTAGTTTGTATGTTTTCTCAACTATATTTGAAAATAAATCATATTGTTACCGCAGTAGGTTCTTGGGTATCACAAAAAGCCTTCCGTTTTGAAGGAGTTTCGAACGCACCGCGCGAAAAAAATGAGTCAAGTTAAAGACTTATGTAGATATTTTCATTTAATTACTCACAATTTCTGTCATGTTAAAGTATATTATTGCACCATTAATAATGCAATATTTAATTGATGAGTCCTACAGCTGGTGAAATTATAACGTATAATTCGAATATGGTCTCTATTATGACATATATTCCAGTACACATAGGTGTTCCTCAGGGCTCTATTCTCGGACCCTAATTATTTTTGATTAAAGATCGTAGGCTTTCCCGGCGAATACTATAGATAAATAGTTCTCGGGTTTGGCACCGGGTAAGGCTGTTTAAGGCCAACGTTTCGATGAGAAACTCACTCGACGATGAGTGAGTTTCTCATCGAAACGTTGGCCTTAAACAGCCTTACCCGGTGCCAAACCCGAGAACTATTTATCTATTTTTGATTAGCATAAATGACATATTTAACTGCTGCTGTCATTGTGACTTGACGTTATATGTGGTTGATATAGTGCTTATGTCGAAACACAAGGATTATGCAACAGCTACGCATCGTATGGAAACCGACTTTCGTAATACATATATGTAATTGGGCACATGATAATAGGCTAATTGTTAACGAAGAGAAATCAAAGGTCATGCATGTTAAGCACGAGGTATGTTATATAAGAATATTTAAAATTCGGGCACACTCACATGCAGGCTTACATTACAAAAAAAAATATCAATGCCCATTTCTTGAACAGGTTGATAGATACAATTACTTAGGTCTTACTGTGGACCAAAATATTAATTTTACTGTTCATATTGCTAAGATTAACAACAATTTAAATTATATTCATTGCAAATTCAGTCATATGAATATGTTTATGAATCTGTCAATGATAAAAATCATATATCTGGCTTTTATTGAGAGTATCCCTAGATAAGGGATAAAGGGTTGGGGATCTCTGGAATGACCAATATCAGTACAATAAGAAAGAAACAAATGAAATTTCTGAAAAAAATGTTAAAAGGACAGCTTGATAATGATATGAATTTTTAATTCAGATGAAATATGTAAAAAAGTGGGTGTATTACCAGTGGATAAACTATAAATATGTCATTAAAATACAACATTACTTTAGTAATGTATATAAAATGCAGGATATAAGAAAAAGTGAATTAGCACTAAGGGACATCATTAAATATGGGGTTAAAAAACACCACGCTAATCGCGGGAAGAGAAATTTGGAAATAGCTGTGCCAATAATTTTAATGAGCCTCCCAAGAGATTGAAATTATTAAATACTCACAATGAGGTTAAAAAAGAAATTAAAAATTGGTTGTTTGCACAAAAATGAACACAAATAAAATGATGCCCACTGTTTAATTTTTGTGATTTTAAATGTGACTTTTAAATTTTGTGGTTAAATTTTTAACAATTTGACCCTGCTGACAAGCCTATCATATAGGCTTAGCAGGACCAAAACGTTAGAGTCAGCCGTGATTATATATTTTAAATTTATGTGAAATCTCTTCCACTACTTCAACGCATTCAATTATATATCATATGTGAATTGAACTACATTTCTTTAATTTGAAATCTACAGTATGACCCGTTATAATGTGATGTACTACTATAACCTATATCTCTATATTATGTTTTCATTTTCTGTGTATTTCTGTCGTTTTTGTACCATTTTAATTTCAATGACAAATAAAAAATTTCACCTACTGAACTAGGGAACTATCTCGCTCGGACTACGTTTACTCCCGATAATAAAGCCGTAGCACTACGTTAAACGTTTAGTCAAATCCTACTAAAGACGGTGAGGCATTCCGTCCTCCGCTGGAAGAGGCTAAGCCAATCCCCAAACACTTGCCTCAATTTCCTCCCCGAGTGACCATATGCTGCCCTCCCCTTTTCCGCCAACCGTTGCCCACCCTCTCCCACTTCAACTCTCCTCGTGCACCAACCCCCTCCACCCCTATCCATCTTCCCCAACCCTCTCTCTCAACCCCCCAACTTTTCAAATAAATAGCTAATATGGAAGGAAATAGGAGAAATGGAGCTATGTTATGAGGCAACATCATCTTTTTGTTCCCAATACCTATAGAGGACCGCTGTTTGTCCTACATAGAGGAATCATTTTTCGCGTTTATCCGCCATTTTTCTGAATAAATGTGTCCCCTATGATGACTCTACGACCGAATTGATTTATCATCTTCTAAATTAATGTTGTATCCATTGAAATTAATTGAGATGGGTTCCTTTTTTGAATGGGTGAATTGAGTTCCTTTTTTCCAAATTCGAATATTGAGCTCGAATACAAAATTTTGCCTCGAATATCAGTCGAATATCGAATAATGTATGCATTCAGTTTTCACCTATCATATATAAGACTACAATTTTAAGATAAGTTGACATTATTTAGCAAATTAACCATAATTCTCAAACTATTCAAGAGTAAAGAAATTTATTTTCGGTTACCTTGTATAGTATGGTGAGTTTGAATAATTCAAACTTGTTCAATCAT
Organism: Ceriagrion tenellum; assembly: GCA_963169105.1. NCBI lineage: Eukaryota > Metazoa > Arthropoda > Insecta > Odonata > Coenagrionidae > Ceriagrion > Ceriagrion tenellum. Next base: position 159,042,972 of record OY720636.1, read on the forward strand.
TTGTGTAAATCTGAGTGAAAATATAAAAATATCATCAATAACCGAATATAGATGTCGGCAAAGCTAGTATTAATGCCAATTACCGCCAAAATTTCAAAACCATATTTTCGAGGCAGCATTTTAAATCAATCCTCGATTATCGAATATCACGAATACTCCATTATTCGTGGTATTCGAGTATTCGCTTATTCCAGTTGACCATCCGTAGTTTTTAAGGCAAAAAATTTTCTTCCAGTTAGGCACTTATATGTGTACAAAGTTTTAAGAACTTTCTATAATCGCGGAGAGCACAAAAATAAACCTTGGCCCATCACTATTAAGCTGAGAAAAAAACCATAGTTTTATAATTCCGAAACCTAGTGTTGATGCCTATAAAAATTTTTATAATCATATAGCACCAAAAGTTTTTATTCATTTACAACAAGAGTTATACTCTTGTAACTACCAAGTAAAGAAACTGTTTAATTGGTTATTTTTACAAAAAATTGTTGACATATTATTCAAAACTATAGCTTAGGCCTCTTCCAAGAGGTTTTTATTGACTATGTTTACGGATTCCATATAGTTTATGTAGATTTTCTCCAAATGCATTGCATTCTATTAATTGTAATTAACTGAGAAATATATACTGCTTAAGAAAAATTGTAACATCTGTGTGATAAGATGATATTTTCATATTGTGTAAGGACGTTATTTGTATGTTTAGTTGAACAGTCCTTTGTATACTTTATTCTGTTATATTTTCATGTAACAGCAGAAAAACGCCATATCCAAGGAATGGCAACCCCATCACAGCAACTTTCCATCAGGGGTGCCTAATTTCACTCTTCTGTTTAATTTATTATTTTTGTATTTCTTGTTGGAGTAGAGTAAATATTTTTATATTATTATAATAATTAGTAAAGAAATCAATTCAGTCGTAATTAATAGCGTTGTGTCATTTCTAGAAATATAAATGTTGCAGGAACAATTAAACCGAGATATTGGTCACATCGTAGAAAGAAGGACATGGCGAACAGGAAACAGGAGGTGGGAGAGCAAACAAGAGGAGATAGGAGAGATAAATGCTGTTCAAGAAAGATAACAGCGCAGGCGAAAGTGTAAATATAAACGCGAAGAAACATATGGAGAGGATTTTGTCTGATCCAAAAGAGTTTATGCAGCATATAAGTGACTAGTGAAATGATTATTAAACCACATACAATGGTAGCTCAATGAAAGCCTAATGTGTTCGATCTCGTATTCAGTTTAACTTTCATTTCAATATATGTTTATTATCTCTTAGAGCATCAATCGTTTTCGGCAAAAAGATAGTTATTACTTTTGAATTCCTACCCATCTACTTGCCTCTCTTATACCGAATATATCACTGGTGTGTATTTGAGCTTACAGAATTATTTTATCCTAATAGTACTCCGTGGTGAGAAGAATAATTGAGGAGATTATGAACGAAAAATGATTTATGGTGGCAGAAGACAGATAAGATCGCAATATTCCTGAGAATTATTAACAAATAAAATGCTCCATACCATAGTTAAATGTATTAAAATAACAAAAATAATTCTGACTTACGTCACTGGGATATTCTCAAGGGGTTGCAACAATGTTTTAATGGGCTGCACTTACAGATTCATTCCGGCTTAACACTACACTCATTCTGAAAGGTCTCTACAATGTGGACTCTACACACGTTGCTTTAATCAATTTCCCATTATTCTATTATTTTTCCTGATAACGGCCTTGCATATTTCCTAAATGAACTTCATTTCACTGAGAAAGCAGATTGAATATTCACACCCGATTATTATATTATGGGACGAATTTCAATCAAGCAGTATAATTACTATCTGACAATTCTGCTAGCTTCCATTGTCCTACTAAACATTTATGGGTGCTCAGTCGTGCTGACGTTCGCATACTTCATTCTTTTTTTTGAAAGAGGGAGGGATTTAAAATTGTTTGGGTGAAATATCATTTTACCTAGAAATCAGTGAATTTGGCCTCATTTTAAAGAAAGAAAATTTTGAAGAAAAATATCTCCCTCTACTGAAGATACCATATTATCAGCCTCTTATTGAATAACTTTCCGAGATTTTTGACGTAAAATACCAGCACTTTTACATGGGAAATGGTACGTGTATACACTCCAGAGAGAGATAATTTAAAAATAATTAGATTTGAAACATCTAGATATCGACAAAAAATAACCTGTGAATAGTTTTTACGTTTTTTTAACAATGCTTGAAAGTAAATCATAACGTTACCGGCTATCTTATTCATCGATATCCATAAGGCTTTTGACACCCTTGACCACGACATTTTATTTAAAAAACTTCATCAAGCCGGAGTCAGAGGAAATGTCCTTCAGTGGTTCAATAGCTATCTATCTATGCGCTCACAGTGTGTTCGAGTGAATGGCTGTTATAGTAATTATATAGAAATAAAGGCTGGCGTTCCACAAGGCTCAGTACTGGGACCGATACTTTTTCTGGTTTATATAAACGATCTTTGTAATCATAATTTTAATGGACATGTCATAGCTTACGCTGATGACGTTGCACTAAACTATGCAAATGCATCCTGGGACATTGTTAAAAGAAATATGGAAGAAGATTTAACAGTTCTTAGGCAATGGTTTCTCTTTAACAAACTTTCTTTAAGTTCCAAGACCAAATACATGGTGTATGATTTATGTAACAGGTATAAAATTGACTGGGAAGTAATATATCATTCTCCGGGCTGTTCAGTAGGAAACTGTTTAAATTGCATCACTATTGGAAATGTAACTGAATTTAAATATTTGGGGGTTATCCTGGACAGTAAATTAAAATGGAAACACCATGTAAATTGCCTAACTAAAACACTACGGCATTGTACCTCAAATTTATACTTCGTACGAAACAAATGTCCATTGTATTTTCTAAAAGTTATCTACTTGGCACTGGTACAGTCAACATTAAGTTATGGTTTAATTTGCTGGGGAGGAGCTTACAGAAATACAATAAACCCCGTACTATTTCTGCAAAAGAGGATAGTACGTGTGATAATGCACAAAAACCGTTTCTCTCATGCATTCCCACTCTTTTTAGAACTGAACTTATTGCCTATCAGGTATATGTATTTTTATAAAGTGTTAAAGAATTTCTATCTAAGAAGTGGCGACGAAGCAAATCTGTTACCTAGGACTCAAGTCCTGACCCTGCGAGAAAGAAATACGATTTCTCTACCCAAGCCTAATTTGACTTTGTTTCAAAGATGCTTTGTGTATATATCCCGAAAAGTATTTAACGTCCTTCCAAACCACATTAAGGAAGAAATAAACGTAAGAAAATTTCTTAAGAAAGTAAAAACTTGGTTATTACTTATAAAAAATATCGAGATTTTGTTTCGTAATTTACATGAAATATTTATCGAATTAAATGTAATGAATTAAGTGATATTGTTGAAGTAAGTTCGCCCGATCTTGTATTTATGTGTCTCTTTTTTGTAACCACTATTTAATTATATATATCTCTGAGTCTTTTCTATTTTGAATTAGTTTCTTCACTGTATTGTAAACGTTTTATCGAAAATTGTAAACCATTTTGTTTTTGACTATCGTTTTTTGCATGGTTTATTTATTTGTCAGTAGTCCCAACACAGGTTATTCCTTAGGGGCTATCTATGTTACTACCACTCTGTAATTCCTGAAAAGGAATTAAATTATAATTATATTATAATAAAAAAAGTAATCTTTGTTTGAAGGTAAATATATATTTTTATTTGTGATTATTATATTTATGAATGAGTTATGACCAAAAATAAGTACAAATATTCCTTGTTGTTGTAAATTTATTGTGACCCATCCAAAGGGAAATTACAGCATGTAAACTATTTTGTAAATTTATTTAATAGTTTTTTCAGGATCACAAAAACATTCCGTTGTGAAACAGTTTTAACCGTTTTAACCGCACAAGAAAATGAGTAGAATTAAAGTCTTATACAGCTATTTTTCTTCAGTTACTTAGAATTTCTGTAAAAAGATTATATTATTTTACCATTAATAATGTAATATGTTATTAATGATTCGCACAGCTGCTGACATCAAAACGTATAATTCGAATACGATCTCCATCATGACATAGTAAAGCGGAAATTTGTGGGGAAAAATGATCATTAGTTCAAAATAAAGTGCTGATCACAAAGGACAAATATAAAACAGTTCTCCTTAATGAACAGTTCTCCATACGGGAATGGAACGACCTACCAGCAAAAATATTTGAGCCCTTCCCAAAAAAATTAATTATTTTTCAAAATAGGTTAAACAAGTAGAAGTCTTTCAAACTTATTCTTTTTACTCGGCTGCTTTCATTGTTACCGCCAGTACAATGGCCTACTTGTAACTGTTTATTTGTAATAATAATTATGATTAGGGATCTACCTCACTCAAAATACCTTAAGGTAGTTTTAGCGAAAAATCATTTTACTTAGAAATCAATAAATTTGGTCTCATTTTTAAGAGAAATATGTCACTTATCCAATGACACCAAAAATTATACCCCTTACCACATTACTTTTCGAGATATTTTCCAAAAAATACAAGTCCTTTTACATGGGATATTGTATGTGTATGCTCTCCGGAGAGACATTATTTACAACATGAGGAATTTCTAGCACTTAGATGTCGTAAAAAAACTAACAGCATGTAGTTTGTATATTTTCTCAACTATATATGAAAAAAATCATATTGTCACCGCAGTAAGTTCTTGGGTATCACAATAAAAACCTTCCATTTTGAAGGAGTGTCAAACGCACCGCGCGAAAAAAATGAGTCAAGTCGAAGACTTACTTAGATATTTTAATTTAATTACTTGCATTTCTTGTCATTTAAAACAATATTATCGCACCATTAATAGTGCAATATTTAACTGATGTGTCCTACAGCTGGTGAAATTGAAACGTATAATTCGAATATGGTCTCTATTATGACTACCTTAAGAGAGTTGGAGGTCCATCTTGCTTTGGTGGGGTTGTGTATGAGGGAGGGGATTGAGAGGGATGGCATTTCCGGGGGGATGGTAAAGGGGCAGGTTGGATTCGGAAGGGGAGGGTGGGTTGGAGGTTGGGAGGATGGGGGTGAGGAAGGTGAAAAAGGCAAGAGATGGACGCTGAGCGAAAGGACGAAGGGGGATTGGAAGGAGAATATTCAACGGCTAGCCAACGCTGGCCCACCCTGAAGGTAGCAGGATATTTCCTTGAGAGCATTTATTGCCAGAACCAAGTCACAATGCTATCCGCACTAAGTACCTCCTATCGATGTAGCGTCATCAGAAGCACAATTCCCAGCGCAAACTGGCTGACCCGATGAAACTCTCTTCCCTTAGAGGCAATTGCGCCCCATTCATGTGTAAAAGTCACTCCATTGCCTTTTGCTCTTTTGCTGATGAACAAATCTCTAAAGTTAAGGCATTTCGGCATGTGCCATCTTCAATGGCTACATTTTCGATGCCTACTGTCACTTTTTGACAACCCCGCAGAAACCTCGCCCGGCACAAATGACGTGGAGAGTATGTAGGTATTTTATCCAGCTAAAGTCTGTGTCCAATGTAGCCTTGATATAATGGGAACATTAATAGCTGCAGCGGTAATTGTTCTTTCCACCAGATTTTATGGCAAAAGGGTCTAAATTCTAGAGGCGGACCAATTCTTTAAAAATCATCAAGCATACATGACATATTCACATTGAATTGAACACTACTATTCATGAATACAGACTAATTTCCGTTCATTGTGAAATAACCGAATTAATTTCAAATCACATCCAAACCTTGGAGAGTGTACCTAATGAACAATCAATTAAAAAATATTGAAAAGTAAATTTAAAAATGAAAAAGGTAAATAAAAACTTAACTCTATCAGTTATTGCCCAGCTAATCCATTATGAAACGATTCTGCTAGAGGCACTTTGCAAAATAAGCTAATATAGAGTATATGAGATTGATAAAGCAAATGATTTGTGAATAAATGAAAGAAATAATTACGTTTCATGCATTGCAATCATTGCATTGCATACATTGCACGCATGTATTGGAAGAACAACAAAATTTCAGCAGTTATCCTGAATTAATTATTATGTTCTATATTAAAAATAAGCTGCTGTCCTTCAAGAATAATAATGGAACTGTTGAAATTTTCAGAGGGAGGAGAAACATTGGATATAGACATTAAACTTTATCCAAGCTGTATCTAAAAGCATTATTCACGAACTCTTAAACAAATACCAATGTCGCAAAGTCTTGCTCCATGTAGTGGATACACAAGTAAAAATGATAAAGTTAACTCACCTATGTGGTTAGCTTTTCTCTAAATAGCCCTCATGAGTAGTTAATCAAGTAGTTTTCCCAAAGATATTTAGGATCATAAACTCAAAGCTAAGAAAATACCATTGCAACGTGTTATGGTTCAGTTTGGTGTAGCAGTTAAGTGCAGCCAAACAGGTTCATTTTTAACTCTAGGTTTAATTAACCAGAGGCGAAATTAAAGTTGCCAATTAATTATTAAGGGTTGCAACTTCGCAGAATGGAAACCGACGTATCGAGTCTATTTTCTGGAGAACATATTTCGAATAAGTACGTATATCGTCACTCCTCATACTCAAGGCAAGGTTCCCGCACGATCAGGTCACAGCATCACAGAAATCATGGAATTTCGAGCGGTTGTCGAAATTCGCCCGAGTAGAATGTAAATCGTCTCAACATGAAAAAGATCACACTTTGTAAGAAGTTTCTTATTAAAAAAGAACTGCCAAAAAGTTTAATTCTCTCTCTGTTCTGAAATTTAGCCCGAATTACTTTATAAATATTTCAAAGCACCGACCACGATTGTGACGATCGGCAAATATCACGTGACAGACTCTCGAGTGGTATTTGAAAAAACTGGAGTCTGCGAGGGTGGTGATCTGATCATCACTCAACGCACGGAGGTGTAGGTCAGCGTATGTGAAGCTAAATCATCAAGGATTCAAGCAAATGACGCCAACTGCATGTTTCTTCTTACTTCAAGCACCACGGAATTTAGGCTTCGGATAATTTTTAACAAGTTAAGGCACCCCTCCCCCCCCCACCCCAAGGGACACGAATCATCTTTGATTTATTGGGCGTGGAAAAGGCGGTCAAGTTTCATGTAAGTGCCTGTTCGCTGACATTTGCTTTCGATGGAAAATGGAAAACAAATCGATACCAAGAATTCTTCATTCTCCGTCCCATCTCCCCTTCCTTCCTCATCCATTCCATCTTGCGCAAACATTACGTCACTTACACCGAATGTCATGTCTGTAATAAAAACGTGGGAGTGGCACTTACTCTTTTGCTGGACACTATCTCACAGATATCAATTAATTGCATTACACGGCGCATACAATGTACATTACATTTCATACAATTACACGGTACAATCAATAAGGAAACCTGCTCCCTGTGTCACTTCTCAGTATTTTACCACACACCACAAAAACAACACTCTAAATTACCCAAACAGAACATAAATAAACACTCTTTGCATCAGATATCAACATTTATAAACTACCGTGCGACACACTAAGCCCATCATCTCCACTCAACCCAGAAATTCACATAAACCAAAACCACTCAAGAAATCCGAACAACCACAAACCGTAGTCTTTCAGGTTAAAACAATCAGTCCACCAAACATCATTATACAACCAGCAAACCTGCTTAAGTGGTGAATACGAGACGTATAAGGTTCCGTGCATGCACCTCCTCTCCTCTGACGCTCCCCCTCTCCTTTAACTCCCACAAAACACTCAGTAAAGAAAACTTTCCGTCGAAAATCGTCCTACAATATTCGGATTAATGTGGTTACTTGTCGCAGGCGGTCGACACAATGACTCCCGTCCAATTCCTAGCTCAGCGTGGTAACTTGTTGCAAGCCATCTAAAAAATGAAAAACCCATCGGCTCGTCCGCCCTTCCTTTTCAAGGTATTCGCTGCGACCTATAGTTATCCTTCTGGGAATTTCTTTTGTGCTCGATATTTCTACGTATTTTTAAACATACATAACATAAAAAAATAAATCGCGCTGGTGTATACGCGGTCGGAATTTCCCAGCGCCCACCAACAAACATGGAGGAATGCGCCCAATTTAATATACTAAAATATACTTGGAATACAGCATGAAACTATTGAAAATGCATTATGACATGAAAAAAACATCCGCATAACGAAAACACGCCACACTGTAGTAAAACAAAGCACCCAACCACCGACAACGCGACGAACATGAAGTTCAACATGTCCAGAACCAGAATATGAGTACGTTACAAGGTCTGATGATTGGATATCGGATGGGCAGGAAGTTTCGAGCAACCTTGGGCATTCAGCGATGATGCACCTTGAAAAGATGAACATACTTTGTTCATTCGAAAATCCGAAAAAAATATCTCAACATTGACGAGGAGACTTCATGAATAATTGTCCAATTCCTTGCAGAATTACTCGCTTCGTTTCTGGGAGTGTGAGAAAAAGAAAGAGTGTATTCAAATCCACGTTTTCACAACCCTTCCAGCCTTTTGTAGCATGTCGCCAAGAAAGTGGTCATTCTCCATCAAGGAATCATCATGAGTTGGCAATCTTAGAATTGGTCTGAGTCGTCGCTCCCCTTTCTTTCTTCGCAATTCCTTTTGCGTATGATCGTCATTTCTGAGTAACAGTCCTTGAGAATAACCTCCGAGGCCAACGATTGATGAAAGCGGACGGATTACGAAGACACTGCAAAGAGAACTATGAAAAATAGAGCTACAGTTATTCTTTCGTGAGACTTCATTGTCACGAAGACTGAATCTTTAGATGATATTTAGATAATGAGCCCATAAAGAACAGCTACATCAGCGGAAATGGATGAAAGGTATTGCTTAGTAACATGAACAGTTCAAAATAACATTGAGCGTGTGATTAAATGTGTAGTTTCAGGTGCCACGTGAATGCAAGCATTATTAGGGGAATGATGACGATTGTGGTTGAAAGTGGTTGAGGAAATTCTTCGGAGGAGGAATATCAGGAGTCTTAAAAATAGGAGAGCGTGTATGAAGCAGTGCATGGGGGTAAATGAAGCAAAAGAGGTTTACAAGGATAGGTCGGTATGGAGGAAATTATTGAAGCAGAGTTAGGTGTACAAATATGTATTTATGAGTGAAAGTTAGTGACTTCGGAAGGGAACGGCGTGATTGCCATGTATGTACGTATGGTGACGAGAGAAAAATATTCTGACTGCATAGACTTTCAATTGAGAATTTAGTCTCAAAATATAATAATCGATGATGGACTCCCTGTTTCTTGCTTTTTCGTGCCATGTATATTTATGGATGTTCTTGTGAGCGAAATATGTATTCATTAATTGTGACTTATAATCCATACATATGTCTATTTGCTTTTCACCGTTTCTGTTGACTGTTTCTTCTCCATGTGGGCCCACAATTGGGTTATACTTCTGTTTGCTCACCCTACTGTTCACTTTTCCTGCCAATATTATCTCCTGTCTATCTGTAGTTTTTTTTCTAAAATTTCTCTTAGGCTGTTTTCGTACTTCTGCTTTTTTTGTAAGTTCGTTCCCTCATTTGGTGCACACACTCATATTATGGTTATTCGGTGGCCTCTGTTTTTTATGGTCATCGTTAATATATGTTCATCGATTGCTTCCCATGATATTATTTTATTTTTTATTTTATTTCGTATGACGTATTTTAGACGCTGATGATAAACAGTGAAAAAAGCCTCTATTTTTATTATTTCCCAAAACACTATAAAAACTAAATTCCTTTCCTCCATCGTAGTATTAGACGCTCCTAAACAGTATATCCCTTTTACTTCATACCATGAGAATCCAACACCAGCGATTTTCATTTTTTTAAGTCCAAGGAGAGTTGAATCAATGAAAAATCGGAATTGCAACGATTAATTTAAGCAATAAATTGACTTTCTTAAAATAAAGGCATCACACTTCCCTGATTTTTTATTCAATAAGACGACAGAATCTGTGCGAGTTCAATAGAATCGAATGTGAAAAATTCACCTTATTCTAATTGAAAATCTATAACATCTGTATGCACTGACAGATGCCTAATTAACTCGAATCCCTAAAATGCCCAGAACAATGTACACTCGCATAGCGCGAGATTAGGTGAAACAAAATCGTCACCTATTTCGCAATCGCGCCACATGAAACAAATATGAGACGATGAATGTAAAGTTCCGTTCATCCATCCAAATTGATCGTACGGCTTATGTGACTTAATGTGACAATAAAAAGCCAAGCCAATGTTCAACACTAGATTTCAATGCTAGCACTCTGAAACCTTTGTTGAGTCATAAAGAAATTAGAGTGACAAATAAATAAATTCCTAAAACTTCAAGTCATCATCATCATGATAGATCTGTCCTAAGACAGGTTCCAGCTGAACTCCTCCAACCTTCTCTATTCTCCGCCCACGTTTTCGCCTCGGCGGAGGTTCGGAGGATTCAGAAGGGATGGCTGGAAGACATTTTGATAAGTGAAGGAATGTTGAAGACGGGAATACAGGAAGGAACCCTGAGGAAGCAGGGAAGAGGAAGATTAGACGAAATAAGACGACGGAGATGATACGATGAATATCAGAAGGATCTAATGGCGGATCACCTATCTAAGGGAAAACGGAACGACATGCCGTAAATGAGGAGTTGGGATAAGTAATGCCCAAAAATCCCAGAAATCAGCCGGTAGAACCATTATCAATGTAGATCTGTCCCAAGACAGGTTCCAGCTGAACTCCTCCAAACTTCTCTATTTTCCGCCCACATTTTCATATCTTGGTAACTCCTGTTCTCCCTCAAATCCGTCAACATATCAAATTTTCTTCTTCCTTTCTTGCGTTTTCCTTTCTTGCGTTTTCCTTTCTCTTTTCCTACCATTATCTTACTCAGGTGGCAATCATGCCTCATGCCATGCCCCAACCATTTCGCTTTCCTTCTTCTTATTGCATTCATGATTGATCTTTTCTCGTCAATCCTTTCCAAAACTTGTTCATTCCCCACCTTGTCCGTCCACCTCACTCTCATCATCCTTCTCCATAACAACATTTCAAAACTTTCAAGATACTTCACTTCCTTTTTTCTATAGATCCAAGTTTCTGATCCATAGAGGACCACGCATAAAACTTCAGGTAGTCAATGCAAATTCTCTCTCTATTTCAAAATGTTCTATTTTATTAGTTTATTCTCATTTTAAGTGGGAATTTATGGATATTTGCCAAGAATCATTCCTCTCACTTATTTAATGGGATTTAATGGGTGGCCTAGTGTTCGACTCCCGTCCCGAGGGTCGCAGATTCGAGACCAAGAGATGTCTGCGGAAACCAACTTTTACGTGCTACTCACAATGACCTCACTACTTCTACAGCTTTTGGAGGTGAAATGTCGACATGTCCTATGGGAGTGTATTTAGAGGAGCTCAGTTTTTATTGTGGTCGCTTATTGTGCGCGGATAGAACGAGTTTTGGTACCTATCTGTTCTGCAGAGTATTTTTCTTATTTTATCGCATCTGTCAGATCTAGAGATGTAGTCAGGCGTCATGATAATATTCTCTGTGTCGCTCTGAAACTCACCAGTTCTGAATATCTCAAGCAGCCTCAGCCTATCGTTCAGCCTCCGAGTCTCTATGGGTTCCCATCCTAATCCCTCAAACAGTTGCGAGATACTATATGTTCATTCGTAGCAGTTTTCAACGAAGCGTGCTGATTTTCTTTGTATTTTTTTAATATTTTTAGCAAAAGCTTTATGGCCAGGGTCCAAAATGCTCGCGGCGTATTCGAGGTGTGGCCTAACCAGAGCGAAGTAGCAGTACTTGAGGCAGTAGAAGGCGAGGTTAATGATGACGCAGAACAAAATGACCGGAGCGCGGCCGATGTGGACGTCAACGGGGAAACCACCACATTAACATCCCAAGAAGATGCAGCTTTTCATTCGAGCTATTTATGACATGATGGCATTCCCACGGGTAAAATCTTCGGAAGGCAGGCTGGGTGAGATATATATTTCAGAGAAGGGACAATTGCACGGTTGTGACATTGAAAGTGAGATCTTGAGAGGTGAGCGGGAAACTGGAGTGTCAGAAGATAAAGAAGGAAAGATTCAGGGTACTGCGAAATACTGGGAGCCAGCATGATGTGAAGTATGTCAGTATGATCAAGTGGACAGAGGTCTGAGGGTACGTGGATGCGTTCTCGTTTCACGTGCTTCTTTTGGCACCACATCGCCCAAAAAATGGAAGAGGACCAAGTTCTCCAAGCAGGCGACATGAACACAAATAAGACGAGGACTAGTATGTGGAAAAGAAAAACTGCTGAAGCGACGGATATCAAATGGCATATTTGGAAGACGACAAGAGGACATTGGCAGTAAGACATTGGGTGAAGAAATTGGGAAAGATGGAAGCTAAATATCGAAGAACTCTACATAGGGCCGACGGCGCAGGAAGAAAATCTAATTACAGAGGAGAGAAAATTTGACTAGGAAGACCGGGGCCCACGTATACTGACGAGCAAATTCGATAGAGCAGTGAAAGACCTCAAGAAATTTAAAACTTGGAGCAGACAACATCAACGGAGATATCACCAAAGCGCTCGGAAGTAAATACAAAGACATCCTGTGCAAAATAATCAAATATAGCGACTAAAGTGGAAGGCTTTCAAAGGAATTGATGATTTTGTGATGTAAAAAAGACGGCAGCGACTGAAAAATGTGAAGAGCATCGAATCTTGATTCAAGTACCACTTGTATCTAAATGCATACCCAAAAAATTAGCTGAAATATGAAATGTAAATTTGAAGGGAACCTTTCGGAAAACGAACTTGAATTTAAAAACAACAGAAGAACCAGGAGGACCATGATCTGCCTGAGAGTAATGGTAGAGAAAAAATTCATGTGAACAAGCCATTGTATGTTGCACTTGTGGACCTCAAGAGCAACTTTGACAGTGTTGAGCGGAACAAGATGTTCGGGCTGCCGGAAAAACTCAAAATGGATTACAACGACAGAAGAATGATCTACCAACTGTACAAGGAGAAAGTCGCCACAATGCGAATGACAGAGGGAAGACAAATAGAAGCTAAAATTAGCACAGAAGCAGGACAAGGTTACAACCTCTCACCAACACTGTTCAACGTACTTGAAGGAAGCAACAAGATAAGCACAAGGAATCGGACTGGACGGAATTAAGATTAATCGGGGCGAAAGAAACTTGCTCCGCTTTTCAGACGATATCGCAGTCATAGGAGGAAATCGCGATGATCTGAAAGAGAATAAAAACTCAATGGACCAAGTTCTCCAAGCAGGCGACATGAACACACATAAGACACAGACTAGTATGTGGAAGAGAAAAAGTAAATTCATAGGTCACACTGAGAGGAGAGAAATTAGAGCAAGTGGATTCCGTCACATGTCTCGGAAGTACCATTATTTGGGACAGGAGAAGTGCAACAGACATCAAGCAAATGTCCAAGTAAAGTCCAAGCTATGAAAGCGTTCATGGTTAAAAGACAACTGTTGTGTTCAAAGAAGATATGCCTACAAACTAGGAAACAGTATGTGAAAATATTTCTTTGGATAGGGGCACTCTATGGTTCGGAAGATTGAACCTTTGGAAAAGAAGACCAGAACAGACTAGAAAGCTTCGAAATCATGGGTTGAAGGAGGATGCTGAAGATAAAATGGACGGACGAAGTTTGAAATGATGAAGTTCTTTGAAGAGTAGAAGAGGAAATGGCCATTTGGAACACAATGTAGAAAAGAAGAACCAGAATACATGGGCACATTCTGAGGCACAATTGGTTTGTGAAGGACATAAATAAAGGAAAAATTGAGTGAAAAGTCCCCAGAGGAGGAAGAACAAGGAATGAGTTCATGGACCAAATAAAGGTGAAAGTACATCAAAGGAGCTACCAGGAAGGGAACAGTAAGGGGACTAGAATTAGATGGGGAAGGGTCGAGGGCCGCAGTAAACCAGTTTTCGGTTTTAATGACCACAAGTGATGACTCAAATATCCCCCTCACTAGTGTAGCAAAGTTCATTTGCTGTTATCTACATATACGTCCACTTTCTACCTTGCAAGCCAACACAAGGGTGTTTGGCAGGGGATGAATCACCACCTATACGAACTAGAGTGAAGAAACTAACTTTCACCAACATACACTACACTGCGGTTATTCCACACGTGCTACAGAAACTACTAAAATAATCTATAATGTAACAATTTCAGCGTGACACAAGAGTAGTACAGGGAACATGCAAAACATGGTGTTAGCACTGTTCAGAGTTAAAAAGGCAGATTTAGAAACATGCATTAGGGGGCATATGAATTATTCAGCTACACTACTTGTCAAATAACCTACTTCAAAGTCTTAACGCAGTCAATATGGTCTCTTACCAATCGCGGGGAAAACAAAATTTTACATCTTTCACTTCTACAACCTATTTCCCTTATTTTATTCTTATGATCTACCGTAGTATGTTGGAGTTCGTAAGATAATGATAACTTCGACGGAAAATAAATCGGTTTTGAATTTACATAAAAACTTGAGTCTAATTTTCAATCGACGGTCTTGGAGCGATTCCCACCCAAGTTATTGCAAGATATCAGTGGCACTAACCAGATTATCATAACGGCCTTACTAATGACACTATCATAACTCTTGAATAATACGTTATGACGCATTCAAAATTTCTGAAGCCAGCCATTTGATGCCAAAAAGTCAGAAATACTCATTCCTCTCGCAGTTTTAAGTGCTATTTTTGGATAAATGGTCCAGATATTGGAATGTGAAATGATCATGCCCTACTAAACCACTCATACTTGAGACAATCAATTGCTAAACCGTACGATTTCGGAAACATGTCTCCTCACATTCTCACACCTCTTGTCCATGAGCGCATTCTTTCGGAAATCTCTCCTAGCTCTTAACTATGTCACTCACTCGCGTCTTCCCGATTTCAAATTTGTCACCGACTGCACGAACGCTTAACTTTTCGGTCTCCGACACACGCAAGATTTCAAATTTCTCTCTTAAACACAGCCTATTTATTTTGCCAGCCATTTTTCTATGCAACAAAGAACTTGTTTATGGATGGCTTCCAAGCTATTGCTCGCGTTTTCCCTTATTACCTCACGATGTTCAAGGAGATGCTGAGTTATTTCGCACAAGGCATGCATTCCCTAGTCTTCAATAAATATACCACCGCATTCCTTGAATGGGCAGCCTCGTGGAATTTTCTTTCGCTTAGTCCCTGTTGTGACTTCGACTCTATCATTTGTAACTATTGGTAGTTTCTGGAGTCATTTTTTCTGATATTGATAACTATCTGCAATACAAAAATTCGCAGGCTTTTCCTTTCCTCGTTCAAATGAAGTCCCATGCTCGCCATGACGCCATCCTCAGCAATCGCGTTTCCGGGAATAGCAGTGGTGAGTTGTCCCTTCGGCAAATATGCTTACACGTCGATGATAAATGCTTGCTGACACGAGGGAGACTCTGCGGTATTGAGGAGAATATCTCCTCGAAATATTTCAACGTTAGCATTTCGAGATTTCCTCAGCCTCGACTGAGGGTTCCGGTGCTTTTCTATCTTATCTCGCGACCAGGAAATGATAAGCGTGCACCCCCTCCCTCTGTCTGCAAGACGAAACGTCTCAGATAATGCGGCAATTTTAGCAGAACCTCGTCCTCATTAATCATGGATTTCTCGATCGACAAACTATCTCTATCCTCTACAAGTATATTTTTCACACGAGTCGAATCCTCATTGCATAGCGCTATTCATCCACTTTTGGATTGAGCTAACTCAAATGACTGCAGCAATTTTTCACCTCAGGCTCGGTACAAATGTAATTGCTGCATTAAAGATCGTCATTCTAAGCTCTGGGAATCATAGTCAATTGCCGATTTAGTAAGAAGCATGTCATTTCTTTAGTTTCCACGGCGTAGTCCAGTCAACGACACACTGTCAATTTCGGTGTTTTGAGCGATTTTCGCTTATGAAGATTTTTTCGTGAACATTTTCATACGTGTTCTCAATGGTAATATAAATGGATTTATTGGAAATAATTGCATGTTACTCATACAGTTTCTTCGAAATTTAACGCCATTTTGACACGTAGTCTTATGGCACTTGACATACAAAACGTAATAATTGATTACTTATGCACACATTTTCATATAAACACGAAAAATAATGTTTTATGTTTTTATTATGCTATCTTAACTGATATTAAGGTATCATGCCGTGAAAAATACTCATATTTGTACGATATACCCTAAAGATATCCCCTTAAGTACTGGAGATTCTGAGGAATGCCGATTGGTCTCAGTTCTCAATGAAGGGAAATATCCAACCGCACCTCCTCGTGGTGGGGAATGGGCAACGCTTCATGCGGCTAACGCGGCACTGGAGACCGAATAATCACCGGTGTAAGTGGTTGCCCTCTACCAAGTACCAACGGCCTCCCAGGAGGGCGGATGAGCGGGTAGAGGAGGTACAGGGCATCCTCATACACTTGGATGGGGGAAACCCCTCCTAAAAAGCGGATGAGCCAGTATTGGCCAACGGTATGAAGATGGAGAAAGCCAGCCTAAGAAACTACTCCATTAAAGACCCTTATGGGTATCTTAGGATTAGCAGCCATGATGACTACGTATGTAAAGGAAGGAAAGATTACTGATCATGGAAGTCGGAAGCCAAGATCCGGCAGGAGTGAGAGTCGTGAGGCTTCTCCGATCGTTATCCAGCGAAATCCTCACAAAGAAGGAAATAGATTTAAAATTGGAACATCATGGAATATTAATACATTACTGAAACCTGGTCAACTAGAAGAGGTAAAAAACTGTATGGCCAATTACAAACTAGATATTTTGGGATTATTTGAAACAAGATGGGCTAGCAATGGTGATTTCAGATCAGAAAACTTCAGGGTTATCCATAGTGGAAGTGATAGACCAGGAAAAAATGGTGTAGCCATTTTACTTAGAGGTAAATGGTCATACAATGTTTTGAACACATATCGTGTAAGTGACAGAATACTCATGATCAAATTGAAAGCAGTTCCAACTAATATTGTAGTAATACAGGTATACTTTCCAACTACAAAGAGTAGAGATGATGAAATAGAAGAAATATATGAATGTATAGAAAATTTGCTCGAGATGGTAGAAGACAAAGAGAATGTTATTCTTATGGGGAACTTTAATGCGTCAGTAGGAATACAAGAAAACCAGAAACATGTTGGAAGATTTGGATTAGGAGATGTCAATCCGAGAGGTAGTAAACTGTTGGAATTCTGTTTACAACATGAGTTTGTAATAACTAACACATGCTATGAGGTACACAAGAGGAGACGATACTCATGGAAAGCACCTGGAGATATGAGAGATGCATGATAGATTACACAATAGTAAAGCAAAGATTTAGAAACCAGGTTAAATCTAGTCACAGCTACCCAGGAGATAAGGTGGATAGCGATCACATACTTGTGATAGCAAACTGTGATATTAAATTTAAGAAGCATAAAACATCATAAAATAATAAATAAATCATAGTAAATGGTGTTTACATAAACTAAAAGATGTTGACACTCTACAGGAATTTCAAGAAACAGTTGGCAAACTAGTGAATGAAGGTGATGGATGGGACGGTATCAAATATGGCTTAATAACAGCTGCTGACAAGGTTCTAAAAGTAAAGAAACTGAAACCTAAAAAATCTTGGATGACCCAAAAGATCTTGGAGCTCATTGAAGAAAGAAATAAGTTAAGGTCCAAAAATTATAATAAATACAAGGCTGTTAAAAACAAGATAACAACAATGTGTAGGTTACAGAAAGAAATATGAATGAACGAAACAAGCAAAGAAATTGAGAAAGATTTAGTCGAGGGGAAACTTGACAAAGCCTACAGCAAAGTAAAAACATTACAATATAAACCGAAAACTAAGAGCAACTTGGTGAAAGATAAACATGGGAAACTATTATTTGAGCATGAGGAGGTGTGTGATGGATGGAAAGAATATATTGAATATACTTGTATGAGGGTAAGGAAATTGAAAAAATAGAAGAGTAGATTGAGGAGGAAAATTCTATTGACGCTGATAGCAAAGGGCCGCCCATAACAAAAGCTGAGTTTAACAATGCTCTGAATAAATTAAAGCAAAATAAAGCCACCGGTGTAGATAACATTGCAGCAGGACGACTGCAAAATAGTGGTGATACGATTAAGAATAAACTTTACATGATTGTATCCAATTGCTATGATGAAGGAAAGGTACAACATGATTTCACAAAAAGCAGAACCATTACACTTCCCAAGAAAGGCAATGCAAAGGATTGCACGAATTACCGAACAATAATACTTCTGTCCCATGCTTCAAAAATTTTATTGGTTATAGTAAAAGAGAGAATAAAAAAGAAAATTGATTCGACATTAGATAGTGATCAGTACGGCTTCAGACCAGGAAAAGGCACTCGAGAGGCAATTTTAGTATTGCGACAAATCCTAGAGAGGAGGCTAGAAATTAACAGGAAAACTTATATAGCTTTAGTTGATTTGGAAAAGGCTTTTGACCATGTTGACTGGAGACTATTGTTCCAAGCAATGTGCAAAATAGGGTTGGATTGGGGAGACAAAAGATTGATTTTTAACCTCTACAAAAACCAAAGTACGGAAATAGAAATCAGTGGCATCGAGAAAGAAGCAAACATCAGAAGAGGTTGCCCAATATCGCCTTACTTGTTTAACTTATGCATAGATGAATCAATGTCTGAAATGAAAACAAAGACAAGAGGAATTAAAATAAATGGCAAAAAAATTCATTGCATTCGATTTGCAGACGACATAGCTCTAGTAGCTGACTCAGAGAAGGAATTAAGTCGAATGCTCAAGATTCTAAATAATATTTTATTAAAACTGAAACTTAAAATAAACACCAAGAAAACAAAAATCATGGTGGTAGAAAGAAAGAGAAGAGAAAAGATAACGAATATATGTATAGACGGAGTGAGACTGGAGGAAGTGACAGAGTTCTGCTACTTGGGTAGCATATTAGAGAATCATAACAACTGCTCCTCTGAGGTCAAAAGAAGGATAACGTTAGCCAAGAAAGCCTTTCAATTAAAGAAAAGTATCCTTGTGAATAACATCATTAGTACTGAGACTAGGAAGAAATTCCTGAAAAGCTTTGTATGGAGTGTGCTAACATATGGATGCGAGACATAGACACTAGGGAAGAGTGAAATGATCAAACTTGAAGCTCCAGAAATGTGGTTTTGGAGGAGGATTACAAAAACTAGGTGGACCGACAGGAAAACTAATGAGCAAGTACTAAATGAAGTCCATACAGAAAGAGAAATATTGGAAACAATTAAAACAAGAAAAGCAAAGCTCATCGGACACTTACTCAGGCACGACAACTTCATACAAAATGTTATGGAAGAGGAAATATTCTAGGCAAAAGACAGAGAGGACGACCGAGAACTTCATACCTAAAAGTATTGGCGATGGAAATGGGATGCACCTCGTATATACAATGAAATGAAGAGGAAGGTTGAAAAAGGAGATATTTGGAAGTCGTGGCTGCAACAACAAGGATAACCTTTAGAAGAGAAGAAGACCCTAAAAATTTCGAATTTCGCGCCGTAAACCCAAGTCATAACGATGCTTCCATTAAGACGATTTATTTTGAATGTAGTTGTTGCAGCATTCATATTTCTATATTTATGGTTATTTATACTACAAAAACAGATGGCCATAAGTGAAATTCAACTATTTTTTTCGACTTATTTGAATAGCTATGAATATGTGCACTCAATGACTGATGATTAGCGCTCCAACCACCTTTAAGGACGATATAAAAATCGCAGTTGCAAATTTTCAAAAGTAGTGGAAACTTATGACGCATTCACAAATGGAGGAACTATATGTGACCCTATTCTTTGTTTCCATTAAATTTCAACTTTCTAAAGGCGGCAAGCTGCGATCACGATGCAATAATAGTCACATTTGAAGGCGTCGACGTGAAATCAAACTTCTGTGAGGGTATGACTGCTTAATATATTTTTATTAAGCTAGCGTCTGAGCTAAGTAGGAGATACAATCACTCGGTTAACCACACATTATGGTTCCACGATATGGACATATGTCTGGAGGAGAGCCTCATCGTTATTGTTCTCTCGGTGGAATATTTATTTTCGGCACCAACGCCTCATCAATCTTTCCAGACTTTGTTAAAAATACTGAAAAAAAGTACTACCCTGCAGTCTCAGAAATAAACGTGTACTAAAAACCCGGAGTAAGTCGTCGCAGTGAACATAAATACAAATTAATCAGGCTGCGTTGTGTTAATTCTGGTAGGTATTCGATAGCATCCTTTAAATCCTTTCCCTTCATCTCGGTGACACCTTTGTCCCGCTCCTGTCTTGTAAGACATCGTTTTACCAAAATCAAATACTTTAATGTATATAGGACCGGTTCTTAACGTCATCTGACGTCTTCCAATTTCTAGCCTCCAAGTCTCTTTGTCCTTCCATAGTTCTTCTTCCGATGTTTCCTTGAGTTCCATCCAGTCCGAGGCTTAGTAGGTTTTTTTAAACGTTTTATGTCTTTTCTAAAGCACGAGGAGTTAGCCCGTGGCCTAAAACCCCAACCTGGAGGGACAGGGTTTATTATCGGAGTTGCCTTCTCCTAGATGGGCTGCTTTCACCACAGCATTTAAAACAATGGATATATTCTCACTATCTGTTTGCCGTCTAAAATCACAATTTTTCATCCTACTCATTCCTTAGCCGTCTCAACTTCTCACATCTCAACTTCTTCAATGCCCGATCTTATTTTAAAGCTTTCTCGCCCTCTCCAGTTCATCTCCTCCTCGGCCAACCCTTCCAGCACATTTCTAACTAACTCTTTGGATGATCCCTCCTCAGATATCCCGACAGGTGAGAACTATAGTCGCCAACGTAAAAGAGAAAGCGACGGCGGATTCTGCCTTCGAAGCTTCGGCTTCTCGAGCACTCACCCGCTGGGAATCATATGGAGACTTCACCAGGATTTCTCACTGATGAAACACCAAATCGTACTTGACCGATCTTCATTTTCATTCGTTTCAACACGGATTACGTTCTCCACTCAGCATTACACCCATAACCCATAAATTTCTTTCTTCATTCTTTCGCAATGGGACGAATCCATTATTGTTTTTAGTAACATACTATTGGCGTGTTTGTTTGCTTACTATATTTCCTATTAAGAATATCTATTTTCATATACTCAATTTATTTTATTAACTTATTTCTTTTAAATATGCTTTTAATGTTGATTAAACTTTTTTGTCAAATATAACTTTTTCTCATTTTATTTCGTTTATAGAGACTCATTTTTAAATTTTCGATTTACTGTTTATGATTCATTTGTTATTATTTATTTTATTTTCTTGAGTTATCTTTACTTGATTTGTTTATTAACATAATTTTTTAAATTTGTTTTACTTTCTTATAAATTAATTTTTATTTTTATTCTCTTATTACTAATTTAGTTATTTAAAACTTTGTAGTTATTCAAAAATTACCCTTTTCATTGTTATTATCGTTCCCAATGGGCCGAATTTTATTTCTCCTCTACGTAAATGACTTGAATACAGTAGTAAAAAATAGCAAGCTCCGTCTTTTTGCCGATGATGCAGTAGTGTATGAGGAAATTAGAAATGAAGAGGACCTCCAGTCTTTAGCTAAGGATTTAGATGCGATTGGTGATTAGTGTGATAGTTGGCAGCTAGAATTAAATTTAAAGAAATGCGCGATAATGAACTTTTGGAAAAAGAATGGCTTTCCCCGGAATAGTTATTTCATCATAGAAAAGAAAATATCTAACGTAGAATCTATTAAATACTTAGGCGTCACCATCACTGAAGACATACCATGGGGGAAACACATCAGGGAAATAACTAGTGTAGCAAACCGTAGATTAGGATTCGTAAAAAGGGTCCTAGGCAAATGCGATGAGAGAGTACGAGAAAGAAGCTATTTTACACTTGTCAGGCCTCATTTAGAATATGCCGCTAGTATATGGGATCCGTACGAGGAAGGTATGATAAAAGAATTAGAGCATGTGCAAAGGAGGTCCGCTATATTTGTTAAAGGCCATTATGATAATTGTATAAGTGTTACGAGTTTAATAGAAGATCTAGGATGGGAATTACAATCCGCCTCTGATTTTATGTTTACCACAAGGAATCGTTGAATCGGTGAATAGGATCGCATCGGAAGCAGTTTCGCTCACTGCGCCGGAGATCTTCCCTCTTCTCCTTCCCTCACCGAGCTCTTGCCCATCACGTGGTGACGACGAATCAATTCACGTGATGCACGGAGGAAAAGGGATGATGACGGTGAGGAGCGGGGGAAGCTGCGAATGGGGACCACTTCCCACGCATGGGCTCTCGGGTCCAGTGGATTCTCGTGGGCATCCTCGGATGCGACGGTCATTACGTCATGCGGTGAGAGATATTCACTCGCCTCTGAGTCACGGGCCTCCGGGGCAGGGCTGCGACCAGCGATAATGGCGGCAGACGCTTCAGACACCCGAATCACCCTCTCCCTTGGGATGGGAATGTTAGAAAGTGTGCGGCGATTGAGTAGTCGCGCCCGCGACCGAGCATCGGCGTTGCTTAGGAAGGTCAATCATCCCGCCCAATGGAAGCGCACTTTAGGTAGTCAGAGCGAAATATCATTCTACCTATAAATCAATGAATTTGGTCTCATTTTAAGCAAAAATATCTCACCCTTCTAATGACACCAAAAATTCAACCCCTTACCACATTACTTTTGGAGATATTTTCCAAAAAAATACCAGCTCTATTACATGAGAAATGGTACGTGTATGAACTCCAGAGAGACCTTATATTAAAATTGAGGTACTTTTAACGCTTAGATGTCGTAAAAAAATTAACAGTGTGTAGTTTGTATGTTTTATTAACTATATTTGAAAATAAATTATATTGTCACCGCAATAGGTTCTTGGGTATCACAAAAAAACATTCCGTTTTGAAGGAGTTTCAAACGCACCGCGCGAAAAAACTGAGTAAAGTTAAAGACTGATTTAGACATTTTTATTTAATTACTTACAATTTCAGTAAATATAACTATATTATTGGACCATTAATAACTCAATATTTAATTCATGTGTCCTACAGCTGGTGTAATTAAAACGTATAATTCGAATATGGTCTCTATTATGATTACCCTTGAAAATGACACGAGAGTGTCGAGACCAGTAGGGTTTGGTATTCCAAATAAAGTGTGAAAAATACATCGTTTAAGTTTTATATTATCTTGTCACTTTTTCACAAAGTATCGCCTGACTCGATCCAACTCAAAGAATCAACCGAATAAAAAATTTCGACTATTTAATTCTAAGAAATTGTTTATGGATACATGTACCTAAGGGCCAATCCTAAATCTTCCAGGGGAGATTCAGAGCTGCGAGATGTATATTTCGTCATTCTGCCATGCCCCATCGATGATCTCGATCGGATTCCGTGCCATATTAAGCGTTTTCCCTTCCCCTCACGGGAGTGTGGTTTTTCACTGAGGGGTCGAGTATTGAGTGAAGGATTTTTTGATATAATAATAATAATAAGGGGTCTTTATTGGGGCGAGATTGTGACTTTAGCAGTCCCTTCTTCCATCTAACCCTTCGTCAGATAAATACATGAAATAAGTGGGAAGAGAGATGTATACATTTTTGGGAAAAACGTAAGGAAGTAAGAAGGAGAATGTCCTTGACGAATAAATCCCACAGCAGGAAAAGGCCCACAAAGGAAGGGGAGTGTGAAAAACCTACGTAAACCTGCAGATAGATTAAGCTAATGTAACACAAACAAAACAAAAAAAATCCATGAAATACACATGAATGATACGTCTACGTAATACCCTGCGAGCCACCACGAGGGTGTGTGGCAGGGGGTGAAGATCACCAAACATGCACTATTGACATGCAACTAGGATATTTAATGGAGACATGCTAGATAATAGGGTCACATGAAGCTAGAAGGTTAGTATGTACATAATAAGAAAGGGATTATTGGTTGTTATTACATGCATCATGCACTACAGACTACTCTAACTATATTTCACCTACCTATCCCTTTGCTACGCTGCCTATTCTCCTCTCTTATGGTACGCGGGAAAAATGACATTTTAAATCTATTGGTACGACAGTCTATCTCTCTAATCTTGTTAATCTGATCAAACCTAGCATAATACGCAGGGGTTCTTAATATATATCTAACGTCATCTGTGAACAAATCTGTTTCGAATTTACTTAAAAGGTTTAATGCAAGGCTGGTGTTTTTTGGCAAATATCTCCGAAAGTAATGTGGTAAGGGATTGAATTTTTGGTGTCATTAGATGGGTGAGATATTTTTTTCCTTAAAATGAGACCAAATGCATTGACTTATAAGTAAAATTATATTTCGCTCAAACTACCTTAATTAAAACTATTAACCTTTTTATCATGTCAAAATAGTATTTTACCTCGGCAAACTGAAGATCAGCTATGAGCAGGAAAATTTCACCGGACATTTCATGGGTTTTAGTTAGGTCTTTTCGGTGAGGATCGAGGTCATTGCCACTGACGAAGTTAAGCCTCAGGGGTGCTCCATATAATACAGTTGCACGGCTGAAAATACGAACGGGATGCTCGCCACGTCCCTCCAAGTCCGTGGTAATCACGAGAAGCTCGTTCAATTCGGAGGCAAAAATACCGACCCACTGTTGGTGACCCATATCTCTCATCGACCTCATAGCACGTGTAAATTATACATCACTCCCCCGACTAAAATGACCGTAAATAGTCGTTCGTGGCCCCGCTGATTAAGGCGAGGCAATGCTATAGTATAGTCGTCCCCAATGAGTCGCCCGCGATACTCAATATAGTGGGCTCGAAGGGAGAGAATCTTATTAATAGACGCGGAAGGAATTCGGGAGGCACTGGCCCGCGGGACTCATTCCAATGTTTTCACGTTCCGCGGCGACGTAAACATTTTCCAACGGGAGCAGTGTCCAAACTGGGATTCGCAAACTTCGAGGTCTCCCTGTGATCTCTTTTTAAAGCGCCAATCGTGTTCCTAAGGCCATTGGCATGCATCCTCGCCACCGAC
This sequence comes from Ceriagrion tenellum, assembly GCA_963169105.1. Taxonomy (NCBI): domain Eukaryota; kingdom Metazoa; phylum Arthropoda; class Insecta; order Odonata; family Coenagrionidae; genus Ceriagrion; species Ceriagrion tenellum. The sequence goes on from OY720636.1 coordinate 159,068,191, forward strand.
GCGAATGAAACGATACTCGAGAGAGGATAACGAGATATTCTACACAATACCCAGCGAGATCTACACAATACCCAGCGAGCCGCCGCATGGGCGTGTGGTAGGGGGTGTTCGGTCACCAGCCGTGTAAAGGTGTAAGTTTTTTGGAGGTGAAATGATGACATGAATTAAAGGAGTGTATTTAGTGGAGCTCAACTTTTATTGTGGTCGCTTGTTGTACGCGGGAAGAACGAGTTTTTGTGCCTATCTGTTCGGCAGTGCATCTCTCTTATTTTATCGCATCTGTCAGACCTAGAAATGTAGTGAGGAATCCTGATAATATTCTCTATGTCAATCTGAAAAATATCAGTTTTGAATTTATCAAGCAAACTAATCTTAGCATGTAGCCTCCGAGTCTCTAAGGGCTCCCACATCAATCCCTCTAACAGTTGTGTAACACTATATGTTCATTCGTTGCAGTTTTTAACGAAGCGCGCTGCTTTCCTTTGTATTTTATTAATTTTTTTGGTTGAATCTATTTGACTAGGGTTCCAAATGCTCGCGGCGTATTCGAGGTGTGGCCTAACCAGAGCGAAGTACCATCTCTCTTTGACTTTTTCATCCGAGGACCAATTTCTATTGTACGTTTAACTATTGTGGGAATGCCAATTTCCTCATCCGAGAGAAGCGATCCATTATATCGAGTGCTGTTGTGCTTGGGAGCCGAATGCATTGATGCTGGTCAACGCGCCAGCAAGTTTTCCAATAGTTTCATGTCTGCTCATGCGTGGTTATGAATGCGACTCGATTTCAGTGATAGCCTCCGTAGCCTCGTAAAGTAAGATTGGAGCCGCGTGGGCAAGATCATAGATTGAGGATTATTAGTGTCCTATTTACATTAACTTACATAGGGTATAGCAATGCATGATGGCGATGGCTCACCCCCTGCCACCCACCCTTGAGGTGGCTCGCAGGGTGTTAAGTAAATGTGTGTGCATAGGCGCATTACAGGTTGTCGCCATAATAATTATGACCGAAATAAAATAATTATTTATTACTATTTCAAATCCTATCCCACATTTTGATGCAACGATAAATCCGCCCAGTTCTTCGTGCAGTATTTCTTCCCGGACTCTCCATCATGGCGACTCATGGCGACCCACGTCTCGACGAGAAGAATATTTACATGAAGTTTGCTGGGAAAGCAACAGATATTACATCATGCCTTTCCCTTCATTTGTCTAATATTCCCAGAATCGATGGACAATTATCATTATTTAGCAGACATCGTGAGTTATTTTGGAGGACTAAACGCATACTGCTAAAGTAGAGCATGACGGTGAGACTTATTTACTGACCATACATCGAATAAATATAATCAAACTTAAACCACAGTAGAATATGGAAATATTCTCCATGATGGGCGACGGAAGCTGAATTAGATTGGCCCATCAAGATACGGACTTGGTGATACGAACTGGACTATCGGTACTTGGAATGTGAGAGGAGTATGTGGAAAGGAGCATGAGTTGTTGAATGAAACGAAAGTGAGGCAAATGAATGAAAAGAGACGTGCGAATGCTGGAAGGAAAGTGGTAGGTAGTATGTGGAGCATATCAAGGAATGAGTGCCTGTGTAAGGAAGCGAAAATCGCCGTGTACAAAAGTGTACTTCTCCCCACTTTTTTGTATGGTAGTGAAACATAGGTATGTCAGGATAGACATAAGAGTAGACTAAACTCCGTGGGTATGAGTTATCGGAGGAGTGTTTGCGGCAAAAGTAGGATGGATAAGGTCAGGAACGAGTGCGTAATAAATGAATGTGGATTAGATGCTCCAGTAATGGACGTATATGAAAGGAATGTGCTTCGTTGGTTTGGCCATGTTGAGAGAATGGATGAGAGTAGAATAACGAAACAAATATACAAGAGTGAAATGAATGGTGCGAAGGGTAGAGGTAGGCCGAGAGAGTAATGGCTGAATGTGGTTGAGAAAGTTCTAAGGAGAAGGAATGTTAAAAGTCTTTCATCTACATCTACATCTACGTCATACCCTGCAAGCCACCCAAAGGGTGTGAGGCAGGGGTGCTTCCACACCAGGCATGCATGAATTATGCGGCAGAACACCGAAATTACATTGAAACCCGCGTACCACACATGCAAAGCTCCAATTAAAAATCTAATAACCAAGAAACATTCAATCTTCAATCGTTCCAACATGCAAGGGATACAAAGACTATTACTACAGATTCAAAATATCATGCATAAATAAGAACACCAATATTTACATCATGCCTAAATAAGAGAGCAGAATATATAATGAGAAAGATTTACTGCCTGCCTGTGTCAATACTCGAACTATTCATGACGACGATCACAGCTGTTATGGTCCCGAATGGTACGCGGAAACAATGACATTTTATACCTATCGGTTCTACAATCTAGCTCTCTAATTTTATTGGTGCGATCTAATCTGCCATAGTACGAGGGGGTTAATAGTATGTTTTTTACGTCGTCAGTAAAATGATTTTCCTGAAATTTAGTTAGGAGGTTAAGCCTATAATTTAATCTACGCTGTGATAGCGATTCCCATCCTAATTCTTCTAACAGTCCAGACACACTAGCCAACTTATCGTAGCATCGTTTCACCAACCTAGCTCCTCTTCGCTGCACGCGATCTAACTATGATATCAACCCCGATTCGTATGGATCCCATACACTAACAGCATATTCCATATGAGGCCTAACGATTGAAAAATAACAACGTTCTTTCACTTTCTCATCACATTTTACGAGTACTCTCTTGATAAAGCCTAGCTTCCTGTATGATTGACCGCATATTTCTCGAATATGTTTTCCCCAAGATATGTCGTGAGTAATTGTGACCCCTAAGTACTTTACAGACTCGGCGTGAATAATTTCCGTACTATTAATTCTGTAAGCCCTACCTGGCCTATTTTTCTTTTTCCAAAAGCTGACTGATACGCACTTTTTTATGTTTAGTTCCATCTGCCACTTTTCTCACCAAGCATGAATAGCAAGTAGGTCGATTGTTAACGAGTCGCTATCTTCGGAATTGGTAATATCCCTATGCACAACCGCGTCGTCTGTGAAGAGTCTAAGCTTACTTTTAACGACGTTGCTAATATCATTTATGTACAAAAGAAATAAAAGTGGACCAATGACAGTTCCCCTGAGGAACCCCCTATGTAACGCTAACTGTGTTTGACATGAATAACAAACGATGAACAAAGGGTTGTCTATGACTATTTATCTATTCCATATGCTTCTATTTTTAGAGTAACTTAGCGTGAGGTGCCTTATCGAAAGCTTTCTCCGAGGAATCGCGTCAACTTGAACATTATTTTCACCCGAGAGCAAGATGTCATGAACGAAGAGGGCCAATTGGGTTTCGCAAGAACTACCCTTACGAAATCCTTATTGGTTATTTATTAATAATTCCTCCCTATCTAAATGACTCATAATGGAACTTACGATTATGTGTTCAAATACCTTACACGAAATGGATGTGAGAGAAATAGGCCTATAGTTACTTAAAAACAGGAGGGCGTGTATGAAGCAGTGTATGGGGGTAAATGAAGCAAAAGTGGTTTGCAAGGATAGGTCAGTATGGAGGAAATTATTGAAGCAGAGTTAGGTGTACAAATATGTATTTATTGAGTGAAACTTCATGCCGCCCCCCCCCTCCCCCCACCGCCACGTTCCCTTCTCACTGCATCCACTTCCGCGTCCTTCTTGACCAACCCTCGATCCTTCTCAGCCCCGCCCCCCTCCTCCCCCGCCCCTTCCACCTTCGTCACCCACCCACCCGCACGCGAGCGTCAATCCCCACCCCCGTCCCAGACAGCAAGTCAGTCAGTCAGTCATACTCTATTTCTGGAGAGTGACCGCCGGCGGTGGAAGGAGGAGAGGGGGTAGGAAGGGGAGGGATAAGAGCGGGGTTGACGGGAGGGGGAAGAAGCGGAGGAAGGAAGGAAGGGGTGGGTTCGAAGGAATGCGACCGACCGACAAGCCTCTCTCCTGTGTTTGGCTCTCGCAGATAAAGGGGATAATTGCCCAAAACATCCCTTTTTCCCCTTCCAAAAGATTAAGACGGTGCATTTACATACGCAAGATGATGATGCGATAAGTCGAGAAAATATTTAAGTGCACTGCGATCTTTATTCTGACGGAACTGATGCTCCTCAACTTGAATAGAAACTAGGATCTTATCTTCCTCTAATTTCCTGCGCTCAGTGACAGTTATTTCAAATGCAATGGAGCGGAATACCGGTGGCTGGGCTCAAATAGGGGGATTTCAAAATTATCCGAATTGAAAGGTATAATACGTCGTCCCACTGGCTGCATGTTCATTTTAGATCGACTGATGACTTTCTAAGTGGACTCGAAACAATAAGGAGAAGATGATAAACCTACAATTTGGTTGTTTTATAATCCATTTTATGCTCCCTATTTACTAAAACCTACTTAATCACATTCATACTGTCATTGCTACTCATATGTCGCCTTTTATGGGTACGTCAAAAGGTCGGTTTCTCTAATAAACATACTTATGCCATTAACATCTGCTTATCGATGAAATGTAATAAGAAAGAGAAGTTAATGGGTGAAGTGATTTTTGAGAGGGAGCAGAAATATGATTGCACCCCACGATAAAGGAAGATTTATGGGCCAAATAATTAACATTGAGAATTAGTTGACCAAATGTTACCTTTAGGGACAATCGACTTTCCCGTGTTTTTAAGGTTTCTTGCACCACATAGGAATCGACTGGATGGTGATGAGGAATTAAGAAGTTATTTTGTTAGATAGTGCAGCCTAATTTCTCAGATCTGACTAAATACATATAATCATAGAGAACCAGTGCATGCAATGTATTCTTCATTTCATAATATTGCAGAAAGTGGACGCTCGGTTCATGTGTTCAGACCGAAACAATTTTCACTGGTGATAGAACCCATAATATGTTGGACTCCCTGATCCCTCGTAAATTATCGATCATGATAATGGATATTTGTTGGGCGTTTTTATCAGAAATGATATTTTATTATTTGGTGAAAACAATGAAAAACCAAAATGAGATGAGTTTTATATGATGCGGATAAAATCCCTGATTTCCCAGATTGTCGTTACCGTTCGGACAATGAACATAACAATATAACAACGACTGCTTGGAACATCTACATCTACGTAATACCCTGCGAGCCACCACGAGGGTGTGTGGCAGGGGGTGAAGATCACCAAACATGCACTATTGACATGCAACTAGGATATTTAAGGGAGGCATGCTAGAGAACAGGGTCACATGCAGCTAGAAGGTTAGTATCTACTTAATAAGAAAGGGATTATTGGTTGTTATTACATGTATCATGCACTACAGACTACTCTAACTATATTTCACCTACCTATCCCTTTGCTACGCTGCCTATTGTTTACTCTTATGGTACGCGGGAAAAATGACATTTTAAATATATCGGTACGACAATCTATCTCTCTAATCTTGTTAATCTGATCAAACCTAGCATAATACGCAGGGGTTCTTAATATATATCTAACGTCATCTGTGAACAAATCGGTTTCGAATTTACTTAAAAGGTTTAACCTAAATTTTAACCTGCGTTCTGATAGTAATTCCCATCCTAGTTCTTCTATTAAACTCGTAACACTTATACAATTATCATAACGGCATTTAACAAACCTAGCAGATCTCCTTTGCACGCGCTCTAATTCTTTTATCATACCTTCCTCGTACGGATCCCATATACTAGCGGCATATTCTAAATGAGGCCTGACAAGTGTAAAATAGCTTCTTTCTAGTACTCTCTCATCGCATTTGCCTAGAACCCTTTTTACGAATCCTAATCTACGGTTTGCTACACTAGTTATTTCCTTGATGTGTTTCCCCCATGACATGTCTTCAGTGATGGTGACGCCTAAGTATTTAATAGATTCTACGTTAGATATTTTCTTTTCTATGATGCAATAATTATTCCGGGGAAAGCCATTCTTTTTCCAAAAGTTCATTATCGCGCATTTCTTCAAATTTAATTCTAGCTGCCTACTATCACACCAATCATCAATCGCATCTAAATCCTTACCTAAAGACTGACTGTCCTCTTCATTTATAATTTCCTTATACACTACTGCATCATCGGCAAAAAGACGGAGCTTGCTATTTTTTACTACTGCATTCAAGTCATTTACGTAGAGAAGAAATAAAATTGGGCCTATCATCCTTCCCTGGGGAACACCCAATGTAACTTTTACTTCGCCTGAGCTGACACCATCTAATACCACCCTTTGAACGCGTTTATGTAAGAAGTCTCCAATCCAGCCTACTACATTACTGTCTATCCCGTATGATGCTAACTTCGCGAGTAACTTACAGTGGGGAACCTTGTCAAAAGCTTTTCTCAAGTCAAGAAACGCTGCGTCTACCTGTACGTTACCTTCTCCGGAAACTAAAATATCATGAACAAAAAGACCTAATTGAGTTTCGCAAGACGGTCCCTTTCTGAACCCTTGCTGGTTTGTTATCAATAAATCCTGGCTGTCGAGATGTTCCATTATCGATGTAACTATTATATGCTCTATAATTTTGCATGATAGTGACGTTAATGATATTGGTCTATAATTACATGGCTGTTCCCTATCGCCGCTTTTAAAAATTGGGGTCACGTTTGCTATCTTCCAGTCTTTGGGAACCGCGTGTTCTTCGAGGGATTTGTTAAATACCACTTTAAGATACGGAGCCATTTCGAGAGCTAATTCTTTATACGCACGAGCTGGAATTTCATCAGAACCTGAGGACTTGTTCGGGCTAATGTTATTTAGTAAGGATACGATTCCGTTACAAGATATATCGATAGGGGGCATTGGTTGCTGAAATAGGTCTGGTATGGTTTCGTGCAAACTACGCTTAGATTGATTAAAAACGCTCTGAAAAAAATAATTCTACAAATTAGCCTTATCTATACTGGAAGTTACTATTTCGCCTCTATCGTTTTTCAAGGAATTAACCGTTGACTTTTTAGTTCCCTGTACTTCCCTAACATATGACCAAAATGCTTTCGGAATTCCCTCTAGTTGTTAACAGATATCTATTGAGCAAGGGACTTGATTTTTCTGTGAATCAGCTGCACTCCGTTTACTATATTATGCATCCAAGTCCTTCAGGCCTCTTCCCATTGACTACTTAGCTAGAGCACTTATCATGTGTTCTGGAACAGTGCCCGCGATAACTTCAAGCTATGGTCGAATCACTATCCTCCTCAAACAATCCAGTTTTATCACCCCTCCAGTTTTATCACTCCAATTTTATGTGTGTTCAAAGTTCAAAATAACGAAAATGAAATCCAGACGGGGCAAGATGATGCTGAGTTCATTGTGCACCTGTGAGATTACTTGCATCCGCATGAGTCGTTTCCTGGAGCTAACTTTGATTTGAATAGTAAATGTTCCCGTCGGTAATAAGACACAGCTCTGGATGCATGAATGTAGAAAGTGGGTGCAAGGGCTGCAGGCGAAGGGCGTGTTGGAGGAAGAAAGAAAAATATCGGAGATTTTCGCGAGGAAGTTTCACGTCAAAGTGAAGTAAATTCTTCTCGGGTTTGCGTCCGGGTTGATTGCTCCATCTTCATCCTCGCCGACGTTTCGATGAAAGGCCTTTCATCGACTTCAGGGCCGTTGATGCCAGGTGTCGAGGTTCCACGCTTACGTAGTGTGGTAATCAGGTCATGTCGGTTTTCAGATTGGTGGAGGCATTTTTCCTTTTCCTGCAATTTTAGGAATTGGGTTCTAGGTCCTACCTAAGTGAAATCCTTCGTCCCTATGGAAGTTGCTGCTTGACAGGCGGATTTAGATCGTCTCTTTTGGTAAGCCGGTCCCAATAACCGTTGGAATGGCGGAGCAGTTTCGTCACATTCCACCGGATGTCATGGTCGAGGTTGGTTGCATGTTCTGCGACTGCCGACTTCGAGGGTTTACATACATCTACATCATATACATCTACGTAATACCCTGTGAGCCACCACGAGGGTGCGTGGCAGGGGTTGGTGTGTGATCACCAAACATGCACTATTGACATGCAACTAGGATATTTAATGGAGACATGCTAGATAATAGGGTCACATGCAGCTAGATGGTTAGTATCTACATAATAAGAAAGGGATTATTGGTTGTTATTACATCCATCATGCACTACGGACTACTCTAACTATATTTACATAGATGCCGGAGATGCCATAGCTGTTCCTTTATTCTGGTTTCGATGGATCTGGTTTCGCAAATATACTCTTCTCCACACTCGCATGGTAGACACTAATGAACTAGTCTACTTCTTAGTTTACTGGGCGGTAGATTCACCATCCGTATATTGTTCTTTTGTAATATCCGGGATGTCTTGCCGTATACCGCGGAAACATACGGCAGGAAAGCCTTGGCCACAGGTCACGCAATTGCCCTCGACCATGCCATCCGGTGGAAAGAGACGAAACTGCCATACCAAGGGTTATTGGGACCGTCACCTAAGAGACAATAAAAATCCGCCTGTCAAGCAGCAACTTCCACAGGGACGGAGGTCAAATGGGACTTGTTTTACGTTTACGAAGTTACATAATAGAATAATTTTGTGGTTTCTGTAGCATTTGTAACATACCTATTATGATGGTGAAAGCAAATTTCTTCATTGTAGTTCATGCTGATGATAAGTCACCCCCTGCAAAACACCCCTGTGGTGGCTAGCAGGATATTAAGTTGATGTATATGAAGGTATCCACTTAGGTAGGACCTAGAATCCAATTCTGAAAATGGCAGGAAAAGTAAAAATGCCTCCACCAATCTGAAAACCGACCAGACCTGATTTCCACACTACGTAAGCATGGCACCTCGACACCTGGCATCAACGGCCCAGATGAAGATGGGGAAAACATATTCGGGAAATATGCGGTCAAGCATACAGAAAGCTAGGCTTCATTAGGAGAGTACTCGGAAAATGTGATGAGAAAGTGAAAGAACGTTGTTATTTTTAAATCGTTAGGCCTCATCTAGAATATGCTGTTAGTGTATGGGATCCATTCGAAGCGGGGTTGATATAGGAGTTAGATCGCGTGCAGAGAAAAGCATCTAGGTTTGTGAAACAATGCTACGATAAGTTTGCTAGTGTGTCTGGACTGTTCGAAGAATTAGGATGGGAATCGCTATCACAGCGTAGATTAAATTATAGACTAAACCTCCTAACTAAATTTTAAGAAAATCATTTCTCTGACGACGTAAAAAACATACTATTAACCCCCTCGTACTACGGCAGATTAGATCGCGCCAATAAAATTAGAGAGCTAGACTGTAGAACCGATAGGTATAAAATGTCATTTTTCCGCATACCATTAGAGACCATAACAGCTGTGATCATCGTCATGAATAGTTCGAATTGTGACAATAGGCAGACAGTAAATCTTTTTCTTTATATTCTCTACGTTCTTATTTACGCATGATGTAAGTATTGATGTTCCTATTTCTGCATGATATTTTGAATCTGTAGTAGTAGTAGTCTTTGTACTCCTTGCATGCTGGAAAGATTGGCGATGGAATGTTTCTTGGTTAGTAGATTTTAATTGGCGCTTTGCATGTGTGGTACGCTGGTTTCAATGTAGTTTCGGTGTTCTACCGTATAATTCATGTATGCCTGGTGTGGAGGCACCCCCTCCCATACACCCTTTGGGTGGCATGCAGGGTATGACGTAGATGTAGATGTAGATGAAAGGTCTTTCATCGAAACGTCGGCGAGAATGAAGATGGAGCAATTGACCCGGACGCAAACCAGAGAATAATTTACTCTAATATTCGCCGGGAGAAATTGAATCCTACATCAGCGTCAAAGTATGTGCACCCTAACACTGACAGTTTTATCTTTGGAAGAATAGAGGATTTTTAACTAGCCGATAAATGAAATTGAATAATATAAGGCAAAAACAAATTGCATATAATTTAGGTATTCGTAGAGGAAATAATTAGGTCTTAGCTTGAAGACAGTGGCAAGAACAAGCAAACAATTCAAACCTACAAAAGCTTTACTTTCTACAATCATGATGCACCAGGTTAAACCGAATCCTTTATAAAAACATATAAAGAGAGACACCATTGAAAAGGCTTCATTTTTCGTGGGTCCTCGATCGCCAGCCATGAAAATGAAAGGAGAGATATGAGTCTGAGTCAGGAAGGCTTAGACTTCTTTTCTATTTCTTAAACGGAACGAGACCAGCCGGGGGGAACTTCTCCATCTCAAAGGCAGTTTTTCACGGTCCTGGGGGTTATCTTACGATTGTCATTCAGCTCTAGAGTTATCCCTAGTGAGTTAAAACGAAAATGCTGAAATTCAACCTAAATGGCAAAATAAATCGAATCTTTCCATTGCCCTTCCTACACAAAAACTTTCTGAGAACCATTGGCGACTATCAAGTATGAACTGAGTTTTACCCGGATTTTTTTAATACCCATCCGTGAAAAGTGTTCCCATTTTAATTTTACAGTATGTAATATTTGTAATTTTGATTGTATTCCATTTCCATTCTGTTTTCTGCCCGGAGTAGTGTTTTTCAAGTACTGTGGAAAGCCTAATGTTTGATAGACCGCAAATTTTTTATTGAAGATTTACTATCTGCAGAAAATCAAACTTTGAATGCATCCATGCTTTTTCTCATTATTGTGTACAGTATTGTTTTTCTTGTATTTAATCGTCCACGAGCTAATATAATGGATGAAAAAAGATCTTCTTGAAAGAAATCTTGTGTCTGATAACTGCTGCTATTATGTCCTGCGTCCAATCCTGAGTTCTAAAAGTATAAGATAGAATAGAGCAGAATAAAGTAAAAAAAGTTAATTATGCTCTGAGTTTCCCCATAAGAGCAAAAAAAGAAAATACATATCAAGTTCTGCTTTGAACGAAAAGATAACAAAAAAAACACATATACCTGGACAATATCTCATAGTGATTGAAAAAGAAAAAATTTCACAGACATAATAAACACAAATTACAATGGAAAATATAATATATAACAAAGGAAAATATAATATCAATCACAGAAAGATAACAAACAAACAATGATTTCTCAGATCATTTTGGAAACAAACAATTGTATAACAGGATACAATTTCAAAAATTGGCATATATGCTGCTTATAGTAATAATTAAAAAGTTTTTCCTTGAAAACAGACAGCGAGGAAAAATGTTTTAAGGCATGAGAATGAGAAACTGGGCCTTGCATTCCCAGTCATTGCCAAATCACAGCGGTTTGTTTATTCAAGAATCGGGAAATCCGGCATACATATGAGGGTTTTACGGAGAATAACGTGCTCTGAGATGATCGTTAGTCCCGTCTATTGGATATGTTGCAGAAGAAAGTATTTTTTCTACCCTAATCTATTTTTGAGCGTCAGAGTAAAGAATTTAGATGGACAATATGTAGGAGACGTTATTTGAGTGTAAATTTGGCGCCGGGCGAAAATGGGACCGAATGGGAGGATGAGCGACGCTGAAAGAATGGAACGAGGAAGGTATGCGGAGGAGACAGGAGGAAAAACTTAAATACTTTCGTCGGCATTTTCTCTCTCTCTCTCTCTCTCTCTCTCTCTCTCGGTGAATGATCTGCAGAGGACTAGAGGAGTAGAGATCGGAATTCCAAGAAGTGGTCATCGAGATAATTTGGCCAAGGGCGGGGAGAGGGTAGTCGGAAGGCGGATTTGGGATAAGGGTGGGGGGTGGGGGCGGAAATGACTGTCGGAGTGGGAGAAAAGGAATGCGTTGGGAGGAGGGTGGAGGGGGTGGAATGCGGGGGAAGAGGGGAGGAGGAGGGGCCGCCTGATGGATTACGCCAAATATTTTTGTTCGAACTGAAATAGACATATTTATTGATAACTTTTACTTAACCTCAAAAAACACGCATGCAAAAAACACGACCCGGGTTCCAATACATAATTATCATCTTCAGGTCACCACCTGTGTGTTTTTTGTGGTTAAGTAAAAGCTATCAATAAATATGTCTGTTGAAACATACCACCAAGTAAACAAAGATACTGTTTTATTCGAACTGAAATGGCTCGGTCGTTCAGTAAACCACAACTCTTAAGGTAGTCCGAGCGAGATAGTTCTCTAATCATAATAGAGACCATATTTGAATTATACGTTTTGATTTCACCAGCTCTAGGACACATCAGTTAAATATTGCGTTATTAATGGTGCAATAATATAGTTTTACATGACAGAAATTTGCAAGTAATCAAATGAAAATGTCTAAATAAGTCTTTAACTTGACTCATTTTTTTCGCGCGGTGTGTTTGAAACTCCTTCAAAACGTAAAGTTTATTGTGATCCCGAAGAATTTACTGCGGTGACAATATAATTAATTTTCAAAAATAGTTGAGAAAGCACACAAACTTCACATTGTTAGTTTTTTGACGAGATCAAAGTGTAGGGAGTGCCTCATTTTTAATGTAAGTTCTCTCGGGAGTGCATACACGTACCATTTCCCATGTAAAAGAACTGGTATTATTTGTCAAAAATCTCGGAAAGTAATTTGGTAAGGCGTTGAATTTTTGTTATCGATGGAAGGGTGATATATTTTTCTTTAATATGAGACATAATTCATTGATTTCCAGGTAAAATGATATCTCGCTCAAAGTACCTCAATTCACACTATCAATCAATTCACTAAGCAGAGTGAAATTCGTTAGGGCGATCTGCGTGATGAAAGGAAAAAGTTGAGCCCTGAATGTTGAAAGATAACTAGAAAACAGAGAAAAGCCGTGGAGTTAGAGAAGAGCAGTCGCCAGGTGATTAGGTGAAGAAATTATGAAATTACGGCCCAATTAAAAATTCGCACACAGATTCACATTACACTGCTCATTCCCCAATAAATTAATTTTGGATCCCAGTTCTTTCTCTTTCGCGGTCTTTTGCAGTGGATAGAAAATTAACCGATAAAAGATACTACGCCATGTGAAATCCGACTCAGTTTAACATTTAAACATCATGGACCGGTGGATTTGATCTGGTATACAGCTCCAATGCGATTCTGTTCCGCTAGGCCACTAAAGGCCTAGGACGAAGCAATAGGCTCGGTGGCCAACCTATTATGTTAGAAACGATCACAGACATAGGATTAAGGAATTAGACTGCCGAACCGATATATTTATCATGTCATTTTTTGCCATGTACAATGAGGGGCCATAATAGTTGGACTCACGGGTGTGAGAATTTAATCCAGGGAACTTGTATTTCGAAACCTGTCTCCTCATTATCCGACCCTTTGAAATTGGTCTAAGGAAACCAAAGCTTCAAATGGAATTCGTTGTTAAAACCGTACTTTCATATGAACTATTCACAAATCCCGCAATTGATGCTTTGATTAGGCGGCCGCAGGATTTTAACGGTCTCTGAGTTAGAAACAGCAACATATCCTTTCAGCCTAATACCTAACGCATATCATGAACAAGGATCAACTTTACTCCCCAATTACTTTGATTCCGTCATCTTCTCAGTTCTGCTTGGAGATCAAGTAATGCGTCAGTAACATTAAAATAGGTTGAAATCTGGAACTAAATCTGACCATTCATGTGTCAGACATTGCATGGATCAATCGTCAATGCAGACTAATGTTGTTGAAGATAAAAATTACAAGGCAAACACAGTTTTTACCAAAAGTATGAGGATTAGGCAGTTAGGTACATAAAAATCTCGAAGACAGAAAATATCTCCAAGCGCGAACGTTAGAACATTAAGTAGCAGACGACTACAAAGAAAAAAAAAGCAGAATCTAGAAGAAGAGAAACCACTTAATTTTGAGGCTAAATTAATTGCTGATGATCCCGGACACACTTCGAGATGGCAGGACAGCCAATTGAAAGGGAGCGTTTAGGCGCCAAACGAAGCGCTTTAGGAAAAGTTTGTACACACTTCGTAGCCTCCATAGAAGAGCCATCCGACTCAACCATCCGCCAATGGCACACGTTACAGGATGGTGGATGTGTAGGATATGTAGGATGGAGACCACCAAATTAGGCCCAAAATTGAGAATGCGTCCTCAGATACCTATGGTCAGTCCTTCGCATTCGCTTCATCGTTAGCACCTCTTGCCTCCCCCGCCGCGGGAAGAGTTCTTCGAAAACGTGAATTCTTCGCATTCCTCGCATAATTGCTTTCTGTACCGCGACCATTGGCCTCTCGCAGCGCGGCGCGACGTCCAAGACGACAGCCGACGCGTGAAAAGCGAAAAGAAAGAAAAACTCACATTCATGTGTCATTTCAAAGATTCACACGCCACATTACTTACGCATTCTAACCTCATCCCAGCTATCTCCCTCGTTTCTTAGATGAACCCTGCGCTAAAAATAATCATATCCCTCTAAGTAAAGAATTTCTAATAGAAATTATAAACACTTTGACGCCAAATGAACACGAGTGGACTATTTTTGGAATCATTTCTGAGAGACTAAACGTGACTCCTCGACCCTAGCGCGTCAGCTAATGAATCTTTGTCAAAAGAGACGCGACATTTGCTAATAGTGCATATTTAAGAAAAGATGAACATGTTACAAATTGACGACTCTACGCCAAATGGAGGCGACCTTTTGACCGAATGACCTTCTGAATTCCAGAACAGCTGGAAGATTCGCAGCTGGTGCCAGGACAGCACATTTCCCCATTATGTATTCACTTTGCAAAATAGTTACTCCACTGTCCTCTCGTCGCACACCTTTCTTCTACTTGTAGCCAATTGAATACAAAATTTATAGGATGTATTTAATTCTGAAAATAAAAAAGTTTCCCAGCGTTGAGGCTATAATTGAATAATGCCATAGGTGGAAGTACATAACTCGGGTTCCATAGTTTCAGCCCTGATTTTGGGCTTTTTCCCTGTATACCATCATGTGTGAAGCAGGTAATTTTGTGCCTAGTTGCATTTAGGGTTTCTATATTTGGCTCTACTTATTACCGCAAGATCTAGTGAATCTACATTAGCTTTGGCGAAGAAGTCTTTCATTGAGAAATACTGCATCAGGAAAGTGAGCGATTGTGTAGAAGAGGGAAGAACATTGAGTTCTTCGCGCAGTCATGGTCCTAGTATTGCTGTTGACTTCCTAGTCATCTTGGACACCTAAAAAGTTCAGTTATCAAGGTCAGTGAGTAAATAGCCCGTGACGCTGACACCTTCCCAGAAAGTTTTAACGCCATTACAAAACTTTCAACGTTTAACTATTTCAAATTAATTATAGCTATTCAGTTGTAAACACATCAAGGTCGTCATTGAATGCTTTGAAATAAATGTTCGGAAGAGCCTTAAAAATGCAAGTGTATTATCAATCCAAAATGTAGAGGATCGTGTTGTTTTTCGATGTCAATTTTCTTGGGTTCGTCCTGCTTTTTCGATTGAAACGCTCTCGCCAAAATAGCAGTTGGCGTCTTCAGCAAATAAAGGGTGAGTGATGTGAATTAAAATCCTGAGTATTAATTTGTCAATTACGTGTAGATTCTCTCCTTTGAATGTAAACAGAAGACTAGAAATCTTGCTGGAGCACTATTTTCTCTTTCAATTTGAACTCTCCGTTTTTTCGGTTATTCAATATGTTGTCAGTACTGACACTCAGAAATACTTCAACGGGGACAGCGTGACACCCGGCGTCAGCCATTGGAAGTGTAGGTTTTCTTTTAACTTCCCCGTGAGGATAAGACCTCAGTTTGAGACGTTTATTTTCAGAAGCTAAAGAAATGGCCAATAATGTGGAAGTACCACGGAATTGTTCACTCCTCTGGTCTCTTCTTTTAGAGATTACTTTTGCGACCCAAGACCAGCTACCTCTGCACATGTGCTCTCCGATTTCTTGGAAGTGGGTAGATTTTCCCTCTCTTCCGGATAAAAAAATAATCCCTTTTAATTCGAAAGCATGTGCCTTTTTCCTGTAACGAAATCATTTACGGATTTCTCAGTGTCGACAGCCTCTCGGATTGGTCGTGAGTAACAGTGACTTCCCTTAGTGATAAGTCGAGCTAAGTGATAGTGATAAGAGCTTCTTCCATGAAAGCGCCAAGCACTTTCCCTGTTTCGTAAGGACTAATAGGCGCGGCTCTCTTATCCCTTTTCCAGGCTTGCGCGTAAGATTTGGACACTCATTAAACTTAGCACAACGCACAAGTGTCTTTATTACAAAGCGTGACTTTTTGACGCCTATAAATATTCGTCTTCGTCCATGCTTTCATACGTGGAACACGAGGAATAGTCCGATATCCACAGCTCCATCCGTTATGGCGCGAGGCAATGGGGACTAATGATACCGCAAACATCTTGCTCACCATAAATGACGAATTATCTGTTATCAACTGGACGTTAAGCTTAAAAAAAAAAACACATGGATATCGAGGAGAAATGATCCATGGCGATAGGAGATAACGCCTATTGAATTTCCGACACATTCTTCCGCCTGCGGTTGAGGGATGAGGGGGGAAGGGATGGCAGCGATCGGAAGAGGGGAGTGCGGGCGCCGTTAGTCACATTTCCGGGAAACGGCAGCTGCTGCCCACGCGCCCCGCCGCCGCACGGCTTACTAGTCCGCGGAAAGGGGGCGATGAATCCATGGGTGGCGTGGGGACGGACACACTACATAGTCCCAAGCTTACTCTCAACACGAATGCCTCTTCTCGCAGTACTCGGGCAGCGGTGGCATCATCACCGCTCGACCACAATTACGGCGAAAAAGCCACGGATGCTGCGATTAGCTTGAAGTTGCACTGGGTTGGCAAAGTTGCCATTTTTAACGCCGAAAAGGGCGAGGTTTCCGTTTCCGGCAATGAGAGAAAATCGCGGGAACAGTGCTTCTACTGGATTCCCCGAAGTCTTTCTCCAGTTCTTTTGCAGAAATCTAAGGAGCCTGTACTTGGCTGGCCAGGAAATATTATTCGACAATGAAGAATATCTGCATCTACGAAATATCGTGCAAGCCACCAATAGGGTGTGTGGCACGGGGTGATTCCACAGCAGGCATGCAGCATTCATTCCAGTTAGATCAGAACCGCGCACGTTCCCCCGGATGCCATGCGCAGGCCAAAGCAGTCAGGACAACGGTATGCAGTCGGACCAAAAACTAGGAGAGTGATACGTATGAGAACATGCTACCATGCAGTGCACTATTCAAGATACAAGTACTGGTTAGTATTACTAATGCGACAGCACTACAAGGTACTAAATAGTACTACAAGGTACTAAAACATGCATGAGTATATCATGCCGGAGATTTCATGCGAGGTTAGTGGCTGATAATCATGTTAAGATATGAAGCACAACCGAAAAAACTTATTAAACCTAGTCAGAATTCTAGAACTGATCTATCGCAAAAATTATGTTCCCTTATTGCATTTGCGCATTTAGAAATACATCTACGCACTACGCTACGTGCTGGGCCATCAATGATTACTTTTTGTTTGTAATCGCGTAGAGAGTCTGGTATCCAATTTACTCTATTTTTGGTAATACCCCACATGATTGTTATTTGAATATAAACTTCTTGTGAGGAACCTCGTCGAATGCTTTCTTAAAATCAAAGGAATAATGCGCCAAAATGCCTTTTCGATTCACCTGATTATAGGATGTCATAAAGGAGGAAGAAGGCAAGCGTGGTTTTGAGGATCGATCCTTCCGGAGTTCATCGTCATTAAAAAAAACACTTAGTTCCTCATGATTCCACACTTTTTAAAGAAGAAATTTTAAAATAAAAATGTTACTAATCCTCAATGAAAAAATTATTTATTTAATGATATTCATCGACGAAATACCGTGCAAGCCACCACTAGGGTGCGTGGCACGGGGTAATACCACACCAGGCATGCAGCACTCATTCCAGCTGAAATCAGAACCGCGCACGCTCGCCCGGATGCCAGGCACAGGCCAAAAGTAGTCAGGATGACAATTCGCGGTCAGACCATAAACTAGGATAGTGCTACGTAAACGGACATGCTACCATGCAGTATACAATTTGCAGCTACTGGTTAGATATGTAGGCAGCGAGCAAATACTTCTTGCAAGAGAATTCAACCTGCGGCATTTAAGATTCAGTATCTGAGTATTATACTATGAAATACTAAGACGAATCTTAAAAGTCATAGATATTCAGAAGGGTAACAACAACGAAAGAAAAAAGTGTTAGCATTCAAGCAAAGGAGGGGACAATGGAAAATTTGGAAATGAATTATTTAAGCAACCCAGCTCCAGTTTCGTCGACTAGGTCCTCTGATGATTATCCAGATTCAAAACCGGAGTAAAAGTGCACATCTTAATAGAATTGAATGGTGAATTAACAACTGCGAAGCGCGGGAATGTGAGATACTACAATACTTAGTCGGGATAAGAAGTTGTTAAATTATTATCACTCATACATCACTTAAATTACATTAAAATGTGCTAAATCTCTTCCTCTTAATTTACGCATGATTCAATCAAATAAAATTTCTCCCTTAATGTGTCAAATGGCTTTTTTATAGTAACTTATCTAAACAGTTTTCACGCGATCAATTTGCCCAAATACCGCAACTCTGTCGGATTCAGGTTATATAGCACCAAAAGTTTTTATGCAGTTGCCATAAGAGTTATACGTTTGTAACAACCAAGTGTTGTTTACAAAGAAACTGTTAAAATGGTTATTTTTACAAAAATATGTTGAAATATTTTTTTAAACTATGGCTGAAGCCTCTTCAATAAAGTGTTTCTATTATTATTAAGTTAACTATTTTCACGGATTCCATATAGTTTATGTAGATTTTCTCCATATGCATTGCATTCTATTAATTTGAATTGACTGAGAAATATATACTACTTAAGATAGATAGTAACATCTGTGTGATAGGATGATATTTACATATTGTTCAAGGACACTACTTGTATGTTTAGTTGAATAGCCCTTTGTATATTTTATTTTGTTATATTTCCAATTAACTGCCGAAAAACGCCATATCCAAGGAATGGCAACCCCATCACAGGAACTTTCCATCAGGGGTGCCTTAATTTCACTCTCATGTTTAATTTATTATTTTTGTATTTCTTGTTGGAGTGGAATAAATATTTTTATATTATTACCATTATAAATACTATTATTCATTTAACAACTAACAAGACAAATCTCCCTTTTGAAGAGCCCTCAACACGATGACTCCCCACTTCGTCAGAAATCACTGCTGCGAGCGCTCGTTTCCGGGAAGTGTATCTCATCTGACCTTCCGCGACGTGCATGTTGACGAGTTCCCAAAATGCAACGCGGTCCCGCCCTTGAGTCCCCTGGTCGGGAACGCACTTTCTACGCACCGATATGGGTTTCACGGGGCGCCGACTCCCCTCGCCTTATCGTGCAAAGAGTGCCCGCCATTGCAAAAAGGACATTCGCCAGCTACGGCCGAGACGTTAACTTCACCACCGAGCTCGAAATGTAAAAAATTGATGTTTTGCCGCCATTTGTCTAGTTACTGTTGATGTATGCTAAATCTTAGCTAAATTTCCGGAAAAACATTTGTCTGACGACGTGAACAACGTACTATTGACCCCCACGTACTACGGCAGATTAGATCGCGCCAATAAAATGAGAGGGATAGATTGTAGAACCGATAGGTATAAAATGTCATTTTTTCCGCGTACCATTCGGGACCATAACAGCCGTGATCGTCGTCATGAATAGTGCGAATAGTGACAATAGCTAGACAGTAGATCTTTCTCTTATATTCTCAACGTTCTTAATTATGCATGATATAAATATTGATGTTCTTATTTATGCATGATATTTTGAATCTGTACTAGTAGTCTTTGTATCCCTTGCATGTCGGAACGATTGACGATGGAATGTTTCTTGGTTAGTAGACTTTTGATTGGCGCGTTGCATGTGCGGTACGCTGGTTTCAATGTAGTTTCGGTGTTCTGCCGTATAATTCATGCATGCCTGGAGTGGAAGCACCCCCTGCCTTACACCCTTTGGGTGGCTTGCAGAGTATGACGTAGATGCAGGTGTAGATACTGTTGATTTGCTCGGAAGTCGGTCGTTTTCTGCATTTTGCTTTGACAAACATTTCCCATTGAAGTTGGGCGCAGTTCCCTGTTCCCCAGTTGTTCCTCGTTTCCTTCTGGTTGTGTTCGTTTGTAGGCTGGCTTTTCACACCAGGGACCGATTTTGAAATATGACAATTACACTCGATTTTTATCATTCATTATCTCAGGATTCTCGCTGGTTAATATTCCATTGTGTCAGTTTCCCTTGCGTTCCCGCTTTCTTCATCAATTCTTGCAATTTCACTGATTTCGGTTTTTACTATCGTATTTGTTTCCTTTTCCCAAGTCTTTTCATTCATCAACATCCCTTAACGATGGTTATTTTCCGGTAAGAATTTTAGCTGTTTTTAGCGATGGAAAAACCGGGAAAACTAATGTCCATCTAGCGGTTTTTTCCTAGACGCCGCCCAAGTTTCGGATCACAATTCGGAGAACCAAGTGACTCACGCTGAACTCAGGTGCCTTAATATGAGTGAGTCACAAGTGTGACCCCGGTAGCATCATGGGAAAAGTTTTGTTGAGGTCTCAGAACAAAAGGAGTTTTTCTTGCATTCTAATCAAAATGACGCTGAACGTGACAGCTGAAGCTACCAGAGAGCTTGCGTAAAAGGCATGAGTAAGCGGTTGTTCCAGGGGTCTTGCTCACTCTTTCGCCTCTCCGAGCTCATTTCTCGCGGCAGCCCTCGGCACTCAACGGAACGAGAGAAGAGCCAAAAGTTTTACTTACATCTTCGTCTACGAAATACCGTGCAAGCCTAGGCAAAACTAGGGTGTGTGGCACGGAGTGATTCCACACCAGTCACGCAGCACTCATACCAGTTCAATCAGAACCGCGCACGTTCCCCCGAATGCCAGGCGCAGGCCAAAGCAGTCAGGACAACGGCACGCAGTCAGACCACAAACTAGGAGAGTGATACGTAGAAGAACATGCTACCATGCAGCATACTACTCAAGACATAACTACTGGTTAGTATTAGTAATGTGACAAATAAATATTACTACAAGGTGCTAAGACATGCAGGAGTATGTCATGCCAGAGACTGCATGCGAGGCTAGTGTCTACAATTCATGTTAAGATATTTAGCACTACTGAAAAAACCTATTTAACCTAGTCAGTAACCAAGAACTGATATATCGCAGTTATGTTTGTCCCTTATTGTATGTGGAAAAAATGGCATCTTAAATCTATCGGTTCTGCAGTCTATTTCCTTAATCTTATCCCTGTGATCGTTCCTACTATAATAGCTTGGCTCTAGGAAAATATTTTGAACGTGTGCCAATAAATAGTCCACATACATTACGTCGAATATTAAAATAATTTCATCTCAAAACATCATCACAAGATTATAGTAATAGATTTCAAATGAGTCAAGTTTCCCTCTCATCCAAGGGTTGGTGGAAAACGTCCAATCACTTGAGCGGTAGAGGTGATCGCGACTAGAACATATGATAATTTCTCAGGCCACAAGAAAAAGGCACTCATTCGTAATTAATAAATATTTCAGAACATTTTCCGACACCATTCAATGTTATCCGGGGCAGTACGACGGAAATAGTTGGTTTCACAATTGTTATTCAGAAGAAAGTGTGTATAATACGTAGGTATGTGTGAAGGGCTTTTTCGAGTGGCTTCCCGTCTCATTACTACCGCGGCGGTTCTATTCATCTACATCTACGAGTTACCCTGCGAGCCACCAAGAGGGTGTTTGGCAGGGGGTGAAGATCACCAATTATTCACCACTATTCTATTTCACCTATATTCACCTATATTCACCACTAAAAAGGCATAGGTAAGTAGAAAAATATTACATTTTTAGGAGCCTCAGTCAAAAACAAGCATTTTCATTGTTTATCATTAAATTACGTAAAATATTTAGTCAAATACCTTAAGCATTACTGTCATCATGTTTTCTTCCATTCCTCGAAGATAATTTGGACACTTTTTGTAAAAAAATCGTCAATAAATAAATGTATTGTTTTGCCGCCCGATATGATGCCATTTGTTAAGAAAATAATGCATTCAAGCCATTTTTCAAGTCATTCCTTGCTCTTCCAACATCTCTTGTTTCAAATGAGAATCTGCATTTTCACCCACATAGTTCCCAGCCACCGCCTTAGAGGCGGGGGTTGGGTGTCATAGGTCACCAGCCATGAGAAAACGGGAGACTATGGTAGATGAATGCAGAAAAAGATGAGGGAATACGAGCGCAATAATAAAGGCTACATTATTGGGTGTTTCATCGCGTCGAAAAACAATAACGCGGTGAACCAGCTAAAATTACAGCCTTATCAACAGAGCAGCCTTCGCACCAGCTGCTGCTGCTGCTGCTAAGCGTAATACTTATTCCTCCTGACAGTGTTGGGAACAGAGGTGTTTCTTGGAAAAAAAACTATTTCTAAACCCTATCCTTTCACATGTCTCTCGTATTTTGCCACATATGCCTGACATACATAGATGTAGTGATGAGGTAAAATAACATTCTCCCTCTCATCCGTAAACTTAACAGATTTTGATATCCCTAATTACTTAAACCTGGATGTTTAACTTTACTCCTGGAGTGACTCCAACCCTATTTCATCCAGTGGTTGAATGTTCTCTCACAACGACCCTTGGAGTTTTCATCTGTATTTACTCAGTTGGGTGCTCATACCATAAAATTACTTGAACATGTGAATGCAAATATAGACTACAAAATAATCCCTTTGCTCGCCATTATTTCGCAAATATAGCTTAAAATCACTTTTTAAAAATGTGTTTATGAGTTAAGCATGAGGAAAATAGTTACTTTACATCTACTTTGAATGCAATATTTTCTTAAAATAATTTATTCATAACAATTGCAAATGATTTGATTCAACTTCAAGTGCTAAGATAAAGTAACCATTCCATAGTATTTTTAATTATAAGATAATTTTCGCCATAACTGAATAGAAATGATTCAATTGATTTAATTAAAATGGCTCCGCAATCGGCTGGAGAAATCCCTACTACGAATTTATTTTCATTCGTACATTTTCGGTATCAAATTTATTTCGAAATCCCCAGGCCTGGAGTAAGAATTACTATTTAAATAATACCAACAAAAAGGTGGACTCGAGTGATGTCTTCTTGGCCTCGCGCAGTCGCGGTGGAAACTTTACAAAGAATGAAATCGTGTCGTGCCCCAAATGCCTAGATTAGTAGGGGAGCGGTGGAGGAGGGGGAGGCATATATACGAGATGTAGTGATGAGGTAGAAACGGATTCCATAGAGTTTATGTAGAGTTTCTCCATATGCATTGCATTCTATTAATTTGAATTAACTGAGATATATACTACTTAAGATAAATAGTAACATCTGTGTGAGAAGATGATATTTACATATTGTTCAAGGACACTACTTGTATGTTTAGTTGAATAGCCCTTTGTATATTTTATTTTGTTATATTTTCATGTAACTGCCGAAAAACGCCATATCCGAGGAATGGCAACCCCATCACAGGAACTTTCCATCAGGGGTGCCTAATTTCACTCTCATGTTTAATTTATTATTTTTGTATTTCTTGTTGGAGTGGAATAAATATTTTTATATTATTACCATTATAAATACTATTATTCATTTAACAACTAACAAGACAAATCTCCCTTTTGAAGAGCCCTCAACAAGATTACTCCCCACTTCGTCAGAAATCACTGCTGCGAGCGCTCGTTTCCGGGAAATGTGATATGAATGGCAACCCCATCACAGGAACTTTCCATCAGGGGTGCCTAATTTCACTCTTCTGTTTAATTTATTATTTTTTTATTTCTTGCTGGAGTGGAAGAAATATTATTATAATTTTTATTATTTTCCCTTGCGCTCGCGAACTCGTCGACCGCTCGCGGAGATATACGCGGGTGTGGCAGTCCAGCGCCTGCCGCACCCGCCCGATCTCCGTGGGCCACTAATCTGCGAGCCTCGACTCGGCGATGAATGAACGAACCATTCCCTGTCATCGACCAACACCCACCCACATCCTGCACCCGCGCCAAATTCTTTGGGTTTCAAGGACAAAACTAATACTACCCAAGTGAAAAATTAATATCTAGTATAAAAGGGTACCTATCTAATCCGTGTCTACAACTTAGGTTTCATGGAATAAAAATAAATATATTATTAATAAATATGAATTTCAACTAAAAATTATAAAATTATAAAAACAAAAAATACTATCAACTAATAATAACCTTTTTCCCCGATCGTATGACCGCGGCTGCTGCGGCACGAATTTAACCAGGAATATAGAATTCACTGTTGCCAAAATACCTTAAACAATAATAATTACCACTGGTACGGAGAAATTTTTTTTAGTACCTGACGAAGCCAGCTGGAAGGCAGGCGAAACTGTTGTCTTCCAAAAAATGGATCGACGCGGCAAAAACCCGAAGAGCATACGGTCATTAAATAACCATTACAATTTAAACCTTTTAGGGACCTAAAATAGCATATAGCATACAACTATAAAGATCATTCAGCAAGAATAAAACTTATAAATATTGCCAATGCATAAACATCTCTGAAAAATAAATAGTTAAGATATAAACTCACAAGTCACATACACTACCAGTGCCTTCACCATTGTACTTCCTGTAATGGGAATCGCACGCCGTGATAATATGGAAAATAGGTTGAATAAATTCTGATTCGCGGTGAATTCGACGAAAGTTGAGCGCCAATGAATTGCCATGCGTTAAAAACAAGAGTACAAGGCTAAAGATGAAATTACTCATATTATACAATCATTATAGTCTAGAACAATAAATACCTGCACAGTATGGCTTTAAAAATCTAAAGGAAACATCGAGTGAAATTAATGCTTAGCACTTCTTCAGTGTGACTATTGGCTTAGCCTGCTTTTCCACGACTTCCGAGAAGTGTACCCTGAGTTTTTGAGGATCTATTGAGAAATCGGTGAAACTACACTTTCCTTCCACCATTCCCGAGTTACTTTTGTAGTTTATGGCTGAACACCAAGAAAAACTCCTTATTCTTGCTTTGTTCTTCTCCTCGTATATTTTCCTCGAGTCCTCCCAATACTACATCTACATATACGAAATACCGTGCAAGCCACCACTAGGGTGTGGCACGGGATGATTTCACACCAGGCATGCAGCATTCATCCCAGTTCAATCCGAACCGCGCACGTTCCCCCGAATGCCAGGCGCAGGTCAAAGCAGTCAGACCACAAACCAGGAGAGTGATACGGAGAAGAACACGCTACCATGCAGCATATTACTCAATATATAACTACTGGTTAGTATTATTAATTCGACAAATAAATAGCACTACAAGGTACTAAGACATGCAGGAGTATGTCATGCCGGAGATTGCATCAGAGGTCAGTATCTACAATTCATGTTAGGATATTTAGCACTGCTGAAAAACCTACTTAACCTAGTCAGTAACCTAGAACTGATATATCGCAATTATTTTTGTCCTTTATTGTACGTGGAAAAAAATTCATCTTAAATCTATCGGTTCTGCAGTCTATTTCCCTAATCTTATCCCTGTGATCGTTCCTGCCATAATAGCTTGGCTCTAGAAAAATATTTTCAGAGTCTGGCAAAAAATAGTCTACTTCAAACTTTCGTAAAAGATTTAACCTATATTTCTCCCTTCGATCGGAAGGAGGTTCCCACCCTAATTCCCTCAATAATTTTGTAACACTACTATGTTTATCATAAAAATTTTGAACTATTATAGCTGCCCTCCGCTGTATGCGATCTATATCTGAAACTAGTCCTACTTCATAAGAGTGTCCTATCCTACTTCACACGAGCCGCTGTGTAAATTTCATGAAATAGCCGACGAAATGCTGATTATTTATGTAATTCGATAACTCTCAACCAACCTTGCACTTCTACGATTCAGTCACGACTCGCTTATTTAGAGCATATTGGACGGTGCATAGTGAGATGATGACCGCTTTCCACGCCTTCTGACCCCTCTCTACTACTTTACACCGCGGCGTGGCGCGCCGGACGCAAGGGCGACAATTGAGAATGCCATCTCGCACACCAGCGGCTCCCGACCTCTCCTCTGATTTGTTCGTCAATTTGGCAACTAATTCCCCTCGATTGTTATCCGGGCAGCTGAACCACGGGCACTCGGCATACAATTGCATATTTTTGTCTTTATCCTACAGTTCCTCGCGACCCCTCTCCTCTGGTAGTCGATCCGAAGATTGGTTGGCAACAGCTTGACTGGTTGGCACTCTCCATTCCTCACGTCTCTCCGCCTTCCTTTTCACTTGCCCGTAGCCTTTACATCCGACATCCTTCATTATCTGGTCTATAAACTGGAGCCGTGGTCTTCCTCTGGGCCTTTTTCCGTTAACATGTCCCTCTAGGATTGTCAATTGGATCCCCCCACGTCTCATTATATGTCCCATAAGTTGGACTCTTCTGTCAACGAACGATTGCCATAAGCTTCTTTTCTCCTTCATTTCATTTAGAATTTCTTCGTTTGATATTCTATCTGTCCGCTTAATATTAAGCATACGTCTATAACACCATAGCTCGAATGAGCTTGGTTTCTTCTTACCCTCCTTCCCCAGAGTCCATGTTTCACAGCCATGTAATGCCACACTCCATATGTAAGCTTTGAGAAGCCTTTTCCTAAATTCCTCGCGACCCACTAACCTCATAAAGCGTACAACCCCTTAGGGTACACGATCCCCGCTGTTTGAACTGGTGATCTCCGTAACATTGCTGGCGATGTGGTGTGCCAGAGGACGATATTAAATTATGAATTTCTGACTTACATCTGCCAAATTTCACGCTGAATTATAATTTCCCTTCCGTTCAAGTTGCAATATAATATAACGGTGCCGATCGGCGTCCACTGTACACGGAAAAGGTGGGCATTTAGATTCCTATTTTTCACGTTGTGTTCGCACTACTTCGATGGCATCTATAATTCCGAAGCGTCAAAAAATTTGAGTATTTTAAACTATACTTTCATCTTTCCATAGATTGTTAGTTTAACCACGAAACAGCAGGAAATACTGCCCACAAGATGAGTTTCCATGTTCATATTTTTTTCCCTTTGTCGTCCTGGTGCATCCGACAATACATTCCATCACTGCGTATTCCATAACCGAGTATCTTAATCTCGTATAAAATACTATCTGAAATTCCTAATTCTGAATCTACTCTGGATATCATAACACAGGATCACTCGGATTGCCATAATATCATATTCGATATCTGAGTACTTACTAGTAGGTACTAGATAGTAAGTAGTAAGTAAGCAGTAGCTAGTAAGCTTCGTATTCGATATCTGAGTACCATAATTACATATTACAGCTCGGATGAAAAAGTCAAAGAGAGATGCTCCTTCGCTCTGGTTAGGCCACACCTCGAATACGCCGCGAGCGTTTGCGACCTTGGTCAAATAGATTTAACCAAAAAAATCAATGAAATACAAAGGAAAGCAGAGCGTTTCGTTAAAAACTGCTACGAGCGTACATATAGTGTCTCTCAACTATTAGAGTGATTAAGGTGGGAGCCCATAGAGACTCGGAGGCTACAGGCTAGGCTTAGGTTGCTCGATAAATTCAGAACTGATATTTTTCAGAGTGACATAGAGAATATTATAATGACGCCTCAATATATCTCTAGGTCTGACAGATGCGATAAAATAAGAGAGATACACTGCCTAACAGATAGGTACAAAAACTCGTTCTTTCCGTGCACAATAAGCGACCACAATAGAAACTGAGCGCCTCCAAATACACTCTCATAGGACATGTCACCATTTCAACTCCAAAACTTTTACATCTTTACACGGCTGGTGACCCTTCACCCCCTGCCACACGCCCATGCGGCGGCTCGTGGGGTATTATGTAGATGTAGATGTAGAAGATTGTATTCATTAAACTCGTTTGAATTAATTCACTGAATTCATCAAAAAATCTGTCGACTGACTGGAAATCGAGAACCTCAGTGATGATGCAGCATCCATTAAATAATGTACGATCTTCCAGTCTGCCATTGTGAAATGGAGTGGAAACCTTATCATTGCGTTGGTACCAGTTACATTAAATTCTTTTTCTCCGTCTATTTGACTGATAAATTTCATTGTTTTTTAAATCATATTTTTATCCACCTTAACAAAATATAATTCAAGAGATCCACAAAATCGTAGTGAAGAAGGACTATTTATTTTTATGAACCCAGATGAGTCGTATTGCTTAAGAATGCAAATGGGAGCGTATCGATTTTCAACGACACTACGTCTTTAATACCAATATTCAATCCAATGCAATATACCTACAGATGTCTATTATTTCATTTAGAGTGTATGATTATGAATTAACTTCATTTTTAGCCGCTTAACCTCTTTGAGAATGTCAATGGACCGATATTTCTCAGCACGGACTCTTCAGATAGAGCGCGAGAATGAGCAACTGGCGGCAGCACCGCTACCCGAACTTCGGGATTAAAGTGTCAATAGCATAATATATGGCACTTACAACCACACATTCCTTGTTCCTTCCTTTGTATAAAGGCTTTCATTAAGCCCTAGCTTATTGTCTCGTCACAAGATGATGCAAGATTTTTTTTAACGCCTAATAGATGCCGGTCAAGTGAGAGGCTTAGTACCAATTAAGAATATCTTGCCGCTGCCACTTAAAAACGACAAGAAGAGACGATTTTGCACAGTAAAATTGTATTAGAGGTTTTTAAATGGGTGAATCATATGAATTAATGGTGGAAAAACGCCTAAGTCAAGTTATATTTGGCTTCTTTTTCGAGCGCGGGAATATGATTTTTAAGTGGTGGCGCTGATGTCCCAGATGTTCGTGTGTACTAGTATGACACTGGTCATCAAAGGATGAAATCTCACTTGGTTAATTATGAATTGATCATTTATATGTTTATAAGAATACCTACGAAATAAAGTCAACTTTTGGAAAAAAAACGATTTTTGACTGTTGATGTGGGTTCTCAGGCCTTGGGAGACCATCAGTTTAGTTAAAGGGTAGGAGCCAGACTAAAAGTAGTCCGCATTAGAGCTTATTCCTTAGAAAATAGGTCCAAGTTCTCTGGTGTAGGAATCCTGCATTTCAAAAGTGCATAAATCAAGATGCTCAAGCAAGAAGTATAAATCATGATATTCAACTCCGCTGTATTGAAAAATATTGTTCCAAAATACTACAACAACCACGATAAGAGTTCATTAATGTACATTGTTCCAATGATTTTCAATAAATTACCACGATCAATTAGAGAAACTGAAATAAATGTCTTATTTTAAGAAAGAAGTGAAAGAATGCCTGTTGTATAAGCACTAATGCAGTTGAGTTTATGTTGCATACAATAAAATCTGTTTTCTTTTACATTGCCATTCTTTCTGACTGATCAATGTTGTGCATTTATTAAAAAAGAACAACTTTTGGTTCTTATATTAGGACAATTATGATTTCATGGAAATATTCTAATTGTGTTTTGTGTATATTTATGTGTTTTTATAATTTTTTAGGTTTTAAATTATTTTTCTTCTAGGTTTTATGTTTTCTTACTATTATACGGGTATCTATAATATTAGATTTTTTTTACAATCTGCTTTGACTTTTGTATGAATACTTGATTAGCAATCTGGTGGACAGTGTCCACTGGACATTATAAAAAAGAGAACCTGCTGACAATCTTTACAGGGCTTTATCTGTTACATGTTGTAGGAAGAACATATACTGTAGTGAATTAAATTCATGAAAAATATTTTATTGAATTGTAAAAAATTGAACACATATTGCATTATATTGAATTAAATTGCATTGAATAAATTCTCATTGGGAAAAAATCTAGAACCAATGTGTTTCTACGATGGAATTCTGTCCAATGTGGGTTTAGGAAAATAAAAAAATTCTGGTGCGTTTATGCTTCATTACGTGGACTTGATTTGTTAAATTTCTCCAATAAACTTTAATTTCAGTCAGTGAAAGAAAACGGTGGAAATTATACCTAGATATTCCCCGTCGCAGTTCTCTCCATGATACTACACCTTGCATGCCTTGCCCTGATCTTCGATTCGATATCTTTCCCGGCCTTCACATATTAATTAGGAGCAGAAGCGTATTTGGGAAGAGAAAAATTTATGTAAACTAAGGTACTTTACCATTCAGGAGCAAATTTTCATACTTTCTTGGATATTTGGGGAGGAGCCCGACAACCAATGTCATTCGCGCCATAGGGAACAGGTAAGGGAGGAAGGGTGGATAGAAACCCGGCGTCGGCATTAGCCTGATCTTAGCGAAAGACGCCAAAGGGACCTCGGTTTAACGTTTCATCCGACAGACTTGCACTAAAGTGCACTTAAAGTGTCCTCCACAAGGCACTCAAGTAGGGATCGGGATACTCTGAAAATCATCTTCCTCTGAAGGCATTTGAACCCTGGCCGCCCGTGTGGTTAGCCAGTACTCTAGCCACCATACCAAACCGATCCCTTCATAATTTCTTCCATGGCTCCACCGCTTTACTTTAATTCCCTTCAAATCCTCCCATTGCCTTGGATGTGTCACCTTACCCCGAGGGTAAAGTGACACAGGACCCGAAAAATTTCTTTCAGCAAATTTTATATGGTCAGTCATACAATTGACCATGACTTTTGTTTGTTTATAAGTTATTTTTGCACACTTCCTCCTCGGTTCTCTGAAAATGAATCTTTTATGAAACTATTCCTCGACCGGCGCCGAGTATATCGTCCAATTTACGTTTCACCAGATTTATACGGCGTTTGTGTGTCATTAATTTCTATCTGTGAGCGCTCATATTCATTTTACAAGAAATTATTATATATGACCTGGCTTAAACAGTCAGATTAATTTTTGAAAAATCATCTTTTGAGGTCACATGGTCACTTGGACTTAGAGAGAACATGTACGTTATAACTTTTACCCACGTTTTAACCCCTGTACCCTCAAATAAGAACGAACGAACTCATTTGTATTCTGTCCTGTTCGCTTTCTTTCCAATGCACGAGATTCTTCTGCGATTACACATCGCGAATTCTTAAATGCATCCAAGATCCATAATTATAAGCAAAGGCTTGACCCGAGGCATTTTCAAAGTATATTGCAAAGGTTGCAAAACTTTACTTTATTGTCGCAGTCTAATATCTGATCAAATTACGGATGAAGTTAAGAAATGAACATCTATGCTTCAATTTTTTCATCCACCATGCGTACACTCAATTCATCTGAAGCCATTTGAAACTTAATAATTGCACCGATGCCTCTCTCCTTCCTCGATCCAATCTAACCAGACGCCCTTCTTCGCCCCGCAGAGTCCATCGCTCGAATATCTTGGAAGACCCCTTTCCGAGGAGCCGCCGAATAAAATCCAAAACGCACCTTTCGTCGAAATCGTCCGCCGAGAGGTCCGAGGAACTGCTCTCCTCGACCGCTGCCTCCTTCTCCAATATCGATCCCAGCCCCCTCGACCATCCCCATCCCTCCCTCCCTCCCTCTCTGCATATTACACCCCCTCTTTTTTCCTCCCTGCCCATCCCCCCCCAGCCACCCACTGGGATGAGTACGCAAAACGAGTAGTCTTTCGGGGAAGGCCTGCGAACGGCCAAGAGAAGAACGACCGATCGGGATCATTGTCTTCTTCGTTTCCCTCCCGGCCGGATAGGGAGCGGAAGGATAAAATAAGTACTTGAAATGTCTCGGAATGCGCAATTACACCCTCCCCTACTGCCAGAACACCCCGTCCTTCCCACCTCTCCCTCCGGAGCCAATCTTCAGCCGAACAGGTATTCCGCCTCCCCGCCCCCCCTTCCCTCCCCCGCCGTTTCCACCCCCAGGTCTTGCCCCTCCACGGAAGATTCCAAAGAGGGACGGCGCTATATCTATTTACTCGAGAGTCGGCGCGCCGGTGGAGGAAGTTTCTCGCGAAACCAGTCGGCCATGCGTTCCTCGTCGTTCACGCTTCTCGGAATCCGACTTTCGGAGTATTCTCGCAGCGGCGCTAATGATGCATCGTTCAGAGACATGAGTCGAAAACCTTTTACCGCGTAAACCCAACTCTAAGAATGGTCGAGAACATTCCTTTGACCGCGTGTATGACAGAAAAAGAATATGATTGTATCATTCTACCGGCAAACCACCAGATAATTCCCCCCGGACTGTGAATGGAGAATCCGCTTACGGTGGCAACATCTGCCAAAAAGAAAAAGCGAGATCGATGCCAAACAATTGAGCGATCGTTCACAAGACAAGCGCTCACTTCGATGATCCGAAACATAGTATTGGCTTACATAGTTCGAAGAGTGATACGTAATCGAACGATGGAAACAAAACGACTTGTTGATTCGCTGCGACCAGCAAACCGGCGACCAAAACCTCATTTGAACAACCTGTGGCGATGACTACGAACATCAAATCGTTTAAAGGAACACTGACGGAACATGAATGTTGAATAAACATTAGAATAGAGATATTTCTCATTTCAAAAGAGAATCTAAGTCCTCATATCGAATCGAACTCAAAATATTAATGTCTTTTACTGAGTGCAAATGACCTGCTCAGGTGTTAAGTTTCTTTCTCTAAAATTGTTTCGTTTTAAAACGGTAAATACTGTCATTAACAGCTTACTTTATGTGATTATTAATTTTAATTATATTTTGTGAAATGTATTGGCCCTGCAACCTGTAAAAATGATCCATACGTATATATTATATGGGATCACTTTGGTGTCGATGTGATTGACTGACATTCACTGAGCTGGCTGAGATATTAGAGGTAAAAGAGACAGAGGAGGAGTAGTTGAGGGAGGAGATGAAAGTATTGAGAGAATTAATGGCGCGTGGCCACACAACGATAATATTGTCAATGTAGCGAAGCCAGAGAAGAGGTTTGAGAGAGCAAGAAGAAAGAAAAGATTGCTCAAAGGCACCCAAGAAGAGGTTAGCATAGGAAGGGCTGAAACGGCTACCCATGGCACAGCCTTTAGTTTGGATGTCACAGTCAGAAGGGAGTAGGGTAGAGTTAAGCCGTTCAATAAAGAGATAAGTGTCTTTGATGTGAGAAGGGAGAGAGAGGACAAATGGTTGCAAGTAGTGGTCAACAATAGGAGAGATGCGTCCAGTGGCAGAGTTATAAGAAGAAACTATTGGGCGGTCAGGGTTGGTTTGTGTGCCTTAAGGATATTGGGAAGAATGTAGAAATTGAGGGTACGGGGGTGCAACGGGTGAGAAGGAAGATACATATATAACGCGGCCCACTCTTTCTTCTCCCTCCAACCTACCGCACTCTGCCCTCTCAAAATTCAAACCCCCTTCGTTTTATGAACCC
Source organism: Ceriagrion tenellum (assembly GCA_963169105.1). Lineage (NCBI taxonomy): Eukaryota > Metazoa > Arthropoda > Insecta > Odonata > Coenagrionidae > Ceriagrion > Ceriagrion tenellum. The sequence goes on from OY720636.1 coordinate 159,101,577, forward strand.
AAACCTCTTCTTTAGAATCATCCTTTGGAAATTTTCACAAACCTTGTTTGTTTGAAAGAGAAGTTTCGTGAGTTTGGAAAGCCCTCAATCTTTCTAGCGACTTCAAAACTACTAACCCTCTCTCTAAATCCAAATTCTCTCATTTTTCTAACGTTCCTCTCCCAGCCCCTGCGGTCGCCACAGGTGCAAGACCTGCCCCCCTCCTCATCTCTTATTTCCTCCCTCCCTTCCACTCCCCTCTTGCACCAAATGTGGTGTACAATGTAGAGGAGGTGTCTATGACCCTCGAGGGGCATATTGAATCCCGAATGTCAGTTTTCATCGTAAGTGACACCTTCTTACCTGAAAATATAGTCACTGCAGTCGACGATGGCATAAATTAGCGTCTTTCCCATCTTTGTGACTATCCTTGACAATTCTAGGCATAATTGCCTCGTCGTTGACTGAAAAAATGCCTTCTTCGCGTCATTTATGTCAGGCAATAGCGTAAAATGCTGTGGCGCATTTCGGGTTGCATACCATGCAACAGTGTTTTCGGGGGGCAGCATAAAAGGTCATCTGCTCGATAATTAATGGCAATATAGCTGGCTAAAATATCAATTATAGTCCACAGTTATATCTAATTACCAAAAATGTGGGTTCGCTCAAACCAAATTAAAATTATTGACATTTTTAGCGTTTTTCGTCGAAAATTTCGAAACTTTAAGGCAAAAATGCTAGCAGAAGATATTATCCGATTTGGAAAAAAATCATAGCTGTAATATCAATCTGGGTACGCAACTTTTGCCGGGTATTACGATTCGCTCCTAGAATTAAGTGGAAAAACGAGGCACCCTGGTGTATACATCCTTTTATGCAATATCTGTATCTGTGATGCATTCTACGTGAGATTGACTTCCAGGGCCGTCAATCTCCAATTAAACGGCCACTGATCCTCCTGTAATCCCTCCTCTCAACATACCTCTCTCCCTGTCCCCAACCATACCTCCTCCCACAACTTAAAGTTGGACAAATGGTTTAACAAGTCTCCCTCCCCCCCACCACCTCTCCACTAGATCTTAAAAATATAGAATACGCATGCATTCTGCTCCTCGACGCCCTCTTCTTTCCGGGAATCAACAGAGCACTCTAATCCCTGTGCACACCCCTTCCTCTCCGCCTTCTTTCCCCTCCTTTCCCCTCCCCTCCGTACTATCCTTACGTTTAACCTTATCGTTTAGCAATAGTAACAGCGTACGATGCAAATTCCTCATGTACGGATGATAGCACTACATTTTCACACACCTCTCTCATCTATATCTCTGCTTAGGAACACTTGTTTGTCTTAAATTGGTACTCCTTATTAATGCTTCAGTATTCTTGCATAGTTATATTGCCACAGTTACATTTACATCTTGCTTCGTTGATACACGGTAGTTTCTGAGCTGCTAATGTTTCTCGCCTTGAAAGTCTCTTTCTTCATCTTACTGAAACCAATTTCTATGTAATATGCCAACACTGCCGCAGCACAATTAGTTGAGCGCGGAGTAGAAGTCCCGAATTTTTTCGAAAAAAGTCGCTTAAAATGCCTTAAATATTTTTGAAAAAGTCTCCATAAACGTGGAAATCTATTCGTGAGTAAGTTCTTCAATTGAAGCAAAAATTAGAAACAAAAGCTCAAAATTAATTTTATTGATTGAAGGAATTGGATATTACCGGAATTTTTAATGAAATTACAGATTTTTAAAAGCTTTTGAACTAGGAAAAAGGTGGAAAATAAGATAAGAAAAATATCTGATATGTTTTTATTATGTCCCATAGACATTCCAATAAGACTTCGGTAGATGACACAATAGGTAAGGTAAACAAATCAACTCGATCATTTTTTATCACTACTGCAGTTAAAAAATTATATTTTGTATGGTTTTAAAAAAATAAAAAATAAGATTTTATAAACACATTCATGCTCCAAAACAGCAAAAAATAATTACTCAAAATTATGCGAGTTGGCTAAACCTTCCCCTTGACGACTGATAGACTTGTTTAAGTCGGGTGCCATTACCATATGTCCATGAATTTATATTATGGATTTGGATGTTTGGAGTTGTTGCCTAGGCTACGTGTTGCCTAAATTTCCACTTTCAGTTCACCCAGTCCTTGGCGTCACTTCGATTAGAGCTTTTTCAGTTGTTATTGTAAATAGACCTAGTTAATAGTTGCTAACGTGAGACTGTGGTGGATATTCAGTAACGATCAAGGAGATATGAAGTATTTGATGCTTCGAATAATATCTTGCTATTTTTGTGATCTAAAAGTTACTTTGTAAATGCTAGAGAGGAAATATCTATTACAGAAAATGTGTAAGAGCTTTATGAAACGTCCATCGTGTGCCAACTACGTTGTTTGCCAGAATCCGATTATAATTGGAATGCATTAAGCACGTTCGGCTTGAATGAAGAATTTAGAATTCCTTGTTTATACAGAACTTGCTTTACACCAGGCTGCAAATTAGGGTATGCGTCGACGAGGACCCAAAATAGGAGACTTGGATTGAAAAATAAGAATCTGTTCAAAGCGGCGGTACGTGCATTCCTTTTTACCTACACTGCAATGATGGCCATTGGGAATACACATGAAGTCACCTCGCATTATTACGAAATTTGCGTATAGCGATATTCACGAAGTGCTAAGAAGTTAATTGTGCATTTGTGTAATTAAATTTGGACAGGAATTAAATATATCTGTAGACCGGACGATATTAAAAAAAGTGTATAATTACGTCCCGCGTGTAGTACTACATTTTTTATCACTGCCCACTGCATTACGATTAATTGTAAGTAAAACCCATGTACATTCATGGTAAAACCAGTAAGACGTGTTTATTTACAATCTGTCGACTGTATTTACATTTGAACTTCAGTCTTTCATCACTAGGCGTGATGAAAGACGGAAGGCGTGACGGCATCGCTTTCCAAAAGTTGTTTGTTTACGGAATTATAGACAACAGTTTTTGGTGACGAGATCACAATCCATAATATATATTCGCTTTTAAACGAGCTGCTTCGGTAAGGATGATTAGATTTTTTCTCGAAAACTGCTTTAACAATTTTAATGATATGTTGGGATATATTAATTCGGACGATAAAGTAAGATTTTAAAAGTTGTCATAAACGTTGTATTTATGTTTGTAGAAACATCGGCTAATATCTGCTAAGTTAACATTCCAAGAATCACATTAGACTCTAGCAAAAGTCAGCTCGGATATTAACACTATGCAAAGACATCAATTTCGTGTAAGAGTAGGATTTTGCAATGTGCATTTTATAAGGCTTAAAGCCAAACATTTGTATTGGTGGGCATTTATCCATTAACAGCAGTGCTCATGCACGACATGTAGCATGTATGTAGCATTTCCCAGAGTCAAAATGCGATGCGACTTAATAAGTTATTTTCCACAGGAAAATCCTCGCCATGCAATAAACGTGATATGGGGAGAAGTATTAAACAATTTCATCTCTAGGAATAATAGTACATTCATGTATGACAAAAATGACTAAAACATCGAAAATTTTGACAATTCCCATAATTCAGACAGTACCAATATTAAATTTCAAACAGAAATTTTGATCTCTGCTTGTATTTTTTGCACTTAATTCGGCGTATATGACTGTTTCGATTTTTGAATACACATTTTGCCGTCGAGCGGTCGCCTTTGGTGCGATTACAGATCAACATTCACACATCACGGATCTGCTGGGAATTACGAAATTAGCTTTGGCCATTAGGAAAGCATATCCAGAGCAAAATGGAAATTAAATTGAAGACACTTCTAGGAAAGACAGACGTTGAATGTGGCTGAACAAATGACAATCATCCAGTAATGAGGCGGTAGTATTATGTTGGTCTGAAGTATCCAAGTTTTTATAATTAACGACTCTGCATTGTAATTTAATATCAAACGTAAGACGGGGTGAGACAGGGTTGTTCCCAGTCTCCGCTGTTGTTTAATGCATACATACAGAGAGCTATGGATGAAGCAAGAGAAAGGTGGGGAGAAAGTGGTGGAATAAGTGTTCAAGGCAGACAGATTGATATGTTACGATTTGCAGATGACGCAGCGGTATTGGCTGAAAGTGAAGAATGCTTATCAAACATGCTGAGGGAGTTGGAGAAACAGTACTACACGTCGCATCCGCCAGCCTTGAGAAAAGCAATTCCACCAGTATCTTTGGTATTTTCGCGTAAAATCTCCGTTATGGCTTCAGGTTATCACCCGAAGTGAGCCACTTGTGTCAGACAGTCATATTTAGTAGCGCCTCTAAACAAGGCGAGAGAGTGTTTAAGAATCGGCTACTGAAATAGTGGCTCACTTGGCGCTGCTGAACTTAGTAGCAGTCCATGAATACGATTTTTTCAGTTGGCGGCTAGTTAGTGCGCTACTAAGCCAATAGTAGCTCACTAAGGGATCTATGAATACGGCCGTTAGTGTTTAATTATTTTGGGATTTCATACGATTTTAATTTACTACAAAAAATTCCGTTTTGAACATGGATTATATGTCCATTATAAATGTATATTGACGGCCGGCCATTGAGAATACATTACTTAACCATATTAAGCATCCTTTAATAAACATATCGTATTTAAAAAATACATTTAACTATAATCGGAATGAAGTTTAATTTAAATAAAGTTTCTTCATGCTCGAGGCAGATTTTGACTTGCATATACATCGTTGGTTCCCCTAGTGAAGTTTTCTACATGCCACAGTCGTTCAAAATTCATCCAAACATATAATGATCCCCGTCACGTGCAGTTTACTTCAACGTAGACACTTCATCGACGAAATATTCATGTAACATTTCAAACACTTACTCCTATAGTCTATATCGAGGATTTGTGATGTTTGACTCATTAACTTGAGACTTACATGTGTTATGTGATTTCTTATGAACACTCCTCTTTGCATCTCCTTCACATCCATAATTGTCCATACTGAATCAGTTAGGCTAAGGTGTGTAAATGTTCAAATTGTTTCATTTTATCGACCAAAAATCCGAAGTAGGTCAAAGTGCAAGGAGGCGAGTCGTCTCCCTAAGGAACTCGCCTACTTCCATTCGCCTGATCATTTCTGGATTCAGAAACTAGAGGGGATGAAATTGATGGCCAAGAGTATTGTATTTTCGTCCATTTTATTTATTCGTCTTTCACGTAGCATGGACTCAGAATTTTTTAGAACTATTTTTATAATTAAACAAATAATATATTGTAATACCCGTGTAACAACTATTTTGGGTATCAATTTCTTCAACGTTGCTGACACTGGAATGTCTTCTCAAATCATATTATACCTTAACGTTTGATGATTCGTGGTCAAAGGAAAAAAAGGTTTTTTAAATTTAATTTGTACAAAACTTCTAGAACATCTCCCTTTCATGGAGATTTGAAAAGTTTTACGAAGAAAACTTTCAGAAAGTACTCAACCTTTTACACATTTTTTTAAGCCCACCTATTAATGATCCTATGATGAATACTGAATTAGGTACGTTTTGATTGCTGAATGAAAATGTTCAGTGCAACAAATACTTCGCATAAGTAAAAACACATCACAGTTTGTTACAAGGAATAGCTATTTTCGAAGGAAACTGCAAATATACGACTTCTTGCTATCCATCGTGAGATTGAGGCGATGAGATATCAATGTGCTGTTGACATAAGACTTCATAGTTCTGTATGATTACATGTATAATCACACATTTTAAACATATAATTTGAAGTTTTAAATCATTTTATCTAATATTAATGAATTATTCGAGCAAACAATGATGAAAAAGGTAAAGACATCAATTTCGTATTGATAGCCAACAGTTTACATCAAGGTACTTGAAATGCTTATTACTCACAGTTTTTCTCAAGCACTGCTAAAAAGGATAGTTATAAAACGCTTGCAAGTACTTGCATTGTGAAGCATATGCAGACAGTTTGGCTTCTGACGACACCTGACAATTTCTCTTAAATATTTTCTTGTCCGTGTCTCTAGAACAATTCCAATGACGCTTTGGCAAATCAGCAAATGATGCAGACATAACGTGCCTTTTTTTCTTTTTTATGAAATTGCCATGAGAAAAATCCGACCTGTACCGGGAATCGAACCACGGACTTTAGGTTTGCTGGACCAATGCGCAGACCACTACGTTATCCAAGGCTTCCTAATTCCCATGGCAATTTTGTTGGATACAATGGAAGTATTTTTTTTTTTAACGTGCCTTGCTTGCGTGGAAAGAAAATAACGCGAGCAATCTGCAGACGCTACGGGCCTTTGTTAATTCTTGATTTGTCCTCTTTATTATCAAGTACCGAGAGGACATATTTCTCCCCGTGGACAATATTAGCCAGTGGGACGGAGCATCAACGCAACTCGCGAGAACCTCGTCTAAAATTACACGTGTCAAGGATGTGGTTGTCAAAATCTTCTCAGAAAATTTCCTTTAAAAGGGAAGTGTTTACCCAGAGTGAAGAGCGCATGGGCCTCCGATAGAACACCAGGATTGAAATTAGTTGGAATATTAGACCAGTGACCCTTGATGCATCGAGGAGTCCCAGGGGAAACATATACTTTATCCCTAGGAAGTAATTATTTATTATTTTCTCTAGAGAAGTTACTAATTTCCCAGGAGGAATTGTCGAATACATGAGTACATTATTATTTGCGGAGAATCAAACTCCTCTTCGTTGATCCCTTGAATTTCGTGGATTACCGGTTGAAAAACACCTGAAGTAGACAACACCCAATCGAAAAAAATTATTTACGACTGTCGATGTATCGTTGTAGCAAACATGCATACAGAATGTGATCATTCGAGCCTAAGGAATGTAGTTTGAATGAAAAGTCCCAGAAAACTCCGTTGTTTTCGAAAAAAAAGCCTAGGAGTTTGAACAGGACGATTTTTCACGGACAATCGATTCAAGGAAAGTGACCAGAATCGAATTAGGTGTGTTTGAAAGACCCTCATTTTAAGGCTTGAAAAAGTTCCGCGCTTCTTAAGTTAAAAAGAGTAGTTAACAGATTCAGTGAAAAAGTTTTAATGAGAGAATTCGAGAATAGCCTTTCGCTCTAATAGACTGTCATAATGAAGACGCGCAAAGAACAATAATTATTCTGACCCAACGGATTCTGTCCCAGTCCACGACAGTCCACCACGTACCCTGACTAAATCCTTGTGGTATGACTTGCCACATTAAGAGTTGCAGACGATGACTGAACTCCGCTTCAAAAGATTGTATCTTGAGAAGGTGTTTTCGACTCTCACAAGGCTTTTCTTATCTACGACGCGAGATATCAGGCGTTATTCCCATTAATTCAAAGAAATAAATGGACATAAAACTTAGCAAAAGGGTCAGCAATACTTAATCAGGTGAACAAAGAATGGCAAAGGGAATGAGGACTGACTGAAAGGACACTTATAAAATTTCATGGGTGGCTCAACAATCTAAATCCACATAAGTTGGTTTGTTGAAAGAATAAACATGATAATATGTCAATTAATTTCCTAAAGGCCGATGCCTTGTCGATGCAACCATTCATTTCTGTCATTTGCCGTTCGCTTCGGTCCCACGTAGTTGCTGCATCCTATCTTCTTGATCTCGTCCAATATTTCTTCCTCGGCCGTCCTCTTCCTTTCTTTCCTAGTATTTTCCCTTCAAGAATGTTTGGCATAAATACATTGTGTCTGAAGACATGTCCACTAAATTTTATTTTTTATCTTTTCCTTCTCCGCCAATAACCTTCTCTCTTCTTACACTTCCCTTAAAACTTCCGGATTTGTTTTTCTTTCCGTCCAGCTTGTTCTTGTCATCTTCCGCCATCTCCACATTTCAGCAGCCTCAAGTCTGCTCCTTTCTAATTTGCCTACTGTCCAACTTTCACTTCCATACAGCAGTGTACTCCATACAAATGTTTTTGGAAACGATTTTCTAATATCCATATTCATATGTTTACTGGTTACAATATTTTTCTTAGTCATAAATGCCTGTTTTGCCAAAGCAAAATATGTAAGCATGGATTTATAGGATGACGGAGGAGTATACCTGACAGAATATCGCCAAAAGAATCTCACACAGGTAAAAGAACAAAATCAGGCAGCAATTGGAAAATAGGAGCCGAGTTTGCATTTTGGAGGTGGGGGGGAGGGGTTCGTGAATGTCATGAGGTCCCCTTTCGCTGTCCATCTCGCGGCCGGGAAGACGACGGCAGGCGACAATATTCGGTGTCCTCATGTCCTCATTATTGTTGTTGAAAGAGGAGGGGTGGGAAGCGGGGGGGGGGATGAAAATGGCACGTCTCGGGGGGGCAACTTCAGCGCCAGCCATTTCGCCGCGAACCATTTCGGCGCGAGGATCTTCTCGCAAACAATATCGGCACCGGACATCTCAAAGCTCAAATAGTGTGACTGTTCTTTTCGTACGGGGAAATATATTATGACGATATCCGCCTTCTTTGAGTATTATTTAACTCTCTAGAATTTTCCTAGCCAGCTAAAGAAGCATTTTCTTAAAGGAGGGAATCAATGAGGAGAGTCTAGGGAGAGGCCTTAAGAAAAGGTTGGTGAAAACTCTACTGTCGGTGCCAAAATTATGTAGACTCGAGTTTGGACACTGATTAAAAATGAACCAACGGTACCTATATGAGTGTAAGTTACACCAAACTATGGCTTGTTTTATTTTGCGTTTAACCGTGGTTTCCGATTTACAATATACACTCAAATTTTTATTGCGGTGAGAGCAAAAAAAAGTTCCGGTTTAATGGCGTTTTCTAACAAAACGCTCTCTTTTACATTTAATAGTAAAGAAACTTGAAATTTAATCGATATGAACTTGTAGTATTGCGTAGCAAAAACGTAATTAAATGTATCATTAAACTTTCAGTTATTTCTAAAATGCCATAAAGAAGTTTTAAACAAGTTTATGAAACAAAATGTTTCTTTGTTATGAAAAGTAGTAGAAGCAAGATCTTGGTCTTGTTTTGAAGCTCTGTTCAGCAGTATTTAATAGCAATTACCATAGTAAATCCACATTGTGATATCGATTTTTAACGAGTTAATAAACAACCGAGTATTTTAGCGGACTCGAGCCAGCGGTGAGGCGGCCGTATTCGCGGGAGGGGTGGTGAAAGTTTTGAGCCCTGTTGACACTTGCGGGCCGAACCCGTTACTCAAACGCTCCTTCAGTGCATTGTCTCGAAGGGTGAAAACAATCGCTACACACGCAGTTTGCATGAAGTTTATTTTGGATAGCATTTGTGCTCTTTTTAGTATCCAACCATTTCCCATCACCTATTCTCATTAGGGCCTTTTCTTGATGCACTGACATTCACTGTGCCTAAAGAGATTCCAAGACATGGACGGCCCGCAACCCGCAAGTGGCAACGGGGCTCAAAACTCTCACCACCCCTCTCGCGAGAGGTAGTGAATTAGTAATATGGAGCGTGGAGCTGTATGGGTCCGAGACTTGATCGTTAAGAAGGAAGAATGTATATACGTAAGCTAGAGGCGTTTGAAACATGGCCGTGCAGAAGGATGGAGATGGTGAGAGCTGGGTGGCGAGAAATAAGAACGAGGCGGAATTGAATGCGGATGGAGAGGAGAGGAGATGGCGGAGGTTCGGAGAAGACAGGCTGGAGGACATTTTGATAAGTGAAGGAATGTTGAAGACGGGAATACAGGAAGGAACCCTGAGGAAGCGAGGAAGAGGAAGATTAGACGAAATAAGACGACGGAGATGATACGATGAATTTCAGAAGGATCTAATGGCGGATCACCTATCTAAGGGAAAACGGAACGACATGCCGTAAATGAGGAGTTCGGATAAGTTATGCCCAATTACCCATCAATCAGCCGGTAGAATATTCGAATGAATGATGCAGGCCTCCGGCGTGTTTCTGTCAGGAGATGTAAACAGAAAGTAATTGGGAATGTAAATTGAACCCAGAAAATTATAAAATCGCGCCACAATGGTCGGCGGCGAAATGGCTCGCGGCGAAGAGTGGTAGTAAACCCGTCGGGGGAAGTCCGCAGAGAAGAGGTCGGGTTCGTCTTTGAGAGCGAGCGAGCGACAAAAAGGCGGCAGCAAAGACACGTCACCACTTCATTCGCCAGGATTGGCGTTTTGAGTTTTTGCTCAATTCAGTCCCTCATCACATCAATGGTATTCAGCTCGCTTCACACCTCTTAGGGTAGTTTGAGCAAAATATTTAACCTAGAAATCAATGAATTTGGTCTCATTTTAAAGAAAAATATCTCACCCTTCTAATGACCCCAAAAACTAAACCCCTTACCACATTACTTTCGGAGTTATATGCTAAAGTATACCAGCCATTTTACATGGGAAATGGTAAATATCTCACCCTTCTAAAGACATAAAAAAATCAACCCCTTACCACATTAATTTCGGAGATATTTGCCGGAAGATACCAGCCCTTTTACATGGGAAATGGTACGTGTATGCACTCCAGAGAGACATTATTTACAAAATGAAGTATTTCTAACACTTAGATGTCGTAATATATAATTATAATAATAATTCGAGTAGAAACAAAAAAATCTTGAGCCCTTTGTCGGATGACTTTAAAGAAAAACTAAAAAAGCTGCGGAAAAAAATATTCCTCACTGGAATCGAACCCGGGCCCAGTAGACCCAAGCACCGTAATCACTCTGCCACTATATAAAATATGTAAATTGCCCGTCGGAAGGGTACTTATCAGAGTTTAAAATGTTTAAAGGCCTTTTTTGTTTAAACTATTGGTTATTTAACCCTACATGTGGGGTGATTCATGAACCACATACAGCGGGCTGTACAACTACTGAGTTTGAATAAAATCTGAGACCCGGTTACCCGACACTCCCCTTGTGAGCAGTCCTCCCTGAGGCAGGTATCGCAATCGGAGAATCGCCTACAACCATTTCGCCCCGACGACACATCTTCAACCCGCGTTGGAGAGAGATGTTTCGCAGTCTGCGAGGCCAGGATATAGTGGGAACGGCGGGGGGGGGGGGGGAGTCTCTTCATTTGCGAGGACCTCTCCCCCCCCCCCCCCAATGTCCCCAATCCCCTCCACTTCCTACCTTTTCCCCTCTCCGATTGCGATCCGAAAATAAACGTTTCAAAGCGCTTAACCACTCGCACTCCTCTCATTCGTTGGTTTGTCTCTCCTTCGTCACGCCTCGAGAGACCATTCATCCCCTCCCCCATTCGTCCGATCGCGCCCAAACATCGTTGGCATGAGCCCCTCTCATCTCTTATTGTTGTCTCTCTCTCTCTCTCTCTCTCTCCGCGGAGACAGACATCACTCGCGTCATCTCCACCAGACTGAGACGGGAGGAGATGACGACGATGGGTCTTCGGATGAGAGCACGGTCCAAAGCCAATCCGTTCGCGTGTCACCGGCCATCCGTTTGCTTGTTTGACGACAGGCATTGCCCTTCTTTTCTGTAAAATTACCACATTGCTAGTAATGGAAACAACGAACTCCAGCGTCTAATTAAAAAAAGTGAGTAGTCAAGATTTTGAATCTAACTATTTGATTGGATTAGTAGTAGTACTGGGGTTGATAGGGTGCGTCGACGACATGGTCATTTTGCACCACTACACGTCATAATTATAAAAATATATACATTATATGTCATTGTATTATAATAAAATATGTACTTAATTTAAACGCTGAGTCAAAATTTAAAATAATTTTACATCCTTAAAATACTATTAAATATGCCAATTTCATTTAAAAATGCCAAAATGCGGTTGAGAACGTCTGGGTCATCGCCGAGAATGTACCCCAGGTCTCCCACTAGCTGCAGCCTGTTACGCACCGCCAGGTTTCTCACACACTCCGTCAGAATATGTCGTATGCTAAGAGAACAGTCGCAGTCGTCATAGCGTGGTGGAATTTTCTCTTCGGTGAAGAGGAAGGAATGGGTCAGAGGCCAGCGCCCTATTATTATTTGATTTGAGCCGAGGTATCTTTCATCGATCAGTCTTGTTTGCAAATTACCCTCCTAAGCTCTCTTCGATTTCCTCATCGAAGCATAAAAGACTTAAAATCAAAGTAAAGGTGTAAATTGTTCTTCATATCAGTCACCGCAATACTAAGTTTTCATCATTTTCAACGCGGGTACAATTTTAATATGAAGACTAATCACTTAACACTTAACGTCAAACAAGTTATGGAGCCGTTTGTTCCAACTGAAAAAAGTAAGTTCAGTTGAAGATATCTGCTCTTTGCCACTTTTGCTCTGGGGACATCGGGCTTCTATTAAAATCCGAAATTAGTTAAGGGCGTTTTTACGACAAGTGTCTGCTCGAGACTGCAGACGGCTGCTTTCTAGACTTTGATTCATCAATTACTTTATTGATCAAGCCCACGGACTTAGAATATAGATCAAGCCTAAACATTCTATTATTACTTGCAACTTTCTTCTTTGGCCAAACAAAGGAAAAGACACAAACGGACTGGTTAGCGCCGTAAGTAATGATCACGGTTAACTAATTTTCAAATAAGGAAAGCATACATAACACTTTCGATGATCAGTCATACAAGCCAGCCACCTTAAAGTCCGTAATACTTCGCAGTTTGTGAATTAACGATCACACTTTCTTAATATCCTTTAAGTAATTACTGCGATGATATAAAGAAATATAGAGAATGTCATTACTGTTTTAATGCTATAGTTTAATTATATAGTATCTGAGTAAAATTTCGTTCTCCACCTCGATCACCTGGAAATAGACCATAACCAACATGTATTCAGCGAGGTTAAATATTAATATTGTATATTTATGGTAAGTTTTACATCTCGTGCGGTTTGTACATACATTTTATTTAACTTTTTCAGAGGAAACGCACTATTTTTAATCATGGCTGTATTACACATACACACCCCTCGTTACGTGCAACCTGAATCCATCAGTCTTGTTTTCAAATAACCCTGCTAAGCTCTCTTCGATTTCCTCATTTAAGCATAAAAGACTTAAAATGAAAGTAAAGGTGTGAATGAAACTTTGAAGACAGAGTGAAGGAAAATAGAAGACGTTTTATTGACAGAGACAATAAATATTGTTTTGCAATTAATTACGTAATTTCCATCATTTTAGCGAAACTGTTGTTTCAGTGTTGACAAAGAGCCAAATTTGGGCTTCTCTGAACAATTTTAAATAGCCCGGCAAATATTTGGGATGAGGTTGTTTTTGTCACTCAATCACCTCTTTTAAGGTAATTTGAGCGAAATATCATTTTACTTAGAAATCAATGAATTTGGTCTCATTTTAAATAAAAATATCTAACCTTTGTAATGACATCAAAAATGTAATCCCTTACCACACTACATTCGGAGATATTCGCCAAAAAATACCTGCCCTTTTACATGGGAAATGGTACGTGCATGCACTTCAGAGAGACATTATTTACAAAATGAGGCATTTCTAACATTTAGATGTCGTAAAAAAACTAACAGTGTGTAGTTTGCATGTTTTCTCAACTATATTTGAAAATTAATCATATTGTCACCTTAATAGGTTCTTGGGTATCACAAAAAACCTTTCGTTTTGAAGGAGTTTCAAACGCACCGCGCGAAAAAAATGAGTCAAGTTGAAGACTTATTTAGATATTTTCATTTAATTATTACAATTTCTGTCATTTAAAAGTATATAATTGCACCATTAATAATGCAATATATAAGTCGTGCGTCTCACGGCAGGTGAAATTAAAATTTATAATTCGAATATGGTCTCTATTATGACTAGGGAACTATCTCACTCGGACTACCTTAAATTTAAAAATCTCCTTTCCTGCCCTGCAATCCTCTGATGTAACCGTGCATTTTGATCTTCGCCTCTGCCATTTCTTTCCCTTTTTCCTCTCTCCTGTTGAACACATTCTCTCTTCACATTAAATTGCTTCTCTTTCCCTTGAATAACCCCTCTAAATAGCCTCTGAACGTCCATTACCTTCACCTCATCCAATCACTCTCCCTTCCGGCTCGCGGTGCACGTACAAATACGTAGAAGATGATAATTCCAACATTTTGTACCTTGTCGTATCCCAGCGTCTTCGAGGGATATTGGCGACAATTGAATGAAAAAAAAACCCAATGAGTCGAGCGGCTGCCTCGCGGGTTAATGTAGAGGTATCGTTGAATTGGCGGAAAGGTAATTGGAATATACCGGAAATGACCCGAGCGGCTCCCAAGTGACAGTCAAAGAGTTTTAAGGAGAAAATACACAAAATGTTATACTGCGCGCCCGGCGCACGCTCAAAGGGAGAGATAGAGCCCAAACGTCTCTCCTGATCTCGAGTCCCAGACTGGCGAGAGGCCTTCTCACTTTGGTCCTCTCCTTTGGATGAATCAGTTCGTCCGGTGTTTCCCCCCCCCCCTTTCACTTTATCATCACGAATGGTCATTCACCTCTTTAGTCACTGATCGGGATTACTCAGCGATCACCACTATCCTTATCACAGACTATCGAGTAAGTGATTCACAGGGACATCCCTTAATCATCGGCATCCCTTAATCATCGGCATGCATCATACAACAACCTTGATAATGGCACTATGTGTTGAGAGCATAGTCGGAGCGAATAACATGTGAATGTGGAACTTTAGAGCAGAGTTTTCCTCATACCATTATGGAAATATCTCCTCATTGCTGACAGTTTTTGCTAAACGAGGCGCTCAATCATCGCCACCATGAGCGAATCTCATTGTTCATATACAATACTCAAAGATTTTTCTTCGAGTGGCGCTGCCGATGTGAAGTAACCAACCAGTGGACCAAAGTCATTTATTTTAGCGTCACATAATCTTCCCGTGTATGGTTATGGTTACCAGAACAGAACCAAGTTACCTTCTACTTCCGACTCACCGAACCACTACATTTCATAAGTCGTTTGTCGTGGCCGCCTCACAACTTTTGGAATTCCATTCCAATTGATGTGAGGAAATCTCGCTCTTTGGAAATTTTTCAATCTAAGTTGTATGAAATTTTATTAAATGAATGTTTTCCAGAATAGTTTAGCCTAATCAGTATTTAATTCACATTTCCAATTTTTTAAAAATTTTTATTAAACAAAAATTGTTCTTTTTCCCTCATGGTCCGTTTATGTTTTTTATCTTGTATCATATATCCATACATTGATTGCATTTCTACCTTTCTCTGAGTTCAGCTGTATAATATCTACAGTTATTGTTTTCCAATGAGAGTAACTGCCTTTGTCTTTTTCTTTATACATTGTATGTTATTAAGCTCTATTTATTTTTTGATTTGAACTA
The DNA here is from genome assembly GCA_963169105.1 of Ceriagrion tenellum. NCBI lineage: Eukaryota > Metazoa > Arthropoda > Insecta > Odonata > Coenagrionidae > Ceriagrion > Ceriagrion tenellum. The sequence continues at coordinate 159,116,875 of OY720636.1, forward strand.
AATAATATGTTACTTTGTTTATTACCTCGCTGCTATATTATTATATAATTATTTTATTGTAATCTTGCTCTAAGGGACATGTGTCCCAGAGTAAAATAAATGATTATTCTATTCTATTCCCTTCCCTGCTCTGCCGACGACACCCTTACAGAGACAATGACTTCTCCTACTGTAGAGCGTCGCGGCGCCGGGCATCCACTCCGCCGCTCTCCGCCTGACGACGTCTCCCCGATGGGCAGTCCCACTTCCTCCTCCTCACAGATCGATCACTTTTCGACGCCACTCCCCCGCACTCCACCCACCCCTCGTGGCCTCCTCGTCTCTCACCTCTTCGGATGACTGCGACTCCAATGGGATTGCTCCATTTGCATAAGAGCGCGCGTTTACACGCAAAGCAAGCACGTGCCCGATCGCTCGTTGCACGACATACGGGAAGGCACGGGAGTCGAACGCGGGACACGCAGGCAGAGCCGGTGCTCGAGATCAAATGTCCAATTCTCTTCTCAGACATTACTATTGAATAATCCAAAATTAGCATCGACTTACGAGGACAGACAAACTAGTATTATTTGTTTATTTATTTGTTGGCGGGATAAACCCTTAAAACAAAACCAAATACATGAAACATGATATAATAAATCATACACTTGCAATTCAAAACAATAAAATTCAAGTCATAATTATGTTTAATTAAACGAGAAAACATGATACACCCTTAAAACAAGACAAGAATATGAAAACATAGTGACTCGAGCACATACATGAAAACATGAGATAATAAGTAGAACACATTCAATTCAATACAAATAATTCAAGTCATGATTAAGTTAAAAACAAACCAGATGACTTGAGAAAAAAGAAATGACATATATTAATAAATGTTAAAAAGTTAGCCTCTTAATTTTCCTTTTAATTTCTAGGAGGGAATAATTAAAGAAATCAATGTCCTTACATATTATATTTCCATCTCTTTGTATTTGGACCATGGGAAGGTGATAAGTGTTGTTTCTCGAAAGGTGAGGGAGACTGAGCGTCTTTTTATTTATTGTAAATACTGCAGGAACATGAAAATGTACTAATTCTAGTAAATGACTGCAGTCTATTGCATTTTTTATTAAACGAGACAGAAAGTTATCATAAATATGTGCAAAAGTCACACATAAAATGCCGATGTGGGGAATACCCATTCCACCGTGGATGACCATCGGCGAATCCCAGTGAAATGCAAATACTTGATCATAGTGTTGTGCGGCAGGGGCTGTAGGCAGTCGTTCCAAAAGAGTCCGAGGTCCAAACCGAGCTCAGACCTCGTACCACCCGTGAGGTAACGCTCAACCCACATGGCTAACATCCACTGTCACTCTTTGGTGATCCAGCAAATGGAACACGGATGGCTGGGTACTGAGAAATCATTCCAATCATGATGCTGTGCTGTTCATTGCTGAAATTTAAGTAGGAAGACGAGTAAAATAAGATAAATAAGTCTCTGAGATCATTATACTAATCACTTCCAGGTCACTAATTAATAGTAAATTTTGCACAAATAGCGTAAGTGGATTTTTTTATAAGATCGATGGAACACAGAGCCAAAAATTGTGAGCACGCACTTCAAGTCTTTTACCGCTATTCATGGCGTATCGAATAATATATTCCTTCCTTCCTCTTCGACGTTTATTCAGCATTACATCCTCCTTCGAATATGGAGTTACGTCTATAATATTTTTCCGAAGCACTTGGTCTTCTCTCACTGTCTTCTTTACCTTCCGCCTCATGATTAGCGCATCTACGCTCTACTTCGCCTCCGCCCAGCTCTCATTCTTTCGATTCTTCTCGACAACCCACCTCTCCAATTGTTTCCGCTCCACAGCCATTCCCTTTTGTCGGAGACTATTCTCTCTACCTTCAACTAACTACACTCCGTGCGAATGCTACACTAATCTCACCTCCATTCGTTTTTTCCTCACTTCCCACATCTCGTCAATTCCCCTGCATCCGTAAATGTATTATTTGCCTGAGATTTCCTCCAATACACGCCCAATGCTTATCCAACGATTTAGATGTTCTACTATGTCCATAGTGGGGATTCTATACAGACTTAATGAAGTTACTGACCCATTTGCCCTTAAATCTGTGTTTCTTAGATGTGTACTGTCCATCGTTGAGTACTGTTCTCCCATCTGGTCAACTGCGTCCCCCACTACACTTAAAATACTTAATTTCTTTTCAGCCTTAATTCCTAATTTCCGACCTTTAATTCCTACGCTCTATCATGAACGGGTCCCTCCGCTCTGATCATCTTCTCACCCGTTTTTCACTCCGCACCCCTGCCCCAACCACTCGCGATGCAAGTCTGTTTCACACACCCAAATTCCGTCTCTCCACCTCCCAACGTTCCATTTTCTACCGCCTACCTTCATTTTTTAATACCCTTGCCAATCAGTCACCCCATATCCTTGACCTTTTCTCCTCACGCAACATCTTTTCTTCCCAACTTAAACGCATTGGGTCCTCCTCTTCTTCCTTCCTGCCACAACAATTGACGATTTCTTTTTCTTGTTGTTGATTATTGTTCTCATTGTTTTTACTATATATTTTTGTATTGTTTTTAAACTTATTTTTTGCTTACTTAAATCCATTATAAAGGCCCTAGTAGCTGTTTTTGGCGTTTTATAATACATGATTCAACTCTCGGCCTAAGCGCTCAGAGGCTCGTAACACCAGGCATAATTGGAGCGAAATATGACAAGCTTCTTCTCTCTATCTCCGCGAGTGAGTCAGTAACTCTAAAACGTATTACTTTTACAATCTGTGACATCTGTACACTGATCTTCAATCGCAGAGTAATGCATATGTTGCGAGGGCAGATTCCAGTTTCTACGTCTCTTCAGCTCAACCTTAAATTGCTCGCTGCTGCAAGCTTGCAAAGCGCTGCTGACCCTGTGCGGGAAATTCCGAAAACGTCTATCCGGCAAACGCGCGCTTTGGTCCTGCCAGCTCTATGTTTTTTTTTCGCTCGAAACTATCCCATTTCCATCAAATTCCATTCTCACCGAAAGCAATTTCAGCGCTTTGGAGCGGTATTCGGCATTAGAATAACATTAATCGTCGACGGGCTTACTTTGTGGAATTTTTCCATGGTTTGGAATGAAATAACTTTGTACTTTTCCACACGGTTTATTATCCTCAACCGGTTGCAACATATTAGCGTCATTTTCAAGAGGTTACCAAACGCCAAGGCCATCAGTCTAACACATTTATACCCTGAGACAGAGAAGGGGGGGGGGCGAATTAGGAAAAGAGGTTGGGGAGGGAAGTAATGGGAATATGTGCAAGCTTACAGGAAGGAAGATCAGTGTTTTGAAAACATAATTCGGCAGAAGGAGGAGGGGAAACTCTTACAGAAAAAAGAGGTGAGATCATAGGAACAAATTCGTTTACCATCTTCTCCTGGCACAACCTGTGATATGCCCTTATTTCAAAGTTTCCCAAAAAATCTAATTTGGCACCTTTGTCTATATACGGTCAAAACTAACCTTAGAAATGATTATTAGACTCTGATCTAAATATTTGTTTCAGATACGGTGTATTCATTGACTCCAGGGTATTTAATTAAGGTTTATTATCATGCTCATAATAAAATGAATGCAGAAAAAAATATTTATCTTTACTGAAGGTTTAAAGTTGTTTAAAGCTCAGGGATAAATAGTGTAAATCAATCGCTTCCCTTTGATCCAAGGCTTAACGACACATTCTCCCTCAGGTTGCTCACTTCGGATTGGCCCGCCGTACGTTACAAAAGCCGTTTACCGCATTATTTATTTACGAACTAGAGGCCACTCGTTTACACCAGGGCGAGTGGAATGTAATCGAGCGCAGTGTCCTTTTCAAAACCGTCCGAGTCCCCGTTCCCCGCAATGTCACGATTGGATCGAGGGTTTGAAAGGAAATGGACAAAGGTCAAAACATTTATCATCGGAAAGGGATTTGTATTCCACGTTTCGAAACGGCGTTCTATCAAAATCAATCTATGAAACTTTCTACTGTTGCCCATTTAATCCAAGTATTGAACGATAGAACACCGCTGCGTCCACCACCGAATCCATATTGACCACTTAAACAGTAATTACTATCCATAGCCAAGTTTATTAAAAAGTAGAACTAGTTAATAACCAACCAAACTTTTTTCCACAGTACGCAGCAAAGTGTTTACGGAATTTTTACAAGGCTCTAACATTATTCTTGCATTGAGGTATTTTGCGCCGTGTGGTATTTCAGCTAAGCTTACATGATTTGCAAACTATTGATGACTCAAAAATAATATCATATATTTTAAGTGTGAAGCCATATCTTGGCCATTGTGTGGCAGGGGGTGATTCCACACCAGGCATGCATGAATGATACGGTAGAACACCGAAATTACATTGAAAGAGGTGAGGCCACCCTAGAGGTGGCTTGCAATGTAATTCATTGATGCAGATTCATTTTCTTCTCTTTCTTCTCGAATACGAATGCTTAAAAGATAAAAGTGGCGGTAAAAACCTTACAACCAAAATATCTCCCGTTTCTATCCAAATGACAAGATGTGACCCACGCCACTTCTATTGCTTACATCTACATCTACATAATACCCCGCGAGCCGCTGCTTGGGCGTGTGGCAGCGGGTGTTAGGTCACCTGCCGTGTAAAGGTGTAAGTATTTTTTGGAGATGAAATGGTGACATGTACTATAGGAGTGTATTTAGTGGAGCTCAATTTTCATTGTGGTCCCTTATTTTTCACGGAAAGAAAAAGTTCTTGTACCTAGTTGTAAGTAGTCCCACTACCGCTCGTACTTGACTCCTGTTTGATAAAATGAAAGCCTCCGAAAAAGCTAGGTCTTGGTCCCTTTATATCTACATACTACCCCGCGAACCGCCACATGGGCGTGTGGCAGGGGGTGGTAGGTCACCAGCCATGTAAAGATGTAAAAGTTTTGGAGGTGAAATGTTGACATGTCCTATGGGAGTGTATTTGGAGGAGCTCAGTTTCTATTGTGATCGCTTATTGTGCGCGGAAAGAACGAGTATTTGTACCTATCTATTCGGCAGTGTATCTCTCTTATTTTATCGCATCTGTCAGACTTAGAAATGTAGTGAGGCGTCATGATAATATTCTCTATGTCGCTCTGAAACACACCAGTTCTGAATATCTCAAGCAACCTAAGTCTAGCGTGCAGCCTCCGAATCTTTAGGGGCTCCCACCTTAATCCCTCTAACAGTTGTGTAACAGTATATATTCGTTCGTAGCAGTTTTTAACGAAAGGTGTTGCTTTTCTTTGTACTTTGTTAATTTTTTTGGTTAAATCTTTATGACCAGGGTCCCAAATGCTCACGGCGTATTCGAGGTTTGGCCTAACCAGAGCGAAGTAGCATCTCTCTTTTACTTTTTCATCCGCGGACCTTACTATTATACGCTTAACAAAAACTAGTTTCTTTAATGCTGCGCCGCATATGTTTTGTATATGTAATACCCACGATATATAAGATATTAAGGTAATTCCAAGATATGTTACTGTATTTGAAGATTTTACGTTTACTCCACCCATAGTATAGGTTTTTTATTTTTTATATTATTATTTATATTTTTGTGATGATTTTCGTAGGAAGTGGAATGTGGTTGTTGATATTTAATTCTAACCCCCACTCCTGGCACCAAGAATGAACGTTGTTAAGGCCCGAAGACAGAGCTTCAAAGTCCGCGTCTTCGCTCATTTCACTATAGATAACTGTATCGTCTGCAAATAATCTTCATTTACTGCTCATTCGAGAACTTAGGTCATTAATATAAATAATGAATAAAAGAGGGCCCATCACGCTTCCCTGAGGAATACCGGATGTGACTTCGACCATATCAGAGGTAAAACCAACAATAACTAACTTTTGTTTTCGATCACATCTTATGACACAGGATATGTTCGTGCGTTCGGTCAGTGGCGACCGATTACTCCCTCCTCGGGAAACGTGCCTTTTCTCTAAGAGAAGGGGGTTCCTCCCCCTCCAACCCTCACCCCCCTGCATCTCATGTGACGCACGACACCCGCTGAGTCACCATCGCTTCTTCTCCTTTCTAAAGGCGGGGCCAGGAATTCCCCGACGGATGTGCGGCCGATGGCGGCGGTACAGTCGCTGGGACGGGCGAGCCAGGGATGGGAGGAGTGTAGGGTTGGGAGGGAGGGGAAGTTCATGGGGCCGGGGGGTGGAGGTGGTCGGAATGACCCATTTTGCCGGACAAAATATAATTTTGTGAAATATCTCAGATCTTTTCAAAACCGATCGCAGGTTAAAGGTCAGGCTTACAGCCTCCGACACAGGAGCGTTTATTAACGAGATAATTCGCTTGGTGCGGTTTTTCGCGCTTTCAGCGTCAATTTTCGCAATTTATCCTACAAGCCTCAGTGGCTTCAAACAAACCGTAATTATTATTTTTATTATGAATAATGCCTTGTGTTATAATTCGACTGTAATTTATCTATAAGACTTTCCAAATAGCGATTCAGGGCTAGAAAAACCAGCTAGTAGTAGAAAAGTTTGTACTCGCATCTTTAATTTGAGTTATCTTCTGTGCACTACAGTGCACTGCGGTCAAACCTAAATTATCTTGTACAGAGTAGTGCTGGAAAGATCATCCAACAATATTTTGCTGCGTCTAGCAGCGTTTCTCTGAATAAGACGAGCTAATGTAATAACGTGTCGCGGCGCTGACCGCGCTTGCCAGCCCGCCGCGTCGGACGGCCGGGGCTAGGCTCGCAGCAACCGAAGTGTTGTTTTCAAATGAGTCCACTGAAGAATAACATAAGAAAGCAAGCTAGCATATTTCGGCGTGATATGGACCAAAGGATATTCCTATATATTTAGTCGGCCCTGTACTCTGTTAAGGAGTGTATCCATCACCAGTTGCTCTGTGAACGCGCCCAATTTTGTGGACATTTCGTTGAAGTAAAATACGTGTAACACTGAGAGATTTTGATGAGTGAACCACCGCTTACATTAAGGATTAACACATAAAGCCGCTTAGAGTACTCAACGTCTTGCGGGAAAAATGGTCCGGAGGCACCAAAAACGATCGCTCTCATCTCTTCGAGTACGTGATAAAGTATGAGAAATTAACTATTTCTCCATTTGTCACGCGACAGATTTCCATTTCTGATCTCAATCGTACATGAATGTAGTTACTATAAAACGGTTAGTCTACGTTTTAACCGAGGAAAAATGACGTAAAGGTGAATCAAGGGAAAAAGTTGTGAGATTACATAGACGTGTCGATTTCTTTGTTACTCATGTCAGGGAAAGATGGAAAAAGAGTGGCAGAAAGCTGCAATTGTTTCTTTAAAAATCATTCTCATTAATCATAATAAACCTTACATGATGATGGTAAAGAGACCGCTGCGGAAATAGTAAATCAGTGATTTGAAAGCCCTAAAAAACCATTGAAAATGAGAAAAACGTGGAAAGCTGAAAAAGCAAATGTTGCGGTGTCATGATCTTACACCCATGATGAAGCTCTCCACTTGATCTTGCAAGCCTATTTGACAAAAGCATAATACCTAATAGTAAGGCGAGGAGCTAAAATAAGAACTATAGACCTTTACCCCTCATATGATCGGATTCTTTTGTCCGATAAAAGATGCTACCTCTCGGATAGTAGCGTTACTGTTACAGAAACGACTGCCGAGTTGGAGCTGCAGGCCTTGCTGGATCAAATGTCGTTAGATTATCCCTAGTTCAAGAGCATGTAAGACACTCCTTGACAGAGTTTCAGCGTACAAATCTCACCCTCATGTCCAAGTACGGACTATACGTAACCATTGGACATTCAAATTACAAGCGAATGGCTCCGGACCCAATATTTACCGACAATATGATGATGACGACAACGATTGAGCCTTTGCAGCTATATGCATATGTCAACGAGAGGAGGCACCAGAAAGTAATCGTGTGGCCAAATCCATGGTCATCTTATACTCGGTTTTGTCGTCCTTTAAAGCTGTAGTTTACTAAGAAAGTTCGGAAAAAAGTTTTAGAAGAATAGGAGCGAGTTGGTCGTGAAATTAAATTATAATACTGAAGTAGTATTACGCCTTCTGTATACTGAAGGCATCAAGGGTAATATGAAGCTTTAGATCGTATTGAAGTGGATTTTATTTTCCTCTTTTGAAATACATCGCACATTTCCCACCAGGACTGGACGAAAACCTCATATAAAGATTTCCAGCCATACTGAATGCCGTAAGCAGTGAGTATGGTATCAACGTCCCAGATTTCAAGGATTATATTTTTCAAACTGCGCAAGAATTAATTAATATTATTTTACTATATGTACTCTCGCACCCTGGTATAAAATGCCACCAAGTGTGCATAAAATATTGGTGCATGGTGCTACTATTATCGGCTCTTCCGCTACCAAGAGGATATTTTTCTGAGGAGGCTCAGGAATCGCGCAATAAAGACTTGAAGAGATATCGTGAGTATAAAACTAGGAAAATATCTGGAGCAGCGACGAATGCAGATATGCTTCATGTGATAGTACTATCGTCTGACCCCTTAATATCGTGCCTAAGTAGTTTACGGAAGAAGAAGAGGGAAAGCGTTTTATAAGAAGTGATCTGTCTGTTTATGTCTCCCAGAAACGTAAAACTTCCAAAATAAATGAGAATTCTGACTCATCACTCTCGTCATCATCATAACGTTCCATAAAAAGCTGGTGTAGCCTGATTTCATTTAGCTTTGCAGCTTAGTGTCTTGCGGCAATGATATAAGTTTCATTGGATTTTTAACGTTATCTTTTGGGTTTTACTTCAGAATACTTGATATAAATGTTAGTTGCTGTCGTGCTCTTGATTTTTCCTTTATATATATGGTGCGTTTTCAAGAAACACCCAGTAACACTGCTGCTAACCAAAAGTATGCGACAATCATACATTTATTGTTGTTTAAAAAATATCAAATTTTATCTTAGTTTTCTACATTTGTACTCCAAGTAGCTTTGTAGCGATTAATTAAATATTTAGCACATCAATAAAAATTTATTTTTGCGCCAAATTTGTATCCTCAGCGTCTTCCCGCAAACGCGAATATTTTGCATTCTAGTGTATAAGTTATGGAATCAATAACTGCATGTCAAATTACCACCTAACTTTCGATGTTTTAAGTTATTCTGTTACTTGGATCTATCCTTATGAAAAATATATTAAAATAGCGGATTGAAACTTCAAATTATCCACCCAACGAATTTTGTCCGGCAAACGCCCTCCGACCACTGCGGGGGTTGAAGAATCCATCTCTACCACACTCTCCGCTCGTGTGACGGTTAAGATTGGTTGAGCGAGGTATCTCCTCCATCGTCATAATGGAGACCACATTTCATTTTTTTAATTTGAGAAGATGTTAGAAGCCAGAAGTAAATATTGTAATAATTATGGCGCGAAAATATAGTTTCTTAGGGCTGACATTCTCAGTTATTCAACAAATATTTATAGATTAAGGTTTTAACTCGACTCATTTATTTCACGCCGAAAGCTCAAATCGGTCACACGACAGAAAGTTGTGTTTTGCGATTCTGTAAAAATTACTGCGGTGATTAATTGATTTATTTTTTTTAATTATTAAGAAACCATACAAAGGCACATATTGTGAAATTAAGGACGTCATATATTCCTCATTTTCAAATACAATCTCTCTGGACGAAAATGCGGGTAACCTTTTCAGTAGAAAACGGTTCGTATCATTCGTTAAATATCTCGAAAAGGAGGGCGGTAATATATTTTGCTATTTTAGGAGAGGTGAGATATTATTCTTTAAAAAGAAGCAGGACTTTATGTAAAATGATATTTCGCTAAAACTTTGCCTTAAAATGGCGGCTTCCAGGTGTTGGAGCTAAATACTGTGAGCATTCCATTCCCTCTAGTGCGCCAATGACTTCACATCTCGACAGCTAACTTGCCCTCCATCCGATAATCACAGATCACGTGCACCTGGATAAACAGATTGGGAGCGAAGTTGAAGAGCGATAAACAACAATAAAGAACCAATAATGGCAGTCGTGATTGCTGCAAAGTTCAGTAAATGCGTCCAAAATTCATACTGTGAAGTTCATTGCTCCGCGCAAAAGAGCGTACGCTTTTTTTTACTAATTTTGAATGAATTCGAAAAATTCAGGGAAAATATTCGGCCGCGATTGTTGTTCGCCTATTATAGAATGGCAGCCGGCAGTTTACGAAACATTTCGCAAACGCACTTCGTTATCCATTCGACGCCGAATGTGTGCGCTTAAGCTCACTCGCACGTTCTGATGTGCGCTATCTCCAATGCGATGGATGAAAAGCTCCCATGATTCCAGAAATAATTCGATGGATTTGGTCTCATTACAAACGCAAAGATCAAATATTTTCAATGTTGATAAAGTGTTAGTGACAAATCATTATACTTTTGAAATATCTGTCAAAAACGTGCCAGGTACGAGTATGCGCTCCTGAGGGACGTTGCATAAAATAATGTGGAATTTTCAGCACACAGGTACCATCATAAATTTAACAATGTTTATCTCTAATGCATTATCAACTATATTGAAAAAGATTAATGTTTACAGTACTGTAAAAAAATATTTGGTCGCGGCTGCAAAATGTAAAAAAATGACTCGAGTAAAAACCTTATACCAATTACATTTAGTGAATTACTGAGAATTTCAACAAAACAGACATTTTTGTTGATTCAATTTCACAATATTGAATTCATGCCTAATACAGATGCTAATGTATAAAAATAAAATTTGAATTGTAAAACAAAACGAAGTCGATTTTTTTCATGGGGTGAGAGAGGAATGAGGGTTTGATAATGATAACTTATCAAACACTATCAAACAAGTCCTATCTAGTGCTGACAAAATTGGGAAGATATTTCATAGCAAAGATAGCAAGCCAGCAAGCAATATCTATCGCAATAGATAGCAAGCAAGATCTATCGCAATTATGATGAACTGCCCTCGAAAGAAAAGACATTTTCAATGTATCCCTTCTACTCTCCAATTTCTTCATCTCATTGTGCTTGTGAGAGTTCCTTCTGAGATGCGAGGAGTTTGGGAAAATATGGTGATCATCATCTGATAAATAGTCTATTTCGATCTTACGCAAATGGCTCGACCCACAATTTGCTCTCCGATGTGCTATCCTAATAGGGCGGCCCAAAAATATGCAGTGTTTTCAAATTTTTCGCGCCGCCCCCCAAATTCGATGACAAATGACTATAAAAATATTTTTGCAAAATATCAGCTCAATACTTCCAGTAGAAGCCGTGCCCCACGCATTTTAAGTTTTGGCATTAACGCCCTTAAAATCCCATAGGTTAAAAAGACACAAATGAGAAAATGTTTTTCCTCTTCCTCGTAGGCACGCGTTATGGGCTGGGAATCGGTGGTATACTTACAAAGATATTCTCATATAATGCGTGACATTCTCTCGGGATTCCCAGCGGTTTAAATTTTGGGCAGCAGATTAAAATTTAACCCGGTGGGAATCCCGAGAGAATTTCACACATAATATTCGCCGGGAAATTATAAAACCATATATATAATTTGTAATGTTTACTTGACTGACAAATAAAAACATTGTCCATTACGGATGCTTCCTTCTTTATGTTTTGGCATTTACAAGGTCGAGTTTCCCCTTTTCACACTCGTTTTGCATGAACTTCGGTTCACTTTTTTCGGTTCCATTTTTCTCATTTTCAGCTATGATTGCTACTTTTCAAAGAAGGCCTTTTTAATGGAATAAAACTATTGCATTTATATCATTCACTCCATACCAGGGTAGGGGTAATAAGAAGACATTTCTTTCAGTGATGGGGCTAAGGTTTCGCCAAAACAGCAGAAGAGACCAGAAAGAGAGCAGAAGAACCGAAGTTTATACAAAACGAGTGTGAAAAGGAGGAACTCGATCTTGCAAATGCCATATAACAAAAACGTATGCATCCATAATGGACACTGTTTTTATTTTCCAGTCAAGTAAACATTACAAACTATCTTTGTAAGTATATCACCGATTCCCAACCCATAACGTGTGCCTACGAGGAAGAGGAAAAACATTTTCTCATTTGTGTCACCTAACCTATGGGATGTTAAAGGCGTTAATGCCAAAACTTAAAATGCGTGGGACACGGCTTCTACCTGTCGTATTGGCTGATATTTTGCAAAAAAAGTTTTCTAGTCATTTTTCATTGAATTGGGGGGGGGGCGTGAAAATTGTGAAAACATTGCCTATTTTTGGACCACCCTAATATCCCAACATAATTCATTTCATGATTTGGTAACACTACTCAGGTTTCTGTTACAAACTTTGATAAATCTCAAACTAACCAAGCAACTTGACATCAACTGTATATGAGGTAACGCCATTTGAAACAACCCCGAGGTTCGCGGTCACCTAACTACACCTTAATTGAACATATTATTTCGTTTTTTATCCCAATGTGCTTTCAAATTCTCGAGTAACTATAATCGGAAAAAAAAGAGAGTACTGCCTTACGAAATTCATGATGGTACTGCGTTAAAATAAATTGACCATCCAGATACCTCATAGGCCAACACTTATATGGTCCAATAATGAATACTAAACAATGGTATTCTACACACTAACACTTTACTAAGATGTACGCCTTAAGGTCTCTCCGTGGGAAAATTCCCAATTTAAATATTGAGTCATCTTATAACTAAAAACCAATGCAGGAGATAAAAGATAAGTTGAAATTTGTTATTAGTTACATGAAAATTACACTCAAGTCTGATTGAGTGCGTGGTTTTCATTATTGTTCTTTGTAGAAAAAACATTGTTCATTCGTATATGTCATTGGTAATTAGTAATATAATGAAGTTCATGATTATGACGTTATGCCTTTTCACGCCTCTAAGAAATTTCAAGAGACATTCCCAATTGATGAGACATATTTTTACTGTAAGGACTTGACAGTTAATGTTAAGTACAGCTCTTGTCCATTGAGGTGGGTGCGATGGCAAAGGTTTCGAAAGAATGCGAAGCACATATTCGGTAGAACAATGAAATGCCCAAATTGGATTGGGGCAATTTTTAAAGAATACCAAATTGAACTTCTACGGTTTTTCATGTAAATAGAAGGAAAACGATAATCGATATATATTCCTATACTTATGGAATCGTTCAAAAAGGGAAGTACAATTCGTAATGTAGTGGACTTTCGGAATAATGAAGAACAAGAATGGTACTTTTCACTTGATAAATACATTTCCTGCTCTTCAATACGGAATTATTCAACTCAAGAAACAATGGCAAATGTTGAACCCCAGCAAAATTTTCGGAAACCTTAAGCATCGTAACGGTAATGATGCGTTTTAGGCAAGGCTTTAAAATGACCAATATTTTCATAGCATGTATTCAGCAGCCACTAGTTCCTTCAATGAAGCTGCGAGATTAATGATCAACTGTCTCACTGTTTGTGTTCCCTTAAGAGACTTTTATACTAATAAAGTAATAGCGATAGTGATAAGATGTCATTTGATCATTCGCGGTAGCAAACGCGAGGTAAGTGAATAAACGGCAGTATTACAAACAGACAATCAATTTGCGCCAAAGAAAATCGATTGAGAATATTGGTCTAATTATAGCATGAATTAGTGACCTCTTCGTGCCATCATCGACAATTTATCTTTTCTTATTCCGACAACCGAATTAGATCCTTTTCTGTGGAAATGAGGCTCCCGCGGAGTGGTTTCGATGACCCAGGTCTTGCTTCTTCTTTTACTGCGTGAGTTCATCATAGTTTTCATTCGGGACCATAACAGCTGTGATCGTCGTCATGAATAGTTCGAATAGTGACAATAGGCAGACAGTAAATCGTTTTCTTTATATTCTCTACGTTCTTATTTATGCATGATGTAAATATTGATATTCTAATTTATGCATGCTATTTTGAATCTGTAGTATTAGTCTTTGTATCCCTTGCATGTTGGAACGATTGACGATGGAATGTTTCTTGGTTATTAGATTTTTAATTGACGCTTTGCATGTGTGGTGCGCTGGTTTCAATGCAATTTCGGTGTTCTGCCGTATAATTCATGCATGCCTGGTGTGGAAGCACCCCCTGCCACACACCCTTTGGGTGGCTTGCAGGGTATGACGTAAATGTAGATGTAGTTTGTTTCGCATGTTTCGTAAATATTCCTGTTTGCTTCTTCGTTCGTGGAGGAGAATTTTTCCTCGCTCGGACGTTGAGGGCATTATGCAAGTATTATAAACCTCTATTATTTAGAATGCCATAAATGTACCCAGTATGTATTTTACCTGACGAATAATGTGTATTATAAGTTTTGACTCGTTGTTCCAGATTAAAATTCTTCAGTTGGGCTCCCATTCAAGTCCAGCCTTTATTTGACAAATAACATTTTATTCATTAATGCTCGACTTTTCGTGAGCATGGCCATCTGTTGGGTTACGCAATTGGAATAACTTATAGCCTTCTAGAATCGCCACGCAAACCTCACCCACTTTACTCCAGGATTTCATTATCTTCGAGCAGAATTGATCTTATCACCTATTCGATTCAAGTGAATAATCATGGTTGTGTCAGAATTACCTAAACCTAATGAAATAGATTTTTAATTATCGGGTTCCGTCTTAACTATGAATTTTGACTCCTCTAAAAATGTTCCCTAAGTGAAGCACGACATTCTCACGATTTTCACCTTGCCAGGAGTCTCAACTGCCAGCATTTTTTGGTTGATAATAATAATAATAATAATTTGTCTTTTATTTCGAGCGAATTTAGGCCAGTACAGTCCTCTCTTACAATTAACTCAATTATGACGAACACTCACAACCATGCCCAGGGAGGTGTAAATATCCTACCCCGGCGGGACTCGAACCCGCGACCTTCGGTTTGGCAGGCGAGGATTTTTATCCGAGGACTTTACCCCGCCGCCACCGAGGCCGGCATTTTTTGGTTGATGTGTATTTTTTCAATTGAAGTACAAAAAGGAAAGGTCATTGACCAAATCATGTTCCGGACAGTGGGGAGTAGAGGTACCTAAAGTTATTTTCTTTGCAAAAAATTAAATTTAAAAAACTATGCAATTTTCAAATGGAAAGGGGAATTAATAGGTCACGCAGGGGAAAACCTGAAGGTGTGACTCAATTAAGGTGAGCGATGCCACTGATAGTTCCAGTCAATACTCGTTAATTCCGGTGTCTGATGCCAGTAACATTGGGTGGTATTCTTATTGGTATTTCTCCTGCAACATCATTTCTCGTCAAGCGCTGATTGTTATAGAGCAGATACTTCGTTTTTCTCGAAATCGTTAATACTTTATCCTAAAAATCAGTACTTTCACGGAGTTTCCCCACGCAGAAACCTCTATACAACTACCGGAAGTCCGGCAGCTATAGTGAATGCTAATGTCCAGGTAGGACTTACAGAATCAATAATATGGAAATATTTAACGCCGAGTCTATTAAGTACTTAGGGGTCACAATCACTCACGACATACTTGGGGAAAACATATTCGGGAAATATACGGTCAAGCATACAGGAAGCTAGGCTTTATCAGGAGAATACTCGTAAAATGTGATGAGAAAGTGAAAGAACGTTGTTATTTTTAAATCGTTAGGCCTCATCTGGAATATGGTGTTAGTGTATGGGAACCATTCGAAGCGGGCTTGATATCAGAGTTAGATCGCGTGCAGCGAAAAGGAGCTAGGTTTGTGAAACAATACTACGATAAGTTTGCTAGTGTGTCTGGACTGTCAGAAGAATTAGGATGGGAATCGCTATCATAGCGTAGATTAAATTATAGGCTGAAACTCTTAACTAAATTTCAGGAAAAACATTTCTCTGACGACGTGAAAAACTCACTATTAACCCCCTCGTACTACGGCAGATTAGATCGCGCCAATAAAACTAGAGAGCTAGATTGTAGAACCGATAGGTAAAATATGTCATTTTTTACAGACAGTTGATGCGGGCGTTGACGAGTAACGTTTCACTTAATTATTCCACGCATAAAAAGTGCATTCACAGATCGCTCTCATTTTACTCCAGCCTTCAAAGCCGACACGAGCGTGGCAGACCGTTATTTTCGCCCTTGGGTATTTTGAGAGTTTGTAAAAAAAAAAACAGCCATTGTCATTTTAATTTTCTTGGTATGGTATTTTGAACTGAATTGTTCTAGTTTTAACTAAATCAACCCGTAGAAATTGCTTTCTTTCGCCCTTAAAGCTGCTAAATTTTCGCATTTACACCTTTGCCGTTCCATCGTACCATGGCTTTGGATTATAAATAAATGCTTCTGTATTCTACATATATTCCTGTCTCTTATTTATAACTTGTCATTGAAATTCATTATTTCCATATTAAAATAAATTAATGAGTTAATTGGCCCTTAACAATGATGAATTTATAAAAATATTTGCCAAAAATAATCCCATCAAGAGGAAATTTGGTCCAGAATTATTATTTTTTAATTTGCCACAAATTTGAAAATAATTTTCACAAATAAGGTTCTTGATAATGGGTTTGTAGTGACCCTTAAAAACCATGAAAAGGGTATGAATTCTACCTGATGCAGCCTTTCTATGTCCATCTAACTTCTCATTTCCTCTTTCACGGGTAGGAACAGATTAGCACAAAAAATATTGCAAAATATGAGCCAATTCGAGCAGTAAAGTATTTATTGCAACCTAGATTTCGCTCGTTACAGCCTCATCAAGTAATGTAATTAGGTTATTATACTCCTGATGATGGAGCAACACGCGAAATTTTGATCGTTATAAATATACATGTGGAATTCGCCCATTGTGTCGCCCATTTTTTGTGATTACTCAGTGGTTTCAAGCTCCCATACTTAATCCTTCTAAAATAATCCACTATGATACTCTCTGACGCTATTAGCTGTAAACTCTCTGAGAAAAATACTCCCTTGCTTAAAGCACAATTTGAAATTTTAATCTTAAAGTCAACGAGCTCGGACGGCTTTCAGACGGAAATATCGAAGGAGCTCGTCACCGAGCTCCTTCGATATTCCCGTCTCTAATCCATTAGGTTTCGTCATTGATCCGCGTGGATAATAAATGCAATCCCTCGTATTTAATGACCAAATTCTTCTAATCTCAGTCCGCATAGATGCATTTTCTCCTCGCTCCAAAATTTGGAAACCGCGAAGTAATGGCACATAAGAATTTTCGGTGGAAATCTACAAACTCGAGAACCATGAAACCAGCGGATTAACAGCGTGATGGCTAAAATCATTGCGATACCGACTTTCAACGTTCGTTACCAGTCCCGGCTTACTTTGGACGTTCGTTAACGTCCAAAGAAGCCGAGCATCGACGAATGAGTAGCGATTCAGGCATAACAAATGACTCAATTGACTGGATTCCTGCGGGCGCCGCCGCCGTTCATGGCCGGCGGATAGCCTTCCGCTCGCCGCGCCGCGTTCCTCGTCCACTGAGTCACACACTCTTTCTCTTTCTCTCCCACATGCCGTGGTATGCAGGCCGTAAGGTCATGTTCTCATGCTCCTCTCGCACTCCGGAGGAAGAAGGCATCCCTCCTCCTCGCGCTTAAGACCGATTCGTCGTCGTCACCCGAGAGCAAAAGCGGTGGCGGCCGTCGTCCGTCGTTTGTTCGAATGCTGGGGTGAACATGCGCGCCCTCGGGTGACGGACGCCGGCGGACGGAGTGACGGAACAAGGGTTGTCATAGATGGAGTCATGTCAAACACAGCGTCACATCGGGTGTTCCTCAGGGAAGTGTCATTGGCCCACTTTTATTTCTCTTATACATAAATGATATTAGCAACGTCGTTAAAAGTAAGATTAGACTCTTTGCAGACGACGCGGTTGTGTATAGGGACATTAACAATTCCGAAGATAGCGACTCGTTAACAATCGACCTACTTGCTATTCATGCTTGGTGCGAAAAGTGGCAGATGGAACTGAACAAAAAAAATTGCGTAGCAGTCAGTTTTTGGAATAAGAAAAATAGGCCTGGTAGGACGTACAGAATTAATAACACAGAAATAATTTACGTCGAGTCTGTTAAGTACTTAGGGGTCACAATCACTCATGACATATCTTGGGGAAAAAATATTCGGGAAATATGCGGTCAAGCTTACATGAAGCTAGACTTTATCAGGAGAGTAGTTGGAAAATGTGATGAGGAAGTGAAAGAACGTTGTTAGTTTTCAAGCGTTAGGCCTCATCTGGAAAATGCTGCCAGTATATGGGATCCATATGAAGCGGGGTTGATATCGGCATTAGATCGCGTGCAGCGAAGAGGAGCTAGGTTTGTAAAACGATGCTACGATAAGTTTACTAGGGTGTCTAGATTGACAGAAAAATTGGGATGGGAATCGCTATCACAGTGTAGATTAAATTATAGGCTTAACCTCTCAGCTAAATTTCAGGAAAAACATTTCTGTGACGACGTAAAAAACATACTATTAACACCCTCGTACTTCGGCAGATTATATCACGCCAATAAAATTAGAGAGATAGATTGTAGAACCACTAGGTGTAAAATGTCATTTTTTCCTCGTACCATTCGGGACCATAACAGCTGTGATCGTCGTCGTGAATAGTGCGAATAGTGACATTAGCTAGACTGTAGATCTTTCTCTTTATATTCTCTACGTTCTTATTTATGTATGATATAAATATTGATGTCTTTATTTATGCATGAGATTTTGAATCTGTAGTAGTAGTAGTCTTTGTATCCCTTGCATGTTGGAACAATAAGACGTTGGAATGTTTCTAGGGTAGTAGATTGTTAATTGGCGCGTTTCATGTGTGGTACGCCTGTTTCAATGTATTTTCGGTGTTCTGCCGTATAATTCATGCATTCCTGGTGTGGAAGCACCCCCTGCCTCACACCCTTTGGGTGGCTTGCAGGGTATGAGGTAGATGTAGTTTGCGCGGCTCGCCTGCGCTCGACTTCCGGGGCGAAGAGCAGTGGGATGCGCAGCGCAGGTCCACTTCAGCCCTTCGGCGAGGCCACGAAAAATATTGCGAGCCAAGCATTGAGATTCTCGCCGACAAGTGTGGGGACGAGACGTTCACTCATTGCGGTGAAAAAATAGACGAATGAGTTTAAGGTAGTCCGAGCGAGATAGTTCCCTAGTCATATTAGAGACCTTTTTTTAATTATACGCTTTAATTTCGCCAGCTGTAGTACACATCAATTAAATATTGCATTATTAATGGTGCAATAATATAGTTATATATGACAGAAATTGTAAGTAATTAAACGAAAATGTCAAAATAAGCCTTTAACTTGACTGATTTTTCCCATTCGGTACGTTTGAAACTCCATCAAAACGGAAGGCTTTTTGCTATCCCGAAGAATTTAATGCGGTGACAATATCATTAATTTTCAAATATAGCTGAGAAAACACAAGCAAAACGCTGTTAGTTTTCTTACGACATCTAAGTGTTAGAAAGACTTTATTTTGTAAATAATGTATCTTTGGAGCGCATACACGTCCCATTTCCCATGTGAAAGGCCTGGTATTTTTTGGCAAATATCTCCGAAAGTAATGAGGTAAGGGGTAGAATTTTTGTTGTCATTGGATAGGTGAGATATTTTTCTTTATAATGAGACCAAATTCATTGATTTCTGAGTTAAACGATTGTTCGCTCGGACTACCTTAAAAGACCGATCCTGTCTCCATCATTGGCCACTGGTTTCATTAATTGTTGCGGCCTCGAAAGAAATTTTCATATTATTAATGTAATGTAGCGATCACTTAATTCATTGATTGATACAATGGAATTTTAAATCTTTCAGATGATTTAATGGTTACACTTACAAAACCACAACTTAAAAAACACACACGACCCGGGTTTCAACGCTTGAGCGTCATCTTCAGGTGAATGGGATGGTTCAAGTGCAAATGCAGTCAATAGAAAATAAATTATCACCATTTGTCTTCCGTAAACCATGAATATAGAGCAAAATACATAAATGATAAAATTTGGAACGAAAGCATTTCGCCATGATTCGAAAATAATCAAAGAAAAACCATTTATGAATATGTCTTTCGTTGTTTACTACTGTTTTTTACTACTGCTGTCTACTACTATTGTTTACCAATACTATGTCATTGTTGTTCATTATATATGAATTTATCAGCATTAATTACCTCATAAATGTTTTATTTCTCTTCATTTAATACATTTGATAGGAGAATACGCTTCCGTAAATATAAATAGTTCATTTTACATTCACAGATCGTACATACGTACGCGAATAAGTCAGCTGAATACTTTGAGGTTTCACTTTCACGGAACAAGTTCACGCGGGCAAAATCGGTTTTTCAAAATCTTTGAAAATGACTGCACAAACCCAAATAAACACCACGGATTTACATTTACAAAGACCATGCGCCCGTTTTGAATAAGTCGAATACTAAGGGTTTTTTTACGATCTCAACTTATTTTAGTGAATTCAAGCAAACATTTGAATTTACTAATTCTATGGAATCCCAAAAGACGCTTCTCACGAACATATAAATCTGCCCACGAAAGATAAACCAGTAAATTTGAATACCCTTCACATACCGTTGTCTTGAACAGAGTCTTCATGTTCAACTGAGTTTGGCATTTTCTGTCCTCGTTTCATGGTACCCTGTTTTCCAGCCTGGTATTAAACAATTTCTGAACGGAGAATGCATTGCGTAATCTTGAATATTAGCGAGCACGCTGAAGTTTGATTCGGTGTCTGACGACCATCGACGTGGTCTCACGATGGAAGCTTCATATGTATCCTTCTCACTTCATGTAGTAGATATTTCCTCCCTAACATCCATAAAGTTACTCTGAAATGTCATAAATTATCAGCTGTAATACAAAACATCGCGCTTCCCGTATCTCCTCAACTATAAAGTAATAACCATCACAGTTTCACGTTAACGACAATGAACAACGGCCATTTACGAGTCGACGAAGAAGACTTTTTTCAAAGCAGTGCCATGGACTTGCTGAAGTCACTTAGGAAATTTAGGCAACACGTTGCCTAGGCAATGATGCCAAATATTTGAATCCATCGTGTATATCCATGGCCGCTGCCCTCACCACTTAACTCTCTTCGGGAAAATGGATATCCACCGAGTTCAAACGAAACGCATGCAATCCACGGTCTTCCACAAGTGGGTCACTCGAATAGCGCGATGTCGCATGTGCGTAATAAGAGCTCGCTCGCTCACCGCGTCGCTGCCTCACCGCGCTGCGGAATTTGCGCCATTAATACGCGCAGAATGTCCACGGCCACATCGCCTGTGTGAGTGAGTGTGCATTGCGCATTCCACGGGTTTAATTACGCGCGCATTCGACGCGCTCGCCTATTGAGCTGTCTGTTTTTCCGTCTCCGAGACGGGGGATGTGATTTTCAGCATTACCGCACATCTGCTGTTGTTTTCCCTTTCTCCTCGCGATTACGAACCGCCGAAATAACTATTCTTTCGTATTATGATTTCGATTAAACGTGCTCGTCTGAAACTCTTAACTGAGAGATAAACTTAAAGATTTCCAAATATATTTCTCGACTATAGCTGACTATTTCTGTACGAAATATTTATACACACCGCTGAGCGGTCTGGGTGAATGAATGAATGGTTATATACGTACATATACATTAACGAGCAAATGGGTGCTTGAAGTTTGCAAGCAAGGGGGGGAGTTGTATATGATGATACTCTTTAAATAACGAAAAATGAATGCACTATCCTTAAAAAACCAATGAAAGCTCTCAAGTCTGCGTGCTACATGCAAGCAAAGACAAATATTATGGAATTCTCAAAATGAATTACACGGTCCATGAGATATGGATACCAGACAGCTCTAGTACAAATCATATTATATCTCATCCCGTTATTAACGACTTCCCAAAAATACTATAATCAGTATACTGAAATGAACGTGGAACCACTGCAACATAACCTTATTTGACGGCATATAAGACGCCCTGGTACGTTAGATAGTCCATTTCAGTGCGACAATGGAAAAATCTATCCATAGCAACGAAAATGAAGAAATTTCTAAAACCGCCGATAAAAGTTTAAAAATTTCAGTTTAACGGTAGATAGGGAAACATTGATTGCAAGAATAAGATTCTGCAAACATTCATCCTCATATTTGTGAAATAATCAGTTTTGTAGCCCAATTCATTCATATTGTAATACTAAAATTTACACTAAAATTGTCTACACTAAAATTTTTCATTTCTCCCATTTAATCCCATATAAAGCTATCGATTGCAATAACTCGAAGCCAAATCGGCGTTTTTAACTTTTCCGATTTTTTCCCTATTTGACACATAATTCTAACTCTCCCCTGAAAATTTTACCCACCTAGCTCGTTTAGAAATGCCCGGGAATTTGGATGATTCCATAAAATTTTTCTTTGCTTGCATGTAGCACGCAAAACTTGAGAGCTTTCTTTGGTTTTGTAAGGATGATGCATTCATTTTTCGTTTTTTAAAGAGTATCATCATAAACTAACTCCCCCCTTGCTTGCAAACTGCAAGCACCCATTTACTCGTTACAGGGGAGGGTTATATTTATGTGTAGAGTTTGGTTAAAATAGTAAAAGTTAAAAAAATCGATAAGGCTTCGAATTATTGCAATCGCTAGCTTTAAATGGTATTAAATGGGAAAAATGAAAAATAAATTATATGTATTTATGTGTATACTAGCTAAATTTTATTTAGTCTTCTTTATACCATTTTACGCTTAAAGCAATATGGAGCAATTGAACTGACGATTGATTTATTAAATTTGCCATTTATGTATATTAGTTGATGGAAGTGCAGCTAACTACTAATTCATAGAAAAAGATACATTTAAAGCTGAAATCCTGAAGCTATTTTTCTTAAACCGTCCATTATGGTGCTGGGGAAATGGTAGTTGTATATAGGCATCATTAAATGGACAGGTGCTATTTATGCATCGCTGCTACGTACTGGGTATAATTTCTTCCACTTCTTCCTGTCCACGTCTACCGTAGCTTTGATGACCAATTTCAACCAACCAAGCTTCATGATATTGTAGTTTTCATTCAAAAACATATGCGATCCATGAAGAACATTGGAAGAGAAAAATTGAATATGAAAATTATTATATTAAAAATTTCGATTCGGAGCGAAGTTTTATAGTAAAATTCTACATGTAAACCCTTATTTAGTATGCTGTACTGAAATGGAATATCTAACGTAGAAGGGTGTATTATATGGCATCAAATTAGGATAGGTCAGTATGGAGGAAATAATTGAAACGGAGTATGTATACAAATATGTATTTGTGAGTGAAACTTTATGACTGTGCCCAACCCGGAACGGAACGGCGTGATTTGTATGCATGTTTTTATCTGTAAGTATTTGGTTTCCAATGGCATCGAAGCAGACGATGTTGTACACATATGCTATTTTCCCTATTGCTCCGAACTGTCGAGAATTAAAGAACCGAAGCAAGAATCACTTTAACGTACAAAGGTTTATGTTATGTAATGTTAATATTTCACGAGTTATATTTGCTTGTGGGCCCCGTATTCGATTAAAATTGTACCGCTAAAAAAATGCGCGGTGTTAAAGGGAAGATCGCAATAATTTCATAGTCAGAACATGGCTAAATGCGCAAGACTAGTGGCTTCACATTTCTCGCGTAAGGTTACCCCTGTGATTGGCAGCAATGTGGTGTTCCTTATTCAGTGTAGCCATAAGATTTCTTTTTCTTTTCGACGTGAATTTTGAGTGCGAAAATATTAGCACACGACAATACAGCGTTCATAGTGAAGTCTCCACGGTAGACTATGAAATTTTGGGTTAGTTAGGTTACTAGAAGTACACTTAATAATTTTGGCGAGATCAGAAACTTAACTGCATGAAAGGTTCATTCGACGAATTAGGAGGACATCAGGACGAGACGCGGTGTTGCCCTCAACGAAGTCAAACCGCAGTAACACCCGGGGGCGAATTTTCACTCTGAAAAAATGCTCTGCAAACGTAGCATAGACAATAGTCGAATTACTTCTCACCTGATTTCTATTTGTGCGAATGTACACACTTGGCTTCTTCCTTTTCAATCTTGGGAAATCCCGGCAATTCAGTGGCCCAAAAAGTCTACTTCTTAGGTTACCCTTTTAAAACGAGCTCAAAGTGTAAGGTAATAAAAAATATTCAATCACCTGCAGTTATTACGTTAGTTAATGGCAGGCCTAATAAATATAAAACAAGGATTCCCAAATGCGATGCTCATATTATTAATGCCAGAAAGACTTATAATCACTCTCCCTGCTGTTAATTGTACACGAAGCACCTTCGTGAATGTTTCCTTCTACCTCTTTTCATCAATGTCAGAGTAAACTTCTCCAATTAAAAAGAGGAAAACAAGCGAATAGAAAAACAAACATTATACTAAGCTTTGCAATGGCATTAAAATTTGATGGTCGAGAAGAAAATGATTTGGCGATAATCGAGTGGCTGTGAAACATGAGAAGAAATAAAACTTAAACATAAAAGAGTAAATAAAATAGTAAACATAAAATAGTAAAAAAAAATAAAAAATTGAGGTAAAGAAAAGTGAGCCAATGAACAGAGAAGTAAATCAAGAGAAAGTCACCATCATGCCTGAGAAGGAAAAACTGTAGCAGTTTGAGAAATTTTTCCATCTGGAAAGTAAGATCACCAGTGATGGAGGAAGAAGGAATGCCATATCGGGAAAAGAGGCCCGAGATCATAATGCATTCCTTACACAAGAGAAATCGGCTAAATCCTGGCTAGGAAGAAGCGAAACACTTCATAAAGATATATATTTGTAACATGCAACTAAATGGGAGTGAAGCTTCGACAAAATTAGCAGTGGAACAAAAAATATTAAAGGTATTGGAAATAAGGTGACATCAATGAAACATGAAAGATGAAATGAGCGGGGAAAATGACGAATGAAGAAGTATAACGAAAAGTCGGGCAGAAGCAGATGCACTATGGAAATTTGGGAAGATGGAGGAGAGAGAGACTATATACTGATTGGGAACATTTTGCGATACAATAGCCTGTCGATAATAAAATAATGGAAGCATATATGAAAGGCATACATCACCAAGGGACACTGAGATGGCAAATTATGAGGTCGAAATAAGGATTTATGAGTTTTAAAAAACCGTTATCTCAAGGAAAAGTGTATTTGGAAGCTGCACAACTGGTGACTGTTGAAAAGACGATGATCGACCAATGAAAGCATACATGATGGAACGGTGATCATAGTTTATTCCCTGAAGTGTTTTTTCGTACGAAACGCTCGTCCATTTCCACCATTCCATTCAAAGAGCCATGTAATTAAGTAACCTATTACGTAAGTTTATCGGCCGTTCTCCCAAGATTTGCCACTGTGAAAGCCTTTACCGAACCACTTTCGCACTAAAACGATTCTCCCTTTCCCATTATGCTACCTGTACCCTATTCTCTCACCTTCTCATGGTTGATGACCCAACAACTCCTGCCACACGCCCTTCCTGTCGATGGTAGATTGTGTGGCCATACGGGTCAAATATTACGCGTATCACTATCACACCTACAATCGCAAATCAAGGGATAGTTGATATTTTTGGGACTCTGGTCATAAAGTTTTAACCAAACAAATTAACAAAATACAAAGATAAGCAGCACGCTTCGTTAAAAACTGCTACGATCGGACATATAGTGTTACACAACTGTTAGAAAGATTAAGGTGGGATCCCCTAATGACTCGGAGGCTGCACGCTAGGTTTAGGCTGCTCGATAAATTCAGAACCGATATTTTTCAGAGCGACACAGAGAATATTATCATGACGCCTCACTACATTTCTAGGTCTGGCAGATGCGATAAAATAAGAGAGATACTCTGCCGAACAGATAGGTACAAGAACTCGTTCTTTCCGCGCACAATAAGCGACCACAATAAAAACTGCGCTCCTCCAAATACACTACCATAGGACATGTCACCATTTCAACTCCAAAACTTTTACATCTTTACACAGCTGGTGACCTACCACCCCTGCCACACGCCCAAGCGGCGGCCTGCGGGGTAGTATGTATATGTAGATGTATGTTTTTAAAAAGTCATTCGTATACTATTATTGGGTGGGTAAAAGCGGGCGTATGTTTAACCTCTGTATTAAATCAAACATACATGGCTCGCTGGTCATAGGCCATCGTCATTAGGTCCAACAAAGCTGTCCCTTGTATAAGAGAAATCACGAGAGTAATTTTATCACCAGAATATAAAGAAGGCATCAGCCAAGGAAATAATCTTGTTTACTGAGCTTCACAATTTCAAGAAGTGAATATCATCACATTCACTAGCTTAAAAGAATCAGGCCGCATTGGAGATGAAAAATAAACGCCTCTATGGTACAGCAAGAAAGGGGAAATTGGATGGGAAAATATATCAGAGGCCAGAAACAGGAAATATAGTAATTTGATAGATATTCTATCAATAGGAAAGTCAAAATCGCCGAGAATACAAGTGCCCCCCTACTTTATTATCTATTATTTAGTGCAAAGCTATTATTCAATCCTAATCGTAACACCTCCTAGACGGTACCTTACCTCGGGTAACGTTGGGTCATTTAAAACTTACTTTAAGCTTTCTCGAAGACTTGTAGAAGCTCTCAACAAAATGTATGCCGTCTTTAATTTGATAAATCCATTGTGTACAATTCGGCGCGCCTGAACAGTAAAAAGCATTAGTCTAATCGGTCTTTCGCATTTCGATTGTTTCGCCCTCGGCAGGATACCCTCCTCATGTTCACTGACGTAATATGATAACTTCGAGGGCAGGAAAGGTGTGGCGCCGTCGAAGACGCGAAACATTCGGCGCTAAAAATCTCGCAAAAATATGCCCAATGCAGACAAGTGTTTCAATCCCTAAATCGAAGTCAGGCTCGGGGCCCATCGAGATTTCTCTCACACTGGAATCGAACCCGGGTCCTCGGATCGAGATATTTCAGCAGTCGGCACGCCAGCTAATTAAATAATTCCAGGCGACAGATGCCGTGGAAGTCAGCCACCAAATGACTATCCGGAAACGGAGAAATGCTCAGCGAGTGTCAAGGGTCATGGAACGCATTTGTCCCTCAAGCGAGCGAGGGAGTGATAACCATGTAAAACTTTTTTTTTCGGCGAGAGGTCGTCACACCGGCCGCGGGTGGAAAAAAACGAAGTGGGGGGGACAGAAAGGGGAATGCTGGGAAGGGGAGATGGAAGGAGGAAGGAGGGGAAGAGAGTTATAGCAAGGGAGGGCGGGGAAAGGAGGGGCGGACGTCCCGATGAAAGTTGCACGTCGGCCGGCGCATTCGGCAGTCGGTGCTAGTGCAGCCGGGAGAAGCGGACGTCCTCCTGTCTCGCCCGTGGCGACGTTCGACGCCGACGACGGCGGGGGAATATTCGGCGGTCGATGACGGCGCCGTCGACGGGGAACACGATCGCTGGAAGGCGCGCCTGACCGCGTGAGCCAGCCGAGGAGGAGGAAGCGCATTACCTACCCCACACGCGCAGAGAACGAGGAGGGAGACGTGGGGCCGGAGTCTTCGGCCTCTCTCCCCTGAACCCATCGCCCCTTCATCTTCATCCGAGACGACCGCAACAGACGGATTCTCTGGGAAGGGCCTTCCTTCCCGACCCTCCAAACCACTCCTCCCCCCCTCCGAAAGGTGCAATCCGACCGCCGCCCACTCGGGGACCCATCCCTCACGAGCTGAGCTAAAGCCTGAATCACACGATCATATTTTCCGTCCCTTTTAATGATAGCTCAAATGATCGCTCGTAAATGATCGTGTGACGCGAACAAAGTTAGGGATGGCTCCAGCGATAGGGATCCCTATCGCTTTTTCCATCATTGGGCACGTCCCTTTTTCCGTCCCTGAAGGCATCGCTGACTCCACCGTTTAGCCAATCAGAGCGCTAAAGAGCGACGCCACGTTCGGCTTTCAATGGAATGAGAGAAGTAAACAAATAGAAATGATGCGCAAAGGGATGGAAAAAGGGACGGCCAAAATGACCGTGTGATTCAGAAAATGATAGCTCGAGCTCTCATTGTCATGGTCCCTGAAAAGCTATCATTGGAGCTATCCCTCAGAGAGACGGAAAAAGTGATCGCGTGATTCAGGCTTAAGAGAAGGGCAGGAAGGAAGAGAAGGAAGGAGAAGAGGAGGGGAAATAGAAAAAAGAAAAAAAAACTCCCCTCCCCGGAATCTCCTCTTCCTCCTGAGGAGGTTGCTATGGAGACGAGACGATGAATCGGGCGTGGTACTTGGGGGGGGGGGAGGGGCGAAGAGGAGGGGAGGGAGGGGAAAGGGTCACCCGACTCCCGACCTCTTACACTGTATCCTCCCCTGCGTCTCCTCATGCCCCCCTCCTTCCCCATTCCTCCCCCCTCCCGTCTCGCCCCCGCATTCACCCCCTCCGCCAGCTCCCCTCCCCCCCTCCAACCCCGCCCCCTATCCTCCTCGGTGCGCCGGTATCTCTGACCTACCCTGTCATTCTCTCACCGTCCTTCGGCGGGGAAGGTCGAGCCGAGCGCTGCGACCGGAACATCAGACGGCGACGACGAGAGGTAGCAGGTCTATCTCTCTCATATGCAGACAGACACAGCGAGGACTCGACCGGTTCACCACTCCGATTCTCCCTCCTCATCGGGGAAATGGAGGACGACGTCTCGGGAATATCTGAAAGAGCGACGCAGTGCCTGAGATATCCGAGGACCATGTTCACCGCCCGGATTACGAGAGCGTCTGTCTCCACGGGAGAGGCCATTTCATTTTCGTCTCCCCGAGTGGCCGAGCGTCTGGGGCGTCGACCGCTGGAAGCCTTTTAAGCGCCGTTGGGGCGTAAACGTGATTCGAGGCGGAAGATTCCTTCGGCAGTGGATGCTCGAAACCGGAGCGGCAGAAGCCTGAGTGGATCTGGGTGAGTATTCCGCATAATGGTGTCGGGTGAGCAAATGAGAGAGAATATTCGGGTGACCTGTCTCGATAGGCCGAAACCCTTGTGTCTGAGTGTGTCTTTTTCCTCATTTTCCGACGGCTTTTGTCTTTCTGGGGAAAATGTACCGTCGCGAAGGAAGCGTTCTTGGAATGGCTGATATTATCGCTCTACGTTTTGGATTACGGTGCTGGAATGCTTGCTCTATGACGCGCACTGCGGACGGCTGTGGTGACTCATGTGATTATGCGGCCTGAGTGTGTCACACCGGGAGAGAAACTCGGCGCTCGTCGTATCTTTCGCTTTCGTAGGGAGAGCGATGGAGAACGAAGATACCTGACGGCGTGTCTTATATAAGGGTGTGACTCGTCTCGCGGACGAGAATCGTCCTCCAGTGAATGCTCTGGGACGGAAAGAGCTCGTCGCACCGCACGCAATACATTTCGACGTGGACCGAGGTCGGTGAGAACTCGAGGGATAATTCAGCGATGTGGAAACGGAAAAGAGAACTCGAGATGAGTGTTCCCATTTCGGGATTCGACGGATCTGCTTCCCGTTATCGCCAAATGCCCTCCATTGAAATGGCCTGACATCCGCCAATGCGGTGAAAAGGGGAACCGTCTCGGGAGGAAGGAGCTCAATACTGTGAGGGACTCCGTAGACCCTTGAACCGCCCGCGATTGCCTCTGAAGTCGGGAGTGTCCCTTTGTTCAACTTATGAGCAGGTACCTATAGTCTCGGAACTCGAAATAGTTTTTTCCTGGAACATATTGGAGACATTCCGCTTGTGCCATAGCATGATAGCATGTACGCGACACGGACGATCCCCTTAAGTTTCATGTGCTGTATGAGGTGCACTGCGATTTTTTAAAACAACTTAGAAATACTCCACCACTCAATGTAGTCTCATTCCCATTCTTCCAGGGTGTCTTATTTCCGTTTTACTCTCATATGCTCTCACACATCCGCCAGTCGGATTTTAGAAAAAGGACAAAAGATTTCATCGCTCTTAGCATGTAAAATCTCGCCATTGTCTCTGCCGTGGATCAGACCCGAAAATGGATTGTCTGTGTCATGTCGAGGAGGCTCCACAAGGAAAAGCTTGCGAAGAATATTTGAGTGAGCCACGTAGCCACTTGCGGCCGATGTGCTGGGAATCCCGTCCCGACTTGCCTCGGGACGAGGGAGGGGATGGGGCCTGCACTCGATGACGTGCATCCCGAGACAATTTTGTTTTTTTTTTTTTAAATTCAGCCATCACTGCATAGTGCATGGATTTCGGGCTTTGAAACGGATCAACGTGTCTTTTTTTATATCCGTGAGTGAATACGATTTATTTCCATCGCGCTTCGTAGATGGTTGTCAGTTTACAGTCGCTTCTATCTGCATTCACTTAGGCGTCATCGTTCATTCTGTCTTCTATCTGCATTCATCTCGTTAGGCGTGGGAAACCAGAGGAGGCCAACTTGTGGCACGAAGAGGTTATACAGAGGAAGGAATCGTCTTCCGTCTGGAGGACGAAATCCCTCCTAAAAGGATTGGGAGGACGGGAAGGACGACGACGGAGGGAAAGGTGGGTGGGTTGGTTGGCGGCCGTGGTTTGCCATTTGCCCGAGGAGAAGGCGGAGGGGTGGGGAGGCAGTCGGGTTTTCCCTGCCCACCCACCCACCCACTCACCCGCTCGTGTGTCCGGCGATACCTCTCTTCGTTTCCCACCTCTTTCTTTCTACACCCCCCGCCTCCCGTCTCGATAACTCCTCCGCCCACACTTTCAGAGTGCTCACCAATGCTGTTGCAATTATTTTCGCACATCACGTGGAATTTGCTGGCTGTGGTTAATTCAGTTTTGTAAATTCGAGTCGGCGAAGTCCCTGAACTAAAATATTTAACTTGACTTAAGGAAGTCCGAGCGAGATAGTTCCCTAATCATAATAGAGACCATATTCGAATTATCCGTTTTAATTTCACCAGCTGTAAGACACATCAATTACATATTGCATTATTAATCGTGCAATAATATAGTTTAATATGACAGAAATCATAAGTAATTAAATGAAAATATCAATCAATATTAATGTCATCCGACAAGGGGCTCAAGATTTTTTTATTTCTACTCGAATTATTATTATCATTATACATTACATCTAAGAGTTATAAATTCCTCATTTTGTAAATAATGTCTCTCAGGAGTGCATACACGTACCATTTCCCATGTAAAAGGGCTGGTATATTTTGGCAAATATTTCCGAAAGTAATGCGGTAAGGGGTAGAATTTTTGGTGTCATTGGATAGGTGATATATTTTTGTTTAAATTGAGACCAAATTTATTGATTTCTAGGTAAAATGATATTTCGCTCAAATCACCTTAAGAACCATTTTTGACGGATTAAAAGATGTGCGAAAATAATTGGTAATGAATGACGGTCTGTGAAGGGGTCAGTGTACGTAAGACAGTATTTATTAACCAAAAATAACGAAGGCAGTGTCAATCAGCTGTCAATGACTAGTAACTCTATGGGGAAGAAAGAGAAATCAGTAACCCGTCGCCGTAGAGATTAGCTAGAAGCATCAATTTATGGGGAGTACACATAATGTCGTCTTAAATGTTTATGTAAATTGATCAATGTCACACAAGATGAAAACTGGAAGAATCATTTCCAGCTCTGATGCATTCTTCAAAGCTCAGATGGTCCCTGTAGTCCTTTAAAGCTCTCATTCTGGAGGTTACGAGACCCATGGCTCCTGAGGTATTGTAGAAACATTTTCGACGATGGTAGATTACGGTAAAGGATGAATCTACACATTGATCCATTGTGCGAGGGAAGTTCAGGGGATGGACTGCGATTGTTTATTGGTGATGAGTGTAAGACAAAGGTTTACGGACGTCCGTTGTCGGGTGGTTGAAGTAGTTCACCTGTGTGCAATCATTACAGTCCAAAGCCACTGATGCTGGATCGTCAGCTTTTCCGAAACTGTATGAATCGCCGCCTATTGGGAACTGCGATGTCGTCGAATCCACGTCGTGTTTGACATCTTTGTTACTTGATATTTACCTTCAATCACGTTTGTCAGCATAGCCGTATTGACAGCAAGCTTAGTTTCGTCCCTGTTGTCCTCAGTATGTACAAAATAGAGGGTGGAGTTGATTCTAATTAAATGTATACGCGTGGATACTTGTTTTTCGTTATGAAGATTAGTTCGAATTCCTACTGATTTTCTAGTATATTTTAATTTATTCAATCGCTCTGTCTTTGACATTAAGCGGTGCGATTTCTATCTTCAGCTTGGATATTTTTATGCTTATGCTCCTTCTTGGTATACTATCATGGTATATTCGGTTTCATCGTGCTTACAACCTTTAAACGCGTGCATTTTTATCTCCTTCCCACATAAGGTGGACCTCATCAAGCCCTGAGAATCCAGATCATGAGTATTGAAATGAAAATCGGTTAAGGGGAACTCTACCATAACTCATCTCCCCTGTTAGATAGTCCTTTTCGTCCAAATATTTCTTACGTTCCAGGTTCCATTCCATTCGGCTGATGTATTTAGCCGCCGATCTTCATAGCGAGATATTTGTCCCAATTGTGTTCCATTAAGAGGCATTGTAGCCCATGTGATTCCTGATAATATTTCACAATATCATGTTCTATCTTCACACCACCCTTAACAAACACCTCAAGAAAGGTTGATAAAATTTTAACATGTTGGTTGAAATCATCCTCCACAGACTATGATGAGTCCGTAAACTAATGTCATTTCCTGCGCAGAGATGATGATGATGATACAGAGGCATTTGACTTTGCGGTATCCGCATTTGTAAACGAGGTTAACGTAGAAACGTTTTAGCTTACTCATCCTGGAAATTTATAAATTTGGCATCATTTCATAATAAAGTCATTCCTGACAACGACCAGTTTCACAGGACTTACACAGGAGTTTCACAGGACTTACGTATATCGCTCTTCCCTTGTTTTAGCATTGATACGATTTTCTCTTCCGGTGCTACGGCGCATAAGCCGCATAGAAGGTTTGTCTCGTAATTTTTATTGAAGAGGACAAATGAAGAGGAGGCCTAATAAATTTGTTTTAACGCAATTGATTCAAAAGTCATCCTTGGAATGTATGTTTGCGAGTGTGAAATTTTAAGATGGAGTGAGAATATTAGAAGGATTATGAGTGTCCGCGTCCAAAGCCCGTGAGATTCCCGATCTTGGAAGCAAATGGTATTCCTTCGCCAATTTAACGCATTAAAAAGCAGTTTAGAAATCCAAGATAGAGATTGGAAAATACTTTACTAATACAGTAAAAGATACTAAGATATTCAATTACATGTTGGCACTTACAATCTATCCTAACCCTCATTATCATCACATACTCTACAAGGAATTCCCAAGGGCGTTATTTTCCTAATATATATTAGGGAAAATAAATTCCTTGCAGGAAAATTTTCCCTTTCCTCATATAAAGTAATTTATTTGTCAACATTGCCGTCGTAAGCAGTCTCCATGAGCTGTAGCATC
Organism: Ceriagrion tenellum; assembly: GCA_963169105.1. Taxonomy (NCBI): domain Eukaryota; kingdom Metazoa; phylum Arthropoda; class Insecta; order Odonata; family Coenagrionidae; genus Ceriagrion; species Ceriagrion tenellum. The sequence continues at coordinate 159,150,400 of OY720636.1, forward strand.
GACGTTATTTTTTTTAAATTTCAACGCTTAGAAGTGTCATGTAGTACTCATCTCCCGATAAAGTTGACAATTCTCTTCAAAGAGCAAACCAAACCCACACTACGAATGTGCGCATTATTTGAATGAAAATATTCTCTTACGTATATCAATGTTTACTATACAACTGATTAATGTTACATATACAGGCAAACAACACAAACACGTAAAAATAAACGCGCGACGAAGCCAGGAAATATCATCTACATCTACGTAATACCCTGCGAGCCACCACGAGGGTGTGTGGTAGGGGGTGAAGATGACCAAACATGCACTATTGACATGCGACTAGGATATTTAAGGGAGGCATGCTAGAGAACAGGGTCACATGCAGCTAGATGGTTAGTATGTACATTATAAGAAAGAGATTATTGGTTGTTATTACATGCATCATTCACTACAGACTACTCTAACTATTTTTCACCTACCTATCCCTTTGCAACGCTGCCTATTGTTCTCTCTTATGGTACGCGGGAAATATTACATTTTATCAGTTGTTATCAGTTTCAAGGACAACTGTGGGACTTCTGGGTTAGCTGCGAGAAATTTCATCCGATCTACGAGGAAACATGCTGCAATGGAAGAGTACTTCTACTGGCCGACTGTCGTATTTAAAAAATACATTTCAGAGTTAAGAGACGACCGAATTTTCGAAACCTTTAGCGGGCGAATGAGGCTCGAGGAGTTGGAGTCACAGTCTCCGACAAGTTTCTGCTGTAACTATGAGGTTTCCTTTCACAGCAGATGCGGACTGCTACACGGTATCACTACTCACAATTCATTCAATTTTAACTGGATCGGTTCTGTGATAAATGCGGGAAAATGGCGGCGAATCTCGACGTCCGTGCATTCGAGAGCGAAGCCTATCTCGGTGTCGAAGATTGCTCCATGGATTTCGGATTTCACGATTCCATCCGCGTGAACAATGCATCTATCTACATCTACAAAATACCGTGCAAGCGACCAATAGGCATTCCACACCAGGCATCCAGCACTCATCCCAGTTCAATCAGAACCGCGCGCGTTCCCCCGAATGCCAGGCGCAGGGCAAAAGCAGTCAGGACAACGGTACGCAGTCAGACCACAAACTAGGAGAGTGATACGAAGAAGAACATGCTACCATACAGCATACTACTACAGATATAACTGCTGGTTAGTATTATTAAATAAATAGCACTACAAGGCACTAAGACATGCAGGAGTATATCATGCCGGAGATTGCATGCAGGATTAGTAGCTAATGATCATGTTAAGATAGTGAACACTACTGAAAAAACCTATTTATCCTAGTCAGTATCCTAGAACTGATCTATCACAACTATTATGGTCCCTCATTGTGCGTGGAAAAAATGACATCTTAAATCTATCGGTTCTGCAGTCTATTTCCTTAATCTTATTCCTGTGATCGTTCCTACCATAATAGTTTGGCTCTGGCAAAATACTTTGAACGTCTGGAAAAAATAGTCTACATCAACCTTTCGTAAAAGATTTAACCTACATTTCTCCCTTCGATGGCATAGAGGTCCCCACCCTTATTCCCTCAACAATTTTGTAACTCTACTATGTTTATCATAACAATTTTTAACAAATCTAGCTGCCTTCCGCTGTATGCGATCTATATCTGAAACTAGTCCTACTTCATAAGGGTCCCATATACTGGCGGCGTACTCCAAGTGAGGTCTCACGAGAGAAAAATAACATCGCTCCTTTACCTTCTTGATATATTTTCCTAGTATTCTTTTAATATACCCTAATTTACATCTACATCTACGTTATACGCCTGTCGGCCCCGGTGGCGGAGGGGTAAAGTCCTCGCCAGCTAACCCTAGGGTCCCTATGCTTGAATGATATGTTAGAATACCGAAATTACATTGAAACCAGCGTACCACACATGCAACGCGCCAATTAAAAATCTAATAACCAGGAAACATTCCATCGTCAATCGTTCCAACATGCAAGGGATACAAGTACTACTACTAGAGATTCAAAATATCATGCATAAATAAGGCCATCAATATTTACATCATGCATAAATAAGAACGTAGAGAATATAAAGAAAATGATCTACAGTCTAGCTGATTTCACTATTCGCACTATTCATGACGACGATCACAGCTGTTATGGTCCCGAATGGTACGCGGAAAAAAATTACATTTTATACCTATCGGTTCTACAATCTATCTCTCTAATTTTATTGGCGCGATCTAATCTGCCGTAGTACGAGGAGGTTAACAGTACGTTTTTTTACGTCGTCAGAGAAGTGTTTTTCCTGAAATTTAGTTATGAGGTTAAGCCTATAATTTAATCTACGCTGTGATAGCGATTCCCATCCTAATTCTTTTTACAATCCACACACCTAGTTAACTTATTATAGCATCGTTTCACAAACCTAGCTCCACTTCGCTGCACGCGATCTTATTCCGATATCAACCCCGCTTCGCATGGATCTCATATACTAACAGCATATTCCAGAAGAGGCCTAACGATTGAAAAATAACAACGTTCTTTCACTTTCTCATCACATATTTCCCGAATATGTTTTCCCCAAGATATGGCGTGAGTAATTGTTACCCCTAAGTAATTAACAGACTCGGCGTGATTAAATTCCGTATTATTAATCCTGTAAGCCCTGCCTGGCCTCTTTTTATTTTTCCAAAAGCTGACTATTACGCACTTTTTTATGTTTAATTCCATCTGCCACTTTTCGACTTGCCTGTGCACAAATTTCTTGTACATGATCTCGAGGTATTACTTCATCCGAGGTGGAGGGCGGGAGGGGGGGATTTTCGCTTTTTAAAGGGCCGTGGGGAGGTTCGGGGGATGGGGGGTGGAGGAATAATAGGGGGCGGGCAGGGAGGAGCGCGTGTGAGTGTCTGTCTGCACGTGAAAAGTGCCGCTCGCTCGGTTTGGGCCAGTCTCACGCCCTTCCGTCTCTCGTCGACAGAGAACCGAACCAACCAGCCAAACCCCCCCACCTTCCCTTCACCCCCTCACAACGTCCCTTTCGCCGACTCCTCTCCTTATGCCGTGGTGCGTCTGCTTGCTGTCCCTCCCCTCCCTGCGCCCCCCCTCTCGGTTGCTAAGGGGGAGACCCGTCGTGAGGCGAGTGCCCCCGACCCAGGCACGCTGGGAGGAGGCGCGCCGCGAAGGGAAAACCACGGCAAGCACCACCAACACCAAGCCCGCTCGCACGAAAGAGACTCCCACCCCCCCAACTCGCTCTCCTTCTTCCTGTTCACCACCCCACCCCCCGTGAAACATACTCACGCACACCCTCTGCCACCCACCCATAGTGAGTGCGATTGTGAGTGTGTATGTATGGATTCCCCAGTTTGTGTGTGTGTGTCTGTGAGGAATACGGCGAAGGAAAGGTGTGACAACCTCACACGCTCACTTTCTCACGTCACGAGGGCAGTGCGTGTTGTTTGCTGCCCCCCCTCCCCCCCCCCGCCACTGCTGCTCATTCGCCCCTCGGAGGCGGCATTCCCACCCACGAACCGAGCCCCGAAGTTGCGAAACAGGGCTGCCAAACCGAGAGTGTGCCCCACCGAATGGGTTTGTGAAAATAAATACGCCTGAAGTAAAGCGATCCATAAAGACACTCTCTTGGCTCTCAGAATAAAAGTGGTGCAGTGCTACGTAATACCCGTCTTGGATTGGATGTTTGGGGAGGCGACCGATGGCTAAGGTCATTTGTGCCATTGGGGATGGGTGAGGGAGGAAGGGTGGATAGAAACCCGGCGTCGGCATTAGCCTGCTCTTGACGAAAGGTGACAAGGAAACTACGGCTTAACGTCTCATCCGACAGTCGGAGTACTCAGCTTGAAGTGCCCTCCACAAGACACTCAAGAAGGGATCGGGTTTCCTGTGAAAAACATCCGCCTCGGTAGGGATTTGAACCCTGGCCGCCAGTGTGGTAGGCGAGTACTCTAACCGCCACACCAACCCGATTCCCCATCTTATTGTAAGGAGTGGAAACCTGGACGATTAAGAAAATATCAATGAAAAGACTGGAAGCAACTGAAATGTGGTTCTTAAGACGGCTTCTCAAAATTTCATGGATCGAGAGAGTTTCAAACGCTGAGGTCCTGCGAAGAGTAGGCCCTGATCGTTCACTGAGGAAGTTAATTGAGAAGAGGAAAATCTCATATCTTGGACACATCCTGAGAGGGAAAAAGTACGAAATCCTCAGTCTGATCTTGGATGGGAGAGTTGAAGGGAAGCGCCAAAGAGGGAGAAGAAAAATTTCATGGACACAAAACATCAAAGAGTGGACAGCGGTTAGAGATACTGGGGACCTGTTTCAACAGGCATGAGAGCGATGCCTGAGCAGCCAACGCACTGAATAGTGCATCAAGAAGAAGAAGAAGAAATAAAGCGTCCGGTCGCCAAACGAACCAAATGCAATGTTCACCTTATCCTCTCGAGATTATTTTTATAAACTATGTTAGACCAACAACAACTGCCTTCATGTTGAAAGTACTAAGGATACAGGACTCTCAGGTAGAGGTTCTTGAGACAGGCGCACCTATACTCAAAACTGGTGAATTTCTGACCCCTAGAACTCTGCAAGAAACCGCAGCTGGTCGACTGGAAGGACTAGTTCCCCGTCCTGCATTTCACGTGTCCCTCCGAATGTTCCACAGTGTTAAACTCAATTTAATCTATCGAACCAGCATTGAAAAGAGGAATCGATTGACTCTTTAAATCGGGAAATATTGTCCGATTCGCTTGTACAGCATGTGGAGAAGTTTTCCAACTACCTCACGGTAGTAATTGCATGGATGATTATTTTATCGGAGATATCTCGAAGTTTCCTAGCGAGTCGTGTTTAAGAGGCGTATCAATCCGTTGGATTTGCATCGTGGCCCAGTTGTAATCGCCTAGAAGGGCAATGTTGGAGCCAACTTGTGAAATTTCGGAGTTAATTTACGTGGACTTGTAAAACATAAAATGGAAAATATCTGCTAGAAATCTTTGAGGATACATTAAAGCAATTAGCATGAGGCGTAGAAAAAATTCCAGCTCTCTGCCCACGGATTAGCGGTCCTCCGAGAATAGCATATGGTCAAAAATGTCGCATTCGTTTTTCCTGTCTTTCCCTGATAATGTTTCCTCCCCTATCATATCAATTACTGTCGCATAGTGATGTTTTTTTCTCAATGGTCTCATCGTAAAGTTGGGACGTGAGTGTGAGTGGCACCTCTTCATCCGCTTTCAGGACTTGCAGAGAACAAATGTTTATTTTTAAATAGTGCTGCATGCACTCAGAACTTAAGGATTTCGTGGTAGTTCTCCATTGAAAGAGCATTGAAATTCCTTACCGGACTTACCAGTGTTCAAAATCCAGGAGTGGTCTCGAAAAGCATATCTCGGGAAAATGGCATAACTTCTGAGTCCCAAATTCGCTCTCCAAATTCGGTCGCTCTCAGCACGCTCTGTGCTTTATCTTAGCCTATGACGCCGACCATTCTGCTGAAGACTACGACATTTGTTACAATAGAACGCCTTTTCGCTTCCTCCGAATTATATCCCTTTAACAAAACAGAGGAGGGTTCCCTCCGCACAAAGATTAAATAATTGTCTACTAGGGTCTGGAAGCTCGTCCATACCGATGTATCCTAGGAACATAACCTGCATAATGGCTAGACAGTTGTCCCAACTGCTTTTCATAGCTATTCATCGGCTAACTGACTCCCGTATATGTTTTAATCTCTTTCCTCATGCGCAATCCCTCGATGTCTCTCTGAGACTCGATTGAGAAGTCGAGGAAGAGAGACTGTTAAGCCCTCACTTTCGACGGTTGAGCACCCTCAACTAGACCCTCACAAAATTATAGAGATAATTTATAGGCCATATCAAAGAACACTAATGCTCCTTCCATGTCTACCCTAAAACACGAGGCGCAATATAACGACGCGACTTCACGGACTCAGCCGAGAGGATAAGATTTGTTGTCCTAGAGGACATCTGATATCTTCGCTATAATATTTATTGGGTTGGGGTTCGCTGGAAGTTCTTCTCGATTCTAAAGAATTTACGGCAAAGCTGAACCGAGTCCCATTCATCACGTAATCCCAATTCGGTCATTAAGGGGATCGGGTCGGTGTGGAGGCTAGAGTACTCGCCTACCACGCGGGCGGTGGATGTTTTTCAGAGGAAGCCGATCCCTAATTGAGTGTCTTATGGAGGGCACTTCAAGTACAATACTCCGACTGTCGGATGAGACGTTAAGCCGTGGTCCCCTTGGCGCCTTTCGTTAAGAGCAGGCCAATGCCGACGCCGGACATCTATCCAACTCTTCCTCCCTTACCTATCCCCTATGTCACTAATGACCTTAACCGTCGGTCGCCTCCCAAAAGATCCAATCCAATCGGTCATTAAATTGCGTCCTTCGCCATTCGTATTGTGTGTCTTGCATCTACCCATCGATGCAAATATTCGCTTAGCCATTCCCCCACACCTTGATTTCTTTCGGGGCGAAGGAATGCTCCTCACCTCACTTCCCTGCTAAAAAAATTCTGTATAGTTTCCTCGTAAATACTTGAACAGAATTTCTTAAAAGTTCTGTAGACATTCCTTAAAGTTTTGAAACGCCATTTCACGGAATTCCCTACGACGATCTACAGAACATCCAAAGATGTTCTGCAGAATACCTTAGGACGTTCTGCGGAATTCCTTAGGACGTTCTACAGAAGCCCTTTGACGCTTTGTAGAACTCCTTACAAGCTCAAGGAAACATCACATATTTCCGTAGAGTTGCTTAAGTTCTACAGAACAGCTTGTAAGGAGTTATTTTTCCCTGCGAAACATATGTTCTATAGAGTCAGGCTCTCATGTTCCGTACAGATCCTTAGAAAAGGAACAAGTTCTGGAGAAAAAGAGTCAATTTCTGTAGAATTCCTTTCGTTCTACAGAACAGCTTCTAAGGAAATTTTTAGCAGGGTTCCCGATTCCTCGATTTCACACTCCCCCCCCCCCCTCTCGCTCATTTTCCATCGCACACACGTTCTCCGTCGGAGCTTTCTTCTTCCACCTACATACGTACATACATATATGCACGAGTGTTTCACCCGCGAAAGGCATTCCCTTTCGCAGTCGCGAGATTGAGTCGTCGCATCGTTTAGTCCGCTGGAAGAGTCGTCGGCGTTCCTCTCTCGCGGCGACGTCCTTGGGACCGTTAATCGGACGACGGGAGGGTCTCTCGTTTCACTCAAAGGCGACCGCACAGACAGTGTCACACACAGACAGACCTCTCTCTCACTCGCTTCATTAATGGGGGATGGATGGATGTGGAGGAGGAGGAGGCGATGTTGCGATCTTATTCGGTTGGCTGCGGCGCGAGAGGGGGACGGCGGCAATATAGTATCGGTGGGAGCAGCGTCAGTAGTAGTGGCAGCGCTCTGGCAGCGAGGAGTAGTAGTAGTACGTAGTAAAGAGTAGAATGAAGTCGGGTGTTGGCCTTCGCCTCCCTCTCCCTTCCCCGCCGCATCCCTCATCATCATCATCATCATCGTGGCGACTGCAGTAAAATGAATGGACAGGAGGGAGAGAATGGTGTGTGGTGGGGGGTGTAGGGGAGGAGGAGGTGATGGTCGATACGCTGTGGAGGGGAGGGACTCGGCTCCTTCCCTCCTCCATGTTGGGCCTCCCGTCCGACGGCCTCCCTCGAGAGGCGTGACTCGGACGTCTTGCGCGGAGACTCGCGTCTCTACGTATGCGCTTGGGTGCGATAGACATGACAGAAAAGAAAAATCTCTTAGTATATCCCACACTTAAAACTTTCATTCCTGACCTCCAATCATATTGATGATTGCAAGGCAATCGAAACCAAGGTCAGGAATAAAAGTTATAAGTAAGGAATATACTAAGAGATTTTTCTTTTCCGTCATGTCTGCGTAACATTCCACAAAGTTAAGCCTTCAACCATTAAGTTTATGGGTGAGACAGTTTTCACTTCGTATGAACTGCACGCTTTCAGTCACTCGTACGTGAAACGGGCCAGGATCGAGTGTATCTCACGAAAGAGACGTGTCCGGTAATGGAACTCGATTGTTTGAGATGAGGGATGGTGAAAATTATGGCACCATTTAGCGAACAAACTTCTCCTCGTTCTTCATTTGGGAATGGATTACCTCCTGTCCTGCATCCTCTCAGATTCCCCTAAAAACCCCGTGAAGGGTACGATTTTTTTGGAAAAGTTGTTTTTCTTTCGTAATTGAATACCCAGTCACTCCGATGATGAAGTTACTACATAATGTTAAAATGGAATTGCAGTGTTTAAGAATGGAATTGATAAGTTAAGCTTTGAATTGCCTTTGCCTATTTTATCATTCAAATTTTAATAATTAAAAGGAAATTTCCGGCGATGGTATTTATAATAATAATCCTAAACTTGTTTGCCCCGCTAAACGCCCACTCACTCAAAATTCATCCAAAGGGAGTGGTGCATTACTTTTATCATTTTTGATCCTGAGTCGGTTCCTTGGCCATTATAATTACCCCCTAATTCAATGAGTCATCACTATTCAAGAATATAATATTTGATGTAAGACGTTTCAAAAGTATCGCGCGTGATTTTTGGATTACCTACAGTTTCGGTATCACCTCAAACTGGAGAGGTTTGGGCTGAATGTGATCTCCTCATGCAAAATGAAATATATTCCTCAAAGTCACGGAAGGTGACTCATAATTCGTCTACGTCTACGTAATACCCTCCGAGCCACCACGAGGGTGTGTGGCAGGGGGTGAAGATCACCAAACATGCACTATTGACATGCAACCAGGATATTTAATGGAGACATGCTAGATAATAGGGTCACATGCTGCTAGATGGTTAGTATCTGCATAATAAGAAAGGGATTATTGGTTGTTATTACATGCATCATGCACTCCAGACTACTCTAACTATATTTCACCTACCTATCCCTTTGCTACGCTGCCTATTCTCCTCTTATGGTACGAGGGAAAAATGACATTTTAAATCTATCGGTACGACAATCTATCTCTCTAATCTTGTTAATCTGATCAAACCTAGCATAATACGCAGGGGTTCTTAATATACATCTAACGTTATCTGTGAACAAATCGGTTTTGAATTTTCTTAAAAGGTTTATCCTAAATTTAAACCTGTGTTCTGATAGTAATTCCCATCCTAGCTCTTCTATTAAACTCGTAACACTTATACAATTATCATAACGGCCTTTAACAAATATTTCTAACCTAATTCGGGTCCGTTGGGTGTCTAGTCGCTTCCGAGTGGATGAGAATTTGTTCAAAATTGCTGCCAAATCTAAGGAAGAGCTTACTAAGGCATGTGAGATTTACAGAGAGAAAAAGAATGAATGCAAAATCGTTGTGAAAGAGAGCGAGGAAAGAATGCGTGCGGATGAAGCTAGCAAGATGCAGAGCGATTTTGAAGGCAATAAAAAGCTGTTTCGGAATTGGGTAAAAAGGGCTAAGATTGGTGATGGCAGGGGAATGGATGCGGTAAAGAACAAAAGTGGAGAGATCGTGTGGGATGAGAGAATTATCAGGGACTCAGGGACTGCTGGAGGGAGTATTTTGAAGAATTATACAATAATGTTGCAGGCGCTGACATTCGTTGCACATTATTTGTTTCTGAGCGATCGGTAAGCCACGAGGACATCTCGAGCGACTGCCATTCTTCACTCTTAAGACGTGGAATCCCTCCTCAAAATGTGACGAATGACTGTACTCGGCTGAACCATGGCACGAGGGATTTAGGCTACGGTTACTATGGATGCGAATTCTGACGAAAATGTGTTCTGACGATTTCTGACGAATTCGTCCGAACAAACAAACAAAATTATTTTGTTAGTCCAGCAGGTGAAATTCCGTTTCAATACAACCTACTGTAATAATCTATTCCTCTTTTGGTCACGTTCTTGATGGATAAAATGTAAAAATTAATTGTAATTGCTTATGCACCTAATTAATGTAAACCCCACATTAAAATAAAAAATCGTACTTACTGCTAGTGTTGAGTTCTGTAGCAGCTTTCTCTCACCTTTTGCCATAACTCTGTTCTGATAATTTTTGTCTCTCATATCCCACAAACACCTGTTCTCGTACACAAGACTGATCAGTTTATCGTTATCCATGGTGAAATAACCAAATCGCCCGAATTTCAACGCAGGAAAACACCCAAAACTGACGCAGGTCGCACGAAAAAACCAAATTTGTTTGAACGCTCAACTGATTCTGACGACGTCGTGCATGTTCTGACGTGTTCGTCGCTGCCAGTGTAAACACTCTCGTTGGAAAACAGGCGTTGGTTCGGACGAATTCGTCAGAAATCGTCAGAACACATTTTCGTCAGAACTCGCATCCATAGTAACCGTAGCCTTAGACGAGCGCGAACGCGAGGTTACGTCCGAGGAAGGGGTGGAGCGGGAATGGAGAGGGAGCGAGGGGGGGCGCAAGCAGAAGAAGCCGCCAGAGGGGGTTGAAGGGGGGTTTGGAGCTGGGGAGTGGGGGGGGGGGCGGCGACGCAAGGTCCCTGCGAGCCATCGATGGGAGGGATGGGATGGGAGTGGGGGAGTAGTGAGGCGGTGGTGGTGGCGGAGGAAGGCAGAGGGGAGGGAGGGTGGGGCTGGGGGGGGCTGTGCTTCGAAAGGACTTCCGGTGATGACGATACGAGCATCACGTGGGCGGTGGGCAGGTGGAGGAAGGGGGCGGTCGGAGGGAAGAAGAGATGGACGTGAGGCCCACCGATGGACCACCTCCTCGCCGATTCATTCGTCTCTTCCCGAATGGTATAGCGAACCACATCACTATTCCTACGCATCGATGCTGCTAGCTCCCTCCTAAAAAATTCTGTATAGTTTCCTTAAAATACTTCTACAGAATTTATTAAAAAGTTCTGTTGATATTCCTTAAAGTATTGATACGCCATTTTACGGAATTCCCTACGCCGCTCTGCAGACTACCTTAGGACGTTCTGCAGAATACCTCAGGACGCTCTGCAGAATTCCTTAGGACGTTCTGTGGAATTCCCTACGACTCTCCATATAGGTCATTAGGAAAGGATCTGGGTCAACGGAAACCTCACATATTTCCGTAGAGTTGCTGAAGTTCTACAGAACAGCTTGTAAGGAGTTATTTTGCTATGCAGAAAATAACTCTACAGAACATAAGTTCTGTATAGTCAGGCTCTCATGTTCCGTACAGATCCTTAGAAAAGGAACTAGTTCTGAAGAAAAAGAGTCCATTTCTGTAGAATTCCTTACGTTCTACAGAACAGCTTCTAAGGAATTTTTAGCAGGGCTATCACGTTATAAAATACTGAGGAAAGCATAACGAGGGAGAGTTCTCGCATGTCAGTCAGTTGACTCCTCAACTCTACTCTGAAGAAGACGAACGCTTCATCGCCGAAATATCAGGAGCTTTTTTGCGAGAGTTTTCGATTTTGTGTTTCTATCTTTTTTGTCTGCCAAAAAGTAAAGTTAATTGAAAAAGAAAAACACTTATGAGGAATGTAAGACTTAAGGCTTTCCCGGCGAATGCTTAGAATGAAGAGCTCTCGGGCTTCCAACCGGGTGATTGTGGTTTTTGGCACCGACGTTTCGAAGGCGTAGTCTGCCATCACCCTGAGGACGATGGCAGACTACGCCTACGAAACGTCGGTGCCAAAAACCACAATCAGCCGGTTGGAAGCCCGAGAGCTCTTCATTCTACTTATAAGGGAGCTCCTTAATATTTCGGCGCGGCGTTCGCCTCGTTCGCAAGGACGTAGAAGAACGTCTGCGTCCTAAAAATAAATTTGTGGAAAAAACCTAAAGTTCTTTCCATCGCGATTAATTTACACGAAGTCACGCTGGAACTCAATTAGTAAATTGAATTGTATTACTCTGATTCTGTCGCCGCGGATTTATAGAAAAATAAACAAGAGTAATGATAAATCAAAAAATTTGAACCTGCATTGAGATAATTTATCTCATTGAATTTTGGTTGCTTTAAAATTTATCGTAATGTATGGCTGTTGTCGTCTACAGGGCCTCCAGGAATGGAAAATCTCTGATATACCCCTCGATACCCCTCAATCTTGTCTGACCCAATCGGAGTCACTCTCGGTTACAGCTTTGATGTCTTCTCTGTGACTGGCGAGTCATTATTCGCTCGAATAATCCCTGAAGATAACCGCCGTGGTTTTAAGCGCAAACACGCATGTAATTGTCAAAACGGTTGTGGCAATATGAAGTGAACACTCGCCACAAAAATTAGTCGACAAAATTAAAATACATTATCGATAAGGACTGTCAAGGCGTTTCACTGTGTTAGAAAAGCAGTTACCATAGTACTTTGGAGGCGTTGAAAAAATGATTCTTTAACTGCGCCGGGGGTACGTGATCTCCAATAGCTTAGTGCTCTCTCAATGCCTCATTTCGTTTCGGTTCGTTGAGGATTTCTCCCAACAAATCAATAAAAAATGTATAACTTTTACAATACCAATACATTACATATAGTTCATATAGTTATACATTTTTATTGATAAAATGTTATACCACCAAATTACAAGTGATCGTGTTTTATTTGATTTCTCCCAAGTATATTCCCGTGACGACATCGTAAAAGCGTTGAAATGGCTATCCTCTAACTGCGTGAACCACGACCATTAAAAATTTCCAAAGCGAGACAAGAGGAATGCGGTGACGTCTCGGAGGCATCCGACCGCCGCGGGCCGCGAGGCGGCGGCCCTCGCGCCGTGTTCAGTTTCTGACACACACGGACGGCGTGCCGCCATGACGGAAGGCCTTCCAAATTGAAATACAAACGAAGGCGGGCCTTCGTTATATCTCCCTCCCCATTACCTGCTTTCTCCGTCTCTCTCGTGTCGTCACGAGTGGCGGGGGCAAGAGGAGGCGGGGGCAAGAGGAGGCGGGGCAAGGGGAGGCGGAGGAGGCGAGACTCGTTTCTACAGACGTCGTTTCCCTCTCTTAAAAGGGTTTGCCTCCTCGGACGGCGTGACGTCACCGGGGCGGGCCGTAGATTGGGAGGCCTCCGGAGATTCTTCTTCCCCCGAGTGTGTAGACAGGCGGGCGAGCGTGCCGCGGCGTGGGCAGGCTGCCATTCCGTGGCGTGGTACGCCTATCCGCCGCCGCGCCGTCAACCGGTCGGGTGTGGACCGCGTAGACCAGGGGTGGCCAACCAAAATGATCTTTCGGGCCACTTTGGAAATTCATCATAACACCGCGGGCCGTATATAAAATTATATCTCTCCCCATTTTAGATTTAGACCCACTTTATACATTATTTTGGAGTGAAAATTGAAACATAATGAGTTATTATTATTGTGTTAAAGTTATTGTATTAAAGCGTGATGAATCTCGCGGGCCGGAAATGAATGTTCAAGACGCGGGTTGGCCACCCCTGCTATAGACCAATGGTTCAGTAAGTGGACACCACCTCGGGGGCGGTGCTTTAAGGTGGTCCGAGTGAGATAGTCAGTCATAATAGAGACCATATTGCAACTATACGTATTAATTACACCATAAAAATATTGCATATTTAATGGTGCAACAATATAGTTTTATATCTCAGAAATTGTAAATAATTAATGAAAATATCTAAATAAGTCATTAACATGACTCATTTTTTTCGCGCGGTGCGTTTGAAACTCCATCAAAACGGAAGGTATGATACCCAAGAACCTACTGCGGTGACAATATTATTAATTTTCAAAAATAGTTGTGAAAACACACAAACTACACGCTGTTAGTTTTTTTACGACATCTAAGTGTTAGAAATTCCTCATTTTGTCAATAATGTCTCTCTGGAGTCCATACACGTACCATTTCCCAAGTAAAAGGGCTGGTATTTTGTGGCAAATATCTCCGTAAGTAATGTAGTTAGACGTTGAATTTTCGATGTCATAAGGAGGGTGAGATATTTATGTTTTAAATGAGACCAAATTCATTGTTTGCTAGGTAAAATGATATTTCGCTCAAACTACCTTAATCCAGGGGCGCGAAAGTGTAATGGAGGGGCGGTGGAGGCTGTGTCCTGACCGAGCGGTACCTCACACACGTGTGCCCGAACCAATTAAATATATCTCTCTCAATGGGATTCGAAATGAACACTGGTTACCCTATTATTTTTCGAGCTCTGGGGCATTTGGTACTTCCCCCTGCGTGTCGCCTCACGCTTAGCCGAGAGGAAGACAAATAGACATGAGGCGACACTCGAAGAACTTAACCTTATCAACTACATTACCATCGTTTTAACTTTATTTTTACATCCTTCCTGATTTGGTTACGTAGCTAATGATTTTAATCCTTACCTACGGAGGTGTTGGGTGTAGTTAGTGTAACCAATGGCTCGAAAAGGTTTGAGACACCTTGGCATAGGCGAAGAAGACGGTGTTTCGCGCCCCCCCTCTCCCCCTTCCCATCGCATCCACGGCGATACAAAAATCAATAATCCTCGCCCAGACAATAGACCGGATATAACTCTTCAATCAAAACAAGACAGGATAACATATCAATAGATATCTATATCCATCACAAACACAGAAAAATTAGAGGCTAAATACAAAGAAAAAATACAGAAATATCTTCCTCTGGCCGAAGAAATAGAAGAAGAAATGTGGAACCAAAAATCCTTTGCAATTGTACCAATAATAATATCAGCGACTGATGTAATACCGAACAACCTGCACAATTGTTTGGAAACAATAGGTATAGAAAATCATTTGTACATGAAAATTCAGAAAACCACAATAGTTAATACTTGCTCCATAGTACGAAGATTTTTAAATGAACATTTAAAAAAACTAGATGAGCCTTATCCCTTTGGTGCCTTGACCCGGGTTAGGTGAATGTTTCCAAGCCTTCAGGCTGAGAAGTGAAAAATTCGTAAACAACAATGATAATAATAACATTGAGAGAATTTATGACTGTACGGTCCTCTCTCGCAATGAACTCGAACTTGACGGTCTCAAACATCCATGCCCTGGGCAGTGAATAATCTACCCAGTCGGGACTCGAACCCGCGACCCTCGGGTTAGCAGGCGAGGACAGGCAGGCAGACAAGGACCCCGCCGCCACCGGGGCCGATGAACATTTCCGGAGGCGAGGCGGTCGCCGAAGGGTGCAAGGGGGAGTGGACAGGGGAGGAGGACCACTGTACTAGGAAGCGGGGTTTAGCGGATCGGGAGGGGGGGCGCGAAACCGGAGCGGCAGGGTGGAGAGAGGGAGGTTTTTTCGCACAATTCGCCAGGGATGGGGGCCGTACACCTACGCCCCCGTCTCCCCCCCCCTTCCCCTTGGGGGACGGGAGTGAGGGCCTGAAAGAGAGGGGAGACCCTTTTCGGCCGGGGATGGATGGACCCTGATGTGGCAGTGACCGCCCGGATAATAGTCCCAGGGTTCAGACAATGGAAATAGTCGCACCCTCCTCAGTTCCCTCACGACCCGACAGAGAGCGTGGATTGGGGTGGATGGGGAGGGGAGGGGGGGTGAAGAAGGGGAGACGGGGGTGATGGGCAGGAGAGGGTCGTGTTAGAGCCAGGATTCAACATCGTACTCTCATCCGTGCGAACCTCGGACATTCCGAGGATGAGACGTCCAAGTCCCCGACAAATCTTCACTTCTGATGGTCCCTTTTTCGTAGCTGAGGGGATCTACATCTACGTCACACCATACCCTGGTGTGGAAGCACCCCTTTTGGTACATCTACTTCATATTCTGCATGCCACCCAAAGGGTGTGTGGCAGGGGGTGCTTCCACACCTGACATGCACAATTATACGGCAGAACACCGAAACTAAATTGAAACCAGCGCACCACACATGCAACGCGTCAATCAAAAGTCTACTAACCAAGAAACATTCTATCGTCAATCGTTCCGACATACAAGGGGTACAAGGACTACTACTACAGATTCAAAATATCATGCATAAATAAGAACATCAATATTTACATCATGCAGAAATAAGAACGTGGAGAATATAAAGAGAAAGATCTACAGTCTAGCTAACGACACTGTTAGCACTATTCACGCCGACAATCACAGCTGAGGTAGGCTCTAGACACGCAGTTGCCTCTATGATATTTTGAACCAGTATGAAAGCCCCAATCATCCGTCTCCATTTCGCTCTCCTAAAACAAATTTTAAACTCAATAAGTGGGGTGTGGCATCGTATTTTTCTTGGTGAGTCTTAGAATTTGCAACTCTTCGAGGTCATTCAAACCGTTAGGAAAAAAATAAGGCGTCAGAAGAAAGGTAAATATATTTGTTAATGTGTTTGTGAAACCAATTTGTGCATCGAAATATGTGTGATAAGAGCATATAGTACAGAGGAGGGGAATTTTGAGGCCGGCTAATCAAAGTACACTTAATCTACGTGAATTTGTTATCTTAATAACATCTCATCATAGATGACTCAATTCCCCCCTTAGCCTCTTGCAGTGGGAGTCCCGTGATGTGCGAGGCGTGAGGAACAGAATCGGCGAAGCTTCCTTCAACATTCGGACTTATCCGTCGGTTTTTGAATGCCAATATCCAGAGATCAAAGGCCGGAACGGAAGGAGGCCATCCCTCGAAGCACTATCCGATCCCCTCTTCGTATGGTTTTCTTTTATTAGGGTGAATCTGCTGCAGTTGAAGCTGCCGTCGGTGTGAAAGGCTGCAGAGTTGTGGGCACTAATTAGACACTTCCATGTCTGCTACTGAGTAGATCTGAGTCGAAAGAGTGTATGTATCGAGTGAAGATATCAAACAGGAACCGTAGAGTCTCTTCTTGGGGTTGAATGCAGCAATTATTAAATAAATTACCTAATAAACAATGAAAAAGAAGACTAATTGAGTGGTGACGAAAAACACTTTCTGAGATAATAACTCTTATTACAGAGGAACAGACTATGACATTACTTTTCATGTTACCCATATCAGACATGATGATGGCGTGACACCCGAAACTGGTCGCTAGTGTTAAATAAATTGTGGAAGTCACCAAATTTATCTTGTTTATTATGACGTCCTTCCACCAAAGGAAAGCTTCTAGTTTCCATATCATTGTCTTGTCACGAGATTTATTATCTCTTAAGTTCTTTCGAGTGCGATCTAATTTCCCATGGAATTCAAAAGATAAGGTCTCATTTAAAAGAAATATATCTCACCGTTCTATGGATACCAAAATATTAGCCTCAAACCGTACAACTTTTTGAGAATGGACCAAAAGGTAGAAGCAATGTCACGCGGGAAATGGAACGGGTAGCACTCCACAAAGAGACGCTTCATTCAACAATGAGGAATTTATAAAGCACAGATTTCGTCATAAGTTCAACAGAGTGTAGTTTTCGTCAAATTTTATCATTTTTTTTATAAATCGATCATTCACCGAAATTATGAAAGGAGTCGCAAAAAATGTCCTGTTATGAAGGCGCTTTCAGCGTGCGGCGTAAATTGAACGAGTCGTGTTGTTGACTTTGTAATTCATTTTTAGAAAATTACTGAGCATTTCAGTCTACAAAGCAATATTTACGCGCCATTGGCATTGCAATATTTCCTTCTTGCTCATGACATCTGCTGAAATGAAAAATAAACTAAAAAATGGTAAGTATTCATCTCATAGGAAATACTTTGTACATTTCCACACTATTTTTTTAGTACGACGCGTTTCTCTAGCAAAAAAATAATGCTTAGAGCTGATATAATATTATAGAAAAGTTTAAATCATTATACTTCATTAGTGAATACGTAAAGCAAAAAAGTTCAATGAAGTGAAGACTGACTAAGTCAAAGACATTGTTCGAGTACGGTGTCAATGATGACTTGGGGAAACAATCTTGCTTAAGCCAACCCAACGATTCGCTCGAGTCTCATCGATGTTCCTCCCCATTCCCTAATTTCACCTGCAATGTCGGCTCGGATGTATGTATGTACATACATTCCCGCAGGCGAGGCGTGAGTGAGAGAGCGTTGCTTGCTCGATCAGGTCGTCCCAACCAACCCACTCGGGTGTCGCGGGTGCACTCGGCCAATCGGGGAGGGGCGTGAGTGGCCTCGGATGCTTGGGTGTGGTGGGAGGGGATCGTGACGTCACGTCCTCTCGCCGCCGATGATGGTGAAGTCGCGGCCGTCGCCACGGCGGCGCGCGGTTGGTGCCGCTCTCGGACGCCGCACGAATGTTAAAAGGCAAAAGAAGCCTTCGGTGGCGACGCCGCGCCGGGGGCTGAGCATCGACCGCGTCCAAGCATTCATTCATCACTTCCTGGAGCATCCTAAGGTAGTCCGAGCGAGATAGTTCCCTAGTCATAATAGAGACCATATTCGAATTATACGATTTAATTTCACCAGCTGTAGGACACATCAAATAAACATTGCATTATTAATGGTGCAATTATATAGTTTTATATGTCAGAAATTGTAAGTAATAAATGAAAATATCTAATAAGTCTTTAACTGGACTCATTTTTTTCGCGGGGTGCGTTTGAAACTCCTTCAAAATGATGGGATTTTTTTATGATACCCAAGAGCCGACTGTGGTGACAATATGATTAATTTTCAAAAGTAGTGGAGAAAACGTACACACTACACACTGTTAGTTTTTTGACGACATCTTAAGTGTTAGAAATACCTCATTTTGTAAATAATGTCTCTTTGGAGTGCATACACGTACCATCTCCCATGTAAAAGGGCTGGTATTTTTTTAAGGAATATCTCGGAAGGCAATGTGGTAAGGGATAGAATTTTTGGTGCCATTGGATAGGTAAGATATTTCTCTTTAAATTGGGACCAAAATTATTGATTTCTAAGTAAAATGATTTTTCGTTCAAACTACATTAACTGAAATTTCCCCCTCCCCCTTTCCCCCCTGGTGACCAGAATTGGCCATGGTCCAGACCCCACCCCCACCCAGGGGGTCACTGGGTGATATACAGAAATTCTCCTTTTCTATATTTTTGAATATTTTCACCTCTAACTCTGCTGAAAAATGAATAACAAATAAAATAAAGCTGAAATGTTGAAGGATTGTGTATTACTTGAAAAAACGGTGAGTATTTTACAGAAAATTATAAAATGTAATTACAAAAGAAACATTACACAAATAAATTAAGCATGAAAAAATGCGAAAATCTGTATCTCTTTTAGACACAGTGGGCGGGCGACCACAGAGAGAAAATCAGCACTCGTCATTTGTTCATCCAAATCGGCCACGTGGTACGCCGCCAGACACCCCTCTCCGCCCTCGTGACCAACCGTGGCCAAGACTCTAACTTCCCCACCCCCAAAACGACCACGTGGTTGTTAAATAGAGCCCCTAGGCTCGTGCGATGAACGAATTTGCCCATCGAGGGTCGATGAAAAAAATCATCGAGATGATTCGGTTTCGATGATTGTCATCGACGACGATGAGTCGATGAATTCATCGCCGTCGATGAACTCACTGACCTCGATAAGTCGATGAATTCATTCATCGCCGACGGAAAGGTAGGGATAGGCACGGGCGGGCGACGCAACACAAATAATTATCACCTAATGGGGTTGGATTCATTGACTCATCTACATCGGTGCATTCATCGACGTCAGTTCATTTACCAACTCATCGATGTCAGTTAATTCATTGACTCATCGACGTCGATGATCGATGACATTCATTGTCATCCACGCGGTTCATCGAACGCGATGACAAAAACCATCCTCGATGAATTCGACACATCGCACAAGCCTAGGCACGGGAGTCTACATCTTCACACTACCCCGCGAGCCGCCGCAAGGGTGTGTGGCAGGGGGTGATAGGTCACCAACAGTGTAAAGGCGTAAAAGTTTTGGAGGTGAAATGGTGACATGTACGATGGGAGTGTATTTGGAGGAGCACAGTTTCTATTGTGGTCGCTTGTTGTGCGCGGAAGGAACGAGTTTTTGTACCTAACTGTTTGGCAGAGTAGTACCTCTCTTATGTAATCGCATAAGTCAGACCTTGAAATGTAGTGAGGCGTCATGATAATATTCTCAATGTCGCTCTTTAATGTTGCGCCAAATATGTTCTGTATGTGTAATCCCCACGGTATATCAGATGTTAAGGTAATTCCAAGATATTTTACTGTCTCTGAAGATATTATGTTTCCTCCATCCACAGTGGTCGGGGAAATTTTTGTTTAGCAGTAGATTTGTGAGGAATTTTGCATAAGTGTGCTCATTAGTGTCGATGAAAGCGGAGAAAATTCTCGCCGTGTCGCCGATTTGGTATCGTGGCAATTCAATGATACTACAACACGTAGCCTTTTGGCACTCTACCAATATTTGGAAGTCATTCGGTTAACTGAGCACAGATTTCCTCCGAAACGAGAAGTAATTCTCCTCATAGTATAATACCGGAGGCTTACACGTAGTAAGGCAACATTCCGGGTAAAAACCACGTATTTACTTAAGTGGTGCTGCAAGATTTACTTAAGGTAGTCCGAGGGAGATAGTTCCCTAGTCATAATTGGAGACCATACTCGAATTATACGTTTTAATTTCACCAGCTGTAGGACACATCAATTAAACATTGCATTATTAAAGGTGTAAAAATATAGTTTTATATGTGCAGATATCGTAAGTAATTAAATGAAAATAACGAAATAAGTCTTTAACTTGACTCATTTTTTTCGCGCGGTGTGCTTGAAACTCCTTCAAAACGGCAGATTTTTTGTGATCCCGAAGAATTTACTGCAGTGACAATATGATAAATTTTCATAAAGAGTTGAGAAAACATACAAATCACACACTGTTAGCTTTCTGACGACACCTAAGTGTTAGAAATACCTCATTTTGTAAATAATGTCTCTCTGGAGTGCATACACGTACCATTTCCCATGTAAAAGGGTTAATATTTTCTTGCAAATATCTCGGAAGGTAATGTGGTAAGGGTTAGAATTTTTGCTGTCATTGAATGGGTGAGATATTTGTCTTTAAAATGAGACCAAATTCATTGATTTCTAAGTAAAAATATTTCGCTCAAACTACCTTAAGTGAAATGGAGGGAATGGATGCCAGCGAACTATGTTTCGTCGGGGATTTCGTTTTGGTGGGGGGACAGACGAATGGGGACTGGGAATTGCGAATGAATGTTCGCCGCAGAGGCGGGGGATATGGAGAGGGGTGTCGAAGGAGATTGGGGAGGGGGAAACTTTTAGGTTCATCCCTCCCACTCCCCCCACCGATAGCAGTTTGTTCCCACCGTGAGAGGCCGCTCTCCAGCCGATGCGGGAGGAGGAGGAGATGGTG
This sequence comes from Ceriagrion tenellum, assembly GCA_963169105.1. Lineage (NCBI taxonomy): Eukaryota > Metazoa > Arthropoda > Insecta > Odonata > Coenagrionidae > Ceriagrion > Ceriagrion tenellum. The sequence continues at coordinate 159,171,669 of OY720636.1, forward strand.
TCATTAGCACCATCTTAGGGTGCGTGGGTGAGTGGGTCCTCACGCCGAGAGGTGAACCAGACTGCGGCCTGTGGTCCACTATCGATGGACGACCCGCCAACCGACGAAACATACCGTATTTTACGGACTATAAGACGCACTTTTTTCTTCAAAAAATTGCCTCCCAAAATTCAGGTGCGTCTTATTCTCGAAATTAATATAAAAATGTCCAGTGTTGGATTTAAAATTCCCGCCAGTCTTAAAAATGGCCATATATTCGTTGCCGCGATGATGACACATAAAGACAATTTTGCTCAGCCTAAGGAGTAATTTATTTAACTCCTACTGAAAAATGAAAACTGTGTAAAAATGGCCGGAGTGAAAAGCAATTAAATGAAGAAAAATAAATTTTATTGAATTCTCACCTATTTAAATTTCCGTTTTATAAACGATATAGCGCAGCTAGTCTAATGATAAAAATTTTTTAATTGCTTAAAAATTAAGGTGCGTCTTATAGTCCATAAATACGGTATTCAAAAGCGTGGACCGTGTGGGACCGCTGAGGAAATGACATGTTCTCCTCTTTACAAAAGAACGAAGGACGTTTTTAATAATTCCCCTTCGAGTGCGATCGATCCAATGCGTGGAATACAATTCATTCGGCGAGACAACCACGATCGCTTCGATTTGGTACGTATGTGCCATTAATTCGTCAACCCATGTAGCAGGATCTCTATTTTCATTACACGCAGTCCCCGCCACTGAAAATATATATTGACTTTTTCATAGGGCCTTGCTCCGTTTTCTGTCCTCCATGCGATAACATAGAGATGCCAGAAAAAAATGTTCTCATCAGTACTTTTGAATTCCGCTCTAAAAGATTAGAGAGCCATTTTCTCTCATTTTTTTAAATTCCGCTGCGGGTTTCTTTTTCTAAATGACAGTTCGTCTGAATGTAAAATACACGATTACGTATTTCCAGCATCCAGCCAACTCATAACTTGCATTTTTGTTTTATTTTCGACAGTATTAATGTATGGGTGTGAGAAAGCTTACTGTGAAATAATGATGCTTGCGAAAATATGTAATTATGTAGCCCGTGACTAACCCATCCGCAAATCCCACAATTAGTGCGTTCATTTATTTTGCACATCGCTCTCTGGTAGAAAGATTTAACTCTCCGCATACTGTGACGTAGGGTGCGCATAAACGTGAGTGTGCCTTACGTCAAAGATTCATAATGCAGATTTCATGGTTGTATTACTTAAAATGCTAAAAATGGTCTTTATCAGTATTTTGACTTAGATAATGGAAACAAATGCGTAGAGCCACCGCTCTAAGTAGCCCGCAAAAAGTTTCACGTATGAATGGCGAAAATAAAATATTTTTAATCCTTTGAGTGCGGCATGACGTGATATCACGTCATGGTTGTCTTTACGCCGGTGCTGATGACGTGATATCCCGTAAAGGGTAACGTGAGTGTTCCAGCTTTCACAAGGGAACTTCCACTAAGCCCCCTTATAAAAGCTGGAACACTCACGGTACCCATGACGTGATATCACGTCATCAGCACCGGCGTAAAGACAACAATGACGTGATATCACGTCATGCCGCACTCAAAGGATTAAAAATATTTTATATGCCGCACTCAAAGGGTTTAAGGAGCCGTGATACTTAGAATCCCGACGCATGCGTTAAACTTTTAAGTCATAAATACATATAGGCCTAATAAAGAGAAAAGTACATGGCGAGAGCAAGGAGGAGGTGAGGGAAGTAGAATCGGAAGATAAAGAATGCGGATGCTGCAGTCAACCAATGTTAGAATTGAACGACCAATGATGGTGACGTTAATTTCTGTTGTAGAAATTCCTCCGTGGCATTGTAACGGTAGAACTGAAAGCTTGGAATGGCGCGTGAGTAGACTCTTGCCACTCGTATTTCTATTCACAGCAATAAAAAAACTAGAACTTGTTTTTTTTTGTAAAAATTGTCTAATACTGGAAATGTTTCATCATAAATAACTCGGGAATGCTTTGAATGCTGGCAAAAATCAATTCTATTAAGACGTTTTTATTACCGAGGGCATGTATTTTCCTATCCATATGATTTCGAAATTCCGCAGGAGTTGGTCCAAATATCCGATATAAGCCAATCGCCGATTTTCCAGTGCCATAGAATCTTATTCAAATACCAACGGTTAGAATTTCTGTTATGTAGACGTAACAAAAATGTTTTATGTAATCGCACCACTAACAATGTGAGACTAAACTAAACCTAGGGCGAACGCTCACAGAAACCCACCGTCCGCTTTCATTCCGATGTATAAAGGTATTATGCCGAATTGTGCGAAATTTCACCATCCATCCATTTCATCCGCCTTGACCGGGATACGAACCCGGATCACTCGATTTGCAGCTGAGTGCTTTAGCCAGCTAAGCTACCGAGGCGACCTATTCCCCTGTGGATATTTGTGACCTTTAAGGGACCAGATGTTCTCGACTGCCGGACATACAATATAACTATCAGTCGCTACTGAGCACTTAGCGCCACTGCCCACGGGGAAAGATCGTACTGTGAACACAGAGAGGCGTTCATTCTATTTGACAGATTTTAAGCCATCCGGGACTGGCCACGGGGTTCCACTTTTACGGAGTCACCCGCAATGCACGACTGTGCGAAATTCCACCGAGAAAAAAAATCCCGGTCAAGGCGGATGATTTTTTTTCTCTGAGGAATATCGCACAATCGTGCATTGCGGATGACTCCGTAACAGTGGAACTCCGTGGCTAGTCCCGGATGGCTTAAAATCTGGTATCATGCCGGGCAAATTCATCCCGAAGGAAAGATGTTTAAATAGATAATGTTCAGAGCTGAAATAAGCGAGGGATTGGTAAGTCGCGGATTTGGCAACTAACTATCGTACATGGAGTTTGCATGGCCACAATACCTGGAATATTGGATTGGATGAATACGAATATTGGAAATAATACCTGCGCAGAAAATAGTTATTTTTTTTCTTGGAATGGGATTACAGCGAATGCGACCTAGGCTTGTGCGATGATCGAATTTGCCCATCGAGGGTCGATGAAAAAAATCATCGAGATGATTCGGTTTCGATGATTGTCATCGACGACGATGAGTCGATGAATTCATCGCCGTCGATGAACTCACTGACCTCGATAAGTCGATGAATTCATTTATCGCCGACGGAAAGGTAGGGATAGGCACGGGCGGGCGACGCAACACAAATAATTATCATCTAATGGGGATGGATTCATTGACTCATCTACATCGGTGAATTCATCGACTCATTGACGTCAGTTCATTTACCAACTCATCGACGTCAGTTTATTCATCGACTCATCGGCGTCGATGATCGATGACATTCATTGTCATCGACGCGGTTCATCGCAACGCGATGACTAAAATCATCGTCGATGGATTCGATAAATTAAGGTGACCAACTTTTTTACAATGAAAAGGAGGACAAATAAATTGAAAATAATATCGTAAATAAAAGCAACATTTTATTCATTGCAACAATAATATAGTATAATATGATATATGCATAATGAAAACATTTGCAACATCTTATATTTTAATTATGATTACATGCTTGTTAATTATTATTTAAATGAGTACTTTTCCATTGAATTAATATTTTTTGTTAATATATCATCTTCTTACAATGTATTGGAAATATCTGAACAAGAAATATCCTTCATATTGAACTTTATGGCAAGTGCTACAGCTAGAGTATCAACACTCAATCTCGATTTCTCACTTGTCCAACAATCATTGGCAATTGATAAAACTCTTTCAACTGCTACATTAGTTCCAGGGCTAATGAAGGAAAACCTTCAGTAGACTCACGGCCCTGTCTAAGTAGACTGTGCCATGAGTCTACTTACACTGTGCCGTGAGTCTACTGCGTGCGCATGTGCCATGTCGTGTTTCGATAAGAAGAAAACCAAGCCCTGTGCCCTGTCGTGTTTCGATAACAAGTAAACAAAGCCACTTGCGCGTGGCGTGCTCTCTTAAGGTCTCCCGTGCGGAGCGCATGCGTCTCATAATCGTGTCTTATACCGCACTGTACCAAGCCTTGACGAATCGTCATGTCAATTACGAATATATCACATAACGCGCAACAGATTAGTCTTCAAATAGCTTAAAGGAGGACATGTAGGAGGACCCTTTTCGAGGGAGGACAGAACTTATAAAGGAAGGACTGTCCTCCCTAAAGGAGGACGATTGATCACCTTAGATAAATCGACTCATCGCACAAGCCTAATTCGAATCGCCTTCGTGTCCCATGAACATCCGACGCCGCATACGTGGGTCCCGCTACGCTACCTTATCGCGGCCTGCGTCTGCGACACCCCTCCCGCGAACGAGACTGGAGGGGAGTGGTGCGGTGTGTAGGGCTGGGAGGGGACTTCGGGGGCGGGAGGGGATTTGGAGGAGGGAGGGAGGGAGGGAGGGAGGGAGGTGGGCAGTACGTCGGGCGGGGAGACGACGGGAGAGGCCCGGGTGGCGGGTGGCGGCGGCCGAGAGAGGCAGCCACGGAAGTAGCAGTCTGTCTCCCGAAGCGGTCGCGATAGGTTGAACCGGTGGCGACGGAGGTGTGTGTGCTGGGCACTCCCTTCGGGAACCATCCTCGCGACGATGGCTCCTCCAACGAGAGAACTTACACGTCCACCCCTCCCGCAGCAACGACGAACCCTTTTCGCCCGCATATCGAATCAACTGATTTCGCACATGATCTTGGGTCACTCCGCGATCGGTAGCCGGGACGTGTGGACGTCTGTCCCCGCGGGGCGACGAGAGACTTCGCCTCGGGAGCCTTCCGATCGTGGCCGCCGCCGCACCCGACGTCGCTGGGATCGTCTCGTCCTTTGTCTGGGGGAAGGGGAGAGGGAGACTGGGAGGAAGAGGGATAATGGAGAGGAGGAACGTTTGAAGGGGAGGAGGAGGCGACTTGAGAGAGGAGGGATATACGGGGAACTTTGCGATGAGGAAAAAGGAGACACTCAGACACGGGCCGTGCGCATTCGGGGCTCGAGACTGGTCCTATGCGGATCAATTATAATCGGAGAGAACACCTCCGGAGTTGAGGAGTTTCTTTTCGAGTTTCCTGGTGGAAGCACTGTGTGTGACTGAGATATTTTTTGGTTCTCTTTTCTCTCATCCGGGCCGGACAGCGTCAATTGTGTGGATCTCCGTCGGTGGACTCGGAGGCAGAGCGGCCACCGACTACCGTGGATGGGACGAGGACATCGTCCACTAGTGTTCTTCGCTCCCCGTTCTCATCGCTCTCGGTGTGCTCTTGCCTTTCGGGTGGTGTGCTCCGGCGTGCATTTGAGTCGCGGCGGCTGAGGAGCGAACTGCTGTGAAGACCAGTGCTGGACGGCCACTCGTCGTTGGAGAAGGGGGTTTGTGGTGCTGAAGGATCGAACTTCGTAATTTCATCCGTTTTAGTGAGATTTTGGACAATCCAGACCCCAAGTGTTAGAAACGGTCACCCTATCTGCGTTGGTCGCCGTCGCCCCGCTGCTGATATGTAGGCAGTCTGGATGAAAGGGGGATGACCGCATGCATGGAGTGTGCTGCTGTCACGTCACTCGGCTACTGCATCACGTCGTCTCAGGCCAAGTCTCATCCTCGGTGGATTCGCCCATCGACGGAATCGGCCTCGAAAGAAAAGGTGAGGATTAAGAATACTGTATTACAATTGTGTGCTACCCATTGAATGCGCTGCAAAAATCCTGGAGCGTGATACGTGTGAGGCGTGAATGGTTGATTTAGATACGGAGTACATTCCTAGAGTCCCCGCATCAGAATCAGTACCCAATAATCCTCGAGTTCTCTTCGACTTTTGTTTAAGTCAGGTAATTTCCCTTCTTTGATCTTTGAAGTGAATTGTTCCGTAACTTAATGAGGGCACTCTCGTAGCTTTTATACGTGGATGCCTCTGTGCCCCACGCAGCAGGATTCGAGGCATAATCAGGCCGGCCCCTGTAGAATATGCACAATGTCGCTATTCCTTTTCTGTATTTAATGCCGGCGAGAGGGCGGATTTTGTTGGTTTCTCGCTTAATCTCCGTTCAGGGCTTCTCGCTTGACGGTTGTATTTAGTATTTTACTTGTCTAACTTTACTTTTAGGCTTGCCGAAACTTTGAGCATGGCGAATCTTACAAAGACGAAGAGTTCTGGGGCGGCTAGCGGAACGTTCCATCGACATATTGAAAATTACTTGAAGAATTCTCGAGAGTTATGATTTCAAATTTTCAGTCGGATAGCGAACATCATGTGTTCCATATATCTCTTGAAACACTACAGGAATCATTATGTGCACAGGTACATTCAGCAATCCATGACATGCAAACTGGAAGGGACTTTCCATCAGGACATCGGCCTGTAATCATTTACTTCTGTTATCTCCGTTTCCCGGCTGTTGAGGTGTGTAAGTGACCTGCCGACTGCTAAGAAGAGCCAATTGAATACTATCTATCGTTTCTGTGGATTTGGCAATTTGCCGAAGGAGAAACTTGGGTGATGATGGTGTGGGTGAATATAATGCTTCAACCTACTTGTTAATTGTATCTTATTGATTCATACGTACTCTTGTGAAATGAAGCGAAATCAGATTCATTGCAGAAGGCACTCTACTGGCCTTGTGGGTTTCAAAATCGACTGGAATCTTGTGGTTATTCATCTGATCATTCAAGCTCCCTTTCGCGGAGCATTTTCAGTAACCTCTGTGAATAATGACGAAATAAGAGAGAAATCCGTAGGTATGTAATTAGTTTTTTCTTTTTTTGCTGCCACAGCAATGATTTCTCGTGTTTCTGTGTACGTGGGAGTCGGACAATATTAGGCAGTGCTCACTTGACCCAGTTAGGCAACGAGCGATCGAGTCGAGAGCGTACGCGTAGGCAGTCTCGTCTCCGTCGTCTTCCCTTCGCTTCAGTGTCCCACTGGCTCCTCAACACTAAATGTCACTACGAAGAAACGGTGCGGTTTGACGAAGGGTTTCTGATGTCGATAGCCTTGCTCACTCTCCGCAATTGACGTCCAGTTGAGAAGCGTTGAAGTGGCTAATAATGATTGGTAATCCTTCCGTCCATCTCCATCAGAGAATCCATTGTTTAAAGATTGATTTCTCATTGTTGCCTGGCACTGCTTAATACGGTTCATCCATTGGTCAAACCTTCGCTGTCCATTGTGTTAGAGGTATATTCCACCCCCAGGAGAATTGAACATGAGTATCATAAAAAGCTCAATATAATAGAAAGTGGTTCACCATGGTCTATCTAACATCCGGATTTTATTTGGCGCAGAGCCAAGTGTGGAGCTACTGCGGACTCGATTCAATGTGTGCCTTGAAGTGAAACATTCTCACAAAGAAAGAGAGCCTGCTCTGCGAGCCCAAGTCTCTACGTCTTGAATGGGAGAAAAAACTGAGTCGTTAATACCAGGCAATGGTATACTTAACCGGTGATTCTCAGACATCTATGGATTGAATACATATTTAAGACTTTTTTAAGAGAGCAATAAAACCCTTTCCAAAATGATTGTCGCTCAGATGTTACGAGACTGAAGACCAAGGATTGCATCGTAACCTGTTAAAACCCGCATTATTGCAAATAACGCTCGCGGTATTCTGTCATTCGTATGCAGTTGAGTAGAGGGAAATCCAGTGCAATGGATTACTATTCCACTTATACTCTAACCCACGGAAACATCTCTACTCTGCACGTTAATGTCTAATGAATTTAGAGTATTCACTCGTCCCAGTTTCTGCTGATGTGGGGAATGTATCGAGCGGTTGAAAATCTCAATCACGAATTCTGCATCCTGAGTGATTTCCTCGGCCCAAGCCACCCAATGGTGGGTAACCTGAACGCTGCCTTTCCTCTTGCGACATCGCTTCAAAGTTTTTCTTACTTCGTTTCGAGCCACAAGGAAATATGCGCTCTCCTCTGAGTTGTGGAGGAGATAAGGATTTTCCAAATCTTCACTTGGTTTCCTTTAAGACGATCCTCCTCAAGGAGCTTGTCCCAATCCATTGACCTGACTGTGCTCTCCTTCGTGTAGCCTCGTGTCGAGAATTCTTCCAATGATGGCTCTGCCAAGGTACTTGTGACGTAAGCGCTTCGTCTTGACGGCTGGTGGCCAGACGTGCACTTACTCGGCGTTCCGCGGAGGAATTCGGAGGACGGATATTTGAGTGGGGACGGGAGGGGGGAAAGGAGGCGGAGAGGAGGGAAGGGCGAGCGAGATTTCCTTCGCCACAAATGGCTTTGAACGGAAAGCGAGGCTCGTCACCGCCGGCGAAAACTTGCTACGAAATCAAGACGTTTTCGTTCAATTCTAAATTCAGACATTTTACGATCACACAAAGAAAATGGTTTCAGCGGGTAGGCAGCTCAGTGGTTTGGTTTACGAGAAGGGGAAGACGCTAATTGACGCTAAGACTCGCTCGAAAATACGCGGTCATAACGTTAGACTTTCGAACGCTGTTGATGGTCGTATCATACTGTTAGAATTTAAATGTGCCAGTCGATATAATTTCCGTCGTCATTTTTTGGATTCCAGAATATGCTTTAATTTTGGGTAAACATTTTTATTGTTGTCGTGTAACCATGTTGTATATTTGGATAAGAAATGAATCATCTGCACGCATCATAAAGAAAAAATCATGACTATAATGCTCTAAATATTAATCAGGAAAACCTGTTGATAGGATATTCTCGAGCTCCATATGAATGAGATCATACATTAAAAGCGTCATTGATGTAACAAGCATATTGGCTGATGATTCAAGTATTCTCATGTCTGTCGATTGTTTCCATAAGACTTAAAATAATGCCATTCCATTGACAGAATGGCATTAGTACCATTCAAGGGAATCTTTCCTTTTGATTGAGCGCCGGGGAAGAAGAATGGGTCAAGAGCCCTACGAATACAATAAGCAATATGGCAAAACTCATAAAATTGTCGTAATGAGCGTGCACTTGTCTTAAACCTTCCGCTGTCATTATTCAAAGGGTTTGCATTTAGCTTCCAGGAACAGAAGGACCTGGCCCGTCAAAGTTCTTGTATCATGAAGTATAGCGTGGGTGATATTTTATCTACCTTAGCTGGTGGTGAATTCGTTTCCCCTGCTCGTTTATAGCGTTTACACGTGGAACTTATGAAAAATTGAAAAAAGTTCACATCCTGCATGGCCAATGCACGTCATATATATTTCATGCTACAATAATATCAATGCTCCTCTGATAAACATTTTCAAAGTAAATTACCAACGATAGTGTTATTTTCCATCTTTATGAATAACCATGGCTAATCTGTGAGACTTGGTTATTTCGCCCTTTTCTGAATATTTTCAATGCCAACCTTGTGCACCTTTCACGCCGTGGCCCAATCTATGTTACGAAGAAAATGTAAAATACCCAGTTTTCAGTGAGACAGGCGCGACTAGGAACTTAAAACGAATCTAACGTTGGACAATAGCTCTGTGGAGGAATCATTGTAGATGGAGTCCCCGCTGTCGGGAAGGGGACATCTCCATGGGCCATCCGTTCATTCATTTCACAGCTTATCTGAATTGTGATTGTCGATTGAGAATTAAGATTAAAAGCATCTGGTGCGCAATCGAATGCGCGGAACCTGCGCAATTGCTGTGACTTCTCGTTTTGAAAGGGCAGTGTTGTCCGTTCCCCTTCCTTCATTGGGTGTGTATGGACGTAACTTTTCGATGCCTTAGAATCCGGCCGTTGTGGCAGAAATGGAATTGACAGCGTACGAAGGGCAGCTTATGTGCCGTGGCCGTCGCGAAAAGGATCACGGGAAATCCCACTTGGGGGGGGGGGGGGGGAAGTGTGCGTCACGCCACGAATGATCCGTAGGGACCGGAAGGAAGGGCGTTCGCGGGAGCTTGATAAGGGGCAGCGAGGGGTGGCGGGACGGCCGGGGGGTGGTTCGTCAAGGTGGTCGCGCCGCCAAAGCATGTATTTTATTCCGTTCATTTCCCATTCTGGCTACTCGCCTAATATGAGCAACGGAATGCTGCCCTTCCACAATATTTTTCTCTTCAATTATGGTAGTTTGAGCGCAATATCATTTTACCTAGAAATCAATGAATTTGGTCTCATTTTAAAGAGCAATATCTCACCCTTCTGGTGACACCGAAAATTCAACCCCTTACCACATTACTTTCGGAGATATTTGCCAAAAAATACCTGCCCTTATACATGGGAAATGGTGCGTGTATGCACTCTAGACAGACATTATTTACAAAATGAGGTCTTTCTAACACTTAGATGTAAAAAAACTAACAGCGTGTAGGTTGAATGTTTTCTCAACTGTATTTGATAATCAGTCATATTGTCACCGCAGTAGGTTCTTGGGTATCACAAAATACCTTCCGTTTTGGAGGAGTTTCAACCGCGCGAAAAAAATTTGTCAAGTTAAAGACTTATTTAGGTATTTTCATTTAATTACATACAATTTCTGTCATATAAAACGATATTATTGTACCATTAATAATGCAATATTTCATTGATATGTCCTACATCTGGTGAAATTAAATCGTCCAATTCGAATATTGCCTCTATTATGACTAGGGAACTATCTCGCTCGGACTACCTTAACCCTTAGAGTGCCGGGGAGCGCGATAGCCCTCCCCCTGTCTCTCGCGAAAAGTGCCGGGAGAGCGATAGCGCTCCTCCTGCAATGTCACTCTTAGATGCTGGTATTTCACTGATTGTTCACAGATGGCACCTAAATGCAGATTGCAGATGCAGATTTTGTAAAAAAATTGTCAAATAATATATTAAAAAAGTGGAACCACATATAATGAAGTTTTCCTTGAGTTTTTGAATATTTACCTTCACTTGTATTTGAGACATAATTTTTTTCCTAAACTACTGCAAAATCAACAAAAATGCCTCGGCAATTTTAGCATAGTACCTAGAAAATCGGTTGGCACTCATAGGGTTAAGCGTGAAATTACTAGTCGTTCAATGCAAGAATGGGATAAACAAAGGGAAGATGCTATTTTCCTGACGAATTGAAATATGCTACTTTAATGGGAAACTGTAAATATGAATTAAGCACACCCAAGAAATATATCAAAAATAAAATGGAAACATCCTACCGTCCTTTATTTAGTTATTAGCTAATTATTTCGAAAATTGAAGTCAAAATGTGTTTTTAGCATTTTAATAGCGCTCCAGCCGGCTTCAATGGCAATAAAAGTGCGTTCGTTGAAGTAATATTCGTGGAATATTCTTCGCATTTTGTATTTCAATTTTGGTTTTCAAGACGTCACGCTGTTACGAGCGGCAGCGGGCCATTTAAAAAAATCCGACGAATAAAAATTTGAAATTGGAAGCCATGGTAGAGGAGGTATATACGTTTGCTCAATGAGTATTTTGCAGTGTTTTTCTCAGAAGAATTGACCCCTAGCCTCGAAGAATATGTCCCTTGTAGATGTAATCTCATCAATAATTGTGAAGAAACACGTTTATCGTCTAAGTTGCCCCCGTGGAAATGAAGACGCTCAAAGTAACTATGAGCTGTTTAAAGCCTTGTTTTCCTTTTACTAGTGAAGTACGTGTGTTTAGCTGTTTACTACAGACGAGTAATTTAGCTGACTACCTCTCTCATACACTTAAAAAAAGTTTACTTTTACCGTTCCTTCAGAGTTTTGACGTACTAACTAAAGAGTTTGGTCATCTAATGGGCTTAAGTGACCGTAGAGTCCGAATAATTCCACAAAAAATTCTTAATCTTAATATTCTATGTTGTGCGTGCCTCGACGCACGCAGTCTCGGAGGAAATTTCTCTATCCACGCCGCTTCTTCGTGGCATTCACCTCACACGCTTTCAGCTTTGTCCACACTTGGATACAAAGTCGAGCGATTTCTGTATCTAGACAATGTCTAGATACAATGGAGCGATTGTCTAAAGACAATCGAGAGACAAATTCGTGTTTACAGACACGTTTTTGTGGGTCGCGGGTTCGAGTCCCGCCTGGGTGGGTTTTTCACCATCCAGGGCATGGATGTATGTCAAGTTCTGTTGGTCCGGTCCCTGGAAAACCTGATGACAGGCTCAGCAGCCTATCGGGATTCCGGGGACATATGGGCCTACAGAATCGTCCGGCAGCAAAAATAAAGCACATCTCTCTAGGCTTATTGGTTCGCATACGAACACTTGCTATTCCTACCGCAATGGTCTGGAGTCTTCTAATTTCAGCGTTGACAGTAAATTGCAACCAAAACGAGGTCCCTCCGGAAAAATTTCACGCCTCCACCAACGTCTCCTCTTCCGCTTCGCTTTCCGCAGCGATCCCAACATGATCAGTCATATATTAGCAACTAATGATAAGAGGGGCATTCGAGTGTGTACACGCGACAAAGTCTCTAGACTGTCTACATACATTGTCTGGATACATGTCTATAGACAGTCCCTATGCATGTCTATAGACAATCGCTCGAATTTGTATGCAAGTGTGAACACCCTGAAGCTCCGTTCACAACAACTTAACTTGGCTTAAGCTGTTCCCGAGTGCCAATCGGGGCCTGAAATTTTCAACCAATCACAGAACACCACTTTCAAAGTCGATATTACAATCGATTGGTGGGCCTTATCGATATCGTAATCCCCTTTTCCCTAGCCTTTTCGATAGTAAACCAGGCCTTGCTATTGGCTATAATTAAGAGAGTGTTGAGAAATGCTCAACTCCAAGACTACGCCAAGTCGAGTTAAGCCACTTCATGTGAACCAGTGTGTTGCTTTCTCACGGACTCAACTCCTAAGTCGCGCCATGTTAAGTTGAGTGAAGTTAAGTTGTTGTGAACGGGGCTTTACTCTTCTCCCGCCGTCGTGCGCAGCAACGGAACGGGCGGATTTCGGCGCGACCCAAACCATCGCCGCCGATCTCGTACATCTTGGCGAGGTGGGCACCAGACGCTCCCCCTCCCCCCTCTTCACCAGACGCTCCCCCTCCCCCCCTATTCACCAGACGATCGCACCCCCCTGCCACACTCCCTCCCCGCCGGGAAACCTTCGCTTCGCCAATGCGGTGCCTACGCTTCTCTCTCTCGGAGTCTGCGCAGCCCTTTTGTTGCGGATCAGCTGAGCGGGAAGGGGTTAGTGACCGGCCGAATCGACCCGTCCACCCCGACGGCATACTATGTATGTATATACATGCGCCGACAACCGGCGAACCCTTATGCCACGGCCCGGCGGCGGCTGGGTGGATCTCGGTGGTTGCCCACACCTTCCCCAATCTCCCCGTTCCATTGTGTGTATGTATGTATGTACTCTCCGGCCCATTTCATTCTTCCGTCCCGAACCACTCTCCTCCGGGTGTAGCTTCATCATGTCCTCTCTCAGACCGCTCGATGCCACGCCAGAGGGGGACAGGGGGGCTTTGGCGCGAGCACACGGAATCGGGGGAAAAGCCGAATGCTCCTCTCCCGGGCCATCCTCAACGTGAATTAATTCCTTCGCGGTTTTATTTTTAGGTCTCCCTCCGAAACCATTCTCCGTCTTCCCCTGCCTTCCAGACCCTCTCATCCTCCGGACCCAATCGAGACGGACGAGAATCCTATGTCTCCTCCATCTATGACTGCCTGCAACTGCACGGGGATAATTCAAAGGCCGTATTCGAACTTGGCGAATCGAGAAATCTTCCCTTGAACTCATTGGGTGGACATGACGTCAAATTCGCGTGACCGCAGACACCATATTGTCTTGATACATAGTCTAGAAACCGAGTAAGTGAAAAAGCAGTCTCGTTATGATTTCTATTTATTCAGTTAGTATCCGGGGTGAGATAATATGGGCTTGTATGGTAAATGGAAAAGAAGAAACTTTCAAATGGATACCATTTTATCATTACTACGTATATTTGTGTGATTATTTATTAATTTCTTGCGGAAAATTTTATGAATTCGCTATTTTAAAGGTTTTTCAAATGCTAATATACTGATAAAATATTTGGTAGCTGATAGTTCTGCGAATAATTCCATACATTGCAGGTGTTACGTTCTTGTTTATTGAACCCACACATTCTGTTTTCCTTGCTCTGGAAGGAAAAAATGCCCTCGTTGAAAGAATAATGGTCCATTTAAGACTACTCTCAGGTAGCCATAATTTCATCGGTAACATTAGTTTCAGCTAACCAACATCATAATTGCTAATAACGCTAATCATTGGAGAGGTTTTCACTCTATTCATAAAAGAAGGGGGACAATAAACCATTAGAGTAAACATAATTTCCTTTCAGCTTAATTATTTTAATAGCAACGAGCGTATTTTATCAGTCACCAGTTGAAGATTATAGATAGTTTGTTCGGAGTCCAATGCATTATTACATTGCTACGTGTTTTACCATATAGGCAATAGACATTATAATGCCTTTTTATGCATAAAGGCGTTGACTGTGGTGAAATATATTTGACGATATGTCGTTCACTTTAGCAGCCCCTAGCAATCGAAGCATAATCGTTATTCGCCATAATATGATATATACGAATTATTTTACTCATAAGCAGTAAGATTTTTAAAAAAGTCGTATGTTTTACGAGATGAAGGCCGCATGATGTATCTTCCATCGTAGAACGGCTACGAAAGTGTCAAGAAAGGATTTCACTTCGTCTGCTTAGGGATCGAGATAACTTAATAGCAAGTTAAATATGCGTTTGCCAAGTTCGAAAACGGCCCAAGTCCTATCATACTTGTGAGATCTGAAAATGCCGCATAATTCTAGATAGATTTAGTTGATCTCTCAAAACTGCTCGAACATGTTCTGCTGGGTTAATCCGGAATGATCGCATCCATGCGACTGATGTTTCTGTTTTTTGAAATTCATCTTAATTTTTCGCCTATGTAGCAGTTAAAAAAAATTAACTTACCGGCAAACAAATCCTATAATTTGTGCAATGTTGATGTTGCCATCGATTGTTGACGGTGTGTATGCTTCCACGCTCTGCGTAGAAGTTCGTGAAGTTGAACGATGAAATGGATTGAATAGTTCTTGTGCGGAATGGATATTAACAATACTTTGGTCATGACTCATCGGCGCATTCATGTGCGTAAATTTTGAAGTGCCATCCGAGGAATGAGAGAGCTTTATTTTTCTCGTAATAATATCTGATGTTTTGTTTAGAGCTTTACCATCCTCTCAATCGTGGGCTACACATGTAAATATTTCTACTTTTGCATATTTTTCTCACTAATACATGTGGCGAAGGATTTAAGAACCCCGGTTATAAATTGGAATTTGGTCCATAGCACATTACACAGCGTCATGCTTTGCTGAAAAATTGGGCCATCGTTTGCCTTCCAACATCTGTTGATGCGATGCCTCCCTGTGGCAGCTGTGGTGGCCAATTAACCGGAGAGAATGTTCGAAATGAAACCCTAACATGTTGGAAGTGCCAAAGGTATATACGGTGGATATTTGTTCTCGTCTTCGGAATATTCCGTTTTTATTCGGTGAGAGTGTATAGAGAGTGAGAAAAGTGGTTATCAAAGACATCATTAAGGACATCCCATTCCAGGCTGAGCCGTAATATTCGGCGGAAAAAATCAATGGAACGAGATCGATGATGCGATGAGTTCTCCCGCGATTTTGTCAATTGTTCCTTAAACATGTTTTCATTCAAGTGGATGCCTACTTCTCCGACGGCGTTTATAAGCAATTTCAATCGTTTGCTGTGTACAGATTCTAATATAATAACGAATGCTTACCCATTGATCAAATTCGATATCGTCCTATGATACAGCTGGCGACTTTCTCCTTCTTCTTCTAAGTGGAATCTGTCTTCTGACAGGTTTCAACTGGATGCCCTCCATCGCAGTCGGTCCTGAGCATCTTCTTTTATTTGCCTATAACTACGGCCATTTTTTTATGTCATCGAGTATTCCCTTTCTTCTCCTTCCCCTTCCTCGCTTTCCCTCTATTTCTCTTTCAACAATTCTTCTATAAAGACAATTTTGGCGTAATAGATGTCCCATACCAGCTGTATTCCTCTTTTTGATTTCCCTCATCAGTTTCTTTCTTCTCCTATTGTCATTAGTACTTCCTCATTCTATCCGTCCACTTCACCTTAAGCATTTTTCTCCACAACCACATTTCAAAACTTTCCGAGTACTTTTCATCTTTCTTTTTGACTGTCCATGTTTCGCTGCCGTAAGTCACCACACTCCATAGAAAACACTTTAAGCGGCACTGAAACTTCATATTTTGACTTTCTCATCTCGGAAGGATTCGCTCCTTCGAGGGATTCATTTTCGCTAAAATCATCTGATCATCATCAGACTAAGTTCTCGCCGCGTTCGGAGGAATCCCGACGTCGGTTCAATCCCGGGAATGACGCATTCTCTCTCTCCGTCGCTCATTCCCGTTCCCATCATTCCCTCGGGTCAAAGTGGTCGTGCCTCCAGGGATGGAGGGGAGGGATCCTAGAGAGGGGTAGGGGGTGTCGGGGTTCGTCCCTTTTGCAGCAGCCTCTTCCCGATCGAGACGGTCGGTTGGGGAGCGTCCATTAATTACGTGAGGCGTTTTGGGGGTGGGGGGGGGAGGGAAGGGGGTCGAGCCGAATCTCACGTGGGGGAGAGGGGGGGTCTCGGCAAATATCACGTAATTTTTTTCCGCAAGAAACAGAGTAAAATTGCGAGAAAACTGGGTTAAATTAACTAAACCTGTTTCTCCACTAAAATATGGCTATATCCTACACAATAATATTTATCGCGGTCATGCGAACGCCACTAAGTAGCACGGTAGCCCCTTGATTGTTCAGCCGCCACCGGCCAGGCAAACGAACGCTGCGGCGTACGGCACGTTCTTAGTAGTCTTAAATACTAGTCTTAAATAAAAATAATTAAGCAAATTATGTTTTTTTAATAAATCCAACGCAGTCGAGCACAGATTAACGTATTTACACTAAAAATACGCATTTTGAAAAATCTCACGTGAGATGATGGGGAGGGGGTCGAGCCAAATCTCACGACATCTCAATAAAGGGGGGAGGGGGGATCGAAAAATCGCCTCACGTGATTAAGGGACGCCCCCTTGCTGGCTCCTCTAGCCTCTGTCAGTCTTTCATCATCGTCATCTTGGTCTCCACCCGTTCGCCATTTTCCAACCCCCCACCCCTACCTCCCTCCCCCGCCCCCCGTTTATCAGTCGAGGGGAGGGATGGTGCCAGTTTAGCGAGGGAGGCGAGCCGCGGATGTCATTCCCCTCGTGGTACGACCTTCACGGAGGCAGCGGCGGCGGCCTAGTGTGCCGCGGGGGGCGGGGAAGGCGGCTGCCGGCTATATCCGTTCCCGCCCCTCCTCCCACGAGGGGCAAGGCAAGAGGGGCCGATCAACCCACCTCTCCTCGGCACCCATAAAACCCATATTCTATCCAAACGAGAGGGGTGTGGACCACCGTGGAACTGGCGAGGCCACAGATGTGTGAACTGTCGCCCTCCTCCACTGCCAACAGCATCCCTCTGACCGAGGGGTACCCAACTTCAAAAACATGTGTACACCGCATTTCCATTTCAGCCATTTCTTTCCATTTCTAACCATTTCCATCAATTTCTGTCCATTTCCGACCATTTCTAACCAAGTCTGTCCATTTCTATCCATTTCTAACCATTTATATCCATTTCTGTCCATTTCTGTCCATTTCCATCCATTTCTCGACAAGCGTGCACTATTTCTCAGAGTTGCATACCACTCGCCTCTGACAGAGCAATGGGCAGATCGTCATAATCCCGTTAACCTCTCCGATACTTTTTCTTTATTTTCAGTGGTTGATGTCGTAACATACGCGTAACGTACAATAAATGCTGCGGCGGCTGTCATGGTAATTTATGGGTGGGATGGATATTAGGGCGAGAGGATGAGGCATCTTCTAGTAATTAATGGTTGGGGACTCCCGCTGCGTGTGGCCTGATATGGTGTCTCGCACGAGTATGGGAAGGAAGGGAAATTGTGTTTTTATTTTTTAAATGATGGAATCGGATACTCTACTGCATATTTGAGCTAACCGTGTTGAACATCAATCTTGTGAGTTCTGCAATCCTTCAAGAACGGAAGTGTTGTTGGAATGGTCTTCACCGAGCATCTGATAAATACCTGTTAAGACTTTCGTCTTCAAAGAGTATTTTTCTCGTGATCCGTTTAATCAGTCACCATCAGATCTTTCTACTCTACTTGTATCTCTTTCGATTATTTATTTACTACTAACCTCTTCTGTTCACCGAATTCCTGATTCACCAATTCCTCATCGAACCGCTTCACTTATTCCTAGAGTGACTCATCGCATCCCGGTAGTCTTTCAGTCGAGGTCGACGAGAAGCGATAATTACCGGACATCCCTCTCCTTCGCCTTCGTGATCGCGGTTTTGTATGTGCCATGATAAGAGAAGAAACAAAACTGTGAACACATCTCTGTGTCAATCCGATTCGGTCCTCTAGGCTTTGCCCCCACTCTTCGTACCATTCGCGGATTGCATAATAGGTTGGTCCGAACAACGTGTCACTCGGTGGATGTGACAGGGGCGGCGGAAAGGGTTGTGCGAAATTCCTCTGAGAAAAAAATCATCCGTCTAGACCGGGATTCGAACTCGGATCCCTCGATTTCCGGCCGAGTGCTTTAGCCAGTTAAGCTAGCGAGGCATTAGCGTACCGGTGGGTTTTAGTGAGGTTAACTGGACAAGATGTTACGCTTGTCCGTCGTCTATAGCTGTCGGAGATCGTTTGGACAATTATTCCGGGACGCCCTGCTCGCATGGAGAGGGGAGGAGGTGGGGGGGGAAGGGTTGTCCTCCCGCCCTCCCGCCCTCGGTCCTGCGATGCTCTCATTACCCCTGTGCCCTTAAATTTACCGTACTGCTCCTCCAAACAATAACTCGGACTATCATAAATTAATACTCGGCAGGTTTCTGTAAATTATTTAATAGTTTCCCGTCGATCAATTACGCTTTTATTCAATGAAATGTTGATTTTTGTCGGCGGAATTGACGGGTTAATTTTGATGGATTCAAGAGCTCCGCTGATAATCGATATCACCTGAAATGACATGCTAAATGATGAGGCGCGATTCTAATATTTTCCGAACGGTTGAGAAGAACGACGTGTTAATGATAATCATAAGATATTTATTGTTCAAAAACTTTCCTCATCCTTTGGAACATAGAACAGTTAAGCAAAAGTAACTCTGTGGCAAAAAAGGAAACAAAATTTTTTCAGGACACTATCTACAGCTTACAAATATGTACATTAAATTAGCATACGGCACAGGTGTACTCTCAGATATGAACAATAATACATACATTATCATTTATAATTAGTATGATGCATATTCGTAAAGTTGAGAGGGATATTTATAGAAATTTTAAAAAATAAAATAATGTGTGCAATACAATGAAACATAGACTGCGCTACAATAATATTTTTTATGCTGGAATGATAATGCTGTCCGATTCAAATTTATGTATATTTTTAGATTTGATAATGTAGTCAGGAATACCATTCCATATTCTTAAGCCAGAATTTATTGTGGATAGTTGATACACATTAGTTCTACACCTTGGAATATTAAATCGTCCTCTTTCCCTTACTCGTCTGCCTGGATCGCTCTGGTTTCTAATATTATATTATTATACAAATATTTACAAGAGTTTTAGTTGACGGTGTTTTGTAGATGAAGACTTAATGCTTAAAAAAATAATTTAAATCTTTTTCTACGTTCCAGTTTCCTCCACTTCAATTTAACATAGTAAGGAGATACATGTTCGCAAATATTCGCTTTACATATATATCCCATTCCGGCGCTGTGCAGGATTTGTAATTTTTTTGCAATTCCTTCGTCAAATCAACAAATACGAGGAGACAATAAGTGATATATTGGGAGAATCGATCGTGTTAGTATATTTATCGTAACATTAGATGATACCGAATTAATTTAAAACTTTTTTTACGAAACGACATGGTTTTCTTCTGCGATAAATTTCGACGGATGTGAAATCATCTGCAGGTAGTCGATGAGAAAGGCACGATACAGTTTCGGCGACGTTTTATTTACCGGTTGGCTTTTACCTTCAAGAGTCAGTCGCAAGATATGCGGAGACCTTTAGCGAATTCGCGCCGTCCTCGAGCCGAGGGTGGCCTGCGCGGGGGCGTCGTGTAAGTCTGCATTATTCTGGCCCCGCCGTCTGGGGGCGTGAGCAGATGGGGGCCCCGGTGGGATCGATCTCAGTCAATGTCGTGGGCGTCGGACAGCGCCGTTCGGCAGCTGCTGCTGTGTCCACGACCCATCCGGTTCGACGCGTGGGATGGAGAGTGGGGGGCGTTGGGCAGGGGGGGGGGTGTCGATCGAGGGGTAGGACGGGGGAAAGATTTGAGCGGTGGGTGGGGGAAGGGGAGGAGGGCCCTTATGTCGTGGCCTATGTGTTGGGTGCTCGGCGGCGTGCTACCAGCTCCACATTCTCTCAAGGCCCTTTTACACGGGGCACGTGATTGCACAAGCTAATGTACGTGGAATCGTGAATTTCAAAATGCACCGTGTAAAGCGGTGAAATTCAAGAACGCAAGCATGAGTGCGAGACGTCAGAATAGCTCCTGCTCCCATTCTGTGATCACATTCTTGCAATTTGTACGAATAGCACTCCATCTAGCGGTCGCAGAATTAACGACATCTAAGATCACGGGAAGTTGACTGACGAAAAGATTCGATAACCTGAGCGATGGGTGTTTACAGGTATTCTTTGTGTGGGAGGATATTTACTGTTACTTATATTGTTATTTATTTAGATAGATATTTAATAGCTTGTTAAATTGTTCCTCTGTCATCCGCATAAAATTTCGGTACGCATTTCTGTCTTCTACAGCCAGCTCCTGTTGGACCATATTAAGAATGCCGTTCCCTACTCTCGCCTACGGATCCACTCCCGCATCCAAAGTGCTCTGCTGGCTCTTCTCCTGCGGTTACGCCTTTCTATGAGCTCTGCGGCCCCGATCATAATTCCCACTACTGCTAGCTCTGCAGCAATCAATGCAGCCTCCTCCTGATCCATTATTTTCCTCACAGAGAGTGACTCAGTGTCAATATCACAGAATCCCACAATCACCACAACCTTATTTTTCACTGAATGTCAACAACGTCGTGTACAGAATATCGTTTCTCTCCTGTTTGAACAAAACACTCGCTCTTAGCGTACTTATCAGACGACTGGAATTCACGAGTGAATGCATGCTTACGACCACCGTGTAAAGCAGTCACGCATTCATTTTCGCAATAATTATTGCACGGCAGATTGCGGAATCAATGCAGTGTTAAGTTGTGCAGTTTCGTGCCCCGTGTAAAACAGCCTTGAGGTGCGGATGGTGGAACGTGTTGGACGTGGATGTGATTAATTGGCCTCCCCCCAATGGAGGCCAATCAATCACATCCTCCCTTTTGATGTATTTATCCGAGAATGTTGTGGAGTTTGTGGTAACCAGTCAAAATTATCCCCTCGCCATTTTCGTTTGAAATGCAACCCTCATCGAAATGCTTGATTTCCGCGAGTTCAGATGCGGGTTGAAGCGAGGCGATAATCTGTGGGTACTAGTACTCGTTCGTTCATTGGCCGTTTCAAGCCACTCTGAGGGTGGCAGCGCAGTATCCTGTTTGACGGAGGTTTAAATGCCATAACTGTTTTCCTGCGGGCTGAAGACAAGATTTGACGATTTGCATTTCATCTCCGGGTAATTTGACTAAGTATCTGGTTATTCACCGATTACATTCACCAGCCTAAGTTATCAATCTGAAGGTAGATTCGAAAGACGGAGGTGGAGTACTGTTGGGTTTCCGGCTGATTACCAGCTGATACGAGTAAGGTTTTCTCGTTCGATTACATCTACTCGGCATACTTATCCTAAACTTGAAAGTTTAATAGACTATTGAATGCCAAATCTCGGATGTGCCGGGACTGTGTTCTGTTATTGATATCCACACATATCGAGCGTGCTGCTATAAGTTCTGATAAGTTCTGAATAAGTTCTCCTCCTCGATAACTGAATGAGTTCTCCTCGTCGATACTCCAGAAGTAGCACTCTCACCTCCCTAGGCGACTCCGCTAGCTTTTATCGTGATTCATTTCCCTAAATTACTCTAATGTGAAATTTAATCCTGTTTTTGTGACCTTTTCCCAACGATCAGGTGCTCGTAGTTCCGAGAATATTTCTTGTTCTCTGCCAAGTTCTCCAATGATGCGAATGCATGTTAACACCCAGTATGTGCATCACTACTTACGTCAAAAATAGCTCTATGCATTCAATTTATTATCCTCATCGGAATAAACATTGTTTTATAGCCCGGCGGAGACGATCTGACGAGTAGCATAATGTCATGCACTTCCCTGTCGCGTGATCGTGTGTACGACGGGACGTTTCAAACAAAGTTTTTTCCGCAGTGTCTGTGCGTCCTTTTTTTCCGTGCACTTCTTCGAAGTGACGTGAGAGACCTGTTTCGTAGCTAAAGAGTTTCGACCAGTCGGTAAATCTCTCGGCTGATATTTAATTGGAAAACTCTGTCGTTAGGGAGATGACAATTACTTGCTCACTTACTAGGGAGCCCACTTCCAAAGAAAGGAATTCGTGGAAGATATACGGAAGAAGGCAGAAAATTTCCTCGAATTCAACGTTTGCAATTTTATTTCCTCATAGTGCGATTGCGGTGCTCCGTCCGCAGCGATAAAGGTATTTATCGCAATTCTCGAAATTCCCCGCACTCAAACGTTTCCTCGATTGCGACACCTTGCCCTCACCCATCAATGGAGAATCACCATTCCAGCCACTCCAAATTCCATCCACACTATTCCTTCTGACGCCGTTAAACCATCACTCTTGTGCAAAAGTGTAATTGATTTTCGAATACTGACTACATGTGCAAAACAGAAGGCAGTGATATACCATTGGTTCTGCTTGACAGGGGAAGATTAGTGGCCTTACCGGCCAGTTAGACTGATTGTTTCTTTTACTCATCAATATATCGAAATAGCCAACTTTTAGTTTATCACGATGGTCTTATAAATTATCGCATTGGGCTGTTTTGTGGGATTTTAATTCGATGGGTGGAATACTGTGGAAACGTTTCCTCTCCGCATCGACCCCGTGTGCAGCGGTCGCTGTCTTTATTCGCTGGGTGTGAGCTAAAACGTGGGTATGTGAGATTTTTATGTGAGACTGGTTGCTTAGCAAACTAATGATGAAATGCCGAACAGTATTAAAGTTCCCGCACAATAATCCACCGCGATACCTCTCGAATTTTCGTGCGAAGGAAAATTTGCGATCCTAGTGAAAGACGCATCCATTTTCAGGCTTTTTGTAAATCTTTCTCTTATAATGCGTTAAAAATGATTCCCTACGTGCAGTTTCCAAAACATATTGTTCGCATCGTCGCAATTTATTCCTTTCTAAGAGATATTTTTTGTTCGAGGGAGTGCGTGCTTTAATTGGCTCTTCATTGATAATAGACACATCTGAAAATTATAGCGATAAATACGGAATCAACATTTCTCGTAAGATTAATAGCAAAATGTGCCGGGACGTAAGTTATTTGATGAGAAATTTGGAAGGGTAGAAAGTGGATCGAGTGTAATAACACATTAACGAGTATCTTGAATGAATATAGGAGGAGTAGTATTCAGTGAGCCGTCGTTGTGTGTGAGGGCGGAATTGCGCACGTAACCTTTCATTTTCCACGACCTGCATCTCCGTTGCTGTCCTAAAACCAAGTGAGTCTCACCAAGGTAAACGGATTGGAGTGAACCTCTTCTGAACGACAAAAAATTAGTTCATAATGAAATCACCCTCAACCTCGGATTTTGGCGTGCGAGTCTCTGAGAGCGTTATATTTTTAAAATTGTGTTTAGTGTACAGTTTAAGTTAAAAAGCTGCCTGCGGTCCTCTTTCGTCTGCTATCAACCATTTATGCTTGCTGACGTGGGTTCCGAAAGTGGCAATGTTTCAGTGTTGACCTTTCCTCTGAAACTCGCTTGCTTGTTCCGGCTTCTTTCGCCACTTACGAAGATGCAATCGAGGTCAAGTCTGGGAGGTGACCAAGGCCAACCTCTCGAAACTCGACTGACTATGTATGAAACAATTATGACTGTTGGGCAATGCGCGATGACACATATATGGCACGAGTGTGATCGCTCTCCATTATGTCCAATCTCATCCGATACTGATTCCGACATCCACTTCAGTTTCAGCAAAATTTAACCCTACATTCAACGACAAGACTTGATAAATAAGGAAGATAATATTGATAATAATAATTGTATAGCGTTAGAGGTAAGAGCTCACATCTTTTTCATTGTAATCGGAAACTATTTTCTCGTTTCATTTGTTAAATTTTGCTTTTATGACGTGATATTCTATTAAGAAACAATATTAACGAAATTATACAATTTTAGAAAGACATCTCTTAAAAATCTGGTCGTTCTGATATTTTACTTCAGGCACCACTTTCGACCCATTGTCTCGTTTTATTTTGGCAATACATTTTTTAATGTTTCTTGTTTGAAAATACGATCATGAGTACATAGTTCGTATCTCGAAATACTCACCCTCTTCGCCCCTCCCGGACATCACACATTCGACGACGTCCATGGATCTCAAACCGGAAACGGAAGCTACAAAAGGTATCCCTTCAAGGTTGGCGACAAATCGATGAGAAGATTAGTATTTTAGGCGGGGCTGTCTCGCGAGTGAGGTTATTTCGGACGAATCACGACCTTCGCAGGCTCCCCCGATTGATCGAGACACAGATGCAACCTACACCTCGCTGTGGTGAGGATCGCGAGCATGGCATGCTTGCGCCATTACCCGCTCGCTTATTTTTCTCCGCATCTGCAATCGGGTTATATTCTAATCACGTCTTGAGTCATCCAAAAAAATCATGATCCCGATATCTTCATGCTTTTTATTTTTCATTTCCGGCGCAACGGTCGTTTAGCTAGTGCTTGGTCGGTCTGCTCGTAGGGGTCGACGTCGAGGTCATCCGGTCAACACGTCGCTTTTGTAATCATGCGCGATATATGTTTGCGTTCATGAATGAAATAATTACTGTTACGGGTTTTACACTATTATGCGCCTGGCGTAGCCATTTTTTTAATGGCATCATCTCGTTCACCTCCTTCAGTTGGGCTGGCCACGATTGGATGTGCTAAGGATTGAACAACGATTACGGACTTGAATTTAGTAGAACCGTCACATACGGCCATACGTAGATTGCTTCGGAATACTGCAACATGAATGTGGATCAGAGAAAATCACCAAGCATTCTGACCCAACCCAACTGGCGTAGAATGCGTAATGTCTCGGGGGACAAACATAAGATTTAGTCTTCCGACAAACTGGTATTACGTTACAAGTAAAACGCCGTTCTTTTGTCAGCCGCTTCATTTCGAGGTACATCTCGCACACAATACTTGATCCTTCTTCAATTGCCTTCACGATTCTCGATTTCTTTATGCATTCCCGGAGTAGTAGTGAAGACTATATACTCAAGTCTTAGAGATAGCTAATTCATTGATCTGGTTCCTATTCGTTATCTGTGCCACGCCGTGCCTCTTCCGGAATTTGTATACTCGATGTCAGGCACACAAGGAGATCACGTGATGCCTCGTGAGCTCTTCCATATTGAGCTCAAAGGTCAGTCGCCAGTATCAAGCGTGGTTGGACCCAGCGTCGCTCGTGTGGGAGGAGGCGGGGGTCGAGCGCCGGAGGACACAATGCAAGGAGGAAGCAATGGAGGAGAAATTGGACGGCCACTTGGATTATGCTCGAAAGGGGAAATGCAATCCCCCCCCCTAGTCCTTCGTGTCGGCAGTTTTCGTGTTTGCGTAGATTCCGTGTGTGACTACTCCTCATTCCTCCTCTGTCGCTCATTCGTCTCCTCCTCCACCCACCGATCATTTTTCTGAACATTTCTATTCTGTACTCCTTGGCCTATCGTTATAAACATATTTCACGTCTCCTTTCCCTGTCTTTAAGAAGCCGTAAGGACCGATGGCTCGCTGGTGGACTAATCGGATGGCCGTGAATCGATATTCTGAACGAAGGGCAAGTTCATTACGTCGATGATATCTGGCGATTCTCGCAAAAAGAGTGGGTTTCAATTCTACCGTGTTTTCCGTCATCACGATAACTGCCGATACACATTTTTTATCATTCTCCTCATGTAAATTTATTAACCACAAAGTGATCCTGATGACATTGTGATGAATAAATATTTACCATGATAGGAAGGGAGAGGTGAAGGGAAGCGCCCAAGAAAAAGTTCATGGACACAAAACTTCAAAGAGTGGACAGTGATTAGAGATAATGGGGACCTGTTTCAAGAGGCAAGAGAGCGATGCTCGAGCAGCCAACGCACTGAATAGTGCACGGCATCAAGAAGAAAAAGAATGATTATTTTAGCAAAATTTAATTAAAAAGTTTATATGGTTGTTCATCTATTGAAGTGTTCGGTGCATATTATGAAACAGTTAATCCGTACCAGCCAGGATTCGAAGTCGGTTACCCGATTAACCCGCAGCTCTTCCCGCGGCTCCTCCTCGCGTCGCGTCCTTTCGCCGTTTCGGGAACGACATGCAACGACTACGCTTCGACTGTGGCAAACGAACAGTTTGCTTCCAAGAAGAGGCCACTCGGCGGCCACCGACTACCCTTTCCCTCTCGCTATCTCTCTCCTTCCCGTCATTCCTCCTCCCAATTCAGTTTCCGAGAAGCGAGGCAAAAAGCGAGCGCGTGAAGAGGAAAAAACGGGGAGACGTGGCGACGCACTCGATAAGAGACCTCAATGGGCCCTCTTTCGCTCCGCGCCGCGACGACGGGCGAGTTATCTCGTCGAGCACGCAGTGGCATTTACATGCGTGCGTGGCGAGGCGCGGGAGGACAACACTTCTCTCCCGCTCCCTCGATCCTGCTCCCTCTTCTTCCTCGTGTCGTGTCGCTCGAGTGGTGGATGACTCAACGTGGACTCACACGACACGCGAGGCTCAGCATATCGGCCTATCATGGCCGCGCCCTCCCTCCCTCCCACCCCACTCCTACGATTACTCAAAGTAGTCAAGGAATATATTACAAATATCATTACTTTTCTTTTTAAAGTGACGATTACAAGTAAAAAAAATGGCCAAAAAGTAATCGTTGCCAGTAATTCGATTACTTTTACTCGATTACCGGCCATCACTGATAAAATGTATTGTTGAAGTATAACATAATGGAATTTTTAAAGATTTTTATCATTTTTATGACCAACAGTTTATATACTTAGACTAGCAGGCAGCTAGCCTGCTCATTCCGTGAGCAGGGGTGTGTACCCGCAGGGGGTAAGTGTCCTAGTCTAAAAATAACTCCTCGGTGAAAATGTTTTTTTTTCATTCTCTGTTCTCCTTTGTTGTTTTTAAAGCCATTTGAGTAGGAGAGCACTGTGGGTTTCTTTTGATTCAAGCTTTACACTCTTCCACTCTCTCTTTTGGCCTTTCTCCCTTGTCACTGTGTTTCCCAGCATCTGGTTGTTGCAACCACAACCCAAAAATATAACTCACACCTTTGCGCGGCTGGTGACCTAACAACCCCTGCCACACGCAGAAGCTATAAAAATCCAAAACTACTACCAAATCATGAAGACAGAGATTTCACATTCAACACATTAAACCTCACTCTTCTAGCTCAAAAATTGACTCAGAAAGAAACAAAACGGATACAGAATGACTGACACGAAAAAAAATTTATATATATATATATATATATATATATATATATATAGATTCAAAGCGTTAAAAATACTAATCAAGGATCCACATTCAACTTACTGCCTTAAAAAAAGAAGTCGATAACTTGAGATAGGAGACTAATCAAATTACTAGGATTTGATCATGAATTGTTCCATTTTTGCCACTTTACAGTCTCGTCTTCGTTAAGAAATTGTTTACGCAGTTCACGTTTCTCATTTCTCTGTTGACATTTTCACATCTTCATATTGTTATTTTTTACTGTTATACAATATCAATTTTATTCATTTAGTTGTCGATTTTTGCATTGATGAGCTGTTATATATAAGATATCTACAAAATACTGATAATTGAATGTAAAATACCCGACTCCTACTGCCGCCTCCACCCCCCCTCCCCCATCACTTCTTACCCCCCCCTCCCTCCCACCGTTTTACGTCGAGTACCAAGGACTCTTTCCTCGCAGCATTCATAGAACTTTTGTCTAGATTTAGCAGTTCCTCCCCACCCATTTGCCGTAGCCTTTCATCGTCTGTATTCGTCACTCCCCCTCATATCAATTCGTCGACTTCCATTAAGGTAGTCCGAGCGAGACAGTTCCCTAGTCATGATAGAGGCCATATTCAAATTATCCGTTTTAATTTCACCAGTTGTAGGACACATCAATTAAATATTGCATTATTAATGGTGCAATAATATAGTTTTACATGACAGAAATTGTAAGTAATTAAATGAAAATATCCAATAAGTCTTTAACTTGACTCATTTTTTTCGCACGGTGCGTTTGGAACTCCTTCAAAATGGAAGGTTTTTATTGTGATACCCAAGAACATTTCGGTGACTATATGATTAATTTTCAAATATAGTTGAGAAAACATACAAACTACACGCTGTTAGTTTGTTTACGACATCTAAGAGTTATAAATTCCTCATTTTGTAAATAATGTCTCTCTGGAGTGCATACACGTACCGTTTCCCATGTAAAAGGGCTGGTATTTTGTGGCAAATATCTCCGAAAGTAATGTGGTACGGGGCGAAAGTAATGTGGTACGGGGTAATTTTTACTGTCATTAGAAGGGTGAGATATTTTTTTTTAATGAGACCAAATTCATCAATTTCTAAGTAAAATGATATTTCGCTCCAACTACCTTAATTGGCTCTTGGCTTCTTGGACACCTGTGCATGTCTGTCTCGCGCCAAAACTAACAAATGAGTCTCATCAAACTTGCCGGTACTGTCCGAATCGATTTCATCGGACAAATTGTGTAGGACAACTAATTGCGAAGGAGACTTCGGAACATAGGGCTCTGTGCTACCCATAATCTGACATCTTCGACCTTTTATTTCTACTAGACCGGCATTTTTAGAGCGTTAATCGTGGGAAAATTACTTGTGATTTCATGTTATTGGGGGCGCTAACGATAGAGCGAGAGGAATAATAAAGAAAGTTGTCATTTTACTTTTCGTAAATTAGCCCTCAGGGTTCAAAAGATTGGTGTATTCTATGGCCTTGTATTAATTCACTGAAATACATAAATTGAATGTAATATGTAATATTTTTGGATTCCTAAAGAAATTTCAATGTCCACCGGCCGTGGAACCTCTTCAGATCACACCCTCCAGACGTATAAGAATCATTTCCTCGTCTGGGGAAAGTTATTTTGCTGCCCTTTTCCAAAGAAATCACGTGCCATAGTTAGCGGCATCGGATGTCCGAAGGTCCTGTCGCCCACGAAGCGCGACGATGCATCGCATTGCCGCGGGAGCGTTCGAGACAAAGTGCATTGACGAACACTTGAAAGCTTGGGAATGTCACTTCATCACCAGAAAGACTACTGGCTCAAGTTGAACCACTTGCGTTGATAGCCAATGTCTCATGTGCTACCCCGACCGGAAAATCTTCTGCAGGCGTTCGTTATTTGTGGCTTTAGATAAAACTCCGAGGAATAAACTATGACGTTTTGACTGTTTTGCGTCTGTGGAGGCATCGGCATTCTCGCGATTAGTGCCCGAGGAATTCTGAGAATAAATCGGGCCAAGTGGAGGCGGTGCTTCTATTTCTGCGACCGCAAGACGGGGAGCGAGCCTTAAGAGATTAATGCCTTCCTGAAGCTCTTGAGATGAAGACAGCCTAGAAATCGCTTCCCAAGGACGATTTCTTTAATCCTGGACTGGAATGGGAACCAATTTTAGACGGAGGGCACGTACCTGCATTCGAGAACCCATATCCAAGCTACAGAGACTGAGGTAGTCAAGTTAACCATGGATAAGCTTCTAAAATCCTTCACTTTTATACGAACGCCGACCTTATTTCTTTCTTAAGCCATTTCATTTATTGAATGAAGAGGAAAGTATGTCACCAGCCCATTGGAAAATTTGCCTTTTTTCATTATTTAATGATTGCGAATTATTTGCTTACAAACATCTCTATCGCAGTACACACATAAAAAATGACATTCCTCTAGGAACCTCGACTGTTTTCTCAGAATGAAGTTCTCTACCTGGAATTTCGTTCTTGCTGAAATGATTCCGCCATCGCCGATGCATTTTTTTCTCACGAGCGAATGTAAATCCTTTGCCAAATAATTTATTAATTACCAGTTGCGTTCGTTGTCATCCAGTTCAAAGTTTTATTTGCTAATTTTGTGCCATCTGATAAACATATCGCGGTGATGTTTTCACCTTTCATCCGGATTTGGCTAGCCTTGGCTACATGAAAATAATTTTACCTTTTAGAGCTTCACAATGGTAGTTGCGTATGCTATAACATTTACTCGGTCAATAATTCTTGGCGCGTTGCATTAATAGATGCGAAGATATAACGGATATAGGTTCTTCTTGTGCAAAAGTAAGCCAGCTCTCCTCATAGCTATACATCCATATGGTCTCTATGGAAATTAGCCCAAGAATTAGTCGTACTCTCGTGCTTTGCGTTAAAAAGGGAGTTATTGCGTATTGAGAATCGCCATTATTTGAATCCGTGAGCCGAAGTTATCGGGTGGAAACGTGTATAAAAAACCATTTGCCCCCACCCTCCTCTCTATTCTGCTTGAAACATATTTTTTAACGGTTTTCGTGGAAATCTGTTTGACGCATCGCACAGGAAGTGCCGCTCACGTCTCGCGTGCTGGTGGCAACCTCTGCGAGCCGAGTAGTGTCTTTTCCGCTCGCCGCCACAGCTGGCATGGCCTCTGTCATTGGTCCCCGGGGCACTCCCGTCTGTCTCCCTCCCCCCCACTACCCCTCCCCCATTGCCGGGGGCCCCACGAGAGGCAGCGGCGACTGCCGCTTGCTGTATCGGAGGAAGAAGCCCTTGGGCCAAATACTTGCTCTTGGTTAAGGCTGGGACACGATCAATGTGTACGTGTGACGCGAGGCGTTAACGGGAGACGGGGAACGCAAGTCACAATCGACGTTAACGCGGCCCGGAGTAACAATTGACTAACGCAGGCGCAGCTAAGAGATCAGGTGTAAACAAGTCGTTCTCGTAATAATGTTGCAGCCACGGCAGATCATGCAGATATAATCCAAAAAGGATAATAAATATGTTGTCTTCCCCAAGAGCAATCTTCAAAAGTTGGATGTATCTGCCGACAGATGGCTCCCATTCCCCGATTCTCAGGACTATTCTGATTGGTTTTCCGTGTAATACGGGACACGGGAAGAGATGAAAGTTGCCCATATCTCGCGTACACGTTGATTGTGTCCGTTCGCTATACTATCCCGTCAGCCATCTTTTCGCGTATTCCCGTTAACGGCTCACGTTACACGTACACGTCGATTGTGTCCCAGCCTTTAGTTTGCGATGGCCCGGGTCTTATTCGATCACCATTGCTGGGGTTTCTTCGCAATTCTAAAGCGAAAACGCTTGCTTGAAATATGCATAACTCTCAGTGACGCTCAGTCATGGTGAAGGGCGGGTACAAAGAATTTATCTGAATGCAGCAATCCTTTATGTACGTTGTGTCTGCTAGAAACAAGCAATATTCCTGAAAGGTTTTAGTGAAAACAATGAAGGCTGTATTACTGAAGGCAAATTAACGATAGAATCGTATTTTACAGAACATTTTTTACCGCTGTTGCCGTAAGCCTAAGGGACCGTAATAATGGATCAGTTCTAGCATACTGACTAGGTAAAATAAGTTTTTTCAGTAGTGCACAGTACCTTAACATGAATTGTAGATAGTAACTTCGCATGCAATCTCCGGCATGATATACTCCTGCATGTTTTAGTACCTTGTAGCGCCATTTATCTGTCGCATTAATAATACCTACCAGTACTTGTATCTTGAGTAGTGTACTGCATCATAGCATATTTTTCTACGAAATACCATGCAAGCCACCACTAGGGTGTGTGGCATGGGATGATTCCACACCAGGCATGCAGCACTCATCCCAGTTCAAATCAGAACCGCGCACGTTCCCCCGAATGCCAGGCGCAGGCCAAAAGCAGTCACGACAGCGGTACGCAGTCAGACCACAAACCAGGAGAGTGATACGGAGAAGAACATGCTACCGTGCCTCTACATCTACGTCATACCCTGCAAGCCACCCAAAGGGTGTGTGGCAGGGGGTGCTTCCACACCTGGCATGCATGAATGATACGGTAGAACACCGAAATTACATTGAAACCCGCGTACCACACATGCAAAACGCCAATTAAAAATCTAGTAACCAAGAAACATTATATCGTCAATCGTTCCAACATGCAAGGGATACAAAGACTACTACTACTACTTATTCAAAATATCATGCATAAATAAGAACATCAATATTTACATCATACATAAATAAGAACGTAGAGAATATAAAGTGAAAGACGTACTGTCTGCCTATTGTCACTATTCGAACTATTCATGATGACGATCACAGCTGTTATGGTGCCGAATGGTACGCGGAAAAAATGACATTTTATACCTATCGGTTCTACAATCTAGCTCTCTAATTTTATTGGCGCGATCTAATCTGCCGTAGTACGAGGGGGTTAATAGTATGTTTTTTACGTCGTCAGAGAAATGATTTTCTTAAAATTTAGTTAGGAGGTTAAGCCTATAATTTAATCTACGCTGTGATAGCGATTCCCATCCTAATTCTTCTAACAGTCCAGATACACTAGCTAACTTATCGTAGCATCGTTTCACAAACCTAGCTCCTCTTCGCTGCACGCGATCTAACTCTGATATCAACCCCGCTTCGTATAGATCCCATACACTAACAGCATATTCCATATGAGGCCTAACGATTGAAAAATAACAACTTTCTTTCACTTTCTCATCACATTTACCGAGTACTCTCTTGATAAAGCCTAGCTTCCAGTATGCTTGACCGCATATTACCTCATGCATCATACTACTCAAGATATAACTACCGCTTAGTATTATTAATGCAACAAATAAATAGCACTACCAGGTACTAAGACAGGCAGGAGTATATGCTGCCGGAGATTGCATGCGAGGTTATTATCTACAAGTATTGTTAAGATAGTGAACACTACTGAAAAAACATGTTTGACCTAGTCAGTGTCCTAGAACTGATCTATCACAACTATTATGGTCCCTTATTGTACGTGCAAAAAATGACATCTTAAATCTATCGGTCCTGCAGTCTATTTCCTTAACCTTATTCCTGTGATCGTTCCTACCATAATAGTTTGGCTCAAACAAAATATTTTCAACGTCTGGCTAAAAATAGTCTACATCAAACTTTCGTAAAATTTTTTACCTATATTTACATAGGTACACGCCACACGATCCTTCGTCCCATTCGACGTCGCGTTCTTTACTCGTCAGTGGATGTCAACGGTGGTTGTCTCGGTGCTCGTATGAATTCGGAGCAGTGTAAGTCATCTGAGCACACGATACATACATTCATGTCTCCGTCATGTTGTTCTCGCGTGCTGATGCGTCTCAATTCGAGACGAGCTTCTCACGATCTCCGCACACCGTCCGTTCCCACGTCCGTCGCTCGCATCATAGAGGCTCTCGAGGGCTGAGCACCACGCTCTTGGAGTCGAGCGTTCGGTGAATCAATCGATTAGTTGGTTCTCCCGTAGGGTGGGGGGGGGGCAGAACGGGGGAAACGCAATTGGCCTCAAGGGAGGAAGAATTGGCTCACCACTTAAAAAAAAGTCTTCCGCGAAGTGACTCACCGACGGCGGCGGCCGTGGTGACTGTGACTCACTCGACCGTTTGACGGCGCCCCCCGCCCCCGGCCGCCCCCGCTACTGCCCCAGCCGGGGGCAGTGGCGCTGCCACATGGTGCGATCGCCCTCTCGCGAGTCATACTCCTTTCTTGCCTTCCTCCCGCCACCATTCCCCCCCCTCCCCCCCAACCGCCAATCGCACGTCAATCACCGCGTGACGCAAACGTCACTGGGGCGCTCTCTCATTGGCCGCTCGCTCGTTGCCCTCGCAACTCTGCAACTCGCAACGCCGTTCACTTGCTTGTAAAGGGATTGCGAAGCACGAGAGCCCCCCCCCCCCGCCCCCACCCAATCAGCCACGGGAGGAAGAAGTTTCTTCCTGCCGATCTCGAGAGGAGAGCGAGGGCTCTCCATTCGACCCGCGCACGATTTATAAACTGCGTTGGATTTTCATGTAGGCCAGCCAGTTTAGCGTGTGGTCACAGAGTAAGCATATCTATCTTGTTTAAACTACTACTGAAAAATCCTATTTGACCTAGTCAGTATCCTAGAACTAATCCATCGTAACTAGTATGGTCCCTAACTGTAAATGAGTCAATCATTAAAGCAAAGATGATTCTACTTAAATGAATGATTACACTAATGTGTCGTTGGCTTGAAAAATCATTTTGAAATCGTCAAAACGCCACAGGGCGACATGTGTTCCATATTTCGCTCGCTTTCCCTTTACATGTTCGCCGCGATGCCTTGGGGTGGGGGATAACTCAAAAGTTTACGACTGTAGTGTGAATGAATGCGTGCAGAGTTGCTACGATGTTCTCACGAATCAGAACGAGGCCTTGCGACGTGCGTACATCACGCTACCCTCCCCCCTCGTCTCCCTCCCCCTCATCGTCCCCCACGACGCGCACTAGTCTGAAGTGGGGGAGAGTTTGCCAATAATACGAGGGTTGCTATGTATATTTCTGGCCTAATAATAAAACAACACATATTTATGATCAAAATTGGTTTTATTGTTTTTCAAAATATTCTCCATGAAGATCAATACACTTTTGCATGCGTTTGAACTAATTTTCGAAGCACTTTTTCCACTCCGATTGAGGTAAATCCAAAACATGCGTTTTGAATTCATCAACCGCTTCTTCGGGTGTCGAAAAACGTTAACCACTTTATTTGTTTTTGATGTTCGGAAATAAATAAAAGTCATTGGGTGCCAAATCAGGGCTGTAGGGCGAATGACCCATCAATTCGATGTTTTGACCGGTCAAAAACCCCTTTGTTTGAGCCGATGTGTGAGACCTCGCATTGTCCTGATGAAGAATGATTCGCCTCTTCTTTGACTTTTTCCGAATTACCCCGAAGACTACTGGCAAACAAATGGGCGTGTACCATTCAGAATTGACCGTCCTACGATGCTCTAATGCTACTGTCGCCACGTGACCGGTAATGCCGAAGAAACAGGCAACCATTTGCTTCGATGTGCTTCTTCCGCGAACAACTATTGTTGGATTTGGCTCGTCTTGGAAGACCCAAACAGTCGATTGCTGTTTTGTCTCGGGTTCATATGCATACATCCATGTTTCGTCACCTGTGTAGATGTTATACATAGCCTTTGACGCACCTCGAACGTATTTTTCCAACATTTCCTTGCACCAATCGACACGAGCCTTCTTTTGAGCGTTTGTCAACGCGAACAAATCGTTTTTACGGCCAAATGATCATCAAATCATCATCTTATTGATGCTTGTCATACTCATGCCCAAAGATGTCTTAATCTCACGGTATGTCACATGACGATCTTGCTTAATCAGTTCACACACGGCATCGATGTTTTCTGGCACCACAACCGATTTTGGACGACCTTCAGGGAATTCGTCCTGGAGCGAACGTCGGCCACCATTGAATTCGTTATACCAGTTTTTTACAGTGCTGTAGGATGGTGCTCTATCGCCGTATAAAGAATTAAGTTCATCGTTGCACTCCTGCCTTGATAATCCACCTCGAAAGTTTTAGAAAATAATCGCACGAGAATGTTCGCGAGTTAATTCCATTTTTTGCCCGAGATAAATTTTTAAAGTTACTCTAAACAAAAAAAATCGCGCTCAAATGACAAAAATGTTCTGAACAGGGTTATGTTCAACAATGTCAAGTTTCCAATGT
This sequence comes from Ceriagrion tenellum, assembly GCA_963169105.1. Classification (NCBI taxonomy): domain Eukaryota; kingdom Metazoa; phylum Arthropoda; class Insecta; order Odonata; family Coenagrionidae; genus Ceriagrion; species Ceriagrion tenellum. The sequence goes on from OY720636.1 coordinate 159,207,754, forward strand.
AAACGTCAGATAGCGCCTGGCAACACTTATTGTTGCCAAGGCCAGAAATATAAATAGCAACCCGGGTAATCATTCGAGTCTGGTGAACTGTGATAAACGGGTTTTTGTTGGTACCTGAATCCGAGGTCAAAAGTTGATGTTTTTTCTAAAGATGAAATCATCATCATCATCTTCGGCGCTGCAGCCCATGTAGGGCCCTGGCCTTCTTCACAACTTCCTTCCATTCTTCTTTGTCCTCCGCTACTTCTCTCCACCTCCGGACCCACAGCTTCCTCAAATCCTCTTCTACATCCTCCACCCAACTTTTCCTGGGTCTTCCTCTAATTCTTCTTCCTTCTGGTTTTCCTTCTAAAACTTTATTCACTACTCATTCTGTGGAAAATTCTTCATACTTACGTTTTTCGTTGTAATCCATGTTTGCAGTGTTCATATCTCTGTGAATCAAGGTTCTTAATGACGCTACAACTTATCAGCAAGCGCTGAACTAGTGGCGTTGCTTTGCGTTGCTAAGCGGGAAAAAATTCAAAATTCTGTGTATTGTATACAATACGCCAGGACCGAGGAGGTTAACCTTAATACGTGATCCGTTAACCTGCTGGGTCGGAAATCTAAAATTTCCCATCCTTGTCCGAGGCAGTTGATTATAATTCGTAACAATTACTTTTTTCGAGATGAGGTTGTTCACTCAATCCTCACCTCAACCTCACGCTCAATCCCCAACCTGGAGGACATGGGTATTTGTTCTCGAAGCTCCTTCTTCTAGATGAGTTGCATGCGCTACAGCTAGAGTCTCACCTGCCCTTCTTTGGTCCATCTTAGTCTGATCTTTCACCTTCGACCTCACCGGCATGGGTGGCCCTGAGAGGAGTAAACTCCCGCCGGCATCGCTCTCCACTAAGACTCGCAAGCCCTCCCACCACGACAAGGCGTGAACCATGGGAGGGCTCTAAAGATGAAATGGTGGTCGCAAAATCTTAGCTCCAAAAATTCCAAGTCCATCTAGTTTGTTTCTACTCGGGTTGTAATTCACTCAAATGGTAGACTTACCATTCACATGGGTACGCACTCACACTCATATTCCTACTATTAATGCCTCTGTGACGGTGAGATTACTGTATTTAATGGAAAACGTTTTGCCGAGCGTTGATCCATTGATGACACAGTTTACATTGCATATACATATGGGTCCATGTAAAACCTGCCGAAAGATGAGAAAACTGACACCTGACCGCTCCGATTTCGTTCAAATTTTCTGATATTGTGGGAATATGCGCCCACAGTGAGGAGGGGAGATGATTTCTTAAAAATCACATCCGTTGCTAAGCTATGGCATGTTTGAGTTTGAAAATTTGATAGATTTTACGTTGCACACGTCCATTAAAAATTAACGAAAAATATATTTTCGAATAGCTATCGTTGTTAGAAATGTTTGAAATGGTCTTTGACTATGAATCAGGACTGAAGGAGAGAGAAGGACATTCCTCTACACTTGGGTGCTCTGTACATGTGCCTTTAAGATAAGCTATCTGCAAGCAATTTAGGTAGTGCGAGCGAGATAGTTCCCTAGTCATAATAGAGACCATATTCGAATTGTACGTTTTATTGTCACCAACTGTGAGACTCAAGAATTAAATATTGCATTATTAATGGTAGAATAATATAGTTTTACAGGACAGAAATTGTAAGTAATCAAATGAAAATATCTAATAAAGTCTTTAACTTGACTCATTTCTTCCACGCGGTAAGTTTGAAACTCCATCAAAACGGAAAGTTTATTGTGATCCTGAAGAATTTACTGCGGTGACAATATGATTAATTTTTTAAAAATAGTTGAGAAAACACACAAACTACACACTGTTGATTTTCCGAAGAGATATCAGTGTAGGGAATGGCTCATTTTTAATTTAAGGTCTCTCTGGAGTGCATACATGTACCATTTCCCATGTAAAAGTGTTGTTATTTTTTGACAAATATCTCCGAAAGTAATGTGGTAAGGGGTTTAATTTTTGGGTTCAATGGAAGGGTGACATATTTTTCTTTAATATGAGACCAAATTCATTGGTTTCTAGGTAAAATGTTATGAGTGAAAAGCGATTTTTTGGGTTTTTCGCCAGGTTTATCATGTTACAGCCCCCCGTGCACGTATCAGTCGTCTTCTTCCCGCACCTGCTCACATTCCATGCGCTCGGCCGATTGAACGTGAGCGGCTGACACGAGGGGGCGCGCATACCGCGCCGTGTCACCCGCGATCATCGATCCGTCGCGGCCCGCCGTCGGCGTCTGCGCGCACACACCCGCTGCAATTTCATTCGCGGCGGCGTCGGAGAAGGGGGGGGGGTAGGGGAGGCGGCGCTATGTAGGAGGGGAGGAAACATTTTTCGCGACACCTGTTGATTCCCCATTAAGATGGTTTTCGTTCGTTGTATCATCGGCATTGCGAAGGGAGAAAAAAAGAAGAAATACGATTCGACAGTTTGAAAACGTAAAGTTAAATACGGGCATTAAAGCGTGAGTGCGGAAGCGACGCCAGCGCCTCGACTGCGGCTTTAAGATCCGCGCCTCCCGACGCGCCGCCGCGACGCCTGGACGGCGCGGCGCCACACGGACGATAGTAACGACGGATGCACTTCCTCTCATTTCTCGTTTCGTGGAGGTCGGAGCGGTTGTCAATGCGTCAGACATTAAGCACACGTTTGAATAACTATTTAAGAACGTTGAACAATATCTTGGATCACATTCCTCTGAAGTATGTACATCTGTTTACAAGGTCAAATAACAACGCACTTAATGACATAATTGACGCAAGAATAATATTTTTACTCTTTCGTCTTTATTTAAATACAGTTATGACCTGGATACACGGCGCGGAGTGCAAAATTTAAGAGAAAATCATTCGTGAAAATGTGTCTTGATAACTCAGTTTGATGCCTTGATACATACTGGCGACATTTATAGTAATGAGTACGCGAAATACGAGCATGATTGGCGCTCTTGAGGTAGTCCGAGCGAAATATCATTTTACTTAGAAATCAATGAATTTGGTATCATTTTAAAGAAAAATATATCACCTATCCAATGACACCAAAAATTAAACCCCTTACCACATTACTTTCGGAGATATTTGCCAAAAAATACCAGCTATTTTACATGGAAAACGGTACGTGCTTGCACTCCAGAGAGATATAATTTACAAAATGAGGTGTTTCTAACTCTTTGATCTCGTAAAAAAACTAATTGTGTGTAGTTTGTATGTTTTCTCAACTATTTTTGAATAATCATATTGTCACCGAAGTAAATTCTTGGGTATCACAAAAAAACCTTCCGTTTTGAAGGAGTTTCAAACGCACCTCGCGAAAAAGATGAGTCAAGTTAAAGACTTCTTTAGATATTTCCATTTGATTACTTTCTGTATTATAAAACTATATATTTGCACCATTAATAATGCAATATTTGGTGTTGTCGGCCATTACTTGGAGGAAGCGATTCATTATAAATTAATGAATAAAATTGATTTTTCCACAATTTTTATTTCCCTTCAACTACCTAGGTTTCGGCCCTCAGGTCATCTCTTGTAGTCACCTGATGATGACCTGAGGTTCGAAACCTAGGTAGTGGAAGGGAAGTAAAAATTGTGGAAAAATCAAGTTTATTCATTGATTTATAATGCAATATTTTATTCACGTGTCTCACTGCTGGTGTAATTAAAACGTATAATTCGAATATGGTCTCTATTATGACTAGGGAACTAGCTCGCTTGGACTACCTTAAAATCAATTCTCTATGAGACGCAGAAAACAAACATGAGCTACAAACTTGCCCGCGGGGACAAATAAAAATTATTTTACGGTGACGCAGTAATTGTTGATGCAATAGTGTTTTTCGTGTACCTGTCTGCGTGTGAATGTGACAAAATAAGAATGAAGTAGTTTACCGAAGAATAGTGAATGAAAGGACCATATGCGGATGCACTATGCGGAGAAGAAGAATCGGATGGATTGGACTCACCCTGAGGCGCAAAAGATTTGTGAAGGATATAACGGCAGAAAAAATAGAGGCAGGTTTGGAAGAAGAAGGCGTAGGGGTAAATTGTTCGAGCCAATGAAGAGGGGAGTGCATGCGTAAGAAGGTGTACAGGATATTAGATAGGGAATTATAGTTTGAAGGTTTCAACCAATCTTAGATTTGAAAGGCAGCCGACGATGACACCTGTCAAAAGGTGATAACGAGACTGGCGAAATGCGATAGGGTTCAGTTGACTATAGGGGTGGAGTCTGAATGATAACATCCATCGCCAAAGAAGATAGCCGTCCGTGGATAGATAAAATGCTTCTGGTGTCTTCATGTGATTTTTAGATGGGGGAGAAATCGTGCGTGGATGGATCCCGAATGGCTTTGTTTGTTGGTTTCGCCGGCCCATGACGTAAGCGCTGAAAAAAAACCTCCGCTGTTGTATTTGTGCCAAGGCCGCGCGCGGATCTGTCCCCGATCCGCGAAAGACGTCCACGGAGTGTATAACTCAGTTCGCCATTTCAACTCTCGAGGTCGTTCAACTCGCTTTCGGTCCGAAGAGCCAATTTCCCCCTCCCCCCTTTCTGCCCCATACCCCTCTCTCTCCCGGGGCCCAAATGGTGGAGGGGGGTGAGGGGGGAGAGACGCGATCGGCCATCCACCCCTATGCTATGACACGCTATGAGCGCCGATGGTGTACGCGGGTCGACGAGATCCCGGTCTGCTCCTGGGGGCAAATGTCTCGCGCATAGCCACCGTGCCACCACGATGCCTCGAGGAGGCACCATCCTCCTCCTCCTCTTACTCCTACACATTCCATTTTCAATCCGAAATCAGAACCAGGTGGTGCCACCCGTTTCAGGCTATGTGGGTTCGGGAAATTTGACCTCGCGTTTTATTTTCACTTCCGAAACTCAGGTCGAGGAGTAGCTGGAGCACACTAGCTTCTAATAAATACATGCTTGTAGTTCTAAAAATATGAGACGATGATTTGAAAATTTAAAGCTGCCGTAGAAAATTTAATTCAGCAGAAAAATATGTTCCAATAATAGGTGACCTTTTGGCGATTGGTCAGGGAAATCGATAAATCCATCAGGGAAAGGTCAGGGAATTTGAAAGTTGGATCACAGTAGCCACCCTGTTGGGCCTATTTCTCATCGTAACCCGCACCCGGTTTTAAGGACAACTTTTAACGTCCCCTATTTTCGACCAGGAGCTGCAAACGGATGTCGACGTTGTGGAACGATTGACGATGAAGGCCGAGGGAGAACTCAAGTCATTTGTTCGTTTAGGCATTCTTTGAGAGCAGAATGATGGGAATCATTGTCGCTTAGTTGGGCTTGTTGTCGCGTGAGAACACCAACGGAAGTACGCTTTTCGCCCTTCAGCGCTGTGTTGCGACTTTCAATAGTGAATTTCGGTTTTAGATGGAATACAGTTCCGATATCCAGTGTTTGTTTTATTTATTTGGACCTGCAATGCTTCCTGACCTACTAGCAAACATTGTTGGTTGTGTCGGAAAGAGACTTCATCTCATGCGAATATTAGTCAAAAAGTAAGGGGGAGAAGAAAATCAATTGGTAAACTAGCTCAGAAGGTTGTCTGAAGTTTTCAATTTCTGATTGAGTTCGTCAAGTAGGTATTTTTAGGAAAGTAAGCATTTATTCTAGGCGTTTGGTGGACAATGCAGATGCCAATTTGTTAGATTCTTATACTGTTAGATACTGATGAATAACTTTCAATTAAAAAGTCACTGATTTTGACGCAGCGGAAGGAATGTGTTGCATTCTCTGCTAAACCGAAACTCCTTGGTCTCTCTGCAATAACGAACTCGATTTGTCGTGGTGGTGCTCATCGTTTTTGGTGCCGTTCTCGGTGACGATCAGCAATTCTGAAACGTGGGAGGAACGGAGCAGCAGCAGCGGTAATTCCGATGAGCACGCATGTGCAACAGTGAAAGCAAGACGAAAAGAGACAGGAGGGCAGTGGCGCACGGGGTTCCCTCACACTCCCTGCCGCCACTCCCGCAGCTCAAATATCCTGCAGCAGCCGAGCTTGAGTTTCGGCCTTTCATTTGACGTGCGGCGATGGCATTTGTTCCACATAGCGCAGGCTTGCGAGGAGGAGGTTATTTCTCGCTATCTCTCTCTCTCTCTCTCTCTGTCTGTCTGTCTCTCTCGCTTTCCCAAGGTGATCCTGAATGCATTTCGGTCACCGACTGAAATAGCCCTCTTCGCCAAGATGGTTGGTTGTATACGTGCGGGAACGATGTGCACTTTCTGATGGATTTTTGAACGCTTCCAAATCTTTTCCTCCTGAATAAAAATAACTTATAACGATGAGTTCCGAGATGTCAACTGCCTAGCTTTCTACATCTACCGTCATACCCTGCAAGCCACCCAAAGGGTGTGAGGCAGGGGGTGTTTCCACACCAGGCACGCATGAATTATACGGCAGAACACCGATACTACATTGAAACCAGCGTACCACACATGCAACGCGCTAATTAAAAATCTACTAACCAAGAAACATTCCATCGTCAATCGTTCCGACATGGAAGAGATACAAAGACTACTACTACAGATTCAAAATATCATGTATAAATTAGAATATCAATATTTACATCAAGCATAAATAAGAACGTAAAATATATAAAGAAATAGATCTACAGTCTAGCTAATCTCACTATTCATGACGACGATCACAGCTGATACGGTCCCGAATGGTACGCGGAAAAAATGACATTTTATACCTATCGGTTCTACAATCTAGCTCTCTAATTTTATTGGCGCGATCTTATCTGCCGTAGTACGAGGGGGTTAGTATGTTTTTCACTTCGCCAGAGAAATGTTTTTCCTGAATCTTACTTGAGAGGTTAAGCCTATAATTTAGTCTTAAAGCTTTCATTCGTCAGATGTAATCATAATAGATCCGTTGATTGCCGTGCGATTCAAATCTAACTAGTGAAATCAAGATATTGACGGAGCCGAAGTGTTTACTCCTGAAATGCTGATTGATGTATATTTCGTGTTCTTATTCAACCTCTGCCATTAAAAAATCCGGTGAACGCCAACTCCCGTCCGTCCACTTCCACGAAGAATTTTTTTTGTGGAAAACTCCCGTAGGTGACGAAAATGATATATTTTGGTAGTGTGTCTTAATTCATTGCTAAATTTGTGTAAATGTGCTTCTCACTTCCTACAGCGATTAACTATAGAAAACATTTTAACCCGAGGTTAAGATATAATCTTTCCTTCTTAAAAATGAAAACACTTAGTTTTTTCCACCAATGGTGGAAATTTTGTGGTGGTGGAAATAGTGGAAAAAACTACTGGTGGACATTGGTGAAAAAATTAAGTGTTTTCATGTTCAAGATGGGTAATTTCCACTAAGTGAACTCGCCAACCATTGATTTTATAATTTGTCCACTATAATATTACTAGGGTTTTACATAGTAATATTACTATAATATTACTAAGGTTTACCTTGCCTTTAAACTTGGAAAAAATGCCTATATCTCTCTGTCTCCATGATAGTGTTCGCCTATCATGTTAATCAATGGATCATTACGCGCGAAGCACTCGATTTGAAGCATATGTAGTGGGTTTTAAACGACTTTTTTTTGCAAAATTCAATTTACGTTATCAGCATTCGAATTCTTACTGAGGATTTAAAGTGGAACGGGAAATCCAATTTGTGGAGGCGATTACACAGATAACCTCTAACTCGTTAATTTTATCATTCCAAAGAGGGGACCGGGAAGACTTGTGTTACTCATTGTGACTCCGTGAGGCTCGAGCAATCACCGAAAGTGTGTTAAGACGACAACACGGTGTCTAAGACGCTTGAGAATGATTCAAATAAAACGGCCATGAGTGACTCGTGAAGAAGTGTCCTTCGCCCCGTTGGCGTAGAAACGGACGTCCACGAACGACTCTTAAAAATGAGGATAGAGAGGCCTTTGAAGACATTACCCGGCGGGCTTACTTCGCCGAGGAACGCCACGAATGGCCTAGAGCTCGTTCTGGAAGAATTGCGAGCCATCGCAAGGATGATGATGACAGGGTGACGATCCGGGCACCTTGTCCTATATATGAAGTGAAGTAAAGTATCCTGGCTGAATGGAATGGGGGGCATTATGTGATCTGGAGAAGTAGGTATATCTATTAAGCTATTCTTCCCATGGAGTAATAACGATGAGAAGAAATGAAAACGGAACGATGGGGACCAAAGCTCGCAATGGGAGAGGAGGAATCCAAGCCATGTTTTCTTCGCCTTCTCCTGTGGAATGTGGGCCATTGGAATATTCAATTTTGGTATACTTGCTCCCGACGCGGTTTTATCTCATAGCAAAATATGACCACTGCTAGCCGCTACAAGGTGTGTTTTAGAGGTCGTTGGTAGCGTGGAAAGCCGCTTCCTAAAACTATTTCACTATAATAAACTGGTGTGAAAGGAATCTTGTGGCCACGTCTGCAGTTTATGAGGCTTCAATGGGGTCATTCCGGCGAGGGAGTTGGGGAGTGTTACTATGCCGATAAAAGCGTCGATTCGTCGGATTAAGTCTTCACTCGACTGATACTTAAATGCCAAGACTCGGCGAGGAGAAACAGGAATTATTTGTCATATTTTGCGGAAGTCGACGATAATGGTGCATTCACCTTAAGGCAAAACCGTTTTATCTAGTGTCCAAAATTATCGTCGATGTCAGTGAAGCAATTGATTACTCTTTTTGACCGATATTGCCGAGCTAAACAAATAATGTTCGCGTTCGTGTTCGGCGTGTTCGGCGCTCCGTGAATAGCTTTTCGCATTCTTGTGAACTTCGACTCGGTTTCATATATCGGGTTAAATATTTATTTGGTGAGAAAACGAAGTTAACAGGTTCTCCCATCGAGAACGCTCTCGTTAACTGATTAATTTTAACTCGGTGTTATGGAATATACACGGCCCGAACTGATTGGTAAAATCAAGCTAGCTATAAGGCTACGTCGTTTCGGGTGAACGGTAGCCAGAGATTATATGACTGGGCCTAGGTGATCGATGTACCCAATATGAACGGGAGCTTGGAGTTTTAATTGGTGTGCCCTAGAATTACCAAGCCACAAAAGTGACGAAAATTACTCTCGTGGTCTCTAAGTGTCCCTGCAATTTCGGGGCCACATTATTCAGTAAGGACTCTACACAGCCGAATGTGGTCGAATCCGTGGATGCGACATCATCGCCCCGTGACAAATCTTAACTTAATCATTGGTCATATTAAATGTTTTTGAAACTGTGACGTTAAAATGTCGTCATTGTCGTGGCTCGTATATTCTGAGACCATGCTGAATAATCCCCCTGGGTACGAGTGTCTTCACCGAGAACTGATGTATCGTCAGGAGCACAGATGGGCCGACCCATTTCTTTTCTCAAGATATCCACAATCTTCCCAGCACCAAAGCCATGATGCTACCGAAGAGGTTGAGATGGAAACCTTGTAGAAAGTTGGCCCTAACAACTTTATCTGGCCAGGCGGGACAAGGAATTTCAGTTGTCGTTTATTTTGGTCTCAGCTGCGACTGAGGCCGAGTAGAGCGAGCCGACTGGCTCAAACATCAAGAGTACAGCTAATTAGACCGGTAGCATTCGCAGATGAATTTTAGGGGTCTCATTAAAAACATCTTATCTCGTAAAAATGGGCTCGAAGGAGTGAAAGGAAATACGGACTGCAAGATCTTGGAATTACCTTAACTTCAGATATATCGTGGGGAACACACATACAAAACATATGCAGCACAGCATTAAAGAAACTAGGTTTTGTTCAACGTATAATCGGAAGGTCCTCGGATGAAAAAGTAAAAGAGAGATGCTACTTCCCTCTGGTTAGGCCACACCTCGAATACGCCGCGAGCATTTGGGACCCTGGTCATAAATATTTAACCAAAAAAATTAACAAAGTACCAAGAAAAGCAGCACGCTTCGTTAAAAACTACTATGAACGAACATATAGTGTTACACAACTGTTAGAGGGATTAAGTTGGGAGCCCCTAGAGACTCGGAGGCTGCTTGGTAGGCTTAGGCTAGATAAATTCAGAACTGAAAAACAGAATATTCTGTATGTCGCTCTGAAAGAATTTTCAGAGCGACACAGAGAATATTATCATGACGCCTCGCTACATTTCTTGCTTGCCGGGTAATATGTAGATGTAGAAATAGCGAGAGGAACGATGGACAGAATGGAACGATGGGCCTCGGTACATTCGTTCATTCCATGGATCCGTTCGTGAACACCTCTGGTCGGAAGGAGGACACATACCTCTCCTCCTCTTCACCCTTCTGGTCAATGCGGAGGACGAGCACCAACCAACACCCCCACCCCTCTTGTGCCCGTCGTTCGCGGCGCGTGCACCCACCGCAGCAGCAGAAGGAATGAATGAAGAATCGGGGTCGTTTAGGGGGGGAATCGTGCGTCATTCGCAAGAAGACGTCACATCTTCTCGGAAGAGATTCACGATGTTTTATGCCGTGGAAGCCGAAGAAGGAGGAAAGGAGGGACATAAGGCGGCGGCCGGATCAGTTATCGGTCATCGAGGACTGGCATTAAAAAATATTCTTAGGAAGTGGAAAAGAGATTCGAGGGGCTCTTTCACTTGAGGTAGTCCGAGCGAGATAGTTCCCTAGTCATAATAGAGACCATATTCGAACCATACGTTTTAATTTCACCAGCTGTAGGACACATCAATTATTAATATTAGTATTAATATTGCAATATTAATGGTGCAATAATATAGTTTTACATAGCAGAAATTGTAAGATATCAAATAAAAATATCTAAATAAATTTTTAACTTTTTCTATTCACGTGGTTCGTTTGAAACTCCATCAAAATGGAAGGTTTATTGTGATTTCAAAGAATTTACTGCGGTGGCAATATGATTACTTTTCAAACATAGTTGAGAAAATATACCAGCTACACACTGTTAGTTTTTTTACGAGATCAAAGAGTTAGAAACACCTCATCTTGTAAATTATGTCTCTCTCGAGTGCATGCACGTACCGTTTTCCATGTAAAAGAGCTGGTATTTTTTTGGAAAATATCTCCGAAAGTAATGAGGTAAGGGGTTTAATTTTTGGTGTCAATGGAAGGGTGATATATTTTTCTTTAAAATGCGGCCAAATTCATTGATTTCTAGGTAAAATGATATTTCGCTCAAACTACCTATTCTTTGATCCCTATTTTACTCACATAAGTTGAAGTCACATCTTATTGGCAGACGAGAATTTAAGTTAATGTCTCACATCTTATGGGACGAGAATTACGATGAGGTGTTTTTGTTGAAAATCAGTTGATTTTAAAAGTTGACGTAATGAGACGGTCGAAAAGGCCTACAGCGGTATTTATAAATCAAGGCTAATCTAGGTTTGCTTTTAGGATTTGGGTCTGACTAACATCGTGGACAACTTGGACATCAGGGTTAGGCAGGGTTTTCTTCACTATCTCAAAATCGACGCCAACCCGACCCTGATCAGTATCTCTCTCTTTCCTCGCCTTTGCATTTATTTTCTAATTGTATTGCGCAGATGACTCACTCGCCCGTGGGTATGACGAAGTGGAGCTAGGTTTGTAAAACGATGCTATGATAAGTTAACTAGGTGTGTGGATTGTAAAAAGAATTGGGATGGGAATCGCTATCACAGCGTAGATTAAATTATAGGCTGAACCTCTTAACTAAATGTCAGGAAAAAAATTTCTCTCACGACGTGAAAAACATACTATTAACCCCCTCGTACTACGGCAGATTAGATCACGCCAATAAAATTAGAGAGCTAGACTGTAGAACCGATAGGTATAAAATGTCATTTATTCCGCGTACAATTCGGAACCAAAACAGCTGTGATCGTCGTCATGAATAGTGCAAATAGTGACAATAGCTAGGCAGTAGATCTTTTTCTTTATATTTTCTACGCTCTTATTTATGCATGATGTAAATATTGACTACGTTCGTATTTATGCATGATATTTTGAATCTGTTGTAGTAGTAGTCTTTGTATCCCTTGCATGTTGGAACGATTGACGAGGGAATGTTTCTTGCTTAGTAGATTTTTAATTGGCGCTTTGCATGTGTGGTACGCTGGGTTCAATGTAGTTTCGGTGTTCTGCCGTATAATTAATGCATGCCTGGTGTGGAAGCACCCCCTGCCACACACCCTTTGGGTGGCTTGCAGGGTATGACGTAGATATGGATGTAGGACGTTAGAATTCGGGGTCGTGAGAGAGGGGACGGGGGCTGCGTGGAAGGGGGTTGGGAGGTGGAGGCAGCGGGGAGGGGGCGGTGTCTCCAATACTCACTGCCTCCGTTGCGTCACGACTCCCGTCCGCCAGTTGCGACACCGCCACCCCGAGGATGCGTGTGTTGGCAAATCGATTCCGCTCTTTTGAGTTTGCCTTTCTTTCTTCGTCGTCGTCGAGGATGTTCTCTCCATCGCATTTCGCGGAAATACTTATGCGGCTATTTTTAACTCCCGATACTCTGATGTTCTATTGGCCGAACGGAACTGTGGACGCGCCATTTCCGGTGGTTTGACGGCGAGATACAAACCAAATTCCTCCTTGGTGTCGGTCTTTTTTTTCTCCGGCCGCGAAACTGTTTCCAAGATTTGTCCGAAGTGGAAATTTCCAGGTTCGCGAGCGGTGTTGGTATTTTTTTTAGCGTTTTAAGAGGCGTAATGAGGCATTCTCAGGGTGTGTTCTAATTTTCTTGACTTGCGTCAATTATTTTTCCCCGAAATGATTCATCTACGTATATTTGCCAAGAATTTATCTTTATTATTAGGGAAAATTATCTGCCCCAGTGCACTAATTATGTCTATGTGATAGTGTTAACTCATTAGTTGATGATTCATTATGTAAGTGGAATTCGCGCCTGTATGGTAATTACCGAGTTGCAGTTTCATTAATTGTAACTTCACCAATTAACCTAGCACTGTTAATTAAGTCTGATTTTCGTGATACTTATTTCCGCGCGTTCGGTTCCCTGGCCATTACGAAAGCAGAATAAGGACGTAACGAAAGTTGAGGCAAAATATGTATTACATTTTCTTTTTTCTTCTCTACTCGTTGTACTTAAATTTTCCTTGAGTAATGGTTTAAAATTCTTTCGCAGGCATCACATTGGCGGCTGTAGCAAGACGCGGTTTGATTCGAAGCGAGGAGTTCCCGTGAAGCGCTAGTCCCTGGACCGATCTCTGGCGGCTAGGACATCTCTCTCTCTCTCTCTCAGCATCCCTGACGACCTCTTCGCACTGGGTACATGGTACGTATACACTGTAGAGCTAACTCTAGCTAGAGTTCGATTGCTCGAGCGAGACTTCATCTGGAGACTGTTCACATAAGAGGGAAATTTTACTCTCGCTAGACTCTCTCTTTGGAGCCTTAGAGTGACTCTACCGAGACTTCTCTATCTGCTGATCACAGTGCAGTGTGAGCCAGCGTACCCTCGGCATTCACGGTGAGAGACCATGTCCAGAGACCGGCGATTACCTGCAGCAATAGTTGTTGCCTTAATGATAAAAGATCGGAGACAAAATAGGAAAATATGGGGACGACATTGGATACCAAAGACAGAAGAAAAAGGCGCACACGATAAGTTATTGCGAGAGCTATTGCATGAAGATGAGCATTCTTATCAGAAGTTTCCGCGGATATGTCCTGAGGACTACAAGTTTCTCCTAGAATTCTGGAAGCCTTTACTTTAACTTCAAGGGTACCCACTGCATTGTCCCTTTGGCTTTAGTGAATGCCAAGTAAAAATTTGTATTTGCGGATGAGGGGTGTAATGGTCGAGTGTCTGATGGAGGGGTTTTTGCGAAATCTGGGTTATATGCCGCTTTGGAGAAAATCACTGAAATTACCACCTGCTAGATGGCTACGCGATCAATGAGTTCCGCTGCCATTCATCATAGTAACTGATGATGCATTCGCTTTGCGTTCGTATCTCACGAAACCATTTCCGTACAGCTACAGAAATCAGCCGTGCCCAAGTCGTTTTTTCAACTACAAACTCTCAAGAGTGCGCTTAGTGGTAGAAAACGCCTTCGGGCTAATATCTTCTCGATTTCGTATTTTGAAATATCTACATTGTATACTTTTCTGGTAGAGTGCTCTCAATAGATTAAATCTAGCTAAAAACTCCACAGAGTACTCGCACCTTTAGCTTGGTTCGCTGATACGTCACCACTGAATCACTTGGTTCGAGGAGAATATACCATAAACATAAGAAAATTTCATTTTCTAAAAGGGATAATTTTTGCAGGTAACTGGGTGAGCTAAGTACAAAAGAATGTGGGAGACGCTCTAATCGTGGCACCTTTCATGTTGAGATTCTACATTTAGTGTCCAGGGATTATCGCCCAATTTCGTTTGGTGTAATTTCCTCCAATAAGTAATCTTCCCGTCTGGATACGCAATTAATTGTATTAGTTAATTGATAAAGAAATAGTCTCTGGCTCACCAAGAGCAATATTTTCATTTTCATGAGAAAAGAAAATATTGCCGACGGAGTTTGTCCTCTCTGTTCTATTTCACCGTTACGACGGAAAAACGGAAAGATGACGGTTAAAGGTGGAAACCTGGGTCGGTAAAACAGAACAAAATGGGCGGATAAATTCAAGTGGCAATTTTATTCATTTCTTAGGGATAATAAGGCAATCGTACTCCACCAACAAGATCTGTGTGTCATGCGTTAGGTGATCTTCTAATTTTAATATAACGTAATCGCAGGTTTTGTTTTAATGATTATCGTAAAGCCTAATTATTGGAATCCTTGGTTTCGTTTGAGGTTGTTGAAGCTAATGACATTACTCTACATTCAGATGAACGGAATTCAAAGTGACAATGCTTTAATCAACCACAGGAGTACAGACCCTCCTATAAAGCTTGCAGTTAGAAATCTGACTTCGCGAGAAGATCATGACGATCAAACGTACTCATCCTGAATGAAAGATGTTAATTTTTTAACGATTAACATGGTCGGGTGTAAATGCCCTCTTCTGCCTTTCCTGGATTCGCATCCTGCGCTTGCTTCCCCCAGCCATATAATTTTCAACGCTTTTATTGCTTGTGATTCGAATATTTTTAATGCTTGACTAATTTTCTCGGTGAAGACATTTATAGAGAAGTTATACTATCCGCCTAATCATTTTTGGGCGATTGGGATTAGCTTACGCTCCCGGGGAAGGAAGGTTTGACAGAATATCTTTGCCTTCATGCATGTGGATGAAATGCGTGAGGTGCTGATGGTATGTCCGTACAACTTACGATAAGAAAACCTGAGCAATGAAGTATGCATGTCGAAAAAATGTCTCAGGATTCCTTATTCTGGTCAGCTTCTCCATATCTATGAATTTTGATTTTGAGTTGAAATTGGAATATCATTACTGTAGTTTCCTATTCAGACTTCAAAAACGTACGAAAATTCTCTCGTCAAACGTGTAATTAATAGCCAACCCAGTAAGGTTTCAATGCTCTAGATTCGACGGTAGGTGAGTTGTCCGCGGATGAGGAGCGCTAGAAACTAGGGATGAGCATCGATGGTCTATGATTCAGAAATATCGATGATTGGTGTCCGATGATCGATATTTTCCCCATCGATAGTTTGCCCACGATGTTATCACACTATCGATGGTCTTAGTCGATGGTAACCATCGATGTTTTCCTCGAGTGTATCCATTTAGCGTTTTGCTAAAATTTTGCTAAACTATGTATTATAGGGTAAACTTACATAAAGATTTGTTGGTGTGAAAGTAGATGATTTTGACTTCGAAGCCATTCCGTAATAAAATGTTCAATATCATTGATGGTTTCACCATTGATAGTCAGCCATAGATGGTTCATAATCGATATTTCCTCAACATCGATGGTGCAGCTCCGATGGACGATCGATGGCATATATCGATGGTTTCCTATCGATGCTCATGCCTACTAGAAACGACTGCCTGCGTGTCGAGCAGTTTCGTATGCACGGGCGTGCGTCCCTGCTAGCGACCAGAGGCGAGGAAGCAGAGTCTCTCGCGAGGAACGGCTGCAGCACTCCTCCTCACTGCTGCGCAATAAGCACTTGTCGCGCCGTTTTATTATTTCCGGGTCCTCGACCTTGCCTCTTCGTCCTCCTCATCGCTGCCCCCCCCCCCCCCCACTCCTTCAACCCACACCACGCTGCCTCTCGCCTCGTCATTCGCACGCGAAGTGAGGAAGGCGTGCGGCGGTAATCCCTTCGTGATATCGACTACTGATCATTCACCGCCTCGCGAAGAATTGCGCCGAATTCAACGCGTGAGGCTCGGAACGAGGTCCATACATCCCACGGGAGATTTCTTTCTTGCATTGTGGAACCCATTCTGACCGAATGGATGATTTTTGTCATTCCCTGATCACCATTCTTTCACATTTCGCCCTGTTCCGCAAGCCATCGTTAACAATCAACCACCGTCACCCGAATGCGTCTAGGTGTCATTTTATGGGGGTCACAATGCGCAAAGTCCACGCGCATTCATGCATACGTTCTAAATCTACGGAATTGATCCGAGCGCTACGACTATTCTTTGAAGCCTTTTTGTAGTGAATTTCACAAAATGATAATTGACTCCTGAATTTTGAAGGGAAGCTTTTATTAATTTCCCTCTCTTGAAACACAATGAAAGGTAAACTACGATGTTTTTCAATGAGCATTACCGTGTAACAAAATTGCCATCGCGCAGAAATAAGAGGCCATCGAAGTGGTTTTATTTTTGATTTATTGTTCACAGTGGGATACGGAACGGACTCCCAGATGTGATTAAGGTGGCAAGAGGTGTAGAGAGTGATTGAACTGCCTGGTGTCCCGAGGGACAATCCTTGCACGCACGAAGAGTTTCCAAGGGAAGTAGTGCATCCGATCACTGCTCGGCGCGAAGGCATCTCCTTAGGCCGGCTTCATAGGTTGGCGGCGGCGGCGGAAGTGGTGGTACTCAGCCAATGAGGACACTTCTTTTGAAATCATGACGTCAGACCGATGAGCAGTGCTATGATGGCTAGCAGGGGCCGCAAATATTCAGTCTGACTGAATCTGGACTGAATGCTGTGGCGGCGGAAGCTGGCCGAGTAGCGGGAAAACCCACTGCCTTTCAAAAATGAATCCTCTTTGGATGATTAGCGAGCCCTTCTGTTTCAGTAAACGATTCTTTAAGCGATGCGCATAATGTTTGCGATATATTTAAGACGTTAAGACTTTAGAAAATATGGTCTGATATCCAACGAAAATAGCCTTCCTTAAGGTTATATAGCATCATTAATCTACTAGCGTTAACCAGAGAGGCTTAAATCAGCCAATTGGCAAATATTAAGGCAAAATATTATTTATCCATTCTTGATGCTACAACCACGGGGAGAAAATTTTCAGGTTGTGGCTATTGTTTATTGTATGTTCGGACAGTGGAGCTGATCACGCATAAATGCTGATATGGCATTGCCTAACGAGTTAAACAACGACCAAAGTATGTCACTCGCTCGAATGTAAGGACCAAGCACAATATAATTCTTTAACTGAGTGGCAAGGCTTTTCGTCAACTCATTTCAATAAACATGTATTTCAGATTGAGGCGTTGCACGCTAGCTTGATGAATATGGTTATAGTGAAACTACTGTCATCAAATAAGCATTAATAAATAATTACTTACTCATCTTTAACCAATTCATTCATTAAACCGCACGAATAATTCTCATTAGTCAAAAAATGTCGGTTTTTCTGATGACATGTAAATACTGCAGTGTCAATGTTATTTGTACGCCTTCCACTTTTCATTTGTTTTATCGCCGCCGACTTATGAAGGGTCCACCGCTTCTGTCCGCGGCGAAATCCATCGTCATCCCCGCTGCCGCCGACCTATGAAGCCGGCTTTACTCGAGTTCGCCCGCCTCCCCTTTCTCACCCCGGCTGTGAAATCACCTCCATATGCTGGTGCAACGCGCGCATTCATTGACTCTGCGTATTAAGGTCGGGCGCGTCACCGCCGATGCACGGTGGGTGGGTTGGAGCAAAGAACGTCGCCACAAGATGAGGGGGAGGGAGGGGGTTGAGGCTGCACCGAACACCCTAACCTTTCTTTCGATTCTCCGCCCTCGGTTCGCAGTCCATCACAGCATTCTTCCTCCCTCTGTCTCGCACTCATTTGGTCACGTTCAAGGGCGCGTGATTTCTGTGCGTCCGTCCCCGCCTCCCTCCCCCCCCCCCCCCCGTCCGTGTTTGTCCACGCCACCACCGCTGCCGACTTGGGGGCGCACCATTCCCGGATAGCGGTCTCCCTCACCTCTTGTCCGCACACTCTAACACGCTGTCCCCGCGCCGATTCACGTGCACTCTGTGCATTCGTGACAATCGTATTCTGTGGAGAAAAAAGGCATTTTGTTCGCATTACGGGTGGACGGTGCGAAATTACCGAGGGAAGTGCTTGTGCGAGGGAGAATATCCCAGAAGAAACGGAGAATTAACGATATAACGGGTGAGTTTACAGGTGAGGAGGAAAAGGAGCAGGCTATGTGGGATGTGCAAAATGGTGAGTGAGGAAAAAGCATGGCATGAATTTGCGAAGGACATAATAAAGCCAAACTTTGTGGGAAAAAATGATCACCAGTTCAAGATAAAGTGCCGGTCTCAAAGGACAAATGTTAAACAGTTCTCCTTCTTGAACAGGACCATACGGGACTAGAACGACCTACCAGCAAAAATATTTGAGACCTTCCCAAATAAATTATGTATTTTTAAAAATAGGTTAAAGTAGTAGAAGGTTTCAAGGTTTATTCTTTTACTCGGCTGTTTTTAATGTTACCACCTACTATGGCCTACTTGCAATTGTTCGATTGTAATAATAATAATGTAACCCTATCACATGTTACATTATACGCATTCAATTGGAGTGATATCATATGTAATAAATTACTCCTTGCGGTCGACGTTCCTGAAAGTAACTGCAACTCGAGCACTGACTCTCGAGGGCGTCAGTACCCGAAATCGTCACTGTGGTTGGCACTGATTCGTTGATTCTGCGGAAATGGTTGTCCGCTATCTGACTGGAATGTTCGCATTATCCTCCTATCTCTATGTATGTACAAGAGCATCGGTTTAGTACTCTTTTTCCTCCATGAGAGAAGTATACATGGATGACTGAAATAATATCTACTATTCCGGCACAATACCAGTGTGATTTTGTCTTCTCTCCATTAAATGTCTGTGTCTAGACGTCATCATTTTAGGGCCATTTCAGTTTCATTCTATTTTTTACATCCCTCATAAGATTTTCTTAATAGGTTGATTGATCTATTTTGGGCCTTATCCTGATAAAGATGAACTTCCCACGTATTGTACGGGTGAAGTAACTAGTACCCACTGGTAGCTCTGACGTGCACACTTTCTTCAGATTCAAGCCATCTGAACTTAAATCAGTTGTTCAACCTTTAAATAGTTTCAGAGGTGCAATTTTAGGCAAAGAATCTCCACAGCGCAGTAGTCGTGATGCTATGACTGGAGTAAGATGTAATTGTTGAGAGAAGTGCGCGTCGGTGAAGCGCGGAGAAATTTGAACTCCCAGCATTCCCAGATGGTGATTTCGTTTGGCCAAGAACTTGAAAGTTGTTCGATGAAGCTCAAAACTAACTGCAACATATTTGAGGTAGTCCGAGCGAGATAGTTCCCTAGTCATAATAGAGACAATATTCGAATTATACGTTATAATTTCACCAGCTGTAGGACACATAAATAAAATATTGGATAATTAATCGTTCAATAAATAAGTTTTATATGACAGATATTGTAAGTAATTAAATTAAAACATCTAAATAAGTCTTCTTGACTCATTTTTTTCGCGCGGTGCGTTTGAAACTCCTTCAAAACGGAAGGTTTTTTGTGATACCCAAGAACCTACTAAGGTGACAATATGATTAATTTTCAAATATAGTTGAGAAAACATACTACACGCTGTTAGTTTTTTTACGACATCTAAGTGTAGGAAATGCCTCATTTTGTAAATAATGTCTCTCTGGAGTGCATACACGTACCATTTCCCATGTAAAAGGGCTGGTATTTTTTTTGGCAAATATCTCAGAAAGCAATGTGATAAGGGGTTGAATTTTCGGTGTAATTGGATAGGTGAGATATTTTTCATCTAATTGAAACCAAATTCATTGATTTCTAAGTAAAATGATTTTCCGCTCAAACTACCTTACTCGCACATCCTCCCTTTCTCTGACGCAGCACACACACACTATCTCTGCCTTTGATATTTTTGCCACTCACGCATTTTGACATTCCTCTTTTCTCTCTCTCTCTCTCTCGCAGGTGTCCAGGGCCATTCACTTCACAGCGGGACACACTTAAATTCTTCCTCCGGGGTAATCTCCCGAGACAAGAATTGAGTGACTTTAGGGGTTGACGTGAGGAAAGCGGAAAAGGACACACCACCCCACTCCCTCTCGCACGACGTGAAAATCCTCGCGAGATGGGGACGACGACGCTGCGCTGCTCCCGTTCACTTAAGGAAAGGGAAGAAGCATTGACGACGCTCGTCTCCTCCTGGCTTGAAAGCAGTCGCGGCCATTTAGATCATTCTCAAGTCTCAAATCTCATCTCGAGAGGGAAGCTGCTGCGGGAAGGTGCTTGCACTGTTCGGAAGGCGCTGCTTCCTTTCTTCGCCGCACCCCTCCCTGTCGCTCCTGGTGTTGGACGTGTATGTGTGTGTTCGTGTGTGCCTCGGGACGCACACTCCCCGCACCCGACCGACTTGCTCCCCCTCTGCCGTTGCAACCCGCTCCCCCAGGGCCCTTCCCTCGAGGAGCGGAGGAGAGTGACCGAGGGCCTTGCCGCGCCTCCACTCGGGGGCGCGCGAAACAAGGGGAGCGGTCGCCGGAAGCCGACGCAGTGTCCCCCTCCTGCTGTCGTCATCTCTCTGCCAGTGACCTCCCCTGGTGGCTCCATCGTCTGGATATATCAATGCGGAGCACTCGACTGCAGTGATGTGATGCGACCGGCGTCTGCACATTCAACCTTCTCCCGTGCTACGGACTCTCAGCCGAGGGTCTCGATCCACGGGACTACTCGCTTCGCGTGGAATGCGAAACGTACTGCTGGAGCTGCTGCTTGATATTATTGTGTGTATGATTTCGTGGGCTCCGTTAGATGCTTGAAAAAGCGCCTCGCGATGTCATTTCATGAGTGTTTGCCACCGTTGTGCATACTTGGCACTTGTGTTTGGTGATCCACCCCAGTTTGGAATGGATTGTACGGAATTTCACCGCGTTCTCCTGTCGTTGATAATCTCTCAAATTGGATAAACAAATTGTGCCAATTTCCACCAAGGTAAGTCGTTAGATTTAAAAAAAAACCGATAACAGGAAGTTGACTCAAAGTCATAGTTGCGCCCACAGCGTCCAAGCTATCTTCCCTCACATCTTTGATTGCCAAATGTCTTTGGGTAGCTACTTAGTCATGAAGCTGTATCATATAACAAAGGACATATGCGGTACAAAACTCTGAGAAGGTGGTTTTCATTTTAAATTGGCTGCTATTCTGTCCCTTTCACAAGAAGCGTTTCTTGAGAACATGTAAGAATTCGTGAACTATTTATTCCTAGATGTCTGTTGTGTCCTTAGAGGTTCTCTCCCCTCTTGAGTGAAAGATATTATTTTTGGTCACAGTCATAATCACTAGTGCATTGAAAGAGTTCCTTTGTGGTTCATTTTGGCCTAGGATGCTCTCATTCTTCTAAGGCTTTAAAAAGACATGGAGTATTGTGTACTATCAACGGCTGGTGCGTAAAACTTGCCTTCGCCGTAAACTAGACGCCGATTTACAACAGATACTTGCTTTTGATGGTTGAATTAGCATTCTAATAAAATCAAGTCCCACTCAGAGAAAAATTTCTCATCATAAACTTTATGCTGTGAAATATTTCTGTTTTAATCTGGTGAAATTCTCTTAGTTTTAAGTATATGAATTCAGGTTTTCGTTATCTTGTGATCCATAGCTCATTTTCTAGTTGGATGGATATTCATACATTTGGTTTCCATAGATTCTGTTATTTCGTGTCGGGTCGACGTGTGTATTTGCGAATTTATCCGATTGGGATGTGTTTGAAAAAAGCGAGAAATCAGTTCATCCGGTATTTTGGCTCGGCAGCATAGTTTCGATCGTGGTTTGAAAAGCTTCCTCACACGTACGCTTTCCCTCAAATCGACTCAAATTTTGACATCTTGGCCTTCCTTTTCCCCGTGGCAGGTGAATTTTCCCCTGGCAGGAGGTTCGCCACTCGCTCAAGTCGACCTGAAGTTCGACTGTAGAAAACGGTGGTATCAAACCTAGGTTATCATTCACTAATCCTATTTGATGATAAACCGACACAAGCATTTCCCGAAGTGGAAACGTGGTAGTGTGTCGCGCAATATTCGAGTGCATAAAGGGCGTTTCGTATTATTCTTCTTTCCGCAACCGTCCCTCTACACCTCTCCTTTTGTTTCTACTGGGGATGAGTCGATTCCACTTTTTTTCGATTCCGATTCTGATACTGATTCTTTCAAATCGATTCCCGATTCTCAATTCCGAATCCATCGATTCTTATTCTTAATAAAAGGTAGGATATTGATATACCAGTACCGTACGACTATTATTTCAATTCAAGTATTGCGTGAAATAAAATAACAAAGACAATGAAGTCTCTCACAAAGTATGTTTATTTACAAATAGCAAATATAACCTCAGCTTATTGAGGTAGATAAAGATTACAAATTGATAGCCTGCACCCAAAATTACTGAGACAAACTTGATGTGATAAATGAAATTTGATTTGAATATTTATCTATCTGGAATCGATGGAATCGGAATCGACTTTAGGCGATCGATTCTCGCTACCGATTCTAATCCTGAGAATCGGTGGAATCGAGAATCGACATTTGGATTCGACTCATCCTTAGTTTCTACCCATCTGCCTGCTGATCCGCCATCGCCTCTCTCTGTCTCCTCCTCGTTTTCTTTCATCGCCTCCACCTACCCAGGCTCCCTTTTTTTCAGGACGCTCGGATGGATCATCCGATGTCATCCTGATTGAATCAGCATATCATGGAATCCCGGTCGCTCGCACGTGCTGCATCAGGTGCTAGTGACTGTGCTGACTGACTAGTCAGGTACCTGAAGTAGCGCGCGGAGAGGCTCGGGCGTAGCAATCGGCTGCAGAGGCATCAAGCATCATGCCGCCTAGAAGAGACACGCCGAGAAGACAATCACGTCGAAGAGAAGACACCGTTGCCTGCAGCCTGACCGGTCATCGCAAGGATGGGAAACATTCTTCACTTGGGACAGCTCTTGGGAATTATTCTTCACTGGGGACGAGCTGGTGATGTGTGGTGTTGTCACAGTTTGACTCCCAGGACGTTTTGGAGAGAGCAGTTCGAAAAATCACTATAGTTCGTCCAAGATGATAGCACATTTGACAAAACTGCTGCCAATCTGTGAACAGGTCCGATGCCGTTTGGGGAAGGGAATCACGTGACTAAAGAATCCACGATGGTGGCGTTTGTTTGATCGTACGGTCGTGAAAAAACCGTCTGCATTAGTTTTTTCTATATTTTGGCTTTTCATTTTCTTCCAAGCCAAATCAGCATATTCAACTGCGCTGTCATCTTGGACGGTCTCATATTCTTCCATTGATTGCCACTCACATTCACTGAAAAGCCATTCTACGCATCATATTTCTACTTGTGGTAAGAGTGAGCATGTCATTACGACTGTTTTCTCTTGTTTCCATAGTGAAGGACCTTTCTCAGATATGAAGTATCCCATTTCTTCTTGTTTGTCGAGGTCCAGAGTTGCAGAATACTATGCAAGTTCCTTTCAAAAGGGGTTACAAGTAATGTATATACATTTTAGAAACACCAGGAACAACAATCTCGTATCATCTCCCTTCACATCGGATCTTGGACTCAGGATAACTCAATGCTTCCGTTATTATTTGAAGCTGAAGATTAATTATTTGCAGTGCTTCAGTTGTTGACAGTTCGCCCTGGGAATCTAGAAGCCTTAAGGGAGTATCACTAAAGACGGAGTGATTGTTTTATTAAACAGAGGCGATTAAAAGTTCAGAACTTGCAAATCGCTGTCAAGGCTAAGGTTAAGGCTGCAAGTGGTTGCACGATAAACCAAGGAAATCATTGAAACGGAGAAAAAATGACGGAATAGATTTTAATTGCTCTTAAGGCTTAAAGAGAAAACTGCCATCCCATTGTCGATGGCTGTAACCCCAGAATCAAGTAAAAAGAATCAGTTTTTCGTTGATAATCGTCCTAAGATAATGCGCAGGAAGAGAAACGTACAATTGTCGAGGTTAGCATTAACGGGCCAATGAATACCGAGTTTCAGTTGGTTAAGAATTGTGAATCGTCATTTTTTTCCCTTTAAGCTCACATAGTGTATGTCGGTGTTAAAATCCCATTTTTTAGTGCATTGACGCATTGAATGGCTATCCTGAGAATGGTGACGAAGCGTGTGAATAGGAACGGAATGTTGGGAGCTGGGAAAAAGGAGTCGAGAATGTTCGCTGTGGGAGCTGCTCTTTGGATGCGTGTGGGCGGACGCGTGAAAAGCGTTGGATTGCGCCCACCTTTCAGTCCCGAAGGTGGCTTATTGCTGGATTTTAGCCCCAGATGTCACGGTGTTAGATCCCTTTGAGATAACGCTTATAGGAAAAAGCACTCCACTAAAGAAACGTCCCTCAAGTTAAACCGAGTTCGTGGGAAGTGCCCCGCTCTGATAATCCGTTATTGAAGCTGTACTGTTAACGCCCAAAAGCGTGTTGGCTAGCAAAGATTCCGACGAGGAATTATTTGCGGCTTCACCGTCAACCTACGCCCGACAGCTAGACTGCAAAATACACGAATCTTCTTTGTTTTGCTGAGATAAAAATCTTATTTTGGACGTATTTAAAGCAAACGGCAGTGTAAAGGAAGATTACCAGATAAAAATTGGATTGGATATTTGGGGAGGCGACTGAAAGCTGAGGTCATTCGCGCCATAGGGAACAGGTAAGGAAGGAAGGGTGGACAGAAACCTGGCGTCGGCATTAGCCTGCTCTTAGCGAAAGGCGCCAAGGGGACCACGGACGTATCATCCGACAGACGGAGTACTGTACTTGAAGTGCCCTCCATAAGACACTCAAGTGGGGAGCGGGTTTCCTCTGAAAAACATCCTCCTCTGCAGGGATTTGAACCCTGGCCGTCCGTATGGTTAGCCAGTAGTCTAGCTACCGCACCAACCCCATCTCCTTCAAGATAATAAGATCATTGTAATTTTTATGTTCAACTATCTATCACTACAAACTAAAGGAGTAAATAGAATGGCTTATGGTGCAAGAAAAAGCCCATTTTTGCGATAAATGATTAACTGAACATGGCCTCTACACAACAGTTTTCCATAAACTTATGTTTCCCAGTAGGCTTCCGCGGAGATTCTGACTGTGGGCAGCGATTGTTCCGGGTTTCCATCCGCGTGTATCCATTATTTCGGACAATATTTCGCCAACGTTCCAGTTGGCTTCCTCAGGTCCACTGAAGTGACGATGCAGGAATTGGTCCTCTTAATATACACGTAGTTTGGCGCCAAATTTGTGGAGGTGTGCTCTCATTGGTTGGACTCTCTGAAGACCCGTTTCCACGCGCTGGCGAGGGTGTAGCCGTCTTCGCGGTTGAAATTCGCAGGTGTTTTTGCGATTTCAATTGCTTCCCTGATGACTCTTGGGTAATAGCGGCCTTCTTTATTCAATAATGAGGCGTTGTCAAAGTCAATGCTGTGGGTCGGTCCACTCCATTGATGTTCGGCCACCGCTGACTGGCTGAATTGCCTGTTTTTTGCGGCCCTTCGGTGTTCTTGCACTCGGCATTTCAGAGCTCTTGAAGTCTGGCCGATGTAGGAATTGCCGCAACTACATTTTATTTGGTATACTCCTCCATAGATGTCTTTAGGGTGGTGGTCTTTCGAGTTGACGAGGATACTCGCCATCTTGGTAACGCATTTAAATCTGGTCATGACGTTGTGTTTCTGGAGGGCTCTTGCGATTCTTTCCGTGGTCCCGGCGACGTAAGGTAAGATGGCGTGTGCCCTCGCCTTTTCTGTAGTACGGCTCTCTTCATAGGCCCTCTTTGGGGCCATCAGTTGCTGCTTCCGTTCCATCTTGCGGATTATCTTCAGGATGTTTTCTCGCCGGAAGCCGTTCATCTGGAAAGTTCCGTTTTTCGGAAAAAGACCCACACGGACCGATACCTCCATGCGAACTCCCATCACCACCCTCAACAGAAAGCCGGAGTAATTAAAACTTTATTCCACCGAGCATGCTCGCTCTCAGACGCTGCTTCCATCGCAAAAGAGAAACGACATCTAATGGAAACTTTCCAGATGAACGGCTTCCGGCGAGAAAACATCCTGAAGATAATCCGCAAGATGGAACGGAAGCAGCAACTGATGGCCCCAAAGAGGGCCTATGAAGAGAGCCGTACTACAGAAAAGGCGAGGGCACACGCCATCTTACCTTACGTCGCCGGGACCACGGAAAGAATCGCAAGAGCCCTCCAGAAACACAACGTCATGACCAGATTTAAATGCGTTACCAAGATGGCGAGTATCCTCGTCAACTCGAAAGACCACCACCCTAAAGACATCTATGGAGGAGTATACCAAATAAAATGTAGTTGCGGCAATTCCTACATCGGCCAGACTTCAAGAGCTCTGAAATGCCGAGTGCAAGAACACCGAAGGGCCGCAAAAAACAGGCAATTCAGCCAGTCAGCGGTGGCCGAACATCAATGGAGTGGACCGACCCACAGCATTGACTTTGACAACGCCTCATTATTGAATAAAGAAGGCCGCTATTACCCAAGAGTCATCAGGGAAGCAATTGAAATCGCAAAAACACCTGCGAATTTCAACCGCGAAGACGGCTACACCCTCGCCAGCGCGTGGAAACGGGTCTTCAGAGAGTCCAACCAATGAGAGCACACCTCCACAAATTTGGCGCCAAACTACGTGTATATTAAGAGGACCAATTCCTGCATCGTCACTTCAGTGGACCTGAGGAAGCCAACTGGAACGTTGGCGAAATATTGTCCGAAATAATGGATACACGCGGATGGAAACCCGGAACAATCGCTGCCCACATTCCATAAACTTATATTCAGTACTATGTGTAGTCGTATATACATCCGTTTTTCATAAGCCTCTAAACAGTACCTATGGTCATTTACATCAGGGTTTGGTTTATTATTGACGAACCATGAGATATGTCCACAAGCACAGATGTCCTGGATGGTAATAAAAATTCATCCAGGTAATAATCGAAACAGCAGGCTCGTATTGCGAGGGGGGATCGTATAGCCTCTGCTTAAGCCGGCAAAGTTGGTAAATTATTTTTATTCGCGTCCAATCCGATATATTATCTAAGTATCGCGAAATATTTTCATTAACTCCACTTTTTTTGGCGTAATTGATTCATAATTGATGCATTACATATGGATAGATCTCCTGGGTCCAGTATGTAATAATACTGATCGGAATACTTTCGTCTTATCTGTTCTTTAACCTATGGAATTTCACATCATTGCCCACACTGCACAAAGGTATCAGAATGTTGAAAACCCGTAAATATTGTCTACGTCTAATTAATAGAACATCGTATATATACTGTATCTACATGATTTCTGGGTCAATATATGCGTTTTAGACCAGGTAAAGAATACTTGGAAGGTGACGTGACAAGTTACAGTTGGAAGGTGAAGAAGAGTTGAAAGCCCGAAAGAACAGGCATTTTATAGTATTAGCGTTTAGATACGTGCTTCGCATAGTAGAATATGAGTCGAGTGGTGATTGCGGTGGACGTCAGAGCTTACTTTCGATCTCAATTGTGTAATTCATGGCGAATGCCAGATTGACTTGAGTCCTGACAAGATCAAACTAAACTCTTACACCTAAAAGATAAAGGGCTTGTTATTCACGCGTGCTGAAAAGGAGAGGGATGAAAAAGTACTCGGAGGGAGTAAATGGAGATAAAGAGTCGTCTTCGTCCCAACCGACCGCTACTCCACCACTCGTCGCCTCGTGAGTCGCGACAGGCGCGTGATCGGCTTTGAAAATGCAGGCGTGATCGATGGCGGGGAAAAAAAATGACGAACGGCGCGCGCTATCTCCCGCCTTAGACGCCACCAATGAATGGCGCCAGAGTGGACGGGGGTGGGGTTATTAAATCTCGACATCCTCTCATCCTCCGGATTTCAGTGGACACGTGAGATCAAGAGCGAGCGTTGATCCTCGAGTTTATGAATGCGAACCCATTAGCTGACTCGAAGTAGACACCATTTAAAGCCGTTTACTCGTCTCAACGAATTATCATATTTTTGGAGCAGAATTCGACTGTCACCACAATGAGGAATTATAATCCTTTATTTACGCGTTTAAATATCGCTGTGAAAATTCTCAGTGTAGCCCTTGAAATGCATGTGCAAGTCAGGAATGCATAATATGATTTGTAGTGTTTGCTCACCATCAGCAGCAGCGCAACCATTTCCATTTTCTCTCCGAAATAGATAGTTAACATTTGAAATGGTTACTGTGAATCCGTTAGGTGATATAATTCTGCTGAACATTTAATAATATTACATTATCTGTGAGAAATTGTTTTGAGAGTGTAGTGTATTTTTGTTCTGGAGTTCACAGAATTAACAATGTTAAGTGTGACCTCGTATAATCACTGAGAGAAGAAGCCAGTTCGGGGCACTTCCAACATTCAACTTCCTTTTGACTTAATCGACTAGAATCCTTTTCAGATATCTTTGCGACTGTGAGGCAGACATTTTTTGGGGGTGAGGAAAGAGGGCACGTGACTTAGCGTAAACCAACCAGAATGCAGTAGGCGGAGCCTAACGTCTCGGAAATGCAGTCGCTCTCAGACCTCCGGAATGTACGCTTCGCGAGTCGGTTAGACGTGTTGCCAAACCACCGTTGAATTCGTTCGTTTGATGTGCTGCGGTGATCTTCCTAAGAGAAAATATGGCAACGTATCTTCCCATCCCACCTTCCTAGTGTCGAAGCCCCCGCTTCCTGCCACGACGACGCCGCTCGAACCGTTCCGAGCACGACCGAAGGCCTGCCGCAAAGATATTTGAAAAGGATGAAAATGAATAGCCAATGTATTGAGACATTTATTTCATTTCATTCATTCCAAATAATTTAAATGAGAATTTTGAAATTTTTGTTGTAAATATAAAGTGAAGTTCCCTTAAAAATGTCACCAATGTTATGCATAAATTTTGCTTTCATGAGATATCAAATTTCCTCTACAAGTAAATTCCAATGAACGGTAAATATGGGTCGAACAGAATTGGGTTCTCACATTCTTGTATTTTATCCTTCCTCTCCGTCCTTGTTCGATTTCTGTTTATTCACACGTAAATATTTTACATGACTAATGATATCCCCCACAACAATAGCGAGTAATTTTTACACCTGCTTAGGGCGCTATTGGGGAACAAGACCCGTGGTGGAACTTGCAACTTCGAGCGAAAAAAGCAAACTAATAGTACCTCTATATATTCAGGTGTATGCTATTTCCAACTGTTCGGCTCTCACCAAATTACCTGATGAATATATTCAACGTATCACACACTGACGTACTGTGTCCTTATTTCCTTCTTATCCCAGATGTTCAATTGTCTGTTCATCTTGTGTTTTTAATGGAAATTTTTATTGTTGTTACATGGGACTAAATAGACACGAGTTCTAAACATGACACCGTTTTAATAGTAAGCCCTTTCCCTGGTCACTTCTTTTTGTATTATCTGAGTTCTTACTGTGGCGAGTAATCTTCTACTTTCGTCATATTTCCATTTTTTTATTCTTATATAATTTCCGCGAGCACTAATTGCTTTTAACATTTAAATCCTATTTCTGTCTCATGGCTTATCTGTAAGAGTCGCAGGATTCTATACTCAGTCACGTATTAGCAGCAGTATGATATGTAGCCTCATTTATACCCAAAAACCGATATGTTCCTCTGATTTTGCCATATCCGCTCGCATTAAAATTGTTAATTTTCACTTGGGAGAAATGAGAATTTTTAATTTACTCTCATTATAGCCCTCGTTAGGTTTCCTCTCTTGCCGAATTATTTTATACCTCAAAATTTGTAAAAACCCTGTACATCGCCATCCGTAGACCAATCATCGGATACTTTTGGCAATCGATATTAATTCTTCATTGTGAGGAATGTATTAGTTGACAAATTTTAAGCTATCCGGGACTAACCACGGAGCTCCATTTTTACGGAGTCACCCGCAATGCACAAATGTGCGCAATTCTACAGAGAAAAAATGATCAGCCTTGACCGGGATTCGAACCCGGATCCCTCGATTTCCGGCCGAGTACTTTAGCCAGTTAAGCTACCGAGGATATCTATGGATTTTTGTGACCATTACGGGACCAAATGTTCTCGACTGCCGGACATATAATGTAACTATCAGTCGCTACTGAGCGCATAGCGCCACTGCCCACCAGGAAAGATCGTACTTGGAACACAGAGAGGTGTTCACTCTATTTGTATGTATTTCTTTAAATGTATTAGTTTTCACAAATTCTTTCTATAAATAATTACCGTCCCGCCGTGAGTAGCCGTTGACGATGGAAGTACTGCTGGTATGCCGTCGATGAGTATGCATCGCCCAATGGTGAGAAAATGGAGGAGTTTGTTTTCGGCGAAGGAGGACGGCGGGAGGAGCCGGTGAACGAGGCCTGCAGGCGTTAACGGGGGCGCCCCATGTTCATTGTACTTCATCAGGTGCTCTGGTGGGCACAGTATCCCGGCACCTGTTGGAGTGCAATTGATACGAGGGTGCTGTTGCATCGACTCCCCGCTGACCACGCCCGCCCCAGCGCGAAGATGGCCGACCACCATGACCCGCACTACTCTCCTTCGAGTCGCAGCGGCGAGCGAATGGAAACACCTCTCGTGTCCGCATTCGCTTTGCGAGGGGCAATTGTCATGCGTATGGACTTGCACGACAGTGCGAAGGGGAAGTGATCGGTACGCCAGCGACCACGGTTCGCAATTCTACGCCAATTATACTGGCGGCCTCTTATTTTTCTGAAAGTACCATTGCGATTCGGTGATTACATTGCATAAGATCCGGTGAAATCATAATCACATGACTGCGAACGGCGATCAACAACGTAAGTATGTAATAGTTCAACTGCTGAAGGCTCTACTTAGTGAATAACATTCTGGTGGGAGAAAATGAAATACTTTGGAATATTCCACTGCGATTTATTCTTCCCCTTGTATGAGAATGTACACTTGAAAATGACGCACTAGCGTTGAAACCGGTCGGGGAAGAATAAATCACAGTGGACTATTACTAAGTATTTTATTTTCTCCCGACGTAAGTATCTAATTGATTCACCAGGGAACTTATAACTTTTGTACATACTTATGTCTGTAAACCAAGGAGATGAAGTTAGCCATTTGAAAATCACTTGACCGTGATTTGAACCCGGGTTTTCCAATTGCCAGTGGTCGGGCATGCTACTGGCTAACACTCCTGACTGGCAATTGGGGTATTCGGGTTCGAATCTAATGCAAATTACATGATTTTTTTCATGGCGAATTCTCTCTTTTGCGTATAATTGTTGTACCCGTACGTGACTTTTGTACCTCGTCATTTTTTCCATGCAGTGATGGGAAAATACTTACGACGTTCTGTTGGAATTGCTTTTTGTTGTTGGAAATTAGAGAGAGGTAAGATTTGTGACAGTTACTGCAATTAACATTAATAAATAAAGAGTTTTTTTCACTTGTTTAGCAATAGAAATTTACGAATATTTTAAATGTAATTTATACAAATTTTTGAGCGCTTCGTATGCCAGTTATATGAACTCCATGGGTGCGATGCTGAAATTCATAATTAGCCGACAGTGGGCGATTTCCGAAACTGCCACTTTCACTCTCGAGTACATCGTTCATTTTTTTAGGATAAAAATACGGATGTTTAGTGCAAAAGCAGAACGATGCCATGCAAGTTTCGATACGCTTTGAATCGTCGCATCATTCGTCATTTCCATGGAATTTAACTTCCATGTGCATAAAGCAACCTTTGACCCCCGGGGAAAAGCCTTTACCTTACCTCAATTGCTGTTCAAAGTTCACCTCACGGGCGATGAAAGCAAAACCAAACTGCTTTATCGGCTGCCGATTGACTAAAATTTGGCCCACCTCTATAAGACATTTTTTTCTTTTTCGGTTATTTATTTGTTTGTTAATTACTACTTCTGTGAATTTATCATTTCATCGAATAAGAAAATTTGAAAAGTCTATTTTTCGAGTGTTAGAAATTTTCCATGCAATAAAGTTGTTCTTATTTTTCAGTGATAATCTTTCACGGGTACATGTGACCCGTGAGGCGAAGCTGAGCTCTATTGCTGTGACCGTCAGTCGGATTATAAACTACACTCGCTCGTGCTACATAATACCCAAACCTTCTAACGTAGATTAAGCTCACTCAGGATGGTGATTACCTATTTGATACCAATATTTTGTTGTCCTATAGATGACTCTGATGCACTATGTAGGACATATTCATTAATTCAAAGCTTTATTTGTTCCATAGTGATCATCATCCTTGTTCTACCAGCTGATTGACAGGTTATTTGGAAAGTTCCTGCCATAACTTCTCCAAAGCAGTGTGATATAATTAAAAATTTGAAATATTTTTCTCGTGTAGAGATCAATTAATCTCGATACTTGCCATCATCACCCGAAACTATAACTGATCTATGCTATTTATATATATTTGCATTTATTGTAGAAACGTGGGTGACTATGATTAAAGAAAATGCTAATTGATATTATATAATGATTGCATGAATCATTTGTGTCTGAAAGTAGCGTTGAAATTCGCATTGATCGAAGGACTTATTTTTATAGTTTTCAAAGGTTTTAACTGAAGTGACATCCATTGGATAATTACGCAAACGTAATTACAGATTGTTTTATTAAGATCTCTGTATTTTTGACACTAAGTTCAGATCCATCGCACGAGGGCGGGCTCATCCTTCTTCAAAAATTTATTTTTTGAACTAGTAGCCATGCAATGGTAAATTGTATATCCTCATTTGTCGGGAGCGTATTTAAAGACACGGCATCACCTTTTAGATAAAGAGGTAAAACTTCGCATGCTCAGTGATCAACACCAAGGGAAGACTAACTCGACTCCTACACGTTTCTTTATCTTCACCTCTCGTCGTCCATGAATGTGTGGATCGACGGAAATCGAAACTGAACGTTTCCGAACGTGAACTTTTCGGGATATCGTCAACGTGCGCAGTAAGCTGCTCCCGCTGAATGCATAAAATATACGATTTATATTCAGAGCTCCAATAACTTATTTAAAGGCTATAAACAAAAGAGTTAAAACGCCGTTTTAGGGATCATGATTCAAAGAAAAGTTAATGAGAGGAAATAATAGCAATTTGCGGGAGATTCAAGAGCACAATAGGATAACAGTGGCTCCTAAACTCTATCGCTGAGGAAGTGCCAACCAGCTGACTTCGAAGTCCTCGATATTTCTGCCAGCAAGTCTCGTAAAAACGTAAAATACTACAAAAACCTGAATGAACAATAACAACTGTAATTATTAATTGTCATTAATGGCATACGTAGTTTAGGTTAAAATGTTGCTAGGGTATTCAGGTTGATGTGCTTCCTTGACGTTTTTCGTTGTTTTTTAAATAAGACCAAGAAATATTATAAATAATTCGAAACGTTGGCAAACAATAGTTTTAGTATTCACCAAATACCTAAAAAAAAGTAAGATTAATTGGTAAATTGGTCGAGAAACAAAATAGAATATTTTCTTTTTTATATAAAGACCATTATTCCGGACATCAGAGGTTAATAAGCTTCTAAATAAGATAATTCAAATCCTTTGTGGGATTCTTGGGTGATTAGAAATCGTTCGTTCAGTCGCATTTTCAGGATAAGGCAATCGGGCGAAACACAGCTGTCACCTTTCATCCAAAAATTACTAGGTAAAAAAGTAAGTCGTAGAAGGGAATTATGGCGGGAGCATAAATACTTTGTATAATAATCAGTAAAGATACTTTGACGAAGTTGATTACGTTCACTTCATCGGCCATTGCTACAGATGAGCCAAGCATCTTATTATACAAGGTAGCGTAGTTATATTGCGGGTCTAGGACTCCTTTGATGGCTGAATAAAAAGGATAAGAGAAGGGGATATTAGGATTTAAGAGAAACGGAGGTGAATCCGGATATAATAGTTCTCATGTCAAACTTTTCGCGAATGACGACACCGTATGTCGGCAAATTGTGAGAAAGAGCGATCGTGAAGTGATTCGAAAAGTTTTCTGAAGAAAATGGCAGTTTCCGTTAAGATTCACGGGAAAAACAGAGTAGCGAGGAAAAGAATGAATATTATGAGGCTCGTCAGATCAAGGTTTAGGGTTTAACCAATTCTCAGGGAAATCATTCCTCAATGTGACATTGACAATGGCTCAGGTGGTTGTTGTTTGACGAATGATTTTAGAAAGGGCCAGACGTAGAAAACATAATACTGATGGAAACCAAGAAATTTTACGAGGTGATAAGAAACCTCTAGGGAAAAAGTGTGAAAGCTAACGAAAAGGTAAATATGACCTTGGCGCGAATAACTGTGGAGGTTTGATTAGTTACTAAGAACGTGAATAAGGGCTCGTTATCTCTCGAGAGAAATTACAGGGGAAGGTGGTGGCGATTGTTTTAGAATGGCAAAGAAGGAAAGAGGCTGTGACCGATTTCTTACAAATTCTGGGCTGGCTGCCTTGTCGAGTAAAGAGAAAAATATTTTGCTTTGTCAAATTTTCCTATTATTTAAAGAAGGTATGACAACGGTAGAACTTAGGAGACCTTGAAAAAAAATTCACGGAAAGAAACGAGCATCATAGTGAAATACCGGTTTACAATCAACATGTATAAACTTGGATGTGGGTACGTGTGTATTGTATATTACATATTTATATGTAATATACAATAGACGCCTGGACCAATAGTCTTGCAATTTTGCACTTGTATTTATATTTATGCTGGGACGAAATAGGATTTGTTAAAATTCCCTCGAGGCCCTTTGCGCCCTGGAATGGGCTCCTGTTGTATATGAAACAAATGGAAAGCAAAGATTTGATTTGGGGCAGAGATGTTGATTTTTGCCTTTTCAAATTATTACTTCGTAATTTCCCACAATGCCCCTGTTATTATACTCCCATAAGAAAAGCATTGGTTTCGGTGCAAGAGCGTAAATGTTTGCTTTTTCAAATTACTCGCTGTAGAGATAGAAGGTTCAATTTTGTATTATCTGATGACTAAAACAACAGTAACAGCAACAGTGATTCTTGGGATCGATTTCGTTCTCCGCTTCGTATTTGCTAAATAATTACATTTTTAATTTTAATATTCTCAGTTTTCTCCGACTTCAACAATAGCTAGGCAATCTTGGCAAACCGACGAAATGCTTTAAACGGTATATTTTCCCGGGCCTTTCATGAGTTTTCCATTAGTATAAAAATATTTGTATTCCTTATACGCTCTGGGATGCCTGGACAGATTGTCTTGAAAATTTGCATGTTCGTTTATGTTTGCACTGGGACAAGCATAGGCTAGGTTACAATTTCCTCAGGGCCTTTGGGTCTCTAGGAAAGGTCCCTGTTATATACTCCCAGAGGAAAAGCATTGTAATCGGTGGATAGGTTTTTATGTTTTTATATCACTTGCAGTTGAGATTTTTTTTGCATTCCGGACGATTCTGTTGACCCGTATGTCCCCGAAATCCCAATCGGCTGCTAAGCCTGTCATCAGGTTTTCCATAGACCGGACCAACAGAACTTGACATACATCCATGCCCTGGATGGTGAAAAACGCACCCAGGCGGGACTCGAACCCGCGACTCTCAGTTTAGATGGCGAGGACTTTACCCCGCCTCGACCGGGGTCAGCGGGGTAAATTATATATTCCAAAATTCAACCTAATATTTACATATTAGGTTGAATTTTGGATGATCGAAAGGATAAAGTAAGGTAGAATTAAATTCTTGCAACTGAATTTGCTCAACGCTTCGTTTTTGATAGAGATATGGGTTATCGATCACATAAATCCAAAGTTATTGCCTGGAAATTTTTTCATAATTTCATCTTATAAATAAACATGTAAAATATGCTTTCCCAGCAATATTTCCATCCAAAAGACGTTATGCTGTGCCATAATTTTAAAAAAATAAAGGAAACGATATCCTATATCCGGACTTAAGGCTGGGACACAATAAACGTGTACGTGTAACGTAAGCCGTTAACGGGAATACGCGGAAAGATGGCTGACGGGAAAGTATAGCGAACGGACACAATCAACGTGTACTACGGGGGAGTACGTGTACGCGAGAGATGGGCTACTTTCATCTCTTCGCGTGTCCCGTATTACACGGAAAACCAATCAGAATAGTCCTGAGAATCCGGGAAAGGGAGCCATCTGTCGGCAGATTCATCCAACTGCTGAAGATTGCTCTTGGCTAAGACAACTTATGCTGTGTCCCAATTCGCCATTTAGGCAGCTAAATCGGCAGATTTAGGGAGGACGCCATATTGAAGTGTGTCTCAATTCGTTAGGCATCATGGGGGAGCGGATTTAAGTGCCTTTCTCGGGGTTGAAATTTAGGGTAGATGGAGTTTATCCTAAATCCGCCTCCATATTGAATTTCCCATTATGCAAAGCGTTGCATGCGTCGTACAAGGAAACTCGTACACAAGGAAGTAGTTGAAAATTGGCAAACGTGACCGGCAAGTATTTTGTCTGTAATTGAAAGAATTCTCTAATATTTCGCAACCCAACACCCGACTACAAAAGAAAAATTCTACTTAGTACACTTAAAAAAAAAACGAATTTAAATCCCAGAACACCGACACAAACTTAAATACCCCGAAATCTAAAAACTAACGAATCTCCAAACAACAAAATGGATGAAAAAATGTTATTTCACCTTCCAAATCTCACAACGCATACGAAGGTAGCAACAGGCGCTAAAAATGTCTTAATTTCAGGTTTCATTTGTTTCATTCAGTCCTTTATTAATTACTCACATGTTTTTCATTCGTTTTCAGATCGGTAGACGGCAACAATAGCGAAGGATGTCCCAAATCATGCTCCCTTAGCGAAAGGCCTCTAAATATTTAGGTAGCTAACCGCATCCTCCCTAATGTCTAACGAATTGGGACACGGCTTTATTTACTTTCACACTTGTTTACACCTGATCTCTTAGCTGCGCCTGCGTTAGTCAATTGTTACTCCGGGCCGCGTTAACGTCGATTGTGTCCGCTGACTTGCGTTCCCCGTCTCCCGTTGTCCCGTTAACGTCTCGCGTCACACGTACACGCTGATTGTGTCCCTGCCTTTACCCTCTCTTCCTCAGATAACCATATCCCCTCTGCATACTAGGTGGTAACCTGACGAATGGATTTGAACAGAATATATTGCCGTGGCCTGCTTTTGTTTAGTATCTGCATCTAAAATCGCAAATATTTGGGAATTTATGTAAGGCTTCAGCTTTTCCCCACCCTCACAATGTGCGTCCATTTGCTATTACGTAGTACCTGCATTTAGATGGTCACATTTTCTTCTATTAACTAGGGAATATCGGTAGGCGTCGAGTATCGTTTTGGTAAAATATTGCACCCTAAATGAGGTCCTTGTACTGCACCTAGTAAACTCACATAAAGTACGTAAGTTCAGAGGAATAGTTGAGGTTCCATTGAGCTCTAAGGTCATAAATCACTGATATATCTATGGTTATTAACAAGTACTTTCGCTCGGGACTTCTTATCTGACATGAAATTAAATGGTGATAGCTACTTTATAAGAGATTTTAGCTTTACCGTAACCTCTTTATGTGCGTCGAATCGATTTTTTATAGTCAATATCTACTGATTACCCTGCAAACCACCACAATGGTGTTTGGCGCGGTGGGTCATACATTTAGCACGTCACATTGGTAATTATCATGATCTACTACGATATCCATCTTTTTCTTCCACCATTTAAAATTCAGTGGGCTTATATATTAAAAGTATCTTAGAATCTCCGCCACATTGACATTTGATCACACTAGAAGTTTGATATTTGTCCTGCATTTAGTTCCCGAATTTCATGCTCTCTCTTTACCTAAGAAATTGATCGGGAACCATCATCTTGCGCTTATTAGCGTTGTTTGGTACATTTGCCACAAGTATGTAATCGCCTTACCCTAGAGTTCATTAGTTATTTTGCTGGGAACGGAATGTCTATCGGATTAGCCATTCGTAAAATGCATTCAGGTAAATATAACTAAAAATTATGCAAGTAGGGTCGTTATGAAGCCGATAAATTGATCAAATTTACCCGTATAACTTTATGCTTGGATTTTTACGACCAATTCGCCACGACCCTCGTGAAGCCATCTCATTCGCATTGGAACAGAATTGGAACCAGGGCGGAGGTTATTTGTAGGTAACTATTTAATTATTACAAGTGATCGGGCAAGGTTGGCATTGCTTGAATATTAAGTTATTGATTCAATTTGTATCGATACTATCATTTCAAAAATAGCATTTTTCCTCGGCAAATAAAAGATTGGCTTCGAACGGGAAAAGTCGCCTGGGCATTTGGCTTACATATTCAGCCTAGCTAGTTTTTTTTATCATTGATTGGGGCTACTGAACTTAATTAAAAGTTCAGCTCTTACCCGTGCGAAGCCGAGTGGCTCTGATTGTATCATATCAAAATGTCTGCGCATCTAAATGAACGTAAAATTCTCTTTTGAACTCTGATGTTGTACTTGATTAATAGCTCAACGGGGCTCAGCCAAGATATATTCGAAAGACACTGAACGACAGAAAATCATAAAACGGTAGGGTACCGCGCTAAAATGATTTACAAAACCCTGGCGAAAAGAATGCGTTTAGGAAGGGTCAGCGAAATGATAAATGGGACGTATAAATGATAACGTATTGTAAACGCTATGGAGAAGCAAACGGAGAGTCATGGTAGTATGGAGCGGAACATCCGAGAGTAAACCGTGGTTCTTCACGGACGTATTATTGATAACTTTTAAGGGGTTCTTCACGAGCACAAACGATACATAAATGAAGCCACGCGTCGGTTTCCTCGTAATTTTACCTCAATAGAAATTGTTCCGTAAACTTACGAAAGGCCTGTGTCTTTGAAGATGATGACTACTAATGATTAATGCCTCCAGAGAAATGTTAATTTAGTTTTAGAAACATTAGAAAAGGATTGGATCCTTTATCTGGGTCCGAATCTCCGAATCCTAATTCCATATATTCATGCGTTCACCGCCATAGCTAACCTAATTTACGTAAAATGTGGCTTACGAGGGCCGTTCAACAATATATCTTATTCAAGGTGAAGCGTCAAATTTAACTGGCGCAACCTAACGCATGCAGATTGGGACATGTCTCAAGGTCACGCGTAAAGAGTAATAGCTCACAGCCTCTTGGGAGCAACAGCATTGAGAGAGCAATAATGTCCGAGAATTCCAAGAAACTGTTTGCTTTGGAGTACCGCGCTGTGATGAAATTCCTCAATAGAAAGGGAAACAGGCCGAAGAAAATCTGTGAGCGCATGAATGCTGCGTGTGGGGATTCTTCTCCTTCAGAATAGAAAATAAAAGTTCGGATATGGCTGTTGAGAGTGGAGGAGGGAGGAGAGGTGCATGAGGAAGGTGGAGGTATCAGAGTGAGAGAGAGAAAGCGAAATTGAACCGTAAAGGGGATTATTTCGTAATTTTTCGGATCCGAGTAGAAAAATGGATTCGGTTTCTATCAGCTTGGGTTTCAAAACTTAGGGCGAAATAAGGAAAATTTGATGCAGAAAAGTTTTTCGGGTGTTCCCAGAACGCTTGGAGATGAAGAACGGGGTCGTTCTTCGAAACTTTGGTAGAAATGGTGACCTCAGCCGGTGGAACGCTCAAGAAATTTTTACGCGTTAGATTCGTCGGGAAAATCGTAAATATTTTTATGCAAAATGTATCAAAGAGATATTCAAACTGCCCGGTCAAGACATTTCATCCAATTGTGAGATGAATCTTTAAGTAGTCCGAGCGAGATAGTTCCCTACGCATAATAGAGACCATATTGGAATTATACGTTTTAATTACACCACCTGTAGGACAAATCAATTAAATATTGCCTTATTAATGGTGCAAATATATAGTTTTATGTGACAGAAATCGTAAGTAATTAAATAAAAATATCAACACGGGAATTCAAAACGGAAGGTTTTTTGTGATACCCAAGAACCTACTGCGAAGACAATATGAATAATTTTCAAATATATTTGAGATAACATATAAACTACACGCTGTTAGATTTTTGCAACACCTAAGTGTTAGAAAGACCTCCTTTTGTAAATAAATGTCTCTCTGGAGTGCATGCACGTACCGTTTCCCATGTAAAAGGGCTCTTTGTATTCTGTGGCAAATATCTCCGGAAGAAATGTGGTAAGGGGTAGAATTTTTTGTTTCATTGGATAGGTGAGTAATTTTTATTTGAAATGAGGCCAAAATCGTTGATTTCTAAGCAAAATGATATTTCGTTCGGACTACCTCAAGTCTCACCGTCGAAGCGAGATCGGCACGAAAGTGACCAAAAAGAACCCACGCACAATGCACCCTGGTATTCTGGCCCGCATACATTCCGCCCTCACGTCTTTTGCATTCTGAGCTCCGCTGCTCCGAGATGCGTAGGGGAGGGAGGAGGGGGGGGGAAGGAAGGAAGGAAGGAGGAGGAGAGGCCGTGCTGTGGTGGCCTTCGAGATGTCGCGGTGGGCGGCGAGAGGTAGAGGTCGAAAGGGGCCGTCGAGAGGGGCCGGCGAAAGGGGCGACCGGGAGGCAGCCAGTTCCACAGTGCACGTCAGTGGATGGGGCGCTTGGAAATGCAGTTGCATCCCCCCCCCCCCTTCCCCCCCACGCCCCCGTCTCTCTCCGTCGCGGAGTGGGTGAGACTGC
This sequence comes from Ceriagrion tenellum, assembly GCA_963169105.1. NCBI lineage: Eukaryota > Metazoa > Arthropoda > Insecta > Odonata > Coenagrionidae > Ceriagrion > Ceriagrion tenellum. Next base: position 159,248,890 of record OY720636.1, read on the forward strand.
GTAGCCTCGCCATCGCCTTCTGCCGGGGAAGGGGAGGGGGCGGGTGACGGACGAAGTGGGAGGCTGTCTCCCCTCCATTTCTTCCCCTCACCCCTCAGTTCCCTTCCCCCCTCCCCCCGCAGTCCCCCGAGATGGCGTGGCGAGAGGGGTTGTCGTACGGTATGGTATTCCGTGGGAGTCTCCGTGCTCTAACTCTTTACATCCTCTGCACTCGTGAGAACTGCATCGGACATCACATTCCAGCGCCTCCCATCCCCTCCCATCCACCTCCCCCCTCCGTCATTTTCCTCTCCCTTTGGTCCGAGATCGGGGTCGCCCCACTCTCGGGGGCAGCGGGGGGTCCGGGGGGAGGGAGGTGGAAATTGTCGGGGCAGAGGAGGAAGAGGCAATGGTCGGCCGGCGCCACCGTCGGGTGAGACAGCCGACGCTCGCGACTAACATAAGTAGGCTTGTGCGATGAACGAATTTGCCCATCGAAAGGGAACGGCGTGATTGGTATGTATGTTTGTGTGTTTTCTGCCCAGCAATCGAGATCCGATGATTTGCTCTCCTTTATTGTACCACAAACTTGTTTTGATGAAAATGACACAGAAGTACAGTTCCCCTAAGTTTTATTGCTTTGAAACGGTCTCGACGACTATAGCGTCATCCTCAAGACTAACACAAATAGGCTTGTGCGATGAACGAATTTGCCCATCGAGGGTTGAAGAAAAAAATCATCGAGATGATTCGGTTTCGATGATTGTCATCGACGGCGATGAGTCGTTGAATACATCGCCGTCGATAAGTCGATGAATTCATCGCCGTCGATGAGTCGATGGATTCATTCATCGCCGACGGAAAGGTCGGGATAAGCACGGGCGGGCGACGCAACACAATAATTATCATCCAATGGGGATGGATTCATCGACTCATTGACGTCAGTTTATTTATCAACTCATCGACATCAGTTAACTCATCGATGTCAGTTAATTCATCGACGTCGGACATGGACTCATCGACGATGATGAATTCATCGACGTCGATGATCGAGGACATCCATTGTCATCGACGCGGCGAAATTCCTTCAAAACGGAAGGTTTATCATGATTCCGAAGAATTTACTGCGGTGACAATATGACTAATTTTCAAATATAGTTGAGGAACATACAAACTACTCCCTGTGAGTCTTTCTACGACAGTCGACAGACGAGAGAGCCGACGACGCTCGCGGCTGCGGCTAACATGCAAAAGATTACGGACACAATAAATCACAATGTACTAACTTTTAGTCCCGTTTCCAAGACATAGCCACCCCTTGGATGACGTCGAGACTTACTAAGCGTGGATTATTAATAATCATACGACGGTCAGCATTCACCCACAAGGAAAAACAAATCAATTGCCAAAATTTCCTCTGCAAATTTCATGAATGAACCAAATTCCAGTAGAACCATAACTCGTTACGCAGCCCGTCCAAATTTTATTCTTTTCGTGCACCTCAAACGATTAATTTCATATACTATAGAGTTCCCACTTGAAATGTAGTTTATGAACTGATATAGCAACAGTAATAGCACATTGAACCTAGCAAAACAGAAAATACCGAATTGGAGACATAAGTGAAATTTCCATTCCAAGCTGTAAAGGAGAAGAAAGAGAACATCAATGATTGGAAAGTCAGGTACAAGTCGGAGTCGGACGTGTGCTGAGATGAAGAAAGATACAGGGACCAACTCTCTTACATCTACATCTACGTCATACCCTGCAAGCCACCCACAGGGTGTGTGGCAGGGGGTGCCTCCACACCAGGCATGCATGAATTATACGGTAGAACACCGAAACTACATTGAAACCAGCGTACCACACATGCAACGCGCCAATCAAAAGTCTACTAACCAAGAAACATTCCATCGTCAATCCTTCCAACATGCAAGGGATACAAAGACTACTACTACAGATTCAAAATATCATGCATAAATAAGACCATCAATATTTACATCATGCATAAATAAGAACGTAGAGAATATAAAGAGAAAGATTTACTGTCTGCTTATTGTCACAATTCGAACTATTAATGACGACGATCACAGCTGTCATGGTCCCGAATGGTACGCGGAAAAAATGACATTTTATACCTATCGGTTCTACAATCTAGTTCTCTAATTTTATTGGCGCCATCTAATCTGCCGTATTACGAGAGGGTTAATAGTATGTTTTTTACGTCGTCAGAGAAATGATTTTCCTGAAATTTAGTTAGGAGGTTAAGCCTATAATTTAATCTACGCTGTGATAGCGATTCCCATCCTAATTCTTCTAACAGGCCAGACACACTAGCCAACTTATCATAGCATCGTTTCACAAACCTAGCTCCTCTTCCATGTACGCGATCTAACTCTGATATCAACCCCGTTTCGTATGGATCCCATACACTAACAGCATATTCCAGATGAGGCCTAACGATTGAAGAATAAAAACGTTCTTTCACTTTCTCATCACTTTTTCCGAGTACTCTCTTGATAAAGCCTAGCTTCCTGTATGCTTGACCGCATATTTCCCGAATATGTTTTCCCCAGATATGTCGTGAGTAATTGTGACCCCTAAGTACTTAACAGACTCGGCGTGAATAATTTCCGTACTATTAATTCTGTTAGCCCTACCTGGCCTATTTTTCTTTTTCCAAAAGCTGACTGCTACGCACTTTTTTATGTTTAGTTCCATCTGCCAATTTTCTCACCAAGCATGAATAGCAAGTAGGTCGATTGCTAACGAGTCGCTATCTTCGGAATTGTTAATGTCCCTATACACAACCGCGTCGTCTGCGAAGAGTCTAAGTTTACTTTTAACGACGTTGCTAATATCATTTATGTACAAGAGAAATAAAAGTGGACCAATTACACTTCCCTGAGGAACACCCGATGTAACGCTGTGTTTGACATGATACCGTCTATGACAACCCTTTGTTCCCGCCCATGTAAGGATTGATTAGTCCAACTAATAATGTTTTTATCTATTCCATATGCTTCAAGTTTTGAGAGTAACTTAACGTGAGGTACCTTGTCGAAAGCTTTCTTAAAATCGAGGAATATCGCGTCTACTTGAACATTATTTTCACCCGAGAGCGAGATGTCATGAACGAAGAGGGCCAATTGGTTTTCGCAAGATCTACCCTTTCGAAATCCGTTTTGGTTTTTTATTAATAATTCCTCCCTATCTAAATGACTCATAATGGAGTTTACGATTATGTGTTCAAATACCTTACACGAAATGGATATGAGAGAAATAGGCCTATAGTTACTAGGGTCTTCCCTGTCGCCGCTTTTGAATATAGGTGTGACATTTGCTACTCTCCAGTCCTTAGGCACTACGTGATCTACTAAAGATTTGGTAAATATTAATTCTAAGTGAGGCGCAATGTCTGATGCCAATGTTTTATATACGCGAGCAGGAATTTGATCTGGACCGGGGGATTTGTTGGGGTTGATATTTTTTAGCTGATGTTCTATGTAGCGATAATTTATAATAATTTCAGGCATAAATGTTTGGGAACGAACAGGCTGCGGATCGAAAAGATGTGGTGCGCCAGTGTAGTGAAAATGCTTTGGAAGAATTAGTTTAACGAATTGGCTTTTTGTAGACTGTTGGTTAGCTTTTCCCCATTTATGTTCTTAAGCGTGTGTACTGTTGATTTATTTCCTTGAGTGTCCCTAACATACGACCAAAATGCCTTGGGATTATCGTTCAATTTTTCTCCCAGTAATTTACTTTTGAAATCAGCGTTAGCCCTTTCGGCTCGCTTTTTTTGCTAACAGTTTAGATATTTTGTAATTTTCGGTGACTGTGTATAGTTCTTCGGAGGATTTGTTAATTTTTGCCCTTTTTAACCTAGCATGACATGTTCTCTGGTGCTTTAATGTTTTCCTAACCTCCGCGTCATACCACCTAGGCTCTGCATTGGCTCTTTTCCATTTACTAGGTATGTATTTGCTAACTACTGATCATGTAACGTTGAGGAAAGTATTCCACAAAACCTCAGTATTACTGTTGATACTTATTTTTTGAAAATTAGTAAATGACTTTTGCAACTCGCGTTTCATACCTTCGTAATCGGGGCTCGACCAATCCCGCCCCGCCTAGCGCCCAAGTAAACAGTCTTTTCAAGCTCGCATCAGTAGCCTTGAGAATGGGTAACGAGTCGGAACCCGAAACGTCGGCTGCCTATAACTATCTTACCCGGTGGCGAGCCCGAGAAAAGTACACTAATTTATTAAACAAGTAGATTTTTCTTTGTGGATTATGTTTCTTGATCATGCTCACGGAAAAATTAGCTTTAACTATCTTGTTGTCGCTTATTCCTTTATCCGTACCTATGTTTACAACCATGTGTGGAATATTTGTCGCTAAAAGATCAAGTGTGTTTTTCCCTCTAGTTGGAGCAGTGACTAATTGATGCAGTGAGTGAGATGTGAATGTATACAGAAGTGACTCACAAAGGTCTTTGTCTTTCCCCCAGTGATAAAATTGTACTTGTCCCAGTCTATGGACGGAATATTGAAATCCCCACCGATTATAATATGACAGTCGTTTTTTTGTGTGGTTAACTTACTGAGTTGACTTTCTAGTCCTAATATTGAGCTTACACGGGTATCTGGTGGTCTATAATATGCGCACACATAGATTGTTTTTGCTTTAGGATTTTGAATGGAGCACCATACGCTTTCTACCTGGTCGTTGGAAAATGACTCCCTCCTAGAAATATAACAATCCTTCACTGCAATAAAAACTCCTCCCCCGGTTCTTTCTACTCTATCTTTTCTATAAACTGTGAAATTCTTCGGGAAGACTTCATTATTTGCGATTTCGTTACACAAGCAACTTTCCGTCCCTATAATTAAGTCTGCGGCAGTAGTTTCAATTAGATGGTAGAAGTCAGCTACTTTATTACTTAAGCTACAGCAGTTTACTACCACGACAGAAAAGGATTTATCACTGAGCGTATTCCCGGAAAGTGTATTCTCATTACAACTAGCTTTCTTAGGTATATTCCAAGTTAAATTGCTGCTATTTTTTGAAACTAGCCTCTTACTGTTCTCGTTAGACTTAACACTTTCTTGGATATTTTTTCTATTAAATTTTTTTCGCGATGGTACCTGATTCGACCCACTAGCTGACCTACTCTCTGCCCTACCCTCTATCCTAAAAAGGTCTACAGTGATCGAGTATGCTACTCGCTACACAGCTAGCTCTTAAGAGTCGAGCAGATTTTTATTCGCTTCCGTTTAAACTGACCTCGGCCGGTAGATTACCCTTAAATTCAGGGGACTGCTTAAGATCGCTCGCCCGCGTTTTGGCGGAGTGTTGCGATTCTGCGGGCGGGGGGGGGAATGACTTTGGGGTCGCGCAGGCGCCGCGAGGAGGCGGGTCGAGGCAATCGCACTTTCGGACGGTCGTGTCGACCGTCGATGTTCTGTGTTCAGAATAGCAGTGACGAAGTATGTAATTGTTTCTCCCGAATTTACCTGCATATAAGACCACCCTGGAGATGTAGGAGTCTCCTGAAGATGTAGGAGTTTTGACTTTCTTGATCGGTCGAATCAGAGATGACTTCCAAACTTGGGGATATGTGCTTGATATTAGGAACGAGTTGAACATATCAAGTAGAGCAGGAACCACGGTTGCAGATGAGGCTTTCAGGTATTTCACCGAAATTTAATCAATCCCAAGGAATTCGATTTAGCATTTCGTAGGACAGTCTGCAGGATATCGAGGGTTATGTACTTAAAGTAGAAATTGGAGTCATTGAACGGAACAGAGGCTTCAATGGATTTGAAACCTAAGGGTTCGGACACCATTGCCATTTAACAAGGAAGAGCCACTTGATGCGAAGTATTCGTTCATAGCATCTAATGAAAGTCCGTGGACTGAGATTTTATCATTCTGTCTTACTAATCCGAGATTTCTTAGCTCTCTCCAGAGGTCATTTGAATTCGTGAGGTTAGAGAGAGTAGTAGTGTAGCACTGTTGTTTTGACTTGATCACCAATCGTTTAACGAGATTGCGTTGCTTTACAAATTGCTGATATATAGCATTATTTTTCTATCGAGTGAAGGTAATTCTTAGTCTCTCCCTCACTTTCATTCGAGTCTTTAACTCGGGTGTAATCCATGGAGTTATCGGTCTTCTAAGCTGGATCGTTCGTTTTGGGGCATGGAGATCAAGGCAAGTTATAAATGTTGAGTTGAAACGTTCCAGTTTCCAGTCGACGCTGGTGGCGTCAAGTACTTTTTTTCCAGTCAGTTTCAAGCAGTTCTCTCTGAAAACTATCAGTATCGAAATTTTTATTATATCGAAAAACAAGAGTGGATGGAATCATTTCAGGTACGGTAAATTTATACGTCAAGGTGATTTTGTCATGAGCCGAGAGAATAGGAACTGGAGTCTGATCAAAGGAGGAAACCTTTTCTTGCGAGTCGACAATACAAAGGTCGAGAAGCGTGTGGCTGTGTTCGGTGTGATGAGTGGCGTTTTAAGGAAGCAATTACTGATCATTACAGTTTATAAAATCATGTAGAAATGAACTATAATAACTATTGCGGAACATGTCACCATTTAAGTGTCCGACAATCACAATATTTTTAAAGGCTGGACTAAATTTAATAAATACATATTCAATGTCTGAGATATGACCGACCTTAGTCTTAGACGTAGTGGTGTAGGGTATAAAAATTATATTTTAGATATATCGGTTCTGCAGTCTATTTCATTTACCTTATGTCTGTAATCGATTCCACCATAATGGTTTGGCTCTATCAAAATATATGGAATGTCCAGCAAAAAATTGTCTACGTCAAACTTTCCTAAAATAATTAATCAATATTTTCCCCTTCGACCGGAGTTTCCCACTCCAATTCCCCTAACAAGTCATTAACACTGCTATGTCTATCGTCACAATTTTTTAACAAATATAGCTGCTCTCCACCTTGTACGATCTATATCTGAAACTAGCCCTACTTTATAAGGGTCCTATGTACTAGCGGCGTACACCAAGTGTGAGCTCCCTCTCGAAAGAAATAACATCGCGCATTTATCACCAAGATTGAGAGTACTGGCAATTTTCCACTTAGATACATTTTATTCGACATAGGTTAGTGATGAATTCTTCCCACCACATCAAGCCTGATATTCTCTTTTTGTATGGCTCATTTACTTTCTCGTCACATTTTCCCAGTATCATTATAATTAATTCCAATTTACAATTTGCCTGTCCGCAAATTTCCCGAATGTGCTTCCCTCAGGAAAAGTCCTAAGTAAGGGCCACATCTAAGTACTTAACTTACTCTGCATTTAAAAGTTCGGCATGATTAATTGCGAATGTTTCGTTGGGAAAGTTTTCCTTTTTCCAAAAATTCATAGCATCGCACTTTAAAAAATTATTTCTAACTGCCCAGTATCGCACCATTCGCACCTCTAGGTCTTTCTTCAACACAATTCAGTCAGACTGTCTTAATATCTTATACTCCACTCTAGTTCATGTTGGTGATAGGTCACCCCCCGTCAAACACCCTTGCGGTTGCTTGCTGGGTAATAAGTAGATTTAATATCCCTGTACAACACGTTGTCCGCGAAAAGGCGAGTTCCGCTCGTTACGACGGTGGTGATATCATTAATATACAAAAGGGCTAATAAAGGACCAATGACACGTCCCTGGGGTACACCGGATGTGACTTTATCTGTATCTGAAATAACGCCATCCACATGATATCGAACACTTTTCGGGTTCTCTTCCGCCTGTTTCCATTGTCGAAGACGACAGTTTCGACAGCGTTGCAGCTGTCTTCTTCAGGTCAGAAGTGACGATGCGTGTGAATGTGACCGTCATATATAGCCGGTGGTCGTTGGGCTGCTGCCTCATACATTTACGACCAATATCCATGTTCTTCCTAAATTCAAACTGGTTTTCGAAGAGATTTTTTTCAATTTTCCTTTCCATTCTTCGGCTTATTATTTGCGTGAGTATTTTTGACGAATGTGGCACTAGATTCAAGGTTCGGTGCTCCTCACATCGCTCCATACTAAGACCGATAGCTCCATGGGCAAACGACCGGCTATATATGACGGTCACATTCACACGCATCGTCACTTCTGACCTGAAGAAGACAGCTGCAACGCTGTCGAAACTGTCGTCTTCGACAATGGAAACACGCGGAAGAGAACCCGAAAAGTGTTCGATATCATCTGAACGACTCCGCGGAAGCCTTAAGAGTTCAACGCCATCCAGATCTACCCTACTCTGGTCGCCGTTGATTAATTAAGGGCCGTATTCATAGTCAGGTCTCAAGCCGTGACTTGAGCGTCTTGGTCAATATCGTCTTATTGCCGAAGATGATCTTATTTGAGCCATGGTTTCATAGTCACAAAATAAGATGGTCTTAACGAAGATGAGCTTATGTAAACACGGCGATCTTCGCGAAGCTTGGGCTTAAGCATCAGCCAATCACAAACGCTGTTACATTTTATTAACATATCAACCGTTTTCTATGGTGCAGCGACTACCTAACACTATTATCACAGTGATGACTGAAGTGGGATAAACACAAGGAAAAATCGTCATGTGAAGCTCTTAGAAAAAACGTACTGGTTAACGTTTTGCGGGAAAACGGAAAAAAGAAACTATTATCGTTCTCTCGTGCATTATGAATTCAAATGACTTAAATCATATATAATCCGAGACGTAATATAAATACGACAGAAGTGCTCGCCAAGCATATTAAAAAAATTCTGACGGGGAAATATTATATTTTCCTCTTCATATTTTAATAATACTTTGAAGACGATAACGTGCTCATTCAACCAAAATGATTTCATAGTCCTGAGTTTTTACTTTTGAGCGATAAATAAAGAGTCGCATAAAGAGAACCCGTCAATACAAAATTTAACTGGTGGCCCAGCTTGTAAGTCATTGGAGTTTATACTTGTTTCTAGAAACTATGATCTTAAGGTAAAAATTAAACACCACATAAGGGGAAACATATTCACAATATAAAATGTGAACAACTTGTTCAACTGATGAAACACACAAATGGGTTTACAGGTATATATTTGCAAGTCGGTCACCGCCCTTCTGCCGTCATAACTTCGCTTTCCGTTATGTTACAGAAACTAGACGTGAATGACTACCCTTGAATATTGTTCCTACTGATGAAGTATCAACATTTGGTTATTATATTGCATACTTACATATCCATAAAGCCATCATCTTTTGGAGTAGGCAAAGGGAAAGAACTTGGTTATTACTATTAGCCCATAAAACTGGCTCCTATATAATAATTTCCTTCCTATTGTACTTTCTTTACTCTCGTCATAATGTCCTAGTATGGTTATTAGGATAATATTTTTATTTCCCCAAATATTGCAACACGAAATGGAGTTTTCCAGTCTTTACAAAGTCACACAAGTGCATTCATAGATGCATTGAAGACATGTTGAATACCTCAATTTACACTCATGATTAAAAGGACATAAACGTATATACCTCAAGCTGATTTCTTGTTATTATTTAATGCTTTAAAAATGCAGCAAACAGTATGTTTTGATATTCATTAGGTATGTCACATTATTTTCATTTGAGACATTTAAACACTTTGTTAAAAATAATGGAGGAAGAAAGATGTGTGCTTCTTCAGCCACTAATCAGCCTTTAAACCGTGATGTTGATATCTCTGCTCGGAGTAGTGAGAGTACAAGTGTAAAAGTACAAAAAAATAGAGTTCAGGATGCTGCTAAAATATTGAAAACAGTATAGTGTAATTAATATTTGCATGCACAGTCAGCGATAGGGTTATACTCCTATATCTGTATACCTACTCCTGGGCATGGATTCCCATTTCAGCACTAGTGTGTATTTTACATTGTGCATTGATGGGAGAGAGAAGACATTTTTGCACATCCCATGTCCACAAAATATGATACTATTTGAAACGAGTATCTGTGAAAAATATATCAGTTTGTGTCCAGCTCTATAGGGGTATTAAATCATTAGTTAATTGTTTTTTTCTGGCAATAACTGCCCTCAGAGTGAGGTTTCAAGCCAAGATATTCACTAATTAATCGACCCATAAATTTTTACCATGTACTCTGAGGATACTGGATGAATAGACCTTGTGTACAGCACTACATACACGAAGATGAGGAACATGAGGCTTTTGGTATGACACAAGATATGCTGTCTCATTAGCATCATTTTTAAGGCAATGATTATAACCATAATATCGCATCCCTTGGGCTGTAACATAAAGTTTATCAGCCAGTTCTGAAGTAAGACCGATTTCAGTAAGCGAAGGAGTACCGTCTGCATACATTAATTTGAGCAATATTACCTACAGAACAGACTATTGGGGAAGTCGGTAATGAAATTTTTAGTAGGCAAATTATTTAACGTAAACACAATTGCCTGTGACCATTAGAATATCACAGTTCAATTCTTCCTGGGTAATGCTTGAAGAATATTTATATTTTCTAAGCCATATCGGAGGCCAAGAGATTGATTACCATGAGTCCCAACTATATCCATGCATTAGCAAAGATGCTTCTAAGAGAACTAAAATAGTCTAAAAATATTAAGTCTTCTACACCAATAAGCAATTAGTCACTCGATTCTACTGAGCTTAAACATCCTCTCCACCAATGAAGTAAAATATATTCTCTTGTGATAAGATTTTCACTTCCAAAACACCTTAATCAAGGAACATACTATAACAAAAACAAAGTGCTTTGTCACTCACCTCATTTCAATTACTTATAATAAATGACACTGTCGCTGATAACTTTACTGGAATAAGCGAACGCTCTAATAAAGACAAAAGCATTTCTTAACTCATGCCACCAGGGATATGTATTGGATTCAAGGTGGTATGAAACGTAAATTGAGATTAAGGTAGCGTTCTTCGCTAAGAAGAAAGCTCTTCTTAAGAGACCATCTTCCACAAGCAAATGCTTGAGACGCGACTATGAATACGGGCCTAAGAAATATTTTATGCATCATGTTATATCGTGATGTATTCCATAGGTTTCACCTGAACAAATAGTTTCCAATGCGGGACTTTATCGAAAGTTTTTTTAGAAATCTAAAAGTATCGCGTCTGAATGGGCGAGCCTCTCTCCAGAGGAAAGAACATGATGAAGAAAGAGGACTAGCAGCGGGGTTTCGCAGGACCTGCCTTTTCGGATTCCATGACGGTTTTCTCTTAACAAGTTTTGACTATCTAAATACACCATGATTGAACTGATGATTACATGTTCCAATATTTTGCAAGAGATACACGTGGGGGAGATAGGTCTGTTGTTACTAGAATCTTCCTTGTCACCGCTCTTAAAGAAAGGTGTAACGTACGCGATTTTCCAATCTTGAGGGTCACGATGCTCTGCAAGAGATTTTTCAAATACCATTTTCAAGTACGGTGCTATTTCTGACGCCATTCATCATAAATTTTAGCAGGGATTTGATTGGGACGAGGGGATTTCTCGGAGTCAATGGATTTCAGGTGACTTTCTATACCGCGATAAGAAATGTTTATAGACTGTATTGGATTTTTATGCAAGCAAGACAATGTAGCGGTATTATTCTGAGGGCATGAAGTATAGACGCTTTGAAAAAAGGTTTGACAAGCATGTTGAAAGAAGAATCATCGCTGACATTGTAGTTCAATTCACTTTGAGAAGGGGTAATAGAAAATAAAAATCATTCCAATTAATCGCAGGGACGTAAAATGAAACACCCCTGTACTTCGTCGTGGCGTCAGTGTTAGGATATTCATTGTCAAGATGAGAGAAGAAAAATAAATTAGGAAATTAATATGAAACACTCGGAAACTTAAGCAGTGGAAACCACTTCATTGAAGATTTTAAAATATCACATTATTAACTCACGAGGTTATTGCAAGCTTTTATGCACACATTCAATGGTTACTTATGTGTACTAATATAAGTGCACGCTAACTATTTCCTCGAGGTGCTCCACGTACCTCTTTACCCTCGAACAAGGATGATTCATTTAATGCTAGTAGTTGGATTGCAATTCTGGAGGAGGGAATTCAATCAAAGCAACGAATTGAGCACAGACTGTGTTTAATTGTCTTCAATGCACGTTCAAGTGAATCATTTATATTGCAAGGCTGTATTTAGTGCAAAAATATTGACGTTGTGACAATAGTGCAACACTTGGAAGTCAATATAAAACAGGTGAAAAGTCAAGTACTAAAAAAGACACCAATTAATGGAAAACAATGGCGGCATCAGTCACATATCATACGCATAACAACAACATGTGCTTAACACTGATAGCTGCGTTAGGAGAATTTTTTCAACTCAGGGAAATTAGTTCATTAAAACAAACAATAAACAGAATACGATACGCTGAAGCAGATGTTAGTAGGAAATTCAACTTATTCCTTCAGTACAGAAAAACGAATGGAAGAAAATATCGTTAGTTACTTATTGAAACACTCAGATACAAAGAATGAATGGGAGTATATATCTTTCAAAATACACTAACGCATGCAAGTCCGTAACAAGTTTTTCAACCTACCTAGATTACGCGACCATGTTGATTGGACTCCTGTTCAACGTCATCCCATGGCTTTCTTTCTGCCACAATGCTTAAAACTCTACACTCAAAACAAGAAAAATGTTGGCTGCATATCCAGTCCACTACTATACTTCGTAAGTGATTCGATGAGAAGTGCCCTGCCGTGTTTACCACGCGGATACCATTTTGCTACGCTGAGTTCCCAATTTAGATTTCCAATTGTCACCTTTAGTTCGGACCGATGCCGGCTTCAAGAGAGAAAATGAGCGCTTCATGCGCATACGCCATAGAATACGCCAAACAGCAGACCCGGGAGTGTCTGGCAACGTCGCCCTTCGAACCACCCACCGCCCTTCGAACATGCATATAACATGGTCGAAGCCACATGAAGGGAGGAAGTAGGGCTGCTCTGAAAAAGCATACCCCATCCTGGGACAGCTAGCCGCGGCTGCGAGGCGGAGTTCAAACGTGCGAACCTTTGAAGGAGTCCTTCGAATAGATCGGACAGCGTTCTTGAAGCAATGCGTATACGATTGGAAGCGAAGAGAATGTAAGAGAAGCGAAATTGGCCAGCGAGGACAGGGCACTATGGAAGAAACTATTCATAGGGAACTAGTTTTCTGGGGCTTACAGCAATAGCCAAGTACTCAGACTTTGACTTCCCCGAAAGGGAATAGTGGGATTGGTTTGTATGTTCAATGGAGCCTACCTTACCGGGGAATTCTTCCATTGTTAACAATTAGTATTAATTTCTAGTTTCATACGATGCCTTCAACATTTTCTCAGGTATCTCATTATGTAATTTTCTTGAAATAATCATTCTAACGATAATTAACCCCGGCCATTGATGAAATAGTCCCAGTCAATGAGCACTAGCTCATATATGGATCGCTCCAAACCTCAAATTGGCGGTTTCGTTACGTGGTCTTCAGTGTCTTGCTGTCTCACGTGTAAGTCGAGACTTCGCCGGCGACGGATCAGTAATGTAGCGCAGCCTCAGAGCAATAAGGACACGCTTTCGATTCCAACACAGATGAGCTTTTAAACACAAGGCCTGGTCTATTTTGCAACCCAAGAATTCATACAGCAATCATTATATTTCATTCAAGTGACGGTCTTCCGTCAGTATCGAAGGAAGTTTAATTAAATGCTTTTACAGAATCAAGTCCTCCCTAATTTAAGACGTAGTTTAAAACCAAGGCCTAGAGGGTGATATGATATTTTGAGTATCACCATCTGAAGTCTAGGAACGGCTTTATGGAGCATGACTACGACGCTTATAGCGAGTCCAAGGTAACAGCGCAGCTGACCGTGACAAATGCAGCTGATTTGTGAACAAATCCAACGCCGTTTGGGGAAGGGAATCACGTGACTGAAGAATCCACGATGGTGGCCTTTATTTCAATCACACTTGAAAAGTTGTTTATTTTTTATTTTATTCCTGGGTCAAATCAGTCATTTGAACGGCACAATTTCCTTTTGACGTACTATGTTTGCAAGCAATATGGGAAACTTCACTTCTGGGAGTAAGCATTAGGGTGGGACGATAAACCCTACTTTTTCTGATCAGAAACGGGTCAGTCTAAAAGGCTGCCGGAATCCTGGTGTGGTAAGAGCGACGTAAGATATTCTACCCGTAAAATAAAACCTTTAGTATGCGAATTTGGCTTGAGTTTTGAATTTTTACAAAAAAAATTTAATTATTAAAAAAAATATTATCTCTATTTTAGAAACAACTGATACCAACAGAAACACAATTAATACACACTAGATGAACGTAAAACTAAAAGGAATATAACAAAAATGCATCTCTAGTCCGTGCACGAGACCAAAAATATAAGAATTTCAACGAAAAAAATCACAAATTTTAATACTTCGGATAAAGACCGCGTGGCTAAAAAAACTCTCTCAGTAAAATGTGGCGAAATGAAATCCAAAAACTAGCAAATAAAAAAATCCATATGCGGTCGGCGACTAGAGCCGAAAATTTTAAATATATTGTGAAACAAAGCTCGACAAAGTCCCGTCTCTTCCTTGTTGTGACGTAAGCCGTTAAAGGTTTCAGCCCTTTTCTTTGGCTCACTATCATGTGTTTTATGATATCTTCTCATGCATTATATCAGCAGCTTAGCTATGATTTCATCAGTGATTAAGCAACTGAGGAGTAGGAGGAGTTGCTGTAAACACCAGCCTTGGCTGAAATGGGTGCTTGGCGGAAACAAAAGAATACTGTAGCAGCGCAGTGCGCGGTCGACCTTGAGCGAGCTTTCTCTTCCCCGAAGCGGGCCGAATATTGAAGCTGCGAGGCCAGAACATCACATAGCCTACTATAGTGCTCGCAGAGTTTCTGTGCACTGGAGAATTTCTCCAAGCCTAGCTGCCCATGGTAGATAAGCAGCGATTGGCTGCCGGCGTCCAATACTGTAAACCGGTTCTTAGCTCAGTGCGCATCGCGTACGAATACCATAAGTGGTGACCCCAAAGAGTCTAGTCTTAGCTCTCATTAAATTATCCTGCAGCGGGTGCCAGGCTTTCTTAACTGAATAAAATATGGTTCGAGAAATTCTGATATCTTTCCCAGCGATAAAAATATTGGTTGTCATGATAATTAGTCGCAATTTTCGTATTTGTATTGTTCAAAATGTTGGTGAAGAGGATTTAAGTTTTGTTTATTTATCGTGTAACCACGGTGACCTGCGCCGATGGGGATTACTTTTTTAACTTATTGCGATGACTATTGCAACCACTTCAAGTTTTGACACGATATCTATAGTAGTTTCTCGTCCAGAGTATTTCTATTGTAAAGGCCCTCGCGTCGGCGAAGCATAGCGTTCGTTATCGCCGATTCTTTTGGGTCGCCACTTACAGTATTCGTACGCGGCGCGCACTGAGCTAAGAACCGGTTTACGGGACTGGACGCCGGCAGCCAATCGCTGCTCATCTACCATGGGCAGCTAGGCTTGGAGGAACTCTCCACTTCACAGAAACTCTGCGAGCACTATAGTAAGCGCAAAGCAAGCACAGCAGACGTTCTCAGCGGGCTTGGGAGGTTCCTTTACGTCACCACCGCGTCACTCCCGTGAATGCTCACGTCGAGCACGCTTGGTGATTCGGCCTCGGCTACTGTGGTCTGCGAAACCACGGAGTACACTCTCTTCCTCAGTGCGAGAAACAGAAAAATTGAAGGCAAAACTAGACGAACGGAGGAGGGTGTTAGAGGAATGTGGAATAGTCGGTCTAAGACCGAGTAATTGGATTTTAATCGTGGGGAGGGACTAAACCTGCGGTGTTCAAGTTAAAATATCTTGGTTCGTTAATAGAGAGAGATGGAGGGCTCGAGACAGAAATGCAACATAGTATCCAGTGTGAACGGAGGCATTGGAGAAAGATTAGCGGAGTATTGTGTAACAGAAAGGCAAGATGTATAAGGTAAATGTGAGACCTGCAATACTGCATGGTGCAGAGACATGGCCCATCACAAGGGCAAAGGAAAGGAAGCAGGAGGTGGCAGAAATGCGACAGTTGAGGTGGATGAGTGGAGTGACGAGAACGGATAAGTTCAAAAATACTGCATCAGAGAAACAGTAACGGTGGAAACTATTAGTAAAAAAGTGCTAGAGTATAGATTGCGACGATTTGGGTGTGTGGAAGGAAAAAAATGAAGATTATGTTGGGGAGAAGACAGTTGAATTAAGAGTGGCAGGGATGAGGAATAGAGGAAGAAATACCCTGTAATACCTTGTAATGCTATTTATTTGTCACATTAATAATACTAACTAGTAGTTATATCTTGAGTAGTATGCTGCATGATAGCATGCTCTTCTTCGTGTCACTCTCCTAGTTTGTGATCTGAATGCGTACCTTCGCCCTGACTGCTTTGGCCTCCGCCTGGCATTCGGGGAAACGCGCACGGTTCTGATTAAACTGGGATGAGTGCTGCATGCCTGGTGTGGAATCACCCCGTGCCACACACCCTAGTGGTGTGTTGCACGGCATTTCGTAGATGTAGATGAAGACCAAAGCTGAGATAGAGATAAAAGCCGCGGCCGAATCTCCAAGCCTACTTGGTGCGAGCATTCTTGAGCGTGACGCGTTGGCGACGTAGGGGAAGCACCCAAGTTGCCCAGCAAGTCCGCTAGAGTATCTTGCTAGTATGGGTTCGTGCTGAGGCCAGATGCTTTGGACTACAGACTTCGGCATTCGGACAGGCTTCGAAAAAGAGAAAGTTCGCTCGAGATCAACCGCGCGCTGCTAAAGCAAGCCGTCTCTGCCAAGCACCCATTCGACCACGGCTAAAGAATCCGAAGATCTTAAGGAGCGAGTGAGGAGGAAGGAAGATGCCGTGGACTTAGCCAAGTGGAAGAGAACACTCTGGATGGAAAATGTCGACCCCATTTAAATGGGAAGATGCAAAGTGAAAGGAGAAAAAGACGTATGCAACTCTTCGCTGGTTACTAAGAACTACCTAGGACTCTATGCCAATATGCAGACGATACCACGATATGATGCGCAGGGAATTCCGCCCGAACGGCAACAAATAACCTCCAGAAGATGACAACAAGGCTGGAAAAATGGTTCACCACATGGAGAATGCGTCCCAATGCCAATAAATCACAGCTTCTCATCGCCAAGCCGTTAGGGAGCAAACACGATGGTTGCAGAATCAAACTCTTAGACCAATGGATTATGGGTTTATGGATACCGAAACTGCGACATACCTAGGGGCATTAATTGATTGGCACTTCATTTTCAGGAAGCATGTGAGGAACGTAGTCGCACGGTGCAGCAGGCGTAGTAATCTGATCAGGGTGGTCCACGACGGGGGTCTTGGCGAGGTGCGGCCTTCTCCTATACAAGTCTTTTATACGTCCCGTTATGGAGTACGCCGCACTGGCCATTCTCCCGTTTCGTCGGGCATTAAAGTCGCATGCCACCCTGGAACGGAGGATCCTTTGGCAGACCTTCGACCTGCACCCGTTGACCCGTTTCCACACAGTATATGATATTACTAATGTTGAACCTCTACTCCACAGGATGTGCCGCCTACGCCGCGACGGGACGAGGAGGATCGCGGATAATAACCGGATGCTGCTGGACAACATCATTGGCACCGCGGGTGGTCCGCTGCCAAGAAAGCCAAAGAAAAAGCTGTAATCTACGCCCAGATTCATCTCCGACCACGTACACCTCTACCACCCAGATATCGCGCTACCTCAACATACCATCAGACCCATGGTTCCCGCTCCTGCGCAGCTCACAGTAACCCCAGGTTTTCCTCTACGTCTCAAGAAGAAAAAGAAACCAGCAATGGAAGAACCAGCGTTCTCCCCAGTGAACCCCTCAACACCACCCCCGCCCCAAGTGATTCCCCATCCCAACCCCTCCCACCACCAGTGCCTCATAAACTTTTATTTAATTACTATTTCTTTTAAGAGACATATATACGGTGTTATAAAGTAAAAGTTTATCCTTGTTACTACCTGAATGTTTGTAGGTTGTTAACTTTTTGTGTATGAGTTTGTTTGTCTGTTTTGTCCTGCTTGTTTGGTTAAGTTTGGTGGCCTGACGGTGATTTTACGGGTTTTCCACCGTCCTAGGGCAAATGCCTGGCCAGTATTTTCCCGTACCAGTGAAAGTAATTCCAGTGAATACCCTGAAGAGGCGACAGCCTAAAGCGGGGTCCACCCCATTGTTTTTGTTATACTTGTATTTGTTTGTTGTGGAATAAACATATTTTGACTTGACTTCGCCACAAGAGGGTAGTTGAACGTCGAGTTCCACCCTTACCCACCCAACCATGAGAGCATGATTCAAGTATTCCTCAAACTACTACTTTGTATCGTATTTCGGTCAGTTTTTTCTGCCCAGTCCGGTGTGATCCGGGGTGTCGGTACATCGCAAATACCTCCTAGAGGTGGATCGCGGGCAACTGTATGCTGGCTCTCAAGGTAGTCCTTTCAGAAGGGATCCTAGCTTGAGTAGAATAGTGAAAGCAGCCCTAGGGTATAACTATGCTTTGGCTTCTCTTGTGGCATACTAGCGAAAGTATCAGATTTTAACCTATCCAGGACTATGCACGGAGTTCCACTTTTATGAAGTCACCCGCAATGCACAATTGTGAAAAATTCCACAGAGAAAAAAAATCATCCGACTTGACCGGGATTCGAACCCGGATCCCTCGATTTTCGGCCGAGTGCTTTAGCCAGTTAAGCTACCGAGGTATTTAGGAGGCCCTTACGGAACCCCAGAACTTCTGGTCCCGTAAAGGTCAATAAAATCCACAGGGGAAGAGGACACCTCGGTAGTTAAACTGGCTAAAGCACTCGGCCGGAAATCGAGGGATCCAGGTTCGAATCCCGGTCAAGGCGAATGATTTGTTCTCTGTGGAATTTCGCTCAATGGCGAAAATGTGCCAAAAATGACCAAAAGAGCGCCGTAACCGTTAGCAGGGAAAGCTGCACGTGGTGCGGGTACTGCAAAGGCTGGTAACCTTGCACTCTATCAATCCTTACTCAGAATATTCACAGAGTAGCCTCGCACGGCCGAAGCCACGATGGGCGGCGGAAGCTGAATAAGGTTGGCCCATCAAGATACGGATTTAGCGATACGACCTGGACTATCGGTACTTGGAATGTGAGACGAGTATATGGAAAGGAGCATGAGTTGTAGAATGAAATGAAAGTGACACAAATGGATGTTTTGTGCGTCTGTGAAGCTAAGCGTAAGGGGCGGGATGCTGTTACATTAAATAGCGGTAGTCTGGCATTGTGGTCAGGAGTTGAACATAATGTACACGGCAGTCAAGGTGTAGGACTCATTCTTAATGAGAGAGCTAAGTTGCTAGTAAGGAAGAACGAGTTAGTATCCCCTAGATCGCTCTGGGTTCGCATGAAAATTGGTATTAGGAGAGTTGTGATTGTGGAGTTGTATGCACCATTGGATGGAGAGAGTGACTGTGTGAAAGATGAGTTTTGGGAAAAACTGAGAGGTTTTGAATGATTGTGATCGTGGTGAGAGAATAATTTTACTAGGTGACACAAATGGGTGGGTTGGTGTGAGGCGGGATGCATCTG
This sequence comes from Ceriagrion tenellum, assembly GCA_963169105.1. Taxonomy (NCBI): domain Eukaryota; kingdom Metazoa; phylum Arthropoda; class Insecta; order Odonata; family Coenagrionidae; genus Ceriagrion; species Ceriagrion tenellum. The sequence continues at coordinate 159,268,525 of OY720636.1, forward strand.
AGAGAGTGGTTGGGCCTTTTGGTGATCCTTGAGTGAATGATAATGGTGAAAACTTGGTGAGTGTGTGCTTGGAAAAAGGATTGTTTGTGTCGAATACATGGTTTAAACATAAGAGAATACATATGTATACTTGGCAAAGGGGCGATTGTAAAAGCATGAATGATTTTATAGTGTATGATGAGAGATTGAGAGAGTTAGTGTGGGATACGCGAGTGATGAGGGGTGCTGAATGTAGAACAGACCACTATTTGGTACTCTCCAAACTGAATCTGGGCAGAAAGTGGTGCCAAGGAAGAATGTTGCGCGTAGGCAGTTGAGAGTAAAAGTGGAAAGGTTGCTAGACAGCGAGGTAAGAATGCGGTATGGTTGCATGCTTGAGGATGCTCTATTGTTGAAGCAGAGCATATCAGAAACGAGAACGTAAATGATGCGTGGGAGTGTTTAAAAGGAGTGATTGTGGAATGTGCTGAAAGTGTTTGTGGATAAGGAGTGGTAGGAAGAATGAAAGGTGATGCTTGGTGGAATGAAGAAGTGAAAATTGCAGTCGAGGAAAAGAAAGAGGCGAACAAGAATATAATTGCTGCCAAATCTGAGGAAGAGCGTACTAAGGCATGTGAGATTCACAGAAAGAAAAAGAATCTATGCAAAATCGTTGTGAAAGAGAGCAAGGAAAGAATGCGTGCGGATGAAACAGGCAAGATGCAGAGCGATTTTGAAGGCAATACAAAGCTGTTTTGGAAGTGGGTAAAAAGAGCTAAGATTGGAGAAGGCAGGGGAATGAATGCGGTAGAGAACAAAAGTGGAGAGATCGTGCTGGATGGGAGCAATATCAGGGACAGCTGGAGGGAGTATTTTCAAGAATTATACAATAATGTAGCAGGTGCTGAGGAAGAGCCTTGCGAAGTAGTATGCGAGAATGTAATGATGGAAAAGAAGATCAGTGAGAAGATCATAACGGCTGTGAGAGTATTGAAAAATGGGAAGGCTACAGGCATAGAAGGGATATCCAGTGAAATGTTGAAGTGTGGGTGTAATTTACTCATGTGTCGGTTGGGCGAGCTATATAATTTATGCTTTCAGGCTTCTGTTATTCTAATGGAGTGGAAGAATACAATCATCGACCCAGTGTACAAAGGGAAGGGAGGAAAGACAGAATAAAATAATTATCGGGTCACGATAGCTTAAAATCGGTATCGGGCCATTAGTTAATTCAGCATTCCGGGAAAAGTGTCCAGCAAAATTTTAACCGAAAAAGTGAGGAATATTACTTCTGACAGAATATGGGGTGTGCAATGTGGGTTTATGCCTGGGAGAGGATGTAGTGACAAGCTTTTCGCGCTTCAGCAAGTGATAAAAAAATGTATGGGCGTCCGTAAGAAAGTGTATTGTGCGTTTGTTGACTTAGATAAGATATATGACAGGGTAAATAGAAAGAACTTGAGGAAGGTTTTGAAGGAATGTGGAGTAAATTGGCAGCTATTGAATGTTACAATTGCGAATTATGATAATAGTAAGGCAAGTGTGAGAGTTAACGGGGTTCTGAGAGATTGGTTTGCAATAAAACAAGGATGCGTTATGTCACCATGGCTGTTTAATGTATTTATGAATGTGTTAGAGATGCATGTAGTAAAAAGAACGGTGTTTTGATTGGAAATATAAACGGGCGAGTTCTTCTTTATGCGGATGATGCTGTTTTGATCTCAGACAGTCAACACGGATTACGGAAGCTCCTAGATAAGTTTTGTGAATCAACGGAGAGAATGGAATTGAAGGTAAATGCGTGCAAGGCTAAAGTAGTAGTTTTTGATAAGGAGAATGGGGAGGATAACTGTGTAATGGGAGCGAATGGTGAAGTAATTGAACAGGTGGATGATTTTGTGTACTTAGGTAAGATGTATGCGAAAGATGGAAGAATAGATGAGGAGATAAAGAGACGTGCGAATGCTGGAAGGAAAGTGGTAGGTAGCATGTGGAGCATATCAAGGAATGAGTGCTTGTGTAAGGAAGCGAAAATTGCCGTGTACAAAAGTGTACTTCTTCCCACTTTGCTACATGGTAGTGAAACATGGGTATGTCAGGATAGACATAAGAGTAGACTAAACGCCGTGGGTATGAGTTATCTGAGTAGTATTTGCGGCAAAAGTAGGATGGATGGGGTCAGGAATGAGTGGGTCATAAATGAATGTGGGTTAGATGCTCCAATAATGGACATATATGAAAGGAGTGTGCTTCGTTGGTTTGGCCATGTTGAGAGAATGGATGAGAGTCGAACAACGAAACAGATATATAAGAGTGAAATGAATGGTGTGAGAGGTAGAGGTAGGCCGAGAAAGTTGTGGTTGAATGCGGTGGAGGAAATTCTTAGGAGGAGGAATATGAGGAGTTTTAAAAACAGGAGGGCGTGTATGAAACAGTGTATGGGGGTAAATGAGGCAAAAGAGGTTTGCAAGGATAGGTCAGTATGGAGGAAATAATCGAAGCAGAGTTAGGAGTACAATTATGTATTAATAAGTGAAACATTTTGACTGTGCCTACCCGGGAACGGAACGGCGTGATTGGTATGTATGTTTGTATGTTTTCTGCCCAGCAATCGAGATCCGATGATTTGGTCTCCTTTATTGTACTCCAAACTTGTTTTGATGAATAATGGCCACTATAAAATGGCGACATAGCTGTATGTGGTTTTATTACTTTAAATAAATAAATAAACTCATAATGAAAGCGAAGTACAGTTCCCCTGAGTTTTATTGCTTTGAAACGGTCTCGACGACTATAGCGTCATCCTCAAGACTAACACAAATATGCTTGTGCGATGAACGAATTTGCCCATCGCGGGTCGATGAAAAAAAATTATCGAGATGATTCGGTTTCGATGATTGCCATCGACGACGATGAACTCACCGACCTCGAATAGTCGATGAGTTAATTCATCGCCGACGGAAAGGTAGGGATAGGCACGGGCGGGCGACGCAACACAAATAATTATCATCTAATGGGGATGGATTCATTGACTCATCTACATCGGTGAATTCATCGACTCATTGACGTCAGTTCATTTATCAACTCATCGACGTCAGTCAATTCATGGACGTCGGTGATTTCATGTACTCATCGACGTCGATGATCGATGACAGTCATTTTCATCGACGCGGTTTACTCAACGCGAAGACTAAAATCATTGTCGATGAATTCGAAGAATCGACTCATCGCACAAGCCTAAACACAAACGACTAATTTTTCGTTCCACAACGCAAAGCCACAATCAATAGATTTCATTGGTTCGGATGACATTGTACCGTCCTTTACTGCCCTTTTGACATCATGTGTGTCTGTTGTGGCAATTTGACAAGTACACATTCTAAAGGAATGTCAGACACAACACAAAAATACCCTTGCACGAAGAACACAACTTGTAACTTTCCACAATTATAAATCTTTAGGAAAAAACATGTTGTGTTCCTTAAGTATGGACACAGTAAACTACCACGAAGTGAAGCCTGAAACTGTAGAGGGTATGATAAAAATCCTGTCGTGGTTTTCATTAGGAAGACGCATCGTATCAGGAGGCTCTTATATTTTCCAGAAAATTCCTCAGGATTAGGTAATTGTTTACAGTGATAGAATAATCTATACGGGGGATAAGATACTGTTTCACGGCGACTTTTCTTTTTTAATTTCCCGTCTCTGACATGATTCACTCAATGGCTAATTGGTGGAGGCGTTTACAACAGTCTGTCAGTATTGTTACCTATATACCACGATGATGGGCAAAGTGGGCAAAACCAAAGATCTGTACAAATGTGAGCGAGACCTTTGTGTGCCCGAATTTCCAATAAGCAGAAAAACTGTTTTCCAGGTATACACGCCCATTAACCTACGAGAATTGAATTAATCTTCATCGTAAATCTGCCTAGAGTCTATACTTATATGATAAACTAAAATAATTTTATTAATGATGTTGAACATAAATTTGACGCTATATACAATCTTAAAATACGGTTAGCCGACGTTACTGATCTTGCATGAGACGTATTTCAGAGGCTTTTTTCTTCAACGCCAGCCGAACATTCTCAGCAGACACAACTTTACATAAGTCAATAAGGCTCTTTTGATCAGAGCGAAAGCCTTTTTTATATCCGAAAATGGATCCTCCGAAAAGATTTAATGGCGTCAAATTGAAAGGGAAACGCATTGTGGAATTAGGTTAAGTATTTCTCAATACGACCAGTAAATTCACAAGGCTCAAATGCTTTCCATTACAACTTCTCAAATTAGTGCCTCGGAGGTGGTGTGCGGCTGACACACGACATTTTAAAGTAGTCCGCCAACACGTTCTTTTAAGGATCTTATAACACCAGTGTTTTTCACAGTATTCGTAGGAACCACTATCGCTATTAGATGCTTCGTATTCTTCCGAAAAAAAACTGAGCCTGAATTGTTGCGTCTGTTAAAAGTAGACCTCATCAGGGTTTGACAAAACATGAAGTCAACAGTTTCGGGCGAGATATTGTGGAACTGCATTATTAAAATGAATGAAACTTTATTTATGCTCTGGGGTAACCCAATAGAGCAAGTAAACTATACAATTTGCATGATCTGCTCAAAAAACATAATACACACATTAGGAAAGGAAGAGTTAATTTACATAATAATGAATATTACAGTAATATTTATAGTTAGACATAAAGCAGTTTTTACTACTTTATTTAAGAGTTTTTAAAAAACAAAATAATTTGACTTCAAATGATTGAAGGGATGAAGAAGACTTGACATGGGAGGGTAGCGGATTCCAAAACTTGGAAGCGGTGGTGAGGAAGGAATTGAAATAGACATTGGTACGGGCTTGGGGAATGTGAAGGAAGGTAGGGTCAGATCGGGTTAATATTTGGGAAAGTCTTTTTCTGGGGGTAAATAGATTGTAGAGGTAGGTAGCATTTCGATTATGGAAGAGGGTGAAAAGAAAAGACTCCAAAAAGTATTTCCTTCGGGAACCGAGAGGTAACCAATTTAGTTCAGCATAATATTTGACACATGTTCATCTCTGCGTAAGTCAAATTTAAATCAGACACAACTGTTTGAATGCTGGAGATGCTTATCAAGAACATTATTTAAATCACTGTAAACCAATGCACAATAATCCAAAACTGGAAAGATAAGACAAGAAACAAGCATAACTGTAGAGGAAACAGGAAGATTGTTCCTTTGCAGATATATAAGACAAAGAATCTTACTTCCCTTATTACAAATTTCCAAGACATGCTGATCCCATGACAAATTGCATGAGAGGGTGAGTCCAAGGTACCGCACAGTCTTATTAATCTGAACAATCGTAGTACCAACACATACAGAGGGAAGGCGATCGTAGTCAATGCTGTTAAAAAGTCTTTTATTACCAAAAATAGTTGCCTGAGTTTTGTTTGGGTTTAACTGGAGGTATTTAATTTTAGCCCAGTCGCAGACAGAACGAATATCAGCGTTAATTGCGTCATTACAATATGGAAGATCATCTACATCTACATACTACCCCGCGAGCCGCCGCTTGGGCGTGTGGCAGGGGATGGTTGGTCACCAGCCGTGTAAAATGTAAAAGTTTTGGAGGTGAAATAGTGACATGTCCTATGAGAATGTGTTTGGAGGAGCTCAGTTTCTATTGTGGTCGCTTATTGTGCGCGGAAATAACGAGTTTTTGTACCTATCTGTTCGGCAGAGTATCCCTCTTATTTTATCGCATCTGTCAGGCCTAGACATGTAGTGAGGCTTCATTGTACTATTCTGTGCCGCCCTGAAAAATATCAGTTCTAGAGTGGAGTGAATATAAATTTGCAAGTCATCTGCATACAGCATGTATTAGAATGTTTGATGCTTTTGACCAGATCTAGAGTGTATAAATTAAACAAAAGAGGTCCGAGAACAGAGCCTTGAGGGACACCGTGTGAAACTGGGAGACAGGAGGATATGTCGTCGCCGGAACCCTTTACTGCTTGTCTCCTACCTGACAAGTTGGAGTGAAACCAGTTTAAGGCAGAAGTGGAGAAATTTAGGAATTTCACTTTAAGTAGGAGAGAAGAATGGTTGACTAGATCAAAGGCCTTGCTAAAAACAAATAGGACCATTACCGTAATCAATTTTTTATCGATAGCCAGACGAATGTCATTTGTGACCTTAAACAAGGCAGTCTGGGTACTGAAACCCTTACAAAAGCCAGATTGATATGGATCAAGTTTACCATATAAGATATTCAGTAACTTGAGAGTGAACAATTATTTCCAGTATTTTCGATAGAGCACAAAGAATTGAGATAGGTCTAAAGTTAGAGGGAGTTTCGAGCCTGTTGACCTTTCTGAGTGGTGTAATAAGACCCTTTTTCCAGGCAGCTGGAAATTGAGCGAGGGCTAAAGAATAATTAAAAATTTCAGGGATGTATGGAAGCAGAAGAAAAAGGTGGCTTTATGAAAGAACAGCATTGAAATTTGGTCATATTCTGGGGAGTTAGATTTAGTCAGCTTTAAGTTTACTTTAAAGCAACCTCATCTGTGATATATTGAAAAAAGAAATTGCTCGCATTGAATGGGATGAATAAGTCCAATGTAGTTAAAGCGGAAAATTGTGGGTAACACACGCTGTTTGACAAAGAAATGAAGTATTGATTTATTTGATCAATAGAAATGTGACTTGGAAGTACATTTGAGCGCTGACGTACTAGCCCAAGGTTCCAGAGTTCACGCCAAGCTATCTTTTGGTCTTTGACTTGCGAGAGTTTTAAGGTAAAGTACCAGCGCCTGGCTTCAATAATCCGGGCTTTAGGCAAATTTCGAGAATCCTTTACAGATTGGAACGCAGCAGGCGTTCTAGAGCAGATATAAGCACGACGAGGGCGATTGCGTGCACGAATTTGTTGACGAATTTCGTCAGTAAAACATGGTGCTTGAATACGCAAAGGATAGCACGTCACTAAAGGAGCTGAGAGATTAATACAATCCAACAGATTTGAGTTAAGACAATTTACCTTTAGGTTAATGCAATCGGACTTAAAAACATCACTCCAATTCAAAGCCGCTAGCTGATTATGAAAGTAAGAGTCATCGAAGTTTTTAAGCTTACGGAATTTGAAAGGCTTAGGAGTGGAGTGAAATTTAAATTTATAAGAAATATGTATTAGGTCATGGGCTGGTAAAAAAGGCACAGGTATTTGAGAGTAAGCAATTACTTTCTCGGGGTCATCAACGATAAATAAATCAAGTAGGGTGGGACTGGACATGGTGTGATGCGTCGCACTGAACGGAACAATGTGGAGGTTGTTACTAAAAGTAAATTTACGAATATATTGACTGTCGAAGCTTTCCTTAAGCAGATCGGAGTTAAATCACCGACTAACGCAACATTATTATAAGTGGGAAAAAACAAAGGAAATCATTTTCAAATACACTCATAAACCCAATTTTCGGGGGCCGATTTACAACACATAAAAGTAGTTTTAACGAATTGAGGCCAATAATTTCAACAATTAGGTATTCAGGTTGAGAACAATGGACTGAAGGGGAGGAGGATAGAACTGAGAATTGAATATTATGGCGAATAAATAGGCCAACACCACCACCCAATTTACCAAGACGATCATGCCTCAGTAGATTAAAATTATGTATCGACACAAATTCATCAGGAATATCCGGATTACGCCACGTTTCAGTGAGACAGATGATATCATATAAACAATTTGAAAAATGAATTCGAAATTCATCAATATGGCCGCACAAAGATTGACAATTTACACAACATATCTTGATGTAGTCAGACAAATGAACTTCATGCTGCCGATGGTTACCGCTGAGACGATAATTTGTATTTCATCTCAATTTATCAGTGTCCTCCTCCGAAGAAATTGTGAGGCGCTCGGGTCCATCTTCTTTACGGGCATAAATTCTTCCATTATGCACCCATAAGTACTTGATTTTGTCACTTTTTTTAAGTAACGCGCCACTGAGTATAACTTTCGGTTAAAAGGTGTGAGGGATTCATTGACATAAATAGGCATCACTGGAGAAAGATTAAAGCCTATGTCTCTGGAAGTAAAATTTCTCTTGACTTTACGAGCGGCGACAATATTGGAAGCATGTGAGTGACGAAGAAAGCGGACTATCACAGGGGGCGGGGGGGTTGAATCAGACCTAATGCCGCGGGTTTTGAGACGATTTGAGTAGTCAAGGTCAGACACTAATTCCAACACCGAGCGCTCGCCCAATGTTACACACCAGGGAGTCAATGATTTCACCATCAGCATAGGGCATATCACGAAATTCAACTACATTATGTAAGCACTCTTGATCGGCTCTGTTTAATTGAACTAGGAGAGTTGAAACACGATTAGAGATAGTGGTATTCTCTGCGTGTAGGTTGTCAAGACGTTGTGTAAGGCTGGCAAGGGAAGTCGTGATACCTTTAAGAGATTCTGCATGTTCAGTGATGGACTTCTGAATATCCGAGAGGGACGTTTTCATGTCCTCTTGGAGCTGCTTCACTCTGCCGAGTAGTTCATTTACCAGTGCAGCAAGAGATTCATCAGAGGATTTGTCCGAACCAGGTTTTATAAGCATTGAGTCACATCGAGAAACACGCAGCCGGGATGTACAGAGGTCACACACCCAGGTTTTTTGCAGATTTTCCAGAGCTTGCACATCCCCATCAGACACGGAGACACAGTCGCGTGGAAAAATGACTTGCACTCGCCAAAAGTCAGACCCTTTAGATTACGCCGCGAGCCTTGGTTACAAGTACCACAAGAAGGCATTATGAAAGAAGCACACGGGAGCACAGAGGAGACAACCTTTCAGCTCAAGAGCAGAACGACGACTGTTCTGAATGAAGAGCACTAGATGTGGTACTGTCCGCTATTTTTAATACTGAAAACTTTACAACAGGTGTTTCGGCCCTTTATTGGCCACTCTGTCCCTGATGATGGCCAATAAAGGGCCGAAACACGTATTGTAAAGTTTTCAGTATTAAAAATAGTGGACAGTACAACATCAAGTGCTCTTCATTGTCAAAACATATTCAGAATGTCGACTTCAGGGCAGTAAAGGAAGTGACAATTACATCCAAACAAGTTTATGGTACAATGAAAAGAGACCAAATCATCCGATCTCGATTGTAAGACAGAGAACCGACCAAAATATGCAACGAAAAGCAGGTCAAGGAATACTTGAATTTTACTCTTATGGTTGGGAGGGAGTAGCGAAGAGTTACATTATTACTGATAAGATCATAGCGTTGCAGTTGACATCGTATACGTAGAAGACATCAGAAAATACATTATATTGAGCCAAAAAAAGCAGAAACCTTTGAAAGCTTGCATCACTTCCGGAAGAGACGGGGCTTCGCCGAGCTTTCATTCCATAATACTTTTTAACTTTTCGGCTGTATTCGCGCACTGCAGATGCATTTTTCATTGGACAGGTTTAGATTCTCTTTCACCTGCATTTTATTGTGAGTTTTTTTTTAGTAACTGTGTCTTTATACGAATCATTTAAATTTGTTTGAAAAATTGAGACATTTTGGTTTTTCGTAAAAATTCCTATATTTGGCTTTACGCACAGACTAAGGATGCATATTTTATCAATTCCTTGTAGTTTTACATTCATTTACACCGTATTAATGTTGGTATCAGTTTTTCTAAAACCATGAGATTTTTTTAATGACGAAAATTTGTTGTTTTTATGTGAATCCTCAAAACTTAGCAAAATTCACAGACTAAAGATATTATTTCACAGGTTGAATATTTCACATCATTAATACCAGACGAGGAGGGCAACCTTTCAGACAGACCGGACGGAGTAGGGTGTTTTTTCGTCCGGCCCCAGCGTGCAGTGCACCCTCCGATGGCCGCGTGCTTTGGCCTTTCCCGATCCCAAGTCACACCACCGCGCGGCGGCCGCGCACTCGGAGCGGACGGCCTCGGCGGTGGCGGTGGCGCGGCGGGACGAGTCCCGAGGTCGCTCGCCCTTCTATTGCTCCGCGTCACATCCGGGTGGAGTCCGTCGTCGTCGCCGGCTTCGAGGAGGCGGCGAAGGGGGGCGTGGGAGGAGGGAAGGAGGGAGGCGGTGGCCTCCAGACACGGCACCCGGAGTCGTGAGGCCGGCCGACGCGCGCGGCCGTCGCCCTATTTTGGTCGCGCGTTTCCCTTGGCCGCTTCGCAGGGGCGACCGACGACGCTCGGCCGCCGTCCGCGTGGGTACGACGGACGTCAAGGAGGAGGGAGCGTGGGCGTGCAAAGGAAGAGTCGTGGCCGTGTGCTTCATATGTAACTTCCATAACTGAAGATAACACATTTTGACGAACCGACTCTGCTTCATTTAAGGCGAACTTAAATATATTACTCCATTATTGCATATTAAATCACCCTCTATTTTCATAATTGAGTTGTATACACTGCTCTGTAATCTTGAATAATCAAACCTTCATCCCATCTTCTAGCCACACGTCGCAGCGCAAAAAGGACCGGACGCAACATGAGAACCCACCATCACAACGCCACCCAACGAAACTGCACCGAACTACAATAGAATAAGAAGTCAATCTTCTAGTCTAGCCAACTACTCCAGTCTAGCCAACTGCATCCTTCCCACCATATTTCAACAGGGCGGTCCTCGTGGGGTTTTGCCGGTTTCCCTCACGCCCTCGGGCGAATTCCGGACCATCAGCCATCTCCGGAAGAAAAGAGTTCCCGTTTTCTTGCAATCAAATCTGCTATATGGTTATAACAATCACTATTTAAGTGGAGAGACCATCCGGGACGAGAGCAATATCAGGGACTGCTGGAGAGAGTATTTTGAAGAATTGTACAATAATATTGCAGGCGTTGAGGATGAGCCCTGTGAAGTGGTATGTGAGAATGTGAGGATGGAAAAGGATATCAGTGAGAAGGAGGTCACGACGGCTGTGAAAATATTGAAAAATGGGAAGGCCGCAGGCATACATGGGATATACAGTGAAATGTTGAAGTGTGGGTATATATTACTAATTTGTAGACTGCGTGAACTATACAATTTATGCTTACAGGTTTCTGTTGCTCCATCGGATTGGAAGAATGCTATCATCCTTCCTTTGTACAAAGGGAAGGGAGGAAAGACCGAATGTAATAATTATCGGGCCATTAGTTTATTGAGTATCCCGGGAAAAGTATTCAGTAAAATATTGATCGAAAGAGTGAGGAATATTACTTCCAACAGAATATGGGGTGTGCAGTGCGGGTATTATGCCTGGGAGAGGATTTAATGACCAGGTTTTTGCACTTCAGCAAGTGATAGCAAAATATATGAGTGTCCGAAAGAAAGTGTACTGTGCGTTTGTCGATTTAGAGAAGGCATATGACAGAGTAAATGGAAAGAAGTTGTGGAAGGTTTTGAGAGACAATGGAGTGACTGTTATTGAATGTTATAATGGCGATGTATGACAATAGTAAGGCAAGTGTAAGAAAATGTATGCATGTATTGAGAACGACGGTGTTTTGATTGGAAATATAAACGGGCGAGTTCTTCTTTATGCGGATGATGCTGTTTTGATCTCAGACAGTCAACACGGATTACAGAAGCTCCTAGATAAGTTTTGTGAATCAACGGAGAGAATGGAATTGAAGGTAAATGCGTGCAAGGCTAAAGTAGTAGTTTTTGATAAGGAGAATGGGGAGGATAACTGTGTAGTGGGAGCGAATGGTGAAGTAATTGAACAGGTGGATGATTTTGTGTACTTAGGTAAGATGTATGCGAAAGATGGAAGAATAGATGAGGAGATAAAGAGACGTGCGAATGCTGGAAGGAAAGTGGTAGGTAGCATGTGGAGCATATCAAGGAATGAGTGCTTGTGTAAGGAAGCGAAAATTGCCGTGTACAAAAGTGTACTTCTTCCCACTTTGCTACATGGTAGTGAAACATGGGTATGTCAGGATAGACATAAGAGTAGACTAAACGCCGTGGGTATGAGTTATCTGAGTAGTATTTGCGGCAAAAGTAGGATGGATGGGGTCAGGAATGAGTGGGTCATAAATGAATGTGGGTTAGATGCTCCAATAATGGACATATATGAAAGGAGTGGGCTTCGTTGGTTTGGCCATGTTGAGAGAATGGATGAGAGTCGAACAACGAAACAGATATATAAGAGTGAAATGAATGGTGTGTGAGGTAGAGGTAGGCCGAGAAAGTTGTGGTTGAATGCGGTGGAGGAAATTCTTAGGAGGAGGAATATGAGGAGTTTTAAAAACAGGAGGGCGTGTATGAAACAGTGTATGGGGGTAAATGAGGCAAAAGCGGTTTGCAAGGATAGGCCAGTATGGAAGAAATTATTGAAACAGAGTTAGGTGTACCATTATGTATTAATAAGTGAAACATTTTGACTGTGCCTACCCGGGAACGGAACGGCGTGATGGGCATGTATGTACTGATAACTAAACAATGTATCACTCAACCCTGACGAGGCACATTAGCCTAAAACAGGGTTTCCATTGTAAATCTGTATATATTTTAATCATGATTATATTTTGTTTTATTGTAAATACCTATGTGGCAAAAAAACACTATTTGACTTTGACTTGCAGCCGGGACGCCGCGGGCCCGAGCAAGGGCTCCTCAATAAGTTTCGAGCCCGGTAGCCTTGAGAGGCGATCACGAGGGGTGCATCGGCCGGTGCTGTCCCTCCTAAACAATTCCTTAGAAGCTGTTCTGTAGAACGTAAGGAATTCTACAGAAATCGACTCTTTTTCTTCAGAACTAGTTCCTTTTCTTAGGATTTGTACGGAACATGAGAGCCTGACTACAGAACATATGTTCAGTAGTTATTTTCTGCAGAGCAAAATGACTCCTTACAAGCTGTTCTGTAGAACTTCAGCAACTCTACGGAAATATGTGAGGTTTCCGTTGACCCAGTTCCTTTTCTGAGAACCTAAAGACCCCAGGGCCTTTTCTAAGAACCCGTTCTGTGTAATTTCCTTCTCGTAGGGAATTACACAGAACATCCTAAGGAATTCTGCAGAACGTCCTAAGGTATTCTGCAGAACATCCTAAGGGAACGTCGAAGGGAATTCCGCAAAATAGCGTTTCCATACTTTAAGGAATATCTACAGAACTTTTTAAGAAATTCTGTAGAAGTATTTATAAGGAAACTATAGATTTTTAAAAATAGGGTAGAGTGTGTTAACACTTAGCAGTGACCCTTACTCAGGACCAGGGAAAGACATGTCAGAAACTGAGAGCAATTAGTCGTAAATTAGGACTTATAAATAAAAAACTCGTAAAATGTGATTAAAAGGAAAGAGCATTGCCATTTTTGTCAAATTTGTATCAAACATCAACGGATATTGCCACAAAATTTCCATCCGAGTTCGATTCCGAATCGTTTGGGCATGTCTTCAGAGAAGTGGCTCCGGCCTCGGGGTCACTCATTCCAGACAAATTAAATAAGAGCACCTTTGGAGTGAGTGTGTTAACATTTGAGATGAATAAAATTCAGGGTCTCCAGGCTAGTTTTACAGTCATTCAGCCGTGAAAGAGGACATTTTAAAATGTGCTCTGAGATTGCTCAGGCTACGACAGAAAAGTCAATTTGTACGAGAATTCATATTTAATTTTTAAATTAAAACTACTGCCCCTGGAATTTCGATAAAATAAAATGAAGGGATATTACCACCTGTTTCTTTAAGTTATTAGCGAACAAATGTCGAAGTTGAAGGCAAACTGCGGTAGTTCAGTACAAATGATGCGGAGGTTGGCTCCTATGGCTGGACAAATGAGGCCATAAAAAATATATACTAGAGGGGTAATGTGCACATATTTCGTGCCTTAATTTTAGCTTTTCATAGACATCCCATTTCATCGGGGAATGCAGAGTTTTTAAACCGATTACATAATAATGAGTAACTTAGCATTTCTTTCAACTCACAAAGTCAGCCTCGAGAGGCAGCTTAAGACCAGAACGTCTAACTGCTGAAGTGCCTCTCGAAATGAGAGCGAGATCCGTTGATCCCCACGAGACACTTCCTCACGAATGCCGCCGCCAATCACATCACATTGCGGAACAGCAACAGCCACACGGTTAGCGTCCACGGAAATTGAGACCTGAAATTATCTTGGACGACATTATTAATAGTCATGTATGATCCTAACATTTTCTAAGTGAGCACTATTACATGTATTCCCACATAATTTGTTCTTTCATAAACATTCCCTCATGCCTAATCGAATCACATATGTGCCTCCATTAATCGCCTGGGGGGTAAGGGATATTTGTTTAAATCCAATACGATTTCAAGTTTGCAGAAATGTATTTCATCGCATTATGTGTTTTCATCCAATACACAACAGTAAAAGGCACTTGAATTTTTCCAATCGGCGCGCGGTACGTTTAAACGCGTCAAGCGACGCAAAATTAAACCGGCGAATAACGGTCAAGCGCATTGTTGTTGCACAACCTTGGATCGATGGTTGTGTTACTTTGCGCATCTAGTTAATGGATTTAGGTTTGCAGTCCTACCATCCTACAAAACAAACAGCTTTTCCCACCTTTTGTTTCATGTATAATAATTTCAGTACATTTGGACAAATTCAGCTGGCAAGCTTATAAAAAAATAATGAGATGTTCTATTTATTTTGTTTGGGGTTAGAAGATTTTGCTGAGTTTAATAACTCTCAAACAAAAACTGTGGATTAAACATAAATACGAGTGAGTAAAAATGGAGTTCCGAGTGAGTTAGTCTTAAGAGATAAGCGGAGCAAAGATACGCCTTAACTACCGATGACTTTATGCTACTCCAGACTCGAGATCATAAACTAATGTGACTTTCAACATATTTTTCTGGTGTATTCAACGCATAGAAAATGTTAAGAAAGAGTTAAAATCTAAACAAAATATTTTCAATTTAAACTGAATGGTAAAAATGATCACGGGAGGAGGGGCGACGCAACACAGATAGTTCGGGTCTACGGCGATGAATTCGACTCATCGTCGTCGATGATCGATGAAAATCATCGAAACCGAAATATTTTCATTAATTTTTTCATCGACCATCGATGGGCTAATTTGCTCATCGCATAAGCCTATCCCTCGCTGTCTCCAGCCACCTGAAGGAGTTCACGGATGCCCATTGACGTACACTATGATACACATCCTTCAAAGGAATAGACATCCCGCCCCTATAATTTACGGGCGAGCATTTTTAATGCCATTTGCCCAGAACTGGCCCTCCACTTCTCTAAAGCAAACGCCACACTCGAGTTTCCTAATCAGTTTGCATCACACGAGCCCCACGATTCACCCCACTCCCCTCATCTTCAATTCACTCCCACTAGAGTGTACATTAGGAAATGCTTGAATAATTATGTTCAATGAATAAATCATAATGTGTGGGGGATCATGAAGACTCACCATCCCACAGAGGAAAGTTGCTGCATAGAATACGGAGATTGGCAGGACCTGCTAATAGCAGTTACTCCACCATTGGAAACAAAAAGGACTGCAGTGCAGACAAATTGACCCAGCAACAGTGGCTTCTGTCCCAACATTGTATGATTTATACATTTTCATAGCAGTTTTAAAGTAATATAAAACCATTAAATTCAATAATTAGAAGTTATTGAGAAGAGTTGTTTGGTGAGAGCTACAATATAAGTAGTATCTAAATTTTCACGTTTACTACTCCAACGGGAGTAATTCACATGTTCGTGCAGAAAGTGTCTCATATGTGACAGCAAATGTCCTCCACATGGCATCAGAGAAAAAATTAAACTCAATCTACACACCTTCAACATTAATACGACAAAATTACTCAAGGATCATCCGAAAAAAGACGAACAAATGTCTAGGGTACAATAAATCCTTAAACTTTAAAAATTACTGGCATTTAAAAAAACTTATTCTCCTGAACTTGAAAACAAAAGTCCACGATATCCCATTGAACTGTTTAATTTATTTTGTGCTGGATAGTGACTTTCCGATAATTTTTCTTTGGTCTTTCAAAATTGAGAGTGAAAGAAGATTTTCCTTTCATTTCCTGGCCTTACATTTAGGGTTTAATTCACAGAAGAATTATCTATTAATGGAATACAAACTGCTGTTGTATCCGCAGCGGTGTGAAAATGTGTAAGACGAAGAATTGAAAATGAGCCTGTCATTAACAACCAGGTAAGTATATGAATTACGATAACTGACCTGAACAAGAAGAACCCTCTTCCGGTTCCATTTTCCTTTCACCCGGCGTTTTCCTCCCCACCTCATTTGAGGAGAAGACGATGAGGTAATGGAATAATGGTTGGCATTCACGTGGTTTTCAACCGATGCCCCCCGAACTCCTCCATAGCAAAACATTCTTCCTCATAATGCTCGGACCAAACATTTGAGCTCTTGGCGGAGAAAACATTTTCTCTACATATTCCCCCCATCATCCGCCTTTCTTCGTTGAGTAGAAAGCTAGGTATCAGAGTCCTGCAACCCAGGTCGGATATCGATTTCCGACCGATCCCGACTCAGTCCGACGAGTGATAGGCCCAACTGGGCTCGATCCGACGGAAGGTATGTCTGGCAGAGCCCGCTCCGACTTGGCCCGGCAGCACGAGTAGGGATTCAACTACCATGCCAACCATCGGGCATGGGAATGCAGGGAGTGTCCGACTTCCCCGATCGGAGCTCATCTGAAAGGAATCGCTGACGAACATTCCTCCACATACTAGCATAGTAACAGAGTTAGAAATAAATTTCCCTAAAGTATTTCCAGACAGTAAGCCTTACAGACAGCAACAATGTAGCTATCGTGCATCTTAAGAGCGAATATCTCACGCGCGCTAACATTATATGCCTTATAAGTCTTCGCAAAAGGAACGCGTAACAATAACAAATAATGTACATTTCAATAATTCCTTTCAAGGAAACCAGAATAATATTGCAAATGAACAGTTCCATTGATGCGCAATTTTAAGGAAAGCTTCTGATCTGAGTGATGGGTTGCTATGAGAATGGAGTTGAATGAAGGGCAAAAAATATCCACAACCTATTAATTTTATTTGAATTTTTAAAATTTACTTAATGCAGTACTTTACAGCCGGAAAGTTCTGACAGGTCTGCGATACAAGAAGTATATATAAGACTGAATTCTCATTACATGAACGCTGTAAAATTCTACATCTCCAGACGGTTTAGAACAATATTCCAAGAGATTGATATGAAGGCGATATTTTGGCGTATTACGTGGCTCACAAAGAATGAAGAAAGCATTGGAAACGCATGCACAAATCATTGAATCCGGTTGGAAAAGAAACGAGGAATACCACGAAGGCGTTCGTTTAGAAGAACAAAAAAAATTGTGAGCACTGTGATGGAGGCCGAGAGCAAAGGACCGCTCAGTCTTGAAAAATGGGAAAAGAATAAGAGAGATATTCTATTGAATGATCCCAAAATCAGTATCTATCTCATAAATAAAAAGCTTTGATTTTCGATTTAACTAAGAGGGTAGGCGCGAAGGAAACCTTATTAGAAAGGGATGAATAAGCTGCAGCCCAAAAAGTTACTGATAAAAATATGGCTGGTTTATCACCATGACAAAATAAAAAAAATTGTAAATAATAGAATTCACTTACTATTGCTATTAATTCAACCCATGAGATGTTATAGTCACCATTGTAAAAAAATATTTAAAAAATCTCAAAAGAATTTATATAAAAATAATGAGCTATCTATATTGTTGTCCTTTCATTCAACACCATTCTCATTACAATACATAACTCAGATAAGGAGTTTTCCTTAAAGTTGCTCTTAAATGGAATTACTCAACTTAAAGATTTTTCTGGATTCCATAGAGTAATTATTATATTCTATATAATTTGTGTTTATTACGCGTTCCTGTAGCTAAGGCTTGTAAGTAATATATTGTTAGGATACGTAAGAATTTCGCCATTAACATATACGAGAGTTCCATTGTTGCTCTTTCTCAAAGCTTACACTGAGGAAATAGCATTAGTAACACCAATTTCCTTAGAATAGTAACTCATCCCACGAATTGGCAAAGAATGCATGAATAATTTCCGATCGGAATAGGATTGAGCTAACACACTTATTCAAGTTTATTCCGTACGTTACCTTAGCTGAACGCCGTGCTCTTCGACGAATCCTTACGAGAAACTCTGTACTTGAACTCAATTGAATATGATGCCAACGCCTCTTTCTGAGCAGTGTACTGTAGCTGAAATCTATTAAGCATACAGTTCTTTCTGAACAGTGTACCTAGCTGAACTCTATTGCGCCTGCTATTCTTTTGGAGCATTGTGCCGTAGCTGACCTCTATTGAGCATGCTGTTTCCTGCCATAGACCTCGCTGCAAAACCTGCCCCCTAATTCCTAACCTCTCTGCTTTCCAGAGCCCTAACAACCCGACCCCACTTCTTATCTCTTGCATTGGCAGCTGCACCTCTTTTAATGTAGTTTACCTCCTTCAATGCAAATTATACCCATCTTTTTAAGTCGGAAACACTAGTAATCCCTATTCCATCCGTATGAACGGCCATAGATCCTCCCCTCCCCACTTTCTAATAGCAAAAGATACCTCAACCCACAAATTTAACTTCGACTCCTATTTCTTTCTCACCATCCTCCACGCCCTCTCCGCTGATGCTTCAAATACAGAGCTCAGGAACAATGTGATGTCAATAATCTGGTACAGCAAAGCTTCCCCTTCTCCCGGAACTAACTATTCTCCATTAACTCTGTTTCTTTCCCCCCCCCCCACTTCACCTTCCCAACATCACTCAACCGGCCTACAAACTTCCCCTTACCTGAATTAGCCAGTCATTTCACTCTTTCCCTCTCCCCTATTTGTCACCGCCCCCCCTCCACCATAATTGCTCTGTTACATTGCTGCAACTCTCCCCCGCCCCGAGTGCCTTCCCAGTTTCAGTCGCCTCCCCGTCCCCTTTCATCATCATTACTTTGTTGCAACTTTTCTCTCTACCCAGTCAGCCAGGCTGAGCATCATTAACCTCCCCTCTACACCCGTCATTGGAGCAGTAACACGATCTCTACAGCCGAAGAAGAGCAAAGACACGAAACGTCCAAAGTAAGACTCTTTCTTTCTATTCTCTTCTTATTGAACCCGTCAAGTTCTTTTTATTGTGTGTGAGAATGCATAAAATTTCAAACAGAAAGGTAGAAAGAAAGTGGATAGTAACACACAAAATATACGAACACAATGGTGGTGTGACGGTGTAAAGATGGACGATTCCAAATGGAAAAAAAATCAACTGGACCGGGAATTGGACCTCCCAATCGGGAGGTACGGTTTCTAGTTTAATTATACTCGTCTACATCTACAAAATACCGTGCAAGCCACCACTACTGTCCATTAAAAAAGTACAGTCCATTGACGCTGTATCTTCAAGTAGTGTAAAACGATTTTAACGAAATAAAATGCATACGATAGAATGACCATTTCTACGTTTACTGATGTGTGAAAAAATTTTTCCTATCCTTATCTACACTTTTACGATGTTTGTTTTGAAAAAATGCCGTTTTCGGCGCTCCAAACCATATAGTCCAACTTTATGTAATCGCCATTCTTTTAATATTTACTGTAGAGATTTTGATACAAGCCAGCCAAACATGTTACTAACATACTAAAGGAAAAAAATTGTTTCTATGTTGAGTTTTACACCAGCTGTTGTAAAAGTTGTAAACCTAGGCTACTTCCGAAACTAACTGTTATTGTTACTAAAATTGTTATTGGAAATCCTAGGATATTTGACGGTATATCTTAAACCTCTATCGCAGCGTTAGTTTCCTCCTGCCAGCCTCCTACAGAACGGCTTTCTGCCTCTGAGGACCACTACCTCCAGCCTATCGTCCATTCTCTACCTATCCATATCAAAGACACCTACCACTTCTTTGAACGCCTCAAATCCACCCTCCCCCCTCTCCTCTTGACCCCGATATCATAATGGCAACTATAGATGTCACTTCCCTCTACGCTTTAATTCCGCACCATGATGGCCTATCTTCTCTTCGCTTCTTCCTTGACGCTCGCCCCCTTCCCCAAGCTCTCACTTTCTAACTGATCTACATCTACATAATACCCTGCGAGCCGCTGCGTAGGCGTGCGGCAGAGGGTGTTAGGTCACCAGCCGTGTGAAGGTGTAAGTTTTTTGGAGACGAAATGGTGACATGTATTATAGGAGTGTATTTAGTGGAGCTCAATTTTTATTGTGGTCGCTTATTGTTCGCGGAAAGAACGAGTGTTTGTACCTATCTGTTCGGCAGAGTATCTCTCTTATTTAATCGCTTCTGTCAGACCTAGAAATGTAGTGAGGTGTCTATTCTGTGTCGCTCTGAAACACACCAGTTCTAAATATCTCTAGCAGCCTAAGGCTAGCGTGCAGCCTCCGAGTCTCTAGGGGCTCCCACCTTTATCCCTCTAACAGGTGTGTAACTCTATGTATATACGTTCGTAGCAGTTTTTAACGAAGCGCGCTGCTTTCCTTTGTATTTTATTAATTTTTGAAGTTAAATCTATTTGACCAGGGTCCCAAATGCTCGCGGCGTATTCGAGGTGCGGCCTAACCACAGCGAAGTAGCATCTCTCTTTGACTTTATCATCCGAGGACCTTGCTATTATACGCTTAACAAAACCTAGTTTGTTTAATGCTGCACCGCATGTTTTGTATATGCAATCCCCACGATATATGAGAAGTTAAGGTAATTCCAAGACATTTTACTGCATGAAGATTTTGTTTACTCCACCCACAGTATATGTATGGCATTTTTGTGACAAGTTTCGCAGGAAGTTAACTGTGGTGCATTTGCTGATATTCAATTCTAACCCCCACTCCTGGCGCCACGAATGAACGTTGTTAAGGTCCGATGACAGAGCTTCAAAGTCCGCGTCTTCGCTCACTTCACGATAGATTACTGTATCGTCTGCAAATAATCTTAATTTGCTGCTAACTCTAGAACTTAGGTCATTAATAAAAATAAAGAATAAAAGAGGGCCGATCACACTACCTTGAGGAACACCTGATGTGACCGACCATATCAGAGCTTAAACCATCAATAACTACTTTTTGTTTTCGATCACTGAGAAAGTCACTTATCCAATTTACTATTTTTTTATGAACTCCGCATGATTGCAATTTATATATGACTTTGTAGGGACGAACCTTGTCGAATGCCTTCTTGAAATCAAGGAATATCGCGACGACTTGATTAATCGATTCACCTGATTTTGGGATGTCATCTTTCGCATGTTATTCTTACCCACAAAGCATTCTCTTTCAAAAACTGCTTTTTTCTCCAAGCTGAAGATGGCGCAACGGGCCGCATTCAGCCCGTCCTATGCCAATCTCTTACTAGGCCAATTAGAGGAGCCCGTCCTATCCTCCCAACCACTAAACCTACAGATGCAAAACCTACCCCCTCCTCATTTCTAGATCCCTCGCTCCCTTCCAGATTCCGCGCCTTCCCCCCCTCTCTTACTCCCCTCCCACATGCACCACACCCAATGCGGTGTACATTCTTTTACTCAATATCTGTGATGCATTCCATGTTGGATTGACTTCCGGACCTCTAATTCTCCGATTAAACGGCCACACAACCTCTTGCAACCCCTCTTCTAAACATACCTCTCTCCCTGTCCCCACCCACGCCTCCTCCCATACCCTTAAGTTCGACAAATGTTTCAAACAGGGGAATCCTAGCCTCCCTCCCCCCCACTGCCTCCCCAATGGATCTGAGAAATATAGAGCACGCTTGTATTCCGCTCCTCGACGCCCTCTCCTTTCCTGGAATTAACAGAGCACTCCGATCCCCGAGCTCAACCTTCCTCTATCCCTCCTTTCCCATCCCCTTCTCCAACTTCCCCTCCTTTCTCTTCTCCCATTTAATCCTTCTGGCGGCAGTCTGGCATTCTTCTACTGCTGATGAGGTTCTTGAGAGAATGAAAATGGAATGCGTAACACGTGCGCAGAAACCGTACTATAAATGGGTACCGTACGAGAATGGCAAGAGGTGCTCGGTGGAATAAAGACCCGAATGTTGCACACGGGAAAAGGGAGGAACACGTAAACAAAACGTCTGAGGCTAACGCGAGGAAGAGCCTTAACATGAGCCGCGAAGCTTAAAAACAGAAGAGGCGCAAAGTTCGTTGAAGAAAGTAGGCGAGGGATTCTCCTGTGTCTGGGGCTAAAAAAATCGCAGTCTACGTACAAATACATCAAAACGGCATTTTTGGTTTGAACAACAGAGCAGATTACATTGGGGGCATGGACAGCATGCAACGATGGACTAATGCCACAAGACAATGCTAATGAAGTGAGAAGACGATGTCCAACTTTGGGCAGGACAATGTACAGACAGGCATCACTGCGGCCAAGAGGAAGGTGAGTGGATTGGAATCACAAGGAAAATGTCGGAAGGTAACAAGAGAGAAAGAGTTCATAACAGCCGTGTTACGAAAGACAGGAAGGCTCCGAGTATGAACGGTGCTATTATCATTGCAAACGAAGATAGGTACGCTTCTGCTCTCCACTCAAATCTCACGTCAGCTAGGTGCTGAGTTCCTCCACGGGTGTCAATGTTGACCCGGTCATATTTCACCTCATGCATTTCACCCTCGGTGACCCTTTCCATTCATTTCTCCATCAGCCGTTTGTCCCAATAGGCTGCTTGGCTACCTTGGAGCAAATTTAATCATGAAGCTCATATAGTCCCACTGAAAGTGGAACATTGCAAGGCACACTAATTATTTCATAACAAACGAAACAGTTTCAGGCGTCACTTTGTAGAAGTTTGGGATATTCACGATGAAAAGATACAACTTGTTTAACTCCACAGTAAGTAGTGAGGAATTAACCAAGTTGTATCTTTTCATCATAATTATTTCATGCCACAGGGTAGGCATTACCGCATACCACCGGCAGGTCTTTATTTCAAGTATATTTAAAACAAATTTCAGCTCACCAATCTCGGGCCACATGATAACTGCAAGGTTGGCTCATCGCAAAATGGCAAAAGCATGTCATCATTTTGCCCGTCATATAATTTGAAAATTTAGCACACACAGATTGAATGAAAAGAATACCATTTATTATTCACACAAAATAAATTTCAGGAAAACACAAAGAATACTGCTCACGGTGAGTAAGCGCACGGAACCGATTCAAACTACAATTCTTTGTTAAGAAGACCTTTTTTAGTAAAAAAAACTGGAACAAAATATGGGTGTATCCAGGATATACCAAAGAAATATGAATAGGTAATTAGCATCAATTGACACGGCATTTACAGTAACGGATGTATTTACCAGATGTAACTTAATTAGACTTATATGAGATTTAATTGATAATTAAAAATAAATTATAATTAGGGAAGTCAAAGGTACTGTGTGAGAGATTTCCAGCAGGATAAAATGATTGACTGGTAACAAAACATTAAATCAGTATAATAAGAATTTTAGTCAACAATCCAGTGAATAAGAATTAAATTAACAAAATTAAGGCAAATTTCTCAATTCACTGAATCGATTGGCAATAAAATTTAAGACCGATTACAAGGCGTACAAGATGCGTAAAACCACAGAAATGAACCGTAGTAAGGTTTAAGACGATTGAACATCTTCGAATAATTCAGAACACACTTTATTACATGGAGATTAATAACAAGTTAGGTTATAACTATTGAAATCAATAAATTGACAAAAGATCTCTCAATGTCACCACTTCACCATTGAACAGAATTAGCATTAACGAATGCGTTCATCTCGAAATGACATTTTTCGCATAGACAGGTGTAATATGAGAGAAACAATCTGCTGCACTTAGAAAAAGTGATAAAGGTCCTCATTCGAGTAAGACTTACGATCACTCATAGAATGTTAGCAGATTCTTAACGTTCAACGAAATGAGTATCTAGTGGGCCATAAGGAATAGAGAAGCTCAACCGTTCGTCTCTAAATACACCATGAACACTTCGCTCCAACTGGAATGTCCTTCGGGATTCAGGATAGTGACTGGTTAGGTTGAGCCAGGGGTCATCTGCACGTATACTACGATCATAATTACCGTGCCACAGGGTTAATGGAAAAGTTTGTAGGTCATACAACAATCCTCAACGCAGAGGGTCAATGCGTCGTTATAATACTGTGGATACTGGTCGTGAAATGAGGACCATTGACGCAGCATCGCGAGGAAATAAATGCAGAAATTAGGTTAAGATTCGGGTACGTTAAGTCTCATACCTTGGTTTTTCGTCCAATGAAACTCTTGTGAAATATTGGCACAAATCAATACATAATGCATCACTTTTGCGGCCACCCAAGGTGAGTTCCTCGTCATAGATACGAAGACGTCTTTAAAAACCTCCTACACTACTCCGACCTCCAGCACTGCTGTGTGCTCTGCCTTGACACCCAAAACCTTCCACGGTTCCCATCTACAGTAATACATTCTTAGGAAGAAAACACCACGTTCCTCGCGTATGTCGACGACTTCCTCTTCTTCCGACGAGTTCAGGGACAGGGAGCGAGAGGGATGATTATCCGGGCAATGAATAGACGGGTGAAACGTGGAAATGCCATACGGGGATGAGAATCGCAATTCAACAGGATAATTCTCCTAACTCTATCAGAAGAGGCGGTGGATGAATAGCGGAGGCCAAATAAACACATCCTCCTCGGTTACAAATGCGAGGACTTAAAATCTCATAGACTCATGAGAAACATTCCACGAGGGATTTTCGAGCCATTAACCGCTTCGACAGAACATCAAGGCGGCAAAAGCAGGACTCGCTAAAGGAAAAGGAATCACTTCTCCCATGGCTGGGTGGTTTATGCACGAGAGGATCCAACGGAAACCGACGGGAAGTGGACTAATTTCTAACCAGATCCGAAAGAGAACATCCCATGAATTCTGCACATAATTAGATAAGGGTGATGCGAAGGAAAATCGGACAAAGAAAAATATTTTCGGGAAAATCTGTCAAAGCCGAGGAGGTGTCGGTTGGCCGTCGCTATTTGTAGAGGAAGAAGTAAGGGGTGCGTGGCGCTGGGCGGTGCGGTGCTGCTCGACGGGGAGCGGCGACGGGCGGAGGAGGAGGCGGTGCAGGAGGCGACCGGGGACCTCAGACGGGTGTCGGCGCCGGGTTGGCGAACGGAGTCCACTTGAGGCACTGCGGGTCGATTTCTTTGTACACGGAGCCGCGCCTCTTCATCCGCTCCACATACTCTTCGATCACGTCCTGCGGTGCACGGCGAGAAGAGGAGGAGGAAGGGAGGGGGGAGGGAGGAGTAAGATGGCGGGTTGGGGAGGTGAGAGGGGGAGGTCACGGGTCAGCGGCATATCGTGGGTTTTGGGACGGGGGGACGAGAGGTGGGTTGGGGGGGGGGGGCGAAAGAAACAAAAATGAGTCAGTTCAAGCTGGAGACGTGAGCCCGAGGTGGTCGGGCGAGTATGCATGGGGCGAATGCCCAAATATTTGGCAAACCAACACACAGACAGACAGATACACGCACACACACACACACATTAAACGAGGGCAGGTGACACTCGTCAAGGAGGAGAAACCAAGAGAACGAGGAGTCGAAGGGCGACAGATTTCTACGGATCGGAAACGAGGATATCGTAAAAAATAACGGCTTTCCTATCAAAGAGGGCAAAGAGCCGCACATTTACTTATTTTTCACTACTCCGAAAACATACAATTGGCCTCTCACATTTGAGTTTTAAGAATGGACGAACACAAATACCATGTCCTGAGCGATGAAAACCCCACCAAGGCGGGACACGAACCCGCGACCCTAGGATTAGCAGGCGAGGATATTAAATCGTCGAAAACATTAAACCGCCAACAGCATTAAAACATACAAGTGAACAAAAATCTTGATGTCTCTTGTTTCCAAAAGCTACTGCTTTAATCCGAGTAAAAATAGCAATTTTTCCTGTAAAACTATCAAATGCAATAAAGTTCCATATTAATATTGAAAAAGCAACGATAGTGGTACATAAAATAGGAAGTACCTTATTACTCAAAGAGAGAAGTCGGCTAGCGAGTTTTCTATAAATCCAGGTTTATGCACACGTCAAGGCAGAAACTATGATCGCTCAATTACAGGCGTTTATAGCTCGTCGAAAGGAATGGTTCACGGTACTAAGAGATTTTAAACCTTTACTTTTTAGCGCGGCATTTGATTTTTCATAAATTTAACTTCCATCATTGTTGGTAAATGAAAAGAGTGATCTTATTTCTTTTATGGGTTTAAGAGTGTGGTCACTTACGGCAGCGAAACATGGACAGTCAAAAAGAAAGTTGAACAGTATTTAGAAAGTTTCGAGATGTGGTCGTGGAGAAAAATGCTTAAGGTGAAGTGGACGGATAGAATGAGAAATATGGAAGTACTAAATACAATAGGAGAAGAAAGAAAACTGCTGAGGGAAATCAAAAAGAGGAAGACAGCTTGGATTGGACATATATTACGCCAAAATTGTTTTTTTAGAAGAATTATTGAAGGAAAAATAGAAGGAAGGGGAAGAAGAAGAATGGGAATGCACGATGACATAAAAAATGGCCGAAGTTACAGGCAAATGAAAGAAGATGCTCAGGACCGACTGCGATGGAGGGCATCCAGTTGAAACTTGTCAGAAGACAGAATCCACTAAGAAGAAGAAGGGCTCCTTCCCGAGGACTAAAACCTTGAGGTCGTGGAGGGACTTTCGCTCACCAAAGACTCGTGAACCGGCAGGATGAATAGTCGTGGCGAGAGCCACATATGCCAGTTGAGACGAAGGTGAGGAAACAAACGAATGGTACTCCGCACAGCAACCGTGCAACTCACGGCCAGTGCAAAAGGCGTCTGACCATGTTAGTGCGATCCCTCATGTCAGGTGTCTCGTTTACAGCACTAGCGAGACAGGCAACGGAATTCCACCTCGACCAATGACCTAGAAATCATGGATACCTCTTGCACAGGCAGACCATGCACAATCACAAATTTCATAAACAAAAAAGAAGAGCCAGAATCTAAATAAATATATACTCACCATTTGCCACCAACACATACCGATTACATTTCACATTCATTGGGGACAATGCCTCGATGCAGAGGGTAGGGTTCCATTGGGTGAGAAATCGAACGAATGCGAAGGACGCCAACGAAGATGATGAACTAAACAAGAATGGTTAGTTTATTAATTTATAATTATCATGCCATTAGTTCAGAGCTAAAAGCAAACGAAGGATTTAAAAATATATCACAATCTACATTTAACTTGCCTTTGGAAATGAATCAAGAGGCGCGACGTGAGAAAGAGTGCCCACATACGGAGACGAGAGCAAGAAGGAACGAAAAATCCGATCTTAATCAGCACACACTGGCCGTTACCTACCGCTACTCGAATTTCTCACCACATACGCAAAGATATCGGCATATTGTATTTTTAAACGCAGAAAGAAACTGAGAAACGCAAATTCATTTAGAACAAACACTATTAGTAACTAGGAAAGAAATTATCTTCGGCCTTGCCGAAACTTAAACACCCTGCACTACATTCAATTTTGTTAAAACTGTGTGGATCGGGTCCGATCCAACCCATTTGAGAACTGTGCCGTCTTCGGACTACTGGAGGCTTATGATCCAAATTTCAGCTCGATATCTTAATTTTTACGGCAGTTATCGTGCGAAGAGACAGACAGACGGACATAGCCAGATGAACTTATAAGGTGATGCTAATCATTTCAATATATACTTCTTACCTGCCACGCCTCCTTCAATGCGTCACATTTCTGCTGTGACAATATCAATATAAAAATAGATGAGGAATGTAAATTACTAGTTAACAGTGTACTTCTTCCCACTTTGCTATATGGTAGTGAAACATGGGTATGTCAGGATAGACGTAAGAGTA
This sequence comes from Ceriagrion tenellum, assembly GCA_963169105.1. Classification (NCBI taxonomy): domain Eukaryota; kingdom Metazoa; phylum Arthropoda; class Insecta; order Odonata; family Coenagrionidae; genus Ceriagrion; species Ceriagrion tenellum. The sequence goes on from OY720636.1 coordinate 159,296,433, forward strand.
GACTAAACGCCGTGGGTATGAGTTATCTGAGTAATATTTGCGGCAAAAGTAGGATGAATAGGGTCAGGAATGAGTGGGTCATAAATGAATGTGGGTTAGATGCTCCAATAATGGGCATGTATGAAAGGAGTGTACTTCGTTGGTTTGACCATGTTGAGAGAATGGATGAGAGTCGAATAACGAAACAGATATATGAGAGTAGAAACAGAAATATGAGAGTAGAATGAATGGTGTGAGAGGTAGAGGTAGGCCGAGAAAGTTGTGGTTGAGGAAATTCTTAGGAGGAGGTATGTTAGGAGTCTTAAAAACAGGAGGGTGTGTATGAAGCAGTGTATGGGGGTAAATGAGGCAAAAGAGGTTTGCAAGGATAGGTCAGTATGGAGGAAATTATTGAAGCAGAGTTAGGTGCACAATTATGTATTAATAAGTGAAACATTTTGACTGTGCCTACCCCGGAAGGGAACGGCGTGATGGGTATGTATCAGTACTTAAGTCTTTTCCTTAAAGGAGGCAGCGTCTGTTCCGTTCCAGTGGTATACAAACAGACGTATTTACGAAGAAAATCCAGGGAATTCTTCGGAGCTAAGTATCCTAGAAAATCAAAGAGGTATTCCGTAGTCATTAAATAGCATCAATGCAACTCAATGTGAGAACACCTCCCAACATAACGAAGAATAGCGATGTTCACTGTTGTCAATTTCCATTTTCGACCCAGGATACACATGATAGCGATGACGGAGATCATTCACGTCAGTAATGAGACATCGTTATGATCGTCATTCTACATTCCTTCGTTAAATAAATTCAATTCCATACGATTCAAGCGAGGAAATAGGAGGAAGGAAGGAAGGAAGAGATAAGTACACCTGCATGAAAAGTATCGTCCAACTTTCGAAAATCTTTATTTACAGTGAGAGAAAAAAATCAAAGTGACCTACACGTTTACCAAAGAATTAATCTTGTGCTCGAAACCAGGGAAAGAGGAAGTGCTGTCATGAAATACGGTGGCTCATGCAGCCTTCATTCTCCTACAATTGAGATGGTGAAGCAAAACATCGGACATTACCCTCAAATTCTGCCAATAAATTAGCAAAATTCCCTCCACCGGGGAGATTCAATGAGGGAAAGGATAGCGTCTATTGCAATGATTTTTATAAACTAGCATTGTAGGCAAATTTCGCCATGAAAATTATTTGCCGTCCAGAGATGCTCCATTTCATATTATCAGATGAGAAAACGATTCCATCCGACTTCATACATAACTCCATCACCCGCATTAGGTCAGAAAAAGGCAAGTTATAAGTAGAGAGTGACTGACAATACAAAGCCTTTTACGCCAAATAAATTTCCAAAATCTGAGCAAAAAGAATAGAACAAAAATAAAGTCATCGCTGAAAAGAAACTAATATAGCACGCGAATAGTAAAATTCTTTGCCATAATTTTACAAGTAATTCATACTCATGCGCGATGCCACCAACATCCGACCACGTATGTTAGAACATCCACGAATAGTAAAAAAGATGGCTGTAAAAGGTGCATACTTGTCCCAGTACTCTCGAATTTCGTCTTAAGAATGTCCTCCTCACAGTGTTCCACGTTCAGCCTTAACCTCGCAGACGGTGGCGCTGAACCCACGCTACGGAATTCTTTTAGGGCATCGTATGACCGGAAACTTGTAACATTTTTTTGAAGAATTCTACTGGTAAAAGGGAGGTTATGTTGAAAGTCAGAGAAACTCCTGATTTTCCACACTGTCGGGGTCCTGTCTACCTCTATTACTTCATTTTTCGCCTCGGCATACGAACTACCTTTCTTCATCCCTATCACAATACCCATTCTCTCTCTTCCCTTTCCCCGCATGCCCAATACCTTTTCCTCGATCATAGGCTCGATTAATCCAGCGTTACTCCCACCATCCAGCCTATCCCGGATTACAATCTGAAGTTTTATTTCTTCGCCCACCATACTTAGAGCATCTTCGCATTCTTTCTTCCCGTCCTCCGCACCTTTCCATCCTTCTCCACACCTACATCATAAACGCCCGAAGCCTATTCACGTCCTCCATTTTAAAGGTGTACGCATCTGCTCCATACAAGGCTACGCTCCACATCAAGCTCTTCCCCAGCCCGATCTTCACGTCCTAACACAAGGACCCCGCCATCAGCTTCTATTACTAAACGCCTTCTGAGCTACCACTATTCTCCACCTTCTGCCTTTGTAATTGAGCCCATTTCCTTCTAATAAACTGCCAAAGAAATAAAAATGCTCTACTTGCTCAAGTTTGCGCCCTCCAACTTTAATGACCAGCCTCGTTTTCATTGTCCTTAAGAATTTCATTAGGTACTTTCGTTTTCTCATAATTTATCGTCATTCAGAATTTCCCACACTGAGATTCTTAAGCATCTCCGATACTTTGTAGTCCCTTCGAAGATCGACTAACCAACGCCTGATCGCCCGCGAATCGAACAGAATTTACTTTGATTCCCACATCTAGTTTTCCCATGCCTCTCAAACCATTTCCTCAGTAAGAATATCAAAAAGAAAATGTGACGACGGGCACCCTTGCCTTACCCCGCGAACTGTCGCAGCTCACCTTGATTCACCGTCAGAGACCCTCACCTGTGCCCCTTGGGCTATATGTAGGCTTAGGATTAGTCTCCAGTTTCGCCAATCTATTCCCGAGTATATCCGTCAGTTAAGGTTGCCAATTTACTATGTCAAAAGCCTATTTCGAAATCAACAAAGCAAGTGAAAACATCCTGAATATGCTCTACTTTTCTTTCTATAAAGGTCCTTATCACCGAAACTACAGCCCGAGTGGACCTTCTCTTCCAGATCTCAAACTGGTCATCGCTCAAGTAGTAATTTGCTCTTTCTCTATAACCCTATATAAATTATCCTAAGTAAAACTTTGGCTGCGTGAGATATTAAGCTATCCTTTCAATATTCCTCGCATTCTGACGCTTACTTCTTCTTCGGGATAGGAATTACGAATGTTTTCACGAAGTCCTCCGGTCACACTACTTCCTCGTAGATCTTACGAATAAGTTCGATTAACACTTGCCTACCTTTATTTCCTAAATTCTTTTTCAACTCCGAAGGTATTTTATCTACTCCTACAACTTTTCTTTCCTTCATCTCTTTGGATGCTTTCCCTATCATCCCTATCACCGTCGATATCATCGGCACGAGGTTATCCTCATATAGTGTTCCCTCATCCTCTATCTAAATTACTTGGTCTACTATCGTTCTCATATAGCCCCTCCTCCTATTCGCTCCACTCATCGTGAATATATTCTAGCTCGATTAATATCCTACCTACTGTCATTAATCATTGGTACCATTAGCTCTCTCTTACCGTCCGATAATTTTACCCACCCACGTATAACGCACCCACTTCCACTATTATTTGCAGCTTTTCCATCTCCTTTTCCACCAATTTTCCTTCAGCCGACTGGTTATTCGCCGGAGTGGATTATAAAACTCCTTATACTAAGTTTTACCTAGGATGACGTTGAAGCTTTTTCACTTCCCTCTCCATATTTCTAATCGCTCCTTCCGTGACCAACTGCTTCTACCCCCATCTCCCCCGGTTCCAAGTCCTCAAACATCCACGTGAAGGAAGGACGCATCTACAGCTCCATTGGCTTCAGCACTGGTCGCGATACCCAGGGATTCGAGCTCCGCTTAAGGCGAATGGTTTTTCCAGGGGAATTTCGCACCATTGAACGATTCCGGAAACGAAATAAATACAATTCTGGGACTTATTGAAAGATATTTCCCTTCAACAACCCATTATTTTTGGAAATATGTAGAACCCAAATGCAAAACAGCTCAGAAAACAAGCTTCCGTAATTTACAGTCGAGTTTCCACAGACAGCATTTCTAAATACTCCACAGCTTTAGCATCATTATGGGACGATTTTCGCATTTTAACGATACACCAGCCAAATGAGTTCACGAAGATAACACAAAAACCCGGAAATGAAGAGGAAGAGACAAACAACGTTAAGTCGGCACGTTGCGAGAGGGGGGGGAGCAGAGGGGGGAAGGGGTGGGGGGAAGTTGGCGCGTGGAGGCGGCAAATGGCGGAGGCGTACCGATCCGTGGCCGCGGACCTGCTTCTTCAAGATGATGTGCTTCCCCTTCCAGTACTTCATCATGCCCAGCGCCTGCAGCGTGCTCACTATGTCGTACGAGTTGATGGCCATCTCCTGGCTGATGTCTGCAAGTGAAAAAGACAAAAATACATAGGTGCACAAGTCGATTCCTCTCGGAGACGACAGAGCAGGCGATGCGGGCATACACCCGCACAGACAGGTGTTCCGGGTCTCCCCGCGAGGTCTAAAAAACCCCCCACCAGGTCTGCAAGCCTTCGCTTAGAACCTGGTGGGAAGTAGTGGGAAAAGGAAAAGGGAAGGGAAGGTTAGCGAATCACAACCCCTGCGAGGCCGACACCATGAGGCGGATTGGCGTCAAAAGGACGACAATGTGCCACCGCCGCCCCGCAGTCCACGTATCTGTTGGGTTCCCCCAACAACGTCAGACGAGTCCCCGTCAGTCTCGCTATTGCGAAGACTTACCGCACCTCTTTTGAGAACCGGAGGATCCCGCTGCCCAAAAATTGGGATTGGGTATCCCCCGATTCCCTTTACGGTTGGAAGCCGTGCGCTCTGCCGGAGTACGTCATCGAATCAGGGACCCACCGGACCCATAGACAGAGGGGGGGAGGAGGAGCCAAGCTGCTGATGTTGGTCCCACTGATCCCGACACAGTGCCAAGTGTTTTGCATCGTGACGCCAATGTGGCTGCCCCTGGTCATACTGCCCTTGTCTTCGGGGCCATAACCAGAGCGAAAACGGGGAACAGCAAAAATAGACGGCATGGCTAGGAACCCAACTTAGTCTATCCAACATGACCCATCCATCCATATAACACGTGAACTTGAACTTCTCACTCAAAAACTGAACAGTGAATTCTTCTTAATAGAACACTGGCTGAAAGACAATGGAATTCAATTCCTTAGAATTAATGATCTTAATTCTATTTCTTATTTTTGCCACGTTAAAAGTAGTGATTTAGCGATCTACAAAGGAAAGGGTAAAGTTTTGTAAAGGAAAACAATAACATGATGCCCTAGAAAAATATTCAAAATGTTGCATGGCAGTCCCTACAGAAAAGATTCCTTTGATATATGTTATCTCTACCACGCACTTGGGCGTAACTTAATCAACTGTTTTATATGCTTCATTAATGCTAAAACATTCATGACATGTAAAAATTCCGATGGCATCCACTAAATGGTGATTTTAACAATGACACGATGAATTAAAACTCAACACATGCCGAAGTAAATCTCATAAATGTCAATAGATCATTCGAATCAATCTATCAGGGCCGAAATACACTTACCAGTCCATACCACTCGGTGGTCATTTAGCCCGTCACCTCTCCCTTACGGTTACATCCATAACTATAGGTATTAACCCCTTGTACACATACCAAGGAATGACTAAAAAACAATGGATGAATTTTTCCTAGTGATTTCACCTTGGTCTTAGTTGGAAAATGATCACACTGTGGAAAGTACACTTAGCACATTTATTAATTCATTGTTTATGACCAGCTACATTTACCCAGAAAAAAGGGGCGGGTAGAGGGTATTAGAGGAGTAGTGGATTAGAGGAGAAAATTTAATTTGAAGAACTTATGGCTAAGAGTAAACTGCTCCTTAGATTTCGTAACGAAAGCAAATATATTGATAAGAATCAACGAAATCAGTATTATAAAGCCCAGAAACAATTTTAGAATAAAAAGCTTGACTACAAGAAAGCATTAAATGATTTTCACAGCATGTCATTAAACAATCCGGTAAATCTGCTTGGAAACTTTTGAAGCGATGTGCATGCTCAACCACACGCAGCCTCCAGGAAAATGAGATTTCCTTCCAAGATCTTAAAACATCTGATTTGAGCAACCAAATTCAATTCAAACGCGATAATTCCACCACCCCTCCCATGAAAATGTATGCGTAACCCCTCTCCACTCCATTCTGTCTCGTTTTCCCATAAAAACAGCTGAATTGAAAAGAATGGTAAAAAAAACTTTCACGCCTTCTTTCCATGCGGACCTAGTAGGATTCAAATGTAGGTTTGATTCATAAAGCTCTCTTCAGTTATTTGCCTTAAATTTGGCCGTTACTATTCTTACCATCAAGACGAACTCACTCTTTTGATTATAAGTCACTAGAAAGAACAGAAGGAATGACAGGATTATATAATTTAAAATAACCTTAGAGAATAATTCCCTGAGTACTGTTAGTTGCTATACACCACCATCGGGACTGGAAATAAATGTGAAAGAGAAGCTAGAGGGAGATATAGAAAGCACAGTGAACTCAATCCGACCAGTAGAGAGCCCCTAATTGAGGCCGGAGACAGTAATGGCCGAATTAGTTCACCAAGAGAGGCATGCAACTCGAATATACCTGGTAGACATACAGTTGGCGATAGAAATGGAGAAGGAGATAATTGTATCCAATTGGCTATAGCATGTGATCAGGCAACAGAGAGCGTCTCCCTCCAAAAAAGTGAGGAACACCTTTTGGAACCGAAAATAATGGCAATAACAGAAAATGGATTGAATGGATTTAATGTACGAGGCCGGAACTTAAAGAAGTAAAACGGTACAGTAATCCCCGGTGACATTACATCTCATCAACATAGAATTTAAGTTAGTCATGTAAGTCCGTAAGTGCAATAAATACAACCAAAGCTAGATAAAACTAGTTCTAAAATATAATGGTAGAAGACAAATGTAAGAGACTTCAAGGATGTAATATTAGAACGTAACTGGAGGAGCAATGTAAATAATTGCTGAAAAAAGTGTTCTAAGTTCATTGAGGGCAAATCAAATTGTAGGCTGGGATTGAAAAAGGAAAAAAATGAGGATGAATAGAGACATAGCGGTGGAAAAGAGAGGTCAAGGAAACTATTAAAAGTGCAAAGTAAGCTTTTAAACTATGGCTGGAAGAAAGGCAAAACAACAGGTTGCTCGAAAATACAAGGAAGCAAACGCAGAAGCAGAGAGGAAAGTTGCTCACTCGAGAGCATATAATGAATTCTAAGAGAAATTGCAGATAGCAGAGAGGGTTAAAAAGACATTATAAAGATCGACAAAATTACAGCCAACAGTGCAAAAGGATATTTCTCTCATAAAAGGCATTACGAATGAAGATTTTATCGATTTATTCAGGAGCACAGACAAACAAAACAAGATGGAGAAAGTACTTTTAAGAGCTCATTAACATAAGGAACCCCAAAGAAAATGACATAAGATCTGCTGCAGTAGTAAAACCGCGCTTAGAAGTAGACGAAGTAAAAAATAACGAAGAGAGGCATTAAAACCAATGAAGAAAAATAAGGCTGTAGGCCTGGATCAAAAGCTATTGAACTATGGTTGTAAGTGAAGCATGCCTTTCGCGACCGCGACTGTTTAGCAAAATCCTCAATGAAACAAATATGCCTAACGATGGAGACAAAGATACATAGCTCAACTCTTCAATCAAAAAGATGCTGCTCAGAATTGTCACAACTATAGGGCTATAAAACTAAAGTCACATACAATGAAGCTATGGGATAGAATAAGAGGACGGCATATTTAAGTGGAGACCACAACAAAACCAAACCAGTTTGGGTTCATGCCTGGGAGAGGCACGACAGAGGTTATATCCGCCCTAAGGGTGCATCAAGGCTCAGCACTGAGTCCATGAGTATTTATGAAAATGGACACAACTACTGAAGAAAAGAAGAGGCAGCGTGGCCACCGGTATTTGCTGGCGATGTGGTGATAGCAAGGGAGGGTGCTGCCTCTTCAGTAAAATGCAACGGGGAAATTGACAAGACCATACAAACGTATAAAAGGAAGGAATTTTCTCTCCATGCGTGAAGTGAAGACAATTGACAGGGGTCACCTGTGATAATAGAATGCCGAAAAAACTCAGGCTAAGTTATGCTAAACGGAGTTCTATAATACATAAGGAATAAGTATCTGGAAAAAGTTCATTGTCCAAATAACGAGGAAAGTACATAGGAGGTGCCACCAGGAAGTAAGGGAACTAGTATTAGGATAGGGAAGGATGGAGAGCTGCAGTAAACCAATCTTAGGATTTTACGACCAATGATGACGTTTAGGTACCTTGTGGGACTATTTATCAATCGCATTAATTAACACTAACCATTAGTTGCATTATAACTAGTAGGGCATGATAGCATGTTAGTCTACGTAGCACTCTCCTAGTTTTTGGCCAGACCGCGGATTGTTATCGCGATTACTTTTGGCTGCAGCGCCTAGCGGCCGGCCGGCATAGTGTGAGGATCTGATTTGAACTGGGATGAGTGCCTCATGGCTGGTGTGGAATTACCCCGTGCCACAAGCCCTAGAGGTGGCTCGCACAGTATTTCGTTGATGTACATGGAGTAGAGTGCTGAGCGACTATAAACCAGTGTGAACTGCCAAATGCACGCATATGCCATGAGAACGCTGAGGTGGAACAGAGAGACAGTTCGGAAAGAGCAGATAAGGGGGAGTTAAAAAGTAGTACCGACACAAGAATAAATTAAACAGAGTTGACACAGCTAGTTTTCCTTGTTATGTCAAGCGGCATCCAGAGTAAAACATTGGAAAGACAGTGGGAAGATTGAAGCTTCCAAGAAAAAGAGGAAGAGGGAAACAAGAATAGATGGCGGGAGAGTGTGAAAAATGGTAAGGAGGCTTGATGTATGACCGCCACGGATGCCCTAGATAGAAGCGAATGGAGGAACTAGACCACCAAAGTCGACCCAAAGCACAAAGGATAAATGCCAGGAACAAGAAGAACACTTCCACTCAGACTCTTCAGCAAATAGCAGACCACTTTACGACAGAGAAGTCATCAAGACCACAGATGGACCGTTCGAAATGCTTCCTCTCACAAGTTTGAATAATGATAATAGTGAGTCGGCTTCATGGAGCGAGACTTTATTCTTCCTTCGTCTCATCTGCGAGCTAACCTCGATGGCGACGAGGAGATGGGAGAGCGCGATGGTTGGAGGAAGTTTACCTTTGACGGAGAGTTCTTTCCCTCCGAAGTTGCAGAGGTACTCGAGGAGGACGTCTTTCCAGTAGCTGCGGTACGAGATGAGCCCCAGGTCCGAGAGTGGCTTCTCCGGCGATCCTATCTTCCCCTCAGTTCGCGTCAATAGGTAACCTGTGAAGAGGATACAAGGGAAACATTACTGAATGTCAATTTAGAAGAAAAACACAAATACACTTGCTTAATTTCCTCAGGTTTGTAGAGAAAACATTTACGCCTACGACTTTAACATAAGAGTCATGAAGAGATAAGAGGCGTCAGACGAGGAGACGAATATAGTCGGACACAGAAATGGGGACTCTAGAACAGGGGGACTGGATATTTCTCAACGATCTACGGGAGAAATGGTAGGCGTCATAAGATGGAGGGTGCGTCGGTTGGTGAGCAGCCTAACTGGAAGTAGCACTATATCTACTCCATTTTTTAAGAATTCATTGAAAAGCAATTATTTTTATCTATTAAATTAGGAGCCGGAAAAATTTGGTTTTTAAGTAAATAGATTAAGGTGATAAGGATCTCCTGGAGTTCCAGTAGCCCTGTCATTTTTCGAAGACTCGAATGGGAACTTTGTCAGCGAATTAATATTATCAAGTATGGGGCTTGTAATTGATTCACTGAAAATTAACTATTGGAAAATGCAAAATGGACATCTGAAGGACTATCCTCACATCGTATAACAAAAATGAAAACTTAGGTTACGAGAATAGACCTACCAAAGCCATCGACGATTTGCAGCACTTATGTGCGACAAGTGACGCCGTATGCGTACGAATGGGCGGGATGGAGAAGAGGCATTGGGGGTGGTGCTACTCCGAATCATCGTCGCCGGATTCCGTCTGCGTGGGGGATGTGTCATAGTGGGAAATATAGAGATGGTAGGCGCCAAGCGCTTTTCGCTGAGTACGGGGTCCAGTTTCGGAAGGGGTTGAGTGTCGGTTGGTGAGCGTCCAACAATCATCATAGGTATGTCCAAAATGTCCCGAAAATTATCAGGGTCCGGACGGTAAGCATTAAATAATGCATTTAAAAACTGTATCCGAGGCGAATACTCAACAAAACCGGATACACAATCCTAGGGGGCGATCGCAACCAGCGCTTAAAAATTCGTCAAGTAAAAATATCAAAACCCTTGATTTCCCGAGCGCTTACTCATTGATATAAACTTCCCGCTCAACCTGACATTTCCTCGTACTTGCGGTTGTACTAGCGTTTTGGCTTATTATTTTCAGCGCAATACCATAAACTAAAAGGTGTCAAAATACATTAAGAGCTTTAAATTTATCTTAAGCGCCATCGCAATAATTTTTCCAAGACCGCTGAGCAGAAATAATGACATTCAAAGTTAGTGAGTATGATAGGCTCGGATATTTTTACTTCGAGGAAATTTTAGCCCTAAGATTCTAACAAAAAAAGCAACTGAATATGTACTAAAATTATCGTAACAAATTCTTAAGTATTCGTAAAACTTCAATCCTCTAATTAAATTATTGTAAGGGAAAAATTAACCAGGCCATAATGACTGCTATAATCGATATGATGAATGCTTGAATCGATACCATGGAGAAACACGACATCAATACATCCGCCTTTCACCAATTGTTTCTTTACGTAGGGTAGGCATAAACGAATATAGGTATGATATTAAATAACAGCGATAAACTCTGAAACGTTTCGAAAACAAAGAAATCAACAAAGAAACAACAAAACAATAAGTTGAGAAGAAATGGCAGAAGCACGAAAAGAAAGAAAGTCAACGACTAAAAAGCCAACAGTAAATATTGAACATCGTTTCCAACACTCAGTTTCCAGTTCGTAAACCACCAGTTCGTAAACAAATTTAAAAAAAGGAGAGCAACAATTCTGATTGCATATTTCCTCTTTCCTGATTGCCAATTCTAATTGTTGAGTTTCTTTTCTTCATCTTCAATTCCTTTGCTTCAGCATTTGTCTCTACTTCCGTGCTAGGATTTCGTGTGATAACGACCGCAGAAGAGGCCTTGCTCCCTCTGTTGCTGGGCACGACACCCGGCCCACTGGGCCGAGTCCCGTAGTTTCCACAATTTGTTTCCGTATAAGTACTGTCCATGAATCCAAAGTGTTTTTTCAATTGGGAGGTGTTCCTTAGCCTTGTATATAGTGTCTCTTGCGTGACACCATCACGAGAGAGGCCGCCCCCTTGGGGTTAGACGCCCTTAGATGCCGCCTCACTGGTGAACAGACGCTGTGCGGACTACCATTCGTCTGCCTCCCACCCTTTGATCTCCATGACATGTGTGGTGGCCTTACCAGGAGCACTGCTCACTTCAGTTCAGCTCTAGGGGTCATCGGAGCACACAAGCCCTTCCAACACGCCAAGGTTGTAGTAATTGGGAAAGGCGTAAACATGTAGGTGTTGATGAAATATCTTAGGCGCTCCCGGCGTATCTGCCGAATAAATGTTTCTCGGGTGTTCCACCGGGTAAGCAGGTCCACGAGTCCCGACGTTTCGGAGAACGAGTTGCTTGAACGAACTAAGTCGTCTCCGAAACATCGGGACTCGTGGATCTGCTTACCCGGTGGAACACCCGAGAAATATTTATCCATGTAGGTGTTCGTGATTGCTGCCAGCACATCATTCATAAAATCGTTATGGAGAAGCTCTCATACCGAAGCAAGTTTTCAAAATGATTTTTAAGTTTTGAGCGGTCGTTGAGATTCATTCCAGTTCAGTGAGACACGATGTTCACTATCCTATGCCTTTCATATACTCTTGCTTAAGTTCTATGGAAGTGATATGAACTTCATGAAACTTATGATGAACTTGTCCAATCTTCTTCGGCGAATCATTGCTGACAATTTTACGATGTATCATCTCTCTCCTCATCCGATATCGTATCATTTCCGAAGTCTCCGCTACGGCCTTATCCTTAGTACTAACCTCTACCCTCCATGATAACGCCTCATCGTCACTATGGAAGGGAGAAACCACAGACGACATTTACTGAACCAAATCCTTTTCTCCACTCAACGATCAGTGGAGCACTGCTAACTGCCGTTAGAATAGTTCCGTTTATTCGGGTTTCTCCTGCGTTGATTCATTTTTATGGACAACAGCTTCGCCAATGTTGGAGCTAGCGTCGTCAGGTCCAGGTCAGGTCGTTAGCACATTCATCATTACCATCACTCTCCTCCGTATCTGTTCAATCGACCAAAAGTTGAGCTAATCCTTCCGATTCTGACGATGACTATGCAATTTTTTCTCTTTTAATTCTTTCAGTTTATTCCCTTTTTGCCAATGAAGATTTTGTTTTATTCGTCATCTACCTGTTTTCTTCGGATACTTTATTGGTTTCTGAATTCATTGTTATCACATCTAAATACATAAATTTCGACACCTCCCCATTTACTCTATTACGAGAGCCACATAAGATGAAGATACCAACTTCAGCGTGCGACGGACAACAGGCAGAGATTTAAATAACCAGTATAGCAAACAGCTGTTCCAATGCATTCCACTGCTGATTCGAAATTTGAAAGGCAATAAATCATGCACTCATTATATCCCTGATGAAGAAAATAAATAGAAAAACATTTGCAAGAGAGGATGAACAAAAAGGTCCCAGAAATAAAATAGAGGTCCTTGAATTCCCAGCTTAATACGTCTACGTGGGCTCAGAAGAGGGACGTCTGCGCCCTAGGTAGCTATAATCAGGGTCTTAGCCAGGGCATACAGAGAAACTGTTCGTGAGGGACGTCTACACTAGTGAGAAAATACCCGCGACCAGAAGCGCCACATCACTGGCTATTGGGAAGCAGGGAAAGTCCAGAGGAAGACGAGGAAGCGCATCAAGGCTGCGGCTCAAGTAGAGGTGGACGAAAGGCCTCTTTCCCGAACAGATAACAATCATCTACCAGGCTGCAATTACGAACGAAACCTTTTCGACGAATCTTTTTTCCTTCATAATCAATGAAACCATTCCTTGGGCAGAGAGTCCAGGTTGATTTTATCCGGAGCAAAGACAGAAACAATCAAAACAGAACCTACCCGTAAGTAGTCCAGTTTTGCATTAAATATTCTGACAAATGAAAATAAGTCACTGGAGAGTTTTGGCAGTCTTGGAGACATCTGGTATGCAAATAGCAGAATTTGTTTTAATAATGCAAGATCCTCTTAGGAGCTAGCACGAAAATAGGGACTGTACAGGCGCATATAAAATATCGTTGGGACTAACTTTAAGAGGCAGTGGGGGATGGAGTGGCTAGAAGAGTTCACTAAACAACGAGACTGAAGGTCCAATGAAGAAGATGTAGTTGAGACTCAATAAATTCCACTCTCTGCCTTCATTTGCTCTTCATATTCTTTAAGTCAGTCGGCAAGGTGACCCGTTTTAGGAGATGTAGATATGGAAACAAACACCCTGTAGACTAATCCACCGAGTGGTGCGCTCCAGGAGCGAGTGGAATGAGTGCTGGGCAACAGTTATGAAAAGGAGAGTGGACGTGGAAAAACAAATTCAATGGAAGAAAATGGTCTGAACGTTAACTATTTTTTTTTGTAGCTTGAATGAAGAAATAATCGCTGTACCTATCAAATCGGCAAATTATCTCTCTTATTTCTTTGAACCTATCAGTTTTAGAGATATACCATAACGTAGAATATACAATAGGTAGTACCCTTTCCATCACTCTAAAATCTTCGTCTAAATTCTCCAAGAATGTAATTTTAGTCCAGCATGTAGTCCTTACATAATCTGTTCGCACATTACATTTTTTAAAAGAGGAGTGCAGATTTCCTTCATATTTTGTACATATAGTCAGCTAATGTTGGCGATGACTACTTGTCATCCGCGAGCAGCAAAAATGATAAGCATACAATTCATTTGCATGATGAATGACTGCTATTTTGTTGCCACTAGTTGTTCATTATGAGAACGTTCTTCGAATGCTTTCTTAAAATTCAAGATTGGCGTCGATTTTATTCCAGAAACCCAGATGACTGTGGAAGCACAGTTCCTTTTATCCAGGGTGATCAAGATATAACAATCAATAATGGGCTCGTTATTTTGCACGCAAGAGATAATAACTGTTTAAATATAGCCAGTTTTCTAGGCATAAAAGAATAACTAGTTATTCACTTTCCCAACCCCGGAAAGGAATGGCGCATGTTCGATTCCTCTGATAATTTTGCACTAAAAGTAACCAATTTTTTCGATCATATATCGGCATGGACTGATCGTAATCCAAATAAAGGCCAGCAGTCATTTTACAATAATTTTGGAATGCTAAGGGACAAAAAGTTGGCACACTCATTGGCAAAAATTTAATACGGAAAACGCTCCCCACATCTCGACCCATACACGTAACTGCACCAGTAAACCTCGCTTAAGTAAGGAGATACTAGTTCCCATACATCACTGTTGACAGTGACAGAACTTTAAGAACAAAATATTTCACGTGACTTCGGGAAAACGAATGAAGGAACTACGTACATACATCGCATTTACCACGGACACGAGAATTCTTTCCCAGCCGGCAATATATTAGGCAAGGATTTCCCTCGAATCGAGGACGAGGCGAATCCGGGACGACCACAAGGCTAGTACTGGGCATGCACGCTCTGTGTGGAGGAGAATAGTCGCCCAGGCGTCGGCGGCAGGGCAGGACAGGATCCACGGAGAAGTTATCCAATTGGGCAAAGGTAATGGAAGGAACGGAGACGGGGTCGAGAAGGCCATGCGCGGCGGCTGCAGATCGAGTGATTATGAGAGGAGAGGAGCGGGGTGCGGGGGCGGGTGTGGCGGCGTGAAAAGGCGGAAGAGAGTGGGCGGGAGACGAAGGGGGGGGGAGAGGAGAAAAAAGGTGCGGAAGGAAGTGTGGATTAAAAAGATGGCAATGGATGTCGGCGATGGGGGTGCGGAGGCATTGCGTGCGCAGGCGTCGTGGGGGCGTCGGGGGGTGGGGTGAAGGGGGTGAGGAGGAGGAGGAGGGGGGCGGCCTCGGGTCGATACGGCTAGACCCGAGTAGACCCGCCGCCGCCGCGGGGTGAGGGGGAGGAGGCGACGTCAATGAGTATGACGTCACGGTCTGTGTCTACCCTACGCGTTCCTCGGCTGCGCCATCGCCGGGCGGAGGGGAAGGGAGGCGGCGGCGGCGCCCGTCCTCCCCTCCTCCCAACGGCCTCCCTCCCCTACCCACCTTCCCCGCCCCACAGGACCACGCCCCTCGCGCTCTCCCTGCCGAGGAACTAACCTCCTCCCGCCGCGCCGCCGTCTTTCGGCGGTCGGAGCGATTTTCACTCGAGGACAGACTTATATGATATATCGTGGGGAACACACATACAATACACATACGCGGTACACCATTAAAGAAAGTAGGCTTTCTTGAGCGTATAATAGGAAGGTCCTCGGATGAAAGAATGAAAGAGAGATGCTACTTCGCCCTGGTTAGACTACACCTCGAATACGCCGCGAGCATTTGAGACCCTGATCAAATAGATTTAACCAATAAAATTAACGAAATACAAAGGAAAGCAGCGCGGTTCGTTAAAAACTGCTACGAACGTATATACATAGTGTTACACACCTGTTAGAGGGATAAAGGTGGGAGCCCCTAGAGACTCGGAGGCTGCACGCTAGCCTTAGGCTGCTAGAGATATTTAGAACTGGTGTGTTTCAGAGCGACACAGAATAGACACCTCACTACATTTCTAGGTCTGACAGAAGCGATTAAATAAGAGATACACTGCCGAACAGATAGGTACAAAAACTCGTTCTTTCCGCGAACAATAAGCGACCACAATGAAAATTGAGCTCCACTAAATACACTCCTATAATACATGTCACCATTTAACCTCCAAAAAACGTACACATTTACACGGCTAGTGACCTACCACCCCCCGCCATATGCCCAAGCGGTGGCTCGCGGGGAGTTATGTAGATGTAGACTTGCGTGAAACTCGGCATACGTGCACTTACCAGCAATATGCACGCATAAAAGCGAAAATAATGCATGTCACCCATTGGGATTCTTGGAAATATAATGCTGCTGGAAGACATTGCCTCACGGCACATGACGTACGCATTTCGCAACGATTCGGTTACTTTTGCACAGCTTTCTTCTCGACGCGAAATAATTCGTTTCATACTATTACTGTGGAGGCTGACAAATATGAAGGAAAATTTACGAGCAAACAACACGAATCTACACCTGATCTATGCTTAAATTTCAAATTTCCCGCCTCGAGCCCGAGTTATGACAATACTTTAATTGAGGCAAAAATTTTCAAAATATGTATGTATAGCTCTGGCATCAATTACACATCACTCCGCGCATAGTGATTTCCAACGAATAATCAGATGTACTTTAGAGGTGGAGCGTGGTCCAAGAATTATTTTCGACTCACTTGCAAGGCTATTAAAATGGGAAATCGAAGACTCACGACCGGTGATCCAAGCAACTGAAGGCGAATTCACGCACGGAAGTTACTTCAGCGACAGAAGCCTTGAAAGTCGCTCGCATGCGACACGCCGATGTGCAAGAACCGACTTCCACGGCAGTACAGAGGGTCGCTATAGTGGTAATGATAGACCGAGGGTCGCGCTCGCGAGGAAAGTACACTGGCTTCAATTTTGCCCACGAGTAACATAGAAGGAATAGCGGGAGACGATATGAGAAATTCAAAAGAGATCTAATGGCGGGCCATCCACAGCAGTGAAAACGGAAGAGGATGAGAATCGACCAAAAACCTACCAATCAGCTGCTACAATGGTTAAATGGGCATAGAATCACAGCTCGTATAGTGAAATCCTTTTCTTCACATGACTGCTACGGGAGATGGAAAATATGAAAAAAACTGATAAATTAGAAGGTGGACCCATATTTGTGCATGTCAATATTTATTTGTTCTGGAAAATGTTTTAAATACTCAAGGACTTAAAGATAAGCTATACAACCTTTTTATTATAGGATGATAATAATAACTATCACAATCCTTAAGGTTGATACGCTGTAATATTGCACGTGTATGCACACACAATGCACACTAATGTAATTTGCATCAATTTATTTGGTCCACGAACGCGGTGGGACTCGAACCGAGACGTGTACTAACGCCATTTTCGCCAAATTTAGGTAATATAATAAATAATTTAGGTAATAGAAACTGTAATATTCATTGTTCACTTACGGCATCTATTTCTTTGGGGATAACCGGAAGTTATGAGTAAGCAGAAGGATGCGCTGCAAGCAGCTATACGAGTTCAGATCTCGCTACGCCGCATTCAAACGGGTCATCTAAAAAGGAACTCCTTACCCATCCTTTGTCCCACATCATATCGACAGTCGATCCCTCGTATACGACCACAAATTAATGGATCGAAAACCCGATCCGTTGATCCGAAACAGCAAACAAAAAAGTTGCCAGTTGATCAGATGCCGTTCCCTTCATTTCGTGTAGATATCGGACAAAATGGACCGATCAGAAAATGAACGGGTCACACATACTACCTGTTCCGCACTATTATTTAAGGTAGTTTGAGCAAGATATCATTTCACCTAAAAATCAATTAATCCAGCCTCATATTTATGAAAAATACTTCACCTTGCTAAAGACACCAAAATATCAGCTCTTTCCCACTCTACTTTCCGAGATATTTGCCAAAATATACCAGCCATTTTACCCAGGAAATGGTACGTGTAAGCACCCCAGAGAGACTTAACATAAAAAATGATGAATTTCTAGCACATAAATATCGTCAAAAACTTAGTGTGTTGTTAGTATGCTTTATAAAAGATTTTTTAATATAACTCACATTGTCACCGCTGTAATTTATTCAGAATCACAAAAAACGTTCCGTTGTGAAGGAGTTTTGAACGTACAGCGAGAAAAAAATGAGTCAAGTGAAAGACTTATAGAGACCTTAACGTTAGGGCCACGTGCTACAATGCATGAAAGAAGCAGCGGAGGGTCGTGAATTGTGTTCATCAAGTTCCTTCGAGCACGAACAGAATGGCTAGACTAGAGGCGTGCCATTCAGGGGAGGGGGTGGGTATTGGAGCCATATTCCACCCAACCATTAGATAACGATCCTCGCGGAGGGCGGGGCATACACTCGTCCTTAAGAAAGAACCCGAAGAACATCTCAATGGAGTTCAGCTACGGTCCACTGCTCCCAAAGAACAGCACACTGAATAGAGTTCAGCTACGGCACGCTGTTCAGAAAGATTTGCGGAACAGTATGCTCAATGGAGCTCAGCTATGATACACTGCTCAGATAGAGGCGTTGATCATCATGTTCAATGGAGTTCAACAGAAGAGTTTCTCATAAAGATTCGTCGAACAGCTAGGCGTTCAGCTAAGGTAGCGTTGGGAAAAACTTGAATGGGTATGTTAGCTCGATGCTATTCTCATCGGAAATTATCCATGCATTCTTCGCCAAAACGTGGGATGGGCTACGATTCTAAGGAAAATAAAATGCAACGCTGTTTTATTCACATGCGTTTCTTTGGACAAAAAATATTCAATTAAGCGAAAATTTAAGTTCGATATGGGATATTCACTGTTAAGTTTAGAGTCGAATACTCAGTTAGACAGCGGAAACTTAAATTATTCCACATAACATTTAAGCATTCTCATGCTTTATTCATTCTCCGGAAGCATAGACAACAAATAACGTACAGCTATTCATCGTCGTGTACTTTGCAAAATAAAGCTATCAATACATTAATTCTTCCGAATTTTAACACAAAAGTTTGCTGAATTGCGGGTATAATGCAACTCGAAACCAAGAGTAACTGAGTATTCATACTCATAATGATTTCTGCATGGAGTTTGCACCGCGAACGTTCGAGCATAATTATTTTCTCAGTTATTATTGCCCTTTCAGCCGCGCCGTATTTCATAGAGTTTTTCATAGAATACAGAGAGAGAGAGAACGTTTCAGGTTCCGCAGAGAAAACTGTCGCAAGCGTCCTCTCTGCACATAATAATCTGCTGATTTGCGGTAAAGGTAATTTTCATATTTTTCTCATTTTTAGCTGATTATTTTTGCTCTACTAGGAGCCATAATTTCCAATGACTTTCTATTTTGAAGCTCAATCATCTAATGAAATGACAAAGAATACATGGGTTATAAAAGGAATTGGAGATGCTGTTCATCAAATACTATTTTATATTAGAGTTATGTTATTCAAATTTTAATTCAATGAGCGTTACTTTAATTTGCATATTATGGGTGATCACATCGGACCTGAAGCAGTTGGAGTAGATGAAAGTCTCCATTCTACTTTATTTTAGGAATATATAAATGATCTTCATAAGCTAATTTGATGACTTCAACTTCATAAAGCCCGCCCAACATTTAGAATTCAATGACTGTTCTTTCGGATCGGGGAGCCAATTTTGTAACTTAACGTTCGAGTGTAGAAGAGTCAATCCCGCTGAATTATGGGTAATATTTCGAAAACAATTGCATGTGCCTATTTCGTAACCCACGTTCGAACGTATTTTGAGAAAGATCCCAATTACGTCACACGAAACTAGGGGTGGGTCAGATTCTTCTTTTTGGTGAACAATTCCAATGGGGCGACACGGCCGTAAGGCTCTGCGTATTCATGTTCTATGCACCAGCGCCACTTCCTTGTAGCGGCAAGAAAAGCCAACTTGGCGCGAACTTAAACCCGTCCCGCGTCACCATTCACGCACGCACGAAACTATTTCTCGCATAATTCGTATTTTCATGCACAGGATTCGTGAACAGCCACCAAATAATTCAATTGAACAATCTAAAGTTACTCAGAAAAGGAAATAAAAACAAAAAGAGATTGCTGACAATTTTAAATAATTAATTTGACAAGGAAAAATTAACTATGACAACATACGCCACGTTTACAAAAAAATTAGTGAACGTGTAATCCCAATAGGCTGCTAAACCTGTTATCAAATTTTCCAGGGACATCTAATCATATCGTTGAACAAAAAAAACATCCCGGTCATCGAACACAAAAATAATTCACAATGTAGAATGTCTATTTACCTTACCGCACTGAACTTATCAATGCATAAGTCAGCTCACAATGCAGGAAACATTGATTTGGGGAGGAGTCCAAATCAAAGTCCCAGGGCAAATGTCATTGGAAGCATGCACCGACCTCATCGATGCAAAAGTCAGCTCAAAATGGACCAAAACACTGATTTTAAGGTCTCCCTCTGAGAAGTGCACAGAGCACACAAAATAATGGGGACTCTTATCGAGCTCCCATCGCCGTCCCAGGAGATCTGCCCAAAGACAAAACTTAGCCCATTCATTAGCCCTAAATAGACACAAAATCACGATTAGCCAAGGGGAAACTGGGAGCAAATAAGTTCCACTAACTCATAAACAATGAAAAGAGACAACACAAATCTTATATATCACCCACCAGACGGACGTATCTCTCAGGATCGGAAAGCCGAAGAAATAAATTTCTTTATCCTGACGGAGTCCAGCAATGTCATCATACCACCAATGCAGCACAATACTTTTTGCCCGGCATTTTGATGTCTCCTCCTAACGTGAATGGGATGCAATACACGCAAGTCACCTCCAAACGACTGTATAACCATGCGATCCTAAATTTTGCGTAATTAGGAATTTGGTGGAGTTCAAGATCTATGCCACTACTCGTCAAGTACATTTGTTTACAATATTCATTAGGACATATAATGAACTTCAACGTTCTTAAATATCAATCAGAATGAGTAGAATACACGCAGTTGGAAATAAATGAAGCATACAATCGAAACATCATAATATTGCCCTTAGTAACAGTATTTTGATCGGTTTAATCCTTTTTGAATTTGCGGGTGCCAACACCAGCGCTAAACGCTACTAGAGTCGCCTACTAATAAGAAGTATAATTTATTTTCCCTCGAGAAACTGGAACGCGATTTGGCCTTTATATCGCCCCTATGACAGTTCCTATTGATCCAGTACAGGTATTAGAGCAGTTCAAATGAACAGGGGGCCGATTAATGACTTGGCTTACGTTCGAACGCTAGGGATACGTTCACCTTAGATCGAGCTCACTTCGTTCGAGTGAAGTCTTTCGAGAGATTTTAGATGAGCGATCGTACAGCAGACCGTCGAGCGTTACGCTGTAGTCAGATGTACAGCACATTTCTCACTCGTTTCTCTTGAACGCATGCGCAATGAACCTATTTTTGGACGATCGCATTTATTTTGAACATTTTTGAATGGACATTAAGAAGAATTTTAAAATTTTCAATGCATATTAAATCGATTTATACTTGCTCACGAGTGTTCTAAATTGCCCTCAATGCCTTCATTTGATAATTTAAGTCCTAATACCTTGTCATTCTAAGAATCTAGTGGATGAAAACTATTACACCAGCTTCAATTGCCTCTTAGCAATTTTTCATTAAAACTATAATGTCTTTGCAAATGTTGAAAGCAGACAAAATATGATTAATCAGAGTGTTGCTGTACCTGAAGCTTCTTTAATGAATAATTATATACTTAATGGATCAATATGTGGAACATAATTTACGAAGTTCTCACCAGTAACATTCAATGAAGCATATGTATTCGAAGGGCATTATATTCTTTCCGTTCACATCACACCGTATTTCACTCCCAAAACAGCATTTTTCCTGATTAAAGTTTTCTGGGCATATGAAGATCCATATGAAACGGCTATTCCAAATGACCATTAGAACTTTACTTATTGAAAAAAGCAAACTTTTTTATCTTTAAGACGCGATATTCTCACATCCTTCCTGAAATCTTTCATTTTCTAAATAAAGCAAAAGCTCGACGGTTCTCTTAAAATGTCAATGTCCAAATCTTACGCTCGATAGAGTCCATTTAAATAATCTTGGGCATAATATCATAATATTAAATTTAATTTATGACATCGATGGATCAGGACATTCATGGATACTCAACAACTACCCTCCAAATAATTCCTTACCCAAAAGCATTCCCAAACCATTCCATCTACAACACTATATTCAAGGAAGACCAGCATATACCATATCTTCCGTTGGATTTTTTGGGCATTTTTTTATCATTGCCACAATTTCAACAAGCTCACACTCCAACATTAAACTGAGTTTTATTCAAATAATGGAACAATCTTTGCTAATGATAATAAGGCAAATAAATCCAAAAACACTTGGTAGAGGAGGCACAATTTAATCAATGTTAAATAATGAAACATCCTACATCGGATACAGACGTATTATAGCGCTTTCACTTATACGAATACGATCACTTGACTTCCAATGAAAACAAATTTAATAAAGTCGCTAACTTTCTGCCATGAATTTTCCATTCCATTACCAAGCTCCTATTTGTAGTCAGTAGTCGCAATCTTCAACGATATTTCTTGATTTCCAACAACACTTCAAACACACTGACTAACGTAACACTTCTCAATCCCAATCGCCGATTACTACACCCTTATGGCAGAAAATCACCACAGGCACTCGTGTAATCTATCACATACCATGTAAAATAACTTCTATCACTGAAATTCACTTGAACACCATTCAACATTCGTATCAACTACTTAAGGATATGATCGTATAAAACGCAATATTTCAAATCATAATGAAACAACACAGATAAGATGACAAAATAATCACCACCCTTTAACTTGGACGAAAACGATCACACAATTTACCCTAAAAAATGAATAAGCCTTGACATGGACAAATATTCAAATGCCTGCCGCTAATTGATTAGTAATCATTTGTCTTAAACGTAGATGGGCTGATTATTGTGGCAAAAACCCATTACGTACACAAATTTGCAATGTAATACAAATGTGACTGTTGCTACGGCAAGTTACTGAATTAAGATAAGAAACACTTCAAACTTTACCCTTTATTAAGGACGAAAAAACCCACATCTACTACTCAAAAGCAATCTTAAGTCACCAACTTCATTTTAATTGATATAGAATCCAAATCTTAACTAAGATATTAGATGGAACAACGTAATAATTGCATCTATTAGTCATCTCCGACATTTGTTACGTATTTATAACTCTTAAAGCGCAATACCTGTCACAATACACAAGCTCAAGAGATGAAGCATAGCTCTCATATGTTACTACATCGACACGAACACACACTAAATCCATCACAGCGCATAAGTAACAATTGAAATCACTGGTATACTAGAATAAATATTGCCCCTTGAACACACGATAAACTTTTGTTTCACTGTCCTCACCAATTGTGAAACCCTTGTCCTTGCAGAAATTAGATTAGGAACTACCAGCTGTAATTAAAGGTGAAAAGAAAACGCCACAACAGGATAGTTTGCTTCAATTGAATACAGTTAATAATCAAAACAATACACGTTATTGAAATACTTTTCCTTTATAATAATAAAAAGCATTCTAGGCCACCGACTATAATTGAAGTCAAGAATGATCTGTTATATTTCATATATAGTCCATAAAATATTCCAAACGACAATAGTTCTTCAAATACCAATCAATTAAGAAACAAAAAAAAACGTTCTTTGATCGAGAATGGCTGCTTCGACAGGTATTTTGTTGTCGAAGCCGAGGATTCGAGCGCGTGTCAAAATACGTTCGAACGTGGGTTACAAAATACGCACATGCCTATTTTGTAACCCACGTAGTATTTTGTAGTAGGCCTAATTGTTTCCGAAATATTGCCCATAATTCAGCGAGATGGACTCTTTTACACTCGAACGTTAAGTGACAAAATTGGCCCCTTGGTCTATCAGGGCCGACGTTTCGACACCCGACTCGAGTATCGTCCTCAGGGTTGAGGTAAATTCATATTTAGGGCATATTTCAACGGTTTTCCAGGTTTCCTTCTGCGTTGATTCATTCCCTTGAGCGGCAGTTTCGATATCACTCAGTGGGACTCAACTTCAGAAACGATATAAGTTCAACGGAAATTTAATCTATCATTAATACAGGATTAGCAAAAAGCTATAAATATAATTTTCAAGATAATAGCGTCGAATCTCATACCGGGTCACATACAAAACACACCTTAGGAAATGAAATGAATGCGACAAAAAGCGCTCTACAGGGGGATGTGCCAATTTAATAGCTGATTACCTTTCGAATATCTTACGCGTGAATCCATAGAAATATATTTCAATAAAAAAGTTATGGCTACACACTATGTGCACACATTTCACCCTGCCCGAAAGTGGAACATGAATATCGTTTGTATACGTATCAGTTTCTCCTTTCGTTCAACGTCCCTCTGTTTTGACGTTCGGACGCATAATCCAAGCCTCCTCCTACAAAACGAAAATCAGTCACTCTCACTGGTAACCATATTCTGTGGAGTGTTATACAAAAAACTCAAAGTTTTAAGTGTGGATACATAGGAGTTCAATGATTAGACTATTGATCGACGAAAATATTTGTCTTGATACAATATCATTTGAGTAAATAAAGAATTTCGTGAACTAATTAAACATCTGGAATCCACACCTATTATTCCTTAGAGAAAACATTTAACTACAAAAGTTACCCCACAAATAAGTGATGGAACAAAGAAGAAAACAGAAAAATTATTGTCAGAGGCTAAATACGTGGCTCTAGCGACAGACATGTCGACCTCAACAGCCACAGATGACTGCATTGTGTTTTAAAGCTCATTTTTTGGATTTAATTGACGATCATTGTCGCGTTTGTTTGGAACGCACAACATTTATGGGGCTGCAGCACTCCGGGAGGAATACATGCAACATCATCGCCTATATTATCAAAGATTGGGGTCGTCGGGCAAAATTGTATGCATTGCCTGAGATTACGGGAGAATGTAGTCTCTGCACTCGAAGGAAGTCCATTTGAACACATTTCCTGCTTAGCTCACACGCTTCAACTAGTGATCTAAGAAGGCATTCTCAACAAACAAACGTTAAAGGATCTCGTAGTAAAACGTCGTAGTAAAAAAAGGCACTAATCCTTTAACTTAAAAAATTCTAGTAAAACAAGAAAACAACTGAATGTAGCACAATTCCAGTTAAATATTAAACAACATAAGCTCATCAAGGATGAACTCACGGGATGAAACTCCCTCGTACGGATGAGGCGTCTTCTGGATCAGATTCAAGAGAAACCTCTAATCTCAGCTTCAATGTTGACTACCAGTACAGTCTGTACAATATCCATCGAGCAGTTGATAGACGTCTCAGACGTGTTTGAAAGAGTAACATTCGTTACTGGTGGAAGCGCAGTGACAATTTCTGAAGTCATCCCTCATGGGGATAGCATCATTAATTTGCCTAGACACTACTAAGTTACCGCATGGCAACCTTACACGCATCACCAATAATCTCCTATTTTTCTTTAAAAGCCGATATGAGATTCTGAAAAAAATAAAAGCTAAACATGTCCGCTAAAATGCTTGATCAAAGATTCGAAATCGAGATATTCCAAGAAGCACATACAATTGAAACAATGAGAAATCAATGGCCACCGAGTAAGCAGGTCCATGAGTCCCGACGTTTCGGAGAACGACTCGCTCTCCATCTTCAGGGGTGCCTCCTTCAAGGCTGTGGTCTCTCCCTCTCCATCCAATTGCCCTCGTTCCATTTCAGCTTCACTGCCACGTCAAGGCACGCGTCAGAGACGACAAGTTCTGAAGAGCAGCTTCCCCACTCCCAAGATTAAGTAGCCGGCTGTTGTGAACACTTCATCTAGTAGGCTGCCTTCATCGCTTGAGCTTTAGTTAGCACATGATTGATGATTACCTTCAAGCCCTTTCCATACACTCGCGAGTCTACTCCAGCGAAATTCTTCTCCTCGCTTCAGCGTCTTTCTGATCCAAGTCTGTCAGCAACTTCTCCTTTTATTCTCTATCTCAAAGAATCACTTTGTTTCCCTTATATTAATCTTCACGTTCAGGGTGCAGCTTGCATTAAACATAGAAGGGACATATTTAATGTCTCAAAACTTGAAGGATAAGTTCATTTGTTACTGCGTTAATAACAGCTACGTGTATCATCGTACACGAACTGGAGGAGAATAAGAACACACATAGTATGCAACAAACACTTTCTTATCAACACTTTCCATCATTAAAGCCACTGGTGAGGGCAATCTACCTCACATGGGACACGGATTTTTAGGAAGAGAACAATGTATGCTTTCTCCTATAACATATTAGTCATCTTAAACAGATTTATTCGGCTCCATTTTCATCGTAGGTTATCTTCGTATCTAGGGTTTAGGGATAATAGAAATCTTAAAGATAGGATTAATTTGTAATTATCAGTAGATGTCGACTAGTACGAGTCTGAGAGGATGGCAAAATAAACCGTCATTTACGTTGTTCAAGGCTGCAACTTGAAGATGGTACACAAGTTAAAGGTTCAGGCTTCACTTTGTGGGAAAGCGACACGCGAAAAGAGAACTCGATTTATACTTTCCACACTGTTTTATTCTCTCCGACCGTGGTTTCGACAAAGTTATGTCATTATCAAGGTATAGATTAACATTTTCGTTGTCCATATATACCAAACAGAGGGTGGGCGGGGGAGACGAGGGAGGGAGGGAGGGAGGGTGGAGAAAGGAAAAGGTGGGAGGAGGGAAAGAAAAGGTTGGTTGAAAGGAGAATGACGTCAATGGAGATGAGTAAGGGAGAAACAACACTCAACAAATAAATAAAACAGGAAAGTCCTTTCACTTGAAGATAGTAATTTTTGAGACACCATAATAACAAGTGAAGGTGAAACCATCAAAATAGTGAAAAAAGTATTTTCAAGCCATGGAACCTGACCACGGCAGGTAGCCGCCATTGATTAAGCACGCTTCTCAAACCGATTGAAAGTTTTTAGGCGATGGCCGTTTGTCGCTTGCTCACCTTGCAAGGGCGGAGGGAAGAGGGGAAGGGGGGTGGGTGCAGAAGAGGCGCCGGGTCAACGCTCTGGCTGCGGGAGAGCGCGGCGTATTGACACAAACCACCCATCGCCGGGAGAGCACCGCACACGGCCTCCAAAGCACTCACCGCCCCCAGAGCATCGCGGGGCGAGACGAGCAATACGGAAGCGAAGGGGGGCGACGGCCCCGCGGCGCGTGGGGACGAGAGGGCGGGGCGATGCCACCCAATGCGACTATTTTTAGACCAACCCGCTCCTCAACTACCCCCCTCCCCCCACAACTCGTGCGCGAGTATGAATTCCTTGTCGGTTTATTTCCCTTCCTCGTCGCCCTCGAACCTCTTCTCATCCGAGAAGACACGATGCGAGCTTCGAAACAGGCGCGGGGGTTTGGAGGGGGGGCGGGGGGGCAGTGCAGTGTCGCAAGCCCGCTACTCTTGTCAAAAACGGTGGCCCTCACCTAATTTACATTCGTAACGGATGACGACGGTAATGAGGCAAAAAGTCTTCGCTCTCGGCCAATATCAGACGACGTATCATATCTGCCGGAGGTCATTGCAACTTTGTTTTTACGCCCACTCATTCAACACACCGCATGACGTTCATCAACTACGCAGCATAGTTTGTAAGTTGTTGCAAAGCCTTGAACGTAAAAATGTTGGAACGATTGACGATAGAATGTTTCTTGGTTAGTAGATTTTATTTGGCGCGTTGCATGTGTGGTACGCTGGTTTCAATGTAGTTTCGGTGTTCTGCCGTATAATTCATGCATGCCTGGTGTGGAAGCACCCCCTGCCATACAACCTATGGGTGGCTTGCAGGGTATGACGTAGATGTAGATGTATAATGTAATATGATTTTCGCCTCCCTGGGAACAAGCCTCTGCTGCCACACCGCAAGGGGCACAACATTCCAGGACCATTCCACAACGGTAAAAACGTAAGACAGGCAGTGAGTGCTGTGCACAGCACATTCAAAATCAAAAGGCATTGTTACATTATGTATCTAAGTAGATGGAGGAAAAGAGGCAACGAAAAAATTTATAGGTCACCTAAAGAGGCCCTTTCGCTAGTAAATTCTGGCGATTTCAGTAAAGGCCAGTATTCACTTCTAGGAGAAAGCGGCATACAAATACGGGCATTAGCTCTACCCAAGCTACAAGAGAGTACAATTTACAAAATATTCAACCTAATTAAAGAGAGTTGTTGTTCGTGAAGAAAAGTGTAAAGTGGATTTTTCTGAACACCTTACTTATACACCCCGCTTCCAGAATCTTAGATGCAGCATCAGTTCAGGTGAAGAAGCATGAAAAACGCTGCACCTTCCCTTTGCCGTAGGTACAGATTGGATGCTGGGTCGGTGCATTCTTGAATATGAACTCACTCTCAAAGGTGAAGTTTAGTGACGGAAGTAAGCACCAGATGGATAAAAAGTTAAAGAATCATCCGAAATTTAATCAATTCTAAAACGATTATAGAGACACTAAAGCAGGCATATGGAGCATCCAATGATGGAGACACAGAGAGAAGTATTTAGGTGGATCCTATGGAATCTTCAGAAGTTACAGGTTTGTCTCGATTACTTACGTTGCAGAATGGTTCATCAGTTTACATGACATTGATGGCAATAAGCCAAATATCATTACGTGTTTAATAAATACGGTATGCTGTGCAATGATTTGACGACAGATTTAATTTTTCATGAGGGACCAATGAGGATTTCATATTTCGGTTTCCAATCATTCTGAAGACCTTAACCAGCGGCCATTCCATTGATTGAGCTGCCCACTGAAAAATCACATTAAAGCTAAATATTTCACTCCACTTTCCACTCTTCTTTCGGGATTCGGACGCGTCGTTGTTTTTCTGACGTTTCTCCTCCTATCCTGGAGGCGTCTTCTGGTCGAAGATGCAGCGCTTCTTTTTGGTCCGGTTTATATAGTAGAGTCAGTCGCTTCTAATTGGCTGTCGGTCTTGGGACCAAGACCATTTTTGGCACCATTTTTCATCTTCCTCTCTCTGACTGGTGCCAGCACTCTTGTCCATGTTGTCGCTAAGTAGTAGACATCTTCCCTGTTCATGTAGTTGGGATGTTTATTGATTTCGATAGCTTCCTTGATGAGTCGTGGGAAGTATCCATTTTCACCGCTCAGTACTTCGGTTTCTTTGAAGCAGATTGAGTGCCCAGGTCAAGACCAAGCATGCTCGGCAACAGCTGAGAGATGTAACTGCTTCTTTTCTGTCGCCTTCTGGTGTTCTTTCACTCTGCATGCGATCGCCCTCCCACTCTGACCCACATAGGATTTCCCACAGGTGCAGTTAATCTTCTAAGCTCCCTCCTTCTTGGTGCCGGGAATCCGCTGCTTTGGACTGGGCATAATGTCGCCAATTATCTTGGTGGTGAAAACCTGGTTACTACGTTGTATTTCTTCGAAATTCTGCCAATTGTTTCCGATGTCCCTGCGACGTAGGGAATGGCGGCGTAGGCTGAGGGTTTTTCCTCTCTATCAGTTGATGAGATGGTTTCAATTTCCCCCCAGTTCTCTAACCTGAATAACCTCTAAAGAATGGAAAGAATACCTGCTCGCCGCGGAAACCTTAAACAGAACTTTATTTCACTCCACGTTTGGCACGACACGCCTTCCCCAGTGAACGAGGTTCTCATACTCGTGCATGGAGCGGCCACAGCTATGGAATCCATTATTCCAATCGGCCAGCTTTTGGAATAGGCACTGGAAGCGAGAAATAACGACATTGGCGCAAATTTGGGAAAAATACGCCAGAAAAATATCGAAATCGGCACACAATGAAGACCTGATTAGAAGATAAATGCTAACATCCGATTCAATTATTTCAACATCAAGCCTTTCTCAGTAAAATAAAGAGAGACTTGGCCCCATGCATTCAAAGACATTTGATATTGAGGGATAACGAAAGCGAGTCCCAAACTGAGATCGAACTGAGAGACGACTCGGAGGAGGAAACCACTCTGTTTTCAGATTCTTACAAGCTCGCGATTCTAGTTTCGCAACTTAGTTTTTCCAAGTAATATTCTTAAGCAGTAGTTTTACGTAGGGATTCGGAAAAGATACTTTACTCTTATCAATAATTTATTTCGATTCCGAATACTGTATTACCCGATAATTTTCTTTCGATAATTTACTAAAAAAGAGTGCTCACACTGTGGTATCGAAACCTTGGGTATCGAATAAAATAGAGCGCTAATCGAAGGGGATATCGATACGTTTCATGCGATACTACATCCATCGTTTTTGGGTTAGGTGGCGAGGCGTTGGTTGGTCGCGAGTTCCTCCCGCGATTCCTCCCGCGCGCGCCGCACAGTGGACTGGCATCGAAAAAAGCTGCCCTAAGGACTGTTTAACACATCCAATGTTCGTCCCAGAGCAAAAATTAGCGCACATACAGAATCTCAAAGCAATCGGACCAATCGTCCAGAAGGCTAAGCCGGAATACACGTACATACAAACAAACATACATACCCACATACATACGTGGCACAGGTGACGAAGGCGATGAAGTCGGCGATCGAGGGCACGACCTGCTTTAAGTTGCATGTAGTGGCCCATGTTGGGACCAATGACGTTGTGGGTCAGGGATCAGAGGAGATTTTAGACTCTGTGAGAGATCTATGCACAGAGTTCCGCCGTATTCGCAGCGACTCTGGAACTAATACGAGGCTCATGATATGCAGCATGGTACCAAGGACGGATCGGGGTTCAACGGTTTGGAGCCGAGTGGAAGGTATAAACTAGAGGCTATTTGATGTCTGCGGGAGCGAGGGATCTGGGTTCTTGGACCTTAGGCCGGTGCTGAATTCGTGTTGAGTGCCATTAAATCGCTCGGGTGTCCATTATTCGTACGAGGCATCGCAGAAGGAAGCGCGCGGTATATTTGAGCATACCCGTCGAGTTGAGCATAGACGGTAGGCGAGAGAGGAGGTCAGTTAGTGGGAACGAAATCAGTGCATTTCCAGAAAGTCAGATAATAATGAGTAAACAAAATTTAGGGCCTAGGAAAAGCTTTATAGATGACAATAAATTATAAATGTTTAGGGTAGAGAGAAGGACAGTGAGTAGATCAAATAGTGGGTTATTAAATAACGGGATCGCCGTAAATAATAGTAGCAATGAGAGATCTGTTAGAAATCAGAATAACTTAGTATCCGAGTGAAATAGAAGCGGCTCAGGCAAATCAATAACTGCTTCCATCAAAGTATTAAAATACTCTAAACAAGGAAACTGTAAGTTAAATGCAAAGAATTCGATTTCCATAGTGGTAGCCAATTGCCGTATTATAAAAAACAAAGTCCCCGAGTTTCACCATCTCATCTTAAGCATGGACGCTGATGTAGTGGTAGGAACAGAAAGCTGGTTGTCGAGTGAAATATCGGATAGCGAGACCTTTCCAAAATCATATGCAATGTATAGAAAAGACCGATTAGCGAGAGCATGAAGAGGTGTGTTTAAAGCTGAAAAAGATGAGATTGTAAGTAGAGCTGAAATATTCCCAGAAAGTGATGTAGAAAGTGTGTGGTGTTCCATCAATTGATCGTCGAAAAGATTTTTATAAACGCATTTTCCAGGCAACCCAATTCAAGTTTAACACAGTTTTGCAGTTAGAAAAACAGGTGAAGCATTTCATTAATCAAAACAACGAATGTAATATTATTATCGGTGGTGATTTCAGCATTCCCCCTTTAGACTGGAAGACGTATAGTTTAAAAAATGGCGGAATAGATAAGGAGTTGAGAGACACTCTTCTCTATACTCTTAAATCAAACTCTTGAAATCAATTAGTAACAACATCCACGAGAGGAAAGAACGCTTTAGATTTTTTGGCAACAAAGATACCTGAACCAGTTCTTAATGTTAAAACAGTGAATGGAATTAGAGACCACAAAGCAGTTAGTGCTAAATTTCATATAAGCACTGACACAAGGGTACACACAAAAAGAAAAATATACAACTCCGCCAGTTGGCGGTCGCAGAGCATCAGTGGAGTGAGTCCGCACATAACATTGATAACGGCAACACCACTTTATTTACAAAAGAAGCCCGCTATCTCCCTAGAATCATACGTGAAGCAATTGAAATAGCGAAAACCCTGAAAATTTTCAACCGAGAGGACGGCTACACTCACGCCACGGCGCACAGTGGTTTGAGAACCCACTTTAGCGGTCCAAAATCGATTTTTTCAAAATGCTGTATTTATGATGTAGATGGTTTTACAATAAGAGAATGGATCATTCCATTGTAAACCAAATGAAATTTCATTCAATGATGACACATGTCCGACTAGTATAGCTCCTTTGAAAGCTCGTGGCCCGTGCGCAGAAACCCTTTTTTGACCTGGACGAGTCTATTTTCGCGAACGGCGCTCGCTGGGGGTTTTGGGAGAAAAAGACCATTCGCCCTCACATTCTACGGCTTGCCTTCCCCTCCAAGTTTCCTCCCCCAAGCGCACCCTCCCCTCCACTCGTCAACGTTCCGCGCATTTAGGGGCCACGAGCTTTCAAACAATCTGTACAGACAGACATCTGGAGAATCAGCGTTACAACTTAAAAATCATTTTCTCGAGCTCGAAAAGGAAGCCTAATATAACTTGACGAAGGCATTTTTCCACCATAAAATTACATGATTCACTCATTTTGAAACCTATACTACATTTTTACTCGGCCGAATCGTCTCTTCCTGAGGTATTCAAGTGACAGTGGCCATATATTATAAAATGGTGCTACACCACGCACTTTACCGGCATCAATTAGGCGTTTCAATCAATAGGCACGACTTATTTACACAAGGAATTGAGCATGGTGAGTCCCAGCATTATTCCAAAGAATTTGAAAATATGTAGATACTTAACGTGTGTTAAATACCTATTCATTTTCAGTGTAGGATATCCCCACGTCTGCAACGGGCCGCGGGTCAAACGCTCACCAAGGACTTCAAGATCCGAGGAATAACCTCGGGACACTGACTGCCTGCGAATGCAAATCCATATCATATCGATGAAGGACAGATCTGATGCCAGCCCAGAAAAAGATGTCAGTGAAGGCTGTTCGGGTTCTGCATTGGGTCAGGCTGCATTCCTGCGACGTGATTGACCCGGCAGCGAAGCCGAACTGTCTTCATTAAACGCGCCACAATGCCACTCCAAACCGGTCGGGGAGGCGGGTAAGCCGCGGCCGACGATGAGCACGAGCCCGGCAATGCTAACGGGTAGGTCTGGGCGGTTTTCCAATAAATTGGCTCCAATATCATTATTTTTTTCATATTGGGGTTCCAAAATCACTATTTTGGAACGACCAATACCAATATCCTGTATTGAATATTGATAGTCGGAAAACCCAATATTTGTAATAGGAATATTGAATATTGGATGGTGGCGAGGATGGTGGTCGGAGAGCGCCCTAATCTTTGAAAACAGACGGCGCGCAGTGCAGCACTTCCTTTTCCACCATTATTCATAGCAATAACTGGGGAAAAGAAGCTTAAGTACATTGGTTTATTTGTTTTATCAACAGAATTTTACATAGTTAATCAAGTCCCTTATCGAAGTAACTCCCCACGGCTCAAATACACTTCTGCCACCGTTTTTTATTTTTACCAGCTATTATATCTATTTTCAATTTTTTGCAATACACCAATATTTCATTTTGTCATAATTTCCAACATTACAATACTTACAATATTCAATAGTCCAATACAGGTTGTTGATATTGGTCCATTTTCAATATTTTAAGATATTGGATATTGATATAAGGATTCAAATACCGCCCAGCTCTACCAATGGGTGGCCAGCGACTCCGCGGGGCGTGTCAAGCCTCCGAAATAACACTATAGCGAGGGTTCCTAGAGCTTGACCATGGCCACTTGGGCGCAAATAGTTCAAGTTAACTATTAAAGCGCAAACCGGATGATAACATGTACGAATGGAATTGATATGTCAACAGATAACAAGGTTATCCAAGACCAAGATACCTCAAGGGTCGAAGGAATTGACACTAAAATGTCCAAGGTAGTTTTTTCCGCGACTTTTCATTGCTAATATTTTCCCACATTCACATCTTTAATTACAGAAAATAAACCTTTCGTGACTTCCATTCATTTATCATGAAATTCAAGTTAATGAGGTCACTGTTGACTTGAATTTAATTCTTCATCCCATTTAAAATTAAACTTGAAACCCGGAGGTCGTCCGTTTAACCACCTCAGCTTCTGGGGATTACTTACTTTTATATACCTATTGTTTTAATCACGCTTTGACAAGCTTGAGACTTTTATTGCTTACTTAACACAATTAATATAGCGTTTACAATTTTATTTTAAAGATTCAACGATGATCTCAAGTTTCATTAACAAGTTATCGTCATTTTAAATGTGGCAGAGCACCTAATTCCATATCTACATCTACATTATACCCTGTGAGCCGCCGAATGGGCGTGTGGCAGGGCGTGTTAGGTCACTAGCCGTGTAAAGGTGTAAGTTTTTGGAGATGGAATGTATTATAGGAGTGTATTTAGTGGAGCTCAATTTTTATTGTGGTCGCTTATTGTTCGCGGAAAGAACGAGTTCTTGTACCTCTCTGTTTGGCAGTGTATCTCTCTTATTTTATCTGTCAGACCTAGAGATGTAGTGAGGAGTCATGATAATATTCTCTATGTCGCTCTGCAAAATCAGTTCCGAATTATCAAGCAACCAAAGCCTAGCATGTAGCCTCCGCGTCTTTAGGGGCTCCCACCTTATACCCTCTAAAAGTTGTGAGACACTATATCATGAATATATATTATGGATTGGGATCTCATTGCCAAAAACTGTTGTCTAGAATTCCGTAAACAAACAACTTTTTGGAAATTGTTGCCACCTAGTGATGAAAGACGGATGTTCAAATGTAAATACATACAGTCGACAGATTGTAAATAAAAACTTCTCACCGGTTTTGCCATGAATATATATTGGATTTTACATACAAGTAATCAGAATGTAGTGGATAAAAAATGTAGTAATATATGCGGGACGTAATTATACACTTTTTTAATATCGTCCCGTCTACAAATTTAATTACACAAGTGCACAATTAACTTCTCGGCACTTCGTGAATATCGCTATACGGAAATTTAAATAATAATGCGAGGTGACTTCATGAGTATTCCCAATGGCCATCATCGCAGTGTATGTAAAAAGGAATGCACTTACCGCCACCTTGAACAGATTCTTATTTTTCAATCCAAGTCTCCTATTTTGGGTCCTCGTAGACGCATACCCTAATTTGCAGCCTGGTACTTATTCTAAATTCCTTATTTAAGCCGAAAGGGCTTAATGAATCCAAATTAGAATCACAGTCTGGCAAACATCGTCGTCGGCACACGATGGACGTTACATAAGCCTATTATACATTTTCTGTAATAGATATTTCCTCTCTAGCATTTACAAAGTAACTTTTAGGTCACAAAAATAGCAAGATATTATTCAAAACATCAAGTAATTCATATCTCCTCGATCGTTATTGAATATTCACCACAGTCTCACATTAGCAACAATTAATTACGTCTATTTACAATAACAACTGAACAGACTCTAATCGAAGTGGCGCAAAAGATCTGGGTGAACTAAAAGTGGAAATTTAAGCAACACGTAGCCTAGGCAACAATGCCAAACATCCGAATCCATAATATATATTCATGCACTATATGTACGCGCGTAGCAGGTTTTAACGGAGCGCGCTGCTTTGCCTTGCATTTTATTAATTTTTTTGGTTAAATCTATTTGACCAGGGTCCCAAATGCTCGCGGCGTATTCGCGATGTGGCCTAACCAGAGCGAAGTTGCATCTCTCTTTGACTTTTTCATCCGAGGACCTTCCTATTATACGTTTAACAAAACCTAGTTTCTTTAATACTGCGCCACATATGTCCTCTATGTGTAATCCCCACGATATATCAGAAGTTAAGGTAATTCCAAGATATTTTACTGTATCTGAAGATTTTATGTTTACTCCACCCACAGTATAGGTATGGCATTTGTGTGATGGCTTTCGCAGGAAGTGATTGTGATAAATGGCTTTCGCAGATGGCTTTCGCAGTGAAGTGATTTGACCGGAAG
Source organism: Ceriagrion tenellum (assembly GCA_963169105.1). Classification (NCBI taxonomy): domain Eukaryota; kingdom Metazoa; phylum Arthropoda; class Insecta; order Odonata; family Coenagrionidae; genus Ceriagrion; species Ceriagrion tenellum. The sequence goes on from OY720636.1 coordinate 159,332,548, forward strand.
TGAACTGTGTTGCATTTGTTGATATTTAATTCTAACCCCCACTCCTGACACCACGAATGAACGTTGTAGAGGTACGATGACAGAACTTCAAAGTCCGCGTCTTCGCTCATTTCACGGTAGAGATCTGTATCGTCCGCAAATAATTTTATTTTACCGCATTTGATGCATTGTACCTGTAATTATGATTGGATGTGCTGAAATACGAGTATTAAGAGTTATAGGAATTCAAACATGGCGGGTGAATTTTTTTGAAGAAAATGCCATGAGAAAAATTCGGCCTGGACCGGGAATCGAACCACGGACCTTTAGCTTGCCGGACCAATGCGCAGACCACTACGCTATCCGGGCTTCCTAATTCCTATGGCAATTTTAATGTATACAAGGCAAGATGTACCCTAGATCTAGTTGCCTTGTATCCACCAAAATTGCCATGGGAATAGGAAGCCCGGAAGGCGTAGTGGTCTGCGCATTGGTACGGCAAACCAAAGGTCCGTGGTTTGATTCCCGGTCCAGGCCGAATTTTTCTCATGGCAATTTCTTCAAGAGTTATAGGGCTTTCCACTCACCTACACCCTCCTACACCACCTACTCCATCTTCTTGCATGCCAACCCTGGTACCCTCTCGTTCTCAGCGCCTTCGTCTGTGAGTCAGAGGCCTCTAGCGTGGTGTCTTTCGCAGTGTTCACGGTCGTATTATGGCTTATATAAGTACGGTACAAACTGTTGCCGAAGCTCACAGGCGAAATGGAAACGATTCATTTATACTAACTATGGAGGACCTAGACGCATTCATCGCCATTTTGTACGGCAGAGGAATGTCAGGAGCAAACCCCTTCACACAGTTTATGGAATAAAAGTTTGGAAGTACCCTTCTGTAAGACATTAACTTCTAGAAATAGATACGCCGATTTTTTACAATACTTAAGATTAGATGAGAATCAACCCTCTCGATTCGTTTGTGGACAGATTAATTCGCTTTCTTTTCATCAGTACGGAACAGACACAATTGATGCGGATGCAGGGTTTGGTCCGTCCTTTTATATTATTCCGTTTTCGCGTCTTCGGGTAGAGGTGTGTCATGATTGGTCCGTACTGTTGAACAGCCGTGTCATGCTTCAGCGACCTGAAGAAGCCAGCTGGAACGCTGGCGAAATATTGTCCATAAAATAAATAAACGCGGAAGGAGACCCGAAAAACCATTCTCTTCGTTATTATTTAGTCAGCCATGATGCACAGTAAGCATAACGCCATAACCTTCATTTCAAAAAACTTTAGTCGAACACAATATTTTAATGACTCTCACTTCTTTGTAATTTCTCTTCTCATTTGCATACAATTCCCAAAAGGGAAGTGCCACCATCGTCCAGTTGCTTTGCAAGCCATATTGATGTGAAGAAATTGTCAGTGGTCCTGTTGCGACCTTTCGTTAGGTAAGGCTTCATTAGTTTCATCATGACACGATCGAGAAGACGTTCTTTCTTAGAACGAATACGGTCATGGCTAGTGTGAGAGAAACTATGCTATGGGTACTTACTCTCTTTGTCTACGGTCAACCAAAACTTTGGCCTACGTTTATTACATTTGTTCGCCATGAAATGAGTAAATGGACATCTGGCTTTCTAGGAAGCAGATATTCGTCAGCAGTTATGTCGTGCGGCCATACTTGGGTGGGAGAATTCAAAGTCAACGAAAAGCCGATTTGTGGCACTCGAGTTAATAGTTTCGGGATAAAAGTGCCAAAAGCCTAAAAAAATGGCACTTAAAAGCACATAACTTTTGTTTCTTCCTTTAGAAAAACGCTTTTGCTAGCCTTGGTATATTGTCCCGTCACAAGACAACGTAAGATTTTTTTAAACGGCTAATTGATGCCAGTCAAGTGCGTGGCGTAGCACCATTTAATAATATATGGCTGCTGTCACTTGTATACGTCAGGACGAGACGATTCGGCAGAGTAAAAATTTAGCATAGGTTTCAAAATGAGTGAATCATGTAATTTTATTGTGGAAAAATGCCTACGTCAAGTTGTATTTGGCTTCCTTTTTGAACGCGAGAAAATGATTTTTAAGCGGTAGCGCTGATTTTCCAGATGTCCGTCAGTACTACTACGGACACAGGTGATCATAGGATGAAATTTCATTTGGTTTACAATGGATTGATCAATTCTCTTATCATATAACCATCTACGTCATTAATTCAGCATTTTGAAAAAACGATTTTTGACCGCTAAAGTGGGTTCTCATCGGTTGAAATTTTTCGGGGTTTGCGCTATTTCAATTGCTTCACGTATGATTCTAGGTAGATAGCGGGCTTCTTTTGTCAAAAAGTGGTGTTGCCGAAATCAATGTTGTGTGTGGACTCACTCCACTGATGCTCTGCGACCGCCAACTGGCGGAGTTGTCTATTTTTCACGAGCCTCTTATGCTTTTGGGAGTCGGCATTACAGAGCTCTTGAGGTCTGGACAAAAAACAGTGAGTGCCCGATTGCCTAGTTGTAGTTGTTCTCGCAAACTCCCAAAAGACTTCTAATTGAGAGATGATTAGATCAATAGCAAACATAGTTCAGAATATGAAGAGCAATGCCTATAAAATGGATATAAAAAGAATATAACCCCAAAGGGTTATTCATTTTTTTGAAATACCTTACTACTGACCAGCGGAATAACAGGCGGGAAAAAAGATTAAAGGCTTCGAAACCTGTCCCGTAGGAGGTTGCTGAATGCACGGAAAAAATATGAAATGACGGAATAGAAATAAGAATGAAAAGTGTACTGAAGAGTAGAAGAGGAAAGGACGATAAGAAACCCTGGAGAGGAAAGAAGAACCAAACTGATTGGACTCACACTGGGTTGTTAGAGAATATAATTAAGGGAACAATAGAGGGCAAAGTCCCCATAGAAATAGCTAGGAGTGACCACATAGACCATGTAAAGAGAAAAGTATCTACGAAGAACTACCAAGAAGAAAGGGAATTAGTAATACTAGTATTAGTAGATAGGAAAGAATGGAGGGCTGTTGCCAACCAATCTTAGGATTGAACGACCAATGATGATAAGGCTTACGAATGGTCATTCAATCGTTCAGATTACGTAAGGGAGTCGAATACAAGCATTGAGCGATGTATTCGAGATGGGTTGACACTTGTCCCTTTGGCACATCTGTTGCCATTTCACTCTTCTTTCAAGGTTTCCCAGGGAAACAAACATTCGGTAACCATTTCACCAGCTAGCTATAACTGCAATTTATTGCACTGCACTAACCTAACGTAATTTCCAGGTTTTAAGGGCCGTCGTTTACTTTTAAGAACACAAATGCTCCCAGCGCAAGGCTATGGAGAATTTGACCGGCGGTAGGCAAAAAATGGCGGAATGCAACTCAACTTGATGGTGTAGTTGGCGCAATGTAGAGGACCATGGATGATGTCATCGTGTGCTGCCATCTGTTAAAGACATCTTTGAGACTGATTCCTAGTTTATTTTGGATTAGGTAGCCATTTAAGTAAGAAGTGGAAAATGGTTTTCGCTAAAATGGAAAAAATGCATTATCGTTCAGTGATTCGGGTTTTGCATTTGGATGGAAAAAGGAGTTAGGAGATAATAACGTAATTGTATGTGTTTATGGGGATCCTTTGCCATCAATTACAATAGTTAGATATTGGGTCAGCGAATTTAAAGGTGGTCGAAAAAAACATTTTCGATGAGGTTCATCCAGGACGCCCGGCACGTGTGGCTACCCAGAAAATCATTGAAAAAGTCCACGACCAGATGTGCACGTGAAGCACCAAAGCACGAGAAGTATCAAAGGCCATAGGTGTTTCGGAGGGAGGGGCAATTAATATTTCACACGATAAGATGGCGATGAAAAAGCTGTCCGCCCGATTGATCGCTCACGGCGGACAACATGCGACTGCGGATTTCAACTTCGAAAATGATTTGGAAGTTATTTTAGCGTAATATGTGCATCGAGTTGTCACCGTCGATGAGTTCAGGATTCATCACTGTATGCCGGAAACCAAGCAACAATGAAAACAATGGGCTACCTACGGTGCTCCAAAGAAGGCGAATACCGGAAAAGTTATGGCAACGATTTTAGGGATACTAAGGGCGTCTTACCAATGGGCTTCTTAGAAAAAGGATGAACAATCACAGGGACATACTACAGTGAGTTATTGGACAGCTTCAACAAGAAATTGAAGAGAGCACGGCCGCATTTGGCTAAGGAGAAAGTGCTGTCTCACCACGACAACTAACCAGCACTTCCATCCGGAGTTGTTTGCCGCAAAAATGCATGAATTGCGATACGAATTGCTGTCGCACCGCCCAGATTCGCCCTCCCTGACTCTGATTGTTTTGTTCCTTAATATAAGGAAATGTCTCGTATGAATAAAAATTGGCTCAAATTCGGAGCCTAAGGTCGAGACAGAAGTGTATTTGAGGGATCTCGACAGGGTTATTTGTGGAGGGATTAAAAATATAGTAGGGACGATGGGTGAAGGGCACATCCCAAAAAGGGGACTATGTTCAAAAATAAAGAAATTGTTTTTGTAAAATTGGGTTCTTCATTTATGACACGGGTACATATTGACCTGCCCTCTTATGTTTTTCACGCAATCAATCAATTTGCGACAAATGTTCCGCAAGCATTATCATTGTGCGAGCGTGTGAAGTGTGTACAAAATTAACATTAACATTTTGGTTAAAAAATTGTATTTTAACCGAACAATTCTATACGAATACTCTTCGTGACCTTTTCCTAAATGGTTTTCAATATCCATAAATATAATTACTATTCATTTGGTGAAGAAAATATTGCCAAAATATACATAACCGCCATAATTTGGCGGCACCCGTGAAAAAGATGTATTGAAAAACAAGCTAAGTGAATTGTATAAAACGGAAGTATATCACACTCAAACAAGCAAATTGGAATAAAATAGCTATTACAGGAATTTTTACATAGAAATATCCTCAACACAGGAAAAAATTACGACATATAAATAAAATATAAACATATTCTCGATAACATTTTTAGATAGTGTCTTTACGCTAAAATATAATAAATTTTAATTAAACACTACAGAGCCACATGGATTTCAGTTTGCAACAAAAAATACAAAATGCACATCAAATTAAGAGAAAAACATGGTAGTGTAATTGAGTACCATGGGTACTTTAGGTAAGCGAGAAATCTGGCCATGATAGGGTTAATCAACTCTACATGATTGCGACTAAATAGGTGAACATAGGCAATTATACGTTCAAACAACATTCTCTGGATTCCATTAACGAGAAAGGTTTGAATGGAAATGTCCACAATATCTCATAACCCATATTGTTGAATTTAATTAAAAAATAACGCATATTTTATTGATTCTGTCAGAGCTTAAGGAGTTCCTCAGGGGGGAAACAAATTCGTCACGGTACGGTTCGCCTCCATAGCGTCGGAAAATACATTTTTAGCGAGCAAGGGTCCACCGTTTTAACGATTATGACCTTAAAAACGAGTAATAATGGATGTTCTTTACGTATCGTATAGAAGAAAGATGTCGCCAGAGGTTGACCGTCTTCGATTTTCAAATTTCTGGCTCAGATTTGAGTTATTGTTAGCCAACGTTCAGGTAAGTTTTCTCACTAACCGAGAGGGATAAAAATTTTTATTTCGCATTGCCTTTCGGAGTGATATCTTTCAAACCAAATAAAGAAAACCCGAAGTCAATATCTGTAACGTAAATAGGGGCAGAGTGAAAATGAGGCCTGGAACGCTCCCCTTGGCCGTCACTACCATGACGCCTTAATGCCTTCGAGGATATCGACGTTGTAGTAAACCAAAACTTGGGTCTTCCACAGTTTTGAAGCTGTGGAAGACACAAAGTTTGATTTTCTACAATGTCGACCTTCCACCAGTGAAATCTTCTACTTTTGAATCGACATCGACGAGTTTAATCATTGCAGGGCAACTGACAGCTAAAAGATCTAACACTTAATTGCCTCTCTTAAGTTCGTCAACCACCAGAGTAAAGAGTGGTGAGAAAGTGTATTTAGTAAGGCCTCGTTCATATTATGCTTCCTTGAAGTTGTTTCTATCACATAGGTATCCCAATTTATAGCCGGGAGGTTGAAATATCCACCGATAATTATCACTCTTTTGAGTTCTCTCCAGGTAAATGGTGATAATCGAGTTTCTAATTGATACAAAACGTCTAATTGGGAATCCAGTGGTCTGTAAAATGAACATGTGCATTTCTTTTGTTTTGCTGTTTAATAGTACACCAAACGTTCTGTATTTCACTGTCGTCCAATATGTGTGCGGAACAACTAAAATACAATAAAACTGCTAAGAATACTCCGCCGCCCGCCAGTCCTGTCCGGTCGATCTCGTCCATAAGTTCTATATCCTGTTGGAAAAACTTCGCTATTGCTAATATCTTCTGCAAGCCGGCTCTCTGTTCCAATTACTACATCTGCGTTTTCAAATATAGGTATGCTCAACTCCAACACATTTGTTCCTTACGCTACAAAAATTTACTATTACTAAATTTATATCACATTTAGCTTTATGCATGTTGGTTGGCTGTTTTCTGTGATTCTGTGCAGTGGAATAATGGCAAGGCAGGGATTTACTTTGAAGCTATAATCTATTATAATTGTCTATTTATATTTTCGAAGGGGCTTCGGGTTTTTGTTTATCATATAATTTCATTGGACCTTTGGTTCATCCAAGGAGGGGATAGGTTTCAAATAATCGGGAGGAGTGGTTGAATTAATGACTTGGATGAGATGGTAAGGACAAGGTGTGAGAAGGCGAGGGAGGGTAGCGGTGGACTAGAGCGAGCAACGTGCGAGGAGATGGAGGCAGAGGATTGCGGGATGAACGACGAGACGACTGCGGAGGGTCGAACTCAGCAGACGTCGTGCAGCAGGCAAGCAAGCAGGGGCCGTCGGGAGGAATTCACACGGGTAGTAGTCTTGGCGGTGGGGAACGAGCGAAATTGGGGCTCACGTGAGCGAGGATTGGTGACGTTGGCCGGCAATGTTTCGATTTTCGACTGCCGCCGGGACATGACACAAACCCGCAGAAGGGAGCTAGTTGGAAAACGGTGGAATCGGACGACCGCCGAGAGTGAACGCTCATTCAACCGGGCGGTCGGGAAGAGTCCTCTCGACCTTGTCGGAGGACGCTTTTGCGTCGCTCCGAGGAGCCAGACGAGTCTTTTGAGAGATCATGATGGCGAGGAGACTTACGGCAGAGAGAAGTCATCCGATGTGGGCTGTTCGGGGGCGGTGAGCTGAGACCGCAGACGACGGGCGGAGGACATGATGTATGCCCCGCGAAGGGACAAAGGGGTGGACGGGGTGATGGGGGGAAGGGGTGGCGGACGGAGGGGTCACTTAAGGCAATTCGGTTCTACTCCTCCTCGCAACCATTGGGGGGACACCCCTCGATTGCCCCCTTCTACCATCCCCCATGCTGGTAGTCTTGATTGACTGAGAGGTCGTCCTCGGAGGCGCTTGAAGAGGTCACCGAGCCGTGGCGAGGATGTTAAGGCAAGCCGCGCACAAATAGGAAACAATGGAATGTCTTCTTCCGCACCATTTATACTCTCGAGACGTCAATAAATCCAATCCAAAGGACCAAAAATCGCTCCACAAAGGAGAGGCGAATGGAATAAAATATATGAACTACCGCCAAGAATGAATCATCACGACAATCCCTGAAAATTAACTCTGACAGTAACGGGAGTCTCCGGACTCCCGTTTTCAACTGTTAACGAACCTTCTATTTTATTAACTGCAAGAAGTTTCAACAAAATGTAAGTAAAATATTTAGCACTAAATACATCATATACTTAATATATAAAATCATTACCGAAAAACAGTTATTATAATAAACTTTATTAGGTAAATTGGAAGCTATGAACTAAGAAATTCTGCTTACCCGTGGGTGTACATAAATATTAGAGAAATAATAATTTACAAATCCAAAGAAAACTTGCACGAAAATTCTTTCCAAAAGCACTCTACATGTATGAGGGACGGCGAGTGATTTCATGACGTGCGCTCGGTTTTCAAGTTCATTCACGAAAGAATAATACCTAATGCTCCCCATGCAGTGTAGTGAACTTTAACAGGAGTCTGCCAGCTACCCGAGCCACTAGACGTTAACTGAAGCAACAGGGTAATGTTGAATCTATTTACCAGATACTTTTCAATCTCACTACTCACTTCTGACAACCATTGGGACGAAAGAGGTGTACCGACATAAAGTCAAAGACTGCAACCGACTAAATTGCCATTCGAGTCCACCCATCGGTCCTTGACCAGTCAGTGTTACCTCTGCATAAATGGCCTCCTTCCTGCCCTAGTGCAGACTTCAGCCAACATGTTCCTGAACGCCTCGAGTGGCAAATGTGAAGTCGTAAAGAAATATCATCGTTATATCCCATCTGAGAAATTTAGTCAGGCTCTGTGGGACCCTTATGCCCGTATTCCTAGGGGTTACCTGAGTATCCCCTTGCCAGGTAACACCTACGGGTCTTCTACGCTGAGCGATTCACAAAGCTTACCTGGGCATCCCCCAGCCAGGGGACGCCCGGGTAAGAGATTTGGCAACAATCCCGAGGAAAAATACATAAGAACATATCATTTAGTTCTTTCCCGGCGTATTATGCTGATGAAGACTTCTCGGCTCTGATTGGCTAGCGATGTTCTTCTTCCTCTCCGCCTTTATTCTGCGAAGGGCTGGGTTCCAAGCCTCGCTTAGCGCGTAGCCCGTGTTGTGGTTAAAGGTTTTCTTCTCCATCCGGATCTCTATGGCTTCCTTCGTCAGTCGTTCCCAGTATCCGTTGGATCGGCTATGTAGTTTAGTGTCGTCAAATATTATACGGTGGTCCTTGCTTAGACTATGTTCTGCCACCGCGGATTGTCCCGGATGGCATAGTCGGATGCTCCTCATGTGCTCCTTAACCCGCGTCTCAATGGTCCGGCCCGTCTCACCAATGTACACTTCATCACATTCGCAGGGAATTCGGTAAACTCCCGGTGTTTTAAGTCCGAAGTCATCCTTAACACGGACAAGTTTGCTCCTCAGTTTCTGAAGTGGCTTGTGAATGGTCCGGATGTTATACTTCCCTAGAATTCTAGAGATTTTCCCAGAAATAGTTGAGATGTATGGCAGAAAGGCGCTGGCAACCGGCTTGTCGTTGTCCTTCCTCAGGTGTTTCCTTCCGATCCGTGAAGGCCCTTTTCAGGGCCATGGTGATCTCCTTGCCCGAGGTGCCATTCTGTTGGAAGGTCTTCTTTAGGTGTTGAATTTCAGCTGGCAGGCTCTCTTGATCGGCAATTGACCGTGCTCTGTGTACCAACGTTGAAAGTACTACTCTCCGTTGTGATGGATGATGGTGACTATGCGCATTCAAATACAAATCCGTGTGGGTGGGCTTTTTATAAACTCTGTGCCCCAGAGAACCATCCTCCTTCTGGTAGATAAGAATATCTAGGAAGGGTAGAGTGCCGTCATTCTCCCTCTCCATAGTAAACTTGATGCTTCCGTGTTGTTGGTTCATGTGACTCAAGAAGGATTGGAGGGCCTCGGTTCCGTGAGACCACACGACGAACATCATCTATATATCGGTAGAAGCATTTGGGCTTCAATACAGCCGTGGAGAGGGCTTTGTCTTCGAAGTCTTCCATGAAAAGATTCGCTATTGCCGGTGAGAGTGGAGATCCCATCGCAACGCCCTCGGTCTGTTCGTAAAACCTTCCACAAGCGAAGTAAGTGACTTGTGGACATGGTGGAAGAGATTGACAGTTTTGGCATCAAAACGAGTCACCAGTAGTTGAAGAGTGTCCTCCAAGAGGACGCGAGTGAACAGGGACACCACGTCGAAACTGACCATGATGTCACCTGGTTCAAGTCGAATAGTACGGAGTGTCTTGATTAAGTCGGCCGAGTTATTGACGTGGAGCTCACATCTCCCGACGTAGGGTGAGAGAAGGCTGGTCAGGTATTTGGCGAGGCAATAAAAAGGTTGGTGAATTGATGGCACTCACGATGGGCTTGGAACCTTCCCAGAATAAAGGCGGAGAGAAAGAAGATCAGCGCCAGCCAATCAGAGCCGACCTGACCATTTTGGCGCGGAAACGACCAGTCATATAAGGAGGCACCATTTTCGACACTGACATGCCCTGAGGACGATGGCGGTGGTAGCTATCGAAACGTCGGCCCACGACCTGACCCGGTGAAAAACCCGAGAAGACTTCATCTACATTAGAACAGGTCCGCTGAATGGTTCTCGATTTTTTCGAAGCCCATTTTTCACCGTAGCCAAACGCGCTATAAACAATAACAGAGTATACTGTTACACGATGTTGATGAAAAATGATTGAAGGGCTATGAGAGAATGTTGATGATATTACTTAAATATTTATGTAATTTGAATGATGAGGAATACGAGGGTGATTCAATAAGTACCCGTTACTAATAAAAGTTGTTGATATTACCGTGTACTGCCTTTAATACTGTAGTAACAATTCGACCCACACGGGGGCAGCAGTGCTGCGTCAGGGGAGATTTGGGTAAGCTTCATGCCTTCACGCCCCCCTTCTTGTGTGGGCGTTTTCCTGCAGTGGGTTTTTTCCAATAAGGACGAAAGTCAATATCCTTAGGCTTTACCCACGTTTGCTCACATATTTTTACACTTGGTAACTTTGCTAACTTATAATTATGTTTGTTGAATGAAAACCGTACTGCTATGTCTCTCTTGCCATAATTGAGTGTATGTAATTCCAAGAGCAACATGACAATGTATTTAGCTGCAATAACTTTTATGTTTGACGAGGGGTTAGATGGAAGATGGGACTTTCTAGTCCCAATCTCGCCTAATAAAGACGTTTTATTATTATTATTATTATTATTATTACCGAGGAAATCGGCGGCCTGGGAGAGAGTTAGGGGACGGCAGTCCCCAGGGTAACGACTATGAATACCATTAGTTCGTAGGCTTCCGCGGATGCAGTGTTGACTGATCCTTTTTTCGGGATTCATTCCTCGATGTGTTTTAAGAAAACAATATTTCGCTGGTCCTTCTGCCAACTTCATCAGGTTAACTGAACTGACTTCTTATTCTCGCTCGTCTTTATATTTATGAGTCTGGACTCCCATTGTTGCCGGAATTTAAATTTGAAAAATTCGTTTTAGACTGCTGCTCACCGTGTAACCGTCTTCTCGGTTGACGTTCTCCGGTCTCTTCGCAATTTCTATAGCCTCCCTGATTAATCTTGTGCAATAGCGTATTTCCCTAGATATTAATCTTTTCACCTCAAAGTTGAAATTATGAGTGGGGCCGCTGAGATGGTGTTCGGCTATGGCAGAAATGCGGTAATTATTTTTTTTAATTGCCCGTTGATGCTCTTGGAGGCGTATTTTTAGGGCTCTGCATGTCTGGCCTACATATTAATGTCCACAGCTGCACAAAACTTCATATCTTCCTCCGTAGAGGTTCCGTGGAAGCGGGTCCTTAGCTTTCAGAAATACGTCCCCTGCCTTCGTCGTGCATATGAATCTGCTAACTATGTTGTAACTCGATAGAACTCTGGAGCTTTCTTTACGAATACCATTTCTGAGCCAAGGAGTTCCCCTACACCTGGGGATACACCCAGGTAACGACTATGAATACGGCCCTAATTCTCCAATTCTTAAATTTTGATTAGGAATTGTAGACTACGATGACAGAAAATATAAATGGGCCCATCACGAAATTTTCAGCAAATCACTACGTTAAAGCACTTATGAAACAATAAGCAGATGCTCACAGAAATGCATTTCAAAAATAGTGACTCGATCACACAACCAACTTTTCTATAAGATATAACAACCGTTCGATTCACTATAAGCGGTGGAAGACACATCACAACTAAGGCTGGCAACAATGGAGACAGGAAAGAAACGATAATGAATCTCAGCGTTCGCTCTGCAAGTGCTGCGGTCGTCATTTCAGCATGAAAAGAGGAGTGCTCGATTCTCACTCACTGTCAGTCTTATTCGATGAATTTTCTGGGATCCACAGATCGAAAGATTCCGAGTCGGTCTCAAGTCGCTAAAAACAATTGGTTTTTGAGTCAACCCTGCGTTAGTGTCTCCTTTGAGATGGTCGGAGAGGTAATCGTGAGTCGCTGAGAGATATTTTAACAACAATTCAAGGAGGCTAAATAATCTCAGACCATATTTCGCTTACGTAAATCTGGTTTCAGATAAAGTCAAATAGTCACCATAATGTCTTCAGATAAGGTCGAACACCTTAACTTCAGGCATATCGTGGAGAACGCACAAAAAAATTTTAGCACAAAAACATTTTAGCACAAAAAAGCAAACAAACATGATAACAAAAGCACTTAAGAAACTAGAGTTCATCAAGCGTACAATAGGAAGATCCTCGGACGAAGAAGTGAAAGAGAGATGCTACTTTGCTCTGATTAGGCCACATCTCGAATACGCCGAGAGCATTTGAGACACTGGACACAAAGATTTACCCAAAAAAATAAATAGAATACAGAGGAATGTTGCGCACTTTGTTAAAAAATGCTAGGAGATAACATAAAGTGATTCAAAGCTTTTAGAGGGACTAGGTCGGAAGAGACTCGGAGGATGTACGCTAGGTTTAGCTTGCTTGAGAATTTTACCACAGGTGTGTGTTTCAGAACGACACAGAGAATATAATTATGATACCATACTACATCTCTAGGTCTGACAGAAGCGATAAAATAAGAGATGTAAATTATCCAGCAGATAAGTGTAAACATTCGTTTTTTCCACGCACGACATGAGATGATAATTAAAATTGCCCTCCACTTAAAAATACTACAGTAAAACACCTCACAACTCCACCTCCCAAAATCTAATCTTTTACATCTGGACACGGCTGGTGTCCTAACACCCCCGACCACACGCCAATGGGTAGTGTGTGAATATAATCTGTTCATAAGGTGGAAATAACCATTAGCGAATTATTGCTAATAAACGATGCAAACATAACGATGCAAAAATTATATTTTAGAGTTATCGTCTTCATGAAAACACAGTTGTGACTTGGATTTACAGCGTGGAATTAAAAATTTCAGCAAAAATCATGAGTAAATACGCGTTTTTAACACGGCATTATACCTTGATATTTGCTAGTCGCCATTATAATAATGAGAAATGTATATTTTCTTTTTTATTTGAATATCTGCTCGCATGTAATCAAATTATTTCACAGTATATGTACACTGCCATGAGGCTACGTGTTAAAATGGAATTCAATTGCCAATGAAAACTAAGAAACGAGAAATAATTTTCACACTCATCCATACGAACCAATAATAAATACATGTGTGCAAAGTTTTCCGCAAATCTGTGCATTAACGAAAACCGCTCCAACCAATGCCTTAAATTCCGAATTTTCACCACGAAATTGGCGAAATAGAAATGGCGAAAACCAGTCGGAAAGTAGCAGCCGAGCGGTCTGCTGCCGAGGCCACCACAACTGTCGCATCGATTTCGAATGCATTCAGCCCTAAAGACGCCTGAACCACAAGAGGGAAAACGTCACCGTCCAGAGGAGAATTCATTGCAGAGGTACGCCGAAAAACCGACGATTGACCTGGACTTCGCGAAAATCGTACGGTTCGAATTTATCTAGCGACTTCCGTCCGACGATTGACATTTGAGATTTGAGTGGCTTCAATTAAGTTCGTCCGATTACCAGGAGACGTTATCTGCTGATAGGAGGGAGTTTCTAAAGAATCGAGCAGTTTACCTCGGTGTCTCGTTTCCAGCGATCCACAGTGAGCATCAGCGATCGCTGATCGTCGGCGATTTCGATTTTGACTGCACGACAGGGCGTTCCCTCCGCACGACCTATTGTCTCGCCCCCCCCCCCCCCTTTAGGGTAGTTTGAGCGATTTTGCTTGGACATTAATGAATTTGGTCTCAATTAAAAGAGAAATATCTCACCTATCCAATGACACCAGAAATTCTACCCCTTACCACATAAATTTCGGAGATATTTGCCAAAATATACCAGCCCTTTTACATGGGAAATGGTACGTGTATGCACTCCTGAGAGACATTATTTACAAAATTAGGAATTTCTAACACTTACATGTCGTCAAAAAAACTAACAGCGAGTAGCTTGTGTGTTTTCTTCCCTATATTTGAAAATTAATCATACTGTCACCGAAGTAGGTTCTTGGGTATCACGAAAAACCTTCCGTTTTGAAGGAGTTACAAACGCTCCGCGCGAAAAAAATGAGTCAAGTTAAAGACTTACTTAGATATTTTCATTTAATTACTTACAATTTCTTCCCTCTAACAGTTAACCTAACAGTTAACCTAACAGTTCCCTCTAACAGACACTATATGTACGCTCGTAACAGTCTTTAACGAAGCGTGCACCTTTCCTTTGTATTTTATTAATTTTTTTGGCTTTCATCTATTTGACCAGGGTCCCAAATGCTCGCGGCATATTCGAGGTGTGGCCGAATTCATGAAGAGGACATCGAAGTGTAGCCTGAAGACCGAAACATCCGCCTCATTGCTTTTCCCTGCTCTTTCCTCTTGCTGGCTTCCTTCGGCTGGCACGGACGACGAGTAAAAGCATCGGTTGACGTAATAATGCAAGAAAATCTACGTGCCTTCCGTTGAAAGCTAGAGGTTACATTTAACTCTTGCAAGATATACAAGTAACTCGGAGAGATCGATTCTATTCGGTTTTCCCGAGAACACGGTTTATTATTAATTTAGATATGTTTAAAAAATACACGAATAATCCAGTTTCAAAAAGTAAATGCTTCCAAATTTCAGGTGAGTTACCGATGGAAAACATCAAATAATTGCAAAATGAGACCGACAGCCCATGTTGAATCCAAAGGTAAATCGGAGGTAACAAAACTGGCGGCCCAGGCAACCGCTTCAACCATAGAGCTACTGCCATCTCTATTCTGAAATAACCATGTCATTTTTCAATCGTTAGGCCTCATCTGGAATATGCTGCCGGTGTATGGGATCCATATGAAGCGGGGTTGAGATCGGAATTACATCGCGTGCAACGAAGAGGAGCTAGGTTTGTAAAACGATGCTACGATAAGTTAGCTAGTGTGTCTGGTTTATAAGAAGGATTGGGATGGGAATCGCCATCACAGCGTAGACTAAATTATAGGCTTAACCTCCTAACTAAATTTCAGGAAAAACATTTCTCTGACGACGTAAAAAACATACTAATAACCCCCTCGTACTACGGCAGATTAGAACACGACAATAAAATTAGAGAGATAGATTGTAGAACCGATAGGTGTAAAATGTCATTTTTTTCCGCGTACCATTCGGGACCATAACAGCTATGATCATCGTCATGAATAGTACGAATAGTGACATTTGCTAGACTGTAGATCTTTCTCTTCATATTCTCTACGTTCTTATTTATGCATGATGTAAATATTGATGTTTTTATTTATGCATGATATTTTGAAACTGTAGTAGTAGCCTTTGTATCCCTTGCATGTTGGAACGACTGACGATAGAATGCTTCTTGGTAAGTAGATTTTTAACTGTCGCGTCGCATGTGTGGTATGCAGGTTTCAATGTAGTTTCGGTGTTCTGCCGCATAATAAACGAATGCCTGGTGTGAAAGCACCCCCTGCCACACACCCTTTGGGTGGCTTGCAGGGTATGACGTAGACGTAGATTCTCCACGCCCCCTCGCGCTCCCTGCCCTTCATACTTGGACTTCGAATGCGACGCACGACTGCCTCGCATTCGCAACGGGTCTTGTCGCAATTGTCTCGAATTGACCGGCGGAGGCGGACGTCTCGGGAGAAAGGCGGTCGGATGGAGCGATTTAAGGGGATGAGGCGGGATACGCTCCGAGGGTTGGAGAAGGCCGATCACGCCACGTGATCGACCTGAACGACGAAATCGGTCGGACGGAATAGACCTGGAGAGAGTGAATAATGACGGGAATCTACGTCAAAATAACGTATCAGAATCCGAAGAGATATTCATTGGAAATTTTTTTAAGTCCAACAACAGGGTGGCTACTGATATCCAACTTTTAAATTCCCTGATTGCTCCCTGACTTTTCCCAGATGGGGATTTACCAATTTCTCCGACCAATCGCCAAAAGGTTACCTATTATTGGAATATTTTTTCTTCTGAATTAAATTTTCTACAGCAGCTTTCAATTTTCAAATCATCGTCTCTTATTTTTAGAACTGCAAGCATGTTTATTTAATATAAGCTAGTGTGCTCCAGCCGTTACCTCTCGATCTGAGTTTCGGAAATGAAAATAAAACGCGAGGTAAAATTTTCCGAACAACATAGGCTTGGATTCCTTGTGATGAGCGTAATTCATTGTGATCATGAATTTTAACACAACTAGGCAAATATCGAAATAAGGATATACAAAAGGCATAATTTGTACGTCTGATTCACAACTAATAAGATACACAACTGAATATTTCACGAATTGATGGTGCTTATTCCATGCACGTCAGCGATGGACTTAAGTTTCCATTGATGAAATAAAGAGCGGGAAAGACTGGCTGATAAACGTAATGGCAGAAAAATAATGATGGTTCATATCCCAGTTTCTCTCTGACTGTTACGATAATTCCCTTACTTTCCCCTGATTTTTCCAGAAATTCAAAATTCCCTGACAATTCCAAGTTTTCACGGATTTCCCGGACGATCGCCACCCTGAATAACATGATACACCGTTACATAATATGAGAAGACGGTAAAAGACTTAAACTTAAAAAGAATATTCCCGAAAACCAACAAGCTAAACTAGTCTTGTTCCTCAAATTCGACCACGTACATCAGCGAAATATTTCAGCGATACTGAGATACAGTGAACTATAAGAAAGGTCTATTTCAATTCAGTCACTTAAACATTGCGAACGTAATATACGTTAAATTAAAAGGGAACGCAGATGAAAATAAGTGAAACAGCGTAAGAAGTTGAGAGGTGTGGAATACGCAAAATGGTAATAGACGATTATGCCTCATTAACTGGCGTTTCTCTAGGGTACCAAATCATGTTAGGGTAGTACGCAGAAATTCTATAGCACAAAGAGATACATGGACTACTAGAGGCAGAGACTAAAAGCAAATACTTAGGGCATATTTCGTGAGATATCTGATTAAAAGCGTATTTCAAGAAAGCTATTTCAAAGCTAATATTAAAAGAACTTATGCTGTAAATAAGTAATTAGTTGGACGCTTAGTAAAACTAACTAGGAATAGTTTTCCAGAAGAAGATCTTGGAGGAAAAATTGCGATTTCCCGATCGTCGAGGCTTATTTGTAGAGGGAAAAACCTTAGGTACAGCAAGCGAAATCTCTGAACGCTAATAAAATTGAATGGATAACACAAGAGGCTCATAATTATTAAGCTCAAGCCAAAACATTATTTTTT
The DNA here is from genome assembly GCA_963169105.1 of Ceriagrion tenellum. NCBI lineage: Eukaryota > Metazoa > Arthropoda > Insecta > Odonata > Coenagrionidae > Ceriagrion > Ceriagrion tenellum. Next base: position 159,349,993 of record OY720636.1, read on the forward strand.
ACACTGAAGTTACGAAAACAGCATACAACTCCAGTTCGAGTCCAGTGCAGTTTAATGGTCAATAAAAACGATAATTTCATAAATAACATCTCTGAAATATTTTCATAGAGTAATTAAAAATTTTAGCTATTTTAAGCTTTAATAAGTCATCACGATTTCCAATTTCCGGTCAGGGAAATTTCAAAGGTCCAGGTGAAGGTAAAATGTATATGCATAGAAAGACTAGCTTAAGTTGCCACCTTCGGTGGAAGTTAAGCCGTAAGGAAATTTTCCCTTTTCATTACTTCTTCGCCTTTGAATAACCAGATTGCAAGTTGCCTCATTGAAAGTTGCCCGATTGAAAGTCTTCCGTCATCATAATCCAGGAAGCATTTTTGAGCTATTCCAACAAACATTCTTTTCCTTATAGCTTTTATGCCACATCTTCATTTAAACACCAGAACGCAAATTCAGTCGTTCGGTCTCCACTTTTCCAAACTTCTTCCCCACTCAACAACAATAACGGGCTCTTAAATGGTGTTTATTTCAACTTACACGACACAACAACGAGTTTACTTTCAGTTTAAACAAAAACAGCTTAGAACGTGTGTAATAAGAAACAGCTTATACGCGGTTTGAACAATAAGTGCCTTTCAAGCACGCAATCTTCATTGGTCTGCAGGTAGTTTTGGCGCTGGCGCTCAATCGTAGCTTCTTCAATTTTTGGAGCAGGGACTTGAACGTTTATCGCCAACAAAACTCAAAGGGAAATGCAAATTTCTCATTCAGATTCTAAGACATTGCATTTGCTCTTTTAAATCCAAACGAAAGTCAAAACAAACTATTCAAACCGCTATTTGTCTTTCTTTAAATAGATAGATTAATAAATAGAATAATCTAAAAAGTCGAATTTCCTCGTTTTAACGCCTGCAAATCGAACACATTAAGACTTATAATTCTACTCACAATGCATAATCTTTAGCTTTGAAATACTAAAAAAGAGGGTACCCTAAAACGCATATCCTAAACCTCTGGAGTCAAAAACAATCGGGTGGGAATCGAACCCTGGATGCACATGCTCCAGCGCAATCACACAAACTAGCACACTTCCACCACTAGGCCACCCACGCTCTGCCAATCTCACTCTTGCTCAACTTATAATTCTCTATGCATAAATCAGGTGTTGCTAGATCTCGGCCACCTGCAACTTTGTAAGTGAAATTCCAAAAATCGTCCACTCTACGGCTCAAAAGTAACACATCTTAAAAAACAAATCACTATAAACACTGTCTCATTCGCTAGATCGCAAGTCTGCGCACAGCCAACGCCCAAATACTATCATGTGGATAATGAAATTAGTAAAAGAAATCCCATACATCATTAACCAAGCTAGTCTTAATAAAGTAAGCACACACGTCACTTTATCCTAGTTAGAGGGCAGCGATGAAGAAAGTACAGCACCCAAAACAGCTAGTGATACCCAAATATGCAAATTACTCAAATTCTGTTTCCGAGTAACTTTTGATAGCCTTATTGCTTTTTGCTTCATACATATGATATTTGATACAAATACATTCACCCACACTAAATATTTCAGCAGAACTAAAGGGGGTATACTCACTGAAATCAATGAGGAGTCGTCCATATCCTTGTCTCTGGTATGGCGGGAGCGTTAGGATACACGACACGTTATAGTTGAGGAATGAATTTTTTTCCTGAAAAAAAGGTAATTCCATAGATATCATTAACGATAAACAAAACTAGGAATTACTTAAATCCAAGGTAATTAGTTTAGATACTTATACTTAAGGATAAAATAAAACATAACTAGCCATATAGGAGAACTATCACCTCGTCATGAGGTCTGCATTAAATCAGGTGGGAATACAATTGTAAGCCTTTTCAATAGAGGTCTGCTGTGAAGTCCTTAACAATCAAAGCGGAATTAAAACATCGAAGTTAGAATTGCCGGTCGCAAGAAATCCATCAACAGAAGACATTGCAAGCGAACTCGACCACGGACTCTTTTGGAGGAATATGCACAGACAACGGTGACAAGAAAACATTTTTTTATGGTTACCTCCGCTCATCGGCCTTGCCAACATTTCGAAGAGATTATTTCTACAATTAGGTACAGTAGTGGAAAAAATGGAAGCAAAATATTTCGCGCGCCAGTATGCGACATTCTTGGAAACTACAAGAAGCACTACATACTTCGCAAGACAGGCAGCACTGAGGAAGACATCGCCAACAGCAAATATTTGGAATCCGCAGTGGAACTCGCTTAAGCCGGAGCCTAAGACTTACTCATCAATTGCCTCTTTTTCGAGCTTACTTCTTAAATCATTCGCTCAATTTGTCGCAGTGTAGCGCTGTGTTTATTTCAGTATGTTTCTTTACGTTTTAAAAATTCTTACGTTGAAATGTATAATTTTTAGACTAATTGTAAGAAAGACTGGTTGTAAAATATATTTCTGTTGGTCAACTTTCCGAGGACCTAGTTAAATTACGCGTCCTTTCTCTTTCACCGAAATAATAAAAATCGAGCTTTCTTCGCAAAGAATAACGATACAGAAAAAGGTATTAATTAAAATAAGTCTTATCTACAGGATGTAATTTTTCATGATTTTCATTATGTGGATTGAGGAAGCTCCGATCTTAAAACGGATATGTATTTATGAATCGCTCATGGCCCAGTGGAAACGAAACCTTAGTCCATCAGGAGACGAATTGAAATATGAAAACAGACGTAAATATATAATTTCACGAATTAAAAATGAACGTTCTCGCATCGATACCGAATGATCTCAGCATATTTTTCGGACTTTTCTTTCAAGTTATCACAAGGAGCTTGATGACCAGTCGCTCACAGTGAAGATTTATCTAGCAAATGTAGTAGAACATGCAAATATATACATTGAGAAAATATCTTTACCCACATTAGGTATAATTCTGGATAACCAAATGTTCGACGTCTGATTACATAATTGTCTTATATTTAATAGCCATAACTGCGCCGCACATTAAAAAGACATTTCAGTTTGCTGGGAAAAGTCATGAATGAAATAATTTACTAGCTAACGGTCAACGTTGCAGCTGTCAGACGTATTTGACCAGCTCAAGCAAATTGCCCGCGTTCTATTTTCAATCATAGCAAATGGGGTATTAGACGAATCATCTCATATTTGAGATATGAATGAATGCCATATGTAGTTCCAATAACACTCATAGATGAGGTCAATGTCCATTCCCTGGTCCTTCCGCGGATTCCTGCAGCGTTTTGGCAATAATAGTCACATTCGCATAGATTAAGTGTGAAGGCGTTCGAAGATGCCTAGCCAAGAATTGAAAAGAAGACAACCCGAGACGTTCTGGGCCACAGGCGAACGTTCTTCCCTTTGGGCTGCTCCGTCAACTAAGTAAGAAAATCCCGCGTCTAGTGATTCTTAGGCTCTCATTTTGGAACCCCACTCCTTAGCGCAGCCGGCTGCTCTCGGATGGGGTGGCCGATATGCGTTTACAGAACCTCACTAATTCCACCCTTCGCGTTGGGCGGTGGGTGGCTACGTTGCCAGATTCTCCAGAGATTGTTTTCAGGAAGTATTCGATGGCGAATTAAAGCTCTGTATTAAGATCAAGCTCCGTATCCTCATGCAGAACTTTAATGGCGAATGTGCATGGAGCGCCAATTGTCACTCTCGGTCCGAACTAAATGTGACAGTTGAAAATCGAAATAGGGAGCTCAGCTTAGCAAAATGGAAGAAACGACGCAAAATGAAGTAAACACGGCCGGGGACTTCTGATCGAATCAGCTACGAAGCATTGTAGTGGACTGGAAAAGCAGCCTTTTAGTTTGGTTATAAAAGTGACGTTTTAAGCAATGTGGCCATAATAAATGCATGGGATGGCGTTGAACAGGAGTCCAATCAACATGGTCGCGTAAACAAGGTAGGATGAAAAAAATAATTTCAGATGTGCATGTGTACGTTCATTTAGAAAGACATATATGTACTCCAATTTGATCGTTACAGTTGAGTGTTGCAATAAATAGCTAGCGATATTTTCTCTCTTTCGTATTTCACTACAGGAGGAATACCTTGTATTTCCTATTAACGTCCGCATCAGCGTACAGTCCACCAACTAGTGTTCTACTCATTATTGCTGGTCTCGTTGACTGATTATCCTTCTCTCTGTACTTTGTTTCTGGTTGGTGATTTGTGAACTGAACTAAATTCCAAGGGTTGAATAAATGCTCCTGTTATCAGTGTTGGGTACATTTTTTGCTATGCTTGTGATATGTGGATAATACCGCCATGGTTTCCAATCCATAGAAGAGTTTGCGGTGCTTGACTTTTCACCTATTATATGTTGACTTCCGAATGTCACCCCGAAGTACGAGGATATTTCATTTCACGTCCCCGTAATTAGTTTGGAAGATTTTAATTTTCAATTACCTATTCTCAAAGTGAATAGTACTACGATGTTCGCGATGCTTTTTCTGTCCAATAGAACTTATGCTTTTAAAGATTTGGTCTAATTTAATCTCTTTTCATTTATTTTGCCCACCTCCTTTAACTTACATCAGTTTGTAACTATTGGATTACGGTAATTTAGTAATAATTTTTGGTCTATCTTGGCTACTCCTGCTGTAATAGCCATGATGATCGGTTGCTGTATGTAATTATGCCGGATTTCACTATTGAATCTGCCGAAAATAAAATAAATATACATGTTCCTAGTGCCAGGTGCCCAGTACTGGTGTAACTGCATCAGCAAACATTTGAGGTGGTAGCTGAGTAGTTAGTTATTTCTGGAAGACCTAACTTTTTCCCATTTATATCATATGTCACATTCGTCGATGACGCTGCTTGCTTATGAATTGGGAGCCTGCGAAATAAGCACTGATATTACTTGCATTTAGATTTCAAATTTTCTCATAGTGTGTTCACTACATGGGGATTGCACGCTTGACTAAAATCCGTGAAGTTTGTATAATGCGGATGTAAATTCTACTACCAAAGATGTGTTTCTACCGAAGAAAACTTTGACTGAGCTACATGATAATAAAAGTGCCTTGCCGAGACTACTTGCGCACATAGACTGCACTTCGTAAACTCATGAACAGCCCATAGGAAAAATAGCCTTCAATACTACAAGAATCATGATTATAAGATACGAAGAAGGTTGCATCGATTTTTTAAATAACTTCACCTTAAATCCCTCGACATTCTGGAAATTTTTTTGTTTCGCCAAGTTATAGTAAGCAACAGTATTACATAATGTTGATGAAAGTATGATTTGTTTATAAAACCATTGGCGGCAGATTAACGTAAACCAGAGCATTTCTACTATGGCTCTGTGAATTATGATAAATTTCAATAGAGCGACAATTTATTCGTAAGTGAAATATAAGAGACATTATGACCGAGGTGTAAAGCAGACGGAATTGAGCAGCCATGTTAAAGCAGTAAGGAGTGGTGGTTGGGGCACCCGATACTATGCAGGGGCCGATCGCGCGGCTAGTCCGCTATATAGCGACTTGAAATAACCTATGAAGGGCGCTACTAAGAAATCCCACCCGCTGATGACGTTTATCGTGGGGGAGAGCTATGTTGGGTCGTCTAGACATACGGCCCTTACTATTCACCGAAAAAAGAAAATTCCAGCGATTCCTTTGAAAATATACCAAATAATGAGTTCTGGACTACTCTAAGTAGTTTTCAGAGTGTGGACAATATGCTAGTGAGAATTAAGAAATTTAAGATACTGAGACCTCCTGACCTGACCTGAATACGCCAAAATGTTAATTATTATGTTAAATATATGTGCGCATCTATGATAAATCAGTCGTTAGAGGTGACCAAAGTATTCGAAAAATGAATTTGATCGCACAAGTTCCAGACACGGTTTTTTTCAAAGCTTAGGTCACCAGTAGGTCATAGAAACTGGTGAACACAGGAAAATTCATGGACGTTTTTTGTTTTGCACGATTTAGTGTGTGAAACTGGATCGATTTTTATGGGCCTGGGAAAATATTGTAGAAGTCAATGGAAGCACGTTCTTGTGCATTTATTCAAGTGATGTGACGACAGAAAGCGCTTATTGTTGGCCATGCATATGGGTATTCTCCCTTGAAAATGTACATGGGGGTTTCCACACAAACTTGAGTGATATATTTTTTTGATTTTTTTGCGCTTCTGCCGACAATAATCCTGGTATGAAAAAACTGTATGATTTATTAATGAACATGTCAATTAAGATTTTCACGAGAATAAACAATCCACAATGCGCTTTCTGTCGTCTGCAAGATCTCTTTCCGCTAAAATCGACAGAATTCTTCGCAAGATTTTTACCGTCACACTATGAGTGGAAACCTCCATATACATGGGCAAACGTGGGCATGACAGTCTGGAGATGGTCTAAAACAACCCCGAGCATCATATCACTTGAATAAATGCACAAGAACGTGCTTCCATTGACTTCTACAATATTTTCCCAGGCCCATAAAAATCGATCCAGTTTCACACACTAAATCGTGCAAAACAAAAAACGTCCATGAATTTTCCTGTGTTCACCAGTTTCTATGGCCTACTGGTGACCTAAGCTTTGAAAAAAACCGTGTCTGGAACTTGTGCGACCAAATTCATTTTTCGAATACTTTGGTCACCTCTAACGACTGCTTTCTCATGGATTCGCACATATATGTATCTCCAAAGTATTAGCTCGAGGCGTATTAAAACGACCTTCACCCATAGCAATTTCTTACACGCGGAAGGACTTTTTTATTGTACGTGGTTGTGATTAGGAGAATGGAAGCATTTTGCACCACAAGTAAACATTCTATTATCGTATTGTTTCTCAAGTTTCAATCGAGAAAAATGTTTTTAGAGGGTTCTAAAAAGAAAAAAAAAACTGAAAGTATCTCTACATAATTGACAGCGACTTCGGAACCTCGACTGGCTGCGGTGCGAAGCAAACTCATCACGTAAAAACTCCAAGGTGGTCTGGCAAACGTGGACTTCATTTGTAATCCTATTTCTGCGACGCGTAAAATCGACTTCTATTCATACAGAGTTTGAATATTCCTCTATTCCTCAGATTATTCTAGTCGAAGAAGGAAAAGCGATTTCCAATAGTTCCCGCGTGCGCCGCATTCATAAGCTGATGAGTTTTGCGCTAATTTTTTTCTGCCTCTCTATATAAGTCGAAAATTCACTCGGCCGCTTCACAGGCCTAAAATTAAGCACCAGGTTCTGGCCTTCATATCCCTTCCCACCCCGATGACAAACACAAAACCCAATCTTCTGCCCTTCAGCCCACAATCCCTTCGCACTATTTTGCTTTTCACTTCCATTTTTCCTCTCGTAATTTATACCCCAAATTACGCCGTGAATATTTACGATAGACGAAGGGTAGACGTACGAGCAAGAAAGAGATCGAAATATAACTGTATTCCAGTTTATACACTTCACACACACTATTCCTAATTCCTATTCCTTTTTCTTCGTGAAGTACATCTATTATTATAACATACGTCGACACAAGAAGCAGACAAAGTTATTCAGGGGCTCGACTTATAATCAGGTACATTTCCATTAAATCAGGGACTCGGCGATAACTTTGAATATGTATCCATTCATTTTTACTGTTTAAAGAGCAAATGAGGCCTGCAATGAAATATAATTACTCCAAGAGACGGATGAGGTTTTCAAGTCGGCAGGTATTCAAGAGAGCTACACTTAACTGAATCCTGTTGGGTTAGGCGATTTGCGTACAACAGCCACATTAAAATTTGAACGGTGACTCTCAATCGTACACCGAAAGACTTCCTCCGCTTAAACGCATTTGATTAAAAGGGGGATAGACAAATTATGGGGCCAATTCGTACATCAGACGAATTCAAGGAGGATGTTCATGGTACACGTGTGTCCCTAGGCACCGTTTCGTTTGGGAGGACAGTGGGCGGCGGGCTGAGAGCGCATCTCGAGTCGCGTCGCCTCGAGGCCCAGACTGCCTGCACATACATGGCCCGTCGTCTCCCTCGGGATGTTCCCTGCTCCCTCGTCGGGTCCACGAGGCGGGGAAGGAGAGGGGAAGCGGAGACGGCGAGCTGCGGGGGTGGGGAAGGCGACGCGAGACGCGGGGGCTACGGAGCGAAGGGATTCGGTGGGAAATTCAGCAAGTCACGCCGGAGACGACCGGTTTCACGCGTCTGTGGCAAAATGCAAGCGGAATAGCGCAGGAAGTGGCCGCCGCCGAAGGCCGAGGGGGGTCGAGAAGGAGGAGTAGTAATGGGGTGAGGAGGGTACGGCCGCCGAGGGGTGGCGGAGGAGCATCGCAGGAGGGGTGCGTGCACCATCAAGGACGCTCTTAGCGTCCCCTCCCCCCCCCCCTTCTGCCCTCTTCGTCGCCGGGCTAGATTCCACCCCACCTTACGGCCCAACGAACCATTCTCCTAGGGCGCTAGCAACAGGACTTCTCTCTCGGGGGAGGTTAATACAACAAGTAGAATCCTTTTCAAATATTTTTGCGACTGAGAGGCAGACCTAAGTTTTTTGGGGGTGAGGGAAGAGGGCTTGTGACTTCGCGAAAACCAACTAGAATGCAGAAGGCGGAGCCTACCCTCTCGGAAATGCAGTAGCTCGCAGACCTCCGTAATGTACGCTTCGCGAGTCGGTTAGCAGCGTTGCCAAACCTCCGTTGCATTCGTTCATTTGATGTGCTGTGGTGATCTTCCCGAGATAAAACATGGCAACGTCCACCGCCATCTCTCCCCACTCCACCTCCCTAGTGTCGAAGCCCACACCTCCTGCCACGACGACGCTCGAACCGTTCCGATCACGCACGAAGGGCCAGTCGCAAAGATACTTGAAAAGGATAATAGTGGATGTGACCCGAGAAGTGAGACAAATCGGTCGCGGCAAAGGCCGTGGGACCTGGAAATAGTTCCGAAGGGGTTTGAGCTTCGATTGCTTGACACCGCGGTCTCACGAACACCAGTGCTACTACAGTACTCCAGGCAAAGGTACCTCATCTACATACAACCCTGCGAGCCGCCTCATGGGCGTGTTGCACGGGGTACTTGGACACCAGCCGCGTAAAGATGTAAGGGATAAGGTTTTGGGGAAGTGAAACGGTAACGTGTATTATGGGAGAGTATTTATTGGAGCTCAGTTCTTATTGTGGTCGATGCGACAATCGCCCATAATTAGCCAATCGAAAATTCAGGTGAAACGACAAGGACAACTTTGGAAGAGGTAATCGCGATTTCTGGAACATGGTCAATAATTTTCTTCCGACTTGGCTATACGAGGTCTCTGAAGTTCCAGATTTACGCAAATTCGAACCCTGCTCATCATGGCTAAAAATTAATACCAAAATGTGCAATTCGCGATATCAAGAACCATATTTATAGCATAAAAATATCCAATGATGAGGAGCTCTAATAAATTTTCCCGAGGCAGACCTCTCGTAGATCTTTCCTCTTTTTTTTATTATTATTTACATTTTAATACATATTTATGCCATTTATTTAACAATTTAGGCCCCGCTAAGTCCCAAGGACTTGTCAGCGGGTTCCACGACATCATAAAAATATGGCAACCACACTTTTGCTTGACATATACATTTTTCCCTATTTACATTTATAAATACATACATTTACACATATTCATTTTCAATTTCATACACATATAATTCTTGAAAATTAAGAAACTAAGAACCATATTTCCTATGTTATATTGTTCGCGAAACACTGCATATCGGACTAAAATAGTAATACTTATTATTATACCTACGTGAACTATTTAGATACTAACCATCTAGCTGCAGGTGACCCTGTTCTCTAGCATGTCTCCCTTAAATATCCTACTTGCATGGCAATAGTGCATGTTTGGTGATCTTTACCCCCTGCCACACACACTCGTCGTGGCTCGCAGGGTATTACGTAGACGTAGACACATCTAATAAGCGAGCGAATAAAATTTTTAAAAGTTTTTATCGAATGATACCCTTGAAGGATAAATACTTGTGGGATGAATTGGATGATTGACACTTCAGGGATTTCAGAACTATAGTCTCTCCGAAGAAGATTAAAAACGTACATATTCAACACATTATTGTCACAAAAGAGACTTTTTTGTCTTAGTTCTTTTGTTATAGAGGTGCTTGAGATAAAAACTTTATCACAGAGACTAGTGCCAAGGTCAAAAACGTCGGAACTTATTAGTAAGATATTCTTCTGCTTTTGTATTGTATATGGTAAATTTCATTTCTTATGCCATCAAAAAGCTTCTCCATTATTCAATTATGCTACAGCTAAGTTTCTAGCGCCGCTAAAAAAAACAGAATGAGCGACGAAGTATACACTGCTACCAGCTTTGGTGACGCCATCTAACCTGAGGTCTTGTATATACACAAATCTTGCCGGGGTGAATATTAAACTATTCAAGTCAAGGTCAAGAGTAATAACACGCCTGAAGTAATAACAAAGAGTGCATCAGCATCCATCAGTGGATGACCGAACACTGCTTACACTTCAAGAAAGACATAGTTGTATTCACTGTAAATTTATAGCGTTAGGTTAACGTGGGTGGTAAAAATGAACGACACCGAACGAATACACTTTACAAAATTACTTGTTATTTCACGAATGATTGACTTTGAGCCCAAATTTGGAGCACCTCAAGGAGACAAGCTTTGCTAGTTAAGCGGCTTATTTGTTCAAAGCAGGAGTGAAAGTAATGAAGCGTATACATCTACATCTACGTCATACCCTGCAAGCCACCCAAATGGTGTGTGACAGGGGGTGCTTCCACACCAGGCATGCATGAATGATACGGTAGAACACCGAAATTACATTGAAACCCGCGTACCACACATGCAAGGGATACAAAGAGTACTACTACAGATTCTAAATATCATGCATAAATAAGAACATCAATATTTACATCATGCATAAATAAGAAAGAGGAGAATATAAAGAAAAAGATTTACTGTCTGCCTATTGTTACTATACATTGAACTCGATGCAATAACGAATCATTAGAGAACACGTACCTGCTCCGGCAAGAACAGCATCCACGACCGTTTCCAAATGCTCTGTTAAACAGAGTTACATTCGAGGGGAAAACGTGGCAATTATCAGCGGTTCCCATCTTGCGACGGAGGCCCATCATCCCGATTCCACTGCATTCTAATTAAAAGGTACTCGGAGAAGTCTTGTGGAAGAACAGTACCATTTTAAGCCACAGCTAACATCTACATCTTCACAAGGCACAACTTTTGTCTTGATTATCATCTACATCTACGTCATACCTGGCAAGCAACCCAAAAGGTGTGTAGCAGGGGGTGCTTCCACACCAGGCATGCATTAATTCTACGTCAGAACACCGAAGTTACATTGAAACCAGCGTACCACACATGCAACGCGCCAATTAAAAATCTACTAACTAAGAAACATTCTATCGTCAATCGTTCCGACATGCAAGAGATACAAAGACTACTACTACAGATTCAAAATACCATGCATAAATAAGAACATCGGCATTTACATCTTGCATAAATAAGAACGTAGAGAATATAAAGAGAAAGATCTACAATATAGCTAATCTCACTATTCGCACTATTCATGACGACGATCACAGCTGTTATGGTCCCGAATGGTACGCGGAAAAAATGTCATTTCATACCTATCGGTTCTACAATCTATCTCTCTAATTTTATTGGCATGATCTAACAAGGTACTACAAACATCCAGTATTGAAGTCCTCACAAAAGATGATTGCGTGTACTGGGATGTTTTCGTTCTAATGGACACCCGGCTGCAGGCAATAATCCCTCGCCCGCCGGCCACGTGGCTTTCTCCCGCTCATCCCTTAACTCGTCGACGGTCGTCGGAAATTGCACGGATTCCTTCCCCTTTCGCGTGGGCGAGCCGATCCCCGCTTCAACCCCGCGGCTAGCCCGCCCTCCCACCCACAGAGAGAAACGAGGAGTATGGCAGGTGCAGCCCCGTTTCCGGCCGCCTCCTCGCGATCCCATTCCATCCATGCATTTCACCGGCGCGACGGCCAACCCGCGGCGGGGTCAGCGATGACGGTAGCTCTCGCACTTCCTCCCTTCACTGCCCGATACATTTTTATACACTGATAAAATCAACAAGGGGGCATCCGCCGCACAAAACATCTAGTTCGAAATAAAAGATTCTCGTAGCGGGAACCTTCTAAGCACCTATTCGTAGCCTCCCACTTCAACGCCCGCTTTTACCACTCCCATTACCCACTCAGCTGGAAGAAAGCCATCATCTCTTACGATAAGCAAACCCAATAAAATCAAATCCGAGCCGAATTCCTATGGCCCTATCACCCTTCTCCCCTACCCTTGGCAAGCTATTCGAACGCTACATTCCTCATCGCCTCGAACCTCATTCCTCCTCAACAGATGGGCTTCAGGAGGAACCACGAAAAACCCATCAACTGGTTCGTCTCTTGGAGTCCATTGTCACCGGCTTCAACTCCCGCCGAACCACAATCGCCGCATTCCACGATGCCGAAAAAGCATTTGGCTAAGTGTGGCACAACGGCCTCAACCCCAAACTGTCTCAACTTCCTATTCCAACCTATTCGGTCTCAGCTCCTCGCTTCCTTCCTCACCGATCGATCTACCTCCCTTACCATCAACCTACCTCTCCCAACTTCCCTAACGCTGCCGGTGTTCCCCAAGGAGCACTCTCTCCAACTCTCTACAACCTCTTCACCTCCGGTTTTGCCTAATTCCCCAAATTCAATCCTACCTCTACGCCGATGACATGTGCCAACCGACTCTGCTTTTGTCCCACGCTTCACCACAAAAAAACTTCAAACGATTCCAACAAATTTTAGAGACCACACGAAAATCCTGAAAACTGCCCATCAACCCCAGCTAATGTACAGCAATCAGCCTCAATCACGGTACAAGAAGAAAAATACCAAGAAAATTAAAAATAGGTGAAGCCTGTATCCCCAACCACGATAAAACCAAATACATGGGAAGATTAATGAACGCGAAATTGCATTTCTATCACACTAGCCAACTAGAAAAGGAGTCGAGAGGTGCTTTCCATGGTCTGCAATGCCTCCAGAAGAAATCCTTCCCCTCAACCTCAAGAATAAACTATTAATCTTCCGTTCTACCATGGAACCAACTCTTACCTACGCCTGCTCCCGCATGGGTTTCAAGGATTAAGTGTCATGTAAAAAAAGCTCATGTAAAAAAAGTCATGTAAAAAAGCACTCAAAATGAACTAGAAAAATTCTGCTGTTCCTACATGTTGAAAGAACACGACATCTAAGGACGCCGTATATACAAAAAGGGAATGGTAGCCCGAGCGAAACTGTGCCTTAATAGAGCAAACTCTGGAGCATTCCACGAAAAGAGTTCGCCATTAACTGAAAGTTGCTGACGGTTCATTTTCGCGGCGAGGATTATTTACTGGAGCAAATGTCGGCTGCCGTTGTAGAAAAAAAGCTTGACATTTAGAGGTTTCAGAAAGTCTCCACAGGAAGTATTTACGGGGAGGTTGAGGAAGAAATCAGATTCTGAGATTTCAGTGTGCACAGCGCAGAGTGGGTTTACACCTATTATATAATAAATAATTAAACAGATTTCACGAAGACGATTACAAGATAAATAAATGGACCACATAAATTAGAATTCAAGAAAGAGGAATTACTAGGATGTAACAGAACTGGCTAAGAATGGTGAAGAATGGAGACATGTAGAAAACGAAGCCGAAGAATGAAAAACTCATGAATACTTGAATTCCTTCACAACCAACAAATTAATAAAATTTCCCAGTTTCTGCACGCATGCACACATTTCAGGCCTCTGCAAAATACGCAAATAATTTTTCCTTGATATGGGCTCTATTCATGTATATTATTCCAAATTTTTTAACGTCAACTTTACACTTCCCAATGTGCTAGCAGAAGTGGTGGTTCAGCTGACAGAAGAAAGGGTTAGAAAAATTCAACTAACACAATACGTGGGGATCTCGTCTGATTCCTGACTGGGCAACAAAACGCACTAAAATGAGAGGACATCAGGTGGGGAAAACAAGCATGCCCTAAGTGCTCGGCACAAGAAAACACGAGATCTCAACACTACGAATGAATCGAAGTACCTGTCGTTACCCGATATTCAGAAGTCGCGGCGGTAACTAAAGCCAGACAATGGTCGACGCCTATTCTCCACATCTCTTCCGACACCCAAATGACGGCCGGTCTCAGCAAAAACACACTCCCATAATGACAAGGTGCTAATGACCGCCAAATTTCGACAAGACCCTTAACAGGTGAAGCAGCTTTAGTGCTGAAGGCGATATTAGCTTTTCAACTCCGGCATGACTTCTGGAAGTCTTCATGGGGGACGCGGGGCGAGGATCAAAACTCGGGAGAGGTGGGCAGAGGAGCCCGGAGCACGACTGGTGTGGCGTGAAAGGGCGTGGCGGAGGAGACAAAGGGGGAGGAGAGGGGAGAAGCACCGACGCCACTCAACCGGGGGAGGGAGAAGAGAGGGCGCACTCTTTCACACCTCCGACGAGACTCAAACACTCTAAATCGCTCCTCCGTCTCCTCTCCCGCCTTCCTTTCAAGCCGCACGCCATTGCCGTCGACATCACCCCTACCTCCGCACTCCCCTCACCTACCCCCGCCGCCCTCCTCACCAACGGGGCAACTGCCACCTTCTCCGGGATGGTGAAGAGAGCGCGAGGGAAACATCCCGCCACACGCGGGAGTGCATCGCATTCGGGACCGCTTTTGCTCGAGCATTCTCCGGAAAGGGGGAATTTGAGAGCGCGAGGTTTACAATGATTTAAGGTAGTCCTAGCGAAATATCATTTTACTTAGAAATCAATGACTTTGATCTCGTTTTAAAGAAAAACATCTCACCTATACAATGACATCAAAAATTCTACCCCTTACCAAATTACTTCCGGAGATATTTGCCAAAAAATACCAGCCCTTTTACACGGGAAATGGCACGTGTATGCACTCCTGAGAGAAATTATTTACAAAATCGGGTATTTCTAACACTTAGATGTCGTAAAATAAACTAACAGGGTGTAGTTTGTGTTTTTTCAACTATTTTTGAAAATTAATCATATTGTCACCGCAGTAGGTTCTTGGGTATCACAAAAAAACCTTCCGTTCTGAAGGAGTTTCAAATGCACCGCGCGAAAAAAATGAGTCAATATAAAAACTTATTTTGATATTTTCATTTAATTACTTACAATTTCTGTCATATAAAACTATATTATTGCACCATTAATAATGCAATATTTAATTGATGTGTCCTAAGGCTGGTAAAATAAAAACGTATAATTCGAATATGGTCTCTATTATGACTACCTTAAAAGGTTACGATTGATGCATTTGAATAGCAAAATGAGTCAACCGAATTGAAGGAATTTCATCCAGAACTTAAAATGTTTGCGACGCTAAAACGTCGCCTCTCAGAGGGATTATTTTCCACTCGTCTTTTTTTCCAAAACAATACCTCATTCGCGCAGATTAGCAATGGTTTTAAACCTTTTTCCAGGCATGAGTACTTTCCGTCCAATAACAAAAGTTAACACACAAAGGGACTTTCACGTAAGTTCCTAAAGCCACTCTCAACATGATACCCTAGACACAAAACTACTCGTTTGGAGCTTTAAGGGTTACCAGAATTACCAGGTAATCACAATTCAGAGTCAAGAGCCCATGCTGAAATTGTTGCTAACCAAGGCCATACACAGGAATTACTCTGGCATTTAAAGATTTTTGAGCCAGAAGCTCATCACCACATTTCACGAAAGTTTATGATCCTCAGTCTTGGTTTATCTGCATACCCCTTACATTAGAAAAGTGCTTGTCAAATACATTCTTACAGTCGTTTCGATCTCTATTCCGCCTTTATTTAAGATTTTTGGAAAGCCCTTTTCTTTGGGAAAAAGAAATTGGTACCAGAGCGCTCACAAAGAAAGATCATTCAATACGTTATGAAGAGGTATGACGCAACAACTACATCGCATTCCCGTTTTGACGACCAATAAGGGCTACACCGGAGCATTATCTAAAGGGATAAGCCTTTTCCAGCCAAAAATTATCTTCATCTAAGTCACCAGGGTTTTCCTCTACTTTTCCTTAAACTTACAGGAAATTTTCCAAAATCTTATCAGGGCAGGGAGATATTCACCTTCCGAAGGCTCACGACTCCCCAAGTCAGAAACCAGAATGAACAGGATTGCATTTTCTATTTCTCATTTTCCCTTTTCAAAATCTCTTCACGCAAATACTTCTGAAACTTCTCGGTTTCATTAAGGGTAATGAAAAGATGTTTAGTGCCTCAGTATTATTTTGGTATTCTACCAGTAAAAGGAAGGCTTCGTTGAACGTCAGAGAATCTCCTCCCACTTTCCCAGACTTATCAACCTCTAATAATTCCTATTTCACATTAGCACATGATCCACCTCTATCACACTCTTGAGCATCCCATTATTACTTCCTCCAGACACCTACCCTCGACTAGTATCGATTATTCCGGATTACATTCCGAAGTTTCCTTTCTTCGCCCGCATTTTCTAAGCACTCCATCGTTCTTCTTCTTCTTTTCCGTCCACCGCACATTCATCGTTCTTCACACACAAACACATATGAAATGCCTGTACCCTATCCTCGACCTCCTTTCTGCCCCATAAGCGCTACACTCCATACCTGCCCCTTCTTTGCATCCTTACCCACCGTCCCTGTCATCTGATCCCTTCTATTATTAAATGCCCACTAAGCTAACGCTATTCTCCTCCTCATACCATTGCTACGGTATCCATTTTCTTCTAGCAAACTGCCCAAGTAATCAAAATGTTCTCTACTTGCTCAAGTTTGTGCCCTCCAACTTTCATGACCAACCTCGTTTTTTTGTCCTTGGGTATCTTATATCATTTGTATTTTTAATTTATCTTCTTTCCGAATTTCCCGCACCGAAATTCTAAGGCATCTACTCTACCTTGTAGTCCCTTCGAAGATCAACTAACAAACGCCAGATAGACTACCTCTCCAACCTTATATAAATTATTCTAAGTAATACTTGAGCTGCGTGAGATATTAAGCTATCCTTTCAATATTCCTCGCATTCTGACGCTTACTTCGTCTTCAGGATAGGAATCACGAATGTTTTCACGAAGTCTTCCGGACACACTACTTCCTCGTAGATCCTGCGAATAAGTTCGATAAAAACTTGCCTACCTTTATTTCCTAAATTATTTAGCAACTCCGAAGGTATGTTATCTACTCCTACAGCTTTTCTTGCCTTCATCTCTTTGAATGCTTTCCCTATCATCCCTATCACCGTCGATATCATCGGCACGAGGTTATCCTCATCTAGTGTTCCCTCATCCTCTATCTAAATTACTTGGTCTACTATCGCTCTCTAATAGCTCCTCCACCCATTCTCTCCACTCATCGTACACATCTTCTAGCTCGATAAATATCCTCCCTACTGTATTTAATCATTGGTACCGTTTGCCCTCTCTTACTACCTGATAGTAATTTTACTTGAGCGTATAACGCATCTACTTCTCCTTTTCGCGGGTCTAGGACATCTCAGCGCAGCCGTTTAGGCGGAGGGACGTATGGGCGCAGCCGGCTTTTCGGTAACCACTTGGATGGTAACGTGCTCTCATGATTTCCGACTAGTGGCAGCCTTATTAAATGTTTAAAATAAAATGGTAAATATTACGTCAGGTGTTAAACTAACCAATAAGAGTCTACAACTTTTAAAATCACTCTTAAAACAATAGATATCATAAGCAAATAAGCCCCATCAATGGAGTAGGGATGAACAATTGAATTAAGGTCAACAGTGACCTCGTTTAATTAAAATACATGATAAAGAAATAATTTTACAAATTGTTTTTTCTGTAATGAAAAATATGAATGTGAGAAAAAATAAAGATCAATAATAGTCAAAAAGACTACACTGGGAATCCTAGCGTTTCGTTTACTCCAACACTCTACCCTGCAAGCCACCTCAGTGGTGATTGGAAGGGAGTGATTTATCACCAACATACACCAAAATCATCATTGGTCGCTCAATCCTGAGATTGGTTGACTGCAGCCCTCCACCCTTCCCTATCTAATGCTAGTTCCCTTACTTCCTGGAATCTATTCTTATCTACTTTCCTCTTTATTTGGTCCATGAACTTATTCCTGGGTATTCCTCTGGGGGATTTTCCCTCTATTTTGCCTTCAATTATGTTCTTCACCAACCCATGGTGCCTCAGGGTGCGTCCAATCCATTTTGTTCTACTTTTCTGAATGGTGTCCGATATGGTCCTCTCCTGTTCTATTCTCTTGTATACTTCGTCATTTCTTATTTTTTCCGTCCATGACGAAGTGTACAGAAGAAGAGAAGAGGAAAGGACAATATGGAACACTATACAGAAAAGACGAGCGAGATGGATTGGACACACCTTGAGACACAATAGGTTTGCAAGGAATATAATTGAAGGTATAAAAGAGGGAAACGTCTCCAGTGTACACCACAATGTACAGGTCAATTTCACCAACGTGCACTACACTACGGGTATGCTGTTAATGCTACATAAACTAGTCGTATTAAAAGTATATTGCAGCTACGTGAACGAGATACTAGAGTCAAGAAGGGGGCATGCGAAACGTGATGTTAGTACTAAGGCATTAGGGAGATGATTAACTAATCATCTACACTACCAATCTACTAACCTACTTCTATTAATTATTAGAAGCCAGTATGGTTTCTCATAGATCGCGGAAAAAAGATATTTTAAACCTGTCTCCACCGCAGTCTGTTTCCCTTACGTATTCTCATGATGTGGTCAACCGTAGAATGCTGGAGTTTGTAATATGTTAATAATTTACCTTTTCCACAAGTTCTCCTTCGCCCAATTGGTTATTCGCCAGTTGATTATTTAACCCCTTCTACTTCGTCTTACTCAAGTCGGTATTGACGTTTTTCCACTTTCTTCTCTCCTCCATTTTCCTAACTATTTCTTCCGTAACCCACTAGTTCTTTACCCCCACGTTTCCACTAAGCTAATTATTTTCTCCGTCACTCTATGTACGCCTATTTTTATACGCTACCATTGTTTCACCGCTATTCTTCTTTCCTTTGCTTCACCTATGTTCCCTTCCACTAGCTCCTGATATTCCCTCCTTTTTTCTCCTTTCAAAGCTTTCAAGTTCCACCTCTTAATCCTCCTCCTTTTCTTTACGTTTTTTGTGTCTAACATTATAATTCATTATAACTACATTATGATTCGTGTTTGCATCAGCTCCCGGATAGCTCCGCGAGTTTTCGACACTGCTCCTGAATATTTGCCAAACCATTATTCAATCAATGTAATCAATTCGATATCTCCCAGCATTATCCATGTGTACCTCAAACTACGATGGTGTTTTAACCAATTGTTTGTTACCACTAATTTAGTTCCCCTACAAATTTCAACAGCCTTCTCACCCCGAATATTTCTCCTTACAAATCCATACATACATATATACATACATACATACCCATCACGCCGTTCCCTTCCGGGGTAGGCACAGTCAAAATGTTTCACTCGTTGATACATAATTGTACACCTAACTCTGCTTCAATAATTTCCTCCATTCTGACCTATCCTTGCAAACCTCTTTTGCCTCATTCACCCCCATACACTGTTTCATACACGCCCTCCTGTTTTTAAGACTCCTAATATTCCTCCTCCTAAGAATTTCCTCAATCACATTCAACCCAACTTTCTCGGCCTACCTCTACCTCTCACACCATTCATTCTACTCTCATATATCTGTTTCGTTATTCTACTCTCATCCATTCTCTCAATATGGCCTAACCAACGAAGCACACTCCTTTCATACTAGTCCATTACTAGAGCATTTAACCCACATTCATTCATGACCCACTCATTCCTGACCCTATCCATCCTACTTTTGCCACAAATACTCCTCAGATAACTCATACCCACGGCGTTTAGTCTACTCTTATGTCTATCCTGACATACCCATGTTTCACTACCATATAGCAAAGTGGGAAGAAGTACACTTTTGTACACGGCAATTTTCGCTTCCTTGCACAAGCACTCATTCCTTGATATGCTCCACATGCTACCTACCACCTTCCTTCCAGCATTCGCACGTCTCTTTATCTCCTCATCAATTCTTCCATCTTTTGCATACATCTTACCTAAGTAAACGAAATAATCCACTTGATCAATTACTTCACCATTCGCCCTCATCATACAGTTATCCTCCCCATCCCACTTTCTCAGTGATCGGAAACAAAAAGTAGTTATTGACGATTTTAGCTCTGATATGGTCAAATTCACATCCGGTGTTCCTCAAGGAAGCGTGATTGGCCCTCTTTTATTCATTATTTATATCTATGACCTAATTTCTCGAAATAGCAGTAGTTAAATTAAGATTATTTGCTGACGATACAGTTATCTAACGTTAAATAAGCGAAGACGTGGACTTTGAAGTTCGGTCATCTGACCTTAACAACGTTCATTCGTGGTGCCAGGAGTGGGGTTTAGAACTAAATATTAGTAAATGCACCACAGTTCACTTCTTGCGAAAGTTATCACGCAAAAGCCAAACCTACACCGTGGGTGGAGAAAACATAAAATCTTCAAATACAGTAAAATATCTTGGAATTACCTTAACTTCAAATATATCGTGGGGAACACACATAGAAAAGATATACGGCACAGCATTAAAGAAACTAGGTTTTGTTAAGCATAAAATAGTGTCCTCGGATGAAAAAGTAACAGAGAGATGCTACTTCGCTTTGGTTAGGCCACTTCTCGAATACGCTGCGAGCCCTTGGGACCCTGGTCATAAAGATTTGACCAAAAAATTTAACAAAATACAAAGAAAAGCAGAACGCTTCGTAAAAAACTGCGACGAACGAACAAATAGTGTCACACAACTGTTAGAGGGATTAAGATGGAAGCCCCTAGAGACTCGGAGGCTGCACGCTAGCCTTAGGCTGCTAGAGATATTTAGAACTGGCGTGTTTCAGAGCGACATAGAGAATATTATCATGACGCCTCACTACATTTCTTAGTCTGACAGATGCGATAAAATAAGAGAAATACTCTGCCGAACAGATAAGTACAAAAATCGTTCTTTTCGCGCACAATAAGAGACCGCAATAAAAACTGAGCTTCTCTAAATACACTCCCATAGGACACGTCACCATTTCACCTCCAAAAATTTTAACCTTTACGAGGCTAGTGACCTACCACCCCCTGCCACACGCCCTAGCGGCGGCCGCGGGGTAGAATGTAGATAGATACCCATATCTCCCTTACCCCACTACTGCGTTACAGTCTCTCGTCACTATCAGGTCTTTCTTCCTCTGGACTTCTCTAGCTGCTCATACACCCCATCCACGTCTTGTTCCCAATGATTGCTTGTGGGCATGTACACCCGGACCAATACGAAATTTGTAGGACGTACTATTATCTCTGCCACTAGCATTATGTCGCTCGCCTCTTCAATATATACTACACTCATCCCGAATTTTGCGTTCAATACTATAGCTGACCCACGTTGAATCTCAACTCCACCACAATAGATTACCCTGTAACTATCACTTCAATAGTCGCCGCTGTCCTTCCATCTCACTTCGCATCTAGGCTATTCATTTCCTGTTTAATATTTCCCAGCCCTCATCATTGTCCTACCATTTGAAGCCCCTATTTTTATCGGTACTTTCCCCCTCCATTTATATTCTTCTCATCTCGCGAGGTCCTTATATCTTGTGGTGGCATTGCTGTGCATCGATTTCGAGAGATGACGAACTCTAAGGGCGAGAAAAATAAAACGCAAGCATGAAGGAATTTATTTCTCCGATTCGCCCGATTATTCCAACCACATCCACCTACCAAACCAGTATCGTGATCCTACTAAAACACCATCGTTTCAATGCACACGGATACGCAGTGTTAATTCCATTTTAGCGCCAGATTTAACCACGGTCATGAAGTACGAGGGATTTAACGTCTAACGACCAGATGGAAACGAGAGACAAAGCAGCGGGAATATAATTGACAAAAACACAGGAATGTAGGTGGGAAAATAATGAGTAACACAAAAGTAGTTTTTTTCATAATTTCCAACGTTGAAAAGAAAAGCTTTTGCGGCACTTGATTAAGGCCGGCGAATGAGTCGCCAGGGATTACAAGAAACGGGAGGCCCCTCAGCTCTCATGCCGCTGAAAGGGTTCCCAGAGCCGAGGGTCCCGCTGCTCCTTTCGCGTCCGCCGCCACGCCCCCTTTCGGGTCCTTCAACCGCCACCACGCCAACCCCGGCTCCCTCCCTCCCTCCTCCCCCCGCCCCCTTCACGAAAACCCCCTTTCCCCCTCCCCACATGCACAAGGAAGCAGTCAGTGCCCTCAGCACACTCCCGCGGGGGGCGTTTCCCGCGGCAGATCGATAGCCCAGCACGGACACACCGCGGTTCTCTCGAAACCATAAGGGAATGACGGTGGTGCGGGTTGCACCATCCCACGGCGAGGACGTTTACGCACCCCTCCCGACTTGTCAACGATATCGCTTTGGGAGGGAGAAGATTTTTTTCCAAGGGAGGATTTTTCTTAACCTTGATTTCGTTTCCTGATCTCACGAATCTACTTCGTTAAAATATCATAAGATAAATTAAGGTGATAACATTCGCTGGAGTAAAGCTAGCTGATATTCCACGGGACCATTCCATGGCAAAACACCCGTAGAATGTGGAAATTGGCCCTCGACCTCGCTGATTTCCTTCAAGCATTGACATTGTTGGTCTGTATCGTCTGTAAATAAGATACAGTGATCAACCGTGAAATGAGCGAAGACGCGGACTTTGAAGCCCTGCCATCGGACCTTCAAAACGTTCATTCGCGGTGCCAGGAGTGGGGGTTAGAATTAAATATCAGCAAATGCACCACAGTTCACTTCCTGCGAAAGTCATCACAAAAATCCCATACCTAGACTGTGGGTGGAGTAAACATAAAATCTTCAGATACAGTCAAATATCTTGGAATTACCTTAACTTCTGATATATCGTGGGGATTACACATACAAAACATATGTGGCGCAGCATTACAGAAACTAGGTTTTGTTAAACGTATAATAGGAAGGTCCTCGGATGAAAAAGTAAAAGAGAGATGCTATACTTCGCTCTGGTTAGGCCACACCTTGAATACGCCGCGAGCATTTGGGACCCTGGTCAAATAGATTTAACAAAAAAAATTAATAAAATACAAAGGAAAGCAGTGCGCTTCGTTAAAAACTACTACGAACAAACATATAGTGTCTCACAACACTTAGAGGGATTAAGGTGAGAGACCCTAGAGACTCGGAGACTACACGCTAGGCCTAGGCTGCTTGAGTTATATTTAGAACTGGTGTGTTTCAGAGCGACACAGAGAATATTATCATGACTCCTCACTACATCACTAGGTCTGACAGATACACTGCCGAACAGATAGGTACAAGAACTCGTTCTTTCCGCAAACAATAAGCGGCCACAATAAAATTAAGCTCCACTAAATACACTCCTATAATACATGTCACCATTCCATCTCCAAAAACTAACACCTTTACACGGATGGTGATCTAACACCCCCTGCCTCACGCCCATACGGCGGCTCGCAGGGTATCATGTAGATGTAGATAATGTATTGAGTAAATTGGGTTTTAAAATCTCCTTCAAAATATTACATTCGCGAAATTTTGTGAGCTATAAAAAAGAATCTGAACTTCAAAACTAACGTAATAACACGAAAGTCAATAGAGGGCTTCAAGGTCAAATACCAATTCAAACATTTCTGACGTCGATTACCCCTAAAAATGTAAAATAACGTCTATTTCAATGGACCTGTGCAACGTAAATTTCCTCAACCTTTCAAACGATTTGTTACTCGATCATGTAATGCGAAGAGTTACGGAGATATCACTAATACACGACCGCGTGTTTGCATTAATGATAACAATGACGTCATGCTGCAACTAATCAACGGGAGGGGAATTTTAAAAACCATTTTACCCAATAAATTATGGTGTCAATCCCAACAATGTCAATGTTTGAAGGAAATCGGAAATGTCGAGAGAAACAGCCCCGTGATTCGATATGGAATGATTTCAAGAAATAAATTACATCTCAACGAGGAACGAAATCTGACTGACGATGACTGATCTCTAATCGACAGAATGGTATTCACTCTTCCATGTTCTAGGGAGAACAGATTGGGTGATCACAGTGGGTGAGTCACCGGAGGCAAATGCGCGACACAAGTCATTCGAATTCCGACGGATGATTGTGCTTTCCCCAAACAGTTTACGAACATATACCTGGAAGACCATGAACAAGCACTATCAATAGTCTAAGTAACTAATTTTTTGGCTAAATCTGGTTTCCCATGACTCCGTTATGCATGTATAAGAGCACTCTGACGACTCCGAGGCTGATTGTGATCACAAGCCAGATTTTTCATACGGCAATATCATTCATGCTAAGAAATATACGTCACATAGAGCACACGAACAAACATGAACTCAGGCTTGACTGCAGTAGTCCTCATTCTTCAATTCACTTGCATGTCATCCTCACAGAAAAAGAGCGGAATCTGATGGTGATCACCCGAACCCGTGGTTAATTCATACGTTGAGAGCCAACCTTCCTCATTCACATTTTCATCAAGCACGAATACAGCGAAATCAACGCAGCAAATGAAATTTGCCTTTTTGTAAGTAATTCGTCGAGCAAAGTACACTAAGTCGCCAAATATGATTAGCTACACCACTGCCCTCAGAGTTCCGCCGAATTTCAAATCCAAAAATTCAAGCTTGGCGCCAGAGCGAGCGGAAGGATACATTTGTACTGTAATACGGTGGTTCAACTTCGCCCTGGGTAATAAATTATGAAAGCTCAATACACATTTGTGGAAGACATTGCAACTAAGGATTACGCCGCAGGTAATCAAGATAACCACTATCATAAATTTAATTTCATAAAAATATCGAGATTGCCGGAATACTGAAAATAATCCTTCAGGGTTTCTTTTCCTTGGCCATCCCTTCGGCAAGTAATTTTGATAGTAAATTCGTCACTCGATGTCACTTCGTAGCCGCCTGAAGCACAGAAGTTATACCCCAAACTGTCCGAAGTGGTACATTGGAACCGTGTCATGTGATTACCGCCCTCACACAGAACGAAGAGAAGCGGGAAGGGAACGTGGTTTTACTAGAGGAGGGAGTATGGGAGAACTAAGTTCTCTCCCACACTACATTTCGATAGACTTAGCCGATATGGTTTTATGGTAGGAAATTACGCTTGAACCACAATCATAGACTTTGAATACGTACACGGTCTAAGACCACAATGAGAAAGACCTCGAGAACTAACGAAAGTTGGCAACACGGAAAGCAGATTCACAAAATTCGCTCGACGGTTTGAGGACGACTGAATTTCCAAGAGCCTTGGCGACACATACTGCATCCTATCAGGCTCTCGGAAAGTCTGGCGCCGGGCAACTTCCTCTTCGCGCATCCACAAAAATTTTAATCATAACTCGCAGTTCCCAGGATATCTGAGAAAAAAATAATCATATACGATCTAGGCCCACTTCAGAAAAACTTAAGTACGCATTTTGGACACAAAACATTTTTTTTCATTATGTCCAACTTACTTACTCCTCGGCGTTACAGCCCTTGTAGGGCCTTGGCCTCTCCGACGATGTTAGCCCAGACATCACGATTCCCGGCATATGCGTTCTCCAATTTCCAACTTCCTCAGATAATCCTTTACATCATCCAACCATGCTATCTGCATATCAAATTTCCGTTTGAATTTACCTTTCGTTTGGATGGTTCGATAATCGTTATTAACAGTTCGGTTTTCATTGTCTTTGAGTTTCGTAACAAGAGGTTTTTTTTACGATATAGGGTCGTTAGCCCTATTCTCAACCCCCAATCTGGACGACCAGAGTACTTCTCTTTGTCTGGCCTATCCCCCGTGACCTGTCCGGCTTGGGTGACCCTACCAGGAGCTTACGCTCCTGCCGGTTAATAGCCGGTGAATAGCTCTCAGGTTCACTTTGGCACACAAGCTCCCTCATCACGACAAGATGTAAGTACTAGCAAGGGAGCATTATGTCCCACACAAGCCATAAAATTAACAATAATTCCTCCATTGGTCAAAACAATAACCATTTACGACCATTTAATAAATCTATTTAAACGCACGCAAAAAAAACCATGCCCTAGATAAATCTGCAAAATAAACATCAGTTAAAAGTCAAAAGTTAAAAATTAAAAGTATTATTTAGTAGTAAAAAAAAGTTACAAGTATTATTTAGGGGAGACACTAGCAAGAAGGTGCCATCATATCTCGAGAGAACGTGGTCCATTACAGAAGCGAAAATGATCGATACGAGGGAGTAAAAGAGTAGGAACCCTAAAAAACAATAAAGAAAACTATATCCAAGGTGCGCTAAGCTGAGAAATGCCCGCTAACTGAAAATTTTTATTTTGCCATTTTTAATGACAACATAAAACATCACCTTCAAAATAATGATTACAACCTCTACATTTCATAATTACCATAGTAAATAAAACGATGTGATAGTAATTCCGTGGGAAGCGACAAGAACTAAGTAGAATAAAAGATTTTCGTTAAGATTAGGAAAACATGTGTCAATGTCGGGATGACTTTAAGCCACCAATCGATTCAAACTCCTCCGATCGATATTTGACACCAAGCTCCCCACGCTCGCCACCTGTTGCTGCCAGCATTTGAGCGAATGAAGTATTCAACCCCTCCTCCTCGATGGTAAAAATGAGAACAACTACGTAGTAGTAGCATGGTGGTACGGTGGAGGCAATATGCACATCAAAAGTCATTCGGCTGTAGTCTCATGCCGTGGAAAAATCCTTGCGGTCCAGGAGAACTTCTCAGGTCATTTGAGGTTACGGTTAATTGTCAAGGGCAAGGTTGAGGGACGAAGGCATGTATTTAGGGACGAAGGATTTATTAATTAAGTCTTAAAAGATGGCAACTTCAGATCGAAGGGATTTTCGCAAAATCCAACAATAATGTTACCATGAACGATTCCAAGTATCGTAGCCGCGTGTTTGAACGAGCCGAGGTGATAATGATATCTAACCAGAAATTGGTTCCTGAAATGAGCCGAGCCAATGCCGGCAAGAGGTTGTGCCAAGGAGGATTGAAGCCAGATTCAAATGTAAGTACAAAAGTACGATTGCCTCCGTCAAGGGATATGTTTCGGTAAATAGTATCTTGAGTAAAAATCATAATACGATGATAGGTGTTTGGGGATCGAGCACAAATAGGGGCCGGTCTCAAACGTCGAGACCCGGGGTTCGAATCCCAGAAGTGGTAGAATACACCTTCCGGCGGATTTATGAAAGCCCGATACCTAACCAGCCTCATTCTCCGGAATGTTCCGCGTCACTTAATTTTATTCCTTCGAATGAAAAGTCCTCAATGGAAATCGTTTTGTAGACATGGAGGAAGAGAAGGAAAGACGCATAATGCCTAGAAAGGGATCACTTAGAGGGAGTTTCAGGTCGGCTACAGAAAGTAAAAAAAAAAACATACACCTGTGAAAAAATTCAATTGGAGAGTATTTCGAGGGGATCTGGTTGGGGTGGAGGCTAGAGTACTGGCTAACCATACAAGTACGGGCGGCCAAGGCTCAAATCCCTGCAGAGGAAGATGTTTTTCAGAGGAAACCCGATCCCTACTTGAATGTCTTGTGGAGGGCACTTCAAGTAAAGTACTCCGTCTGTCGGATGAGACGTTAAGCCGTGGTTCCCTTGGCGCCTTTCGTTAAGAGCAGGCCGATTCCGACGCCGGGCTTTGTATCTACCCTACCTCCCTTACCTATCCCCTATGGCGCAAATGACCGTAGCTGTCGGTCGCCTCCACAAATATCCAATCCAGAATATTTCGAAGCCCATTAAAATTTGACCTTGATGGAATGTGTGTAAATGAACACTAACAGTTGAAAGATGATCATATCAACTTTTGACAAGCATATCACAAATAGAAAGTAACGCACTGCACAATTCATTCAGCACCTCTGTAAAAGCTCTAGTGCATAATAAAATTGAAGTTAACGCAACCTAGTAGATACTCCAATAATATCGGAGACTTAATTGACTCAATAATAGCACTAAAAAGGCTGGAAAACATTACATGCTAACTGGCAAGCGCAGCATGCCATGAGGTACCAATTTTTCGCCAAAATTGGAAGAGGAAATAGAAGATCCCTGTGTAGGGAAAAAATATGCCTGTTGAAAACGACAAGAAGTAAAAGGCCGTATTTTAAGGCACAAGAAAACCATAATAGATGGTACAACGAATGGGAGAATTAGCGGGACAGACCAAGGATAGCAAACTCAAAGCCAATTACAAAGGAAAAGGAATCGCGCATTCGTTTCCCATATATATCGAGCTCCATGATCGTAATGAACCTCCGGCGGCGGTCATTTATCCGGCAGCACGGAGATTTGTCGAGAAAGACCCACATTGGAGCATCACGAAGGACGACTTCCGTAGGATTGAAATAGTGACCGGCAAAGAATGTGGAGTGGTTAAATACAGCAGGCTAATCTTAGGAAAGATGATAACTGATGAGGAAAATCACAATATATACCCTAAAACAAAGTCTTGCATCGAGTTTTGCGAATCCCAAGGAAATCGTTTATAACATTTATTACACGACCCTTACAAAGAGACTAAATTGAATTTTTCGGGAATCACGATAAACCTCTACCCTTCAGGTTAAGTGTGATAGTGGAAAATGAAAAAAACTGTTTCAATTTTGATGTAGGAAATTAGCACGAGCCTAGATATGCACAATTTTACCGCTACGTATAAAAATTAGAACCTTTGTATTACAAAAAGTCAGCCAATTTATTTGATGGTAAGGAAGGAGTAAGACGTAGGAGGCATCTTAAGCAACGCTACACGGCGACAGAATCGCTAGCATGAACTCAGGCGGATAAGGTGCAGCTTGCCTATTTCATACATCACATGAATTCGAAAATAAACACCATAAACGGCTGAATTTCACTCACTTTACGTGTAAATCAATTATTTCCACGCCTCACTTCAGACGCTAGGTATACCTACCACAGATCGTGACATCGATCCAATTCGACTGAATTCCTAGCCGCCGGAGAAGTCCCGAGGAGGTACAGACAAGGGGGATGACGTCGATAGAGAAAAAGGGTATGTGAGCGGAGATTACCCAGACGGCACCGCGGGCGCGCGAGGAGGAGGGAGGCGAGGGCCGCCCCTCCTGCGAGTTCCTTGACCTCGGCCGCCTCGCAGAGCGGCCCGCTCGCCGGGCGCGAAGACCAACCGCTCCGAGATCACAGACCGTATCAACAAGAGATGCGAAGCGAGACTGCCATTCCCCCTCCCCCTACCCCACCCCACGTCAACCTTAGTGCCAATCGCACGCTTTACTTCTCCATTGCACCTCCTTCCCCACCCCTCACTTCTCAGCCATATTCCTCAAAATCAGAAAACGCGATGGATTCCCATTAATTGATTTTCCTATTCTCCAAGACTTCCATCATCATTCTCCTCATTCACGATTTCAATTTTAGGACCATCGAACTTTCGTGATCGAAAGAAGAGAGGCAAGAGATCCGGAACTTAAGATCTACGAACTCGCGAGTCCAATTCTACGAAGATGATAGAATATCGTTTCGCGCGCCAAAAGAGCGCTGCTCTCCGACAATTGAATCGCGATGGAACCAGGCCCTTGAATTTCCGACGCGGAGTCACCTAATCAGGCGGTCAGCTGCCGCCGACTTAGTAGCAACAGCAAGACAATGTCGAAGTGTCCACAGCCATACACCGCAATCGTCTACATCTACATAAAGCCCCGCGAGCCGCCGCTTGAGCGTGTGGCAGGGGGTGTTAGGTCACCAGCTGTGTGAAGGTGTTCGTTTTTTGGAGATGAAATGGTGACATGTATTATAGGAGTGTATTGAGTGGAGCTCAATTTTTATTGTGGTCTTATTGTGCGCGGAAAGAACGAGTTTTTATTCGTTCGGCAGTGTATCTCTCTTATTTCATCGCATCTGTCAGACCTAGAGATGTAGTGAGGAGTCATGATAATATTCTCTATGTCGCTCTGAAAAATATCAGTTCTGAATTTATCAAGCAAACTAAGCCGAGCGTGTAGCCCTTGAGTCTCTAGGGGATTCCACCTTCATCTCTCTAAAAGTTGCGAGACACTATGTGAACGTTCGTTGCAGTTTTTAACGAAGCGCGCTGCTTTCCTTTGTATTTTATTAATTTTTTTGGTTAAATCTTTATGACCAGGGTCCCAAATGCTCGCGGCATATTCGAGGTGTGGCCTAACCAGAGCGAAGTAGCATCTCTCTGTTACTTTTTCATCCGAGGACCTTCCTATTATACGCTTAACGAAACCTAGTTTCTTTAATGTCCTGCCGCATATGTTTTATATGTGTGTTCTCCACGATATACATGAAGTTATGGTAATTCCAAGATATTTTACTATATTTGAAGATTTTATGTTTACTCCACCCACGGTGTAGGTATGGTTTTTGTATGTTGACTTTCGCAGGAAGTGAACTGAGGTGCATTAGCTGATATTTCATACTAATCCCTTCTCCTGGCACCACGAATGAACGTTGTTAAGGTCAGATGATAGAGCTTCAAAGTCCGCACCTTCGCTTATTTCACGGTAGTTTACTGTATCATCAGCAAATAATCATAATTTACTGTTAATTCGAGAACTTGGGTCATTAATATAAATAATGAATAAAAGAGGGCCAATCACGCTTCCTTGGGGAACATTGGATGTGACTGACCATATCAGAGCTAAAACCATTAATAACTACTTTTTGTTTTCGATCACCGTTGGTGATGCTGTGGGAGCCACGTCCACCTCCTCCTCCTCCTCCAGGGAGATGGAGGGAGTGGCGGAGAAAAGAGGAAACGATCGAGAGAACCCAAGAGACAGCGCCGGGGGGAGAGGGGGGGGCGCCGGACGGCGTCTGCGGGAGAGAGGACGTGGACAGACGGCCGGGGGGGAATGAGGGGGCGGTGGGCGGAAAGGAAAGGGGCTGGTGGCGTGGTGGTGACGGTGCCGCCGCGGGGATAAAAGATTCGATAGAGGCGTGGCCAGTTCATAGTCGATCGAACGCGGCGGCGGCGCCGGCGACGCGAAGACGGAGCGAACGAAGAAGGGCGAAATTTTGGCCCAAGGAGGGAGGAGTGCGCGAAAAGGAAGCGGCAGAGTGCCCCCTTCCTACGCGCGGATGGTGGTGGCGAACTGAGGAGCGACGTCACCCGGGCGAAATTGAGATCGCCACGTAATAGAGGGGGGGGGGGAGACTAGGTACCGGGTACTGACATGCACCTTCAATCTATTGCGATGTCAAGGGAAACCTCCATCATCTTAAAACTGGTGCTAATGTCCATCAGCACGATACCAGGAGTAAAACTAATTTGGTATTGCCTCACTGTACGCTTACAACTACCTCAAAATCATTTGATTCAGTGAAACTATGCCTTTTCAATTATTTACCCCATGAGGCTAGAGATGTGGCCTTATCAAGGTTTAAACGGGCTCTCCACTCATGGCTTGTGAACAAAGCATTCCATTCTTTAAATGAATTTTTGGAGTGCAAGAGCCTGAATATCTGTATGTAACTTAGTATTATTTATTCATTTTTTTCTTTAATTCTTTTTGTGACGAAGACTATTACACTGTATTGTGTTAAATGTCAAATAAAAATATTATTATTATTAATCCTCTTTAGAAACTTAAAATCTGACAGCTTTAGAATTTGACGGAAGTAAATGATACCACTATCGGATAATGCATTCAAGCAGGTTACTAATATGAAACAGTACTATTGGTAAAATACTATTCCGCCAAAATTATTCCACACACTGTCACGGTCAGCCACTAACAACAGTCAATGGTAACATGGACTTACAAACTGACTAATATGGTCAACCTTGTGAAACGGAGAATTCTGGGATCTCCGTTGGAATTCAGACGGTGAGATTTGTCATCTCACTGTTCATCAGATTCTGGTCATACAAAGTAAAGCTG
The DNA here is from genome assembly GCA_963169105.1 of Ceriagrion tenellum. Taxonomy (NCBI): domain Eukaryota; kingdom Metazoa; phylum Arthropoda; class Insecta; order Odonata; family Coenagrionidae; genus Ceriagrion; species Ceriagrion tenellum. Next base: position 159,382,145 of record OY720636.1, read on the forward strand.
GAAATTTTAGGAACGATAACATGTTACGGAAATCTAAGATTTATTAACCAGCAGGAATTTCTCATACCACTCTGCGCATGTGAACAAATCTGCTCCTGTATATACGAACGTACGCAATACTTGAATACCTCCTTCGCTTCGACGTCGTAGCAAATCTACCTGAAGAAATCAGTTCCCCCAGATATTTCGATCGGCCGCACATTTACCCCGGTTCTATCATTGGAAGTAGTTCGTCAAGGGAAGGTCCAACGGCGGAGGCGGTCATGTGCCATTCCCTACGACATGCGTGGCAAAGATCCAGTGCCTGGGAAATTGTATAACTTGTGATTACTTTCTATCATGCTCAGCAGGAAGGTAGCTAAAACAATTGAAAATAGTTTAAGCTACCTTCCTGCTGAACGATTGATTTTTACTTATCCATTTTTTTGTCCGACGAAGGGCTCAGTATATAAGGATTTCACTAACTTCCTGCGTGAATTTAGTAACTACCTACCTCCAAATGAAGTATTTTTACTCACTGTCATTCATTATTCCGGAGTTGCTGCACTTTGATAGCTTATAGGCGGTTACAAAAAAGACTGACTTGAATTGGGCGAACCAGACTGAAACAAATTAAGAACCAGAATAACGGAAGTATGAGGAGCGTCCGTGACGCATCCAGCATGTCTAACGCTCATGTAATGGCTGCTTAAATAGTGGTAGCACATTAAGTTCATAATTCATACTTTAACATATTTCTCATGAAAGCAATGATGAAGGAGCAATGACGCCTGGAAACTAATCGGACTATCTTATGTGGTCGGAAATCACACGTACCTGAGGAGATAAGCTAGGCCTACGCGGTGATCACGCGACATCTCCACTTAGGCACTCACAGGTAAAGGCACAATAAAGGAATGTACTGAGACACTGAATGCACAAATATTACGAGGAAGGAAGATGGAAACAATCAAGCCGGATTTGAAGAGGGGAACTACTTATGGATTAGTGCTGAAAATGATAAAAGTGTTCAGGGGAGATAGTGGCGTGTTATTCAGAGCGGTAGACCGGAGTGACATAACTTGGTAGAAGCAGCGATGTTCAATGCAATGTGCCATAAAAACAGAATATTACTCGAAAAGACTGAAAAAAATCAAACGTTTTCCAGTTTTTGAACTTCATATTTGTCAAATTATCACACATTTTTTCCGTTGATATTAGCAATTTAGTGGAGATTCCTAAAAATTACAAAGTGAATTGGCAATTGAAAAAGAAGTTTGAAACGTATTTTGAATTTATAATTCTTAAAGCAATGAAGACACCTAAATAATGTGGGCGGGTACGAATTGACACGTGGAAACTCACATAAAATTTAATGATTACCCAAAATGAGGAAAAGTGACGGGAGAAAAAAAAGAACTCGTACCTCCCAGATTACCTTTTTTACAGTCGCTATTCGAATGTAGCCTATGATGTACGAAAATGTGCGGATATTAAACGATATAAACTTCGCCGTTCGATTATAACAGCAACGTAAACACAAAAAGACAAAAACCTCATCCAAATGGATAATGTTAGATAGAAAACAATTTCAATACATTCTTCTGACAGGAAAGCTCTCCTCTTTTATCAACTAAGAAAAAAATCACGATCAAAACTGTCTCAGAGTCACTTATAATTCCACAGAAAGATCTCGAATTTTTTAGGGGAAAACCCCAAAATTGACAGGGACGCGATGCATTTAAACCACACACTCAAATGAGAGACAGAAATTAGTCCGCCGCATGATAGGTAACCTTCATATTTATGCAATACGAACTACTCGCACAGTAGACTAAAAAGACGGCGAACTTCACGTGAATCTCAGTTTAAAGTCATAAAAAGTTTTCCCTCGTGACATCAAGAGTGCACGGAGTGCAGCGAGCGCAGTTTTGTCAAACGGAAGAGAAGAGGCAATATAAATGAGGGGCGTGCTTAATTGATTCGGGCGACGCCACAGGAGACGTTCCACAGGTTCACAGTTTTACGAACGCCGTTCCTCATCCCACCCAAAACACCACACTCGTACATAACGGGACGGATGACAACGTATTTTAAACAAGAACACTCGCGGGAGAAAATGTGGAGAAAGGATGACACCGAGGGGGCTGAGGGGTGGATCGGAGGCGGGGGGGATGAGGGGGGGAGGCGGGAAGCCGGGGAGTCGGCGGAAGAGGGGAATTTAAGAAGAATCCCGACGTCCTCCCTCCATTCGCTCCCAATCCACTTAGGAGAAGAATGGATGTGGGGGGGGGGGAAAGGAGAGTGGGTGGAGGGGGAGGCGGCGCGAGGGGGTAGAGATGCCCCCCCCACCTCCCCTCGTTTCTCTTTTTGTTTAATTTTATTTCTTCTTATTTCCATCTCGAGGGATAGGTAGGCCCGAAAAGTCTAACTCCACCCGGCGTCCACCCCCGCAACCTCTCCTCCCCTCCACACGACGCCCGCCCTCCCCCTCGCAGTCTCCCAAAGGGGACCGCGATCGATACCAGACTCTCTCCCTCCCAACACCCCCCTCCCCACCCGTCCTTCGACCCCTCCCCCTTGCGCCCCTCCGTCTGGAGCATCCGACCCCGTCTGGCAAACGACCTCGCCGCCCCCCGCCTCCACCCCCGACATCCTCGAACTCCGCAAAACCACCACAATGCCCGCCCCTAAATCCGACGTGAGAGTGTGTTTCCCTGGCGAGGCCTCGAACTCACTCGCCCGTGCCATTACCCTCGTCCCCCCCCCACCCCGCGGCGATTCTCCGTCTCTCTCGGCTCCGGACGCGAGACCGCCGAGGAAAAGAGGACGACGGCATGCCGGCTGGCGGAGGTTCTTCCGCGAAAGAAATAGCACTCGGATGAAGCGACGAGGCCCGCGGAGAAGAACACGCGGTCTGCCGAGGACGGTCAGCGAAAAACGCAGCCACTAGGAGGCCGATACCACGAGGCGGATTGACGTCCAAAGGACGACAACGGGCCCCCGCCTCCCCCTAGTCCTCGTAGCTGTTGGGTTCCCCCAACAACGTTAGACGAGTCACCGCCAGTCTCGCTTGCGCGAAGACTTCCCACGCATCTGTTGAGAACCGTCGAAGCCCATTGCCCAAATTCTTGGAATAGGGTGTCCGCCGGCTCCCTTTATGGATAGACGTAGCGTGGTCTGCCGGGTCGTGACCTAGTAGCTGTATTTCGCTAACCTTTCCCATTCCTTTACCCTTTCTCCCACAACGTACCCGTCCCAGTGATAAGCGAGAGCTTCAGGCTCGGGGGGTAGGTTTTTAACCCGTGGGGTGACCCGAAGAGTCTGCCAAGAACGGTGCCGGATACAGTGTGTACTTTGACGATCGCCTACACGACCACCCGCATCTCATCGAAACCAATCTCGATGGTTCCAAACTATCCATTGACCAGGAAAATGTGCGCCAATATCTGTCTATCCCTCAGATATACAAAATCCTTCCTTCCAATGACCACCTCTTCTTCAATCGATTACTCTTCGCCTCACACTGACTAGGCCTGACCCCACACCCTAACGTCAAGTACTACATAAAATTAAAAATGATGCCAAATCACCAGCAGCAACATCAGTTCTCCAAAAGTCGACTTTATATTTTTATAGAGCATTGATGAAGCATAGGTCGCAAAGACAACACCGCCGAGTAAGATATTTTGACATCCAACACCAGCAGCATTATTATATGCATCTTCCCTGTCAATAGTAGAAAGTAGCGAAAATAAGTCAGAGTATCATCAGCTTTGAAATCCTAAAAAATTATACTCCGAGACAAGCGATTTTTACTTAGAAAAATGAACGTAACTCAAAAAACAGATAGTTTGTGCCTTAGTATCGAGTCAAGAGTCGAGGAAAAAACAGCATTGGACGGGCGGATGACGGCCAGACTACTAGGCGATGACCCCGAGATAGTTTATGGCACGTTCCGTGTTAAGGAGGTTCCTCTGCCACTCGGTGCGTCAAAAGCCGGTGAAAAATCCATCTTCTTAAGTGTTTTCAGAAGTCGATTAAAAAAACATTACCTTACGTAGTCACATATAGTATTTAATCAAGTACTTAACAACTTTGTGAATAAGTTATATCGAAGCACTTAGAAGTAGGAAACAATTTTTAAAACTCATCAGTACCTTATTTTGATTTCGGTTTCAGGCTGGCAACTTGTTGCCACGTTTAATTGCTCTGACAATAAATTTGAGCTCATCAGTGCTATTTCGTGATCTGAAATGTGTTCCATATTTTAAAAATAAGTTTTAAAATATTTACATGGAAATATTACTCCTTATTAATATATTATTGGTAAAATCATGTGTTAGACGATTTGGCAACGGTGGTAAGTGCAACATTGCTCAATTACTGCGTTCACTTGTTTTCCTGCTCTCGTGTTGGCCTTTGTTTGAGTTTGATAGTGACTGCTTTCCAGGAAATCGTTAATATTATACATATATATTTGTATAATACATTACTGTTTGTACTGTATAATACATTACATTGTAAAGATATGTTAATATCACTTAAAGCAACGAGATGAGGATATACTTTTTTAATACTATCATGATTCTTACACTGTGGCGCACCATATATCATTTTTTTGTCAAAACTACATTTATATTTGAATAGTAATCTGCATTTATCCTACCCATACGCAAGCATTGCCATAAGAACCTATGGAAATTTTCTCACCTTTAAATGCGATTTCCGAGAAATATAACGTCGGAAGCCTAATTTTTTTCAACGGCAATCGGTAGAGAGCAATAAGAAGGGCTTATTTTGAAATTTTCATGAAGATGACATTTACTTCGCTTCTCAGTGGAACCTCCTTAAGAGGTTTGGAAGGAAGGACGCGCCACGCACCTCGCGGGAATGCCCGAATCGAGTGAGGTGCGGTGGGCGCATCGCGAAGTGGAAAGATCCCGTCCCGCTCCCGAGACAGCTTGCCGCCGAGACGGTGGAGGAGGAAGAGGGAGGGGGGAAGAGGGAGGAGGGAGAGAGCCCAGCCCCCCCCACCCATTCGGAGCGGAGAAGAGGACCGGATCCGCAAAATCTCAAAAGAATCACGAAGCGCGATCAATAAGTGCTATCCGCCACTTGGTTGACGACACCTCCACATGGCATATCATATCATATTTATTACTTACAACTTACGAAACGGTACATACCATATTAGGTCTCATCAAATAATGCATTTACAAATGCATACAAACAAAGATATAGCAATCACATTCACATATACATTAATATTCCACTTTTAAATTTCACTGAGTCTACAATTATAGTGCTCTTCAATTGAATAAAGAGGATACCCTATGAGCCAATCCCTTAACCTTTTCCTAAATTGAATAGTATCCACAGTTTTAAAGTTGGTTGGTAACATGTTAAACAATCTGACATTTGTGTAAATCTCTCAGGCTCGCCACCGGGTAAGAAATTCATAGGCAGCCGACGTTCCGGGTTCCAACTCGTTACCCATTCTCAAGGCTACCGAAACGTCGGCTGCCTATGAATTTCTTACCCGGTGGCGAGCCCGAGAGATTTACACAAATATTATTCGCCGGGAAAGTGTGAAATCTGACATTTGCCTTATGAAAGGATTTATAATTTAATGACAATCTGCAATAGTCAACATTCAAATTATCTCAGCACCTCGTGTTATAATTGTGTACATTAGATCTGCAGGAAAAAGTCTCCAGATTGTCCATCACATAGAGAAGGGCTCTAAATACATATAAGCAGTCAAAATTCCAAGTTGGGTAAAAAGAGGCTGACAGTGGTCAAGTGGGTGGGCATTAGCAACAATTCTGATAGCTCTTTTTTGTAGCAATAAAATTTGCTTAACCGAAGTAGTATGCCCCCAAAGTTCAACTCCATAGTTTATAAAGCTATGAAAAGATGCAGAGTAGAGTGTCCTGAGATACGGCCGAGAAATCAGTGATTTTAGCTTACTTAGTATGTATATTGTATATTGTCTTGCTAAACTTGTTGCATACACATCTGTAGCAGCCTAAAGGGTGGCTCCGCAGCGGCTGGCACGGAATTGTGGAATAACGCTCGTATGCCATGGACAGATGAACGGCCCACGGCCATGAGAGGCAAGGCCCAGTCGACGAGGAAAAAAATGAAAACCTCCACTGCGAAACAACGAAAGGGAGCAGTAAGAAGGCAAGAGAGCTGGCCAAACAGGGCAAAAAAATGTCACGCTGACTCTGAAAAAATTGTAAGTCAACGCGAGATACGAAAGTATAGGTTTGAAACGTGAAAAAATATAACATGTACACTTCTTCATGTGTGATTATCATAAGGAAAAACAGTTGATTGAGAAGCGGTAATAGGAGGAATATATTTCGAGTAAGCCATTCACCTCACCTGAAAGCTCTCCTTTTCTAGCCCCACCTACAATTGTAATTGCCAGTGAAAGAGTTTTCAGCATACGTGGCAGCAGACGCTCTGCCACGGATCATTATCGATAGAAAAATAGCAATATGTAGCAGGCCTAGTTCAGTATACATAGTATTGATACAGCATACCCTGAGAATCAGTAGCATATGCTACAGAATAATGCATTATAGCAGCTGATAAGTCGCACGAAGACGCAGAACGCATACATACCGCGTACAGGGATATTCAAGATGGCGTCGCGTTCACTCGTGAATAACTGTGGCTCCAGCCAAAATATCATCGATTCAGCAGAAAAACCTATCGCGTGTGGAATATGTTTGAATATATTTCATCTTAAATGTACAGGCTGAAACGAGATATGCTATAAATTCTCCGGGAGAACCGTGGACTTCATTGGAGGTGTTTTACGTGTGACGTGGACAAACTTCGTGCCGTCTACAAATTGTCTGACAGAGTTTCCTCATTTGAATCAGAAGGGGAGCAACTTAAAAAGAAGATTAATAACCGTGATCAAAAACGTAATATCTACACCTGTGATGCCGTAAAATCGCCGTTTTCAATGAATGGCGAAAACTTATCGGAAACTAACCCTCCCAGTGAAGCCAACGAATCCATTCTTCGTGTGGAAGCTGAAGCGGATATGGTCGCGATAAATGGGAAGGAGGACACGATGCCTGTCGATGGGCTAATTTCGACGAACAATAATGATTGTTCAAGTGAGGCTATTGACACGCCAAATGACGGCTTCCAACGTGTAGTGAGCAAAAAGGGGAAGAGGAGAAATCGAGCATCATCTAAACATCGTACGATCCAGCCTCTTTCAAAACATGAGGTTTTGCGATCAGAAACTTCCCACGGTAAAAGAGAAGTGATTAAAAGGAAGAGTCAAGTTATCTACGGCACGAATGCCGATGAGAATTCCTTTCTCGCGATTCCTAGGCGTGCCTGGCTATTTTTGGGACGAGTAGATGTGTCGTCCACCTCTGATAAAATACTCTGTTTTCTCCAACGACAATCTGCAGGGTAAATATTTGTGTGTGAGGAGCTGAAAAGAAGTCCCACAAGTGTGAGCTATAAAGTTGGTGGCGACTTTTCGCTTCTAGATGTGTTGCTGAATGGCGATATTTGGCCCAATGGTGCGTGCATTAGGCGATTTAATTTTCACTATCATCAACATAGAAACAGCAATACTGTTACATTGCAAGTGAATCCCACCGATAATGGTCAGAACCCTCCTCAGACATCCGAAGTGCAACTCCCGAAGTCTCCGGTAAAGACTGTGCAGCCTGCAAATAGAATGGGTACAAGAAGCCAGACCGGTATGAGCAAGCCCAAGACCAAATGACTAGGCGTGTCTCCTATTTTGTGTCTCAATATTCAGTGCCTAAGAAACAAGGTTAAAGCTCTTGAAGCTGCTGTCAGTTCTGTGAACTATGGCATCATTTGTATTACTGAGCATTGGTTAAGTGATAATGAAGTGAACTTATGTAATGTTAATGATTTCAGTATCATAAGTTACTCTTGCCGTAAAATTGCTAAAACGGTGGCACTGGTATATTTGTTGACAGTGATCTGGAAGCAAAAAAAAAACGATGTAAGCAATTTCTGCATCGAGTTGCAGTGTGAGGTTTGTGCCATAAAAGTGAAGGAGTTAAATACTATTATTGCTTGTGTGTATAGATCTCCAAAGGTGATGTTCAAACCTTCTGTGACTATTTTGAACAACTATTGGTGGTATTGTCTGAATATCATATGGATATAATTATTTGTGGTGATCTGAATATGGATATTCGTTTGGCAAATAAGGATACAGTGTCCTTTACCTCGCTTCTTCTATCTTTCAATTTATCATGTGCTAACATGGAGCCAACCAGGTTAAACTCCTGCCTGGACAATGTCATTACCAACATACCCCCTGATCATTTCAAAGTCAATGTTGTTAACCTCGGTACATCAGATCACCTTGGTTTGGAATTTACTTCTACCTTGTATACCCTCAGATACAAACCCCTTCTCCAGAGTTATTCCACATTTGTACGACCTATTACTGATGAGGGTATTGACAACCTTAAATTCCTTGTCAAATGTTACATGGCACTCTATGTTAACAAGCTCCGATGGTAATTGTAACTTCTCTTGTTTTTTGAAACCTTCATGCTGTTCTTTGAACACTGCTTCCCTAAAAAAATATTTCAATCCAACCTACGCAAGCAGTCCAAAAAATGATTTAGCCCCGAGCTATCAATTTTGAGGACAACTAATTTCATCACATTCTGTTTACAAAGCAACTAAAACTGAAGTGGACAAAAATGTCTGGCAGAGACTCAAGAAAGAGTACATCAGTAAAATTAACAGTGCTAAACTGATATCGAATCTTAATTTCATTAGTGATGCTGACAACCAGACCAAAGCAGCCTGGCGAGTTATTAACAAGGAAATTGGGCAGTCAGACTTAGTATCTCAACTACCATTTAAGCCCGATAATCTAAATCAATTTTTTATTGAGTCTATGAATGTTTCCCAGTAGGCTTCCGCGGAGATTCTGACTGTGGGCAGCGATTGTTCCGGGTTTCCATCCGCGTGTATCCATTATTTCGGACAATATTTCGCCAACGTTCCAGTTGGCTTCCTCAGGTCCACTGAAGTGACGATGCAGGAATTGGTCCTCTTAATATACACGTAGTTTGGCGCCAAATTTGTGGAGGTGTGCTCTCATTGGTTGGACTCTCTGAAGACCCGTTTCCACGCGCTGGCGAGGGTGTAGCCGTCTTCGCGGTTGAAATTCGCAGGTGTTTTTGCGATTTCAATTGCTTCCCTGATGACTCTTGGGTAATAGCGGCCTTCTTTATTCAATAATGAGGCGTTGTCAAAGTCAATGCTGTGGGTCGGTCCACTCCATTGATGTTCAGCCACCGCTGACTGGCTGAATTGCCTGTTTTTTGCGGCCCTTCGGTGTTCTTGCACTCGGCATTTCAGAGCTCTTGAAGTCTGGCCGATGTAGGAATTGCCGCAACTACATTTTATTTGGTATACTCCTCCATAGATGTCTTTAGGGTGGTGGTCTTTCGAGTTGACGAGGATACTCGCCATCTTGGTAACGCATTTAAATCTGGTCATGACGTTGTGTTTCTGGAGGGCTCTTGCGATTCTTTCCGTGGTCCCGGCGACGTAAGGTAAGATGGCGTGTGCCCTCGCCTTTTCTGTAGTACGGCTCTCTTCATAGGCCCTCTTTGGGGCCATCAGTTGCTGCTTCCGTTCCATCTTGCGGATTATCTTCAGGATGTTTTCTCGCCGGAAGCCGTTCATCTGGAAAGTTTCCATTAGATGTCGTTTCTCTTTTGCGATGGAAGCAGCGTCTGAGAGCGAGCATGCTCGGTGGAATAAAGTTTTAATTACTCCGGCTTTCTGTTGAGGGTGGTGATGGGAGTTCGCATGGAGGTATCGGTCCGTGTGGGTCTTTTTCCGAAGAACGGAGTGTCCTAAAGACCCATTTTTTCTTTTCTCGACGAGGACGTCTAAAAAAGGCAGGCAGTTGTCCGTTTCCGTCTCCATGGTGAATGTGATGGCTGCATTTTGTGCGTTCAGGTGGTGCAAGAACTTCTCGAGTTCATCCGTTCCATGTGGCCATACCACAAATGTGTCGTCCACATACCTCACAAAGAGTTTTGGCTTTTTGTGGAAGGACTGCAAGGCTTTCCGTTCAAAATCTTCCATGAAAAGATTGGCGACCACCGGTGAGAGAGGGGATCCCATTGCAGCTCCATTTGTTTGTTTGTAGAATTTACCGTTCCACGTGAAGTAGGCGTTTCTGAGGCAAAATTCCACCATCCTTGGAATGTCTCCCGGGAGGCCGTCACTTGTGAAAGTCTTGATTATTTCTACTGCTTCACCAATAGGGATATTAGTGAAGAGAGAAACTACGTCGAAGCTCACTAAAATATCGTCCTTGCTGATTTCGGTCTTTTTTAAAATCTCAATGAAGTGAGCGGAGTTTTTCACATGCGTCGGCGTCTGACCGGAGAACGGTAGGAGTTGCTGGGCCAAATATTTGGCGAGTTTATGCGTTGGAGAGTCTATGGCACTCACTATGGGTCGTAGAGGGACCCCTTGTTTATGGATCTTGGGTAGGCCGTATAATCTAGGTGGTTTGGGAGCCGACTCGATGATCCATTTCCTTTCTTCTGGAGGGATCGAAGACTGGTTGATGATATGTTTTATTCCCTTCTGAATCCTTGAGGTGGGATCCGATTTTTCCTCGGAGTAGGTGTTCTCGTTCAGGAGACTGTTGATTTTACTGAAGTAGTCTTCCTTCTTCATCACCACAGTTGCGTTCCCTTTATCCGCCGACGTGATTATAATGCCATCATCCGTCCGGAGTTCCCTCAAAGCTTTTTTCTCCTCTCGGGTGACGTTGGTTTTGGGAGTTTTGGAATGGAGCAGTATACGGCTCACTTCATCACGTAGTTCATCGGCCTCTTCCTTAGGTAGTTTCCGGACGGCGTATTCCACTTCTGTCACTAGTTCTTCCTTAGGTAAGCGGGCAGGAGCAACGGCGAAGTTGAGTCCCTTGGAAAGTACACTGACAGCTGCCTCACTTAGGCGAACGTCAGTCAGGTTAACTACCGTACGGCCCTTATCAGGGCCATGGTTTTCTAGCTCCGGGTGTTGACGGCTATGAAGGCGGTCGAACTTTTTCACCTGCTTCTCTTTCGTTGAGATGAAGGCTGTGGTAGCAGAATTCCACGTAATTCTGTCTAACGTATCCCAATCCGTAATGTTCAGGGATGCACTAAGGGCTAAGTGCACATCATACAGCTCCTCCGTGCATTTTGTCTTTGTGAGGTATGTGCCACTCTTTGTGAGGTATGTGGACGACACATTTGTGGTATGGCCACATGGAACGGATGAACTCGAGAAGTTCTTGCACCACCTGAACGCACAAAATGCAGCCATCACATTCACCATGGAGACGGAAACGGACAACTGCCTGCCTTTTTTAGACGTCCTCGTCGAGAAAAGAAAAAATGGGTCTTTAGGACACTCCGTTCTTCGGAAAAAGACCCACACGGACCGATACCTCCATGCGAACTCCCATCACCACCCTCAACAGAAAGCCGGAGTAATTAAAACTTTATTCCACCGAGCATGCTCGCTCTCAGACGCTGCTTCCATCGCAAAAGAGAAACGACATCTAATGGAAACTTTCCAGATGAACGGCTTCCGGCGAGAAAACATCCTGAAGATAATCCGCAAGATGGAACGGAAGCAGCAACTGATGGCCCCAAAGAGGGCCTATGAAGAGAGCCGTACTACAGAAAAGGCGAGGGCACACGCCATCTTACCTTACGTCGCCGGGACCACGGAAAGAATCGCAAGAGCCCTCCAGAAACACAACGTCATGACCAGATTTAAATGCGTTACCAAGATGGCGAGTATCCTCGTCAACTCGAAAGACCACCACCCTAAAGACATCTATGGAGGAGTATACCAAATAAAATGTAGTTGCGGCAATTCCTACATCGGCCAGACTTCAAGAGCTCTGAAATGCCGAGTGCAAGAACACCGAAGGGCCGCAAAAAACAGGCAATTCAGCCAGTCAGCGGTGGCTGAACATCAATGGAGTGGACCGACCCACAGCATTGACTTTGACAACGCCTCATTATTGAATAAAGAAGGCCGCTATTACCCAAGAGTCATCAGGGAAGCAATTGAAATCGCAAAAACACCTGCGAATTTCAACCGCGAAGACGGCTACACCCTCGCCAGCGCGTGGAAACGGGTCTTCAGAGAGTCCAACCAATGAGAGCACACCTCCACAAATTTGGCGCCAAACTACGTGTATATTAAGAGGACCAATTCCTGCATCGTCACTTCAGTGGACCTGAGGAAGCCAACTGGAACGTTGGCGAAATATTGTCCGAAATAATGGATACACGCGGATGGAAACCCGGAACAATCGCTGCCCAGAGTCTATGAATGAGCTGATCTCAAAAATTGCCAGTTCATCAGCAACTGCCTCCCAGTTTTTTAATAACCTGTGTTTTACCTCTTCACCCTTCAAATGGAAATGGATAACACCCGAGGATATCACAAAGGTAATTAAAAACTTAAAAAAGTCCAATTGTAAAGATATTTATGGCTTATAAAGCAAACTACTCAATAATATTAGCACTATTATTGATGAACCCCTATCTATTATATTCAATTCCTGTTTCCAATCACGTATTTTCCTCAATGCTCTAAAAATCTCTAAAACGATCCCCATCCATAAGAAGGGCGACAAAATCTTACCATCTAGTTACAGGCCTATTTCAATTATTCCAATTTTTGGTAAATTACTGGAAATTATTATTAAATCCCAACTAAATGAGCACTTTGATAACAACAATATTTTCTCCGAATCGCAGTTTGGTTTCCGCAAGGGTTTCTCCACTTCCTTAGCAGTCCGGCATGTTGTTGATATCATTATGAACACTTTTGAGGAAAAATCTTCAGTTTCCTTAACTGCATGTGATCTCAGACAAGCATTTGATTGTGTTTCTCATCCAATTCTAATCCAGAAGTTGCATCACTATGGTATCAGGAACACAGAATTAAAGCTCCTTGAATCTTATCTGTGGGATCGTTTTCAATGTGTGTGCATTAACAAGAATCGATCCTCATCTCTTAAACTTGAACATGGAGTCCCTCAAGGTTCTGTCCTCGGTCCCTTGCTGTTTTTAATCATGATAAATGACTTCCCTAAGAATGTCCCATGCATGTTTTTACTATATGCCGATGACACTACTTTTGTTCAAAATGTAAAAGACTTGTCGAATACAAACAGTATTTCAAATTCTGTATCGTCGGTAGCTCAAAATTGGTTTCTGCGAATGGGCTTGCTTTAAACAATGATAAAACTCAAATAGTATTATTTTCACTTAGCCCACAAATAAACCACAATCAAAGTCTCAGATTACTTGGCTTTGAACTTGACTGGAAACTAAAATGGGATTCTCATACATTTTCTACCATTGCCAAGCTATCCAAAGTAACTTATATGCTGCGGAAACTGAAACTCCTACTACCAATAGACTACCAGGGGCAAATTTATTTTGCCCTTTCCCATTGTCATATGACATAGAATATGCCATATGTCATAGACATACGGCATAGAATTATGGGGTCATGCTTCCAACTCAAAGGGTGTTTTCAAGATGCAAAAAAGAGCAATTAGAATTATTTCAGGTTTGCACTCAATGGACCATTGTAAACCTCTTTTTATAAAACTGGGTATTTTGACCCTCTATGGTCATTATATTTTTAAAGGTGTATGTGAAGTGGAAGGAAACCTGAGCTCATTAGAGACAGGAGACAGCTATCATCACCACTTCACAAGAAAAAGGGACATTTAGTGGTGCCTCACTTTAGACTATCCAAAAGTGCCAATAGTTTTAATGTACTTAAACTTAGATTTTTTAATATACTGCCCCGAGAGGCTAGGTTTGTCAGCCTGTCTAGGTTCAAATTGATCTTTAAGCGTTGGCTTTTGTATAAAGCATTCTATTCATTGCAGGAATTTGAGGAGTGTGATACTTCAGACCTCAAATTTTAATTCCTGATTTCCTTTTATATATTTTTTCATTTGTGTTTTTACTTTTTATACCTCTTGACGATGACTATTGCATTGTATTGCTTAATGTCAAATAAAAATTATTATTATTATTACCAGTAATATCAGCCAATGGTGCAGCTAATACTCTTTTTGAGGGAAAAAGAAGCTCGAAGAATAGTTAATAATCGCTAAAAAGATCCGTTACTTTTTCTGAATGTCTGGGATTTTCCTTAATTTTTGATAGGCACTACTAAAATTCGCTCGTGATCATCCACATAGGGTCAGATATCCGCAAAATTATATGACGCAACACAATTCCCGAGGATTAATTACGAATTATAAAAAACAAAACATGGCCCTCGCAAGAACCTGGTAGCCGTTAGGTACGCCAATGGACCATTAATACTAATAGCAATTTATAATTCATTAACTACACATTACATAGTGAAAGACCAGTCATAAAACTCCGCCCAATAGACAAACGTACTTTAACACTACACATGAATGTAATCACTTAAGAAAGCTGTAAGCAAAGTAATAACAGCGTCCGCGATTTCAGCATCCGCAGAGAAAACTCCTCCACGAGAATCAAGTCACACCAGAATGCTCACTTCGAAAATTCTAAACGCCATTTTAATGCGGATCTTCTAACACCGGTCACAAGAAGAGCAGGGTGCTATTAACAGCTACCATACATGCTTAGACCAGAGGTCGATAAGGTTTCGAAAGCGAGACTTTTACAAGATGTAACGGTTTCTGTCACCGATAATAAACTGATTTCTTCCCCTGCATACAAACAATATATCCATACGGCGACATTTTCGAAGGTGAATAAGAGACAGGAAAAAAGGTGGGAACTTTATCCAATCGAAGGAAGCGACTGCCTGAGACCAGCATTTCTTACTTTTCCAGCATTCCCAAGGGTGGGTTCGCTCTGAGGTGTGGCGTTGGCGCGAGAGGAACGTGGGAGGGAGGGTAGGGAGAGAGAGGGGGGGATCTGACCAGGGAGGCTGGATGATACTCAGAATTTCCCTTCGCCTTGGGAGGGGATGAGGGAGAGAAAGGAATCATGTCCCCTGATAAGAGACGGGGCTTTGGGGGGGGGGGAGGAAGATGGGCAAGGAAGGGAAGGAGTTGATGGCGATGGGCCACACAGGAGGCTCACATCCCCTTATCTCACCCCCCCCCCCAATCCCCTCCATAAGAGCTTCGATGGAGTGAAGAGACGGTCTCACAGTCACAATTGACCCCTAAGTTTCGACAAAATGAGACGCTACTTAGAGGAATGTCAGCTCAACCACATCGTCCAACGGGGTATGACAGAGTTTGGTGCCGAATACCGATATTTGGGTTCGATATCAGCAACCAATCCCACAGCACACATGGCAAGAAACTCGAATACTCTACAGTTTCAGGCTTCACTTCGTGGAAGTTTATACTATCCAAAATTAAAGAATACAACTCGTAGGTTGATTCCTTTTTCCGGGTTTTCCGCCGCGTTGGTTCATGCTTGGGGACGATATTTCGCCGGCTGTCCTGCTGGCTTCCTCAGGTCCATGTAACAATTCGGTTCTGGAAGCGCCGTGTTATGTAGGGTCGTTTTCGCGCCTTTTTTGTGGTCCTCTTCTCTGATTGGTCGGGCTCTTTTCTTCTTGGAAAAGTGCTTTCCAAGAAGCGGAGAGAGGGTAACCGTCGTCTCTATTGAAATTATCGCGGTTTTTGGCGATTTCCACCGCTTCTCTGATGAGACGGGGGAAATATCTTTTTTCTCTGTGGATGATCGTCGCTTCCGGGAATAATATGTCATGCTGCGGTCCCTCCCAAGCATGTTCCGCAATGGCAGAAAGGTGGAACTGTCTATTTTTGGTGGCTCTTAGATGTTCCTGCATGCGACACTTGAGCGCTCTGCAGGTCTGTCCAATGTACCTCGAGCCGCAGCTGCAGGGCACGGAATAGATGCCTTCGCTGGCGTCTTTAGGAAGGCGGTCTTTGGCCTTGCAGAGGATGCTGGCTGTCTTCTGCACAGGTTTGAATCTAGAAACGACATTATGCCGTTTTAGGACCCGAGATATCCTCTCGGAGACGCCGGCCACGTAGGGAATCGTCGCGTAGGCAGCAGGTTTTTCACTCCTTCGATCCTCCTCGACGGTCCTTTTCAGGGCCATGGTTCTCTACACACATTATTCCCGGAAGCGACGATCATCCACAGAGAAAAAAGATATTTCCCCCGTCTCATCAGAGAAGCGGTGGAAATCGCCAAAAACCGCGATAATTTCAATAGAGACGACGGTTACCCTCTCTCCGCTTCTTGGAAAGCACTTTTCCAAGAAGAAAAGAGCCCGACCAATCAGAGAAGAGGACCACAAAAAAGGCGCGAAAACGACCCTACATAACACGGCGCTTCCAGAACCGAATTGTTACATGGACCTGAGGAAGCCAGCAGGACAGCCGGCGAAATATCGTCCCCAAGCATGAACCAACGCGGCGGAAAACCCGGAAAAAGGAATCAACCTCCATCAAAGCCCCGCGGAAGCCTTCAACAGAACGAAATACAACTCGTACTTTTCCACAGGTTTTATTTTAAGTGGAACCACACGTTTCACCAACGTGTGGCATCATCAATTACAGAGTACTCATGGACCAGAGGAAAAGCGGATAAAACAGACCGTGAGCAGCAGGTGATGGAAGTGGATTCGCTAGATCAAAGGGACGGATAAAATAAGAGATGGATAAGGGCAGAGAGGAGATGAGAAACTGGCCATACGAAACAATATGCTGAAATGAAGACCTATATGGACTGGGCACACTGAGGTGTATGATGCATTTGTGAGGACAATGACTGAAGGAAAATAGAGATAAAAGTCCCAAGACGATAGGCAACGAATAAATACATAAACCAAATAAAGAGAAAAGTACTAAATAAACACTCGGGTGTAATGAAACTAGCATTGCACAGGGATAAATGGAGGGCTCCAGTCAACCAATCTTGGGCTTGAAAAGCCGATGAAGATAATGGCGACTCCATTAACATACGGAAGTTCATCAACGTCTTGAAAGGGTTGTGTGGAAAGAGATAGAAAAATGAGAATATTTATTAATCAAACAGTAACGGAATCCCCCTCCAAAGTCAAATCTCATAAGAAAAATTTCAGAGCCATTTGAGATTAAGAGAGAAGTTGAGGAGACAGGAAGACGGACCTTCCGATTCTAATAAATAGTCTTGGAAAAGTACTGGGAACAAGGAAGGAAGCCATGAAAGAAGAAGGAATAGAAGAAATATCTTGAGGTCCACAGAAGCAGGGTCCAACGGCAGAATGTCTACCTTTCGTGAATAATTTGGCACTGTAAACAGAGAAAAATCCCAATAATTGCACGAGAAACTACACAAAATTTAGGAGAAATAAGAAACTCAAGATCCCTTAAGAAAAATCAGGAGGGCGGAATACCGTTGTGGACCATTTTCCGATTACATGATATTGGTTAACCTTTCGAAACACCCACGCGCACATTTAAAAACGTTTACTGGGTCAGTAGACTTAGTGCCCGCTATCATTGGGTAGATAACATGGAAATAGAAGTAGTATTCGTAGAAGTGACCATTTCCGAAAATGATACATCACTAAAGGGCTTGAGATAAGTCTCCATCACGAAGTGATTAATTCTTACATGCAGTTGCCAAATTTTTAAAATTAGCACTGATCAAGATTAAAACAGCATAAAGCCATACACACTATCCACTCTTGGAAAATAAGCGGCTGCCCATATCATTTCTCGACATAACTCGGAGTCCTTACCATTGGAAACGGAAAAAATACATTCTATAATTCACAAAAATAAAACAATTACTTTCTATCTTTCACAGAAAGTTTTCCAAATGTTAATTTAATTCAAAGATATATTTAAGTATTCTAAAATACTCAGGACAGATGAAACATCACCGCCATATTCTGCACAAGTTTTGGTCAAACTGTTGGCTCCTAATCATGAGTGAATCTATATCAAAGACATGACTATGGCATAAATGTATTATCGCATTTCTAAGTGACTCTAGGACACATTCGAGCTTTCCATGATCCGGAATATGTGCCGCCATGCAACTTAAACGCAGAAACAAAAAGTTGAATAATTATCGCTCATTTGGATTGGATATTTGAAGAGGCGACCGACAGCTAAGGTCATTTGCGCCATAGGGGACAGGTAAGGGAGGTAGAAACCCGGCGTCGGCATTAGCCTGCTCTTAACGCAAGGCGCCAAGGGGACCACGGTTTAACGTCTCATCCGACAGACGGAGTACTGTACTTTAAGTGCCCTCCACAAGACATTCAAGTTGGGATCGGGTTTCCGCTGAAAAACATCCGCCTCTGCAGGGATTTGAACCCAGGCCGCCGGTGTGGTAGGCGAGTACTCTAGCCGCCACACCAACCCGATCCCCTATCGCTCATTTATTTATACTCTTGCGCCTCAATAAATATAAACATGGAACCAAAACAGATGGCGGTAAACGTCGAGAGAAGGATTTCTCAAATTCAAGGGCTCGATCCTCGAGGTCCGCAGACAACAGAGCTCTTACTTGAATGCGCTACTATATGTACTATAGTATACCAAGGTAGATGTCCAGCAGCTGGGCATTTAAACATTCCCTGAGATTTCCAGGTTTTCCTGACATAATTTTGATTTTTCCAGGGGAAATATTGGTTATTTCTCGTCGAGTCTCTGGTCTGTTTTTTCAGTGATTAAACGTAAGGATTATTTTTAAACCTGTATATTTGGAGGAAAAAAAACACAAAACTTTAAAATAGTTTGAGAGAAAATCACATCACCACCCTTTCTTAGATTTAAACATTGTCGTGCTAGTACTCAGGAACAAGGTTTTACTACAGCCAGACTTTGCTATGAATAGCATTGATATAAAATGATCAACAACTTAAAAAACTGAAGGAATTGACTTTTTTCCTTATTTTGCTAAATGCGCTAGGGAACAACGCCAGGGAAATTTGACTTCGCAACTTGCCGATAAAGGCACGTTCTTTACGCCACTTATTTACAGACTGTGACCAATAAGAACTCAATGTACCTATGTAGAAAACATTGTACCTACTGTCGGTGATAACAGGAATGCAAAATGCGAAAACGCAAGGGAAATTTGACTTCGAAACTTGCCGAAAAAGGCACATTGCTTTCGTTGCTGTTTTATATACTGACACCATAGAAAATTCCAGAGTCCATTCGATATTTCCAGTGAAAATAAAATTCCCTGAGATTTCCCGGTTTTCCAGAGTGCTGGACATCCTGTATACACATAGGCGGGCCCGCGCGCGCGCCCATTAGCCCATCGTGGGCCTCACGCGAGGCTCCGCAGCAGAAGTAGTTCAATAACCGTCCGGCCATGGGGACGGGGGTCCGTCTCTTGCGTCACCCCGCCTCACCCACGCGTCCCCAGTCCCTGCTCTCAATAATGCAGACTCCCCGGGCCGGTGGACCACGACGAAAAGATTAACAGGAGGAAAAACAGGGGCGGAGGGTGGGGGGGGGGGAAATGGAAGGGGCAGCCGCCTCCTCCATCGTATCGGGCGACCGTAGGACTTTTCCGAGCGAGAGGGGCGCCCATTTCCGAGCAGACGGAGACGATTTGAATTCATCGCGAGCAGCACCACGGGGCGACGCACAGTAGGGCGAAATTCCAAAAAGGTAGCCAAAATTAAAAAAAATAAAAATTTTTTATGAGGGTATTTTTAGGCACAGTTTGAATGGACTGATATTGGAGCTTCAGTAAAATGCATTTACAAGGCAGTTATTTGTGTACCTTTCCGAATAATTCACTGTTGATATGACGCTTTGGGAGGCCACTATTGCCACGGACGAAAACAGAGTAGCAGAAGGCCTACTTAATCGCGACGTTACAACGTAGTGATTGTACTTAATTGAATTTTGCTTAATGGTGTTAGCTCAAGCAATCAATTAAATTTGGAATTGTTATTGCAAAAAATCATTTGAAATATATTACCTTAATAATTTTCAAATGTTGCAAGTTAAGTTATTTTTTAAAATTTCACTCAAAAAAGTACTTTATATAATAAAAAAGTCAAGAGTTGTGTAAGAGTTGGGCCGAGATATTTATAATTATTATCGGTGAAGATGTTAACTAATGAAATGCGAAATTATCTACTGTCCCAAACAGTCCACACGAATAATAAAGATGAAATACGTGAGTCACCGCACTATTCGATTCGAATTCATCGAGAGCAGCACCACGGGGCGACGGCATTTGGGGCATTTCTGATGCATCTCCAAACAACCACAGCAAGAGATTTGAATTTGCCCCAATATCACTTAGAGACACAATAGATAATATTTTTGGAGAACTAAAATCGACAGAAAATGTATTATAAGTACGTTATCCTCTCCCAAATTACCCTTCCGCTGCTGATCTTCCAACAATATCATTTCTACTTCTCACTTCAAGAAACGAAATAGGATTTTTCAATTTGTGTTTAGGGAAACCTCATGAACTTGAAGTAAAACAAAAGATCAGTGACACATCCTTGGCTTTCACATTCTATGCTGTACCTACAGCTACCTTCTCCTGGAGCATTAATTAATAATATGGGGTAACATATTATATTATAGATTAATAGAATAATAGAAGATATTATAGATTAATAAAACAGTATCATCGTTCCAAATATTCTTCACACCGGATGTACACATAAAACACAAAGGAAAACCTTAAAGTGTAACTGCACACTGTAGGCATACTAATTTCAAGATTAATCTTTACGGGGATAGCCAGAATGGTCAGCATTCAACATTATGATCAGCTTTAAAGTGCAACGATTACGATAGCACGGGACTACACGGCTCGCCGATGGACTACTTGGGCTGACGGAAGGCCCCTCGGTGGTCCACGGTTCAATATTTAGGGCCTCCACATCGGCACCACTTCCGAGAATTTAAAGTAAACACGCCGACGAAACACTGCGGCGGAAATTTCCGCTCGTAGATTTGGTAATCGATGCTCGCAAGGTCTTCCAAGAACACCGCCAACGCCTTCGCCCGGATTCATTATAGTTCGAAACTATTCCACCGTCCGCGGATAAAATGGCACTGCCGGTCTCCAGCATCATCTACCAAGCCATTTGCGGAAGAAAAATATAACTACCCCACATTAGCACCGACCGCACTCCACATTGGCTAATTAGAGAAGAAATACCCAGGGGAGCAAAATGAATGTTTTGTAGGAAAGGCCATGCGAGTGCTAGACGCTTACTTGAGCGTCGAAGTTCCTCCGCAGAAGAATACTGTGGGCAATTTCTCCACATCCACGGGTAGCCTTGCAATGGAGCGTGGGAGTGAGTGTTAAGACACCAGACGGCGAACAATCGATGAGAAGGAAAAATGAGGACAAGAGAGATGTATTCCAACATAGATATTGGTGTTCTTCTATCTTCCCGTAGAAGTCAAAAATGGCGCTCAGGAAAAAAACAAAGTAATATCTATCCCTATCTGCTCTGCATACCCTCTGATTTTATGATTTGTTTCATTCCCGGCGTGAAACGAATTTAGATTCTTCAAGGGGGATTTCCATCCGGTAATTTTTCTGGCTGCTGCCGACGTTTCAATGAATGACAGCCATCGACGCGATGAAGACAACGGCAGTGTCACAGAAGCGTCGGCAGCAGCCAGAAACCTGACTAAGTAGAAATCCTGTGAGGAATTTACATACCCATTAATTAAACGATATGGCCTGACGATTGTGATTCCAGAACTACACTCACTCGATAAGTATGATCTACATTACTTTTTCGCGCAATTGGCCTCGCGTGTAGCCCCGCATCCGAACTCGCATCATAGCTAATCCGATCAAAGGACCTTTAACAAGCCTAAGTTCGCTTTACGTTCGCTGGTACTCGTTAATGACGTGAAATGGCAATTCAAGGTATTTTGCACTAGTTGGGAATTGAATATTTCTATTGAAACTTCCCAAATACTGGGAGAGTACTCGAGAGAAAGGCTGATTTGAATGAAATACCATTTGTCCGACTTTTTCCAGAAAGACTTCCATTACACAATTCGCCCGATGTAGATTCCGCCTCTTTCATGCTACGTGGCAAGTTGTCCAATGTTTCCACCACGTGCTACGGGTGCGAAAGAGTCGCACGTAGTCAAGGGTCGAGAGGAACACAAGCAAAGCGGTCACAAGTGCACTTTGCCTTCAAAAGGGGAACTTCGGCATAAATGGAAGCGAATCCTCGCAGAAGGAAAAACTTACGGAGGCAAAGAAAAAAAACTATCCGAAGAGAAAGATGCGATAAATTAAGGACGCCAGGGGAAAGATGGCGTGGAAAGGGTTTCATTTTCGAGCGCAGGAAGTTCAATTTCCCTTGGTGGCCTTCGGTGTCGCCGTTTTTTCCCTCCAGGTGGAGAACTCAGACGGCAGGGTGAGCGGGAACACACCGCCACCATTTTTCCCTTCGATGACGCCTACAAAACGGCCGCTTGGCGCCCCCAAAGCGAGTAAAGCGCTCGCCATCGACGTAAGTTAAAAACTAGTAAAGAAATTATCTTTGACCTGGCCGAAACTTAAACACACTACACCACATTCAATTTTGTTTAAAAAAAAGTTTGGTTTTGGTCCGATCCAACCCATTTGAGAACTGTGCCGTCTGTGGACTATTAATAGAGGCTCATGACCCAAATTTCAGCTCGATATCTCAATTTTTACGGCAGTTATAGTACGAAGAGACAGACAGACGGACAGGGCTAAACTGATTCGTAAGGTGATGCTGATAATTTCAATATATATACTCCTTATCCATACCTGCCACGCCTCCTTCAGTACGTTACGTTTCTGCTGTGACAAAATCAATATACCCTACCCAACTAATGGTGTAGGGTATAAAAAAGGCACCCGGGAAAGGCGGCTGCCTGAAGAGACATCTTTCGATATGCGAGCGAAAAGTGACACTACACCGGCATGGAGTGCTAAAGGCCTTGTAACGCGGCGCGATTTCCTTGCGATCCCGCCGAGCGCGACCTTACGACTTTCACACAAAAATCGACGGCGACTAATGAAACACAGTACAACCACCCCTCGACAGGGTCGCCTCGACGAGGTTCTTGTCGTGTCCGACCAAAACACGTCACGACTTCCTCAGCCAATGGTATTTCTTCGTCACTTTCGCTCTTCCATTTAAAAAAACAGGTACTCAGTTGATGGCGATTGTGTGACCGTGTGACCACGTTCAAATTTGCTGGTGATTTTTGCATTTGACCTTGTCTATGATAGCTTTCTTATTTTACAAATACTTTTTTACACAGGCATTTTATACATTTTTTGGAATTCACACATTCCACTCATGAAGGTTTCAACATTAACTTAAGCATGTGCTATATCATTATTCTTACTTTTTCGTTTACCTCTATAAAAGTCAATTAACTTAATTTCCCCTTCTTGGAACCACTTCACAGCGCGAGGACTAGACGCCATCTTGGTGAATTATTTCCTTTTCAGGTTTTTCATACATCCAGGGTTTCCGCTCACGGTCTCGTGACGGATCGAGGCTTTGTGATTGGTGACTTGCCCTCAATGATCGAGTGAAAGTAGAGGTTCTCTCAACTTCACTCGACGCGTCACATGATCATCGACCGCTAGTCGAGACAGCGCCGAGGGGTATGAAACACCCAACAACACACAGTCGATGTAGTCGAGATCTACATCGCGCTCGGCGGGATCGCAAGGAAATCGTGCCGTGTTACAAGGCCTTAAAAAAAAAAAAACACTCAATCCAACCATCATGACTGTAGTAAAAATTAAAGAAAAACGCGTAAGATTTTAGATCGATAACTTCCAATTTATCGAACACAAACTTGCAGCTTTCTTGGTCAGTTCCTTTTCGTTAAGAACGGGATTTCCAACCCGCGTTTACTAGTTGTCAGTTGAAGAGGCACTACTCCGAGTGATGCCGCCGAAATTGACAATGCGAATTGAGTGAGCACTCGAACTGAACAGTGAGGCACAATCATCTAGGTATTCACAAAGGATAATATCAACAATTGCATCTTCAAAATGGGGGATAACGTCATGATAGGTTAAAAAGCAATATCCACCAAAGTTATTGCAGTATTTCACCGAGCGCAGGAACCAATATGAAAGAGTCTTGAGAAGCTGAAATTTCACTAGGCCTAGCAATGAAATGCGGAAACTTCATGAAATTTTATTGGCATGCAGATTATAGGGGTAGAGCTTGATAGTATTCATCATGGGCGCCTCTGCCCAACATAGTTCCGTGAACTGCCACTGCGTGGCGTTACGCCCGTACATCCGATACGAGTCTTTTCCTGTTGTAACTAGACTCGCAGTGTCACTCGCTTCCCACCTCGCCTGCCAAGCAGTTGTATCTGTATGCATCTCAATATACTTTGATTCATTGTGTGCATCCGTTCTTAATTTCCCTGCGCAAATCCTCTACAAAGGTTTTGGGCCCAGACGACCCCAGAGCAGAATCAGAGCAGAGCAGAGCAGAATCAGAGCAGAGCAGAGCAGAGCAGAGCAGAGCAGAGCAGAGCAGAATCAGAGCAGAGCAGACCAGAGCAGCAGAGTCTGCGTAATGGCAATTAATATTTTTGAGTATTGCCGATTTACTCCAATCACTTTTTTTCTGTCGTCCGAGAATATGTCCGCTATGCATCCTGGAAATCATCCAAGACTGCAGCTATTGAAGAAGGACAATTACGACTCGTGGCGAATGCAAGCTGAAGCTCTTCTAATCAAGAACGATGGTTGGCAGTACGTATCGGGAGAGAAACCGAGGCCAGAAGTCAACAAGGCAGACGCAAAATCGTTGGAAGCGCACGAGGCATGAAAGATTATGGACCGGAAAGCAAGGTCAGATCTAATCTTAAGCATAGATCCTTCAGAACTCAAACAAGTGAAGGGCTATGAGACTTCGAGAGAAGTTTGGTTCAAGCTCGAAGCTATTTATGCCTCTAAGGGACCTACCAGAAAGGCGATGCTACTCAAACAACTCATGCCACGAAAAATGCGAGAGAAAGAAAACGTTAGAGAGCATCTTTTAAAGTTTTTTGATACTGCTGACAATCTCGCATCGATACCTGTTGAAACCAATGCAGATTTGCCCGCCATTATGTTGCTGTATAGTCTACCGGGTTTATGTGAAAGTTTGAGATGTGCAATTGAATCACAAGACGAGCTTCTCGATCCTGAGATCCCGAAGGTGAAGATCATCGAGGAAAATGAGTTGCGAATGCAGAACCTTACGGATGGAGCGACGGTTGGTGTCCTGCACGTGCGAACCTTGAAGAAACGACCGAAGAGGACTACTGCCGTCGGCGATGTAGACCCGCCCCAGATGCAGTTTCCCTTCCGATGCCATAGATGTAGGAAGATTGGTCATAAGTCTGTGGACTGTAGATGCGCGTATGAAGAAAACAAATTTAAGGTAGGAGAGTCTTCTGAATCCTATTATGCAGAAAAAATTGCCAAATACACTACTTTCAGAGTATTCAGACACATTTCTAGTGATGATTGGTGTCTAGATAGTGGTTGCACTTCACATTTATGTAATGATTCATCTGCCTTTAGTGTGCTCCACGAGTCATCTGCTAAGAAAGTTAGTTTGGCAAATGGGACTCATGCTGCTGTGAAGGGAAAGGGAACGGCTCAGTTATCTACTACATGTGGAAAGCAGATAAAACATTTTGAATTAAGGAACACTGTGTGCGAACCTGATCTCAAATCAAATCTCTTGTCTATTGCGAGAATAACCGATAAAGGCCACACTGTTATTTGCAAACAGAAATCTGCAATAGTACGCGATGGTAATGAAATTAAAATGGTTGCCCATAGAGTAGGTGATTTATATACGATCGTCGTGATTTAAGTCATGCTAACCCTGTGATTGACTGGAAATCTAATTTGGAATTTTGTCAAAATCAATTAGGACATTTAATCTCTCAAGATCTAATACAAATGGTGAAAAGACGCAGAGTTAAAGGTCTTAAGGTTGGAAATAACACAACTTCCCATACTCAAGAGATCTGTTTGCAAGGAAAATTAACGAGAACTATTTTTAGCGACAGAATTGAGCGTTCATCGACCGTCCTTGAAGGGATCCATACGGACATTTGTGGCCATATGCGCAACAAATCTAACGGTGGCGCACGACATTTCATTACGTTCACTGATAATCACAGTGGATGGACTGAATTTCATTTTCTGAAAAGGTTAAGGGTTAACGGCCCTTGTCGCGTGCTAAGAGTTTAAAACTTTGGTGGAGAAACAATTGAGTGCTAAATTTATAAGTATTCTGTCAAACAACGGTCAAGAGTTTGTTAGTGACGAATTTGATGCCTATCTGAAGTGTGAAGGAATTATAAGGCGCATGACGGCACCTTAAACACCACAACAAGACGGTGCTGAAGAACGTAAAAACAGAACACTGGTCGAGGTAGCTAGATGTATGATGCTGCAATCGAGGTTAGCTCCAAGTTTTTGGGCAGAAGCAGTATCAATAGCTTGAGAAATACATGTCCTTCCAGAAGTTTAGATGGCCTCTCCCCAGATGAGAAATGGACTGTGAGTATCCCTAATTTAAAGCATCTTAAGATATTTGGTCAACAGGCTTATCGTTTGAACAAGTTTCCAAATTAAAGAAAATTTCACGAACGTGGAATACAGGGAATTTTCGTTGGACACGCAGAACAGGCGAAAGCTTATCGCATATGGATTCCAAGATATAGAAAGGTTTTGATATCTAGAGATTTCCAGTTCATAAACAGATTTTTGCCCGTGGGGGGACAAGAAGATATTATTTCTCCAGAAACAATGAATGGGAAGTGTAGGATATAAGAATCGGAAACAGATTCTGAATTGGGCACAGTTGAGTTTAAGCCACGTTGGACAGATGTTCCTTAGAGATTTGAGAATTGCGAATAGGAAACTGAAACTCAACACTAGACAACAACACCTAGCGAAACAAATAAAGCTGTTGAAATGAACTCTGAGAAAAGAAGACGTGGAAGACCTCGATATCTGTACACTGGTAAGAAAGGTCGTCCTAGAAAACAATATCATTATCAAACCTCAAGTGATCAAAACAATACACTTGCTGGGGAAAGAGTTAAAGAGACTTTAGGTGTAGATGAAGTTCAAGCTGTGATCAGGTTATTGCAAATGCAGTTGAGGTACCATTACGGCGTGCCTTACAAGAAAGCATTCCCAAGAATGGAAAGAAGTTATTTATGTGAAGATTAAGGCTCTGATAGAATATGACACTTGGGACATAGTTGATAGGCCAACAGATAGGAGTGTTATAGGTTGTAGAACAGAAAACCGTACAAGGAACTTTTGGTGCATTAATGTACCTTGCCATAGGGACAAGACCAAATACATATCACACAGTTAGTCGCATTATTTGACTTGCGGAAGGCAGCTAGATTTGTTAAAAATTGTCATGATTAACATAGTAGTGTTACAAAATTGTTGAGGGAATTGGAGTGGGAACATCTATCCGATCGAAGGAAGATATATAGGTCAAATCTTTTACGAAAGTTTGACGTAGACTACTTTTGGCAGACGTTCAAAATGTTTTGCTAGAGCCAAACAAATATGGTAGGAACGATCACAGGAATAAGATTAAGGAAATAAACTGCAGAACCAATAGATTTAAGATGTCATTATTCAACGTACTATAAGGGACCACAATATTATAGTTGTGATAGATCAGTTCTAGGATACTGACTAGGTTAAATAGGTTTTTTCAGTAGTGCTCAGTATCTTAACATGAATTGTACAGGGTTTGTCCCAAAAATAATGCGTCGCATTTGTTTTCTGACGCGACTGTACGTCGCAGACCGACCGGACCAGTTGGGGTAGGTGGTGGGGGGTCTAAGCTTTCAAAAGATCTGCATGCCAGTCGCCTCCGAGCTCTTGAAGTGTAAACACACAGGATTTTGTGAACCCCTGTAGTGTGACCTCGTCGAGGTAAAAATGGAGCAATCTCTCGATCAACGAGCAGCAATCAAGTTTTTCATTAAACTTAAAAAGATGCCGCTGGAAACTTTTCAAATGCTTCAGCAAGCTTTCGGGGAAGATTGCCTCTCCCAATCCCAGTCGAACCGATGGCCCAAGATGTTCCTGGAGAGCCGAAGGCCGAGGGTCGAAGAGACAGAGTTCCGAGTGGCACATGACGTCATCGCCGCGCCCCAAGATGCTCGAATGAGCGAATCGAAGGTGAAGATCATGTTCATTGTCTTTTTTGGCGCCAAAGGGATTGTGCATCATGAGTACGTGCCTCCTGGAGAGACCGTAAACGCTCATTTTTACAGTCAGTGCTCATTAGATTGACCTACAGAGTGGCCCGCGTCCGACTCGAGATCAGGAATTCGTGGAAACTCCACCATGACAATGCGCCGGCACACACCGCCTTCGTTGTCACCCACTACCTGACCGGCCAACGCACTGAAACGTTGCCGCAGCCGCCGTACAGTCCGGACTTGTCACCGCCAGACTTTTTTTTGTTTCCCCGCCTCAAAAGGGAGTTGAAAGGTGCGGATTTCGACACCATCGACAACATGAAGACTACCTCGACGAGGCTTCTCAAGAGCATTCCCGCCGACGAGTTCCAGGGTGCCTTCCAGGCGTGAAAGAACCGCTAGCAGAGGTGTATCGACGCGGAAGGAGAATATTTTGAAGAATTTTAGGTTGTTGTACGAATTAGGTTGATTAATTTTTAAAAAATGCGACGCATTACTTTTGGGACAAACCCTGTAGATACTAACTTCGAATGCAATCTCCGGCATGATATACTCCTGCATGTCTTAGTACCTTGTAGTGCTATTTATTGTCGCATTAATACAGTAGAGCGTCGACAATCCGAGTCAATTGTTACCGGACCCAGTCCGAATTATCAAAAAGTCCGAATTTTCGGACAGATCCAAGAAATAGGCAAATCAAAGGTCCGTGGTTCAATTCCCGGTCCAGGCTGACATTTTTTCATGGCAATTTCATCAAAAATAGGCCGGTTGATGCCTTAAACATAAAAAACTTTGCTAATAACCGTAAAAACAGTAATTCACTTTAGTACTGTAGCTAAATAATAAGAGCAGATAAATAAAACTGTTGATTAATATGAACTTAATACGTAGTATTTTAATGAAATATACTGTCGCACGTCTTTCATCCACGCTTTTGACAAATATGAACACTTCACCTTATTTTTCGCCGGATGTGAATCCGGATCATCGACGTTCCGGATTTTTGACGCTTTACTGAAATACTAACCAGTAGTTATATCTTCAATAGTGTACTGCATGGTAGCATGTTCTTCGACGTATCACTCAACTGGTTTGTGGTCTGACTGTGTACCGTAGCCCTGACTGCTTTTAGCCTGCACCTGGCATTCGGGGGAACGTGCGCGGTTCCGATTTAAAGTGGGATGAGTTCTGCATGCCTGGTGTGGAATCACCCCGTGCCACACACCCTAGTCGTGGCTTGTACGGTATTTCGTAGGTGTAGACTTAATTCAGTGACTGTTATACAGAACAGCATTGGGTATCAGAAAAAAGGGTTTTACGTTATTTACGTGGCACTACTAATTTTTGTCTCTCGTTTAGAAAGTCTAACCAGTCCCTTGAGGCCCTATGTGGATGCTGATTGGGCCGGATGCAGTATGGACCGACGTTCCTTCACCGGAAATGCATTCCTGATGGGAGGTGCAGCCATTAGCTGGGAGTCCAGAAAGCAGAGGACCGTGGCGCTGTCACCAACCGAGGCGGAGTACATGGCGTTATCGGACGCAGTCAAGGAGGCGATCTAAAAGCGGACATTTCTTAAGGAGCTGGGTTTCAACGAAATGGCGGAGGTGACCGTGTATGACGACCAACGAGGAGCAGTATAACTTATAGATAGTCCCGAGTTCCACAAGAGGACGAAGCACACCTCCCTGAGACCACTTCATCAGAGATGTGCTGAAGAGGGGAGAGATGCAACTACTGCACATATCTTCTGCAGATATGCCAGCAGATGTCTTGACTAAGCCATTACCATTTCCTAAATTAAATTTATGTAGAGAAAGAATGGGCTTGACATGTTTTTCAAATTGAATTGAGAATGTAACTGTATGCAAAATGTACTTGTGAATAAAAGACGCCCATTTTTAAGGGAGGAATGTAGGGGCAGACCTTAATAGTACTCATCATGGGCGCCTCTATTCTATATAGTTCCAGCTCTGCTCTCGTTGAGTGCGATAGTCTCTCGCTTTTGCTCTCCAGCTGTTCCTCTCTCGCAATGCCTTTCCTTCGTGCGAAGTGTGGATTGGCCTCTAAACGTAATCAAAAACCTGTGCAGTGCGTGGATTTCAACCAACGGTATCATCATGCGTATGTCTCGCTCACTGAGGAAGATGTAATATCGTTGGATGAGCTTAATAAAGCCTGGTATTGAGAGTCCTGTGTTCGTAACCTTCGCTCCTTCCGTGGTGATGCAACCCCGGTGAGATCTTCAACCACTGCTGGAGCCATAGCTGATTCCTCTAGCCCCGTACTCCAAGAACTTCTGAATCGGGTTAAGGAAATTCAGGAGGATCGATCGGAGCTCAAATCAGCGCTTCTGGCCATCCAATCTAATGCCAACGACCACACCAAAGTCCTGCAGAAACAGACGGCATCTATCGCTTCTCTGACTGACCAACTAAAGAACCTTCAGAGAGATTGTTCCACACTTACTGGTAAAGTTGCAATGTTGGAATGCAGCATTAATGAGTTGGAACAAGAAAATCTAACAAACGTTGTAGAGGTGCATGGCATCCCTTACAAAGACGGCGAATGCATCGATGCTTTGGTGGTTCAAATGGATCGTGCCCTTGGAGTCCCCAATTAATGCTAGTGACCTTTTGAGTATGCTTATCAACCAAGAGCCCATGTGACCCCAAATGGTGATTCAAAATCCCCGGTGATAATTCGTTTCCTGAGATCTAGTGTTGCTGCCAACATAGTAAATGAATGGAGGGTAAAAAGAAACTTTTCAACGGCAGACATTTGTCAGTCACAATCGAATAACGCTCAATCCATATATATAAATAAAGCCTTAACCCAATTCAATAGAATTCGCTATGGCCAGGGAACTCAAAAAAGCTGGCACGATAAAGTATCTGTGGGTTAGAAACGGGAAAATATATATTAGAAAGGGGGACGGATGTGAACGCCGCATCATCCCATCCAAAGAGGACATTCAAACATCTTCTTTCTATACGTATCTGCCATGTTAACTGCGTCTCTCATGGGTCACTCTGCATCTCTCATGGGATGAATTCAGGCAGGGGGAATAAGTTAATTTAATGGAAATAAGTTTGATATTATATGCCTCTCTGAAACATGGCTAAAACCAATTAACGCGAATGATATGGTTAATCTGCCTATCTTTAACCTTATCCAGAACGAGAGAGTAGGAAAAATAGGCGGAGGAGTTGGTGTGTTAACTTGCATTACTCAATCCTAGCCACCTTACAAGCTGAATATTGTCATCGACCAGAATTTATCTTACTTGAAGTCTTTAGGCCTGAAATGTCCAAAATCTTGCTGTGTGTAATTTATCATCCACCTAAAACTGGTCATTTTGGTAATAAGGAAAACGAACTTGAAAAGTGTTCTCACCTCTATAAAAATATTATTATAATGGTGACTTCAATATTGATATGTATAGTTATATGAGCAACCTAGTTATATGTATAGTTATATATACAGCAAGCCTAGTTATATGAGCAACTACTAACAAAATTTCTTGAACAGCTCATGACTTAATTCACACCACGTATCGTTTTAAATTTTTCTGCAAGCCCTCCCTTAGTTTTAAACATCGGAATACTAATAATATCGACGCAAAAAGAGATGCTGTCTATCATGTCCTGGCCTCCTGTTTTCCAGTCAAATTCTATAGACTCAATGCTTGAGTGTTTCAATAAAACTATCTCTCATTGCATTGACTCACTTGCCCCTACTCGAATTCGTTTCCCAAACTCCCTCCCAATCCATGGTTCTCCAAAGAGCTGGAGAAGCTTATCAGGGAACGTAATCGCCTTCGCCTTGCCTTCATTCGGACCGGAAGCCTTGCCCTCCAGAAGAAGAATTCAAGAAGCTACCTACGCAATCAAGTGAAACAACGCATCTACGAATCAAAAAGAACCTATTTTTCCAATAAACTTTAACACATAAGGAATGCCACACAGACCTAGAAAGAACTGCGCAATCTCGGGATCTTGAGGCAAAATGTTTATTCCCAACCAGCCTACATGACAGTTGATTAGCTAAATGATCACTTTTGTAATGTTTCTTCCCCTGCTACACCCAATGTATCAACTCTACCCCCCCCCCACCCCCGACACTGAATTTGTTATTCCTTTTGATCCCAACGGGTTTTCCAACACGCAACGCCTGAAATTTCACTTACGATCATTTTCAAATCAAAGTCAACATCCGCTGGTGTAGATGATATTCCAATTAGCATAGGGTCATTGATATGCTTGCTCCTTCTATTATTGAAATATTTCACTATTCTTTTACTTACTCTGTCTTCCCTAGCCTTTGGAAGAAAGCCATTGTAAGACCAATTCAAAAATGGTAAACACCTACCTCTCCTCTTGATTTCCATACTTCGTGCTCTCTCCAGTCCTCGGAAAAATAGTTCACCGACAAGTTATGGACTACTTCATCGCTAATGGAAAGCTTGGCCCATTTCAATCAGGCTTCCGCCGTAGTCACAGCACTTACTCTATTTTATTGAAGGTCACTAATGATATCCGCCATGCTATTGATAAGAAAATGGTCACAATTCTGGTTCTTATTGACTTCAGCAAGGCATTTGACCGAGTTGACTACTCGCGTCTACTCCTCAAAATGAAAAACTTTTATTTCTCCCGCCCAGCCCTGAACTGGTTTCACTCATATCTTGAAGGGAGAATGCAAGCTGTCAAAGGGTCAAGTAATGAATTGTCATGCTTTTCATCAGTTAAAAATGGTGTCCCACAAGGATCCGTCCTTAGGCCACTTCATTTATCCACACATATATATATATATATATATATATATATATATATATATATATATATATATATATATATATATATATATATATATATATATATATATATATATATATATATATATATATATATATATATATATATATATATATATATATATATATATATATATATATATATATATATCTGACATAAGTGATAATATTAAACATAGGTCGAATATGCTATACGCTGACGATCTCCAGTTATATATTCACTCCTCTGACGGCCAATTAAGACACTCAATAGCAGCTATTAATGAGGACATAAACTCAATATGCCTTGGACGTGCGAAAATTCTCTTGTAATAAACCCTGTAACGACGCAACCCATTATCCTGGGAGGTAAAAAGATGTTAAGTTACGTAGATCTCGACATCCTCCCTAGAATTATCATTGGTGGCCGAACTATTCCTTACAAAAACTGTTTTGAACCTTGGCTTGACCCTAACATGTAATCTATCATGGACCACACAAGTAACTGAAATATGTAACAAGGCCAAAAGAGTTCTTTATGAGCTGAAATGTCAAAGGAAATTTCTGCCCTTAGAAATCCGAAAACATCTCGTATCTACCCTAATACTACCGATTTTGGACTATCGTTAGCCAGTCTATTACGACCTTACCCAGGATTTATCCCTGACTTTGCAACGACTCCTTAATTCATGCGTACGTTTTATTTTTGAAATTCGTACATTTGATCGTGTCTCCTACTCTCAGGAACTCCGTTGGCTCAATCCAACGCAACTAAGAAGATATTTTCTGGGAGTTCTCCTTTATTCTATCATAACAGATAAAACCCCTCAGTATTTGTATGCCCTCTTCACCTTCAGAGGCTCCCACCCTAATTCCCTCAACAATTTAGTAATAATACTATGTTTATCATAATCATTTTTTTAAACTAATGAGTGTGAACTGAAAAATGCTATTAACTACTAATGACGAACCTTAAATAATCTTCAGCTGAATTTGTTGTGCCATTATATACATATAAAGACATTTACACACAAACAAAAATGGCTACTTCTGAAATGTTATGTGTTTTCGACTGAAGTATACGACGAAAAGGCCTGGACTCTTGCAGAGGTCACAGAGAAGAAAACTGAAACCTTAGAAATGTCACTTACAGACGAACATCAAGGTTCTCTTTGGGTGGATCGTCATACGAATGAAGACGTCCTTCACAGATTGGAACATCGACCAGAACTAATGTGGACGATTAGACAACGTAAATAACAATATCTTGAGCATAAAATATGAGACAGGGATTAATATTGACTTGTCCAGTTAGCTCTCCAAGGGAATACGGTACGTTGCTAGGTTTTACCATACCATTAGGCCAAATCTATCCCAGCAAGACCCAGTCACGAGCACATATACTTTCTACACCTCAGAATGGACTCAGAATAACGGCTTCATGCTACAATATTAATCACAAAAAATCCACGCATTTCTCTTTTGAAACTACATATTAATTATCTTCTCACAACCACATATGAAATGTAGTCGACGTAGCAATCACGTGACGAGATTTGAAGAGAAATCGGACTCGTATCCTGAGGAGAAGGGAAAAGACATTTAAGGGATCTCACTTAATTTTGAGAGATCAACATTGCGTCAACACCGGTGGTGCAGTCTCGAGAGATGGAAAGGGGTAGGCAGAGGAGCGGGAGGCGTAGAGAGGCGCGACCTAATGAACTTAAAGGCCACCGACCGGGGTCTTGGCGCGCAGACGAAAAGCACCCGACACCAGGAGACAAGACTAAGCCCACCCCGCCCCCCCCCCCTCCTCCTCGACAGAAAGCTCTCTCGCGTCGACGAAGAGGCGCGATGGTGCAATGACCTCGGGCCGCCGCAGCCGCCGAGGGGAGGCACCACGCATCGCGGGTGCTCGGACGGGAGCCAACAGGGAGAAGGGGGGGAGGGGGCAGAGACGGTATTGTGAGGGGGGCGGGCTCATCCTCCGGCCGGCACTCCTTGCCCATCTCCCCCACGGTCTTTCTCGATATTGTCCCAAGGATGCAAGAAATTTACCATCCGATGCAGGCGAGGGGTACGCAACTTCAAAAACAAGTGTACACCATATTTCCATTAAAGCCATTTCTATCCATTTCTGTCCATTTCCGTCCATTTCTAACCATTTTTGTCCATTTCTGTCCATGTCTATCTATTTCTGTCCATTTCTAACCATTTCTGTCCATTTCTATCCATGTATGTCCATTTCCGACCATTTCTATCCATTTCCGACCATTTCTATCCATTTCCGTCCATTTCTAACCATTTCCGTCCATTTGTCCATTTCTGTCCATTTCTGTCCATTTCTATCAATTTCGATCCATTTCTAAACATTTCTGTCCATTTCCGTCCATAGCTAACCGTTTCTTTCCATTTCCGTCCATTTCTGTCAATTTCTAACAATTTTTGTCCATTTCTAACAATTTCTGTCCATTTCTATCCATTTCTGTCCATTTCACAACCATTTCTCAACTGGCGTACACCATTTTTCAGAGTTGCATACTCCTCGGTGCAGGTAAAATGACAGAAAAGTCGCTAATTACGACGACTTCCATCTCAGAATCGCACTTAGTCCCAGATATGAAACAATAAGAGATTATAAGAAAAATCACAAGAAATAGCAATGTTACCGAATAAAAAACAATCTATCGACGGTCATCTCATCGCTCACGCATCAAAATAAAATTAAGAGCACATCATTACACAAAATACGAACTAACCATTCTGGCTAATGCTCGCTTATCGGGGGAGATATAAAACTCAGGAAAAAGAACTGCTGCCAAATTTTTCAACACAATTATATGCTATCGTAAAACACTATCAGGTTAACAAAATATTTTTGGATTGGAGATTCCGCCGAAACACAGACAATCAACAATATATTAATTCAAACATATAGCTTGAAGAAATTCTTGAAGTTTGCAAATTCACACTTTCAAGTACGGCCATTACGTTTTAAATTTTCTTATTGCCAGCTTTTTAAGTGCAAGAGCTTATTTCCTTCAGATCATAATTCTACAGAACTCTAAAGGGTGGAGTATGATTGGAAAATCACTGCGGACTCGAGGGATCCCTGAACATCCGAGAGTAAATATCAAAAGATGGTTTATTGCGACACACGATTTGAGGATCGTGGCAAGTCTGATGAATGGCTCTCGATAATGGTTTCTAGCAGTTCTCCGAATGATCTCTCGATTGGCAGGCGTATCCAGTATGCGAAATAAAATATTCCACCACAATTATCGCTGCAGAAAAATGTTTGGCGTCTACGGGGAGTGAGTGAAGTTAAAAGTACACGATGCCTAATGCTCATTGCAACAGAAAAAAAGGAGAGTATAAATAAGTAGATTAGCCAAGTGGATAATACTTCGCAGGTGCTAAACGAAAAGGCTGACTTTGGCAGCGTTAGGAAGAGCGTAGCATCGAGTAACTCTTCTTCAAGCCGGCCGTGATAGGTAGGTGGAGGTTGATAACGAGCCGACATGGCAACACGAACTCTGCAGGTTCAAATCCCTCGAAAGGTAGCCCTCCAGCTGGCATTACGAATAATTTCTAACTTTACACAGTCAGTTATAGCCTCTATAACTGGAGGTTCCAAAAAAGTATCATTATTCATTTGGCCTGCGGCCAACCGGCATGGCAAAGGGTGGGAAAAGCGATATTTAGGTGGGGGAGAACGGATGGCAAAAAAATTAATTTAGAGAGGTGAATTGAGCGAAAAAATTTCCGTCGGCCTCAAGTCAATGTCGATAGCAACGGAAAAGCAACGCGTGCGAGGCGGGACAAGCCAAAATAAGCGTCGAGACGCAACTACCGCTGCTTCGGGGGAAGCTGGACGAGTGGGGGAGGCGGTGTTCTCCGGAGGAAGTGGGGAGCCAAAGGGAGAGAATGTAAGGGCAGCGGGCACATGCACAATAAAAACAGCAAGAGAAAACAAGAGCACCACCACTCGAAAGGCAAATGAAATTTCGTTTGTGAATTGAGCGCGGGCGACGGGGAATATCATCTCCTTGACGAGCGGTCGGGCGAGTAGTGGGTGGGAGGGCGGTGGGAGCGATGCGTGGGCGGGAGGGGAAATTGGCGGGGTGGGGGACGAGCGGGAATGGATTCACGACCCAGTGCGTGAGCGTCCCGAGGTGACGTGAGAGTCCCCATCGGGAAGTGTGAGACGAGATGTCTCACTCAGCAGCGGGAGGGGGGGGGGGAGGAGGGGCTAGATTTGTTAAAAATTGTTATGATAAACATTGTAGTGTTTCAAAGTTATTGAGGGAATTAGGATGGGAACCTCTGTCCAATCGAAGGAAGAAATGTAGGTTTAATCTTTTATGAAAATTTGATGTAGACTATTTTTTGCCAGACGTTGAAAATATTTTGCTAGAGCCAAACAATTATGGTAGGAACGATCACAGGAATAAGATTAAGGAAATAGACTGCAGAACCGATAGATTTAAGATTTCATTTTTCCACGTACAATAAGGGACCATAATAGTTTTGATAGATCAGTTCTAGGGTACTGACTTGGTTAAATAGGTTTTTTCAGTAGTGCTCAGTATCTTAACATCAATTGTAGATACTAACCTCGCATGCTATCTCCGGCATGATATACTCCTGCATGTCTTAGTACCTTGTAGTGCTATTTATTTGTCACATTAATAATACTAACCAGTACTTGTATCTTGAGTAGCATGTTGCATGATAACATGTTCTTCTTCGTATCACTCTCCTAGTTTGTGGTCTGACTGCGTACCGTTGTCCTGACTGCTTTGGCCTGCGCCTGGCCACGGGGGAACGCGAACGGTTCTGATTGAACTGGGATGAGTGCTGCATGCCTGGTGTGGGATCACCCCGTGCCACACACCCTAGTATTTCGTAGATGTAAATGTCAGTGGGCCCGAGAAGTATATATGCACCATCCGTTTCTACAACCCCTGAGGCTTGCTTCTCCGTGATCGCATGCACGGACGAGGTTGATCACGCAGCAATACAGGACGAGATGAACAAAAGATGACGCGTGACCTAATATCTAATGTTTTCAAATTTATATTTCATGTATGGCTCCTCTGCATACTCTGCCTACGCGTAATGGTAGAGAAAATAATTCAAATTAACAAGCCATTGTGTGTCGCATTCATGGACCAAGAGGTGGAAGACGGGGGTTGCCGCAAACGTGGGCGGGTGCAGAAACGCGGGGGACGCGAGAAGACCAATGTAGTACATTTGAGTCCATCCACCCACACACGCGGTCACGAAGGAAACGAGACGGGGCTGAACAGCGACACTAATCTCGTTCACTCTGGACCGGTCCTTTTTGGGACTCGTTCTTTCCACTCGTTCACCCTTCCTTTTTTATTGTTAGTCGTGTATTTTTACTATCAATGCGTTCTGGGTGTTTAACGAATGAAAATATTAAAAACAAACTAGAGGTACTTTAAACACCGTAATGGTGGCCTTTGAAAATTTTGGATGAAATATAAGGTAGAAGATAGTATTATATTTGACAACTTTTTGCATGATATTGAATAAAAAAAGCTTCACACATGAGCAATAAGGAATTTATTTCTCAAGCGACCTCTATGTAGGAGAAAAGAAAAAGTATAGAATGAGAAAGTGGTTTTGGCTACGTTAAAAAAATGCCGTTTAAAGCTATTTAGTAAACTGCAATATTAACAATGCAAGTTGAGGGAGCAACTGATCCGGTGTTTGCTTCTGTGCGTGCAGCCACATTCTCTCTACCGTGCGAGAAGAAACTCCACTGTAGTTATTTCTACCCAATGGCACGCCGCGCGGCGGCCGAAGGTTAGGTCAAGCAAGATCTCCACAAGCTTCACAGCACCGAAGCCATAATTCAAATGCAAAATGCAAAGAGGTGGAGAATGAAATCTTGACCAGAGCTGGTCCTAACAACCTTATCTGGCCAGGCGCGACAAGGAATATCAGTTGCTTATTTTGGTCTCTGCTGTAAATGTGGCCGAGTAGAACGAGCAGACTGGTTCAACCATCGAGGAAAAAAGAGTACCGCTAATAAGGCCGGTAGCATCCGCAGATGAGTTTTTGGCGTATCACAGAGAACATCTTATCTCGGAAAGATGCGAGTGAAGGAGTGAAGGGAAAGACGGACCGAAAGGAACGAAAGGACCGGTCCGTTCCATAGAAGTCGGTCCTCGGCCCTCCCGTTTAATCCATGGACCCGTTCGTTCGCGAACGACCCACCACTATAAGCGACACCGCCCGCGCGAGGATGAACGGTGACTACTCCAACCACGCTGCACCCTTTCATAGTCCCCCCCCCCCATCTGCTCCCGTCGCCACCACACCCTCTTCTCCCTCCTCCCTCCCCCACACGGTGCAGCCCCAGACACACAAGAAACCAACCCCCACCCAGACCACGTCGGGGGCACAATACAAGGATGACCGCACGTGGAGAGCAAGAAATGAGGGCGCAGGGAAAGAGGCTGTGCAGCCGTGGTGAAAGGGGGGGGGGGCAAAGAGCATCGAAAGGAGGCTGTGGTGGTGCCACGTAACAATCTCTTTCACCCTCCCCCTCTCCCCCCCCTCCCCCCGCCAGTCTCTCTCCGTCTCGCCAAGTTCGATTCCACCCCGCCTACGTATCGCCAACGTCGAATCACATCCAGGCCTTTCCTGCGAGCGCTGCCGAAAGGCATCCACGACTAGTCCATCGATCCCCACGAATACGTGAGAGTAGTCGCTGTTTATTTTGATACAATGAGGTAGCCATTTTCAGCTGAGAAGCACTGCGCAATGAAGAACAAAATTAGCAATTTTCCATATGCGTAATAAATTTCTATGAACTTCATCTTCACAATGTGCACCTAATGACGATAAAGCGCACCGAAACCTACGTCGCAGTACATTTATAGGAATAATCTACATGAAAATCGATATTTCTGCCCTTCGTTCATACGCCGACATTCCACCAGATTAAGGGTGACACTTTTCGATAAGCCCATCGCAAAAACATCAGCCAGAGAGTCTTTCGGTTTCGTTTTGTTACGGTCTTCTACGTACGCCAAGTTTTAGATAGCAAGGATTGGGACAAAGCTGAGTGAAAGACTATCATGTTGACCATTCGATGCATTACGAAAATTCTGGCCCTGTAGCACCATGCGAAGTAATAATTTAAGAGGCGTTTTTTTACGCTTTACCTTTATGTGCGACCATATTTCAGTCTTTCTGAATGCCTTCTTTCTGGGCCTTCTTTCTTTCATCCCACCAGGTGGTTCCGTCTCGGCAACCATCCAATCGCTAACTTTTTTTTTCGAAAATGTTATCTACCTTGGACTGCCTGAGGAGTTATCCCTGGTCATTTCAGCTCCTCCTTGATTGCAGCGACGCATTTCAATGTCTACCATTTTGCCTTACCTTGGTTTTCACAAAATTCTACGCTTTGTCTTGTCAATCTCGTTGGGTCCATTTTTTTTAAATGTCCGTCCAATTTAAATCTGTGTTTTCTCATTTCGGTATGTATATCTTCCTTGATGTCTTTTTTCTACTATAAATTACTGTTTCAGCTTCATACGGGTACTCTGTTTTTGTTACCGTTTTATGGTGTCTTAATTTGGTAAACTTATAAACGATTTTTTTGTAAATGTTTTGTCTGAGTCCTAGGGAATTTTCCATTTTTTTACAACGAATTTCATTGCCAGCCTACTTTAAGTCTGATTCTTGAATTGTTTCGCGAAATATGTAAATTGGTGGACTCTCTTGAGTTTGCCATATTTCGCTTACAAAAATGTGGGTACCATTTAATTGCAGGGCATGTATTTCCTTTTTGACGAATGAAATTTGAAGACCCACTCTTTTCGTAATTAATTTTAAGATTTCAATTTGTTTCCGAGCTGTAGTTAAATCCCGATTTAGGATTGCCAGGCCGTCTACAAAAGACAGGCACTCAAATGTTACATAGTTCTTTATAATTTAATTGGTTGATCAATTTTAAAACTCGGTTTGTCTTTTCGCATTTCTTGAACTGCTTTTTCTAAGACGCCATTGAAGAGCAATGGGGAGAGTCCATCTCCTTGCCTTATTTCTGAATTCTTTCGAAGGGTTCCGAAATTTCAGCCATGAATTTTACTTTAGATTTTGGGTCAGCGAGCGCCTCTCTAATAATTGCCAGTGTTTTAGGATCGAGCTCTTGTTCTTTCAAAATTTGGAAAAGAGATTCGCGATCAAGTGAATCATAAGGTTTTATGAAGTAGTTTCCAGTACATCTCCGTAGTTAGTCGTAAATTTAGAAGTAGTTCCGAGCATGAACCTAGCGTGAAGCCTGCCTGATTTCCCCAATTTTGGGAACACGCAGTAGTTATTGTGAGAGAATATTATACGTGACTTTAAAATGTTTTGAAAGTTTCTTGTGTTGTTTTTCCGGAGGTCTCCTCCACTGGGTCCGAAGGACCCAGTGGAAAGCCCGAGTAACCTTTAACGAAGTCATACGCTGGGAAAGCCTTATATCTTTCTTCAGCCTCTAAAAACTTTCATGGAATAAAAACCTAAATTAATATCATGCTGGAACGTGTATTCGGCCAAGGAAACGACATCATAGAGATCAAATCGGAGATCATAAGTTACATTAAAAGTATCTTATTATCTCCCCCTGGAGGAAATTTGATATTTCTTGAGGTTTGAAATTTGTACTGGTTCCTAATTTTCATATCCACCCTCCACCTCTGAAATGCAACGCGCACCATTTCCTTGTCCGCATTAGAACTGTTTTGCATATTTTCATGCCAGTATATGAACATCTCACCATGTAGTATATACATTAGTTACTTAGCCGGAAGCGGAATGTCTAAAAAATTAACCATTAGAAAATGCGTTTTGGTAATTGTTACTATAAATTACGTGACGTTGGAAGATTCTGCGGTCAATTTGAAACGGTCAATTTTGCTCTCTCGTAACATTATATGTATGGATTTTTACTGAACCGGTGAATAACTTAAATTGCTATTACAAGCAACAAATTAACCTGTTTCAGACCAATATCTAAATACATCGTCCATTTGCGACGGTACCTCTCGTGTGTGACCCAATGCAAAAATAAACTCACGTGTAAAATTTCAAGTCCGGGGGCGTCATTCTGTTTCTGCGAACCGATCGGTAGGTACGGGAGCATTTTCGTCTGCTGGTACGTCACACTGACTACCGAGGCACGCACGATTGAGATTAAAATAGGGAAGGCAATCCACACAGTAGTCGAAAAATGCACCACGTGACGTCTTTTCTGGACACCGATTGTCCTTCACTTATGACCCGGTAGGGCCTAGAGATTTGACAAGAAAACAGGTTCTGCGCTTCACGATAATAAAACCACTTCCGTCTTCTTATTAAAGGAAAACGACACCCCTTCGAAAAATAAAGGGAAAGAAATTGAATTGAAGAGAACCAGAAATGAGCACAGAACATATTCCGAAGCGTATTTCGCAGCGATTCGTCGCTATAAGCCGAAGGAGAGGCCGAAGTGACCTCAACCAGAACAAGAGGGACAATTACATAACAGACGCCGTCAAGCTGCTCGTAATTATATTATTCCTTGCGCTTCGCTCTGGAGCCAGATGCACCGTTAATGTGGCAAAATGCGACCGTGCGCTGGTAAAAAAAATACTTAAAAAAATACGTCCCGTTACGTAATTTGGCGCAAATACGGATGAAGCCTCAGTAGCTTTAAAAGGGATTCGCGCTGCTAGCCACTAGAGGAATGCATGAGTATACACCTCGACTCACCACGATAGTTAGGGAAGAGTTGAACTCGCAAAAAATGATGAAGTGAAGGGAAAATCATGAGTTAACGAAAATTACGAGATTGTGTTCGTCATCCATCGGAAAAATGATCAAGTTAAGCAGAATAAATCATTACTACGGATTATCAGTGCCCATCTAATATTTAACTGCATATACGTCACTTTTACTTCATTGTCCAATGAGAAAACTATATTTGTAAAGGTAAAATGTGAAAGGCGAAATTGGTGAGTCATTACCTCGCCTATGACCAATAAAGCGACGGTGTGTCAGGCTGCCAAAGACGACTCGTCAGTTTCTGTCGCCTCTCTAACCCCCAAATCAGTGTTTTCAAACACTGCAAAGACTGACTTCATGCATTACAAAATCATTTCTACCAAGCTGAAGATTGAAGCAAGAAAAAAGACACATCTCCGTAAATATTTGCCGCAATTTTCATAATGGTTTCAGGATAATTCCCAATGTTCGTGGAAAATATTATCTAAAGCACACGCAACAATTTCAACAACATATCCTCATGCATCTTTCTTAACAGCAAAGTAATCTATACGTCTACAAGAATAAAACATGGATGAAAAACTTGTAAGGAGAAAAAGTTACCACTGTTTCCATGACAATGTCAGAAGCTTGGAGAAGTAAGCGGTACAGAATTTCAGCTCGGGTATCAAAGGAAACATATTGTTCTTTACGATTTAAAATCCAGTTATGCTTACGTGATTTACGACAGAGCTTCAATCAGCCGAGAGATCTCGGCCAGTTGCTCGATTGGCAGAATCATGATATCTATATCAAGATAGACTATATCAAGTGTGCGTTGATCCGAATGATCCTTGAAGGAATGCCGCGTTCATGCATTACGGTGTCTCACGCTAGTCCCATGAACAGCTGGACTTACTCGGGTTAACGCAACCATCTAATGCACGATCGAGTCAAAGAAAAAACTGCAAAATCAGGCTGCAGATATGTCAGCCACATAAAAGTGCAGTAGCACTTGATAAAGTCTTCATGTGAAGGTGGCCAAAGACAATAAGTTTAATTGGTAAACAGTTAAAGCTCTGATAGAGGACAAGAGGCAACGATGTCTCCCTATCTCGTTTCATTCGTCATTCTTCTCTATACCCCAGGGAAATTAGAAACCAACCTGGCAACGCTAGACGATGCACGAGGGAAAACTTGCGTGCGCAACTGAGCGTGAGAATGGCGATCCCCCGCACTCCCGCCCAAATACTGAGATTCGGATGAATGGCTCCACCGGCGATTTCTCTTCAGCTTTCGAGGCGACCTTGAAAGTCCCGCAGGCAGACAGTGACCACCGACCCCGCCTGCTCGCGGAATAAACCAAGGAAAGGGAACAAACACACCAGCGTTCAACGGCCATCGAGATAAAAAATGTAGCGAGGCGGCGAGCGCTTCCCTCCATGATACGTTCATTTCTGCGGCAAAAATCGCGCTTACTTCCCTGATTTAGGAATGCAAAAGAAATGGAGTCGTCCGAGGAACTAATGAGGTCATTCACTACATTGAAGTCCATGGCAAATAACCTTTGAGGTTCTCGACAAAGAGTGATCCAAGCCGGTCAAAGTGAGCCAACTGGTCGGTATTTCTATCGTGGTTTTTGTGAAATAACGCTCTTGAGCGACATAATGCCTTGATTATCTTTTTTGGATGAATGAAATAAACTTGGGCGTAATCTTTTAAATCAACGACAAAAACAACGAGTAAAGAAAACTACGGAGAACTTCGCGACGTCAAGAATAAACCATTCGCATATTCATTGGCTTCCAAT
This sequence comes from Ceriagrion tenellum, assembly GCA_963169105.1. Lineage (NCBI taxonomy): Eukaryota > Metazoa > Arthropoda > Insecta > Odonata > Coenagrionidae > Ceriagrion > Ceriagrion tenellum. Next base: position 159,426,791 of record OY720636.1, read on the forward strand.
ATGGTTCTACAGTTCAAAATTATTGACGCTGATTAGGACGACGAGATTACTGCAAACGCGAATAATTGCCTCGTAGTGAATCTCTATCAAAACTTTACGTTCGGAGTTGAAGAATGTGAAGTGTGTGTGAAGGTGTGTCGGATGACACCGACGCCGAACTATGGGGTACAGAGGTAGCCCTCACTTCCAAAATCGTAGAACTTTTGAATGAATTTGAGATATTAAAATTTTATTTTTTTTATTTGAAAACTAAATCACTAAGGAATAGAGGAAAAATATGCGTCATATGAAAAATAGCAATATAAGTATGCAAAAAGTGTGCGAAACCCGTTATTTTTTCCAATTATTTTTATAGACCAAAATAATTCAGCTCAAAATAAATGTTTCAAAACAAAAATATACATTTTATTATATTTTCTCATATTCATTGATAATTATATAATATTTTATATTATTTATATTATACTATTATCAATAATAATATTTATATTTCTGTTATTAAATATTTATTTTTCGCTGATTTATTTTAGTCTTAAAAAATAATTGGAAAAAATAACGGGTTTCGGACACTTTTTGCAGACTTATATTGCTATTTTCATATGACGCATATTTTTTTCTAATTCTTAGGGTTTTAGCTTTCGAATAAAAAAAATTATCTTAATATCTTAATTCATTCAAAAGTTCTACGATTTTTAAAGTGAGTGCTACCTCTGTACCCCATAGTGCGCCGTTAGTGCGTTGATTGGCTCTTCCCAGGCGCATCCCTTCCCCCCCCTATGCCCCAATTTTTCTATTTGCCCGTCTCGCGGTGCTCCTTGGCGTCGCCGGCCTTCCCGACGCCTCCCCCTCGCCCGCACGCAGCCGCGCCTATCGATCCCCTAGTCCCCGCCACGTGCTTTTCATTCCCGGCCCAAAGTCTAGTTCCACTCCCTCCTCCCTTCTTTCTCCCCCCCTAACCCCACCCCACCCCATTCGCCTCATCACATCCATCCACTCCGATCCCTCCTCATCCCTCCCGTCTAACCTGGTGTCGTGCGTGGTCTTCTGCTCTCCTCGTCCATAAGCGCCTCAAGAATATCATCGGGCACGTCTTAGATGACGATCATTCGTTCGGAAAGTCTTACCTTAACGTAGTCTGAGCGATACATCAATTTACTTATGAATCTATGAATTTGGTCTCATTTTACAGAAAAATATCTCACCTACCCAATGACACTCAAAATTCAACCCCTTGCCACATTACTTTTTGAGTTATTTGCCAAAAAAAAACCAGCCCTTTTATACGGGAAATGGTACGTGTATGCATTCCAGAGAGAAATTATTTACAGAATGAGGTATTTCTAACACTTAGATGTCGTAAATAAACTAACGGCGTGTAGTTTGTATGTTTTCTCAACTGTATTTGAAAATTAGTCATATTGTCACCGCAGTAGGTTCTTGGGTATCACAAAAACTTTCCGTTTTGAAGGAGTTTCAAACGCACCGCGCGAAAAAAATGAGTCAAGTTAAAGACTTATTTAGATATTTTCATTACTGACATTAATTACTGACCATTTCTGTCATGTAAAACTATACAATTGCATAATTAACAATGCAATATTTAATTGATGAGTCCTACAGCTGGTGAAATTAAAACGTATGATTCGAATATGGTGTCTATTATGACTAGGGAACTATCTCACTCGGACTACCTTAATTACTCACCTGTGGTCTGAAGGACGTCATTCCTTTGAATTCTTGCTCCGAACCACTCTCCCCCTCTCTCTCTCCCTCTCTCTCTCTCTCTCTCTCCCTCCCTCTCTTCCTCTCTCTCTCTCCAATACAGCCCTATTTGAGCCTCGGCCTCGTCAATTTTCCGTCTCCATCCATCTCCGTCTTTTGAGTGTTCTCTCCAATTCCTGATCCTTAGTAAGTCTCTTGCATCCTTGCTTATATTATCTTCCCACCTTGGCCTTGGTTTGCCCAATGGTCTCTTTCCTCCCATACTCTCCAAGAAGACTTTTATTTGCCACCCTCGTCTCTGGCATCCGCGGGACATGTCCTGCCCATCGGAGCCTCATCAGCTTAATGTGTTCAGAAATTTTAGGTTATTCGTACAGTTTATATATTTCAGGGTTCCCACGAATTCCCCATATCCCTACACTGTTTACTGGCCCATTCATTCTCCTCAACATTCTTCTTTCTAGGCTATCCAGTAGTTCAGCAGATTTGGCCGTCACAGTCCATATTTCCCTTCCGTATTACAGAACTATTCTGTGCAGTGTTAATATAATTCGTGTGAATACTTTACCTACAACGATCGGTGAAAACAATAGACTCTAAAAAATAATATAATTAAAGTCCCGTGCTTACTTCTTTGTTGTGTTTCTACTTTGGTTGAAATAACTTGTACCAAGTGGATTTCAATAAAATTCAATAATAGAACGAGATAAGAAATGGATTCGTCTTTGTTAAACCATTTACTTATACTGCTCGATAATCATCCACGGTGGCATTTATTATTATTGATTTGTGGAGAGTGAATGACCATTTTGCGTTGTTACTCTCATTGACTACGGGGTATTCGATGTGAAAATCTCAATATAAGAACCTCTGATATATAATGGCGTAATTGGTAAATAAGTCTGATTTATAACTACAACATGCGGATAACTCGCAGGTAGAAATAACATTTAAGAGTAGTCATCAACCAGTCGCGTAACATCTAGTTGTAGCCTTGACGCTACGAAGTGAAAATCCATTTCTGTGGTTCAGTGGATGAACATATTGTTCAAATACTTTGTTGTTAACATATTTCCTTCAGCAAAATACTTCTCCATACCATAAAATCTCAGTTTCTCGTAAAACATATTTAATTTCATAATTTACAAGCTGAAACGACCATTCATCTTTATTGACGGATTGTAAGCAGCACTTTATTCATCTCTCGAAGGATAACAACTTTATTTCTGGCGATTATTTTGGAAGGATTTACACCCAACCGCCTTTTGAGTAACAAAACAGGGAAGTCCGGATCTATTGACAGAATTCTACAGAACGCGCCAGAGAATTGTTCAGAACACGCTAGGGAATCCAAACGCCTTACTGAAACCTACAGAACGCCTGAGGGATTTCACCAGAACTCCCAAGAATATTCTGCAGAACGCCCCAGGGTTTCTACAGAACGTCCTAAGGAACTCCGCACAATGTTCCGGGGAACTCTAAAAATGGCGTATCAATATTTTAAGGTATGCCTAAAAAACTTCCATAGGAATTCTATAGAAATATTTTTATTGGAATTCTAAAGAATTTCCTAGCAGGACAACCATTCGAAAACTTCCACTTCGAGCCTGCACTTTTATTTCAACAAGACCAGCAACTACGAGCATTCCATGAAACAAACATTCAAAGCCGCAATAAAGAGAGGTGTGCTTTAACAACCGTGAATGCTGGATAATTACCTGTAGAAAAACTCGCTCAGTGGGTAACTGGTTCAAGGTACGATATCAAATCAAGCAGCATGCGGGCTCGAATTCTCTCATGTTTCCACGATACGTTCTCAGAAGTATTCGCAAAAGCAATATATATCAACTGGTGATTTCGTGAGGTAATTATGGACAAAACGACAGAAAAGATGTCATGTATTCCAATTTAATCCGACTTGGTGGCCCGGAATCGCTCGAATGAAGTGTTTCCAAGGAGAATAAGCCGTAAAATTGGAATTATTATAGCGTTGTCCCTGTGAAATGACCTTTGCAATACCCGGAAACTTAATACGAATTGAGAAAAAAACTTCTTTGATTCCACATTCAAACCTCTTCAAGATAAGAGGAATCGATTGAATGGGGATTAGCTTAAGGAACAACGGTCGCAAAACACTTGTATGGCTTTTTCAAGCTAGAAAAAGCATTTCACTACAGGCTACTGATACCAATGGCAGAACTTTCTTATCTCAAGAACCCTCAACGTAACAAATACATGTATGTTAAAGACCGTATTCATATTCAGTCGAATACTGGACTATACAGACTTAAGACAAAGCTTATATATTTTATAATCGGAAATAAAAGTAAACAAAATACATAATTTATTCAATAATGAGCAGATAGCTTAGTATACACTCATGATACCTGCTGACATTATGGAATTAAACGAGAGGGGCATCATGCATCGTCTTCGATTACTGAAATGTTAGAATCGCAAAATCAAATAACCAGTGCAGATAATCAACGACAACACTGGGAGAGTTTAGCGCTACTTCAGATATAACCAATGCGTCTTCCAGGCAATAAGGTCTAGGATTAAGAAAATTCACACACAGTCCATCAAATCAAGCTTACGCGATTATTGACAGTGAGATGCAACGAGTCTAACCAATCTCTATAACGCAAAGAGCTTCGGGGTAGCGTATGAGAACAAAAGACAGCCCTGTTGCTGTCATTCGCGAAATTATCTGAGAAGCATACTTGCAAGATAAAATGAATGAGTAAGAAATAAATGAGTCACCATTCCAGAGACTAAAATACACCTTTCAGATAAAATAATAAAAAAGCAAAGGTGCGTAGATCAGCACTGAGTTACAGGTATAAATTATTATTATTAAACACATGTGAACGAACGGAATTAAATCAACATCGACACATACTTTTGTGGATGAAACTGCATAAAATAATAACCGGAGCAAATAAAAGTTAACTCGGAACTGGAGAGTGTCGCTGATTGCAAGTGCAGAGGACTAGGGTTCGGAGGCGGGGGAAGGGTTTGAGAAGTGGAAGGGGAGGGTGGTGGAGGTGGTGTCAGGGTTGCACCTCCCCCTCGCCAAGCAGCTTCCTGGCCCGCAGTGGACCGGAGCGAACAATGGCGAATGGGGTGGGAGAATTAAAGTGGGGCGGGGCAGCGAGACGGGCACCCGCTCACCATCACTCAGCACCACGAGGAGATACATCTACGTCATACCCTGCAAGCCACCCAACGGATGTGAGGCAGGGGGTGCTTCCACACCAGGCATGCGTGAATTATTCGGCAGAACACCGAAACTACATTGAAGCCAGCGTACCACACATGCAACGCGCCCATTAAAAATCTACTAACCAAGTAACATTCGATCGTCAATCGTTCCAACATGCAAGGGATACAAAGACTACCACTACATATTCAAAATATCATGCATAAATAAGAACATCAATATTTACATCATGCATAAATAAGAACGTAGAGAATATAAGGAAAAAGATCTACAGTCTAGATAATCTCACTATTCATGACGACGGTCACAGCTGCTACGGTCCCGAATGGTACGCGGAAAAAATGACACTCCACACGACATGCACAGGGCGAGAGGATTGACAGGATGGAACAGCAGCAGCGGCCACGCGATTAATCGAGAGAGATTGCCGAGTAGTGCAAGTGCATTAAGATTCGCATCTTCTGAGCAGCGCAATTCCCCAAAACAACATCGCCATTGAGGAAAGCCAACCGTCGTTACGGGCAGACATGTAATCGAACAACGGTTTGCTTCTGCTCTCCACTCACTCACTTCAGTCCTTCCTCAACAAAACACCGCCCGTTATGATTTGAAACCGTCAACGATGAGATATAAACAGACCAGGAACCAATTTCATAAGCCGACCTCTGTCTCTTATGTCTCCCGATTGAATATTTAACTGCTTGAAAACAAGATCGACAGAAATTGATCGTGACCGATATTTGGGGATAGAGTCGACCACAAGTTAAAATTTTAGTTACAAATTTTTTGCGTTTCCGCATTGAAAAATAAACAATTTCTAATCCATCACGCGCATATCCTGTCGGGTGTTCCTCAAGGGAGCGTGATTGGCCTTCTTTTATTCATTATTTATATTAATGACCTAAGTTCTCGAATTAGTAGTAAACTAAGATTATTTGCAGACGATACAGTAGTCTACCGAGAAATAAGCGAGGACACGGACTTTAAATTTCTGTCATCTGACCATAACAACGTTCATTCGTGGTGCCAGGAGTGGGAGTTAGAACTATATATTAGTAAATGCACCACAGTTCACTTCCTGCGGAAGTCATCACACAAAAGCCATACCTACACCGTAAGTGGAGTAAACATAAAACCTACAAATACCGTAAAATATCTTGGAATAACCTTAACTTCAGATATATCGTGGGGAATACACATACAAAACATATGCGGCACAGCATTACAGAAACTAGGTTTTGTTAAGCGTATAATAGGAAGGTCCTCGGATGAAAAAGTCAAAGAGAGATGCTACTTCGTTCTGGTCTGGCCACACCTCGAATACGCCGCGAGCATTTTGGACACGTGTCTTAAAGATTTAACCCAAAAAATTAATAAAATATAAAAGAAAGCAGCGCTCTTCGTTAAAACTGCTGCGAGCGTACATATAGTGCCTCTCAACTTTTAGAGGGATTAACGTGGGAGCCCCTAGAGACTCGGAGGCTACATGCTAGAGTTAAGTTGCTTGATAAATTCAGAACAGAAATTTTTCAGAGGGACAGACAGAATATTATCACGAAGCCTAACTATATTTCTAGGTATGACAGATGCGATTAAAAAAGGAGAGAAACTCTGCCAAACAGATAGGTACAAAAACTCGTTTTTTCCGCGTACAATAAGCGACCACAATAGAAACTGAGCTCCTCCAAGCACACTCTCATAGGACAAGTCACCATTTCAACTCCAAAACTTTTACATCTTTACACGACTGGTGACCTACCACCCCCTGCCACACGCCCAAGCGGTGGCTCGCGGGGTAGTATGTAGATGTAGATGAACTGTACTGTTCCGGATTTCGCCGGCACAGAGCACCATGAATATTCAATGGTAGAAGTAGACAGCAAAAGTCATCCCTTTGTATCTACTAATAACACCACTGACAAAAGTTACGTGTTGTCGTGACGCCTGCAAATTCGATTTCCCTCACTCACTTCCCTGAGCCAGCGAGAGGAAAATGGCAGGTGACGTCAACCCATTTTCGGGAATGCCCCCTACGCCCGCGGGTGGCGCCTCCAGGCCGTCTAGAACTCGGCGCGTCTGGTCGAGGGGAAGGCATCGCACAGAGGTTCAGATTTCAAACATGACTGCGAAAAATTGACAGTCATTGAAATTTGATACGGGTTTAAAAACGGAATTTTCCCAAGTCATATAGCGTTTAAATCTTTTATAATTCCAACTGACTTACGTCGACGGATTTTCTTAAAATACTGAGAAAAATTATATCAAAATAATAGCACTAATTGTAAGTTGAGCCTCTCGCTAGTGAAATTTTGATACCATGCAACAATTGAAACTAAATGTTCGCAAACATTCCGTTACAATTTCAGATTATTACACGGAGAAATAAAGTACTTGTTATAAAATTTAAAAACTAAAACAATGAATGTAAATATCTATCACGGGTACAATAGTTATAACCACTATTAGAGAAAATGTAAGTAAAATGCTGCCAGGTATATCGTGAAGAGTAAATTGAAAGCCTCTGTACAAAAATGCATAACTAATTATATACGAAGGAATTCGGCTTCATCTCAGCAATCAAAATTCCCCTCGCTGTCTGAGGTGCTTCCACCTTCAGACGTCGGTCTCGTGAGTGGACACATCCGGTTGTCACCACAAATACAACGTACCTACGAGAAGTTATTCATTTTTCCACAAGTGAATTTTCTCAGGCTTGAGATGACTGGATCAGAAGTAGTTAGCACCACATGGATCAGTTTCTTAGCTCCGCTCGAATTAAATGCTCTCCGGTTAGTTTATTTTTACAGCTGTTCTACGCATAGTAATGATTAGTTCAGGATCCAGCGTTATTCTATTCTTTGATCCACCGCTGAGGGCATTCTCAAAAAGTCGAGAATGGATTTCGTCAATCGAGATTTGAGATTTGGACCACTGTGACTCGGATTTGGACCACTGTGTGCGTCGAAGGCTGCCCTGGATTTATCGCCAGGGTAAGAAAATTGAAGACTGCGTCGACCGGTTTCCACCCACGCGGGGATCGTCACAAGATGGATGTAACGCGCTCCAAGGGCAGCGAGTCGGGCAGGAGACCCATCTTCCTCGCGACCATCCCTCTTGATGCACCTGCGGGGGTGACAGCGGGCAGAGGCAAAGGGGGACGAGACGCCGTGATGACAGCGCGCTTCTGCCCCCGGGGGCTACATACTCAGTGCCATCCCTTGGAAATACCACCTCTCCCGAGACACTGATTGTTCTCGTCGTTGCGACTGGCCAACGACTGCGGAAGAAGAAGAGGGTGGGCGGGCTCGGGAGGAGGCGGCGACCTACCCACTTTCGACCACTCAAGTGTGCATTGCCACCGAACTCAATTCACTTTCAGCGCATTCCGGAGGCTGCTTCATTCTCATCGCAGGATGAGTCAGCCTCCAACGTCATCTGTTACGAGTCTCCTCGCTAGGGTTAAAAGCCAACCCCCGGTCTAGAAGCTCTCGCTTATCGCCTGCGGAATAGGTAGGCAGTAGGAAAAGGGTAATGGGAGTGGGAAAGGGCTAGCGAAGCACAACCACTTGGAGGCCGACACCATGAGGCGGATTGACGTAAAAAGGACGACAATGGACCGCCGCCTCTCCCCAGTCCTCGTAGCTGTTGGGTTACCCCAGCAACGTCGGACGAGTCGCCGTCGGTCTCGCTCACGCGAAGACTTACCGCACATCTATTGAGAACCGAAGAGGTCCATTACCCAAAAATTTGGGACAAGGTATCCCGCGACTCCCTTTAACGGTGGACGTAGTGAGCCTCCAACGTCAGAGTACCACAGGGATTGGTCAGGCGCAGTCCTCCGGGTTCCTTACCGACCGCCCATCACCTCATTCGATCACACCCTTCCGTTCGCCATCTGCGGACCTCTTAATTGGAATCCCATCGACTTGTTTTCGAAAGGCTTGTTCTTCCGGAGAGGCAATGGTCATGTGCTCCCGAAAACTTGACCACTTGCAGCAACTTTATAGGGAGTATTTACCAATATTTCTGATTAACTTTTGTCTTGCTTATCTCAATACCAACCGTTGAAAATTCTAATGATGTAGTACATAAGGTAGGTCCTGAAAGTAATGTCAGTGATTTTATTGTGACGCGACTGTACGTCGGAGCGCGATCGGGCAGGTTGAAACTGGTAGTGGGGGAACCCAGCTAGGCAGCGTTCCGTCGCTCAGTGTGCTCCGAGCATCAGGAGAAGGGGAATGGGCCTGTCTGTGAGAGTTGTTTTTTGATCTTGTTCAAGTGAAAATGCGGCGCCCGTTAGAACAAAGATTTGCGATCAAGTTTTGCGAGAAACTTGGCAAGATCGCTACGGAAACTGTTTCTGTGATCAAGACTGCTTACAAAGAAGATCCCCTGTCAGATCGGCAAGTGTTTCGGTGGCACAAGGCCTTTTTGGAAGGCCGGGAAGAGGTCGAGGATGAGGACCGCGCCGGATAGCCATCCACGACCACCACGGCCGACAATCTGACGCGAGCGAGGGAACTGTTGAACTCAGACCGACGATTAAGTGTTCGTTTAATGGCCGACATGTTAAACATTCCGAAAACTCAAGTTTATGAGATCATTACGAACCATATCGGCATGCAGACGGTGTGCCAAAGATGGTTCCAAAAGTGCCGGACATCGCAGACAACTAGAAAGTTGCACCACGACAATGGGCCGGCCCGCAGCGCCTTCATCGTCACCGACTACTTGGTCAAAGCAGGGGTGCCAACGATCTCCCAGCCCACGCACAGCCCGGATGTGGCTCCGCCCGACTTTTTTTTTGTTTCCACGCCTCAAAACACCCCTGAAAGGCAAGCATTTCGGGACATTGGACGGGATCAATGCAGCTTGCACCGCGGCATTAAAGGACATTCCGGAGGAGGCCTACCGCAACGCATTCGAGAACTGGAAGTCCCGCTGGAGCCGATGCATCGACGCAAAAGGAGCCTATTTTGAAGATTTTTACACACTCGTAACCAAAAATTCAATAAATGATTTTTAATAGACTTACTGGAATTACTTTCGGGACAAACCTTGTAAAAAACAAGGTAGTTACTTTATTTGTAATTTTTTCCGGCCGTTCACGTTAAATTGGACATATAGGTAGATTATTATTGCTTGTGTACACGTAGCAAAATACAAAGATGAACTAAAAACAAATGAGCATTGAGCTTCTTCAAAGGAAGTCCCATAAGGCACTACAATCACGTCACAAGTGCTATAAAGAGAACAAAATAGCAACAAAGTAATAAAATTGACACTGAGGAATTCGCAGTGAAAAACTCATTCGCCGGGACTGGGATTCAAACCCTCGAAACGGCACCCAGAGCTCGGACCAATTAAGTTACCTACTGTGAACCTCATGGAGGCGATAAGGAGCTGGGTCTCACAGGCCCCGTGCAATAGATGACAGGAAGAGATCGTGTTCGTGCGTTTGGCCCCACTGTCCTCGCGGTAGAGCCCAATTTTAAACATTCAGGTGGTCATTGTTAAAGCACTGCGGAAGTGGTCGCGCGGAAACTTAATCGGAGTCACCCATTAGTGTTCACATTATTTTCCACACCTCGCGGCAAGTTCCGCATTTCTTGTAAATAAATATGAACGACAAACTAAAATTTTAAAAATTCATAGTAAAAAAGTGACCCGGTGTGTCAGGGCACCGCATATACCTCCTAGTGGTGGGTCGCGGGCAACGGTATCCTGGCTCTCAAGGTAGTCCTATCAGAAGGGATCCTAGCTTGAGTGGAATAGTGAAAGCGGGCCTAGGGTATTACTATGCTTTGTTTTCTCTTGTGGCATAGCGGCGAAAATGTGCCAAAACTGACCGGTAGAGCGCCGTAACCGTTAGCAGGGAAAGCGGCACGTGGTGCGGGTACTGCAAAGGCTGGTAACCTTGCATACTCTATTAATCCTTGCTCCTAAGAGTCACGAAGTACCCTCGGACAGCCGAAGCCACGATGGGGAGCGGAAGCTGAATAAGGTTGGCCCATCAAGATACGGACATAGTAATACGACCTGTACTATTGGTATGATATCCCTTGCATGTTGGAACGATTGACGATAGAATTTTTCTTGGTCAGTAGATTTGTAATTGGCGCGTTGCAGGTGTGGTACGCTGGTTTCAATGTAATTTCGGTGTTTTCCCGTATCATTTATGCATGTGAGGTGTGGAAGCACCCCCTGCCACACACCCTTAGGGTGGCATGCAGGGTATGACGTAGCTGTAAATGTACTTGGAATGTGATAGGAGTATGTGGAAAGGAGTATGAGTTGTTAGTGACGAATACATGGGTTAAACATAAGAGAATACATATGTATACTTGGAAAAGGGGCGATTGTAATAGCATGATTGATTTCGTTGTGTATGATGGGAGATTGAGGGAGTTAGTGTGGGACATGAGAGTGATGAGGGGTTCTGAATGTAGAACATACCACTATTTGGTACTCTCCAAAGTGAATCTGGGCAAAAAGTGGGTGCCAAGGAAGAATGTTGCGCATAGGCAGTAGAGAGTAGAAGTGGAGAGGTTGCGGGGCAGTGATGTAAGAATGCAGTGTGGTAGCATGCTTGAGGATGCTTTATCGTTGAGGCAGACAGAATGAGACGAGTACATCAGAAACGAGAATGTGAATGATGCGTGGGAGTGTTTAAAAGGAGTGATAGTAGAATGTGCTGAAAGTGTATGCGGAAAAGGAGTGGTAGGAAGAATGAAAGGCGATGCTTGGTGGTATGGAGAAGTGAAAATTACAGTCGGGGAAAAGAAAGAGGCGTACATGAATTAGATTACTGCCAAATCTGGGGAAGCGCGGACTAAGGCATGTGAGATTCACAGAAAGAAAAGAATGGATGCAAAAAAATCGTTCTGAAAGAGAGCAAGGATAGAATGCGTGCGGATGAAGCTAACAAGATGCAGAGCGATTTTGAAGGTAATAAAAAGCTGTTTTGGAAGTGGGTAAAAAGGGCTAAGATTGGTGAAGGCAGAAGAATGAATGTGGCAAGGAAAAAAGTGGAGGGATTGGGTAGGATGAGAGCCATATAAGGGTCTGCTGGAGGGAGTATTTTGAAGAATTATACAATAATGTAGCAGGTGCTGAGGATGAGCCTTGCGAAGAGGTATGCGAGTATGCAATGATGGAAAAGGAGATCAGTGAGAATGAGGTCATAACGGCTGTGAGTGAATTGAAAAATGGGAAGGCTACAGGCATAGAAGGGATATCCAGTGAAATGTTGCACTGTGGGTGTAATTTACTCATGTGTCGCTTGGGTGAGCTATATAATTTATGCTTTCAGGCTTCTGTTATTCTAATGGAGTGGAAGAATACAATCATCGTCCCAGTGTACAAAGGGAAGGGAGGAAAGACAGAATAAAATAATTATCGGGTCACGATAGCTTAAAATCGGTATCGGGCCATTAGTTAATTCAGCATTCCGGGAAAAGTGTCCAGCAAAATTTTAACCGAAAAAGTGAGGAATATTACTTCTGACAGAATATGGGGTGTGCAATGTGGGTTTATGCCTGGGAGAGGATGTAGTGACAAGCTTTTCGCGCTTCAGCAAGTGATAAAAAAATGTATGGGCGTCCGTAAGAAAGTGTATTGTGCGTTTGTTGACTTAGATAAGATATATGACAGGGTAAATAGAAAGAACTTGAGGAAGGTTTTGAAGGAATGTGGAGTAAATTGGCAGCTATTGAATGTTACAATTGCGAATTATGATAATAGTAAGGCAAGTGTGAGAGTTAACGGGGTTCTGAGAGATTGGTTTGCAATAAAACAAGGATGCGTTATGCCACCATGGCTGTTTAATGTATTTATGAATGTGTTAGAGATGCATGTAGTAAAAAGAACGGTGTTTTGATTGGAAATATAAACGGGCGAGTTCTTCTTTATGCGGATGATGCTGTTTTGATCTCAGACAGTCAACACGGATTACGGAAGCTCCTAGATAAGTTTTGTGAATCAACGGAGAGAATGGAATTGAAGGTAAATGCGTGCAAGGCTAAAGTAGTAGTTTTTGATAAGGAGAATGGGGAGGATAACTGTGTAATGGGAGCGAATGGTGAAGTAATTGAACAGGTGGATGATTTTGTGTACTTAGGTAAGATGTATGCGAAAGATGGAAGAATAGATGAGGAGATAAAGAGACGTGCGAATGCTGGAAGGAAAGTGGTAGGTAGCATGTGGAGCATATCAAGGAATGAGTGCCTGTCTAAGGAAGCGAAAATCGCCCTGTACAAAAGTATACTTCTCCCTACATTTTTGTGTGGTAGTGAAACATGGGTATGTCAGGATAGACATTTGAGTAGACTAAACGCCGTGGGCATGAGTTATCTGAGGAGTGTTTGCGGCAAAAGTGGGATGCATAGGGTCAGGAATGAGTGGGTAATAAATGAATGTGGGTTAGATACCCCTGTAATGGACATATATGAAAGGAGTGTGCTTCGTTGGTATGGCCATGTTGAGAGAGGTAGAGGTGAGCCGAGAAAGTTATGGCTGAGGAAATTCTTAGGAGGAGGAATATTAGGAGTCTTAAAAACAGGAGGGCGTGTATGAAGCAGTGTATGGGGGCAAATGAGGCAAAAGAGGTTTGCAAGGATATGTCAGTATGGAGGAAATTATTGAAGCAGAATTAGGTGTACAAATATATATTTTTGAGTGAACCCTAGTGACTCCCAGAAGTGAACGGCGTGATTGGTATGTATATATAATTAAAAGGATAATGTGTAAAAAATATTGAAGACACAAAAAAGTGGTTTATCTAAAAAACCCACACTTCCGATAGAAACCAGCCATACTGAAGGAGTATTTTAAGAGTGACATCATATTTTGATAACCGTTCAGAGCAGGTAGTAATTATAGAATTAAGGCCAAGCCAAGGTGTACCAAAAATCCTTTGAATTCACGCATGAGAAATATTACTGTGAATTAAGTATTTTACGCTGTTTCTTTTTGCTCCGTACATTCCCTTCGCGATAGGACCGAGTAACGTTTTCCACGGAGGAAAGACAGCACCAGTGTAGTAAAGTAGAAAATTATCATGTAACGACCACGTGGTAACACACGAACCCGTAACCTTCTGCCATCAAAAGAACATACTACCCATTGATTAGGGATAGTTGTAATGAATAACGAGAAGTAAATAATCCTCAAGTCTTCAGAATAAGTCGAATTAACAGTTTATAGCCATGTGTTGATTTCCGCTCAATGCAGCTGAATACTACTACATGCGGAGTAGTTATTACCTTACAATGGAAGTTCTCTTGCCACAAGTTTCACTTCCACGACGCAAGGATCAGTGACTATGCCAACAGCACCAGTAATAACCTTGAATACTTTTTTGTGATGGTCTTCATTACATAATTTTCTAGGCAGAGTCAATGTAACTACTAAGCAGTTCTAAAATGGCGCTAAACATGAAGAAAAAGTAGGAGTAATAATGTCTTGGCATACAAACTTTTTTCGCGAGAAAACCTTACCATCATGTTGAGAATTGAACGAGGTTACGAAGCAAACAAGTTTATATAATACGAATTGCACAGTTCATATTGAACATAGAAAGAAATTCGCTAAAATGGTGAATATACCAGCGGAGCGAGATACGCCTTGTGATGTCATTCACCCACATTACCCGGACAGACTCGCGAACGTACGCGAATTCAGCTTCTATGCTTATTCATGGATGAGAGCGAACGATGTCACGAAACTTTTGTGGGCAGCCATATTGACAGCTATCTTCAGGAGGCTACAAATGACGCCTAAATGGAATTACAACAGCCTCGCGAGCAATAGCTATCATGAACATTGTTTCGGCAATTGATCTCGGGAAAAATCACGAAAACATCTCATTCGATCATTTAGTGTTGAATAACAAAATATTTATTCGATTAGACGAATTTGGTTGTATAAGGAAGACAGTACTTGTGAAACGATGCTACGATAAGTTTGCTAGAGTGTCTGAATTGTTAGCAGAATTGGGATGGGAATCGCTAACACAACGTAGATTAAATTATAGGCTTAACCTCTTCACTAAATTTCAGGAAAATCATTTCTCTGACGACGTGAAAAGCATACTATTAACCCCCTCCTACTACGACAGATAATATCGCGCCAATAAAATTAGAGATATAGATTGTAGAACCGATAGGTATAAAAAGTCATTTTTTCCGCGTACCATTCGGGACCATAACAGCTGTGATCCCGTCATGAATAGTGCGATTAGTGATATTAGCTAGTCTGTAGATCTTTCTTTTTATATTCTCTACATTCTAATTTATGCATGATGTAAATATTGATGTTCTTATGTATGCATGATATTTTGAATCTGTAGTAGTAGTCTTTGTACCCCTTGCATGTTGGAACGATTGACGATAGAATGTTTCTTGGTTAGTAGATTTTTAATTGGCGCGTTGCATGTGTGGTACGCTGGTTTCAATGTAATTTCGGTGTTCTCCCGTATCATTTATGCATGTCAGGTGTGGAAGCACCCCCTGCCACACACCCTTTGGGTGGCTTGCAGGATATGACGTAGATGTAGATGTACTTAAACACAGTGACCACCGCTGATGATCGTCATCCTGAATTACTTCTTCGAACTTTTTCCGCCAAATCATGCCCGCCAGGAGCAATGGAATCTGTGGTGGGAGAGCATGTGCGATTCGAGCAATACTCCACGTGCCGACGCCGCCCTCTACAGTTCAGCGAACTTTCACCCGAGAGAGAGAGAGAGAGAAAGAGAGGGAGAGAGAGAGAGGGGGTGGGGGCAGCCTTCTGCCATCATCACGAAGGAGGGAGGGGCGGGAGAGTTGAGGTGGACGGGGGAAGGAGAAACATCCCTCTCGGGCCAAAGACATTGCAGAACTATGCTTGGGAATTTCGAGCTGGTTGCACATCTGGCGGCAATGTGAAGAACATTGTTTCCAAAGAATTGACCAACTTATGAGCGTGTCTAAGTCACCGAAAATGTGGAACTAAGTATGAGCGAGGATATTCCCCAGTCATAAGGGACACCATATTAGAATTTTAATTTTATTTAATTCAGCAGCTGCAATAAACATGCCTAACATGATTAACACGTTCCGGGAGGCATGATGTACTATCAAGTCATGAGGACCCTGAGTGTTTCAGCTTTCTTCCTGGGCTCATTTTACATTCTTATCGGCCTTAAATATTCCTCCAAGACAGAGGTCCAGTGGTCCAGAAGTGAAGACCGTTCTTAGCAATGTGCTCTGGTTTCATCGGGTGAACATTTTTTCTTTGACACTGACGTAAGCCATATTTCATTCATTTTCCTAGCATTCAAATTAACGAATTTGTTATTATTTACCTATACATTTAAAACTAAATGCAAGAAAATGGAGCCAGAGAATGGGTTGGAGGATTGGGAGGACAGGAAGGACTATTCTAATTGGCCTAGGAATAGATTAGCATAGGATGGGGTGAATATGCTGCCCATTGAGCAACCATCAGTTTGAAGGAAAAAGTGGTTATTGAAAGAAAAAGCATTCTGGGTGAGAATAAAATGGGAGGGATCAGTTAAAAAGTCAGACCAACAGACCCTCAGATAATAAGTAGAGTCAGAACCTCCAACTCTTTCTCTGGCTCCGCTATATCGATGATATCTTTGTTCTCTGGCCCGATGGTGTTCACCCCTTAAACTCTTTCATTTCTTCTCTTAATGATTTCTCCTCGGTATCCTTCACCTCCCACATCTCCTCTTCTTCAGTTACCATTCTTGATGTCGATATCTCTCACTCTGACCACCAATTCACCACCTCTGTCCACATCAAACCTACCAACAAGCAGAAATATCTCCATTATAAAAGTTTCCACCCGTCCCATACCAAAAGACCCTTTCCCTACTCCATTTCCATCAGGGGCCTCCGCATCTGCAACAATCCCATCTACATCGATAATTCCTCACAAACTTACGCCCATCCTTTCGCCGACGAGGCTATCCCGAATCACTCATTGAGAAAAAAATCCTCAAGCATTCCTATCACCCCAACTCACCTCCTAGTACTAACAATTTCAACCTCTCCCTCTGTATCACCTACTTCCCGGGCGTCCATTCCGTCAAAAGTATCCTCAAAAGTTCCTCTCCTCTCCGACAACGTCACTACCGCCCAAATCTTCCCCAAGTGCCCCTCTCTCACCTTTCGACGCTCCCCCCCAATCTTTCTAGCATCCTAAAAACTACTAACCCTCTCTCTAAATCTAAATCCTCCCAATTTTCTGAAATTCTTCCCAGCCCTTGCGGTCGGCCCAGATGCAAGACCTATGATGTATTCTATGTTGGATAGACTTCCGAAACTCTAAATCTCCGATGAAACGGCCACAGATCCTCTTGTAACCCCTCATCTAAACATACCTCTCCCTATCCCGACCCACGCTTCCGCCCACAACCTTAAGTTGGACAAATGTTTGAACGAGGGCATCCTAGTCTCCCTCCCTTCCTCACTGCCACCCCACTTGATCTGAAAAATATTGAACAGGCATCCATTATGCTCCTCGACGCCATCTCCTTTCCGAGAATCAACAGAGCACTCTGATCCCTGTGCCCACCCCTTCCCCAACCCCTACTTTCCCCTCACCTCTTTTCCACTACCCTTCTCCCACTTCCCTCCTTTGTCATCCACCGTTTAACCATTCTGACGGTAATCTGGCGGCATCTGACGAAAATTTTAAGACATTCTCGTGTGTAAGGACCATTGAGAATAACTCCTATAGATATGTAGGAAGATAAAAACTCAGAATGACAAGTATATTGGGCTAGTTTGAAGGCTTGTTTTTTAATACTGCGAAGCCAAAAGGGATCGGGTCAATGGCAGTCATTATAGGAAAGAAGAGGAATATCAGGAGATCGACACAAGGATAGGCCAATAAGGTTAAAGGCAAGTGAGAAAGGCACAGTGGTGTCGGGAGGGTAGGACACTGAGAATGGTTGTAGCGACTTACAGCACAGGAACTGAAGCTTGAAGAGGAAGGAATCTGCGATCCGAAGCTATGATAAAATTCTCACGAAGTTTTCACGAACGTGACAAACGATATATAGCTTCGTCATAGGGTGATAGAAAACACAGAACTGGTAAAAAAGAACACTCACAATATTAGATATTTCGGAGGGTCACCCGCACCTTCATCAGTGATAGAATGAGGAGGAAGACTTGTAAAGGAGGGGTGGTGAGGGGAAGAAGCAGATAGGAGAGGAGTGGTTAGAGGGGGGAGGGGAGGAGCCAAAGACCAAATCGGGAAAAAAGGATACAAAGAGGCTAAATGTGGGTGGGGGGGAATTAATTGGAACGATTGAGGCCAGGTGGACAGAGGGCATTAAAAAATCAGGTGCAACTTTGTTCTAAGGTCTTCAAGTTAATGATAGTGGCTGAGGGGGGGAGGGATGCCAGAATGGTTACATAGTAGGAGTCATCAAATTTTGTATTGTGGGAGGCAGCAAGTGTGGGGACAGAGAAAGAGAAGTTATTAGAAGAAGGATTGCAAGAGGCACGGTGATTGTTCATTCTAATATTGAGGGGGTTTCTACAGAGCCCAATGTAAAAGGCGGGACATAACTTACAAAGGACATATACTATATTGGATGCGGTACATGAAGGGGAGGAAACAGAAGGAAGATAGCGATTTACGAATTTTTTGGGGATCGGTCTGTAATTAGTATGAAACAAGTTTTGCATCCTGGCCGGTTACAACGGGTTGCTGGAGCTTTAGGACTATTGAAAGATTTATTAAGGGGTTTAGTAGCCCTAAATAAAACAGAAAGGTTCGGGGGACGTTTGTAAACAACAGAGGGACATTTAGGGAATAAATTAGTAGTGGCAGGACTGCTAGATAGGATAGGAAATAATTTCTTGAGTAGATGTTTTAGGGAATGTACACCTGAGAAGAAAGTTGTGCAAATAGAAATGTTATACTTCCTATGCTATTGATTTAGGTTGGTAAGGTTTTCTAAGGAAATTTAGTCCCTGCGAAGAAGAGACTGGTGTAGATTGGAAAGAAAGCGATCAAGGGACCCCTGGTTATTGAAAATTCGATGACTTCTAATTGAAAGTGAGTATGGGAGGGAACGTTTGGTAAGAAAGGGATGACAACTGCTGAAGTGAAGGTATTGATGTTTATTAGTGGGTTTTGTATGAACAATGTACTGATTTACATAAAGATAAAGAAATTTCGACATCAAGAAAGGTAAAATGGGTGGAAGATATAGTTGAGGTGAAAGATATAGACTAGGAAACATCGAGAGAGGAAATGAAGGAGTTAAGGGAACGATTTCATGTGTCCAAAGTGGGAATATATCATCTATGTACCGGAGTCACAGAAGAGGTTTTAAAGGGCCTTGGGAGGGGTAGTTCTCTTCGCGAAGACCGAGAAAAAGATTAGCATAAGAAGGTCTAAATCTACTTCCCATGGCACAGCCCATGGTTGGGAGGTAGTAAAGATCGTTGAAGAAGAAGGCATTGTGGGTGAGAATAACGTCGAAAAGTTCTAAGAGGAATTCGGTACTGGGTATATGACAAGAGGGGCATTGGAAAAAAAATGGCGGATGGAACGGAGACCTTATGAGTAGGGAATGGAAGTGTACAGGGAGGTGACGTCTATTGTGGCCATAAAAAGTGATGTATTCTGGGGAAGTGTGATAGAATTCAAATAATTTAGAAAATCGGCCCCGGTGGCGGCGGGGTAAAATCCACGCCCGCTAACCCGAGGGTCGCGGGTTCGAGTCCCGCCTGGGTAGAATATTATCTGCCCAGGACATGGGTGTTTGTGTCTCGTACGTTGTGACTGGTACCACCTGATGTAAACTGGCCCATAGTGCTGTATTCGGGATAAAGTAGATTAAAAAAAAAATGGTATGTATCTTTAAGAAGGATGTGCACGTGAGGCTGCAGATAATGGTCGACAAATCTCCCAATCAAAGCAAATAATCATGAGCCATTCCGGCTCTACAATCAGTCGTTCATTCACTCACACCGCTCCGTGGTAAATACATATATAAATATTCAGACAGGTAGGTAGAAATAAAGTGAATAGGAACACATAAAATTGAGGAACACAATGGTGGTGTGAAGGCGTAAAGATGGCCCATTCCAAATGGACCAGGAATCGAACAACGGACCTCCTAATTTAAACCGTCTGACTTTACGTTATTTGTTCCGTCCGCTAACTACTAGTAGAGCTGGTGCAGTGGCTAGCATCGCGGATAAGGACGAGCAAGGTTGGTGGTTCGAGACTGCAGGGATCCGACCTTTTTTCTTATATGCGCGACCAGAAAGACATTCTTCCTCTGAGTTACATATTTTATCATAGGACTTCACCTCGCTTCTTTTCTCGTGACACCACAAAATTCGTTCTCCAGTTTGAATCTTTGATGGCAAATGGCCTCTCTGTGGGCTTGGGATGGACCGCTTATGATAAACGTAAATTTCTGCTTTAAGTCCTTAATTGCTTCTTTTACCACCATTTTCGTCATTTTAAGGAGATAAAGGCAGCGTAAAATGAGATCCAGAACTTGATTTGCAAAGGTAGGAATAGTAGAATAGCTCCATATCATTAAATAATCCTGGAATACAAATATTGTGAGGGAAACAAAATTGAGGATTACAAAATAACAGACGGAGTGTGCGGGACTAGGTATCTTACATCGGAAAACGTCCGTGCTTATATTGTTCCCTTTGTCCTAAAGATTAGTCGTTTTTCGTCAGACGAAGAGTTTAATAGAGGATACCGATTCTCAAAACCCGGGGTGATGTAGTATATTCTTCCTTGCATTGATACTCATTTTGCGACACATTCCGCGCGGACTGACAGTTATTCTTGTGCTACTGTGGCCCGTTGCTTTAAAATTGTCACATTTTGTACATTATTCTCATCAGATTTTTCCACGCACAAACATGGTACAGCTAGGCTAATTTCTCCGATGACTTCACATCTCTTTACTCGTTCCTTATTTGGGTTAGAGAGGAAGCCATCTTATTAAAGTCCCTCAGTATTGGCCAGGAACAGTAGGATTAAGAAACTAAAGCTTGAAGTTCACCACCTCGGCTCAACCACCACATTCTTCTTCAACTAACGTGCCAAACAGAAATTCACGGATCCACAACCTACCTCGACCCACGGAGACCATTTCATTCAGAGACCATCCCAGACGGCGGTACTGACCCAGATTCACCGAGACCCCCTCCACCGCCGTCGGACGCCGCCAGCGCAGCCGACGCAAGACAGTCACCTTGGGCCGGAGCAGGCCAGCCAGCGAGGCCAGACGGGCAATAAAAGATCGCGGACGGGGAAGGCGTCCTCGGCGGGCGACCTCCTCTGGTGGAGGAGAGAGAGGCGTGCGAGGAAAGAAAAAGAATTGCCCGCCTGCCTCACCGCCCGTTTTTCATCACTCTACAATGGGAAGCACGGGGGCGGGTCCGCCCGTCTCGGCAAACCCCCGCCACGGTTTGGTCCGTCTGGATGTGATGGCGATGTGATGGGACACGATAGGCTGGCGGATCTACGGAGGAGCGAGAGGCTGGCGGGCCGGGGAAGAAAAAGGGCCACCCTGCCATTGCGGACGGTCGTGGGCGGGCACCCTTTGTGAACTTCATCTGAAACTCCGACTTCATTCGACAGAGGAAAGCGCTGGTCTCTCCTTTTACTGGCCCCATTTCAATAAGATAGAATGGGTCATAGGTTATTGAAGAGGAATAAAGAAAACGGCGGAACTGGCCGCGCACCAGTAACTCTTACGGACTCACCCTCTAGTTACCACATAATTGTGTGAAAACCTCATTCGCCTGGACTGGAATTCGAACCTGGTCCACTCGAGCCGAGAGCTAAACCAGTTGAACCACCGTGGTGTCCTCATCCACTGAGAATGTCATGGATGCTTTAAGGAGCGAGATACGCCTTTGAGATGGCACATGATTTACTCAAAAATACCCGTGGTCTGTCCTGTGCCGAGTCAGACGATGGTGTGCGCGACCTACGAAATGAGCGTTAGGTTCAGCCACGAGTGATATGTGCTCGCTTAACGATGCCTGAGAGGGTTTTAGTCTCATCCTTTCAAATATAGACTTTAACATGATTGGAATTCTATTTGTAGACTTACGTTTTCTAACATTCTTAGCAAGAATAAGTTTCACACGCCTTATTTAGCTCTTGACCACAATCTAAGCAGATGCTATGTCGCTAGATTGCCCAAAAGATTTAATTCCAGCTTTTAAAGCGGCGTGAAGTGCATTTAATGTTACATGTGCCACAGCCATCTCATTTCTGATGTAACTCTAAGCAATCATATAAGGTTCAGTCTAGTTTAGTCATAGATGTTCTGTGTCTGGGATTGCTGAATACCTCAACCGTCACCGGACCGGCCGTCATTTGAAAACGACATCGGGGAATTATTTAAATCAGATGACCGGAAAAGGGTCGAAATGGTACGTTCATGTAAAGTTACATGTACGTTTAACTATTGTAATCAATTGTTCTGTCACACGAAAGTTAACCTACCCGATGTGACCACTCAGATAAAAAAACTGGGAGAGCGGGAATTCTTTTGCTCATGGGACAAGTACATGCAGAAAGTCCGCACACTTACAGAAGGCTAGGTCAAAAAGCTATGTAGTTTGCTCTGTAAAATATGCCACTAAGAAATTCTTTAAGAACTATTATTTGACTGTTTCCAACTTTCGTTATGCAAATTTATTCATCACGGCAGCGAGTGGTGAAATCATGCTGTTATGCGTTACTGTTGGAATAGACTTAGACTTTTCGCATTACTGTTGGAACATATGCCTTTTCCCAGCACCTAGCTTGAAAAGAAAAACTCTTTCTTCTCTGGAGGATTAACCCTAGGAGTTTTCATTCAAAACGTGAAATAATTTACACTATGAAGATCAAACTTCGAAAATTAACTTCAGATGACTGAGTGAAAAGCTGCGCAAATTCAGAACACACCGCCGGAAATGCAGTCGAATGATATGAAATGAAAGATCGGTGAGCGAGTCAAAGGGGCAGTGCTTTATTAGTAAGGACCCAAAAGATCCACTGAAAATGGCGAACAGATGAATCCAAGTGAGGTATGTGTTATCTGTAGTAATGCGAACGTGGAAAGCTACAGCGAGAACATCAGGCGCAGAGCTTGTCCGGTTCGGCTCTGCCGGTAAGGCTGAGCGATGCAGAGAGGAGGAGGGGGGGGGGGGGGCGCTGCCGTAGTGAAGAGGCGCAAGAATGGGAGTGTAAAACCAATAATGTGCGACTTAGCCTTATTACAGTCTAGAAAAGATCAAAAAACTCAGTAAGGACCTGAGGTACTTGGATGCAGGGCAAGTATCGTTGGCCAGGTGAGCGAGGAGCTGCATGACCGCTAAATTGTGCTAAATTTGCCCCTATATACATCCTCAGGGTGGGTATCCCTGACTCCCTCCCCTCCCCGGGGACATATAACTGGCATGCTGAGGATTGAATTCTGGTTTTCAGTTTTCATCACATGTGACATCTCCTTCACGGAAAATATGGCCGCTTTAACCGAGCTAAAATTAATCACAATTTTGGTGATTTAATTGGAAATTTTGAAACTCTATTGCAAAAATTCTCACAGAAGAGTATTATTCGATTTGGAAAAGAATTAAATCGCTAATTTCCACGTGGGTGAGGCCACTTTTGCCGGGCATTATATTTAGCTCCCAGAAAAAATGTAAAAACGACCCACCCTGACCAGCCGGGAGAGCGGCGCTCAGCGTACGCCACGGGGGGTACGGGGGGTATGATATCATATGCACGGTACCCGAGAATCGTGCATTCGTAAATCGAATATTTTGATCGGGAGGGCAGAGATTACTGGGGGCTCGGGTAGATTAAATTACTGGGAGAACAATTGAACGATAATCCCAAGGCATTTTGGTCGTATGTTAGGGACACTCAAGGAAATAAATCAACAGTACACACGCTTAAGAATATCAAAGGGGAAAAGATAACCAACAGTCTACAAAAAGCCAATTCGTTAAACTCATTCTTCAAAAGCATTTTCAGTACTTATACACCACATCTTTTCGATCCGCAGCCAGTTCGTTCCCAAACATGTATGCCTGAAATTATTATAAATTGTCGCGGCATAGAACAGCAGCTAAAAAATATTAACCCCAACAAATCCCCCGGTCCAGATCAAATACCTGCTCGCGTATATAAAACAATGGCATCAGACATAGCGCCTTACTTAGAATTAATATTTACCAAATCTTTAGTAGATCATGTAGTGCCTAAGGACTGGAGAGTAGCAAATGTCACACCTATATTCAAAAGCGGCGACAGGGAAGACCCTAGTAACTATAGGCCTATTTCTCTCACATCCATTTCCTGTAAGGTATTCGAACACATAATCGTAAGCTCCATTATGAGTCATTTAGATAGGGAGGAATTGTTAATAAATAACCAACACGGATTTCGAAAGGGTAGATCTTGCGAAACCCAATTGGCCCTCTTCGTTCATGACATCTTGCTCTCGGGTGAAAATAATGTCCAAGTTGACGCGATATTCCTCGATTTTAGGAAAGCTTTTGATAAGGTACCTCATGTTAAGTTGCTCTCAAAACTAGAAGCATATGGAATAGATAAAAACATTATTAGTTGGATTAATCAATTCTTACATGGGCGGGAACAAAGGGTTGTCATAGACGGTATCATGTCAAACACAGTTAGCGTTACATCGGGTGTTCCTCAGGGAAGTGTAATTGGTCCACTTTTATTTCTCTTGTACATTAATGATATTAGTAACGTCGTTAAAAGTAAGCTTAGACTCTTCGCAGACGACGCGGTTGTGTATAGGGATATTAACAATTCCGAAGATAGCGACTCGTTAACAATCGACCTACTTGCTATTCATGCTTGGTGCGAAAAGTGGCAGATGGAACTAAACATAAAAAAGTGCGTAGCAGTCAGCTTTTGGAAAAAGAAAAATTGGCCAGTTAGGGCTTACAGAATTAAAAATACAGAAATTATTCACGCCGAGTCTGTTAAGTACTTAGGAGTCACAATTAGTCACGACCTATCTTGGGGAAAACATATTAGGGAAATATGCGGTCAAGCATATAGGAAGCTAGGCTTTATCAAGAGAGTACTCGGAAAATGTGATGAGAAAGTGAAAGAGCGTTGTTATTTTTCAATCGTTAGGCCTCATCTGGAATATGCTGTTAGTGTATGGGATCCATACGAAACGGGGTTGATATCAGAGTTAGATCGCGTCCAGCGAAGAGGAGCTAGGTTTGTGAAACGATGCTACGATAAGTTGGCTAGTGTGTCTGGACTGTTAGAAGAATTAGGATGGGAATCGCTATCACAGCGTAGATTAAATTATAGGCTTAACCTCCTAAATAAATTTCAGGAAAATCATTTTACTGATGACGTAAAAAACATACTATTAACCCCTTCGTACTACGGCAGATTAGATCGCGCCAATAAAATTAGAGAGCTAGATTGTAGAACCGATAGGTATAAAATGTCATTTTTTCCGCGTACCATTCGGGACCATAACAGCTGTGATCGTCGTCATGAATAGTTCGAGTATTGACAATAGGCAGGCAGTTAATCTTTCTCATTATATTCTCCTCTTTCTTATTTATGCATGATGTAAATAATGATGTTCTTATTTATGCATGATATTTTGAATCTGTAGTAGTAGTCTTTGTATCCCTTGCATGTTAGAACGATTGGAGATAGAATGTTTCTTGGGTATTAGATTTGTAATTGGCGCTTTGCATGTGTGGTACGCGGGTTTTAATGTAATGTCGGTGTTCTACCATATCATTAATGCATGCCTGGTGCGAAAGCACCCCCTGCCACACACCCTTTGGGTGGCTTGCAGGGTATGACGTAGATGTAGATGTAGATAGCCTACATTTTAAAGCCTTTTAAGAGGAATTTTCGGCCGCAGATTTAATTTTTATATTGTGTTTTCCCTTTAATACTCACTTTACTTCAGTAACTTCATTGATATAAAGTAAGCCAAGTATTGAAAAATGTAACTGTAAATTATGTATCCCCGAGTTTATAACATTATAAAAAGTTTTTTCCTAAATATATCTATTGGGGGTGGGGTGAGGGAGGGCAACCTTATATTTATCCTTACACTTCCATGAATTGGAAGGTGGTCATCTTGGTAGCTTTACTGAGTAGAGCACTTTTCGTCCAAAGTGATCCACCTAAGACGACTACGCGCGTAATTTCTCCAAACATATTACGGACGGTGGAAGTTTTTGTAAGAAATTATTTCCATTCAGCATTATTCTAGATATGTTTTTACATAAACGTGACAATTATAACTATGCATAGTTTTTGGAGAATTATCTCCAAAACCGATCCGTTCAACATGGCCACTTCCGTATTTTAATGGATTCATTATTCCCCTGTGCTTTCGCGCCGTTTCGTTCCGATCTAGTCCATCTTTTAATCTATCACTTCAGGTAATAATAATAAATTAAGTTTCACTACTTTTAAATGATAAACTAATGAGAGAAGAAAAATCTAACAGAATAGGATCTTAGGGTACATTAAATTGTTTAATCTTAAAAAAAAGTTATAATTAAACCTTCAAGAAACGAATCTCTAAAGAGGTTTGGAGTATTCAACTTATTAGTTTCATAAATTTAATTAACGATAGTTTATTCTATGTATTTTTCCAACGCTGATCACGAAAGAAAAGGGTGCCACAGGAAAACTCCACATTCAACCAGCTAAGAGTTGTAAATAGTGCTCCAACACAGGAGGGATAGCCATGACATTAAAAGTCATCCTCACAAGGATTGATAACCAGAAAATGATTCCGATTTCACAAAAATTCCATCACTCCAAAATCTCTATTACAAAAATAACACCGATTACATCATAAATGTTTGCCACAGGTAAACGAAGACCCTGGTGAGTGTACGATAATGTTAGAATAAAAAGATTGAATCCATAGCCACGAATTCCACGAAGAGACCACAACCACAGCGGAAAAGAATGTCCGGACTCTCCATTCAAATTCCAAACTTTCGCACACTCAGCATGAGGGAGGGAGGGAGCTATGCATCACACACTCGGTCGAGAGAGCACTAATGTAAGACAAAGAGGCAAAACGTATAACGAAACGAGCCATCGATCCCATTACGACGGCGGGTTATTTCATGCGACGCCCACGAGGCTACTTCACTGCGATACTATCCAACGGGTTACCAGGCGGCTTTAGGAGTTGACTTAATTCCTCCTCGTGTATCCAAGTTGTGGAAAACATTATTAAACGCTTTGACGAATTTGTTTTTTCCGATAAGATGACAAATTTCTTAGGAATCCTTAGTAATGAGTTGGACAGTAGAATTAATGCATGCAAGAAACCACGGGCACGTGCACGATAACTAGCGGAAGAGAGGCGAGCGGATTCGAATCTCGACAAAACCCAGCCGTTAAGAGGAAGTCGCCCGCGCATTCCAGCGGCCATGCGTTTCACGAAGTCGACCGGCAGCGGTTTGGCCGCCGTCTAAAATTGGTAGGCATCTCTTTGGACCGACGGAGGGTAAGAATGCGAGCAATTTCCGAGCGGCGAATGTGAGGAATTGAGAGGGGCGGAATAAAAAAGCGTCGAGGGCGAAGTGAGGGGACTGCCATTCGGGAAGAGTCGTCGAGGCACTTTATTCCTCCCATAAGCCGCTCGCTCACCGCCGCTGAACAACTAAGCCGATCCATTCAGAAGGCTAATGGGTTTAGGGCAATAACCTCCAATCACCATCCCACCAAATTTCCAATAGGGTAACAAACGAGTACATGACTGATCACTCCAACGATTTCCTTGCGACGCTGCGACCCAACCGCCGACGAATCGACTTCGTCAAACTCGACCGCGGCTGCCACGGCAAACGAGGCGAGTTTCAAAGCAGAGTGTATAATTCAGTTGGATTCACATGGCGAAAATAAATCTAAGTGCCCAAGAGGAAACTATCATTGGTCTAATTCAAAGCACGGATTCGAGGAGTTGCATTATATTTGACCGTGTGCGAGAGCCACAATTTATATAATGTCTGCACACATGTAGAAGAATTGGGATGGGAATCGCTATTACAGCGTAGATTAAATTATAGGCTTGACCTCTTCACTACATTTCAGGAAAAACATTTCTCTGACGACGTAAAAAACATACTATTAACCCCCTCGTACTACGGCAGATTAGATCACGCCAATAAAATTAGAGAGATCATTGTAGAACCGATAGGTATAAAATGTCATGTTTTCCACGTACCATTCGGGACCATAACAGCTGTGATCGTCGTCATGAATAGTGAGATTAGCTAGACTGCAGATCTTTTTCTTTATATTTTTTACGTCCTTATTTATGCATGATGTAAATATTGATGTTCTTATTATGCATGAAATTTTGAATCTGTAGTAGTAGCCTTTGTATCCCTTGCATGTTGGAACGATTGACGATGGAATGTTTCTTGGTTAGTAGATTTTTAATTGGCGCGTTGCATGTGTGGTACGCTGGTTTCAATGTAGTTTCGGTGTTCTATCGTATAATTCATGCATGCCTGGTGTTGAAGCACCCCCTGTCACAACCCTATAGGTGGCTTGCAGGGTATGACATCGATGTAGATGTACACCATCTATAGCTACTCCTTACAATACGTATCCAACGCATTTTAATTTCTAAACCCGTCGTCAGCAATAAGGATAATAAGTAATGAGTAAAGTCAAAGGATATAGCAAAATTGAACACCGGCTAAAGAAAATGGCACGAGAGAAGTGTTCAGTGGTGAGGCTAATTAATTATAGTGCGTAAGATGACGCCATAGGTGACGAGTTCTATTGTCACATAACTCGCCTTTTAATTAAAAATATGCATAAGATGTTCATTGAGCCAATTTTTATTTATTAATTTTTTCATTTGAATTAATCGTATATATTTTCACAGAAAAATGAATGCTTCAGAAAATTATGATAAAAAAAAGCAAATGTAGAATATCTCCTAGATCCCTGGAGGTGGTCCCTGAGAAAATATTTTTTTCTCTATTTTTAAGGATGATTCCTCATTCCTAAGTCCTGAATGATACCCGTTTATACGAGGAACAGAAAGTAAATAAGCTCCATTAAAAATGTTGTACCTGCTTTAAACATTTGTTCCATTTCAATTGAACTGCGTTAAAAAATACTTTGAACCTGTTGAGAGCGAAATTCAGTGAGGTCTGAAGGTAGCGGATCTCCAATATTTTAAGGCGAATAGCGTAGCCACACTCTCCCTCCCTCTCTTTCTCCTTCCTGTTGTACACGAAATGTATATAAAAATGAATGTGTGTTACGGCTAACGTTAACAGCAACGATTTAACAACCCACATGTCTTTGTTCAACGATAGTTCTTAGCAAACGCGTCATTTTTACCAGATCCATCTAAAAAAAAATGCATGCTACTCGTACAAAAAATACTCCGCTTTCTCGTAGGCCTCACCAATAAATGCATTAACAAAACCTGACAAACATTGGTCAATTGTCGGAGCAAAGGGATCATCAAATAAAAATCTCTGGGTGGTGAAATTTTTCTTTCATTTTTGAAACCATTATGATAGAAATTATTACAGCAAAAAGTTATGATCTGGGGGCGGATTCAGCGATCCTAAAGCCTCCTACCAGAATGCTGATTTAGCAGAACACCAAAACAGAATTAGTAACAGATTGATGCCGTGCTACCATTCACCGGTACAACTTATTATCAAGCTGAGCTGAGAGCGACGATCCTACACATGGAAAGTGACAAATATTGAGACGAGAAAGTTTTTTCTCAAAACGAGACCGATAACATGTGTGGCATTCGACCAACACCTTGATCCATCGCAAAAGGGATGGACTTCATTATGAACAGTGCTTCACGATAAGCTAGTTCCTGATAGGCAGCAATCATTATCAGTAGGAGAAGTTCTTGATAATCAGTGTCAACTGTTCGGCATGAAACACGCGGCCTGGAGGAATATGCGTGTGAGGTGTACCTGTATCGTACCCGTATTCCGGGACGAAATTCTGAGAAGCTAAGGACGAAAATGTAAATATGTGCATGCAAACTTAACACTGTGACCTAAGCTTCACTCGACGCATCGGGATTTTCAAAGTTAATTAATATCCATTGTATTCTACTTATTAGTCCGATTAAATTACTTCCCGATATAAATAAGCAAATACTGTGAGTTCGAAGGTAGTCAAACTTAAACATAATAATGCTCCAATATTTGTAAGTGTTACCCTTAAAATTTTGAGTTCTACATTTGTTTAAATGTTATATTTATGTTCAAGGAATGACTTTGTTTCGGTTCTCATAGCTTAAAGGGAGATTCATGTAACACCAATGGCATGTAAAGCAATTCGTAGTTCCCAAAGATTATCAACTTTCCTTTTTCGAGCATAGGCGTTGCTTACGTTCAATAACATCATATTATCCGTATCTTTTAGGTTCGTCGGTTCGGCCAGGTGCAGAGCGTTTCCTCAGAATGACTAATTCCATCTTATTGACTTTTATCTTCTGCATTCAGTAATTACAGGCAATGCCAAGTAAACTAACATTTAGAAATTTACCTCGAATCTATCTCACAACAGTCGTCTCAAATTTAAGTAACTCTATAAAAGGATTACTTGGCTAATTAAGCCATGGCTTCACCCGGCTTTGAATGGGGTGCCCGTTTGTCCCACGAAAAACCTTCCATTGTCTTCACGGCCGTCATCGTCGTGTCCTCATCGTTAAACCCCTGAAAGATATCGCCGAGGGGAAGGCAACGCTTAGAGACGTCTTGGCGTCTTCCGCGTGGAAATACGACCATTTTTCGCCGCGGCGATGAAAAGATGAAATCATTCCTCGGGCAGCGCATGATCGACTCCGAGGGCGTGAGGGGTGGAAGAGGTGGGGGGGGGGAGTATGGAGAGGGGGGAAGGAGCGTAAGGCATCGCTCGCGGCGTCCATTACACGGCTAGTCTCACACTTCCAGTGGAGTGCGGCCCGTGAGCACAACAGGTGTCTCTCGTCGTATCACTGCGTATAACTCTTGCCGTCGGAGAATGGCGTGCACTCACTCGACTGAGGAATTTGCGGAACATCCGCAAAGCCCACCGTTACGCTCCCGTGAGCTCATACTTCCCCCAACGTAACGGCCGAAACTCGTTCCCACGGAAGGAAGAGAGTTTGAAATAGACGATTGGCCACGGTCAACCTCATTCCTGGCGCTCGGCTTCCAAGTGCACATTGCAAGCACCGACGAGTACCTACCACGGCCCGTGAGTGCCCGCTATAGTATACGAGGAGAGCGTTTCGAAATTGTACGTAGATTGAGAGAATACTAGAGCCAAACTATTATACTTTTGATAGAGCCAAACTATTATGGTTGCAAGGATCACAGGAATAAGATTAAGGAAATAGACTGCAGAACCGATAGATTTAAGATGTCATTTTTTCCACGTACAATAAGGGACCATAATAGTTGTGATAGATCAGTTCTAGGGTACTGACTTGGTTAAATAGGTTTTTTCAGTAGTGCTCAGTATCTTAACATGAATTGTAGATACTAACCTCTCATGCAATCTCCGGCATGATATACTCCTGCATGTCTTAGTACCTTTGGTGATATTTATTTGTCACATTAACAATACTAACCAGTGGTTACATCTTGAGTAGCATGTTGCATGATAACATGTTCTTCTTCGTATCACTCTCCTAGTTTGTGGTCTGACTGCGTACCGTTGTCCTGACTGCTTTGGCCTGCGCCTGGCCACGGGGGAACGCGAACGGTTCTGATTGAACTGGGATGAGTGCTGCATGCCTGGTGTGGAATCACCCCGTGCCACACACCCTAGTGGTGGCTTGCACGGTATTCCGCAGATGCAGATGAATACGAAAGAGAGCAACGGAGAGCACCGAGTGGCAGTCTCATCACATTGGGGTGTCCAGCATACGTGTAAGGGGTATTGCCGGAGGTGGTTGCGCGCAGGGGCATGCGGCCCACGTCGAGTTTCACCACGACGCGAGAGTTGGTCAGCTAGTGGGGTCTAAAATTCAGCATTTCCAGAAAGTCATAGAGTAAAGAGTATTAACAGTATAAGACCCACTAATAGCTTAATTGATGACATCTACTTGGTAATATTCCAGATACACGACAATGACAATTGTCACGCAATAGTCGTAGCAGAAGTTGCCGAAGTTTAAAAGATTAGATTCCAACATTTCACAGCACGGAGTATAGCGTAATTATGGGCACAGAAAGTTGGCTGACAGGCGATATTTCAGATAGTTAAGTTTTCCGAAAATTGTTCACCATTTACAGTACAGATACGTCTACGTAATACCCTGCGAGCCACCACGAGGGTGTGTGGCAGGGGGTGAAGATCACCAAACATGCACTATTGACATGCAGCTAGATGGTTAGTATCTACATAATAAGAAAGGGATTATTGGTTGTTGTAAAGATAAAATTAACCGAGCCGGCGGCGGAGCATTTGTAGCAGTCAAGAATACAATCGTCAGCCAAGCGGAAATCGTTCCTGGGACCAACCTTGAATCTATATGATACTCAAATAAATGCCCTATATCAAAAACAATATTTGTGAACTCGCATTACAGGCCACCCAACACTGACATCACTTAAATTTTAGAGTTAGAATCACAGATATACAGCATCACATCCAGGAATACCGAAAGAAATTGGATACTAGGAGCATACTGCAATGTTTCTTCTCAAGATTGAAAGGTTGTAATGAACTTCTGCATAAGGAAAAACTCCCCTCAGTTCAGTTATTACGTACAAAATACCCAATAAGAGACTGTAGAATCTGCAAATACCTCGGAGTAAACTCATGATCTCTCGTGGATTAAACACATTCGAGAAACAACTGGTCAGGCTAATCGTAAATTGGAATTAAAAGAATAGTTGGAAACTGTGACGACAAAGCTAAAAAAATTGGCTACTTCTCCCGGCTCGGGTGGTGCGATGTGGCAACGTTGCTATGCGTCACAGAGTACGAACCCTAAACCAATCACAGCCAACTTCGGCTGTGACTCAAAGTTTGTCCGGGAAATGTACATTGTAGTTTTTACGAGTGCGAGTTTAATGCGAGTGGCGAGCATTGCCGTTGAAGATCAACCATGGCGAAACTCAACGCGGAACAAAAGAATCAACTTTTGGAGTTCGTTGAAGATAAAAAAGCATGCAACATCTTTTAATGATTAAGTACAAACATTGCTATTTGTATAAGAACCATGATTTTCCTACAATAAGGCGTAAAATGGTTTTACAGCGCATGAAAACATTGCCAAAGGCAAATTTACTTCATCTTTAAAAATTGGATAACAGTAACATATAAGTAAATGAACACGAAATTTACTCATCAACATCCATACTGTGACAATATTAGTTTGTCATGAATCGTGTTCTACGAGGTGCATCTCTGAGGTACACAGATTCGAGCGCAAAGTACAATAATTTTATGTTTTCAGTTTTACTTAAAGTACAATGCTTTTCGTCTGAAAAATTAGTTTTTATTACCTTTGTTTCAGTCGTTAGCGCAGACGATCTACAAGCCTCCCCGAGAAAAGGTCTAATACCGTCGATTAATTCTCTCCCGACGTCCTTCGTGACGCGGTAGAGTTTCACAAATTTCCTATCATCCATATCAAATGGTGATATACGGTGACGCATGGCTCTGTGTGGCCTCTGTTCCTCCTCCAAAGCTTCAATTAGCTAAAGCCGAAGCATTGCAGCCGCCATTTGACACAATAGCCGTATACGGTTTAGGATCTCACCCGCCCTTAACCGTGCGGCTCCCAAGCCGTACGGTTTTGCCATGCGACTTCCTCCCGCACGGTTTGAGCATACCAAAAACTCCGAGCCGTGCGACTTCGTACCACGTGACCCGCACAAAACCTTCAGTCGCATACGAGGAAAATTTCGAGCATAGCCCCCCAGGGTATGTTATGCCCCCAAGTTATGCGCAGTGTTTACCAGAGTTCATGGCATGTTTTCCTCCATTACGGCGATCTCGACTAAAATACCATCACTTTTTTTTAATATTACAAAGATAACTATTCGGTGACATACTGTTTTTATTTCACAATTACGTTAAATGCATCATGGGCTTTCTCTGACAGTTTTTGAACAAATCCTTAACATCAGAAAATTTTTAATTTTTAAATAAGATGCCATGGAAAGCCGTAGTCGTATTAAACCCACGTAAATTGGTCTCTTGGTTTTTGTTAATATCTCTAAAACGAGTTCGGTAAGGTACTTATTTTATGGTACCAATGGAAAGATGAAACTTTTTTCTTTCTAATAAGATCAAAATGATCGATTTCCTAACATAACGAAATCTCGCTCAAACTACCTTAACTAAGTAAGTTCATTTAAAGATTTTCTAGAAATTGTATATTGATGCTCTCTGTTCCATTGAATACCAAAAATCTTCATAGTTAATGAATTTATGTTGATAACGAAAAATGAAAGAGCGCCCCACGCTTTTCGTTGTGGTCTTGTCAATGTGTGGCTTATTTCCTTGAATTTAATTTAATTATTTCCAGTGCGAGGCTAAATTTTCATTCACTTCAGAAAATATTATTTTTTCTCTTTTAGTACGATATTAAGGTATTTCTTCTTTTAGATTTTTTTATATCTTTTTAGAAAAGCATGCTTAAAAATTCTTGTTTTAATTTTCTTATTAAGTTAAAGCCTGACGTAATACAATGGGTAAAACAGTTACCCGGAAGGCGGTGGAGGTACTAGACGCGAAGACAAAAATGACTTTGCGAAATGTGGAATGCAAATTTAGGGACACTGCGTAGAATAACTTTTTTAAAAATTTTGGCGAATTTACGGGAATGGGGGACGATTTTCGCGAAGGCTAGACTGATTTTGTTTTTAGGTTACGGTGTCATTGTTGCTTTCAATTTTGAGGTGTTAGAGACGTAGGAAGGAGCAAGGTAATCATTATTCCGATCAGAGGAGCATTCGATCAGCAAGGAAGACACAATAGCTTTAATTTCGGATGAATGAGCATTATTCAGGTTTAGGTGTCGGGAGAAGCACATGCAAGGAAGAGGTAAGGGAAATATTGCAATCATCCTCGATGTCCTGGACAGCATATTCATCGACCCCAAACGTCTCCGCGCATATGTGCTAACCTCGCCACGCTCGACGTCGGTGAATAGCACAGCGTTATTTGCAATGATGAAGGGTCTAGGACGGGCCGCGAATGAAACTAGTAAAGTCCGAAATGTGAGGTCATTGGGAATTAGTGTTGATCGAATGTGAACAGAGAACGAATATGAATATTGGGAGCCTTTCTAACCTGTCGAAAGGAGCCCGCGGCAAGAACAGCAAACGACACAAAAGAATGACACTTCGACGAAAACAAATCAATTGACATGACGACGACAGGAAACAAGGAGTGAATGAGGGGGGGGTCAGGTTGCCAGGTGTTTTGCGGGTGAGGGGAGTGGGATTGAGAGGGGGGGCGGAGAGGAGAAAAAGGGAATTCGCGGCGAGAGCGCGATTCTCGCAGAGTCCAGAGCTCGCAAACAGGTTTCCCCTCACGCCGCACAAAAGGGGTTTCCCTCTCCGACGCCTCTACTCGCTCTCTCGGTCGAAACAACCGCGGCTGCTTGGAGAGAGTGACGCCTCGAAAGATTGCAAAGGCTAGGTACGCTGGGCTCCGTTCCCTTCCCTCTCATCTCCTTCTACTCTTCTCCCGCGACCCCCACCGCAAGTTTCAAAAAGGAAAGCATTTGCGAACACTTTCAACCGAGGACAATCACCACTTCCGACCGTCATCCCTGGGATTCAAGCGCTCTCCGTTCAGATACTATTTCATTCGATAGATAACGGATACAATGTCTTCCACGTCAGGAGTAGCCCATTGTATTAAGCATAAGCCTCCTGTTATCACCATATTTTTTCATTCGAGTGTTCTACCGGCTGATTGACAGGTTTTTGGACATTCCTTATGCCAGCACCTCAGTATCTGGTACATGATCCTGCTTTCCCTCCCAAAGATTAAATCCCTCTTAAACTCCCTACAAAGGGTCCCACTATATAATATCTGTTATACCTAAATTACGTGTTGAAGATATGCCTAAAGCAATCGGATTTATATCGTGGTGAGTATATATGCTGTTCTTCCTTATGAGTGATCTGGTTGAACGACAGGTCCGTGTGTGGCAATCCCCAAGAACCTTCTCTATGTATAAAATGACATTGGACGTTTATTCCGACGCAACGCCCTTCCAAGTAGCTAGGGCCATCCCAGCATTCGGGGACCTCACCGAAATGTGGCCGCCGGTTGAGTTATCATGAAGTGGGAGCGTGCCACCAGATTTCTATCGTCCACCAATTCTTACTTCATCCGAGTCTCCCATCTTCATTCTTCCTCACCCACGCTTCCCCAATGTTCTCCCATCTAATACCCTCTTCTCTCTCCCTTCTAAACGCTCTCTGTCCATCTCTTCTGCCTCCTCCCACACTCAACCACTAGCTCCCTCTCCTCTCCAGCCACATCGTATGCTTCCTCGTTCGTCCTTCTCACCGCCCATCTCACCACCCCCCTCCATCCTTCTGCACGCCCGCATCACACAAACACCTATGCTTATCCGCCCTTCTCAATGACCAAGTTTCCGACACTCACAGCGCCACGCTCCATATTACACTTTTCACCATACTTATCTTCACACCTCTCCTCAGCCCCCACCACGCTATCATCAATAAATTCTCTCCTCTTCTTCACCAGGAGCAATTCTACATCGTATGTCCCTTCCACCACCAATCCCTTTCACCTCTCGAAAATACTACCCAGATAATTTAATTATTCGACCTGTTCCATTTTGTGCCCTCTCACCATTATATTTAGCCCCACCTTATCACTTCGAGACAATCTCATCACTTTCGTCTTCTTATAGTTTATCTACATCTACATAATACCCAGCGAGCCACCACGAGGGTGTGTGGCCGGGGGTGAAGATCGCCAAATATGCACTATTGACATGCAACTAGGATATTTAATAGAGAAATGCTAGATAATTGGGTCACATGCAGCTGCAGATGGTTAGTATCTACATTATCTTCGCATTCCATACCTTTCGCACTGCATGCACCTTTTAACGCATTCATCATTGACTGAAACCCCTTGGCTGACTGACAAACCACTTCATGATCACCTGCAAATCTCACTGACTTTTCTAATTCCCCTCCTACAATAAAATTTTAATGAAATCCTTGTACAACAGTAACACCTATTTCAAGTACAGGCATATGAAGCTCAGGAAATGCCACATTAATGGCTTAAGTAAAGAGAGATAATCTACATTTATCTGCAAGAGATAATCTACATTTATAATTGATTTTTATTCTATCTACATTATCTAGCTTCTATTGATTGATTTCTTTTCTATCTTGATATTTCCATCTAGATTATCGGAAGTGTGATAGCGCGTCTATCCTCATGAAGGAGGACAATTTCCTATTCTTTGATATTCTCTCAGCTCATTAAGCTACTTACTCGCATTATAACCCCTGGACTGAATATGTTCACTAGAGGCTAGGCTTACAACCATTTCCTTTGTGAAATTTTCAAAATATTTCGGCAGAGTTGTAGTAGTTGAGACAAAAGACAAAGTAACATAAAAATACTTATTTAATTATATTTCGGGAATATTCACCAATTTTGGAAGAGTTTTTCGATAGGAAACAATTATGTACAAGAACCCCTTTGGTTCCTATGGGAACAATTAAGACGAGTATTTCGAGGCAATCCGAGATAAATAAGCAGACTCCGTGATCATCCCGCTGAGTACGAGCAAAAGAGTAAACAAAGGAGATACACACTTGATACATTCAAATCAAAGTTTTTCTCCGGCAAAACTGGGCGTTCGCAACTAGAAGGTCAGATGATCTATCAAGAAATATCTAAATGCACCTGCTTTTCCCCACCCTTGCACATCATTATTGCTGACACCTGCACAATTAACATCTTAATTAAAGGCTAATATGAGGAGTCTCCAAGCAAAGATACAAATGCAAGTAGTCGCTTTTAACACAAAACAATTAGGAGCTCTTTGATCCATGCATACTCATTACAATTCGCGAATAGCGACCGATATCCCGCCTCAACACATTATGGCCCTAATAACCCCTTCGTACTACGGCAGATTAGATCGCGCCAATAAAATTAGAGAGATAGATTGTAGAACCGATAGGAATAAAATGTCATTTTCTCCGCGTACCATTCGGGACCATAATAGCTGTGCTCGTCGTTATGAATAGTGCGAATAGTGACATTAGCTATACTGTAGATCTTTCTCTTTATATTCTCTACGTTCTTAATTTTGCATGATGTAAATATTGATGTTCTTATTTATGCATGATATTTTGAATATGTAGTGGTAGTCCTTGTACCCCTTGCACGTTGGAACGATTGACGATAGAATGTTTCTTGGTTATTAGATATTTAATTGGCGCGTTGCATGTGTGGTACGCTGGTTTCAATGTAGTTTCGGTGTTCTACCGTATAATTCATGCATGCCTGGTGTGGAAGCACCCCCTGCCACACACCCTTTGGGTGGCTTGACGTAGATGTAGAGGTATGGCCGAGTCCGGGGCACGCGTCAAAATACTGCAACACCCCCGTGAGAGGTGAGGGGGCAGCCGCTTGCCCCCTCCCCCCCTTTCCCACCCTCGCCCTTGGGCGCCCAGTGACTAAGCGCGAGGCGGCGGCGTCGGCGGAATTCCACCGCCGGATCCGCGGTCAGCGAACTAAATTGTCGTGCACTCGGTTACGGTTCAAATTTGAACTTTTTCACTACCCACAGCTCTCCTCCTCCCCCTCCCGCCCCCTTTTTGCCTCCCCCTTCTTCTCGCGCGCCGCAACAACGAGCGATGAGCGCCGCCTTCCAGGAATTCCAAAGTTAGCACTTAAACGGTCGGACGTGGCGTCACGGTCAGGGATGGCTTAACACTTCTCTTCCTGCCATTGAAACTAATGAAAGGATGTTGGGGCATCGTAATAATAATGAACGAGCAATGGGGAGCGGGAGGCAATAATGGGCGAGGCCAGAGACCATTCACAGGCTTTTTCCCCCACGCATTACGAGCGGGATTGCCAGTGGATCAAAGGCACAGTTTAGAACCAATTCCGACTGAGATACATACCGACATTACCTGATTATTTCATGACGATGTGTACCCTGAGGAAAGAGTAAGTGCGGTAGTAGGTAAACGTTTTTCTGTGAATGACTCCCAACAGTTAACAGATCCAAAAAGATGTAACAAGTGAAAAGAGCCCACCAGTTCGATCTCACACCATGCGCTACCATTTTGTTTCCATCGAAAAGAAACATCCGACTCATGTCCCCGATTCCCGAGACAAGATTTAATGGATTCTTGCCTTCGTGTCGAGCGGAGTTGGAGCGGAAAACTCATTAGAAAGGAAATGTAGAAAGGGTGAATCATCGCGTAAGTATTCTTGGCCGGTCGAGGGGGTGGTAAGTATTCAAGACATGCAGTGAAAACGAATGAACTCGGCATATTCGAAAAAGGCTGGGGCCGTAACTGATTCAGTAGGATAGCAACGGACAAGATTAAGCTGGGGTAAGGAAGTAAAATAGCTCAGGCAAAGGGGCACTACCGCCAAGAGGTCTGGTTAGTTAAGATTTCTGGAGCAACTCAGCCGCTACAAGAGAAGGCAGACTGGCCAAAATATAACGGTATAGCTAACATGTTGCCAACTGAAGCATATTAGTAAAAGGTTTTGCTACGATACTACAACTTTCCATGGACCGAAATATGAAACGAATTATTTTACACAACGGTATAATTTGGCAAACAGTACAACTGATTTAAAAGGAGCCAAAAATTACTTTTACTGCAACATTGCTGCTATCAGTTACGAATTGAAACAATGAATACTTTCTTCGACTGTTAAACGTCTGCACGACTTGACAAACCTTACGGCGGAATAATTTCTACGGATGTAATGAAAGTAGACTCAAACTTGCGCTTGCCATCAAGCGTAATCATTACGACAGTATTTCAATGCAATTCCCAAATATGTGTATGCACACCCCTAATGCCCTGTTTACGTTACTAGCTTTTAACCAGGTTAACTCTTAACCCTTGTAAAAGTTCGCCGTGTGAACGCAGGTTAGCGCTGACCACAGTCAATTTTTTAACCGTGCTGGAGTTACTAGGGATGGCGCTGGTTACCATCATTTTGTAACGCATGTAAACGCAGGTTAGTTAAAATAGTAGTCAAGTGATTCAGTCCCCTTACAGCTTTAATTTAAAGCGTACAATGTATTGAGCGAGTTTCTATTGTCATATTCCGTATCCACGGATCCGTGGCACGTTGCTTGAAGTATTTTAATGCATTAGTGAATGATGAACCGTATTCAATTCAAAATTTCCCTTAAAAGCGCAATCGAGGATGGGTCATGGGCAGAACTTGTCAGGAAAAGTCGTTAATTGCGCTGCAAATATTGAGGCAAGGGATCGAAATGGAATTTATTTACAAATGTTGAATGTCAAGTTAACATACTGAATTGTTTCTATCTATCCTAAAAGAGTGCAAAAGACATAATAACGTAATAATCTCGGGGTATCTTCATGGTAAAGACTAGCGTAAATCTAAACCTACGTCATACCCTGCAAGCCACCCAAAGGGTGTGTGGCAGGGGGTGCTTCCACACAAGGCATGCATCAGTAATACGGCAGAACACCGAAACTACATTGAAACCAGCGTACCACACATGCAGCGCGCCCATTAAAACCTACTAACCAAGAAACATTCTATCGTCAATCGTTCCAACATGCAAGGGGTACAAGGACTACTACTACAGATTCAAAATCTCATGCATAAATAAGAGCATCAATATTTACATCATGCATAAATAAGAGCATCAATATTTACATCATGCATAAATAAGAGCATCAATATTTACATCATGCATAAATAAGAACGTAGTGAGACGTCGTTCGATTATGGAAATTTACTCTCTCAAATTTCATCTTACGATGCATTAAGTGATGTTTAGACATGAAATGATATGTGTATATTTAAATAATAATGAATGAGAAGTCTAACCATGTGAAGCATTTGCGTATTCAATTATTTTTCTCGCCCATACAAGTTCCGTGAATATGGCTGAGGATAGCCCAGGAAACAAATGAAACGCGATTTGCGATGTTTGTTGTGCTGTGGGCTCGGTGAGCTTCATCACCTTCTTGACTCTCCA
Source organism: Ceriagrion tenellum (assembly GCA_963169105.1). Taxonomy (NCBI): domain Eukaryota; kingdom Metazoa; phylum Arthropoda; class Insecta; order Odonata; family Coenagrionidae; genus Ceriagrion; species Ceriagrion tenellum. The sequence continues at coordinate 159,468,010 of OY720636.1, forward strand.
CCAGAGGTCACCAGCAAGTTAACAAGGGCTAAATAATGCCGCGTAAATGCAAGTTAGTTAAGCCGCCATATTAACTAACATTCTAACCCTAGTAATGTAAACTGGGCATAAGCCGTCGAGGGAAAGCCAAGTGATTCCCTATTGGGCAACCACAGAGAATCAAGCTCGGGACCTCGGCGGACAGAAGGCATTGATCCCGACCGACTCTGATGATTCTTCTTCTTCGTCTAATAAAAAAATATGAAATACCAGCAGTATGAAGAAGATTGAAGTCACAACAGGAAAAAGAGCCAAGAGGAAACTCGAGGATGAAAAACTGTACGTCTGGGAATTAGGCCACTCGAATCATAGAAAATGAATTCACGAGCATAGATCGAAGAAGGCCAACACGCGTACTGAATTCAGCAAGCAAATTTCGCGCCATGGCCAGCCAGAGGGGTGAGGGGGGGGGGGGTGAAACATACCCGCTCTCGAGATCCGGCTCAACTCGCCATTAAGTCGGCAGCATGAGATAACGAAGCCGGAAGGAAGCTACGACGATAATAAGAGAGGAAAAAAACGAAGTTCAGAGGAAATAAATTCGAAACGAGGGAGGTAGGGCGAGTGGTTCGGACGCGAAAGGAGCGATAGGCCACGGAAACTGTTAAGGAGGGGGGCCGGGAGAGAGTGGGGTGGAATGGAGAGGGGGGGACGAGGGCAGCCTCGTGACGTCACATCCGGCAGCACGCGGTTCGCAAAGAACACGCGGCCACCCCCTCCTTTCTCACGCGCGACGCAGACGGTTTCCATCCAAAATAAGTATTGCCCTTCCCCTCGACGAATCGTGGTGAGGAGGAGTAGTTGAAGGCGGGAGCGCGTGGTTCTGCCCTCGGTCGATGGGCATCCTCCCTCCTGCTCCGGGATGGGGTTTCGGAGGGCACACGTCGAGAGACAAGAAACGTCCTTCGGTCCTTATATGCGCACTCGTGCACATCCACCTGGGTGACGACACGGGTTTCGCGCTCGGGACTTGGCGCGCGGTCGGTGGAAAATCGCAACGCTCGCCTCACACGCGTTGAACCCGAGGGCGATCCGACGAAAAAGATGAGCGAGATTTCCCCTCGACTCAAACCACTGCCGATATCATTTCGTTTTAACTTCATAAGCTGGAAGAAGCACGAAAGAAATTTAAAAAAATATTAATAGCGCAAAAAATAATCGTAAACAGTTGAAGTTCCCAGGAATTATTCACACCTTAAGGTGAACAGGGCTTCAAGACGGAAGGTTTTCTTAGCGGTTATGTAAAAATTACTGCGATGAGTACTAGATTTATTTAAAAAAACTGGTGAGCATTAATATAACCTAAACATTCTTAAATCACTGACGAGATCAATGCGTTAATTGCCCTCTATCCTAAAAGAATGTCTCCCAGGAAATTATACGCTTACCCTTTCCCATGGAAAACGACTTTCGGCAAATTTGTTTCGCAAATATGTCGAATGGTAGTGCGGAAAGTGGCCGATAGTTTGGTGTCATAGGAAAGGAGTATTATTTCTCTTTAAAATGAACCCAAATTTTACGCATTCTATTTAAAATGATATCTTGCTCAGTCCACCATAATGGGGCATAGACACGATCGCCGAAGGAATGCTTCAAAGACGAGCACATTGAAATCCGCATGGCAAAGCATGGGATTTACGGATAAAAAAATCCAGAAGAGATTCGGCGAGAAAGATATTCATAAAAGAACAGGTATTATTACTAAGATAAAAAGTTTCCTCACTAAGATAAAAAAATAACTACGGAACAAGTAAAAGGCGACAGCCACTATTGATAAGATTATGGCATCAAAACCCGTTTTCAAGGCTTCTTCCTCCTTCGACCGCAAACGTTGGACTATCATCCAGGACACTTCTGCCCCTCGTCAAGTTTCCTCAACTCCTTCGGATTTCATTCCGCAATTTTTAGAACTCTAATCAGTCAGAAGAAAATTATAGCCCAGAAAATCATCTCTGCATATCTCACAGGTGAAGTGCCCAACGTAGGATTTTTTCGAATTATTAAAAGAATAATTTGATTAAAAAAACTCCGATTGTGTTATGAAAACTAAACCTAGAGAGAAATACAAGACGAATTTTATGAGGTTACACTATAAAAGTATATTTCACACGTCATTTAGTGCGTGAAAATAACTAGAATTTCAAGCTGGACGATTAATTACGCAAAAATAAAGGTAGAAAAGGTACGAGTAATCACATCACAAACGAAACAGTCGTACAGTAGCAACGGCAACGAAAAATCTACCCACGGCAGGTTGATCGCAAATCAGCGATCATAAAAAAAAACAAAACCAGCGAAGTAACACTGAAGGGATCCATTCATTCCTTCTAAGAACTGTAGTATAATATAAGCAGAATACGATGAATAATCATAGTCTCAACCCATGTATTTTAGAACCAAAATTTAAGTTATGATAACGCAAAGGCAATGTGCCGCTTACCCTCACTGTTGCCTCCAAAGCCTCACCAACGAAATACGATATTTCAATAAAATGATGATCACGTGTAAGTTTTTCATCCAAGAGTATGGAAATGTTTGTGAAGACTTCGCCATTGGCCCTTGTTGCGATTGACGAGTGAGGCGTAAGCGGAGAAAAGAGAGCCAAATTTCTAAAAGCCTTGATGGAATCGCAATAAATCCCAACAATAATAATTTGAGCTCCTACGTTGGAGACAGGACACAAACCCAAGAAAAACTCCAAATTCCGTTCCACGCCGAATGAACGTAATCGATGACTCAATCCCAGTTCGGATGGGGATATCTTCCGCATGCATCATCGTGTCCTTTTACGGTCACAGCCGGAAAAATTAAGAATGCTCACCATCTTCGCAGTGACGTCACGTGACCCTATTAACTGTCAGAGGAGAGATCTTTCAAGCATGACGCGGGGATGGGGAAGAAGGGGGGGCAGGAGGGGGAAGAAGAAGGAGAGACAGAAGGAAGGGACGCTGTCAAGGATCTGCATTTACAGATCGCCAGCGTCGTGGGAGTGAATCGGGAGGGCACGAACGCCGCCGTTCCCGTGTCCCCGACCACCGGGGGGGCGCGTCGAGAAGGGGGCCCACGAGGCCCCCGCTCCCCATGTACCCCGCGCCACGACGTCGACTCCCGCCACGCCCACTCAATCCGGCTTCTACACTCGTCCAAACACTGAGGAGAGTTTACACGAAGCACGAACTCGCGCAACTCGACGGATGCGCGAACAAATTATCATGGGATTTTTATTTTACCTTGGAATTACCTTAACTTCCGATATATCGTGGCGATTACACATACAGAACATATTTGGCGCAGCATTAAAGAAACTAGGATTTGTTAAGCGTATAATAGGAAGGTCCTCGGATGAAAAAGTTAAAGAGAGATGCTTCTTCCCTCTGGTTAGGCCACACCTCGAATACGCCGCGAGCATTTGGGACCCTGGTCAAATAGATTTAACCAAAAAAATTAATAAACTTCAAGGAAAGCAGCGCGCTTCGTTAAAAACTGCTACGAACGGACATATAGTGTCTCACAACTTTTAGAGGGATTAATGTGGGAGCCCCTAGAAACTTGGAGGCTGCCCGCTAGGATTAGGCTGCTTCAGATATTCAGAACTGATATTTTTCAGAGCGACAGAGAGAATGTTATCATGACGCCTCACCACATCTCTAGGTCTGACAGATGCGATCTGCCGAACAGATAGGTACAAAAACTCGTTCTTTCCGCGCACAATAAGCGACCACTATAAAAACTGAGCACCTCAAAATACACTCTCATAGGACTTGTCACCATTTCACCTCCAAAACTTTTACATCTTCACACGGCTGGTGACCTACCACCCCCTGCCACACGCCCAAGCGGCGGCTCGCGGGGTAGTATGTAGATGTAGAAATTCTCCAAATTAGATAGTGGGCTTTTTTTGGCCACACAGTCATATATTTGGGCAATTTTGGATGTTTACACGATGCAATTTCAGCTGCTGTAGGAAGCAGAAAGTAAAAATTGTAATATCAACGATGCCAGAGAATTCCTTTCCATGACAGGAATTCTCAGTGTACAAATGGATATGTCTGACTCATTTTATCAAAGTATCGAGGGAAACTTTCGAAACATTGTCGCACCATTCCCACCCCTGTACACCAATATGTGGACAAGACCACTGCGAGCTAATTAGTGACCGATTTGATACGATGTTCTTCCGAAAAAACATTAACGATTTTGATTACTAAAACACGGAGACTTAGGACATTCTGGAAAAATAAAGTCATTAGGCCGAAAATGCATGGAACCAATTGGTATCAGGGTCCAATAATTAGCCAAAACAAGAATACCTGCCACAGGCACATAGTCAACAATCCTTTACTGCAAACATTCATTTTCCCTAACGGGGCCCGAAGTTCCAAAAATCCTGCACACTATCCCGGTCCCTCACTCAAGAGATTAACCGGATCACTCTCACGCAATTCTCTCAGTCACAGATAAAGGGCTGATTTGATAGGTGAGCGCATAGCTCGTCTCGGCACTCAGGCCTGTGAGCAAATCATTAGACTGACACAGTGAGAGAGAATTTCCTCTCTCGGTGTTCGATTCCATGCAATAGCATCGCGAGGATAGGTGGAGAGGAGGACATTCCAAGAAGCCTCACCACAGATCGGAAACCAATGCCCGGTGACACGCAGTCGAACGATCCCCCTTGATTTACCACGACCTCTTCATTGGTAGAACACCGAAATCAACAGTAAATTTCGGGAAAAAAGGTAATGTTAAGGTAGTCCGAGCGAAATATCATTTTACTTCGAAATCAATGAATTTAGTCTCATTTTAAATAAAAATATCTCACCCTTCAAATGACAAAAAAATCAACCCCTTACCACGTTACTTTCGGAGATATTTGCCAAAAAACACCGGCCCATTTACATGGGAAATGGTACATGTATGCACTCCAGAGAGACATTATTTACAAAATGAGGTATTTCTAACACTTAAGGCCCGTTCACATTCAAGCGTTTCACGCGGCGCGTGCGTGCAGTTTCGTGCGAAACTGTGCGAAAGGTTCACATCACGGAGTAGGATAGGTCCTACTCCGTGGTTCACATGCAAGCGTTGTCGACGTCGTGATACGCGTCAACTGCACATGGAGACACGTAGCGGCGGATAGCGGAAGATGTGAAAAATAGAAGATCTGCGTGCGTACCGTTGAACTCCATGTACATCATTGCTCGTTGAAGCTGATTTTCAACGAAGTGAGACCGCTTGTTTCAATAATAGAATGGATGTTAAACTGCCCCTTGATCCAACTCAGATGCGTTGGCGGTTCAATGCTATATTAGCCTTCTTCTCAAGCTTTGCCCGCAGAAGGTGGTGAATTCGTCCAATTTTCCAAGAAAGGAGAAACCATGGCGATTTCCACCATCTTCTACAAGAAATGAGACTTCCAGACACAGATCTGTTTTTTAATTACTGTAGGATGTCAGTGGAGATGTTCGACAGTTTATTAAGACTTGTTGGTCCTTATATCGTTAAGTCAGCATGTGCGAGAGACTTAACATCGCCTGGTGAACGTTATATAGCCTGATGTTAGAATAGATAGAACGTTATATAGATCGCCTGCTGAACGTAATAGTGCCACTATGAGGTAATTATTCCTCTTTTTACTATCATCTGCTTGTACTTTTATGGGGGCTTGTGCTTAAAAATAAAATTCTGATTACAGCACAAGTATGCCTGAATTTATACAGCCCGAATCTGTAATGAATTTTAGATATTTAGCGGTTGGAGATAGCGTTACAAGTCTATGCTATCAGTATAGAATTGGTAAATCAAGCACGAGCAAGATCGTACATGAAACTTCCGAAGTAATACGGATAGCTCTGAAGGATAGTCTTTCCTGTACCCACCGTTGGGAACTGGAGGAGGATATCTTCACAATTTTGGGAGTTGGAATTTCCCAAATTGCATCGGGGCGATTGATGGCAAACATATTGTTATGCAGGTATGTGCAGCTTTGATAAAATAATGAATTGGTGCTGGCCACATGACAAACTAGAACTCTAGAAAGCTTGAACTCCGAGTACGTACGGCTTACATTGTAGCTATTTCACGGACACAAGTGGAGAACTGCGTATCTCTTTCAAAATGAAGAAATGTAAATTACAATGCAGACGATTGGCTACAACCGCGTTAACTTCATTTTTCTGACCAAGCGTCGAGATCTATCCCTCTTACTTACCTCTCATTGTCCAATCTCAAATTATCTCGCTGACAGGGAGATGGTTTAGAAATGAATTCGAAAATTGAGGTAGAAAAATTTTCCTCGGAAATCTTCACCTCAATAAAAATATTTAGCTCTCATTGTAAATAACGTTACAGTAGGGTCAGGAAAAAATTTAGCCACGCTTGGATTTGAACCAACGATCTTGAATTTCGAAAGCGAGCACGCCGGGCCAAACTCGTTTCTAACTCCTAACCGGAAAACATTATATAACACCTTGCATTCTGAGTGTGGCCGGATAATGCATGTCACCGCCTTGAAGCTTGAGTCTTTGGCGCAGATTGCTCAGTAAACATTCCTTGAAGGTAATATTTGCACTAAAGACAATTATAAATAGCTCATTTCCGACCCGACTTCATGCTCTGGGCATGGATATGTTCCGGGGATCGTAAATTAAGATGAATATTTGGACGGTGTACCAAAGTCGCCTGGGATGTTTATGCATCGAAATTAGTCCATAAAGTTCTTAATGTGCCCGAAATACAACTGGAACGTATCAAGCACTGCAGCAATGATACACAGAAATGTACATATCTTGCGTGTAGGCTAATATATCCAAGTAATTCGTCAAAGTAAATACAAACAACTCCACAAGTCCGCCATTTGTTTCACGCGTCTGGCGCGTCGCGCGCGGAGAAAGTTGAGCAAAACTCAACTTCCCTCGCGCGAATCCACGCGTAAGAGGCGAAGCACCTGATTGGCTGCACGCGAGAGGCTACGCTTAGTTTCGCGTAGAACGCGTGCATGCGAACCCCCCTTTAGATGTCGCAAAAAAACTAACAGCGTGTAGTTTGTATGTTTTCTCAACTATATTTGAAAATTAATCATATTGTCACCGCAGTAGGTTCTTGGGGATCACAAAAAAACCTTCCGTTTTGAAGGAGTTTCAAATGTACCGCTCAAAAAAATGAGTCAAGTAAAAGACTTACCTAGAGATTTTCATTTAATTACTCACAATTTCTGTCATATAAAACTATAATATTGCACCATTAATAATGCAATATTTAATTGATGTGTCCTACAGCTGGTGAAATTAAAACGTATAATTCAAATATGGTCTCTATTATAACTAGGGAACTATCTCGCTCGGACTACCTTAAGCAAACGTTTTGAATAACCGTAGTTTTGAAACAAAACGGTTTTACTATTCTTCAAATTATACAAGGAGCCGCTGCAACGCACTCAGGCGCTAAGAGCTGTGTCCCCCATCGCACATATGACTGGGATGAAGGTGGGTGGGTCCGCGAAGAGGAGGAGGGGAGACTGGACTATCCGCCGAGCGCAGCCAAATGGATTCGCCGAACAGATGGGGGGGGCGGGGGGGCAGGCAGGAGAGGAGAGGAGGGATATAGTGGACGGCGAGGCGGAGGAAATGGCAATGGAATTTCCGGGAGGCGGTTCAGACGGGCGAGAGGAGGAGGGGTGTGTCTCGAGGAGGAAAATCTGACCCCCGTGACCGCGGCGGTGTCTGCGGAGAGCGAGGCCTCGACGGAAGTCCCAATCAAAGTTCAATCAATCACCTATCCATAGGGACGTCCGCGGAGTCCACCGCGTTCATGATGGACACAATGCAAAAAAAGATTCTATTCAAGAATTCAGCAACCAATCATACTTCATCACTTCAGCATTTTTCATGGCATTATATAAAAAACTAAAGATATTTGGTGGAAAGAATGTAACTTGAAGTTAGAATCTAGGAAAAGTTTGCATAGTCAATAATTCTCCCACACTCCATTCCAAGAGGGCTGTGTCATTTAATCACATTTCTATCAGCAACAAACCTTCACTCATCCCTCAAATGCTGATAAGACATACTGGAGGTAGTTCCCGCCGAATGCAATAGACATGTCCCTCCTTTTCCAGTCCTCAAAGATATGCTGGGAGCTATTTATTGATAGGTCCTTCGAAATCGTCTCAGCATTCTTCACCGCAGGTCCTCGTGATTAAAGATGCTTTCTGCGAAGCCGTTTCTTCGGAAAGGGAGAAAGAAATTTCACTCGAGCAATGTTTGGACTAAAATGACGATGAGGAACATACGTCACGTTGATTATCGCAACAAAATTAGCCATTCATGGCCATGAATCGTTGAGCAGCAGCCAGTAGATAGACGACCTCGGAGATTTTTCAGAACTATTTGAGCCGGGATAGAACAGGTCCTTAGTTAAGATTGGCGGTGAAATGAAACAGTCGACCCCGATTTCCGAAAAAGACCCCTAATTCTTCGCTCCCAAAGATAAAACCACGCCAATCAACCCTGAGTTTTGGCAATAGACCATGATTTTAGTAGACCTGATATGTACTTGGCAACCAGTGGTAATATTGAGGTAACCAGCTCAGTTTTTCATCTACATCTACATAACATCTACGTAATCCCCTGCGAGCCATCCTCGAGGGTGTGTGGCAGGGGGTGAAGACCACCAAACATGCACTATTGACATGCAAGTAAGATATTAAAGGAGACAAGCTAGAGAACAGTGTAAAATGCAGCTAGATGCTTAGTATCTACATAATAAGGAAGGGATTATTGGTTGTTATTACATGCGTCATGCACTACAGACTACTCTAACTACATTTCACCTACCTATCCCTTTCCTACGCTGCCTATTCTCCTCTCTTATGGTACGCGGAAAAAATGACATTTTAAATCTGTCGGTACGACAATCTATCTCTCTAATCTTGTTAATACGATCAAACCTAGCATAATACGCAGGGGTTCTCAATATATATCTAACGTCATCTGTGAACAAATCGGTTTCGAATTTACTTAAAAGATTTAACCTAAATTTTAACCTGCGTTCTGATAGTAATTCCCATCCTAGTTCTTCTATTAAACTCGTAACACTTATCATAACGGCCTTTAACAAACCTAGCGGATCTCCTTTGCACACGCTCTAATTCTTGTATCATATCTTTCTCGCACGGATCCCATATACTAGCGGCATATTCTAAAAGAGGCCTGACAAGTGTAAAATAGCTTCTTTCTCGTACTCTCTCATCGCATTTGCCTAGAACCCTTTTTACGAATCCTAGTCTACGGTTTGCTACACTAGTTATTTCCTTGATGTGTTTCCCCCATGATATGTCTTCAGTGATGGTGACGCCTAAGTATTTAATAGATTCTACGTTAGATATTTTCTTTTATTTGATGCAATAGCTATTCCGGGGAAAGCAATTTTTTTTCCAAAAGTTCATTATCGCGTATTTCTTCAAATTGAATTCTAGCCGCCAACTATCACACCAATCATCAATCGCATCTAAATCCTTAGCTAAAGACTGGATGTCCTCTTCATTTCTAATTTCCTTATACACTACTGCATCATCGGAAAAAGACGGAGCTTGCTATTTTTAACTACTGATTTTTGACGAGCAGTCGGAGATAGTTATGTGGTCAACATGCCTGTGCTGCCCTCAGGCTGTTATGAATACGAAAGTGCAAGTGTCAGCTCAATGGCATTTCCGACACCGATCACGGCCATTCCCTCAGGCACGAGCCAACCAAACAGGCTCGGTTGTAAAGTTCTCGCAGAAGTTCCCGGCGCAGACTTGCGCGGCAAGGAGGGGAAGTAGGGAGTGGAGGGATAGAACGGTGGGGGAAATAGGGAGGCAACGAGCGAGAATGAGGCAGGGGAAGCCACTTTTGGATTAATAATATATAGTAAAAACATACTTTTTAAGGATAAATGGTACATTGTTTAATATAATGCTGAAAAACTAGAAAAATAATGTTTTTCAGCTACCACCCAGTACTGCGTGCAATAAAAATTAAAACCTTTGGAAGCTACATTAAAAGTTAGCTTAATTTATAAAAACTGTGATAATAAATATATGGATAATACCAAATTGATATTTTACAACAGTGTAATGTGTTCGAGCCCCGTCGCGGGACGGGGCTCGAACACATTTATTATTGCGTGGATTCTTGCCCTTGGGGTCGGAGGATCGAATATTCACGAAGAGGTTTTGAAAGGAAATTGAAAGTTTATACAATTCAAGTATTTGATTGATTAATGTAAGGGACCAAACTGTGTGTCTAGAATAGCCCAACGAGGACATTACCACGTCTCGGGAAGGAGAGAAGTTTCGGGTACAAGCACGGATGGATTGCCCTGCGGATACTGGTGCACTGGCCGGATGGCCCGCGCCTCGACTACATGGCCTAGGTGAATTATGACCACGGACCGAAATGACCCGCCTGACCCGACGGGGCCTAACTGACCACTGACCATCTCTCTGTGCGATTATGTAGGAAAACGAGACGGATGTTTTCGGCCAGGTGACGATTGACGTCAAGGAAAGTGAAAGGTCACACTTCCGAGACCGTTTCTCTTGGACTATTTTAAGCTCTGCCAAATAACATAATAGACACATACAAATGAGAAATCCACCGAATGCATATTTAAGGAAAGAGGAAATCCAAATGTTTCCATCTTGAAGTGATGGATTCATGACCAACAATATCAGAGTCACAACAATAGGATCGTAAAATCTGCAACCTTACATTTTGAAAACAACGTTGTGTCACTTTAAGTATCCATTTGAGTATAGTCGTTGACATATAAAATGCATTCTTTAGGCCCGTATCGTCAGTTCCTCCTTTAAGGTGAGCTTCACCTCCTATCTCCCCTTAAGAAATGATTTCAGCTCGAGAGACTCCTCGTAATAGGAGGTGGAGTGGATCTCCTAATTAAAGGTCTCCTCCTAATTGTTTACAAATGACTGCTGACTGGAAGTACGCGATGACCACTTCAATGGTCAATAGAGGAAAATGTTTGCAACAAATCCCCCAACACCTTTGCGACACTGGAGAGAAGGCCGCATGTGGTGAAAACATATTCAGATACGTTTTTTAGGAATGGGATCAGGATTTACAGGAGACAATTACGGATATGCTTATACTAATGCTGTCGTTAGAGAACAGCAATAGACGTATGATGTATATGCCACCGATCATAAAGACAAGGACAGCGCTGTGATTTTTCCACTCCCACCAGCTCTCAGGTATGAAAAATTGTTTCTATTTTAATATTATCCAGAATATTTAATAATGTCATGAGTATAATGTGACGTTTACGCTGTATATAATGTTATTCAAACGGTAATGCTGCTCTTAAGTTGTTTAAATTTTGCTTTATTTTTATAATCTGACCATTACGAGTGATATGCGTAAAAAGCACGTAAATATTTGATTTATTGGTAAAAATACGAGTGATTCGCACAATTTCGAAGTAGAAAAGTACGTCCCATCCATTACGATACGAAAGTGATAACCAAATCGCGAGACCGAAAACCCAAATATCATTGATCCCCACAAAGATGGTTTCTATTAGCTTAGTACCCGAAGTTTATCCTGTAAAATGCATTGCTCAAAGTATTTTAGTTTGGTATCGGTAATTTTCGGGTTCTACCCCGGTTGAACCATTTTTATGGTCAACCGTTTCGCCGGCATTCCAGTCAGCTTCATCATGTCTTAACGGTCATCCATAAAAATGGTTCAACGCGGGGAGAACCCAAAAATGACCGATGAAAAAGACAACCGCGGAATACTTCGCACCTATTTTAGTTTGGAAGACGTGATGTTAGCAAGATTATCTTTACGTATTTAATAAATGGTTTTGTTGTTTACATATATCCAGCGCTGACTAGTAACTGATATCCATTAAGCGTAGGAAATAACGGCATAAGTGAAATGAAATCATGAATTGTCTCCGTAAACATGTCAGTGCGCATAAATTCTATCATTATTTGCCTTCTTTGACTTCAATTACTCTACTTGTACATTTCAATTGAATCTACGAAGGCTGAATAGATACCACCTGATGTAATTTATTTTTTCACTTATAACCAAAATAAAGCATTACAACATTTTAAATAGCATTTTTTGAAAATACAACCTTAGCAAATGCTTAGCTTATTTAATTATCGTACAAGGGAAAACGATTCCTCGTCGAAATATTCTTGTAATGTATTGCAAACTCGCGTTGATTGACCTGTTGCACATCATAACCAACGGTACTTCGTAGCAAATGCGGTCAATAATAATTCATCACCATATAGGCTAGGCCAATAAACAAATGGATAATTACCTACTTCATGATCCCGTTTCTGTTAAAGTCATCTTCACCCAGTACTTTCCACTGGTCGACAAAGTAACGTATTTGATCTTCATTTTTAATTACATAGATTTTTTTACTTAAAAGCATAACAGCCAATATTTCTCAATGCAGTTCATTAGTTTCATAATTTTAATTGTTGACTGCTATGTAATTAAAGCTGCTGTCTTTGTTTGATGACCTGAGCAGATCTCGGGACGGATCGGTCCGTGAACGACAACAGTGACTCCTCCTATAACGGGGGGTGGAGGAGACCGCCACGAAGGATGGGACTCTCGATCGTAATGGGATCTTCTTAATAGGAGGTCACCTCCGTGGAGGAGGGATTCCGAGGAGCGTCTGAAGATATGACATAACGGTTGTAGATACAATTATGAAGCGATTCAACATTGTAAATAGAAATTCATTAAAATGATAACGACACAAACTCGGATTGGCATAGCAAAAGAAAGAGTAACGCTTATATAAAACAACAATTTCACACATCTGCATTCATATACACGTACATTTGTCCGGAACTTTCCAGAGTACATGAGAAGTTATTATTTTAAAGTTCAAACGACGTGTTTAGTATAACAATGAATGTACATTTTACACATCACACCACTTAAGTTTATACAGCTTATTAATTTCAAATCTTCAATCATTCTGAGACACTTTTCCAGCTTCATCGGTGGATCAGTGGGGTTCAAATAACGCGCGAAAAGGATTTATTTTTAGTGCAACAAGAATCGGGAGGTAGTAGAAAAACAATTTTGACTCTTTCGAGCATTTTTTTAAATTTATCTTTAAAACTTACATTTTTACTATGTTTTATTTTCAACTTTTTAGGTTTCAATCCCTTAATGAAATTCAAACTTCATAGTTACATTAATGGTTTTCGTAAACCATCCAACCGCAATGCTTGTAAATTGTTTATTTGATTTCGGGAATGTTAGTCATTTTTGTTTGATTGAATGAGCGGATCTAAAAACGGATCAGTCCGTGAACGAGAGCAACAACAGAGGAGAAAGACCCGCACCTCGTGGAGTATTAGGGCGCCGTCACCGATGGCTCATCTCTCGAATATAAACGCGGAGTTAATCTGTCAGTGTCGGTATTAATCGATTACTGTACTGTCACCAAAAGAGAGTCTACGGACGAACTTTCAGAGTTCACTCACGGGGAAGTTGGTTGAATTTCCGTCACAAGATTTGATCCAGACAAACTGCTCATACTCAAGAAAACCCTTCGGTCAACGCGTAGTTAATTATCGTCATTATTTTCAATGATTACAGCATAGTATCCGGAAATGGGTCATTGGACATATTTTCAGAGCTCTACATCATCGGAAATTTGGTTTAAATTTCAGTTGCAAGAGTTGACCTAGGCAAGCAAGTGAAACTCAATAAAACCCTAAAATAAAAAAGAAGGCCGAGGTCAACACACGCAAGACGAGTGATTAAAATAGCCAACTGCCATTGACTTGACCAAGGACCCTGCCTTGAGGCTTAATTGTGAAAAAGCCGATACGTGACTGCAGGGAAGTCATCGCAAAGGCGCTTGCGTTGGCAGCAATTAGAAGGGGGTCTCTGGATGACCCTATCCCCATACGAAAACATCCGAGTGAGCCATGCTCCCCACTTCGCAGCGTGGAGTGAGTGAGTACCGCAGCACATGCTCCTAAACGTCCACCACGCAGAGCTATAGCACCTCAAGCTCTACCTAAGGAAAATACGCCGAAGCTTCGACGACAAATGGATTAGAATAAGCCCTGGCACTCGAAGCAGCACCACTTGTCGTTCTCGGTTGACGGATAGAGCCAGCTTGCTAATCATTACCTTCACTACGGCTAGCAAGTTTATGTGAACACATTTACGAATGAAAATACTTTCAATCCCTTAAATACGGGGAAAATGTATGACACAACATTTTTCCCGTGTACCCGTTCTTATGGCTCAAAATTATTGCTTGTGTGTGTACTGCTTGTCTATGTGTACAATAACAACTCATTTCCTTGGATCTATTTTAAAATCCAATTCCACTTTCTCGGTCAAAAAATAACCTTTATCACTGGTCGCAGTATACCTATCCCACCAAGTGCCAATCGCATACTTACGGTCAGACAGCACTCGGATAGAAGTCGAGGCTCATCTTTTCACAAAAAATCAGGAAGTTTACTTCTCCCAATACAACAAGATATAACCCACTTACGTAGTATACCTATAATCAAGAAGAAAGCACAAAACACTCATATATCCTTCCTTCAAAAAAGCATCATTGAGGAAATTATTAACGTAGAGTCAAATTTACAGACTTATCACTGAACATTTAACTTTTTTACTGAGCCTAACCCGAAGGGGAACGGTCTGATGGGTATGTATGCATGTAAAAGAATAATTCTCGGAGTAAATTTCACCGTTTGACAATTTATCTCGCCAACATTTTCCGCGTAGACGCTCGAGGTGAGTGCTGAAATCCCTCTAATAATTTACCTCTACGAGAGACCTTTTACCGAGCAAAGAATGAGCCCAGTCCAGGAAAGCAGCACAAAGGGGCTGAAACACACTTCACTATGGATATAAAAGACTGGGATAAAATACACCCGCATGCATATTCGCTAAATGGTCCCGCAGGGCCGTCGCTCGGCAGATGAGGCGAGGCTACTTCGTCGCCTCTGAGACGCCCACACTCCCATTCCCAGCCCACGTCTTCCCCACGAATGACTGTGAGGTACCAGCCATCTTACCCCGTCTCCCACGCAACAATTTTAAAGGGATTGAGGTAGGTCATGTATCACACCGTAAAATCCTTGACGCATAAAGATTACCGAAGAAGACTAAAATTCCCAACTCGGAAGGTTTTGTTGGTTGGAAGAGAAAGCATTCAAATTCCATTTGAAAACTATAGAAATGAAAATAATAACCACAACGTAAATTTAATTTCTCAATCTGACCATTATCTCATCAAGTTTAGTTAAGCCCGGACCTGGTTGTCGGTATCAGAAAGTAGAATTATCGGAAGGAAGTGCGTGTCTTAAGACATCCTCAATGAGGAAAACCAAGCTATGACAATCAAGTGCTCACTGAATGCGCCAAAGTCTTAAAAGATCAACGTTTGTTTCCGTTATTCTCTTTGGAAACGCATTGAAGTTGTTATTCCGTGAAATGAGAATCAGGCAAAATATTCATTGAAAGATCATAAAAAAATATATCCTCACGTCCACAATTGGATATTAAATAATTTACAGCGAACCACAATCTCGCCGTTTAACCAGCCATAACGCAATAACCCATCGGAAGTAACGTTGGGGGAATATGAATCGCATCTGCGTTCATGCTTTGGCTGGTCAGCATTAACCTACCCGGCTCCCAAGTCCGGCTCATTTTTTAAGCCACCACAGAAGTAAACTGAGAGGAAAATGGCAAATGACAAATACAGACTACAGAACTCTCAGTGTGGCACCTTTAGAGTAAACGATGCCCCACCGTAAATGAGTATGGAGGAAAAGAATACTAAGCGGGGAGTGAGCAACGTCCGGAAAGGGGTGGGATCTAAGACGTGGAAACAAAAAGAGAACGGAGAACGAGGCAGTAACGAATAATCTTCGTCGCTTCCACTCCACATCAGTCCACGAGTACCTTCCTCCGCGAAATGTACCTGTACACGGGAAGACAACGCAAGGTAAACGCGTGTAGATTTCATAGTAGGGAAGAAGAGAGGTCTCCTAACAGGCTGGCATTCTCAAGTGGAATGCGAGTTGAAATTAAAAGCCTTAACATTCAAAAACTCTTCCGTGAAGACTTTTCCAAGAGCCAAATTACACGATCTAAGCAAAAAATAAAGCCGAGTTCTCTTTTCATTGCGTTCAAGATTGACCACGAGAGAAAAGAAGGAATACAACATACGGATAGTCACTTCTTCTGGCGCCTGGCATTGGTTTCATCGGGTGGCAGCATTTTACCGTATTCGCGGAGATTAACACAACCGCCAGACATCTGTCACTTCATCGAGCGAAAATCCAACCTTTGAGAATGGACCGCTCGAAGGAAAGGCGAGAGAATGACGCCCACCGCGACTTTTGCGAGTCGCTAAGCCCGGCGAGCCAATGCCTTGCTTTCGCCGCCTTCGAGGGCGCACGTGCCGCCCGGCACCACGACCCACAACCCCTTCCGTGACCTCGATCCGGCCGCGCAATTCCACCTCGCCGGGTGCCAATGGCCGCGGCAGTCGACGGAAGCCAATCAGAGCATCCTCCACTCTCTCGACAGGAATGAGATAAGGATGACGCATTGTGCTCCGTATGAGGAATTCTTGAACATACACAACACAATTCAGTACACGTAAAATTTTCCCTCAATACAAAAAAAAATTTTAATTGAAAAGAAAGATTGACCTTTTTAGTAAAGCAGATTTTAAAGGATTTAGGCGTGACTTAAAGAATTCTTTTGAAAAATTGGTGAACATTCGCAAAAATAGTGATACAGACAATACATGGAAAGAGTTCCTCCAAATTACACGGTCACTTGTCCACAGATATATACCTCATAAGTATAAGAGTGAGACTAGGGAACCAAGGTGGTACAACGCGGAGGTTAGAAAATATTTAAAACGCCACCGAGTTAGCCACGCGAAACTAAGGAAAATGAAGAAAAATGTAGCTAATAGCGACCTAAAAAATATTATCAAACACTATAAAATTTGTAAAGCAGCCGCAAAAACAGCCCTTAGAAAAGCGTTTAGTGAATTCAAGAGAACAGTACTTGGAGAACAACTAGAGGGAAAGCCGAAAGCATTTTGGTCATATGTTAGGGAAGTACAGGGAACTAAAAAGTCAACGGTTAATTCCTTGAAAAACGATAGAGGCGAAATAGTAACCTCCAGTTTGGATAAGGCTAATTTGTTGAATTATTTTTTTCAGAGCGTTTGTAATCAATCTAAGAGTAGTTTGCACGAAACCATACCAGACCAGTTTTAGCAACCAATGCCCCCGATCGATATATCTTGTAGCGGAATCGTATCCTTACTAAGTAACATTAGCCCGAACAAGTCCTCAGGTCCTGATGAAATTCCAGCTCGTGTGTATAAAGAATTAGCTCTCGAAATGGCTCCGTATCTTAAAGTAATATTTAACAAGTCTCTCGAAGAACACGCGGTTCCCAAAGACTGGAAGACAGCAAACGTGACCCCAATTTTTAAAAGCGGCGATAGGGAACAGCCATGTAATTATAGACCAATATCATTAACGTCACTATCATGTAAAATTATAGAGCATATAATAGTTACATCAATAATGGGACACCTCGACAGACAGACAGGATTTATTAATAACAAACCAGCATGGGTTCACAAAGGGACGGTCTTGCGAAACTCAATTAGGTCTTTTTATTCATGGTATTTTAGTTTCCGGAGAAGGTAACGTACAGGTAGACGCAGCGTTTCTTGACTTTAGAAAAGCTTTTGACAAGGTTCCCCACTGTAAGTTACTCGCGAAGTTAGCATCATACGGGATTGACAGTAATGTAGTAGGCTGGATAGGAGATTTCTTACATGAACGAGTTCAAAGGATGGTATTAGATGGTCTCAGCTCAGGCGAAGTAAAAGTTTCATCGGGTGTTCCCCAGGGAAGAGTGATAGGCCCAATTTTATTTCTTCTCCAAGTAAATGACTTGACTGCAGTAGTAACAAATAGCAAGCTCCGTCTTTTTGCCGATGATGCAGTTGTGTATAAGGAAATTAGAAATGAAGAGGGCATCCAGTCTTTAGCTAAGGATTTAGATGCAATTGATGATTGGTGTGATAGTTGGCGGCTAGAATTAAATTTGAAGAAATACGCGATAATGAACTTTTGGAAAAAGAATGGCTTTCCCCGGAATAGCTATTGCATCAAATAAAAGAAAATATCTAACGTAGAATCTATTAAATACTTAGGCGTCACCATCACTGAAGACATATCATGGGGGAAACACATCAAGGAAATAACTAGTGTAGCAAACCGTAGATTAGGATTCGTAAAAAGGGTTCTAGGCAAATGCGATGAGAGAGTACGAGAAAGAAGCTATTTTACACTTGTCAGGCCTCTTTTAGAATATGCCGCTAGTATATGGGATCCGTGCGAGAAAGATATGATACAAGAATTAGAGCGTGTGCAACGGAGATCCGCTAGGTTTGTTAAAGGCCGTTATGATAAGTGTTACGAGTTTAATAGAAGAACTAGGATGGGAATTACTATCAGAACGCAGGTTAAAATTTAGGTTAAATCTTTTAAGTAAATTCGAAACCGATTTGTTCACAGATGACGTTAGATATATATTGAGAACCCCTGCGTATTATGCTAGGTTTGATCGTATTAACAAGATTAGAGAGATAGATTGTCGTACCGACAGATTTAAAATGTCATTTTTCCCGCGTACCAGAAGAGAGAACAATAGGCTGCGTAGCATAGGGATAGGTAGGTGAAATATAGTTAGGGTAGTCTGTAGTGAATGATGCATGTAATAACAACCAATAATCCCTTCCTTATTATGTAGATACTAATCATCTAGCTGCATTTGACACTGTTCTCTAGCTTGTCTCCCTTAAATATCCTACTTGCATGTCAATGGTGCATATTTGGTGGTCTTCACCCCCTGCCACACACCCTCGTAGTGGCTCGCAGGGTATTACGTAGATGTAGATGAACACCGTGAGCAAATTAGGAGAACCAACATAAACAAGTTAGAAGTAGAACTTAAAACAAACGGCATACATTATTTTAAGACGCGCACACCAGAAGCTGTTGACCTGCGAGTATGAATATCATGTAAATCCAATTCTCAAAGAGACAAGAGACCCATATTTTAAGAGACTTTCACAGCTAAGATCGCTCACTGTTATCGGATATTGAGGAAATACCGGATGCAGCCTTCATATTGATGCCTCGCACGCGGAGGTTTGGCTGGCGAAAATGTACGACTAGCATTATACCTTCGATACCAGTCTTATAGTTGTTAATTCTTAATTTAAAATCGCACGTTTTGTATCGCCCCAGTTCATTTAGTGCCTATAAGACACTCCTTCATTTTCACAAAATTTAAATGAACCGCACAGTTCCTACAAGTATGTAATTCAAAGCCTAATCTTTCTCAGTCTTAATCCCTTTGTTCTTCCCGTTGGATGCCAAAGAGTCATATATATCAGCAAGAGGAAAATAGAAATATGAAAGAAAGTGGACAAGCGACACATAAATGGACGAACACAATCGTGGTATGAAGGTGGTAATGATCGAAGGAAGGGATTCATGATTAAGGATATGCAAATTCTGTCATTTAGTTAATGCGGAAGTAATGTTCTTTTGACGGTGCTGTTTTAATAATAAACACAAAAATGTTAATGAAGCATATATGCATACGTTATAGGTATGATTCAAGTAGAAATTGACGTAAGACCGGAGAAAGGCATCACGTGGGAAGGACGCCTGCAGTCAAAGAGCCTTTCGCGAATGATGAAGGAAATTCCCGAAGCTCATTTCTTTCGCTGTGTGCAAACGTAATTTTCAATGACACACTCAATCTCCGATCGATAGCCGGAGCAAGATCGCCTTGAGGTCAAAAAACTGCGCAGTGCGAAGTCGACAACCTCGTTTGCGAAGTGGAATTTCTCCGGGAAAACCGTGAAAACACATACCGAACCAATGTGAATACCACTAACGGATGTCATTGCCAACATTTTGTCATTGCAAAACAACGTTTCGGATGCGATTATAATTGTTAGATTTCCATAGGGTCCTCATTTTAAGTGTTTTGGAGAGGATCAAAATAACGATTTAAATTCCGGAGATGAAGCCTTTCCATGCATCGCAAACCTATTTTCTTACCACCGCAAATTCGAAGATTGGCAAAATGCGAATAATTATACAAAGAACATTGGTTCTTAGGGTACCACCGCATTGATTCGTAAATATTTTTTCCATCAATCATCTGGGTCTTTACCGAGAGTGTAGACTTGTGTTGAAAACACAATCGCTGGTAGCGCAACCAGGCTTGCAAATTGGACGATTTTTTCGCAGAACTGGCTACTTCGAGCTCTTAGTGGCATTTAAAAAATATAGCATTATAGCTCGCAGTGCAATCCCCCGCTAATTTATAAGACAAGGCGTAAAACGCCCGGGCCAAATTTCCCGTTTTTAGCCATTGCTAGGTTGCCAGGAAATATCCCAATGAGGACATCGGAGAAAGGTTTATAATATAGTCATTGAAAACGTAATATTGAAACAAGAACGAAGAGTACCACAAAATCCATTGAAAGAATTATTTTGAATATGCCGGAAATTCATTTTTTAAATGTAATTTATCCCACGATCGTTAAGAGACCATTAAAGCTACGAATCAAACTTTTAAGTAGATGAGTCGCAAAGTCGCATAGCAAATTAGTTGATTTGATCCCATATGCTTGTTCCTCAATCTGCCACGCGGTACAAACATCACGTTTCGCATGCTGCCTGTATGACTCTTGCATCTAGGTTGCGCAGTTTCGATAAATATAAATGAATACAAATAGTTTATGTGGAATTGGTTGCATCCTCTTACATGGTCGTGCATGCTGATGACAGATACTTGAGCACTAAAGTGCATGTTGGTGATAACTCACCTCCTGCCAAACACTCTTGAGATGGCTGGCAGGGTATTATGTAGATGCTGTAGACTGGCACGTCAAGGAGAAGGGATGAGGTGGGCGGAAGAGTGGGAAGGCGAACAAACGAAAAGCGAGGGGCTCGTCACGCGGTAACATGTGGATTTGAGGTAATCTGAGTGAGATAGTTCCCTAGTCATAATAGAGACCATATTCGAATTATACGTTATACTTTCACCAGCTGTAGGACTCATCCATTAAATATTGCATTATTAATGGTGCAATAATATAGTTTTATATGACAGAAATTACAAGTAATTAAATGAAAATATCTAAATAAGTCTTTAACTTGACTCATTTTTTTCGCGCGGTGCGTTTGAAACTCCTTCAAACCGGAAGGTTTTTTATGATACCCAAGAACCTACTGCGGTGACAATATTATTAATTTTCAAAAATAGTTGAGAAAACATACAAACTACACGCTGATAGTTTTTTTTACGATATCTAAGTGTTAGAAATACCTAAGTGATAGAAGTTCCTCATTTTGTAAATTATGTCTCTCTGGAGTGTATACACGTATCACTTCTCATGCAAAAGGGCTGAAATATTTTGGCAAATAACTCCAAAAGTAATGTGGTAAGGGGTTGAATTTTCGGTGTCAATGGGAGGGTGATATATTTTTCTTTAACATGAGACCAAATTCATTGGTTTCTAAGTAAAATGATATTTTGCTCAAACTACCTTAAAGGAAAACTTTGAAGCAATTTTACACGTCAACGTATCCGCAATACTCAGGAACTCACCACTCACGTGCAAATATGGTAATATACTAGCCATGCTCAAGTATGGCAAAAAAGTACTTTGGTGTGATTCCATCGAGCAATAGAGCGAATGGCTCATTCGTGTTGGTCACGACATTTATTCCACCGCGACGCCCGAGGTCTGTTGGGAGACATTATCGTCCATCAATTTCCGATCGATCGATAACCCACGCGTACATCCCTAGAAAAGATATGGTTACCGAGCTCTTTTTTCCGCATCTTATTATCCATCACGAATCCTATCCGAGATTTTTTTAGTCGATCAGGGATATGAGAGGATTATTGCATTCAAGACAGAATCATATTCAAGAGAATGGAGCAGAATCCCTAACCCATCCACAACGCATGGAAGCGAGTTCGCCGAGAAACAGCCAATCGTAAACCGGCCTCCACACCAGAGACCGTACGTGAAAGGCGGCAAAAAATACTATCCCATGCCTCCGAAATGTAGACGGTGGTTGGAGCACCAGAGAAACCGCTGTCAACCCTAGTCAACGCACATGGTGAAGACGCGGAATATGGAGAGAATAATTAATAAAAACCGCACTCCAAAGTCAAAGGGCGGAGAAAAAAATCGCCCACTTAACTACTCATCTGAAGAAAGAGCGAGAGGGAACAAGCGCGACGTAAAACGCGAGGGGGCACTCTATCCATTGGGAGAATCAAAAACAAAAACGAAACGAAAAAAGTGGAGGATGAGGGGCCGCGGAGGGGAGGAGCGTGATAAATGACAAGGGGGGAGGAAAGAACGCTTGGAAGCACTAACGGACGAACTACGTCACGAATCGATCCGTGAATGCGAGCGACCGAGTGAATGCCTAGTCTCCGCCCCCGCCTCGCCCCACGCCACTCCTTGCCACGTGTCTCCACCACGCCCACTAAACCACCCGTCAGACCTTCAACAGGAGTACTCCTCAGAGGGAATCGCCCTCGGCGCGGATCGCAGCGTCCCTTTAAAATGAAAGCGCCCAGGATGTCATGCCGGCAACAAATGCAATTACACGAGCCTGCGACCGCAACATTTCGAATAACTTCCAAATACCCTGAGGATATCCAACCATTCCATTTACCAAAAGAATTGTCTCTTAATGAAATTCTGCGAAAAATATTACTGAAACGAACTAACCAAATGCGTAGCACTAAATCCGACATTCTAACGGTACAACCAAGAAGAGAAATTACGCTCCATAATACGGACACAAGTTTAATATCTAATCAGGTTCTGCACTTCTTCGTACCCTACGCAACAACTGGCATTGACTGCACACACGCTTTCTCAATGACAATATATTAAGCACCAAAATAAGTCAATATGCTGAAACAAAGTTTAGTATTATAAACACAAATGAAAAATAAAACTGTAACAGCTAGTAATATGTTATTCTAAAGTTTATATTACATTACAATACATTTTTTCTTCACATGAATAGGTTTCGTGAAGACTTGATTTACCTGCGAGCGTATTGGCAGAAAATACGTATTTGGAATTGACAATATACTTTGTTCATCTCAGTGTAATAGATCAACATCCAAATGATTGTTAAGTCACTATATCGGAAAACATTTTCAAGCCCTTGAATGACCTTGAACTGGAGGGTGATGAGTTTTACATAAACCTCAATATCGGTCAGCATGAAAATTCAAATGTATGGAATTTCTTCAACCTTTCCGATCAGGGTTTATTCACCAGAATATTGTTGTTAGAGTAAAATATATCCCGATTAGAGACGCAATAAACGCCATACAAGACACTTAAATCTAATCAACTTACTGCGCAGCTGGTTCCGCAGTTCTAATAGGTTATGATGGCTACGCACTTATGTGTTCTTTGGAGCAAAGCAAGTGGGAAATGTAAAAAAACGAGACGGTTCAAAACCGAACAAACACTGGGATAGTTGATGGAACTGTAATGGCATGAATATATCAAACTATAATTTTAGATAATTGCACCTCTCAAAAATTATGAGGGATATTAACCATGTTTCATCGAAGACAAGTGAAAAATCATTTCCTGGAAGTAAATCAAAATAGGTTTAAAGTAAGAGCTTATGTCATTTAAACTCAGTTTGAGAGGCTGTAAAGGCTGAGACTGACGGAAGCGACTCGAAGCAAGGCGACTCGATCGACACGTGTTCCATTAAGTCGCAATTAACCACAAACTGATTCGACAATCATAATCGAATGACGAACTGTTGTTAGGGAAAAATATAACCTGATTAGAGAAGCAATAAACGCCATATTATACGCTTAAATCTAATTAACTTACTCCGCAGTTCTTTGAGAATAGGTTATGATGGCGACGCACTTAGTGTGCACAACTATCGGGATATATTTAACTCTAACAACAGTTCGTCATTCAATTATGATTAGCGAATAAGTTTGTGGTTAATAACGCTGTGACATGATATTCATTTTACTCTTTTCCTATACTCGCCGATTTCTTGCAATCGAAGTTGTTTTTTGAACTGCATAATCTGCCGACGGCACACCACGACTGCAGACGGTGCGGAGTGCACACCTGTCCACTCCGCACTCCCTCCCGGACGACTCGGGGAGGAATTCGTGCGCGCCCCCCCACACCCCGCTCCTTCCAAGCGCCGCACCCCTCGGCGGCGGCGGATGCGGAGGTCGTCCCACGCGCCGAATGCCGGAGGAGAGAGGAACGAAGAGAGTGAAAGAGAGAGGGCGTGGTGCGGCCGGAGACCGAAGGAGGAGCTTCAGGGGCGAAACGGGGTGGCGTGGCGAGAGGGCTTTTCAGGGGCAGGGAGAGGATTGTGCACTTGAGGAGAAAGATGAGGGTGGCGGAGGGGAGGAGATGGGGGGTGAGGTGGGAGGGGAGGATTCATGAATGGGAGGGGGAACGAGTGCAGGGTGGGGTCGAGCAGGCGGGAGGCGGGTAGGGCAAGGAAAGAAAGGTGGAGAGCTCGGAGGAAGGGTGGTGCACGGATGGGACACTCAATGCTTTAAAACGAGACCAATGGACGGATCCAACGCCGCGCCGGGAAAGCAATGCTGGTGGACGGAGGGAAGAACTAACCCATTTAGCTCCGCCCCCTTGGTGCCTACGTGCAAGGATGCTCATATAGCCGCGAATTTCATATTTTCGTATTGGAGAGGCAATTATAAGGAATAGAAAATTTAAATCATGAAATATCTTTTATTGATCCAGACACAATATACAAATAGCACAGCAGGATGACAAAAATTCAACCATAAAAAATAAAGCCAGAATGAACTAAACAGAACAAAAAATATATAATGAACAAAAGAGAGAAATGCAAGTTGAACATTTTCAACAAATGCAACTTCACCATTTGCATAAAATTTTTGAAAGATAGTCTTATTCACAAAACTTAAATAACCTTGTCGAATATTCACATTATAAAAAGTTCCAAATACAGGTAAATAAAACTGAGTTGGCAGTAGACCATACTAATCCAGATCATAAAGTAAGGAGAATGGTAATTTCATTTTGCTGTAAATTTATGAAGTAATGCTTTTTCACAAGTAACGCTTAGACTTTAAATGTAAAGAACTACTTGAGATGAATAAACTAGGTAGGTTAATACCTTCAAATCATATGAAGAAACAGGCAATATGCCAGGAAAACATGCTGTATTTGCAATTGGCAAGAAGAAGAGAATAACCAGAGACAGCAGTACTTATTATCCCAGTTCTCGATAACCAATAACCATCCAGCCATACTGCCAGCCAGACAGCCTCATAAATTATAGTTCACTTGATATAACCTCAGCAGTAAGAGTATCTAATGATTTCAATTATAATTTCTTAGCTAATTAAAAACAAGCAATATGTAATAAAAAGCAATGGCACGATCCAGATTTTGACGCTTAAGCATCATCATCAGGTGCTAAATGACAAGAAACAAAAAGTATTACACACTTATATATGGTTTTGGAGGGGGGGTGAGGGGAGAGGATTTCATGAGACAGGTTGGGGACAGGCTAGGTGAAGAAGGGGGTAGGTTCAAGGTTCGTCATGGTTTATTTATGCAATGGACAGCTAGAAGTCGGGAGAAGGGGGAGGGGATGGAAAGGATATTCTTGAATGGGGACTAATGGCTTAGGGAAGCTTGGTCAAGGTGTTTAGGATGGGGGAAGTGGCAGGAAACAAACGTTCATTGAGAACAATACAATTTGGGTTAAGCAATTTTTTTTAAATTTCGAGTTGCTCCAAGGAGTCCAACTCACATCTTTTGTTACTAAAAGCTAAAATTTTTGCATTACAATCAATTTATGTCCTTGGATTGTCGTGCCATTGCTTTTGACCATTGTGGATTGTACAAGTTGTTTCATAAATCCATTTTAAAAACATGGAATTCCACAAAGTTACCACTTTTAGCATTTCATTCGAGAAATATTGAGGCACCATAAAATGAAATTGAAAATTCTTAAAGAATAATTGTACATGGAATACCTTATGCTAGACTAAATTACTGACTTGATTAAACATTTTTTATAAAATTATAGACCCTTAGACTAATTACATTGTGTGTATAATATATGATGGGTGCCTGTTTGTTTTCATGCTGCTGCGCCTTTTAGGCACATGACAGGGTAAATAGAAAGATGTGGATGGTTTTGAAGGACTGTGGAGTGAATGAGCAGTTATTGAATGTTATGATGGCAAATGGAATGATGGCAAAGTATAACAATAGTAAGGCAAGTGTAAGAGTTAACAGGGTTCTGAGTGATTGGTTTGTAATAAACTGGGGTGTAAAGCAAGGATGCATAATGTCTCCATGGCTGTTTAATGTATTTATGGATAGATGTGTTAGAGACACATGTAATGAAAACGACGGTGTTTTGATTGGAAATGTAAACATGTGAGTTCTTCTATATGCGGATGACGCTGTTTTGATCTCAGACAGTCAACAGGGATTACATTAGCTCCTCGATAAGTTTTGTGAATCAACAGAGAGAATGGAATTGAAGGAAAATGCGTGCAAGACTAAAGTAGTAACTTTTAATTAGGAGAATAACTGTATGATGAGGGCAAATGGTGAATTAATTGAACAAGCGGATGATTTTGTGTACTTGGGTAAGATGTTTGTGGAAGATGGATGGATAGATGAGGAGATAAAGAGAAATGTGAATGCTGGAAGGAAAGTGGTAGGTAGCATGTGGAGCATATCAAGGAATGAGTGACTAACTAAGGAAGCAAAAATTGCTGTGTACAAAAGTGTACTTCTCCCCACTTTGTTGTATGGTAGTGAAACATGTATGTATAGACGTAAGGGTAGAGTAAATGCTGTGGATGTGAGTTATCTGAGGAGTGTTTGCGGCAAAAGTAGGATG
Organism: Ceriagrion tenellum; assembly: GCA_963169105.1. Taxonomy (NCBI): domain Eukaryota; kingdom Metazoa; phylum Arthropoda; class Insecta; order Odonata; family Coenagrionidae; genus Ceriagrion; species Ceriagrion tenellum. Next base: position 159,495,137 of record OY720636.1, read on the forward strand.
GATAGGGTCAGGAATGAGTGTGGGTTAGATGCTCCGGTAATGGACATATATGAAAGGAGTGTGCTAGGTTGGTTTGGCCTTGTTGAGAGAATGGATGAGAGTCAAATAAAGAAACAGATATATACCAGTGAAATGAATTATGTGAGAAGTAGAGGTAGGCTGAAAAAGTTGTGGTTGAATGTGGTAGAGGAAATTCTTAGGAGGAGGAATATTAGGAGTCTTAAAAACAAGAGGGCGTGAATGAAGCAGTGTATGGGAATAAATGAGGCGAAAGAGGTTTGCAAGGATGGGTCAGAGGGGGAAAGTATTGAAGCAGAGTTAGGTATACAAACATGTATTTAAGAGTGAAACTTTGTGACTGTGCCTACCCCGGAAGGGAACGGCATGATCAGTTGGTATGTATGTACTTAGCCTTTGGAGTCAATTCTACTAACTTCTTCGTGCCAAGCTCATGTAGGATCCCCTCCTCTCTGATACTTCTGAAATAAGTCAAGGAAGATATTTAGTACATGAAGGACTTAAGGAGATAAAGCTTACATGAAATAAAATCCTATCAGTATTAGAAACAAGGCATATGTTTAGAACAGTACTCACCTTTTCTCAGAGGAACCTGGGAAGAGATACTCCTAAGGGAGTTGGAAGTCCCACCACATCATGGCAATCCATATGCTCTGAAAAGGAAGATGTTAAAAATTCAGGAAATTCATGAAAACTCTCAAGGAGTGCAGAGGAAATGATCCACACACATTTACATCCATTTTCCCAAGATGTATAACTAATGCACATATAGATGAATCAGAACATGAATGACAAACCCATTATGGATCAACTGCAAGTTGGAAACTAATTAAAAAAACAAAAAAATGAACGACTTCATTCTGGCCTCTTTCAAATGAATCTCTGGAATGAATTAAGAGCACTAATCTAGGAATGGGTGTTCTCTGAAATATCATTTCTTTTTTCTTTCAACATGACTTGATTCCACAATGTACCTGAAGCCACAAGCAACTGAAATTAATGGAACCTTATACATAACTGCCTTTTGACTTTAGTCTAGTATTGACATTACTCTCCAAAATACATTATGTACACAGAATTGACAGAAAATCAAAATGATACAGTACAACAAATCTCCCAAAAATAACTTTCGATGAGTAATTTCTACAAAAAGAACATAAAAAGTTTCCAATTGCGATATGTTTTGACGCCTTCTTTAAACGCTGTGTGAAATTCCATCAGTCTAAATTTAATGTAATAACGCAAAACAAAACGGGGCATGTCAGACTTGGCAGACTTGCAGCTGATACACAGAAGTAAAGCTGATATGCATGGAGATGATAATTAAAGAAAACAGCGAGAAAATCTACTCAAATCTCCACCATACAAATACACAATACATATCACGTAAGGAAGGTAAACCAGTTGGCAATAAGGGAAAAACTCGCAAAATCCCCACCGCTTACATCACGATCGCTAACGGGATATTAGTTAAGATTAATCACCCTCTTTCTAATTCAATGAGTTAAATAGATAAAAATTCAGTTAAGACTAGTTAGGGAGCACAAGGATAATCATCAGGAGAGGTCGGTCAACGCAGAACAAAGGAAGAGTAACTGAATCATGATCTTGGCCAGAACTCACTGCTCAATTCATTCAAAAGGGGATTAACGAGTGATGAAAAATCAAACCTTAGTCCAACTGTTAGTCCTTTACATTTCCTACACCGTTTTCATTTCACCACCCACTCAGGCATCCAACTTCAGTCCTTCAATCTGCAATAGGAAATCCAGATTACCACAAAGCTAAGAAACCCACTAGCATTACGACTCACATTATAAATTAAACACACACAATTTCCGATGTCATATAACATACAGCATCCCACGAAAGACTCGGCAGTAAAAACCACAACCAAATTATTGAAAAACAAAGCAAAACAATAATAGAATGTAGCCTACCTTCAACCAGCAAGCAGTTTACCGTTACAACTTCCCTCCAAGCGCCGGCAGCGTTCACCAACATCCCCAAATTTAAACTGCCGACTTCGCGAAACTGCGCATGCGCCGATAACGTTTAGTACTCCCTCCGTCCGCCCCGCCCTCCAGCGCAATTTTTGGCGCAGCGATCGTGGGGCTCGTTTGGGAATGGAAGTGCCAAGAGAGTGGGGTGGTGGTCGCGGCGAAACCCTAGGGGCCCGCAGCAGTAGCAGCGGCAGGGTTCCTCGGCACGACCGAGAGTGGGGGGGAGGCTAGAGAAGGGGGAGTGGGGAGAAGGGAGTGTCGTGAAAGGAGGGGACTTTTGGGTTCGTGGGAAGGCGGTGCGGGAGGGCGGGACCGTGATGCGACGGTGGTGGGAGCGGATGCGGCGGCGGAGAGCGGCCGTTTGCGCAGGCACCGGGGTGTGTGCAGAGGAGGGGGGGAAGAGGGGTGCTCGGTACGTGAACGTATTGCGCACTACCAGCTTACCCGTCACACACACACACCACCATTCCCCCCCTCCACCGCCTCCTCGTCCCCCGTCACCGTGAGCCTCACGGTGGAAATGGTGAAGGAAGGTTAGTGCTCGTCTGATCACGGAGAGATAGCGGCGGGCATCACAGGCGCGAGGGGGGAGGGGGACGTGGCATTGTGGGGCGGGGATGGGGGAGGGGGCGGAGAGGAGGAGTGGAGGGGGGAAGTAAGCATGGATAGGAGAAACGGCGGCGCGAAGGGGAGTAGATAGAGAAGTACATCGCAACTTGCTACACCAAGACAACGAAATCGCAACTTGCAACACCGAGACCAAGAAACGAAAAATTTAGACAAAGTTATCTTTTCTTGGGGCCCAAAATTTTATCCGCATTGCCAAAAGATATTGTAACATCAACAAGTGAAGCTTAATTTTGTCAAATGCAGAAAAAATAGTTATTTAATAGTAATAATACCAGTCTTCATTTAGCCAATATCTATTCTGATTACAAAAACACGTATAAAAATCACAGTAAACATCACCATCACCATAAAATATCACAATACGGTAACCCCTGAAGGCACATATTTACATGATTTAATATTTAACATACAATTATTAAATTGCATTTTATTGTTTTTTATTTACAATCCACCTTCTTGCTTTAGACTGAAAACTTTTAATGCATTGCGTTCCTTTTGTATCATTGTCCAACGTATTATATAACACAATTCCTTTAAAAAACACTGAGTTTTGAGTCACAGCTTTATTCATATAGGGAATGTGAAAATCATCTTTAGCTATTGTGGCATATTTATGAATATCACAATTGTTGATAATTAATTTCGTTAAATATTGTCTAGATTATTCTTCTTCGTGACCTCTTTATTTATTAATATAATTCAAAAGGAACTCTCTCTGAGCCCTGATGAAGCATAAATAAACAAGCGAAACGTTGGCAAAAGAGTAACAGTTTAAACATGAATTAATGACCTACAATCTCCAGGAAAATATCTTTATATTGATAAAAGATATTGTGACATCAACAAGTGAAGCTAAAATTTGTCAAATGCTGAATAAACGGTTATTTAATACTGGGGATGTTTCTCATTTATTATTGAAACAAGTGTGAATATGTAACAATGATACTTATACCTTTTGAGCATAAAATCGCAAATTTTTTGTTAAAATGTAAGTTTTCTTTTACTGTAAAACATAAATGTAATGATGTAGTATTGCCAGCTGGGGAGTCAACATGCAAAAATTTTTTTTTCTTTTCTTCTTTTAAATTTGTCAACACGCCATCGAAGAGATGACAACTGTCAATAGATGATCGAGTCGGTAACCCCAAAGCGGGAATTCCCAAAGGGGTACCTATACTCCAGGCAATTTTGTTGTTTATTTATGTAATAATCCATGTAAGTATAACTTCTTGTCGTGGAATACACTTCTTATTAATATTATCTTATTATATATAACAGGGATGGTACTTCTGAGGACACTTCGAGGCTAGCGCGTGCCATATTAGTTTTCAAGGTTTGCCTTCAAAATGGCAAAAAGAAATCATTGGTAAGGTGCCGTACTCGACGAGAAAAATCCGAAGTTACGGCACGTCTTGAAGCCATGGCATGAGCCACTACAGCGGAGCATGCTGTTACATACTACTAAATGTTGAAAAGAGCAGCGACATTAGAAAATTCCTTGGTATTCCATTGATGACGAGTGAATAAACTATACCAGTAACTATTCCACGACCAACATCGACTTCTGTTATCGTGCTTCAGAGAAATCATAAATGCAGCCACGGCACCTGCTTTCCTATATTCCCTAATAAAAATTTGAATGTTGCCGGTTAAGAAAGAAAACCAGGAAAAGTAATCGTATGGCAACATAATATTACCAAGTGGCTTTTAGGAGCGACTTTAGTGTAGAGAGCCATTTAAACGTTATATCCGCACGTGATGGTGGATGATTTATTTCATCATTGAATGATATTAACAGCGAATATGTTGATGAATATAAAAACGTATTCAAACAAAAAAATGACACCAAATGCGGTAAAATGGAAGAAATAATAAATGAAACTATAATAATGCGTAGTCCGATCTGATGACGATACCCTAAAAATAGATGTTAGCCGTAGCAAGAGTGCTTTGATGTGACAAACACGTGATATCGGATGTAACGCCTGCACATGAGTGACAGCATCCTTGCATCACATTGAAGAAGATGAAGAGGAGGAGGAAGACGAACGCCAAGGAAAAATTCGGAGTCGGAGTGTAGGAAGGGGGAGTGAACGCTTAAAAGGGCGGTGAAATATCCTCCGAAGACTTCATTCATAGTCACACTTCAATATTGGTCAACATATACTAGGGTAACAATACACAGGGAAATATTGGGCGCCGTAGACGGCAATTAGCTGCACTTAGAACACACTTGGTAATCATTTAGAGATGATTTTGCATGAAAGTGTAGCTAAAAATCTCATGCCGGTTGAGTTGAACAAGAGGGAAAGACTAATTATTCACCAGAATACAGTAAACGTTTCGTTAAAACACCTCAGAACGAACATAGTTGACTATTGCAAGAAATATGACGAGAGCCACCATATTAAAGAACATTACTTCGATCGTAAGTTGACACGGCGGGCACCGAGACTAGATCCAAAAATATCACGTCTATTCTTAACGTTGAAATGAGAGGGAATGATAAGAGAGGACAGTTATCTTAAAAATAGTTTTCCAACGCTTTATTCGTCACCTTCGGATAAAGCTATCATGCTATTTATTTTCTGAGCTTTTCGTGACTATTGACCCACAATGTCAGCTACACGCCCAAATACAGTTTACATAGTAAAAAATGTTTACATAAATTATGCAAATAATGGTTCCACAAAGATAATATTCTCTCGTTGCTCTAAGTATCTAATTTTCCGGCTGAGAGAGCCACCAGCACCAATTAATAAGAATACGGAGAGAGAGAAATGACCTCCAATTGACCCATCAAAGCACAGATGGCTCTCATCGTAAGATGTGACGCCGCGGAATGACCTTTGCTCAGAGCGTGGCACCTATCGAAGCAGAAGTGGAGCTACGCTTCGAAGGCGAAGGGGGAAGATAGGAAAGGAAGGGTAGAAGACCGATTGAATGGCTGGCCGTACGATTCGAGTCCCTCGTCCGCCAGCCAGGGTCGAGCGAAGGCTCTGCAAGGAGTCGACGCGGCCATTGGAAACACCCGAGATACTCGCTCAGAAAAACTACGCACCACTCCCGACGGCAATCTTCATTCATCGCCCTCGATCGACGTTAGAGGATCCACCTCGGCATCCCATCCCCACTCACGGCCTACATCTACGTCATACCCTGCAAGCCACCCAAAGGGTGTGTGGCAGGGGGTGCTTCCACACCAGGCATGCATCAATAATAAGGCAGAACACCGAAACTACATTGTACCAGCGTACCACACATGCAACGCGCCCATTAAAATCTACTAACCAAGAAACATTCTATCCTCAATCGTTCCAACATGCAAGGGGTACAAGGACTACAGATTCAAATTACTACTACTACTACAGATTCAAAATCTCATGCATAAATAAGAGCATCAATATTTACATCATGCATAAATAAGAACGTAAAATATATAAAGAAAGAGGTCTACAATCTAGCTAATGTCACTATTTACACTAGTCATGACGACGATCACAGCTGTTGTGGTCCCGAATGGTACGCGGAGAAAATGACATTTTATACCTATCGGTTCTACAATCTAGCTCTCTAATTTTATTGGCGCGATCTAATCTGCCGAAGTACGAGGGGGTTAATTGTATGTTTTTCACGTCGTCAGAGAAATGTTTTTCCTGAAATTTAGTTAGGAGGTTAAACCTATAATTTAATCTACGCTGTGATAGTGATTCCCATCCCTATTCTTCTAACAATCCAGACACACTAGTAAACTTATCGTAGCGTCGTGTCACAAACCTAGCTCCTCTTCCCTGCACGCGATTTAATTCCGATATTACCCCGCTCCATATGGATCCCATTTACTGGCAGCATATTCCAGAAGAGGCCTAACGATTGAAAAATACAACTTTCTTTCACTTTCTCATCACATTTTACGAGTATTCTCCTGATAAAGCCTAGCTTCCTGTATGCTTGACCGCATATTTCCCGAATATGTTTTCCCCAAGATATGTCGTGAGTAATTGTGACTCCTAAGTACTTAACAGACTCGGCGTGAATAATTTCCGTATTATTAATTCTGTAAGCCCTACCTGGCCTATCTTTCTTTTTCCAAAAGCAGACTGCTACGCACTTTTTTATGTTTAGTTCCATCTGCCACTTTTCGCACCAAGCATGAAAAGCAAGTAGGTCAATTGTTAACGAGTCGCTATCTTCGGAATTGGTAATATCCCTATACACAACCGCGTCGTCTGCGAAGAGTGTAAGCTTACTTTTAACGACGTTGCTAATATCGTTTGTGTATAAGAGAAATAAAAGTGGACCAATGACACTTCCCTGAGGAACACCCGATGTAACGCTGTGTCTGACATGATACCATCTATGACAACCCTTTCTTCCCGCCCATGTAAGAACTGATTAATCCAACTAATAATGTTTTTATCTATCCCATATCCTTCTAGTTCTGAGAGTTTTGAGAACTTAAAGTGAGGTACCTTGTCGAAAGCTTTCTTAAAATCTAGGAAAATTGCGTCAACTTGAACATTATTTTCACCCGAGAGCAAGATGTCATGAACGAAGAGGGCCAATTGGGATAATTTCAGGCATACATGTTTGGGAATGAACTGGCTGCGGATCGAAAAGATATGGTGTGCTAGTAGTGAAAATGCTTTTGAAGAATGAGTTTAACGAATTGGCTTTTTGTAGACTGTTGGTTAGCTTTTCCCCTTTGATATTTTTAAGCGTGTGTTATGTTGATTTATTTCCTTGAGTGTCCCTAACATACGGCCAAAAATGCGTTGGGATTATCGTTCAAGTGTTCTCCCAGTAATTTACTTTTGAAATCAGCTAACGCCCTTCGGCACGCTTTTTTTGCTAAGAGTTTAGATACTTTGTAATTGTCGGTGACTGTGTATAGTTCTTCGGGGGATTTGTTTATTTTTGCCCTTTTTAACCTAGCATGACATGTTCTCTGGTGCTTTAATGTTTTCCTAACCTCAGCGTTATACCACCTAGGCTCTGCATTGGCTCTTTTCCATTTACTTGGTATGTATTTGCTAACTACTGAACGTGTAACATTGAGGAAAGTATTCCACAAAACCTCTGTATTACTGTTGATACTTATTTTTTTTTTAATTAGTAAATGAATTTTGCAACTCTCGTTTCATACCTTCATAGTCAGCCTTATCAAACAAGTACATTTTTCTTTGTGGATTATGTTTCTTGAAAAGATTACAGAAAAATTAGCTTTAACTATCTTGTGGTCGCTTATTCCCTTATCAGTACCTATGTTTATAACCATGTGTGGAATATTTGTCGCTAAAAGATCAAGTGTATTTTTCCCTCTAGTTGGAGCAGTGACTAATTGATGCAGTGAGTGAGATGCGAATGTATACAGAAGTGACTCACATAGGTCTTTGTCTTTCCCCCAGTGATAAAACTGTAAGTGTCCCAGTCTATGGACGGAAGATTGAAATCCCCACCGATTATAATATGACAGTCGTTTTTTTTGTGTGGTTAACTTACTGAGTTGACTTTCTAGTCCTAATATTGAGCTTACATGGGTATCTGGTGGTCTATAATATGCGCACACATAGATTGTTTTTGCTTTAGGATTTTGAATGGAGCACCATACGCTTTCTACCTGGTCGTCGGAAAATGACTCCCTCCTACAAATATAACAATCCTTCACTGCAATAAAAACTCCTCCCCCGGTTCTTTCGTCTCTATCTTTTCTATAAACTGTGAAGTTTTTCGGGAATACTTCATAATCTGCGATTTTGTTACACAGCCAACTTTCCGTCCCTATAATTAAGTCTGCGTCAGTAGTTTCAATTAGATGGTAGAAGTCAGCTACTTTATTTCTTAAGCTACGGCAGTTTACTACCATGAAAGAAAAGGATTTATTATTATTAGAAAAGGATTATTCAATGAGCGTATTCCCGGAAAGTGTATTCTCATTACAACTAGCTTTCTTAGGTATATTCCAAGTTAAATTGCTGCTATTTTTGGAAACTGGCCTCTTACTGTTCTCGTTAGACTTAACACGTTCTTGGATATTTTTTCTATTAAATTTTTTTAGCGATGGTACCCGATTCGACCCACTAGCTGACCTACTCTCTGCCCTACCCTCTATCCTAAAAAAGGTCTACAGTGATCGAGTATGTTACTCGCTACACAGCTAGCTGCCTCGGCCGTGTAATGGACACCAGAACGATTCAGAGGGGTCCGACACGATCGGATTGCCGGCCGAATGTCGACGAAGGAGGCTCCAATGTCCGTGCAGAAGCGACGAAGCCTCTGGTTCATGCCCTCCACTCGGCTCCAAACCAGGGGTCCACGATCGATCCTCGGGACAAGAGAACAAATTGCAAGCGTCATGTCAACCCCTTCGTCGCGACTTACCCGCTTCACTTCGGAGTCCAGTTCCCTGAAGTAACGCAGGATCTCCTCGGATCCACGGTCCATGGCGTCGTTGACGCCGACATTTGTTGCATGGCGTTGACGCCTACTTGCATGGCAATAGTGCATTATTGGTGATCTTCACCCCCTGCCACACAACCCGTGGTGGCTCGCAGGGTATTACGTAGATGTAGATGTAGACATGGGCCATAATCTGCACACTTGAGCACTTCGTGCCCCGGACCGCCGCACCAACCGCCTGCGTCACCTGCGGAACACCGCCACTCGGAATGCACCATGACCTTACAAAACTACGGGGGTAAGGACCGCCATGACTTGCAAGGTAGGGGGTATATTCCCAAATATTATCCGAAAATTTGAACCACGTAAGAGAGAGCGAGGGAGAGAGTGAGAGAGAGAGAGTATTTTCGCCACTAGATGCATACAGACATGAAAAGAAAATTCAATGACTGCGTCTTCACCTTACTTTAACACTCCACGCAAAATAATCCCCTCAGATTTTCTAGTATCGTGCGCTACCCTTATTAGATTATGTAACAGCGAGTTTTTACCCGGAAAATGCAAAAGAACCAGATATTTTCAAGTGCTATTTTTTCTAGTAATGCACAAAATTCCACAGATGAAAAATCAATCGCCTTGACGGGGACTCGAACCCGGATCCATCAATTTCGCACCGAGAGTAGTAGTCAGTTAAAATACCCAGACGACCTCTTCGACTTCATAACGTTAATAGTGAGGCTAACCTAAGTAAACTCTAAATGTGTCCTACCAGTAACGATGGTTTTATTAGCTCTCTTATTGGTCCAATGTAATAATTTATATTAAATATTAGCGAATGGCACCCGTTGAGATTCACCAGGGGAAAGCAAGCATTGAAGATGATTAACATATGGTAATTTTATGACAGATTCAAATACTAAGCCACTCAAGAGACTCGGAATGATTATAGAATCATCCACAATAGAAAAGGTAATAAAAGTTTGAAGCTCTCCACTTTAATTTTTAATTAATATTTAATTTAATTCATAAATTATTATTTCCAACATTCATATGTGCGCACTAAACCATTAATTTGTGGCCACCAGCCTACCTAAGGCCACCGAAAGCCATAGTTGACATTACATACTAATCAAATTGATGAAGTATACAGCTGGGTTGCTATCTGCAGATACGTTACACTCAACACCGCCCAATGAGTTCGAAATGCTAGTTCAAACCGTGTCAAATTTGGCGAACAAAACTCATCCTGATGAAATATGAAAGGTTTACCAACAGCCTCAATGATAATACAGTCCTGAGAATGGAAGGACACTCTTGGACCGAATAAATTGACAGTCACAGAGTTAATTTATTTATACTTGACCCAACGAAATGAGTATTTAAAAACCGAATTTTGTCATTACGCTGGAAGAATTAATATCATAGTAAGTGTTTAAGTTTCTGCTCGCTAACATCGAATGGCAAAAAATACGACCCAAAATAACAAATTCAATCTTTTGAAAAAAATTAAATAAAACACAATTGTCTCAAAGAACCATCAATGTATGATGCATGAAAAAATTTCCTCTTTCGAACCATCGAAACACATCTTATCGCCACATGGTGTAAAAAGTGCTAAATAATTGCAAAACTTTAATTTTGCAATGCCAACGGCACTCTAATTGATGGTCCTCACGAAGGGTCCCACATTCACAAATGAGGGTTAAAACCACCACATCGACGTTCTAGTTTAAGTCTCAAAGTGGCCACTCCAACCATACTTTGAATGCCACACATATTAATTCCCATTAAAGGCCCAGCCTGGTTTCTATGACATTGCTATCGTTGAAAAACGAAAACAGTAGATTATCATGGGATTCATACACAGAAAATCCAATTTTAGAAAAAAAGAATCATTTAAGGAAATCAAATAAAAGAATAAAACACCACATTTTTTTACCGATCGACACTGGAAATGTCCTCCCAATATTCTCAGTTCAAGTTATATACAATTCAAAGGAGGGAACTAAGAAAGGCTTCTCGGGATACTATTCACCAGGAATGCCCGAAATCAAAGAAGGAAACATCCGAATCGAATTCAATGTTTTCTCATGGTAATATACGTTAAATATAAAGGTGCAAAAAATGTTTCGTTCGCGATTCCTACCAAATAATGACATTGGGTCACTCGAGGTGCATTCGAGAGAAATTTCAGTCTCAGCTTACCAGGATTCCCGTTAAATTTAATTATAAAAATTACAACAAAAATTCTGCCATATGCATAGCATATTTTTTTACAAGTTCGAGTTCCTGAGTCTATTTCAGGTAACAATCGCCGACGAAAAAATGAGACACGGGCAATGATAAAACAAACTCCAGGTAGGGTCCAATTTTGAAGTCGTACTCTCTCCATGTATGTATATATACAATAATAGAGAGAACTCACAGGGGGGTAAAAAGACGAGAGTAGAAAGAAGGAGTCTTACTTGATACGTTTCGGGTCTTAGCCCTTCCTCAGTCGTAGAGACGACATTCTCTCTTCGACTGAGGAAGGGCTAAGACCCGAAACGTATCAAGTAAGACTCCTTCTTTCTACTCTCGTCTTTTTACCCCCCTGTAAGTTCTCTCTATTATTGTGTTTGTGGCCATTTGGCGAAGTTTTCAATTTGTGTACATGTATCATATATATCATTTCCGTAGAGCGAATCGCCACGACGACCGCCCACAAACCGCCTCTCATTCGAGCAGCAAGCTAACCGACTCAAACCTGTCGGCACAAGTCCCCACAAGGTTGGGCAGGAGTCCGGATGAGTGAAGCTCACACATACTCCGTCCCTCGTGGACGCGGCCGGCCGCGGCGAGGTCGCGCGCGAGGCACCGCAGTGCAGCCCCGTCGTGGGGAGGGCGAAGGGGAGGCTCGAGGGGGGAAGCATAGAGCATTCGGAGAGGGCACTGCGATGACCACGCGGCGAATGATTGACGACGACCGCACCCGGGCAGAGGAAATCAAGGCGCCGACGCTGCATCCAACACGAAGGCCCTACCACCCGGCGCGGCGGCTCCCGAGCACGACGGGCGACCGCCGAATCACCCACCGTTGGCGGTGCCACTGCACTCTTATCGAGAACTATACCTTCGGCATATATTGAAGATAACGGCAGGACATTAATAACACACAGACACACGACTGACAGCCCACATAACCACGATTTGACATGCCATTAAAGACGAGCACCGACATTATCTCCTCTGCCTCCACGAATCTACTTTTCTGTTTTAGTTCAGAGCAATGTACAAAGCTATATAATGTAATAAAGCTTCATGATTATCACTCACAAATGCCACGAAATACGAAAAAGTATACGAATTATGTCAAATTTAACAGTCAACTATATGATTAAAGATTACAATCACTCACTACAGTTCCCAACACACACCCGCACATCTTTTATGGCATCATATTAGGTATGTAAACAGCTTTGCTGTATTTCGTACATTCAGCTACCTCCTCGTCTCTTCCAGACCTTATCAATTCCCAATAAGTATCCAATCCCTCTCCAGCATCAAAATCAACACGAAGGGAATATTTCTTTCCCTCTTTTTCAACCGGACTGCTACCTTCCGATTTCCTTTTTCCCACTAATTCTTTTCTAGGCTACTTTACATGTTAATGAAAACATTCTGATGCAACTCGAATCTTAAAATCGAGTTAAAAAATATGGTCGAAAATTATTGCCCTCACTTGTTTCTACCTGTCATTGGATTAATTTCCGAGCGCATTATACATATTCGCCTCATATTATTCACTCGACCCAGTTTCTCTCCTCACAATCATGATTTTCTCTACGGTGGCTCATGCCAAACCGATTTTGCGGTGAAACACCATCATATAATAACTCTTGTGTATTAATTTCGCAAATCAACGTCTTTTATTACAGTTTTTCTAAAGCCTACGATTCTGCTAGCCACTCACTTCTGGTCCATCAGCTAAAACATCGTTTTGACGGCCATGGCATTCTCTGGTCTTTATTCAAAACTTCCTTAAATATCGTAATCGGCGGGTGTTAATTGATGGCCGTTCCTCAAGACAGAATCATTGCTAATTCTTCGGAAGTTCCAAACGTCTGCGTTCTCGGCTCCCTTTTCCCCTTCCTATTTATGTGGATGTCATTGTTGACAGTATCATCCCGAAGGAATGCAGTCTCTTACAATTAACTGACGGCTAAATGAAATTTCACGCAAGTGGATGGTCGTAACGACGACCTAGACCTTCAACCAGCACTTTAATTCTTGAACTCATGGTGTGTCCGGAGGAAGTGACATTTACCCTCCCAAGACAACTGTCATGATTATTTATTTGAAATGTCAACCCCTGTCTCATACGTAGGCACACCAATTTAACCCTAATCTCTCGGTTAGATACCACTGCGACTCAGGCGTCACCTTAAACAAATAGCTTAATTTTCACGAACATATTGGTGCTGGTTGCCATCGTGGGTGGAGGCCTACTGTGGAGTTACGCAGACTCACGATCACCTATCTCCCAGAACTAAGTTTTCTTTTGGTTTTGCTTAATACGCATACTTAGAATAATGCCCGCCAATCTGGTCAATTGCTTTCCCCACTACTCTCAAATTCCTAAAGAGTACCGTTCATTTTTTTCCTACCCATTGCCAGTTATCGCATGCCTCCTCTCAGAAATGTCACCATTGATTTCTTTTATCCTCCCCGGATACTTCTCGCCTTATCCTCCCGTGAGCACCAAAAGCCATTAGATACTAACATAGCAAAATGAATTGACGATTTCATTGCCTGTGACCTTCTCTCCCATCCTCCAATTTTTTCGTGCGCTTCCTTCCATTCTGGTGACTGGTGAGCCCAATTATCACTATGACGTGTCTATGAAGAGTCATGCCACCTATTCGATTATTTTAATTACCATGTTCAGCCTTGAGTACGTGCATATCATATGTATTTGGTTCCATTGATGGAAGTTATTGCATTCAAAGCTGGTTTTAGACCTGTACTAAGTCAATATTATTGTTCTTATACCACAATATTTAAGATATTACTCAGTGAAATGGTTGATTTTTTGTTTTTCCTGCGTAATGTATGATCTTCTTGTTTCCATTGACTGTTTATCAAAGAAACTTGTGTTCAAGGTAATACAACTTTAATCGGAAGTAGTTGATCTTTGGTCCAATAAATCTCACTACAGATGTCAGGGCAAGCGAATAAAACTCTCTACTCTAAGGGTTAGAATGAGACGTAGTTGGATTCGATACGTTATAGCTATCATGTTTTACTTCGAACGATTTTCTCGCAAACCCTGAGCAGTTCAAGTTCTTGCAGTGATTCCCTCACACTAAAATATCCATACAGTAAGTATATTCGAATACTAACGAGTTGTAATCCCCAAGCCATTTAAGCACTTCCGTTTATTCCAGGCCTGGCAGTCCAGGACGTACACCGCGACCAAGGCAGGGCGAGAGAGGGACCCGGCGCGCATGCCGGCCCTGAGACGATCGGATCACGCCCCAGACACGAAGGCAGCAACCCCTATGGGAGAGAGAGGAGGGGGCATTCTTTGCCCCGGACGATTCGGGAGAGGAGAAGGGAAGCCAGACAGACGGAAGGGGAGTGGCGAGGCTGACTTTGATCGCACACGCGGGCGAGGGATTTGCGCACATCGACAAATGGGAGTGCCTGATCGCGCTAATACGAGAACAAGCGGGCAATGGTGGTTGGTGGTCGAGGGTAGTGCTGATTAATAAGAGGTGATGTGGCCGAAAGGTGTCTCAAAACGGTGTACGGGAGGTGTGCAAGGGGTAGGGAGCGTAGATCGGGCGGCATATAAGCAGGGAGGGATACCCCCCCCCCCCCCATTGCCCAGCCCCGCACGGACCCCGAGACCCCTGGCCGGCTGGAGGCGGGAATGCCCCGACCTCGCACGAATACTGCCGGGAGGGAGGCAAGGGTTTTCGGAGAGGGCGTTGCGTCTTCGAGAGAGGGCAGGATCCGGGTATTTCCCCGCCGCTCCCGGATTTCCACTCCCGACCCACCCTATAGAGATAGATATAGGTGGTGGCAGTAGTAGTAGTACTCGGGGGGAGCGGTGGGCAGGCCACGTCGACAGAGCCGCTTCGCCCCCTATCCCGCGGCAGCCGCGTCTACGGGGCGTGGCGTCGGGTGGTGGCATAAAGGATCGATTGGGGCAGGTCGTTGAACCACCACCACCGTCCCCTTCCTTCCCCACCCGCCCGCCCCCCCCTCCCCCCGCCGATTCCCTCCCTCCCTCCATCGCTCCCAGGGTCCCACCTCCGCGGTCTGTGACACTAGGGTGGCGAGAGGTGGGTGGGGGGGGGAGGGTGATTTAGCGGGTGGGGTGGAAGGAGCAGAG
The DNA here is from genome assembly GCA_963169105.1 of Ceriagrion tenellum. Lineage (NCBI taxonomy): Eukaryota > Metazoa > Arthropoda > Insecta > Odonata > Coenagrionidae > Ceriagrion > Ceriagrion tenellum. The sequence goes on from OY720636.1 coordinate 159,510,566, forward strand.
GAAACTGTTAATGCAGCTAGGTCCGCGACCCCTCCCAAGGAGGAAGAGGGATAGGTTGGAGGTCGTCTCGAAATCCTCCGGGCTCGCTCCACCTTTTTCCTGCCGCCAGGAACGCGGGCAGGTGCCGCTTGAATTCGCCTCGGATAGGAACACGCACTCCATCCAAACCGGCCGGCACAAAGCTTTCCCTGGCACTTAAGGTAGCCCAAGCGAGATGGTTCCCTAGTCATAATAGAGACCATATCCGAATTATACGTTTTAATTACACCAGCTGTAGGACGCATCCATTAAATATTGCATTATTAATCGTGCAATAATATAGTTTTATAAGACAGAAATGGCAAGTAATTAAATGTAAATATGTAAATAAGTCTTTAACTTGACTCCTTTTTTTCGCGCGGTGCGTTTGAAACTCCTTGAAAACGGAAGGTTTTTTTGTGATACCCCAGAACCCTACTGCGGTAACAGAATGATTAATTTTCAAATAAAGTTGAGAATACATACAAACTACACACTGATAGTTTTTTTACGACATCCAAACGTTAGAAATACCTCATTTTGTAAATAATGTATCTCTGGAGTGCCTACACGTACCATTTCCCACGTAAAAGGGGTGGTAATTTTTGGCATATTACTCCGAAAGTAATGTGGTAAGGGGTTGAATTTTATGTGTCATTAGAAGGATGAGATATTTTTCTTTCAAATGAGACCAAATTCATTGATTTCTAGATAAAATGATATTTCGCTAGGACTACCTTAATCGTACTCTATATGCTCCTCTAGCCGCTCAATTTGGAGCGGAGCGCGGAAAGTGTCATCGGAGCATTTGTCGCGCGCCAAGCCCTTACGAAAAAGAAGCACGGTGAGGTCGCGCGTATGACGCGGACGTCATTTTCGCGTCTTTAGGAGCGCAGTAAATGAAAATGGGGTACCACTCCATACGTTTCTCAGATGTTTCCAGTTGTAAGTCAACCTAATTTACCTTAACAAACAAGTACTAATAGGAGAGTAAGGCATGGAGAATACAAGTAACAGTGACACACGAGAAATATTTGATTTTCCTATTGCAATAGATTTTGAATGTCTACCCGTAAAAAAACTATGCTAGTTAAAATCGAAATGTTCAGCGTTAAACGTGGGTTATTGTAACGACACATCAAGTCTACGATTTGCATTAAAGTCAATCGCACAGAAACACATGTAATACTTTTCTGAATTTATGTCAATTCAACAGCACCTGGTATAGAGTTAGATATTGATTAACTAAATTTCAGGCGTATTTTCGTTGTTCTTTTGATTGATTTAAAACAATCGTCGCCTAAAAACGATTATGGCTAACAAGCATTCCCAACTTCCACAACCCAACTTTCACCATGTATTACAGCATACAATGGAAAAGATTTTTACCCTCAACAACCTTATAAATTCGTCAACGACAGCCTTCTACAGTGTCCAAAAAGCGTGCGACTCTGTGCCATATTTTAAGAATCAAACCCAGCAGTAAATTCACTAAATGACAAACACTAAAGAAGAGGACTTATTAAGGGCCAAGAAAACACCGATTACTTGAAACTTAATGTTCATGGAGACGTAATGACATCCAATGGAAATGTTACAAAAGTTTCGATAACAATGACGACAGAGGCAACTTCAACTTTATTGAGATTTTAACATAAAAACTAATTCCAACACCTCAAACGATCAGTCCCTTACAAACTATTCGGGATAATACGGTCGAATAGGTTAATATGAAAAACGAAGAGTCAAAAAAAAACGTGAATATTATGACCAAATGTTTACAAAAATTAAGTTAAAGTAATACGTAACTGGAGAGCATAAGGTAAATGAAAGAAGAAAGGAGAAATTGGGATAAACTGCCACCATAACCGATAATTAAAAGGCACAACCTTCACCTTCATTCACAAAAACAGTAGTTATCTACCTAATGTAATCTAGGGACAATGATCATAGCCCTCTTCTCATCTATTTTCCACTCTTCAGAAATTCCTCCACGAAGAGCACAATTTTTCAACTAACGACGCCAGTATTTCACTCATTTTAAACTTTTCAACAAAAACACTCCGGAAACGAGGTATGGTCAACCTGCCATCGCCTTTCAACCTCAAACATTCATGACTGACCTTCCTATTTCATATGAATCACAATAGATACCTTCCTTTGCCTAAGATCGATCTAGGGTTCAAATCTCTTACACCGTATTTCAAACGCATCCGAATACACCAGTTTGGCTGACTGACTAATGAAAAACACTGGGCCATTCACAAACCACACTCTTTCTTGCTCCCTAACATTTTCGACCAGGCATTAGGCCCTGCTTTTTCCACAGCAACCATTAATACTACTTTCCTCCACGGTAATTGTTCTCTCCAATTATAATAAATATTTTTTGTCCACTCAATCGGGCCGATATCCAATATTATGTCCTAATTAGAAAAGCTAAACGAAGCTTGTCAAAGCGAAGTCTACCTTACATGAAACAATAAAGCCATTACGAACTCCCATTCGCATATACACAAGAAAAAATTACTCTGGGGAGAATTTAAAAAAATGATAACGCTACAGACACCATTAACTATGCTCACTCTGTATAATTAGTTTAAATCATTTTTGGCGTTGTAGCTTTTTCAAGTAATCAGGAGCATGAACACTAATACGTCCTTATTCTAATCATTTAACTCATTTTAAAATTACTTCGATACGTATTTGTAATGACTGAGCTCAAAGTATTTGGATATTATAAATATTTGCAAATTAAACTCTGCTAAAAAGCTCTGCAGTTTCCTTATAAATACTTTACAGAATGTCTTCAATAGTTCTGTAGATATTCCTTAAAGTATGGAAACGCCATTTAGCGGAATTCCCTACGACGTTCTGTAGAATAAGTTAGGATGTTTTGCAGAATACCTTAGGAAGTTCTGCAGAATTCCTTAGGACGTTGTGTGGAATTCCCTACGACTCTCCATATAGGTCCTTAGAAAAGGAATTGGATCAACGGAAACCTCACATATTTCCGTAGAGCTGCTGAAGTTCCACAGAACACCTTGTAAGGAGTTATTTTGCTCTGCAGAAAATAACTTTACAGAACATATGTTCTGTAAAGTCAGGCTCTCATGTTCCGTACAGATCCTTAGAAAAGGAACTAGTTCTGAAGAAAAAGAGTCAATTTCTGTCGAATTCCTCACGTTTTACAGAACAGCTTCTAAGGAATTTTTGAGTAGGGAATCTATGACACTTGAAGTCATTCATCCATTTTAGTGAGTGTTTTAAGCGGGCGGAGGATTTTAATTTCTCCAGTCATATTCATGGCATAGACGTGACTTTCTTCCCCACGACCGATGCTGCGGCGGCCTGAGCAATGAACCCCACCCCCACGAGAGGGGGAAGGGGTCGCGCGGGGGGTGGGGAGGGGGGGCGGGGGCACGAGGGGGGGGGGGGGCACGAGGGGGCGTTGCCGCCGGCCGGCCGTCGCAGAGGCGGCCAGAAGTGTGAGGTCGTGCGGGAGCCGCATACACACCACCTCCCCCCCCGAGGACGTGATTCACGTCCATTGACGTCTGTATCGCGGCGACCCACGCACTGCCGCGTCACACACGGGCACGTGATAAACCACGGAACGAACTACCCCCCCCCCCCTCTCGACTCAAGGTTTAACACGGCATCATCCCGATCGGCCGACGACGCCACGGCGACACACGCACGCACCACGGAGGACCGACCGACCGCCCAAGGCACCACTCCGAGACGTAGTCACCCGCTGCCACTCGCCGCCGCCACTGATTCCAGAGTAGACATTAAGCTTTTTCCACACTTGAATACAAAGTAGAGCGATTTCCGTATCTAGACCAGCGGTTCCCGAATGGTGTTCCGCGGAACCCTGGGGTTCCGTGAAAGGGTCACAAGGGTTCCGCGAATAAGGCCCTACTGTCTTAGAAAACAGGCATTTACACGCATTTGAAATTTTCTTAATTTAAAAGATTTCAATCCAAAACTCCATTTCATACATACACCATGTACCAACCACACCTTAAATAACATTATAGTCGAATTGATTTGCAACTCTCGAGATAGGGTTCCGCCAAAAATTCGTGGATCAATAAGTGTTCCATAGGAAAAAAAATTGAGAACCGCTCATCTAGACAATGTCGGGATACAATCGAGCGATTGTCTAAAGACGATCGAGAGACAAATTCGTGTCTACAGACACGTTTTTGGAACAAAATCGCAGAACATTGGTCTCCCATTCGAAGTGGGAGACACGAGACAATTGTTAGACAATGTCGCGCAATATTTCGTAGTGCGGACGTCTTGCGAGACATCGTCTCCAGTTATTCTTTGTTAGCCGTGGTAAATTCTTGTTTCCATTTTGGTTTTAGTTCTGTTTTTATCATCAAGATGTGGCCTACAGAAAAAGTGTTGTTGTTAATAGAAGATTTTCACTCGGCAGCTTGTTTGTGGGAAGTGGCTGACCCCGATTATAAGAATCGTTCTAAAAAGGGAAACGAAATCGAAGAGCTGGCCAAAACATTTGAAGTGTCCGTAGGGGATGTGGAAAAAAATCAACAATTTAAAAGCAGCATTTCAGCGGGAGGACAACAAAATCCAAAAAAGTCCAAGAAAAGCACATCTCTCAAGACTTATTGGTTCGCATGCAAACACTCGCTATTCCTACTGATATCGTCTGGAGTCTTCTAATTTCAGCGTTGACAGTAAATTGCAACCAAAACGAGGTCACTCCGGAAAAATTTCACGCCTCCACCGACGTCTCCTCTTCCGCTTCGCTTTCCGCAGCGATCCCAACATGATCAGTCATATATTTGCAACTAATGAAGAACAAGGCATTCGAGTGTGTACACGCGACAAAGTCTCTAGGTTGTCTATATACATTGTCTGGATACATGTCTATAGACAGTCCCAATACATGTATATAGACAATCGCTCGACTTTGTATGCAAGTGTGGACAAACCCGGAATGGCCGACCAGGGGGGTTGCGTTTGGTCCGCTCGAGATAATCTCGACCTCGTAACTAAGGAACCACGTGGTACAATCAAACGAAGGGTTCGAGATTTTGTTGTATTGAAAACACTCGTAAAAATCTCAATTAACCTTCCCGATCGAGTTTTTCTCGCGGTAATATTGTAAATGGATTTTTATATCCCGAATTTAGTCACAATAAACGACTAAGTAGACGCAAAATATTCGAGTACGTAAAATTCATCGAAATCTCCAACCATTCGTTATTGTACCACGTGACTCCTTACTAGTTGAGTAGTTGAGCTACTTACTAGTAGTTGAGCAATCGGGATCATCCCGAGCGATTCAAACACATCCGCCCAGGACTCCGAACTATTGGTTCACATATATTCGCAAAGATACACATGATAGGAGGTTCCGAAGGCGAGGTTATGAATTAATCCGTGTGCATAATTTAAACACTAAATATATATACGATGGAACACGAAAATATACAAGTATTTCAGTTCTGCAACAAAGGAGTATTAAGGTGTGCCAAAATTCGCATCGCGATTTTCAGCACATTACGAGCTCGTCACCGATTGCTATATAAATGCAATGGAGTGTGGAATATGGGAGGGCGTGAAGAGTGGAAGGGATCTAACTTCGGTTGAGTGCTTTTTCGAGTTGCAATTATCAAGCCGCACGGACGGGAAAGCAAATCATACGACGTTGAAGAGGCGTATGTATGTCTCGTCATTTCAGATCACGATTTAAATACTAGAGTTCAAGCAATTATGACATAACTATAGCAGAGTTGTACGTTTCTTTCCCAGCGTTTTTGTTGGAAAAATGACCTGCGTTAAGAGTGATGGGTTAAGAGTAATAGGGAAAATGCCAAATGTTAGAACTACATCTACTCTACTGGGTGTTAAAAGGAATAACAGAAAAAAATAACTAGACAATTTTAGGTAGAAGGTATGGTACCCATAAGTTAAAACAATGCGACGGGCACAATTTTCAATAAAGTTTAGGGCTAGAAAATCACGGTAATTAGGCACGTAGCTTCCGCTTTCTTGCTTCTGGGTTTTCGGAGACAGTAGCGGGTCAGGCACAGTTTTACTTGGGATACACGCATCAAACTGCATGGCACTTCTTATATCTGGCAGTCACAAAGAAGCGCACTCTTCTGCACAATATCCCATCCATCACTACAAATTATCTACATCTTACCCTGCGAGCCGCCGCATGGACGGGTGGCAGGGGGTGTTAGGTCACCAGCCGTGTAAAGACGTAAGGTTTTGTGAGGTGAAATGGTGGCGTGTATTATGGGAGTGTAGTTAGTGGAGCTCAATTTTTATTGTGATCGCCTATTGTTCGCGGAAAGAACGACTTTTTGTACCTATCTGTTCGGCAGTGTATCTCTCTTATTTTATCGCATCTGTCAGACCTAGAAATGTAGTGAGGAATCCTGATAATATTCTCTGTGTCGCTTTGAAAAATATCAGTTCTGAATTTCTCAAGCAACCTAAGCCCAGCGTGTAGGCTCCGATTCTTTAGGGGCTCCCAACTTAATCCCTATAAAAGCTGTGAGACACATTTATGTTCACTTGTGGCAGTATTTAACGAAGCGATCAGATTTTCTTTGTATTTTATTAATTTTTTTGGTAAAATGTTTATGTCCAGGATCCGAAATTTTTAAACAACTTTTCTCAAAAGCTCCATCTCAGAATCGGAAGATTTTTTTCTATAATACGTACACATATTTACCTAACTATATTGACAAAAATACATCCCTAGGAAATTCATAAACGCATTTTTAAGTATTAAAACATTTCCATTTTCCTCACGTCCAGTTCAGCGGTCTCCACCCAGTAGCAAGCATGTGTCAGATTGTAATTTTGCCATAGGAATACACAGATAGCTCCAGCTTATTATATTAAGTATTGTAAATTATAGATTAAACGACCATTTATTTATAAAGTGAATTCCATTCGCCACTGTGCTAAAACAGAGCAAAATACGCTCCCAAGATAACTTGATTGTGAAATGCATTTTCAGAGCCTAGCTCTTAGATAAAATGGGGAGACTGAACATGAAAGAAGAAAGATGAAAGTCACCTTGCGAATAGTTATGTACTCATTGTCACAATTATTAGTCTCTGAAAAAGAAACTGTAGAAATTCACTTATATTAGCTGACCCATGCGAATATTTCGCACAGTATGCAGCTTCTTCCTGTTTCTTTCTTCCTGTTCTTCTATCTGTTTCTTCCCATAGACTATTATATGTTATTTATGTATGTGTTAAAAATACATAACGTAAACGTAAACTGTGACACTGATTTCATATATAATGTAAACAATCTAACTAAACTATTTGATAATAGATGGCGCCTCCTTCAGTCTTTTAAGCACGTAACCATAGCCCAAGGTTATTAAAAGTCTATCCTTTACAGACCTTGACCATAGCCAACATATTAGTTGATTATATTGTCAACAGATGGCACTGTATCATTTTTTTAACAAAAACTTTAATTTTATACCATTTGCCTATTTTTCGTCAATAGCGTGGATCATAAGCTTCAAATCGATGTTTGAATCATTAATTTTGATGAAGAATTATGGGAGTTATGGCGTTGCGACAAAAAAACACCTTTGAGAAATAATATATATGATGATGTGCGAGAAGACAATATTCACAAGCAGTACTAAAATACAATAATGGATTTCCTGCAGTCATAGTTGACACGAGCTAAGGGGCTTCGGGCCACTCTCCATTCACTCTTCTCCGCTCCCCTGAACCGACTACAGCAAGGGGATAAGATGATGCGGCACAGCTCTAGGATTATAACATTTTTCTGCCATGTTACAATACTTGGCCAATTAACAAAGGCTTCCTAGGGTAAACTCTCTAATATACTACGAGTGATAGCAGAGGAATGAATGAAACGAGTCCGCTTTAATAAAAACCGACGCGAGTAAGGGATTCGAGGGGTGGAGACGGATTGTAGGAGGGGCAGCGAGGGGTGGGAGGCGGGGGTGGAGGGGGGTCGGGGGCGGAGGCCAGTGTCGTCTGCCGCTCGGCTGCCTGGCAAGGCGGCGGAGGCAATAACCCCATCCTGGCCACATTTATCTTTTCCTCCCAAGGTCACTGAAGGTCACTCGCAGCGATTTGATTTGTCTCTAACGGTTGCCGCAGAATGTGGAAAAAGATGCGGTATCGAATGCAGGTTTCCCCGCAGAGCGGACGAGGACGCGGCGCACGACTCACGCCTCCACGCACTCGACAGAGGATTCTCAAAGGGACGCAGACCCAGAGAGCCCGGGATCGAGGACCGCCACGGCCAGGAAAAAAACAATGAGCGGTGACAAAAGGACAATGGGGTCGGATTCGCGGGGGCCGTGCGTGTTTAATTCTTGCTTATGTAAGCTATTTTATGAGTTATTTATAAGGAGATTTTTATGAAGATATTGATCATGTACAGCTACAACAGCAAATGCAGAAATAATACAACCAAGGTATGATACGAGCAGAATCTTAATTGAGATTAAATAGGCTCGCCATGCGATCGACACAGGATAGTAATAACGATAAATTTGTCCGTTTAATGTGTTCCCCATCACGTTCTTTCACCGTCTGTTTACAAAGATCCATTATTAAAAAGTAAAAGGAAACGAGGACAACGCACCCCACGCAAGAGCCCAGTGTTTTTTCACGGCACAATTCCTGCGAAATCCCCAGCGTCAAATTAGCACATCCAAACCAGACTCCTTAGTCGAGCGGTCCTCTGAAATCGTATCCACGCTCATACCGCAAACAAAAGCGGTTCTAATCAAATTATTTAATAGCCAGCCGTGAGCTTGCCTTATCTTGTTTCGCCCACGAAACCCCGTAAAAGGAGCAAACGGATCGCGGATGAGAAAAACAAGAAGCTGTGGCGCGCATTCATCGACCTTGAGGCGACGGCGTCATTGACCTCTGCCCCGCCCAGCGCCCGCACGCTGAGACAGAAGAGCGCTAGCACGCGGCCGGTCGCAATTCAGCCGGTGTGGAGCATTCCATTGCGACGACCGATTGGCAATCACTGCGCACTCGCGAGTGACAATTTGCACGTCCTCCTTGTCACTCACGAGGCGAGTTGACTGATGCACTGCGGGCATATCACGCGTCCATAGCCCCAGTTTCGGAGAAATTTTAATAGGCATTGGATACATTGAGTTTTTGAGAACATTATCCCACACACTCAGAAAAACTACAGCAATAACATGGAAATTAAACCACACTGAGCGATAAAGGTATACCTAATCAGCCAGAAAAACTTGAAAATACATAGCTAAAGGGGAATAAAATGTACACGAATTAATGATAACTGAGATTCGTTAGCTATTTCGTATAAAACATATTACATTTATTGAATTAACTCTTTTTCAAAACATATGTTTTAGCATTTTAAAGTCACTCATTTTAAATTATGAACAACCTCTCGTTGAGTTTTGATTAAGTTGCGAATTTGGATGATGAAAAAACATTCGAAATGAAAAAATCTACATTGCGCATTTCGTATCTTAAACCTTTCAATGCGATGGACTTTCAGCCGATGCAACTAACCCGTCACAGTCCAATGCACTGAAGGACAATAACTTCAATAACCAGGTATTTGAAGTAATTAAACATAAGATGGAGAAGGGCTATAACCGGATGCAATCGAATCATTGGGAAGCATTGTTTGATACGAGGGGTACGCAATTTCAAAAACAAGTGTACACCGCATTTCCATTTCAGCCATTTCTAACCCTTTCCATCCATCTCTGTCCATTTCCGACCATTTCTGTCCATTTATACCCATTTCCGTCCATTTTTGTTCTGTCCATTTCCGCCCATTTTTGTTTTGTCCTTTTCTGTCCATCTCTATCAATTTCTGTCCATTTCTGTCCATTTATATCCATTTATAACCATTACTGTCCATTTCTGTCAATTTCTAACCATTTCTATCCATTTCTGTCCATCTCTATCCTATTCTGCCCATTTCCATCCATTTCTAACCATTTCTGTCCATTTCTATTCATTTCGCGACCATTTCTCAACAAGCGTACACCATTTCTCAGAGTTGCATACCCCTCGGTTTGATCTCAATAATGAGCGCGACAAAAATGCTATCGACTAGTAAAAAGAAGATTGAGCGCGGAGGGCGTGGCGTTCTCCCGACACGCCAGGCGAAAATGCAAGAGGCATGCGGAGAACACGCAATATCCCGACCGAGCGATACACTTCCTCAGAGGAACGTCGCGGCCGCACAGGACACGGAGAGAGGAGCACGATTATAAAGGAGAGACACCAAGGGGCAGCTTCCGAGAGTGTTCGACGAAACGGAGCAACGAATGAGAATGACAGCTTCCCCTCAATGCTTCCAACATCGACTCGTTCTCGAGCGCATCCAAGCGAGCGTCGAGGGGGGCGATTGGCGGGACGCAGTGGGAGGGACGCAAGGGGAGGCGGGAGATGGGGGGAGCGAAACGACCGCGAGTTCACACCCTCGGCAGGGCATTGCACCGGGGGGAGGGGCCGAAGGGGGAAGCGGCGGTGGGAGGGTTGGAGGGAACGTGACTTAGAGGGTCGGGAGGGGGGCGAGGCAGTTCTGAGAGGAGAGTCATCACCTAACGATTCTCCGGATCGCACCGGAAAAAATTGCCCCCCCCCCCTCGAGCGAGCCTCCAAACGGGAGAGGGATGCCCCCCCTTCCAATCAGCTCCTCTGTTCTGTCCAGACCGACGCGAACCCAGACGGGCCGCCGCAGAGTTCAGCAACTGAGTGTACACAATGAAACACCGGCGATTTAGCGCCCGAGGCGACGCTGCCTCGACCGCGGCGATCCAGTGCGGCTCCGAGGTGGGATTTTTTTCCCACGCCACGAATCCATTGACGAAGGCGAACGCCGGCGAATCGGTCGCTTTCGCTTCCCGTCGGCTTCATGAGACTTGAGAGAATTTAATGGTAGCATTTACAATACCACAGACTTACGAGGTGTGTTCAAAAAGTAAGGTGAATTTATATTTTTTTGAAAGAATATTTATTTATCCTTCAATATTCAAGTAGTCCCCTTCAAAGTAATCCCCCAGATATAATACAATTGTGCCAACGCTTTTTCCAATCCTCGAAGCAATTCTGATAAGCACTTTTTGGTATAGCCTTGAGCTCTTCCAGAGATGCAGTTATCTCCTCAATCGTTGCAAATCTCCGTCCTTTCATAGGTCTCTTCAGTTTTGGGAACAGGAAAAAGTCGCAGGGGGCCAAATCCGGTGAATATGGTGGCTGAGGTATGATTGTGGTGTTGTTTTTGGCCAAAAAATCTCTCACAAGCAACGATGAGTGAGCAGGTGCATTATCGTGATGCAAAAGCCATGAATTGTTTTTCCACAATTCCGGACGTTTTTTTCGTATTGCTTCAAGGTAATACTCCTTATTTACCGTACCACCTTGTGGTAAGAACTGATGCACTACGCTACGGTAATCGAAGAAAACAGTGAGCAAAACCTTGACATTTGATCGAACTTGGCGTGCTTTTTTCGATCTTGGTTCTCCTGGGTACTTCCATTGGGACGATTGGGCTTTGGTTTCGACGTCATTACTATACACCCATGATTCGTCACCAATTATGATCCTTTTGAGCGAATCAGGATCATCGTTGACGACATTCAACAGCTCCTGAGCGATGCTCATGCGACGGTTCTTCTGGTCAATATTAAGCAGTTTCGGAACGAACTTCGCTGACACACGTCTCGTGCCCAAAACATCCGAAAAAATTGCATGGCACGAGCCAACCGACATGCCAACATCCTCAGCAACTTCTCTAATAGTGATTCGACGATTTTTTTTTCAGAGCGAGGTTCGTCATTGGCATCTTCTCGGCCATCTTGGAAGAGCTAGTACCACTTATAAACATTTTTTTTGCTCAAGGCAGACTCACCGTATGCCACTGTCAATATTTCAAGTGTTTTGGAGCTCTTAATTCCATTTTTTACACAAAATTTGATGCAAATTCTTTGATCCATTTTTTTCGTTGGCAGAAAATCGCCGAGCACACAAAAACACGTCTAACATTCGTATCTGTCAATAACAAACTAAATATGCTATACTGTTGAAACTGTAAGCAAATGTTGGACTGGACAAACTTGGACAAACTGGACATGTGTACGAACACAACAAAAAAAATGAAAATCGAATGTATGTTGCCCGCGAAATTTGAAAAGTCACCTTACTTTTTGAACACACCTCGTATAAACACACGACCTGGGTTTCCACGTTTCTTCAGGTGAAGATGACGCTTAAGCGTTGAATCCTGGGTCGTGTGTTTTTTAAGTCTGTGATATTGTAAATGTTACAATTAAATTCTTTAAAAATGGAATGCCACAAAGTTACTAAGAAACTTGTATTATTTACTCATGAGACTTGCCAGTGTCACTCCACGCAGAGAAAAAAGATAAACAAACGAACTATTGTCAGTTTCCCTTCCAACGATGATTTCGCGTCCTCATACTCCTTAATTTCTGCGATTAACGTATGTATGAGTTTAAAAGCTTTCGATGCGCATAAGAAAGCAATACAGAGGTTACACCAGGACCGCATGGTACATACCTCACCCCGCACAAAGAACGCAAACAAGACACCGGAATCAAGGATCTAGGAGGAAGGAAGAATTTGGACGGTTCACGTCAATCCACAAAGAATAACTGTAAATTTTTGTGAATTGACGATTGCCATAATCAATCTTCACTTGAAATTTATAAATTTGCACTTTAAACATGAAATACTATCTTTGAATGACATTTGCCGTGGAGCTCTCGATCGATGTACAAGGTTATTTCTATTTATAATTAATTTTCAAGAGAATTTTACATCTCCTGACACACCGTGGACCACGGCGGCAGCTAAAGGCGATTCCACACTGACTACGTGAGACAAAACAAACACTGAATGACACACGCTTATTCACTTGGTTTAAAAGACTTGCCATCGCTGATGAAATAGTATGTACCCATATGGATTATTAAAATTAAGACAAGAAATATGGAACCCACGGATCATTTCACGAATATATTTTCAACAACAACACCTGTCCTGCCGTAGGAGCCAAATGCAGCGCCGTTTGCACGGAACCACCCCATTATTACTCCCCATTTCTGACGTTTACTTGCCAATCACTAACTATATGAATAAGAAGGTTAGATTCCCATAGCTTGTAATTATTCGATTTCTCAACACTTTTCGCTCTTATAACCAGAGTTTTAATCAGAGTTTAACCTCATGCTTTCTGTCGAAAAAGACGCTTTTCGGCAGTGAGCTGAGCTATCTACATAAGAGCCCACCCCAAATTTCCTATTTCGAGACGAAATTACCGTAAAACTAGCCGAGAAAACCCTATTTTCATTTCATTCAATAAATCGCACTTTATCAGATGCTTCATTGAAGACATTCAGAATCTCTCGAACAAGTGACCCTGAGACTAGAACCGCCTTTAGGTAGTTTGAGCGAAATAAAATTTTACTTAGAAATCAATGAATTTGGTCTCATTTTAAAGAAAAATATATCACTCTTCCACTGACATAAAAAAATTCAACCTCTCACTACATTACTTTCCGAGATATTTGCCAAAAAATACCAGCCATTTTGCATGGAAAGTGGTACGTGTATGCACTCCAGAGAGACCTTATATTAAAAATGAGGCATTATCTACACTTAGATCTTGTCAAAAAATCAACAGCGTGTAGTTTGAGCGTTTCCTCAACTATTTTTTTTAATTAATCATATCGTCACCGCCGTAAATTCTTCGGAATCACAATAAACCTTCCGTTTTAATGGAGTCTCAAACGTTCCGCGTGAAAAAAACGAGTCATCTTAAAGACCTATTTAGATATTTTCATTTGATTACTTACCATTTCTGTCATGTAAAACTTTTATTGCACCATTAATAATGCAATATTTAATTCGAGTGTCTCACACTTGGTGAAATTAAAACTTATCTCGCTCGCACTACCTTCAATGCATTGTATCATTCCAAAACTCCACACTGGGTCTCGTGAGGGCCCCTTCCTTCCTTGGCCTTTGCCGGCCGCCAGCCCGGCCCGTGGCAAGCGAGGGCGAAGAGAATGGCGAATCGTGCGAAGGCACTGAAGGATGGAGACGTGGGAGGGCGGTGGAGAGAGGGGGGGAGGGGCTCGCGTCACAATGGCTGCCCTCGAGGACGACGACTATGGCGACTATGGTGGCGCGTCACTTGGCGAGCCTCGGCGTTCACGCGAGACGGAAAAAAACTCCTAAATAAAGAGAGGAGGTTGTCCAGCAGTCTTTTATGGGAAAATAAAAAGCTTAAAACAATTATTCAAAGATTGTTGGTCGATTGAAGAAACCCCTTAAATTCGACTCCAATTAAATCCATAATTTCCGAGATTCAATGCTGACAACAGCGATTAGAGACGCGAAATCACGCTGCTCGATCTACGAAGGGTGACCGTCAATCTACCTCTTCGTTTACAAAATAAATTCGAGAATATTTTCAGCTGAATGAAACTGACAACGGGGCAAGAGAATAGGTTTGGTTGAAAAAATTTGGCAGGCCACAAAGTTATAACGGTTAAATATATACTCCTCATTCTAAAGACCTACTAGTAGTAGGTATAGAACTATAGCAAGCATTACATCGAGGGTGCTGATTAGGGTGGTCCAAAAAAATGAAAGTGCTCAAATTTTTCATGCCGCCCCCTGAATCGAATACAAATGGCTGGAAAACTATTTTTGCAAAATATCAAATCGATACGGTCACTAGAAGCCGTGCCCCACGCAGTTTTATGTTTTAGCGTAAACGCCCTCGGAATTCTATAGGGTAGGCAACACGGATAGGGAGAATTTTTTTTTCCTTTCCACGGATACTCGAGGTGTGAGCTGGGACTTGGTGCTGTACATACAAAGTTACTTTATTATCTTTACTTGCCTGAGAAATAAATACATTGTCTATTATGAATGTATAGTGTATACTTTAATTCATTTAAGAGTGCGAGTTCGCACTGAGCACTCACTTTGTATCAACTTTGGTTCTCTCGTTCTGTTTCGGTTGAACTGAAGCCGTAAAAGGAAATATCCAATGGATACTTCCCACCCCTACCATGGTATGGGGAAAATTCAGTACTACTGTTTCATTTCATGCCCAAGTCCCTAGCCTCGTGGCTATCCTAACTGATTCACCAGTTAGTGAGAACGCAATGAGTGCGGAAAATCCTAGTGTCCCATTAGATTTACGTGTGCCTATTCCACTAATTGGTTTGCAGTCAGAAAAAAAGTTTTGGAAACAAACTTCCATCGAAAAGACAAGAGCTGAAAAATCTTATCTATTATGAGAATGGTTGCAAAAAAGACATTCGTGAAAGTGCGCACCATGTGTATGAAAACCTTATAACATTTTGGTAGAAAGGAGGCATTGTAACCAAGAAAAAATGCAGGTGTTTACAGCAAATGAAAACTTATACCGAGAATGGAGGGGAGTCCGGAAGCATGAAAAGAAAAGAAGCCGTGCGCAAATCAAGAAAGAATAATCTTTCCACGTATCCTTGGACGACATCTTTGACATTGCCCACGCAGACGCAATGAAGCTTACTTCATCTGGAGAGGACAAGAAATTTTTGTTATTGCAGCGGAAGAAAGGGAGGCCCGGATATATGACGACCCTTGACGAACGAACATTTGCAAAAATTCAAAGAAAGGTTGAGCGTGAGAGGAATGTGTGCGATCGCAGAACGAACGAGTCGCAGAGAGTGGCTACAGAAGAGTCGGTAGATTTGAATTTTTCTGAAAGTGAAGACGAAAGTAAAAAAATGAATGCTGACTATAGCAGCAGCGAAGAATATGCCCGGAGTGCTCTACAAGTGCGGGGCCGAAAAAAATCAAGTTGTTATCTCAGGACATAGTGGCAACTCGCGACGCCTGTATGATAAGTGATAGGAAAGCGACAAGGATACTAGTTCAGGTGGCTCAGGAAATACGTGAAGATCCCCGCAATGTAAGCGTTCGTAGATCAAAGCATCAGAAGAGGACGTAGCGCTGCAAGATTTACACTCACGGCCAGCCTAAAATCCAATTTTGTTGGTCACTGTGATGCCTTGGTTGCCCATTGGGATGGGGAGCTATTGGAGGAGAACGGAGAGAAAGTTAACATTGTATTTACTTACGGTTTAATTACAGAAAACCTTAAACTAGCCAAAACTAAGCATATCTGGGATGCAGTTTCAGCATATCAGGTCTCAAGACCTTTGAGATGTTTAAGAGACCCATAATATTCAGAATAAAACTACAGCCCTCATCCCTTTCTTCTGACATGGAAAAGTGCTCTATGGCATATTGTCCTCTGCAGATTCCTAGGAGGCATATCATAATTATGGTGACAGTAAATATCTGCTGAAGTCGATCGTCTGCCGATTTTGGTGTCCGGAAAAGGATTCAATTAAGAAATTAAGATACCAAAAACTGTTCGAGGAACGGGGAAGGCCCAGGCTGACCCAGTTTATGATGCATTATCTGAGAGGGGTGTGACGGACGGAAAAAACTGTGGAGCTCTGTTTTGACACTACCAGCACCACCACTGGGGTAAAGAACGGCGCTTGTTCCACGGTTGAGAGAAGGCTGGGCAAAAAGTTTTTGAACCTGGCCTGCCGGCATCACATTAGTGAACTTCTAATCAAAAGTGCTTACGAGACTGACATGGGACCGTCGAGAGCTTCGGAGGAATCTCTGTTCATAAAAGTGAAAAATGCTTGGAAAAATGTGAACCTTAAATATTATCGACCCGGAATGGCAGACAGTGCAGTTCGGAGAGCAGTTGATGCAGACCCCTCATTTGTGATTTCCTTTGCTGAGGAACAGCTAGAGGTAAGTTATTGCCATGTGTGAATATTTCGTTTTTTTGTTGCTTCTCCATGTTCTAAAATTAGCTTTTACCCATCTGTTGTGACCCGGATATTGATGGTCGAGTTTCCCTCTCTTCAAGATGGAAACAGCTGGATTCCCTTTTTTCTTAAACATGCATTTACTAGATTTCTCTTCTGTATGTTATTTGGTAGATCTCAGGATAGCCCAAGAGAAACGGTCTCGCAAGTACAACCTTTCACTTTCCTCGACGTCAATCGTCACCCCTGGACGAAAACATCCGTCTTCGGTAGTCCAATATAAACGCACGGAGAGATGGTCAGTAATGAGTAAGGCCCAGTTAATAAGTAAGACCCAATCGGGTGAGTTTAGGCCCAAGCGGGTCAGTTGGGCCATTTTGGTTATAATACGGCTAAGCCATGTAGCCCAGATTTCCCAGCCTCGAGATGACTATCGCAAGTTTCTCGAGCTTGTGTTAAATATTCTCGGGGAGAAACCGTCACGAGGAGTGCGCATAAGAGTCTCTGGAGCCCAATCCAAATCAAGATGGATGTCAAAAGTAGTGTATTCCTTAAAAACCTGGATGTTTTGTGGTGAATTATGAAGAGTTAATAGTGAAATCTCTGTTGAAGAGGAGAATGGTCCCCGTGAAGTATTTTTATTGTAATAATTTATACTTTTCAGTGGTTTAGTGCCCCTGCTCTTGTGTCTGCTCCAAAAAACGAGTTAGAATTGTGAAAGAAACTTATCCGCTACAAATCTGTCAATGCAGACATCGCTAAAGCTGTTATAAAAGAGTTTTTAGGACATTTATGGTGCCTTAGTGAGGACATGGTGGCATCTCCATTCTATGATAATAGGGTTTCATTTGATAAGAAACGAAAATGCAGTTAGCACTTCAAAAGGATAGACAATGTTCACAGAGAAGAGTTTGCCAAACCAGTAGAGAACAGAGAATTTGTCTCTGGACTACTTTGTGTGTGACAAGACAAAAAACTTTTTCTACCAATTAATGATCCCATGTGACTTTTTAAATGATGATCCTCAAGAATGGAGTGCATCGAAAAGCTACACGGAGGGAATGGCGAGCATATCACGGTTACCGGTGGTAAACGATGGGGCTGAGCGTACTGTAAAGCTCATGCAAGAATTTCATGAGATGTACACTAAAAATGAAGAAGCAAGGAGTTTTTCAAGTAGTGCAGTACTGTATAAAAAATAACCCTCGTGTAACATTAAAGAACTTAGGAAACAATTTTGATCAAGCATGAAATTAGAGGTTTATTGTTCGAAAATGGCAAAAATAAAAAAGTACCCAGCTTTAATTGAATAATTGAAGTTTTTTAATTTTCATGAAAGTCGACATAATAAAGTAACTTTGCATGTACAGCACCAAGTCCCAGCTCACACCTTGAGTATTCTTGGAAAGGAAGAAAACATTCTACCGATCCGTGCTGCCTACCCTATAGGATTCCAAGGGCGTTCACGCCAAAACATAAAACTGCGTGGGGCACGGCTTCTAGTGGTCGAATCGATCTGATATTTTGCATAAATAGTTTTCTAGCCATTTGTGTTCGATTTTGGGGGCGGAATGAAAAATTTGAGCACTTTAATTTTGTTGGACCACCCTAGTGCAGATGCCACGTTTCTAAACACGCATAAAGGCGATTGATTAATATTGTCACGGAATGTGCACTGTATCCTGTCCACTGGGAAAAAACATCCGTGCATAACTTTATCATCCGTGTATAACGGTTTCTCCAATGAGCAGTCCTCACCGAGAAAAGCATAAAGTAAACTCCTTAGGAGTTCCCCCACACAGCGTCCGGCACAAGTAAAGAAATCTCCCCGCTCCGACTGATGATTTTGCCGCAAGAGAAATCAAGGAGGACCCAGAGATAATATTCTCACAGCTGACACCTCTGAAGTGCTCCGCCGAACGCAAGCCAATTGATTGGGAGACTGTTGTATTGCGACGACAACGACCAGTGCAGCCGAGGATTTTTCCAAGGAAGTGAATCATTACTGTCCTAGGCCAAAGCTCACAAAGACTCCTTATGACAAGGAGAGGAGGCGTTCACCCCCTGGAAGCAACTCCAGAATTCGATCCATGACATCAGTGGAGGGAGCCATCCGGTGGCGTGGTCACATAAATGGATGTAGAGTCTCACGCATTGCCGATAAAGAATAAACGAGAAACAGGGCAGATGAATTTTTCAATGTGTAAGTAAATACTACTTGTGAGTAAATATGTAAGTAACGATGTGTAAGTTAACATACTTGCTGTATGTGAAACCCAAGCGTTATCGGATGTCAATCGACAATTTGAGACATTTAAACCCGCACTCCATATGACACTAGGCGTCTGGCTAGAATAAATGCCAAATAGATTGTCTCGAAAATTGTCTCCTTCAGGAACTCATGTCGTGTCACTGGCACCGGAATCTTTAAGTCTTTCAACCTATTTATATCTCAAGAGTTGGGCTTCCTAAAAAGGCAAAATTTTCATCCAAATATGCCAGTCCTCGTATCGATACTTTGAGAGGATTACTTAGGGCTGGGAAAGAAGAATTCGATGTACCGTGTGCACAAGGCGTGAGCAGTCTTACAGGTCTCGCCACCTACTGAGGTATTCCACTGCCAACGTCCCGAAAGCTAGCTCTTCCCTAGAACATCCATATCCAGGGTTCTTGGTGACATCCGACGGGCGCACAGCCAGCATTATTAAATTAGAGATTAAATTACATTATAAGATAGTCACTCAAATGATGCGACACAAAATTTACATAGGCTCGAAATTTTCTTCGAGTCTAAAATGTGAAATAGCAACAAGCGCAATTGAGGTTGTTAAAGCAAGTAATAGTAACCGGAAATATTCTCACTGATTTTATGAGCCGCGCAGCACATTTACAATTTGTAATTACTGTTAATTTTAACAAGACTCCGAATATGAGTACGATTAAGTCAAAGTTACTCACCGGCACTGAGCGCAAGCCTAAGCTGGCGAGACTGGATTTGCCACTCAGTCCAGTGAATTACAGACCCACAGCACAAAAGCAACACACCGTACCTTTAATAATGCTCCTGACAGGAGAGATCTCAATACCTCTAAGACGCAGCGATTTTGATCACTAAACCAGTGCGCCATGTTACACAACTGAGGATGAATAACAAATTATTTAGATACCAAACACTGAGTGCGAGTGGACTACTTTAACGACCATTTTACACGAGGCTTTTTATTGCACAATGAGATGCACCCATGAATAGCACCGTGCAAAGCGGACAATTGACTGCGCGTATGCGTAAATGAGAGAAAGTAGTCATGACTAGATCATCCCACGTAGATCATAGAAGTAAATAGCCCATCATAGATGTGAATACATTTAGTTTCGAAATAAAGAAGTCGGTGCGTTGCGCATACCATGAAACGAGACAAAAAATTTAAAAAAACAGCTAACGATAGCGAACAAATGTCTTCAACGATCTCTTCCGATATTCTCAAAGTTTCCAGAGATTAAATGATAACACTAGAGAGGGCTCGATTGGCGAGATATGAAATCTGGGGACTCCCATCTCTAACCACCGTAGGGTGTCGGGGAAGGTAGAGGGAGGACGGGGAGAGGGGGGACGGGGAGAGGGGGGGAAAGCACGGACTCCCCCTAATCTGGGTTTTTGAATGCTCCCATCCACCCGCGGGGCGGGCCAAGGGGTTGAAGCCAGGGTGGCTACTGAGATCCAATTTTCGGATTCCCTGACCTTTCCCTGACTTTTCCCTGATGAATTTACCAATTTCCCTGACCGATCGCCAAAATGTCATCTATTATTGGAATATTCTTTTCTACTGAATTAAATTTTCTACGGCAGCTTTAAATTTTCTAATCATCGTCTCGTATTTTTAGAACTGCAAGTATGTATTCTCTATAAGCTAGTGTGCTCCAGCTACTTCTCGACCTGAGTTTTGGAAGTTAAAAAAAACGCTAGGTAATATTTTCCGAACCACATAGCCTCGGATTTTGTGTTGAGCGTAATACATTGTGATCATGATTTTTAACACAAATAGGCAAATATCACAATAAGGATATGGAAAAGGGATACATTGTACGTCTGATTCACAACTAGATAGCTAAGATTCACAACTGAATACTCCACAAATTGATGGTGCTTATTCCATGCACGGACGTTGGTTTTAGTTGGTGAAATTAAGGGCGGGGAAGACTGGCGGATAAGCGTAATGGTAGAAAAATAACGAGTATTCCTATTCCAGTTTCTCCCTGACTGTTACGAGAATTCCCTGACTTGTCCAGAAATTCAAAACTCTCTGTGGTTTCAGGCTTGATGGAGTGGAATCGGAACATAACTAAGTATGAAAAAATTGGCAACTTCCAGTGTGATAGGCGACTTCCACTTTTACAGCGTCTTCAGGTCTCACCTAAAGATGCTGTAAAAAGCGAAACCGGTCGGAATAAATTTTATCACACTGGAAGTTGCCTATTTCTTCATGCTTAATTCAAAATCCCCTGACAATTCCAGGTTTTCCCCGACGATCGCCACCCTGGAAGGGGAGGGAAGAGCCCCTCCTTCCCCTCATTGCGCTTTTCCTTCTTCTCGAGGCGCTCGCCCTCCATTAGCGGTCACTCGGTAAACCCATTGTCACGCGTCCACGCGCAGAGGTGGGAGATCAAAAGAGAAGAGGGGGAGAAAGCACAGCTGCTCCCTCCATCCCCCTCCCCGCACCCAGCACCCACTTCCCCACACCCTTCCACCTACCCTCCCCGCGACCTCGTCGACTCACCGCCTAGAACCTCCACTACTCGGCCACCGAGAGGAAGGTAGACTTAGCATCTAATTGGGAGGAGCTATAAACATGGCCGGCTGAGCGGAAGTCCTTCCATTCTTCCTCGCTCCCTTCCCCGTCTCTTTATTAGCACCCCTTCGCCCCCCCTCCTCTCCTTCCCCTCCTCTCACCATCCCTCCCTCGCCCTCTCACTGTTTACGTAAGGTGTTCCTCGCCCGCAAGTTCACAGCGGAATGAGTCGAGGGGGGAAAAACCGAGGTTGCCAATACTACGGCGGGGACGACCGCGGAATGATCGACAAAAAATCACGAATAAATACAAATCAGTTTACAGCCGAGTCTGGACTGGTACGCGAGCAAATCAAATACAAACGAAGACAAAACTAAAATTTAAAAAACTCTTGATATTCCAGTTATAAATGATCACGTAAAAATATTTAAGGGTCAAAATACAATATTCAAACAGTAAAATACTTTACACGACCCAGCATTCACATCTCACAGCGAAACTGGACAGAGTGATCAAATCCGTTGGATTCCAAATGACCTCCCATCATTAAATTATAATAATTCTTGCCTATATTTATAACAATTATCTCCACATGGGCTCTCACTCGCCTTCCGGAACACGACCAATCTGAAGGCAAACAAGCGTGCGCCGCACGTGAACGGGTTCCAACCGGACCAATGGGAGATTCCATATGAACGAGGGGAAGCGGGCACCCCTATACCACGACAAGTCGAGAATCGGTTTCGGCATCAGCAGAGAGAGCGACACGTGTCGTCTGATTCGGCAAGCACGCGGTCCACGGCACGGATGGGGGGTGGAGGGGAGGGCCGAGATTCGTCGACTTCGTCTTAAGGGTGTTGACCATCGAACCGGTGTTTGCCTTATAAAAATGTCGTCGTAGTAACCAGTCGACAGTTATAAAAACTGAGTGGAACTGTACAGTGTTTTCACAACGAACTCGTCAGTGCTTCCAAGAGTTTGACATAGTTGGATTAACCTTGAGTAATATGTATGTCGAAGTGATAGCTTTATGAATTTTATTTCTGTGCATAATGTTTCATTGAAAAAGGTCAGGGTGGGTGCCAGGAGGACCGGACGGACAGTCCGTGCCGAGGGCTGCCTAATCTTCAGGATAAAACGATATCCCTTTTCCGCGCTCTTCCCAAACGAAACAAGCGAGGCGAGTCACGTCGTTTGTTGGAACGATGGAACTACATATAAGCTATTCCGAAAGTGATTAGACTCACTGAGAAAGGTCGCAGCCTCGGAGAGAGTCTCGGTCCATTTCCTTCCACGATTCGATAGGCAAACATGTAAACATTCTAAATGAAAAGTAAAACTTAGTTATTCCACATAGATTTATCAGCAAGACGACCTAGGTTTCGACGAAGCTCGTCATCATCACCACATGATGATGACGAGCTTCGTCGAATAACTAAGTTTTACTTTTCATTTACAATGTTAAGCAAATTCCACGAAGTCACGCCCGAGACAACGGAATATGTAAACATTCCTCTTGTTCTAAAGACAGTTGACTTCAATGTCACAAAGAGAGCCCGGCGCAAAGTTTCAAACTCTCCTTCAATCTGTCTCCTTTAAAATGTACACACGATGCCTACTATGGAAGATTTCCTTTGACCCACCCTAAATCACCTGCGTAGCTCAACCGGTTACGTACAAGACGGATGGACATCTCTTACTCGCAACTTTTTATCGTCCTTCTTCACACACAAATCACAACCCTTCATTAACAGAAATTTTACGCTTTTTACGCACTTATACAGTAATACCTATAGTCGGAATACTCGCGGAAAATTCACTCTTCACTGATCACTATATACACTAACAAGGAGTCTGGCCCAGGACGAATTTGCACTCCTTAGGCGCCATAACACCTCTGGGGATGACGGCTGGATGCGAAATGGCTGTGGATGGCTCAGGGTCCCAGCAGGCAATTAGAACAACAGAAACCTCTCAGAAATGATATTTAAGTCAAATGATTTTTTCATGGCAATTTTCAACCCTTGGTGTGTTAGCACCCGCGTGAGTGACTTCGTACCACATCATTTTTCAATGCAATGATTGTAAATTCGTCAATTTGTCGTTATATAAACGACAATGTTGAGTTTATCCACCGCGACTGTGGCTTTGTAAGCACGACTATCGTCTCATGTGCCACAATGTAGACTTGAGGAGTGAACATCTAGAATCCTTTCCAAATATCAGCGGAGCCAGCCGATACTCCTGCCCTTCTCAATGATCCACGAGTGGATTGTAACAAAGAGGCGGTCTTTCGTTTCCATTCGCGTACAAAGTCTAAAGAGAAAACATGGCATCGTCCACCTTTCTCTATCCCCACCCCACCTCCCTTCTGGTGTCGAAGGCCCCATCTCCTCCTGCCACTTTATATATATAGGATGGTGTAAACACCTATCCGCGGTTCGTACCGAATTATTAATATAAATGAGTCAGTTTCATTCGTCAACTTCAAAATCCGTGAAACAAAGACCCCGTTTTGTACATCCTGCAGCATTTTCCACAATCACACCACGCATTACTTATCATTACGACGGGTTATTCCCAGAGTGAATGCACGTGACGTCCCCATTTTTATTCCCTGCACACGGCCAATGTTCCAGGCAGATGAACGCCAAGAAAGGCGTTAAAACATCATTTGAATGTGCAATACGACATCAAAGATTGACGCGGATAAAAAGACTCCCACCGAGGGAATTAACGAAGGCTTCGTTCACGCAGCAGATTAAACGCGTCCCCTTCCTTTATTATATGCTGCTACTCTTCCCATCACGCTCGGCGCATTAGTCCTCGGGTGCGTCATCGAGGCGCCGCGTGAAAATCCATACATTTAAGCGTAACGGGATCGGGCGAAAGGCTGAAAGCTCTTTCATGCGCGGCGGCCAAGACAAAATGAGTGATAGAAACGAGGCGATCCGGGCATAGGGGGGGATTGGGGGAGAGAAGGTGAGGTGACCGAGGCGCGAGTGAGGCGACGGATCGAGGATTAGTGGATCGGCTCGGTCGGCCGCAGACGCGTGCAATCGGAGAGGCCCAAGTTCACATGCATGCGTTTCGTGTGAAGAGTGCGCCCAGTTTCGCGCGACAGGTTCGCATGCAAGCGAAGGCGACCTCGTCGTCAGTCGCGACCACTCCACGTGCTCACATCGTCGGCAAATGAATATAGAAGTGGAAAAAGCTAATCTCCGAGTAGGTACGTATGGCTTACATTGTAACTTTCTCACGGACACGAGTGGAGAGCTGCGCATCTCTTTCAAAATGAAGAAATGTAAATTACAACGCAGACGATTGGCGACCACCGCGTTAATTTAATTTTTCTAACCAAGCGTCGAGATCCACCCCTCCCCTCAGTTTGGAACCTACCTCTCATTGCCCTATCTCCACTTACCTCGCTGACAGGAAGATGGTTTAGAAATTAATTCGAAAATTGAGGTAGAAAAATTTTCCTCAAAAATCTTCACATCAATAAAAATATAGGATATAATTTATATAGAAATATAATTTATACAGGATATTCTCTCGAGGAAAGGTCGTACAAGAAATAAGACAGCAATTCTTGACCAACGTTTCGGAACGTAATTCATTCCAGCATCAGGGCTACAAAAAACATGTACACTGAAGGTCAACCACAACACTTCTCAGAACAAACCAATACATAAAAATTAAAAAAAATGGTATATCAAATAAAACACTGAAAATTACCAAATCACATTAAGAACCCGAATTCACATCACACTGCCACTGCAATTCTGTCATCATCTTCCCGACCATCCATGACTACCTGGCATAACAAACACCATCAAGCACCACTCCCCTGCCTCTATTCATCGCACCGATGTCTATATGACCTGCCATACAAAATATGTCCCCACAAGCATCCACATGCCCCTGCTTGAAGACGACTGAACGTCACAAAGTACCCAAAACCAAAAAAGAGCCACGATAGAGGTCTTTCAACAAAATTGCAAACACAATGAGATAAAATAATGAACAAGAGTGAACGATGAGATAAAAATATTTAGCTCTAATAGTGAATAACGTTACAGTAGTGTCAGGAATATTTGAAAAAATATAACCACGCGCGGGAGGGGCCACCGACCGACCTGGGCACGACGACGGACGAATGGGACGCGTGAATAGCGGCGATCGCCCCGAATGGGAGGAGACGATGAACCCCGAGCCGACGACTACGACAATCGTGGGAACGCGATCGTCCTCACTGTGGTAGACTGACCTGTGACACTGACCAGGGTGGCTACTGAAATCCAATTTTCAAATTCCCTGACCTTTCCCTGACTTTTCCCTGATGGATTCACCAATTTCCCTGACCGATCGCCAAAATGTAATTATTATCGGAATATTTTTTCTGCTGAATTAAATTTTCTACGGCAGCTTTGAATTTTCAAATCATCGTCTCTTATTTTTAGAACTGCAAGCATGTTTATTTACTATAAGCTAGTGTGCTCCAGCAAAACCTCGACCTGAACTGCGGACGTTAAAAAAAACAAGAGGTTATATTTCCGAACAACATATCCTCGGATTCCTTGCGATGAGCGTAATACACTGTGATCGTGATTTTTAACACAACTAGGCAAATATCGAAATAAGTATATACAAAAGGGATACATTGTACGTCTGATTCACAACTAATTGATGGGGCTAATTCTATGTACGTCAGCGACGGATGTTAGTATTAGTTAGTGAAATTAAGGGCGGGAAAGACTGGCTAATAAACGTGATGGTAGAAAAATAACAATGCTTCCTGTTCCAGTTTCTCCCTGACTGTTAGGAGAATTCCCTGACATTTCCCTGACTTTTCCAGAAATTAAAAATTCCCTGACTAATTCCAGGTTTTCCCTGACGGTCGCCACCCTGCTAACATCGTAGTGGGAATGCAAGTTCGGAACATCGTAATTCATAGTTCCCAACGCTGTCACTAGACAGGGGTAAAGCGCTGGTATCGCGAGCGAAAACTGGAAGATAAATAACAGTAATAAAAAAGTCGATCATTAAAGATAAGCAGAAGATGCTAATTTAATGAGTAAGCATAGAAATGTGTCATTTGCTTAAAAAACATTTCGAAAGGCTCAAAACGCCACTGAAATAAGGTATTCCATAGTTCGTTCGCAAGCTCTGAACGTGTCGTCACGATGCCCCGGTGATGGGAACACCTGGCAACGCCGAGTTAACTGTGGTGTCGTGAATGCGTGCAGGATCGCTACGATGGCACGTAAGATAGTGGAGTGAACGACGCATCATTCAATGGGTGTGGGGGGGAAGAGGAGGGGGTTGGAGGGGAGGTCTGGGGATGCAGCCACGAGTGCCCTCCCGCGTCCTAGAATCATGTGGACCACAGGTTACGAGACGTATGAGATCCAAATCCACAAACATCTCTCATGTAAACGTTTCCCCTCGAGCGGAAACCCATTTCAATTAGGACACTGGTCCAAGCCTTATTATGCTCCACAATATTATCAAAATTTTCATTGATGAATGAAATTCGTTTCCAAATTCATTGAAGAATGAAAATGACGATGAATCAAAACTAATTTGGATTATCAATGCTTATTAACCAATAAACAAAAATAAAACATATAAAAAGGAAAAAAAATACACCTAATAAAAATTTGCATAAACCCTACAAAAGAGGTATCCGTAATATAACCCAAAAACTGAAATTTAATACCGCACCCCAAAGGAGGGCGAACACCCAAGGTTGGGAAACAATGAACTGGGAAGTGACAGAGTGTGAGTTTCAGAGTCCTGGTCAATGCCGTTGATTTTTTCTCAGGGGAATTTCAAGGAAAATATCGGTTGATTTTATAGCAGGTAAGTATAAATAATACTTCACTTTCGAAAATCCTAAAAAAATACTGCATTTACACAGGACTCCAATCTCTATTTAGAAAAACTTACCCATTGCTGTAAGAGATCCAGTTTTCGTCTATTAATCATGATGTATAAATGAACAAAACGGGACGCCTGCATTTTTTACACACCAAGTTAGAACGTGAAGAATAAATCTAAAAAAAAGCATACCATTCACTCGACTGACATGCGAAAAACTGACATTCAAATTCTAAACTTTGCCATTTCTTGGCTTTTTATCTCAAGGAGGATGTTCCGACGAGTCAGACATCTATTCTTAACACACTCCCTCCCCTCCCCCCTCCAAAAACCCACCCAATCAAGTCTCCATGTATTTCTAGTTGCCCTTCAGTCCGTCGCTTCGCGCTTTTTCCCCTTCGTCATTCCCTCCTTACACTTACTATAACACCTTTCCTTCGCCCTTCAACACAACTTCCACCCCTTTTGATTTCCTTCACTAAGAGCAAAAATAAAATCTCACCACTACAAAAGTTATTGAAATGATTCGAATGGATTAAAGTCGGTAGATCTTTCCGTAAAAGAATAAGGCGCGGAAATGAATCGATTAAAGTTTAAAATAGAGGGCTGCGAGCAATTAATGAAGCGTAGAATATAAGTCATCAAAATTATAATTATTGATTCAACCACAGTTATTAGAGTTGCGAAAAAAAGAGCAATTTTCGAAGCAAAAGACTGGATCGGCGTCACCGTTGACAGTGAGCGCCAAAAGGATTGTCCAGGTTACCCATCGCCCATTGAAATAAGATAAAGCCGCTCAAACGCATTCCCGGCGGCCCAACACGACATGTAGCGGGGGGAGACAAAAATCCCCACCGCCGAGATGCGAAAATTCACACGTTAAGACTTAAGGCATGCGGTTCCTAATTGACCAACTAGATTATTCTTTCTAAGCACGATTGTAACGTATAACTAAGCTTAAAAAATGAATTTGACAGAAGGGTTTAATATTTCGGTAGAATTTCCCAACAATTTCAGGGAAAAACAGCAGAGATCCACGACATAAACGCAGAAATACCAAAAGCAAATTATATAAAATAGAAAATTATAATAAATACACAAAAATCAAGTTTAGTATCTCTGATTAAGAGACGGTATCAAGAATCAATTTACCTCAAAAGTGTAGCGCATTATTTAAACATTACATAAAGAAATGACTTTCTGCCTATAAGGCCCAGAAGAATGATTTCCTTCGAGGGAGAACTAAATCTCTAAAGAGGTCCACAGTTAAAACTACAGCATTAAAAGGAAATAATCAGACGACAAATACGTTGCTTCCTGCCACTCTTTCTGAGGAGCATTTGAGATACTTGCCATTTATCCAAATTTTTCTCACGAGAGAAAGTGAGCTACAAAATTCCTAGTCCAGAGTAAAAAATAAGAACCGGTAACGTGTATTTAGTGTTGGGAAAAGCAGTGAGATAGTGAGCAGCCACGAGAGGAATGGCCAAAATTAATGAAACACACAGGACGAGCTGGCCACACGCGACTGCACAAGGAAAAGGATCGCAGGAAATTTCCAGCAATGGTCTGGATGAGAGCGCACGCCACGACGCGTACCCATACATGCCAGCCATACCGCTGAGTCCATCCAATTACCGGTCACTCACTCCCCCTTCGACACATCTCGTCCGAACACATCTCGGCGAAGGAACGGAGCGCTCCGAAGGAACCGTCCACGACCCGTGACATACATTGATTACGTGATATTTTAACAAGGTATTCGTGGAATTCGAAATGTTTCGATATGGAAGGGGCGAGAGACGATCCGTTCTCATATTAAATCTCCCGATCGCAGGAAACTAACTTAGACGTCTCCTACTTAAGCAGGGGAGTAGGTATGGGCGTAATCAATATCCCTCCTTTGACCAGAGTTTTTTTAACCTGCATGCCATATTTGACGAAGAAATATTTTTCCACCTATTTTTTTAAGGTAGTCCGAGCGAGACAGTTCCCTAATCATAATATATACCATATTCGAATCATACGTTTTAATTTAACCAGCTGTAGGACGCATCCATTAAATATTGCATTATTAATGGTGCAATAATATAGTTTTATATGACAGAAATTATAAGTAACTAAATGAAAATATCGAAATAAGTCTTTAACATGACTCAATTTTTTCGTGCGGTGCGTTAGAAACTCCTTCAAAACGGAAGGTTTTTTTGTGATACCCAAGAACCCTACTGCGGTGACAATATTATTAATTTTCAAATATAGTTGAGAATACATACAAACTACACTCTGATAGTTTTTTTTACGACATCCAAATGTTAGAAATACCTCATTTTGTAAATAATGTCTCTCTGGAGTGCATACACGTACCATTTCCCATGCAAAGGGATGTATTTTTTGGCAAATATCTCCGAAAGTAATATGGCAACGGGTTGAATTTTTGGTGTAATTAGAAGGGTGAGATATTTTTCTTTAAAATGAGACCAAATTCATTGATTTCTAAGTAAAATGATATTTCGCTCAAACTACCTTAAGGATTTAAACTTAAAGGTTTTACATACATGAACAACTGAAGAATTGGAATCCCAACAACACCAACAGAGTTCACTTGTATTATCGGGATGAACGGAGTTGCACCAATGTCTCACAACGGTGTTCTCCAAGTTCTAAATGCCCCTGTGATCTAGGCAATGTCAATTCATAAAATTTCGATTATTCATGCTCTGGAAAAATTCGTACCGACGTCACTGTCTCTACACATTAAATTGCAACAACGCTACATTTATGGGAGTAAACAAAAGGAACGATCCTAACAATTATTATTATAGTCATCACACGGGATTTATCTGTTACAGCCGGCAAAATATTACGAAATATTTAAAAAGAAATTCAACGGAATTTTAAAACAAAGTAAACGGAAAAGGAACTTCAAGTTAAACCAATGAGGCAACGGGTTAATACATTGTTCCCAATTCGAAGACTATGAATTTCAGCTCTTATGGTCTAATATTTTGGTAATCTAAACCCTGGTCTACTGGAATCCAACAGCGGGTTAATCGTGGAGCAACAGCCTCAGTAACTTGAAATTCTGGGTTCCCACAGTCAAACACTCAAGGTTGCCGTAATTACACACGGTAGCCATACATTTGGTGATGTAAAATTCACGGCTATTAACGGTTTTCAATGTCACATATCGCCGCTTTCACTGTTTTGTTGGAGTTCATTGCAGAATAGTTGAAAACACTTTTTTTTTAATTCCATAATTTAAAGGTAATATGCGGTAGGTACGTCATATATGTCACGCATGGCACTGTTATTTAGATTAAATAAGGCAATTCACGAAATTTCTGACTAGATTTTAAATTTTTAAGTTTATTATAACATATAGTACTTGTTCTTTTTGCACAGAAAATCAAATTTCCCCCCCCCCTTCCCAGTTTCTTCCTGTACGTCACAAGCTAATAAGAGCACAAGCTTATGTACTGTTCAGGCGCCAACGGTGAAATCTTAAAATTACAAAACGGAAAACAACGGTTAAAGGAACAAACGACAGAAGTCGCTCATATGCTGGCCGCTCAGTCACCTATAAATTTCCCCTTTTTCCGGGAACCTCTAAATCTTTGCCCGATAATTTCGGACGTGGCATGGAACGATTTCCCAGTGTTGAAATGGGGAAAAGAGACAACTCTTTGCAATGAACGAGTATCCGGTGCACTACTGACAGGTAATTTCAATTAGCAAGATGTACGAAGATGTCTTATGATGCAAACATTTTCGTACATATCTCTTCCGGATTTGAAGGGAATCTCGAAAGTGAATATAGTTCTCATGCACATCTTTTTGCTTTCATTCTGGCGTTTAATAAGCTCTTCTGAGACTGATAAGGCACTAATGGATTGTCAACATGTCAATACCAGGGACCGAATCAACAAAACTTTAGAGAAAAACTGATGCCTTGGGAGGAGAAAACCCGACCCAGGAGGGAATGGAATCAACGGTGAGGAAGCGAGGACATTACCGGGCTGGATTAAGTCCACGATTGGCTTAGTTCAAAAGACAATCGAAACAATGGCGATAATAACACCTGACTTCTCCCAATCAGAACCCATTCCGTTTTTTAGCCACGTGTTCATTTTTTAACGCAATCAAATGGTTTTCACCTTAAACTAAATAATCAAGTCAAGTTACTGAAAACAACTGCAAAGGTTACTCCAAATTGGAACACTCGAAAGTAGCCTTATTAATGCTAAGCTGCCGGATTCACCATTTTTCAAGGTATCTCAAAGTAATTCCCAGATTTTTCCCGTTAAGTTTCCAGGTACTTTCAAATTGGCGGACCTTTTTATATTTTCCTGGTTTTCTTGGGTCAGGTGCAAACCAGCGCTAACCTCATCGGATGCAGCCCCCAGTATTGCTCAAGAATATATTAGAATTTCGGATGGAAGACAATATATGTGGTCGACAACGGAAGGAAACAGACAGAAATTTACTCCAGTTAAATATCTAGCGAAGTTTACGACTGAGTTGCCGTATTATGGCGAGCGTCCACCTTGTTTATGAGTGCATCTACACCTACAGACAGGCGGGAGAAACACCAACTCAAAAACTCCCTGGTAGTAGGGAAACTCAAAAGCTTCCAACTCTCCGATTAAAATTACGATTTAACCTCGACACGGCAGTAGATAACGAAAACGTTAGAAAAGGCAGATCGTTGCTCCGTAAGCTGTAACACTGCTGTCTGGGCATCGATTCCGGCTCTCGGTCCGCCCCGACTTTCGGCAAGGCGACTCGAGGAGGCGAGAAAACTATCATCGCGTTCACTCTCGGTCTCATTGTGGAAATTTCGATACAACGAAGTCTCAAGGTATCAACTCAGAGGAAAAACGAAAGAAGTCGGTAGAACAGAACTAAAGAGATAGAAACAGGACATTAAAACCTTGACAATAGATGACCCAGGCATATTCCCAAGAGGTGATAAAACTTTTTGAACCACCGTGACATCTCATGGAATAATTGATGCCACAAAATATCAAAGTTAACGGTTTACACGAGGAATTCATCGCTAAGACACGGTTGAGTGGCCACCCAGTAAAATCACGGTTAAGTAAATTCTTTCATCTTCTGCCCCGACAGACAACAAGCCCTAATTCGGGCACTTCACCATCAAAAAACTAAGAGGGCAAGAAAATGTCGGATAATTGCCCTCGATGTTCGTAAGTGAGAGTGAAAAAAGCGCCTCCGAGGCGTATTTCCCAAAAGCAAGGAGGAGGAGGCGGGAGAATGTGAGGCGGAAACTCCCCGGAGAGGGAATATCTTCGCGATGCGACTCGCAGCCAAGGATGAATACAAGCTAAAATCTCCCGTGCGAGCAAGCTCCCCCGAGCCGCAAAAGGCGCCTCTGATGGGATGACGACCGAGAGCGGCCCTCGATTAGGCACGAGAACACGCCCCTTCGAGCGACCGACTCATTCAAGCAGGATTCGGAAAGGGGACTTTCTACTTGTCCTCCGAAAGGACTCTCGAAAGGAGTCGACAATGAGGTGAATGAGGGTTGATTCATCAGCACCATGAGTACAGCTGACATTTTATAATAACTGAATATAACTGTACACATCTCCAACCGAAGGTAATGAATTTTTTCCGCAAGTCCTAAAAATGATATGATTAAGTCTAAGAGCAGCCACCGCGAAATAAGAAAAACCAGCGAAGTTTCCAAGGGAAACGCCAGCTGTCATACAAATTATATGGGTAGGCATTGAGATGACGGATGTACCCACGCTTTGACCAGAATTGGTCCGAATTGACCCTCCATGGGACCGGTGGTCCCTGATTCGATGACGCACTCCGGCAGGCCGCACGGCGTCTACCCGTAAAAGGGAGTCGGGGGATACCTAATCCCAATTTTTTGGGCAACGGGCTCCTCCGGTTCTCGTAAGATGTGCGGTAAGTTTTCCCAAAAGCGAGACTGACGGGGACTCGTCTGACATTGTTGGGGGAACCCCACAAATACGAAAACTGCGGGGAGGAGGAGACCCATTGTCGTCCTTTTGACGTCAACCCGCCTCATGCTGTCGGCCTCGCAGGGGTTGTGGTTCGCTAGCCTTCCCTTCCCATTTCCTTTTCCCACTACTTCCCACTAAGGTATACCTAAGCAAAGGCTTGCAGACCTGGTGGGGGTTATTTTAGACCTTGCGGGGAGACCGGAATCACCTGTCATGCATATTATGCCTGTGATATAAATTGGACAATAATTTGCCACACGCCACGAGAGAAGCATTTTAAGGGTAAAGACGTGCCGTTCCGAAAAATAGCCCCTCTGAAATCTTCATTACGGATAAATAGTATGTGTGGGGGCGACCCGTCAGGCCGGATGGGGAGCGCGCAATTATCCACCGCCTCCTCTGCTGCCCTACCCCAACCCACGGAGAATCGGGAAACCATCGGCGGCCCCCAAAAGCCCGCCCCCGGCGACGGCCGCCCACCCGCCGCCGTCTACGCACTCCTCCCGCACCACCACCCCGCACCCAAAGCCGCCGCCGCCATCGGGACGAGAGGGAGGCTGGGACGAATCGATAAGAGGAAAATCCCGCATGCCCGCCCCCGTCTCGACGTGCGGGGCGGGGCACGGGGGGACGTCGATGGGGGACGGTCGAGGGGTCGCCGCGGGGGCGGCAGAGGACAGACGCGACACTTGCGACACTATAGGTACCAAATGGGGGAGAAGGTGAGACACCCACCACCCTCCACAATTCACCACTCCCCCCTGCTATCCCCGCACCCCCCCCCTCCTCCACCGCTCCGAAGAAGCGGTTTACTCATCATTACAGGCAAGAAGTCATCGCCATCTCTGTCCAAGCAGCTCATTGGTGATTTTTCGGACGGGGAGTGCCATAATTACTCATATTTTTCAGTCATATTTCAACTTACATCTACATACTACCCCGCGAGCCCCCGCATGGGCGTGTGGCAGGGGTGTTAGGTCGCCAGCCGAGTAAAATGTAAAATTTTTGGTGGTGAAACGGTGACATGTTCTATGGGAGGTATTTAGAGGAGCTCAGTTTTTATTGAGGTCGCTTATTGTGCGCGGAAAGAACGAGTTATAGTACCTATCTGTTCGGCAGAGTATCTCTCTTATTTTATCGCATCTGTCAGACCTAGAAATGCAGAGAGGAGTTGTGATAATACTCTCTATGTCGCTCTGAAAAATATCAGTTCTGAATGTATCAAGCAGCCTAAGCCTAGTATGCATCCTCCGAGTATCTAGGGGCTCCCACCTTAATTCCTCTAAAAGTTGCGAGACGCTATATGTTCGTTCGTAGCAGTTTTCAACGAAGCGTGCTGCTTTTCTTTGTATTTTGTTGATTTAATTGGTTAAATCTCTATGACCAGGGTCCCAAATGCTCGCAGCGTATTCGAGGTGTGACCTAACCAGAGCGAAGTAGCATCTCTCTTTTACTTTTTCATCCGAGGACCTTCCTATTATACGCTTAACAAAACCCAGCATCTTTAGTGCTGACACCGCCACCCATTTCCTATCACCCCCGAAGCTATACAACACCTCTTTCGTCCATAAGAAATAACTTGAGATGCCGCTTCGCTAAATTCATAACGTTTGTGATAAGAATCATAAACCTGGTGCAATTTGCACTGATTATTAAAATATCGAGCAAGGCTTCGACAAATCTGAGTTTAAAACCTAGTTCGTCGATTTAATAAAATGGGAAAATAGTACTTATTGAGAGCTCCTAATCGTTCATCATGATCTTCCTCCAATCCCTCATTCACCATCCAGTTAGCCCTTAACCAACCTTCGCCATTCCCACACATCAAAAGCCATCAATTAGTGCACATATTCTTTCCGCACAGACTAAGTTTCGATCAAAACATCGCCACTTACCTAATACCGTCCAGTCTATTTGTTACAAGGTAAAACGTACAAAGAAGCCTGGGATTCGACTGGATTCGAGGAAACATACGATTCTTCGACAACTTACCTCCACCGGGGACGATCAATTCAAGACGGTAGAAGAGTACGTGACCGAAGTGTTCGCTCTCTCATACAGTTTTCAACGAGCCAAAACATGACAAGTTCCTCGGCGCCCTACTCCTTCAGAGACTACCTGATGCCTACAAACCGATGCGAAGTTAGCAAACAGACTGCAGAGCAAATAGATTTAGAATGTAATTATTTCCATGTGCAATTAGGGGCCATAATAGTTGCGATAGATCAGACTTTGAACCTCACTAGGTGAATAAGGTTTTGCACTTGTGATAAATATCTGCACATCATTATTAACAACGAACGCCGAGTGAAATTTTGGGCATGATTTAGTACCTTTTTAGTACTATTTATCTGTCGCATTAATAATACTAACTAGAAGATTTACGTAAAACAGTGTACTGTATGGTAACATGTTCGTCCACGAAGCAATCGCCTAGTTTCTGATCTGACCGCCTATTGTTATCCTGACTGCCCTAGGCCAGTGGCTAGCGTCCGGGGGTAAGTGCGCGGTTCTGATTTCAGCCAAGATGAGTGCTGCATGCCTGGTGTGGAATCATCCCGTGCCACACACCCTAGTGGTGGCTGCAAAGTACTTCGTAGACATAGATTATTGCGGTGGAAAATTCAGGCGCTGATTAACTAGCGACTCTTTAAGTGTAAGCAGTTACGAGTCTTGTTCTGGCAGCAGAGAAACTGCACTCAACACGAACCAGGCGGACCTCATCCGTTGGTCCTGCCGTCGACCTGGCCACTGGAAACAAGACCGTGTGAATCTGAAGGCGACGCTTCAGACAAAAGTCAAGTCACCATAGGGGAATGAGAGAGGAAGGGGAGGACTCTGCTGACAGCACATTAGAACCATTAAATATGAACTCCACGATAGCGAATGAATTTTGGGCTCTAGTTCTCAATTCGGTGTGCTAAGAAGTTAACGCATACTGCGTTTCCCCTCTCACTTCGAAAATAAATACCCACACAGTTAACCTCGAAACCTTCGAACTAGGAAAAACGACAATACACTCCACGTTCTTTATCGCGAATACCAACTGTTGATCTATTGCATATCTTAAGGCGAATCATTAGGAAATAACTCATCCATTCAAAGAAGCCATCGGGTATGATGTCGTGGTTAACAGATAACATTTGTTCATGATCTCACCCATAACTCTATGAAAAACACAAGCTGCATATCCAGATTAGAGCACGTGATCAAAGAGGAGCATGACGCATTGGAATGGGAGGGACGCTCGCAGGCCGACAGCACACAACATCAGCTCCCACCAATCCATCTGCCCTCTTCTTGGCTTTTGACTCCCATCAAACTCTTGCTCCATGACCTCACGACGCAACGTCAAGAGCTCTCTCTTAACCACCCCCCCCCACTCCCTCCAAACCCTTCCGCCAAAGGACATCACTGCATCGACGGCAATCCAAAACACATATTTACCCGTCTCAAATCGAAGTCATGCCGGAAATACTAAACCCAAACTAACAAGCACACTCCGCTAATTCAATACTCTCCGAATTCTTTTATTATCTATCGATCGTAAAGTTAACCATTTCAACCCACACCATTCACATATGCAAATGCCGATAAATTTCGAGTTTTCTAAGCATTTTACCCAATCTTTCCTGAGAGAAGATAGAATTCTGCCTGTATCTACATTTTTTGGTGCTCGAATTGAGAAAAATCAGGCTTCCCTCTGTTTGCCATGATTTTCTCTAATTCTGACACATTTGATAAGAGCCTAAGGAAAAAACTAAACAATTTGACTACTATGTATACCAGAATTTTTATACAGATTCATATACAGAGCTCAGGAACACAGAGATGTCCGTAATTTGGTACAGCAAAGCTTTTCCCCCTGGCCTGAATGTTCTCCATTAACTTACCGTTTCTTCCCCTCCCCGCCACCCTCCCAAAGTCACCCCCCTCGGCCCACATCCAGCCCCCATCTGAGATAGCCATATATACACATACATATAAAAAGAATACAATGTAACAGAGTAATGATGATGGGCGGGGGGCGACTAAGAGAAGGGGAATAATTGGAGAGGAAGGAAATCATAACATTGACAGTCAATCACATTTTACATATTGAAACATCAAACCAATGGCCATCGATTACACGGTTTCTACTGCATTGAAACTTACAAGGGAGCCCCGTGATCCCTGCAGTCACTCACCACAGTGGATTTCGCACCTCCAATGCCTCTCATTCATTGTCCGATATTGAAGAAGAAGAAGGTGAATAAGTTTAATAATGCTCTGGGTTTCCCCATAAGAGCAAAAAATAGAAAATACATATAACATTCTGCTATGAGCGAAAAAAAAACACGAAAATATATACACCTGGCCAACATCTCACAGTGATGAAAAACAAAAAAATTCAGTCACAGATAATTAACACTAAATACAATGGAAAATATTATACATAAAAATGGAAAATATAATATCAATCACAGAGAGATAACAAACAATCATTTCTCCGATCACTTTGGAAACAAAATCTATAACAGGATACATATTTCTATTACTGGCATATATGCTGCTTATGGTAATAATTAAAAAGTTTTTCCTTCAAAACAGACAGCGAGGAAGGAGTTTTTATAGATATTGGCAAGGTGTTCCAGAGATTAGAACCAGAGATGAGAAATGATTTACGGTAGGTATGTATTTGTCCGAGGTATTGCAGTGACAAGGCGTGGCTAGCATCGCGCAACAGTTCGCTCACCATTCCTCTCCCACTCATCCAGAGCATTCTACTACAAAAACAATTTAGCAGAAGTCCTTCATCAAAATCTCGGGGCAAATCCAGGGAACTTTGGGCTGGCGTAGAGCCGCGGAGCCGTGGCGAAATCACCGAGGCGATATACATCTTATCACGTCCAACACGGAGTGAGTCGGACCTTTTCAAGTCGCGCCAGACGAAGAGTAAGGGAAAGAGAGGACTATGCTTATTAAATTATAAGCAGGAGAGTTCCTCTCAATTGCAAATTTAAATCAAATTCTTCGATCTCTAAGAGACATAAGAATTCCCACGTACAGAGTATAATTTCAGACGATGAAATAAAAACAATACAGCCGCAAAAGTGCCACAAAATTTCCTTTAATCCATTTTTTTTCTTTATTAACACACTGAAATATCAGAGCGACGAAAGATATTACCTCTTTTGGCGTATAAACATGGACAGGTAATTTTAAATACGTAGACGATTGACATGAGAAAATATCCACCAGGACCGGAAATCAAACCACGGACCATTGACTTGCATTTCGCAATGGCGCACATTACCACACTACTCATGCTTCCCATCAAAAAATGAAATCTTCTTAAACCCATAACAGCCTCATCCAGGGAAAGTGGAAATAGTGATAGGAAGGAAAAGAGTAATGCACTACAAGACACAAAACTTTCCAAAAAATAATTTCGTTTCGAAAAAAACTAGTTAGAATATAGGCTTAAATTTGTAAATTAAAATACCACAGTTTGGATGGAAAATAAATGAAACGCAGAAACTCACAGCTAGAAAAGCATGGTGACCAGTCACTCCAATCATATACGACACGAACATCGCGCAGTGAATGATAGATCACATAGTTCACGCGGCATTATTAGACAGCTTGGCATGAAATTCGGGACTTCCCATCCACGGAGAGAAAGGGGGTCCTCCGTCAAAAAGTCTAAATCATACAATGAAACGACAGTTTGGAGAAATAAAACGATAAGTTGGGCCGATATTTCTCAAGGTACGATTCTATAAATATTAGATATTGTTTTACGCCGCACTCTTCTCATAATCACATAAGAAAATGCGCCAAGTGCAGACAATACGTGCAGAAAAGACGAGGCTCTCCATTAATAACGAGACAGCTAATGATAACTGAAGATCAGCTTGCTTGCGATTGAATTTTACGACAAAGCGCAGGAATATCTAGAAGGGTACAGCACCTGAAGCGGAAAATATGGAGTGTAAGACTTAAAGAATTTGCTCCATGAATACGAAATTTAGCATAAGATTAGAGACCGATTATGAATTTGTGATATTCCAAGGGATAAAGCATGGCTGGCCTTTCACCAGCCATCGACCCAATGACCTGATCGTTAATAT
This sequence comes from Ceriagrion tenellum, assembly GCA_963169105.1. Taxonomy (NCBI): domain Eukaryota; kingdom Metazoa; phylum Arthropoda; class Insecta; order Odonata; family Coenagrionidae; genus Ceriagrion; species Ceriagrion tenellum. Next base: position 159,550,251 of record OY720636.1, read on the forward strand.
TCTGAGCACATCCAGTAAAAATTCATTATTTATTTATTCAACGAGGAGATTTTTAGGTCGAACCGTGCAATTTCCTCTGAGAGTGATACAAACTACGATACATTTTGGTTTCGTCCAAGACGTTAGGTTAGGGCATGTTTTCAGCGTTGGTTTTCTTCCTCAAAGGGCCTGCCGTAGTTTCCATCCCACCAACGGTCAACGAAATGTAGCCGACCAATAGCAATAAAAAACTCGGATCCCCTGAACGTAACAAGCGCATCAGACAATTACAAATTCGATTGTTAATATCACAATATGGAGGGGTAGCGTGACACATTGGGCTGAAAGTTGAAAATATATTTTGTTACTGCAGCGAAAGCTACACGCGGGAGAGAATGGACTAAAATAAGCGATGGACCCCTTGAAGAAGATCGGTGGACAAATGTATTAGCTTACCAAAACGGCAAAAGAAATAATAAATATAGAGCCCACATTGAGGGATTAGGAAGGCAAAGAAAAGGATGGAAGGCTGTGTCAACCGATCTGGGGATCTGAAAAATATCCCATGAATATCAAATAAAATGCAGACTTGACTTCCTCCAGGGGCCTCCAAGCGAACGTCAAACCCACAGCAGGATCGGTATGACATTTGTTCATCGGGAAACATAAGGTCGAGTTGTGAATAACAATCAAATGTTCATCTCCTCAAGCGCAAGGGATTCATTGGTGCGACTCCATCTATTGGCCACACGTCTATCTTGGAATTACCTTAACATCCCACATATCGTGGGGATTACACCTGCAGAACATATGCGGCACAGCATCAAAGAAACTAGGTTTTGTTAAACGTATAATAGGAAGGTCCTTGGATGAAAAAGAAAAAGAGAGATGCTACTTCGCTCTGGTTAGGCCACACCTCGAATATGCCGCGAGCATTTGGGACCCTGGTCAAATAGATTTAACCAAAAAAATTATTAAACTTTAAGGAAAGCAGCGCGCTTCGTTAAAAACTGCTACGAGCGTACATATAGTGTCTCACAACTTTTAGAGGGATTAAGGTGGGAGCCTCTAGAGACTCGGAGGCAGCACGCTATGCTTAGGTTGCTTGATAAATTCAGAACTTATTTTTTTCAGAGCGACATAGAGAATATTATCATGACTCCTCACTAGATCTCTGGGTCTGAAAGATGCGATAAGATAAGATAAAATAAGATAGATACACTGCCGAACAGATAGGTACAAAAACTCGTTCTTTCCGCGAACAATAAGCTACCACAATAAAAACTGCGCTCCACGAAATACACTCCTATAAAACATGTCACCATTTCATCTCCAAAAACGTACACCTTTACGGCTGGTGACCTAACACCCCCTGCCACACCCAAGCAGCGGCTCGCGGGGTAGAATGTAGATGTAGACTCTCCGCTCCCTTAAGGCACGCCAAACCCGCAGTAGTCCTTTACCTCAGCCCCCCTCCCCCCTCCCCTCCCCCCCCTCGCTCTCACGGCGCACGGGGAGGAGAGCTCTTCACACGCTGCCCGTCCGAGGGGGGGTTGGGAGGTGAAGGAGGAAAGGGGGAAGGAGGAATGGAGGGAGGAAGGGAGCGACCGCTTTCGGAGGAAGTGAAGTCGGATGAGCGCAGAAGAGAGCGTGGGGATGCGAAGGAAGAGTGGGAACGAAGGAGAAAGACTGAACGTTACGAGCGAGCATATATATGACGGCTTCCCAGATATGCGAGTGTTGGAGAAAATCGGAGTCTCGTAGCGTTTGATTTTAAAAGGGTGGCTACTGATATCCAATTTTTAAATTCCTTCATTTTTCCCTGATGGATTTACCAATTCCCCGACCAATCGCCAAAAAGTTTTATTGGAATATTTTTTCTGCTGAATTAAATCTTCTACAGCACCTTTAAATTTTCTAATCATCGTCTCGTATTTTTAGAATTGCAAGTATGTATTTACAATAAGCTAGTGTGCCCCGGCTACATCTCGACCCGAGTCTCGGAGGTTAAAATACAATGCGAGGTAATTCTTTTCGAACAACACAGCCTCGGATTCCTCATGTTGAGCGTAATACAATTTGATCATGAATTTCAATACAACTAGGCAAATGTTGCAATAAGGTTACACAAAAGGGATACAGTGTACGTCTGATTCACAACTAAATAACTAAGATTCGCAATTAATACGATTCACGACAATATTTCACGAATTGATGGCGCTTATTCCATGCACGTCAGCGACGGAATTTAGTACCAGTTGGTGAAATAAAGGGCAGAAAAGACTGGCCGATAAACGTAATGGTAGAAAAATAATGAGGACTCCTATTCCAGTTTCTCCCTGACTGTTACGAGAATTCCCAGACTTTTCCGGAAATTCAAAATTCCCTGATAATTTAAGGTATTCCCTGACGATCGCCACCCTGTTTAACGAATACACAACCCAGCGTTTTCGGAAACATTTCGGGGGAAACATGCATTTCGCAGAGAGGAGCGAAATTGCCAGGCCACACGTCGACCGCGTCGATGCGAGACAAACGCTGCCCTGGCTATAACACGGGGTGGTCTTACGGGTATAAGTAAACGGGCGTCAGTTAGACCTTCACAATTAGCCGTCTCGTGCGGACGAGCACGAAAGTTGGCGATATTGTACCGGAATCCATGCGCTTGACTTCACACTCGGGACTCCAGTGAACTTCGAGCTCCATTCAACGTGGTGTGAAAGATGAAACGAGGAACGACACGCGCTCTTCCAGCAGGAAGGGCTCGTCGACAGGTGACACCCTCCCTCCACTCGGCCCTCTAAAAGGCACACTATCGCCTTAAGGCGAGCGGTAGTCGCGCGAAGCGGGGAGGGTGCCGCTCCCATGGACTTGCCGAAAGGTTTCGCCAAAGGAAGAGAATTGTACGCTCTTCCTCTCTGTACCGTGGTCTTGAGCGACGAGGAAAAGAGTTAAAACAAGAAATTGGTAAAGAAATAAAAAAAAGGACCCATTACTCATTGGAGTTGCCGCACAGTGAACTAAAATGGAAAACAGCTTGTATTCCACGGCCTTCTGGGAAATACCCTTCCCTTAAGATAATGATAATTATTTATTCCACTCCAATAAGAAATACAAAAATAATAAATTAAACAGAAGAGTGAAATTAAGGCACCCCTGATGGAAAGTTCCTGTGATGGGGTTGCCATTCCTCGGATATGGCGTTTTTCGGCAGTTAATTGGAAATATAACAAAATAAAATATACAAAGGGCTATTCAACTAAACATACAAGTAGTGTCCTTGCACAATATGAAAATATCATCTCATCACACAGATGTTACAATTTATCTTAAGTAGTATATATTTCAGTTAATTACAATTAATAGAATGCAATTCATATGGAGAAAATCTACATAAACTCTATGGAATCCGTTTTTACGTCATCACTACATCTCGTATATATGCCTCCCCCTCCTCCACCGCTCCCCTACTAATCTAGGCATTTGGGGCACGACACGATTTCATTCTTTGATTTCATTCTATGGTTCTTTCTCAGCTAAGTAGTGATAGGCTAAGGTTTATTTTTGTGCCCTCCGCGATTATAGAAAATTCTTAAAACTTTGTTCACATATAAGGGCCTAACTGGAAGAATTTTTAGCCTTAAAAACAATGGATAATAAGACTCCATCCGAGGAGTACGTAGAATCACCTGTAGGATTTGGTTTTGGGCAACTCTTATGGGCTGAATATTTGTAAAATAAAAGCCTCCCCAACAGGATATGCCGTATTGTAGTCTTAAATTAATAAGAGCAAAGTAAACGGTCCTCAAAACCGAAATTGGGCACATGTACCTGACCAAATACAATTTCCTCATTGCAATGACCAACTCAGATTTCACTTTGATTTTAACTCGTTGCTCTAATTATAGGATCAGAAACAATGCCGCGATGAAGAGAGTCGAGTCTGTGCTGAGTTATGGATACGACTTCAGTTATGCGCCAAGATTTACATATATGTGTTCTCTTACAAAGAAGACGAGAGTCGATGGACCCAAAAAATCGTCCGTGTTAGAGGTTTTCATATAAGAGACTCAAATTGGAGGGGGAGAGAGAGAGAGAGAATTAAAAACCTTGCTTGCGGCCTTAATTCAGAAAGCGTATTTTCACCAATATTTCCGGAAGTGTGATCAGTGTTCAAGAACGGACAACAGCTTTCGAAAAATGCACATGCATTGGCTGAAATAGGAGCAATTATGTCTTACGTAACTTAGTCTTCCAGGAATTTCCAAAGAACTCAATACCAGCTTCTCAACGATTTTGAGAGCCGTTATCAAGTGGGTGGAAATTCAATGATGAAGTTTTCTCAAAATATTGCCAAGATGCAGCAAAACTGTATGTTCACCTTTATCCGTGGTATTACATGCCACCACTGTGCCTATAGAATTAATGTATGGAGCAGGCACAGTCGATTCTCCCCATTAGTCAGATCTCTGAGAAGACCTTGGAGGCACGAAACAAGGACGTAAGAAGATATCGGGAGCAACTAACAACGAAAATATCCATATTGGACACGAATCATGACTTTTTCCATCGATTACTCTCAAAATCAGATCCCCTTTTAACTTGTCCTTCGGGAGTACCTCGCACGGCGTCCAGAAACATACCGGAGGAAGTCAAAAATAATCTTGTGTGCGAGCAAAAAAGTGAAGGAGATGAAGAAATGATGTCCTCAGACGATTTTAACTTAGAAAATGAGGCTGAATGAGATGATGTTGCGTTTTGATCATGAATGGTCAAAGAAATTTCGGCTATATTATTTTTCTCCTTTTCTTAGGCTAAAATGTGCCCAAATGTAACATTCAAGACCAATCCATTTATCTCAAAAATATAATTATTTTATTTCCAATATGTTTATGCAATGATTTTTTTCATAAAACTAAAGAATCGTTTCTTTTCACTGACATCCTTAAACTATAATTTTAGCTCACCTCTGGGTGCATGTAACCCGCACCACTGATTCCATATTTTCAGCTCCTGTTGCCCCCCAATTCCGACTTTACGCTCCAAATCACCCTCAAAACGATCAAATCGAAAGAAGCAGCTCTTATTTTGCCATGATTAATAACAACTGACATACTTTGTCACTTCCACAGACTTTTTATTGACAGACGACCGACGATCGACAAGAGACGAGGTGACTTTATACCTGAAATATTACATTGTGTGGAAAAGGGATGGAAGATGGACGCGTACGAACAGCGGTCAATTGTCCTTGCAAGTGAATCTAAATGGCTTCTCAATGATATCACCTTCTCCAACCCATTATATTATGCATCACACTACCCCCCCTTCCTTCCACTCACCCCTCTCCTCTAAAAAGTCTGGACTTTATATACTGGCTGTGTAGAGATTATTTGTACCTGAAGATGGCTTAACAGCCGAAACCGGTCGTCTGCCAATGAAAAGCCTGTAGAAGTCACAAAGGGTGTCAATTGTTATTGACCCTCAAAACGATTCATTGACGTCTTAGATTACACAATTCCAAAAAATTGGCAATCACTTCCCAACGACACGGCTACAGGCTACAGTTTAGGCCAGCTTTTTTCGATTTCAGCCCACTGTGTAAGGTCGTCTTTGAAATTCAAATTGCCGCCATTTCGCTACCGGCCGGCAAACCCGTCGGCTCAGAAGACATTCACAAGAAACTAGCTTACTCACTATGTATGTAGTATGGGGAGTGTAGCCTTATGGAAGTGGACCTCCCCATTCTCTTCCCTGGTTTCGCCTCCTCCCACCGCCCCACACTGCTCTCCCCACATGGTCTACTGATGCTCATTACGGGCGCGCGCAGGAAATGAAACCGCTCACCCACGGATCTCAATCTCCACCAATTAGGCACGAGGATCATCCCGTTAATTCACGGGTCAATAAAAAGACGGTGGGAGTGAATGGGTGCCGTGTTTAATGGCGAGGAATGAGGAACGGAGGAATCGTCGGGCGCAGGGGCGCGGGGGGGAGGGGGAATTCCCCCCCCCCACCCGGAACAAAAGGGGAAGAGGTGCGGGAAGAGGTACGGAACGGGCCTCCACCGCACAATGGTCCCAGTATATGGAACAATGGGACACGGTAAGAAATATAAAGAATTCAGGTAAATCTTTAGTGCAGTGTTTGGATAGAGTAAGTGATGACGCATCAGAATTAGAAGATCCTGAACCGGTATCAAGTACCTTTACTGTTAGAGGTAATATAAGAGAACGCTCATGTGAGGTATGCATTTTATTAATAATCGAAAGCCAAATGCGCGTTAACTTCGGAGTCGCTTACATAGAAGACTGTTGCATCGATTGTAATTCAAAGAACTACACTCATCTCCGGAAAGTATGTACTATTTATATTGTCAAGTAAAAATCTATTGTTAAGTTGTCATTGTATGCTATTTCAAATTGAAAATCATGAAAATTAGAGAACATTAATCCGCGAAATACAATTAAAATTAGTGAAAAGTTCACTCATTCCAAGAGATTCCATTAAAAATATATATAGTGAAGTGTAACTAACATCACTAAGTATACTAAAAACTTATAAGTGCATGCCGATATTTGCCTAAATTAATTTTATGGTGCTATTTGCACTAAATAAAATCTATTCGCACAAATATTGCAAAAAATGAAATCCGCAAGTTTTCAAATTTAATGGAAAGATTCAATTGTTTTGGCATCATATTCGTATTCAGCGACCCCGGAAACAGAAGCAGCAGTCTCACTAAAGACACACTCGGAGCAGATGAAGGAACTTTGCCCGCCATCACCTGCCTTAGATGTGGGCGAGTATTCACGGAATTGGCCGCTGTCCATGAATGTAGAAGGCAATAGAAAACCAGAACATTCCTACACTCAGTGGATGTAGCCGCGCGTTTGCACACTGCATGATGGAACTCCTCCCGTAAAACATCCCTCGATCGGATCTTGAACAGAGGAATACAGAAAAAGGCACAAGATCTATAGGTGATAAGAATGGGTAAAAGACGTGGAAAGTGAGATCCCAGAGTGTCGCGAAAAATAGAAAAACACGGCGACGCAGATGACAGGGTTGCGATCAGTTATGCCGAGAGCGAGCGAGAGAAAATAGGCTGAAACAGCTTAAGGAGCGGCAGATACTGAGTAAAATACCCTTCAGGCTTACAATAGACAGCAGAAGGAGACTAAATCCTGAAGAGGAAATGGAAAGAAAACTGAAGACAAATTGCCCGTACAACGAAATATTAAGCTCACAAAAATAGAAGCAGATATAACGTGTGCAGCCAATGAGCAAATCCATACGCCGACGTTAAGCCACGTTCAATATTTACGGAGATATATAAGATTAAAATAGCCGTAATTTCATATTTTTTCACGTGACAGCGAAACGAAATCTGATTGGTGTGACATTTTTACTGAACGAGAGACGAAAGACGAGAGAGCACGGGAAGAACGGTAGAAGAGACCGTATTTTAAGAAGATATTTTACAGTAAACTACCAAAATAGTGTTCAGTGGGTTTACAAAAACTTCATCAGACAATTTACCCAAAGTGGATATGTATATGGTAGCGTTTTTTATGGAGGAAGCGAAAGTTCATCTAATTTAAGTCCACAGTTTTCTTCTTAAGACCTCATTTTGTTGTTTATCATCTTTGGTTCATACCACTTCGGGTACTGTTATCCACAATTTAGGCAGGTTTGCTTCATAATTATGAATACGTAAAACTTTTGCTGCAACTGTAGCAGAGAACATCGTGTTATGTGAATAAATCAAACATTGTCCGAATTCTTGCCCACGTTTAAAGGTTTTTCATTTTACACTTTTACGACTATTGTAATGATGTCTCATATTTATTTGTACTACTTTACTTCCGTGTTTTAAGTTATATTCACGGTAAATTCAGGCCTCGTTGATGAAGCGTACATCTGAAGTTCACCAGAATTTTAAACAATGACATTAAATCTAAATAAACATTCACAGTAACTTACGACTGGAATATTCTTAAATTTTAGTGATATGTTCTTCACTTAAAGCGTTAATCACATATTACCTGTAGATGATGTCTCTAAGTGTATTCTCTGCCATGGAACTGCCAACGAACGAAAGCCCAGATCTAAGTCCTCCTGGAATGGCTGTATTCCAAGTATACACTGACGCCTGTCAATTGTATAACTGAATAATTCAGCGATAACCAATGATCACTTTTATGACTTCATTTAATTATTTACTCATTTGTCTCAGAGTGAATTTGATTTTGTTTTTTATTGCCGGTTTGTTAACATGTTTTCATTAATTTGGATGGAATGTCATAGTGGTGTAAACAAAAAAATAAGGGGGTTTGTTAGAAGAGAGGACATCTTGCAAGGAGGCTGATGTGTACGAATTGAATTGAACTAGTGAATTAGATACTGAATGCATAAAAGTAAAATGTGCAAAGGGATTTAAGGAATTCCATTTTAATCGCTTTGAAACGATACCACAATGAAGATGAAGAAGTAAAAATTACACTCGAAAGTTGGAGAGCGAAAGAAGATGGAGATGGATAAAGTATCTCGGGCTTCACGCGGGGAATTGCCGAAAGAAAAGAAGACGCTCATGATAAGGAGGAGCCAGCTGACGAAGTGGCCAAAGGTGAGGCTCAAAACGACGCAGCCGAAGAAGAGCGGACACCACAAACCGACGTGCGCAGGAGTTGAACGCTGCAATATCGGCACATCCCCTCATCACGCACGATGAACTCATTACAAGCAAACGGAAGAGGAAAAGTAGAAGGGTAAGTTCCACGAGGGAGACAGACCAATGCAAAGGGCAAACAAAGAAAAAAGACAAAAGGACTCGAAATGGTAGAGAAAAGACTGGAGGACTAAGTTTAACCACTTGTAGGAATGAAACACATGATTATGACGATACCATTCATAATGGATTCGAAGTAGCGGTCATTAAATAACCAGAGTGGAAAGTTAGCTTTTGACGCAAACGACCTAACTGAATAAATAAACAGTCATACATTCAAATACACCAATTCCAAATTATGCCAGGTCGGTTCCTCGGAAAACCAAGAGATATCTCAAAACGGCATTCCGAATGAAATCTCCCTTGAGAAACATTGAAGGAGAAATAGTTTATAACAATCAATCCAGAAAGTTGACATAATTTGAAACTACGCACTCACCAATAACGACAATTTCCTAGAAATAAATACTCCAAGTAACAACTCGAGGACAATTTACGCCATTAAGGTAGTCCGAGAGAGATAGTTCCCTAGTCATAATAGAGACCATATTCGAATTATACGTTTTAATTGCACCAGCTGTGGGACACATCCATTAAATATCGCATCATTAGTGGTGCAATAATATAGTTTTATATGATAGAAATTGTAAGTAATCAAATGAAAATATCTAAATGTCTTTAAATTGACTCATTTTTTTCACGCGGTACGTTTGAAACTCCATCAAAGGGAAGGTATATTGCGATTTCTAGGAATTTACTTCGGTGACAATATGATCAATTTTCAAAAATAGTTTAGAAAACATACAAACTACACGTTGTTAGTTTTTTAACGACATCTAAGTGTTAGAAATACCTCATTTTGTACACAATGTCTCCCTGGAGTGCATACACGTACCATTTCCCATATAAAAGGGCTGGTCTATTTTGGCAAATATCTTCGAAAGTAATGTAGTAAGGGGTTGAATTTTTGGTGTCATTGGAAGGGTGAGATATTTTTCTTCAAAATGAGACCAAATTCATCAATTTCTTTGTAAAATGATATTTCGCTCAAACTACCTAAAGTCATTTTCGGCAAACGATTAAAAGAATGTAAATAATAGATTCCGAATGGGGAAACACAAATTCCACGTTCGACGCTCTCAACTGAAATGCCTTCACCTTGAAATGTATTCTTCTCGTGTCCGAATCGAATCGCGTATATACTTCGAAGCCCGTGAAATGGTGGTCGTTACTCGAAGCGACGACGGAGGGAGGAAGGAGACGAGGGCAACACCCTTTCCCGTCCCAGTAACTCACCATCCTCCGGGGAAAAGAAGAAGAACTGATTTCGCGATGGCCCCTGATACGGCTCCCACTCCCCCCAGCACCTACCGCTCCCTCCCCAGGTCAATCAACCTGGCATCCACGCGCGCGGTGAGTGTGCCGGACGGAAAAACGCACACAGCGACCCCCATCCACCCTTCCTCCCCTCCCCCAAGCAATCGGCGCCCACAAAGCGATCTCAGGAGCGAACCCTTTTCCGACTCTTTACTCTTCAAAACGCAGCATGCGCTCTGCGACCTCTCGCCACCACTCACACAGAACGCACTGACTGACAGACAACGGGAAAGATCACGATGACATCGTCATCTCATGGATTCCACAATTATATTTACCTCAGTGAACAAGGCGACTCCAGTACATTCAATATTATTGACGAGAATAATTAACTCGACTAGCAGGCAGCTAGCCTGCTCACTCCGTGAGCAGGGGTGTGTACCCGCAGGGGGTAAGTGTCCTAGTCTAAAAATAACTCCTCGGTGAAAATGTTTTTTTTTCATTCTCTGTTCTCCTTTGTTGTTTTTAAAGCCATTTGAGTAGAAGAGCACTGTGGGTTTCTTTTGTTTCAAGCTTTACACTCTTCCACTCTCTCTTTTGGCCTTTCTCCCTTGTCACTGTGTTTCCCAGCATCTGGTTGTTGCAACCACAACCCAAAAATATAACTCACACCTTTGCGCGGCTGGTGGCCTAACAACCCCTGCCACACGCCCAAGCAGCCACTCTTTTGGATCCAATTTAAACTAACTAAATACACTCCTTTTAATTCATGTCTCCATTTCACCTTACAATTATCTTACACCTTTGCACGGCTGGTGACCTAACACCACCTGCCACACGCCCAAACTATAATAATAAAAAACGACTACCAAATCACGAAGACAGAGATTCCACATTCAACGCACCAAACCTCACTCTTCCAGCTGAAAAATTGACAGAGAAAGAAACAAAACGGATACAGAATGACTGACACGCTACAAAATTAATATATATAGATAAAAGGGGATCTTGCGACAACACAACTTTCGAATCATTCGGTAGAAACAGATATCAATAACTTAACCGAAAAACTCAAAGGTGAGCATGCGATGAAAAATGGGAAATTCGTCAGAAGAAGCTCATCGCACTGGCATTTAGGTTTCCATCAGGATGCTCCTTACTGGGGCCTGAACAACAATTAAACAGGGGGTAACACAAGGCCGTTTAAAGGGCCACTTGAAACTATTTTCGCAACGTTATCGCCTCGTACTCATCCGCCCAAGGTTTCGAAGAAGGCACTCCACCGCCGAGAGGTCCTCCGTTGAATTCCCTTAGAGGTCGCGACGAAAACTAGTTATCATAATGTATATACAAGGAAAAGCACAATGACAAGAACATTGATCAACAGGTTTTCATTTATTTCCAATACTCTTCATCATGCAAAAGAGACGTTAATTCATCACAAATACCGAAAACAATAATGCTGACCATTTATGATTCATGGAATTGGCCAAGAAGCACGTTTTTTAGATTTTCTCAGAAGTATTAACATAAAAACTAAAAAAGTAAAACTTCAAGCATAAATTATTGCCATTCGCAATCATAGCAAAACGGGAGTCTATGTTTACAAATTATGAGGAACAATACGCTAAGTTTCAACCACAGCATTCACTGAGATCAAAGCTCTAAACAAACATGTTCGGATGCCTCTTTCATTAAAAGTCAAAAATGTCAATGTCAATATCCAAAGTTCAATTTCAATATCCAAAGTTATTTCCCGACAAGCAACCATCACGGCTGTTCTATAATGCAAGGGGTGAATTTTATCTGATAAACAATGTTTACCGCAAGTATTGCCGAACAAATAACTGACCTCCATAAATATCTAACCTCTCAGGGAACGGTGCTCCAAATCCAACGGAGAACATCTTCGAGAATACGAGACTAACTTCAGTTTACACGCACTTCACGGGTACTTCTCGTATTCTTCCCAAACTTACAACTTCGGGTGCCCTTTCGCGCTTGAAAAGGTCAAACTCATCAGTAGTTTCTGTATTAAAGAGAGGGAGACTTAAAAGATTATTTAAAGAGTATGCATTCTTAACGAAAAGGGAAACTCGCAGAGATCAATTTCATTTGAATAAACGAAATCATCCCGTAAAAGAAATAAAGTGCACTCCCAACTTCATAAAAATGGCATTTTTGTTCTCCTACTCCAACAAAAATATTGCTCAACAGCTTTCATTTTGGTTCTACAGCAAGAAAATCTAGCAATATGAGGGACATTAGCTACGGAGCCATCTAGTTCCTGTGGTGCGGCTACACGAAGAAAGAAAATAATTCAGGCATTCAGACATTCGATCCCTGCTGTACCACTTTCATCTGTCATGGCAGATATTGCCTATTAAAAATTCATTAATCATAACATAACTAGGGCATGTCTGGGAGAGACCAAGACGAGTTAGCATTGCAATTGACCTCGTGCAGGAGATGAAGAACACGGCATTCAAATTGGCTGATCAACGTACGTAGTCTCCCCTCGCTAGTGGTAAAGAGCACTAACACAACACAACAAACGGCTGCCAGACGAAGTGCTGCCAATCCGTAGACTGACATTACTCGTAGACGGAATCGTAGCTCAATCAACGCTATCTTATATGCAATGCATTTCCTTTTTTTGTTATTAGCTGCCATTTTCTTCTCCTTAACTATTCAAAACAATGATCGGCAGCGTAAACATTTTGTTCCTATGTTTAGGCAGTAATAAAATAAAGCCGTGAAGCTAAACACCGTTTGCTATAAATGCTTAGAAATCTAGCTAAATGCAACCGACTGCACAGCCTACTGTATAACTCTCCGGCAATAATAACTGCTGAGTTAGCTAAACTAAGTCAGCAGTTTAACCTGCGTAGCCTACACGCTTTTTTTCAGTGTAACGTTAATGTAAACGTAGACGGATCCGATTTGCATTTCACTCCACGAGCACACCACGGTAAAATAATCAAGATCTAGGCGATGGCGGATATCTTGACCTCGATAGTAAAAGGCTTGAAGAAAAAATTCTGAACATTAGCGAGTATTATCAACAGCTATTCTCACGATTACTGGAAGGCGAGGGCATGAAGAGGAGTAAACTAATGTGGACACGACTTGGAAAATATGAAAATCCCTAGACAAGGGTAAGGTAGCAACGGGGATCTCCGAATCGAGAAAGGGTTCGAATTCTTCGCTCACCACAACTTCCACAACAACACGTCACTCAGCTGGCGACGCGACACGCGGACCTGTTTCGCGGCGACGATATGTGGCGGGCGCGCGCCACATGACGCATTTATGCGGTTCGGCGGAAGGCACCCTCGTCCAGGGGTGCGTTCCGAATCGCGCCCACGATGCTCTTCAAAGCCATTTGCCGAACGGTGCTTTGAAGCGCTTCGCAGCGGCCCCGGAGCGAGAATGCTGCAAGTTTCCACCTCGCACCAGGCGCATCAAAAACTCCTGATGCGTTAGATGCAAAAACGATGGTGGCGGTAATTTGAGGAAGTTTCATCGCAATATTGAAGCGAAGGAAAGTGATGAAGCGAGGCGTAACGGGAGAAACGAACCACTGAAGCTCATTATAAGAATGTGAAGGACAAACATAGTTGGAAAAGGTAATGAACGCATTTCTAGCGTCTTAATATACCTCCCTTGCAATTTATTTTCAAAATAATGGAATTGACTCTTTTGAGGTTCTTCCGTTAATACACCACACTCATCCGAAGAAAACAATCCGTAATGTTATGCCTCTCTCCGCACAATGCCTTATTAAATTTATGGCTGAATTTGGTTGGCAGTCATAGCGTTGCGGCTCCGGCGTGCTCCGGCGGCTAAGTCCATTTCGCACATTCTGTCGGCCAATACGGTACGCATTCGTTCCATCAACGTAATTTATTGCCTTTCATCGTTGTAAATTGTGCTTAGTTAAGTGGAGAGAGTCGATGAACACACAAACGTTGGTTACTTGTTTATTTACATCTGAGTAACTCGGAATCGCACTCCGCCAGTTCCTTACAGCGACTTGGATACAATGTACAGTGGCGGAAGAAATAAACGCAAAATGTTTCGCGAGCCAGAATGTGGCATTCTTGGAAACTTCTAGAAGCAGCACATATTACGAAAGACTGGCAACACTGAGGCAGACATTGTCTACCGCAAATATTTCAAATCCGCAATTGAAACCAAATTTTTCGGAGCCCAGAACTTAATCATTAATCGCCTCTTTTTCGAGCTTTCTTCTCATATTATTCGCGCATTCAGTCGTGGTGTATCGCTGTTTATGTTTGGCATGTTTCTTAGATGGAAAAATAGCATTTTAACAGAAAGACTGTCTATAAAAAAATATGCACTACCAAACAACTCAGAATATAAGCTAAAATCTTCATCTGCTACCACCAACGGATATTTATTGCGGTCGACTTTCCCAGGACCTTTTGGATTACGCGTCCTGTGTCTCTTTCACTGAAATAATAGAAATCGAGATTTATTCGCAACAAATGTTGATACAAAAAAGACTTAATTAAAATAAGTATAGTCTACAATACGTAATTTTTCAACGTTTTCATTTTGTGGATTGATGAAGTTCCGATCTCAAAACGGATATTTATTAATGAATCGTTCATGGCCCAATATAAAAGAGTCCTCAGGTCGAAGAGTCCAGAATGGGATTAAACTATGAAAACATACTCATAATAAAGCGATTAATAAATACTGCGAAATGCTTCCCAAGTATTACGGCCTGAGAGTGAATAGGGGCGTATGAGCGCGGGGAAGAGGCGCGGTGTCATCGCGGGGAGGCCTGGGGGGGGGGGGGAGGAGGAAGAGGGGGCGGGAGGGCGAGCGGCGGCCCTTGAACTGCTCTACGCCACGCGGCGGGTGCCACTGGACCGAAATAGAGCGCTGTGGGGCGGGGGGCAGGGTGCGGGGAAGGAGACGGAAAATAGGATACGTGGGAGATCATCCTTGGTGAGATGGGGCGCCGTAGGGAGGTGGGGGGAGACTGTGGGAGGGGGAGAGGGGGGGGGGGCGAAGGAGAGAGGAGGTGTCCACGGCCGCAAGGGGCCGGACCCCGCGCGTCAACAGGCCCGCGAGCGAAGACACTGCGGTGATCGGGTCGCTATTTTCACGAGGAAGGAACTGAAGGTTGTCCGAGCGAAAAATCATTTTACTTAGAAATCAATGATTTTGGTCTCATTTTAAATAAAAATATCTCACCTATCCAACGACACCAAAAATTCAACCCCATGCCACATTACTTTCGGAGATATTTGCCAAAAAAATACCAGGCATTTTGCATGGGCAATGGGCGTGTATGCGCTCCAGAGAGACATTATTTACAAAATGAGGTCATTCTAACACTTAAATGTCGTAAAAAACACTAACAGCGTGTCGTTTGCATGTTTTCTCAACTATATTTGAAAATTAATAATATTGTCACCGCAGCAGGTTCTTCGGTATCACAAAAAAACCTTCCGTTTTGAAGGAGTTTCAAACGAACCGCGCGAAACAAATGAGTCAAGTTAAAGACTTATTTAGATATTTTCATTTAATTACTCACAATTTCTGTCATGTAAAACTATTTTATTGCACCATTAATGATGCAATATTTAATGGATGTGTCCTACAGCTGGTGAAATAAAAACGTATAATTCGAATATGGTCTCCATTATGACGAGGGAACTATCTCGCTCGGACTACCTTAAGTTTCCACCTGCAGCACACGCGCGAGTCCACTGAGCAACACATCATCAATAGGATGTAGATTAGGGAGCGGAGATTACAGCGCTATTTTGGAAATCATTTTCATACTGCGTTTTTAAAAATAATTACTCTTTATGCACTAATGCCAACCCCAATTACGTAGATTGCGATAAATTATAGTTTCAAATCAACGATGGATGGAACAGAAATATCACGCCTTGACTGGTGAATCTCCATCCATGCGGGACTTGAACCCGAGGCCTTGGGAGTTGGCCTGCGAGGATTCTGCCTCACCGTTACCGAGGCCGCCAGAAACATTATGGTGCCATTACTATTCCCCAACCTATAGCTATGTTGGTGGGAGAAAATAAATACTTTGTAATGTTTGCACAGAATGTACCCTTGACAATGACGCACAAGTGTTGAAACCGGTCGGGGAGGAATAAATTACAGTGGAATATTATAAAGTATTTCATTTTCTCCCACCAGCATGTTATTCCACTAAGTAGAGCCTTCAACAGTTGAACTAGTACAATAACTATGTTTTCGACGGTAATACTACAAAAACTGATCGATTCAATTCGGCCGATTGCGAATTAAATGGCTTCGATACTTCTTCGATATTCCTGCGCAATCGTATCGTTAAGTTTCCATCGATTCCCTCCTTTAATCGTAAAACTGAACCGATCACAAACGCGTGTATCACCAGAGAGATTGAGGCTGGACTACAGGGTAAATGATACCGAATACAGTTCATTCTAATGTAGTCATACTTTGGCGGTAAATAGAAATACCGATGCATCAGTCACCACAAGTACTCTTGTTTGGAGCACAAGTACATTAAACCAACAAGGAAAAGAATAATTTTTGAAACAACAGGCCATCGATAATGTTTCGTCAACTGGTTACACGAACGACGATGGTAATCGTGAAAACCAAAACATTTAAAGCACAATTATCATACGCAAATCATAAGTTCACGACAAACTTTCAATCAAACTGCGTAAGTATGGAGTTTCATCGTCAAATGACTAACTTGGAGGTGTAGCTGCGTCAATTTCTTTAAGAGGACAAGGTGACATACAGCCTCTCTTTCATCTCTACGGCAGAATGAGGACTATTCACTGCATCAAACTTTAATTATGTAATTTTTCCGAGGCATTTCCCTTCACGCGCTGAAATCTTATAATAAAATAAGTCACTACGCTCACATGTTGCGTTCGGACACCACGATAAATATCAAAACATGTGAGCACAATGACTGCGTCAATTACGACATGATTTGCCGAGCCAAAGTGATATTTCGATTTCCGGAATAAGTGCTTCGAGTCATTTCCATGATATGCTAATTGTATTGCGAAATGTACTTCATGACATCCAGGAATATTAATTCTGGAATCAATGCAGATGGGACCTGTCGACGTACAGGGAAGCCTTTCAACCAGGGATTACACCTGTGTGCCAACTCATACGTCAGCGACATATCTGAAATATGAAACGGGCATGTAAATTTTCCTTACTTCTACTCATCATGGTCAAAAATTAAGCAGACGAGTTGAAGTAACCGTCTATAAGGAAAGAGCTGGATTATTTACGAAACGTAGCAGAATATTTAGACAAAATAGCTACCCTTAGCCTCTAAAGCCTGAATTCACGCGACTTTTTGCTACGAGAACCAACTTCACTACAAAATAAATAAAATAAATAACAAGAGACTTTGTGTAACGCCACAGTTCATTTGAACGAAGCGTTTTGATACGTGTAACATTTTGAGGCGCATCATCTAGAGATAAAAGATTTTAGGCTAACTTTAAGTCTAAAAGTATTTAAACAAAAGGTATGCAATAAATTCATCCACCACAGTGGAACCAACAGTTCACAAAATATTGCGTTAAGAGTGGTAGAAAAATCCTCCTCGACTTAGATTTTAACATTTAATGATTTACAATGTCATATTCAAAGGTCACTGAATTGAACTGACATCAAGTATCGAAAAGGTCACTGCTGTAGGACACCAGGTAAACAACATTAACGATAAACGCCTCACATCGTAGAAGAACTTGAACTTACAATGCTCGTATATATGATTCAAAAATACTCTGACGGTCGCCCCAAATAAAAAGGCCCAATTCAACAGAGAAACAGAGAAGAAGAAGACTGCGTTTCCAAATCAAACATTGAAATATGACCACATCGAGTAAGTATAGTACCATCCGGTGGAAGTAAAATAATCACAATGCTTCATCGACAATCACTATACACATGGCCGGGGTCTATAAAGGGGAAGAATGCTTATTAGGTATACATTTCTTAGACGCACTTCGTTGTACCCATTGGAGTAAGATTTGAAGTACATCTACATCTACATACTACCCCGCGAGCCGCTGCAAGGGCGTGTGGCAGGGGTGGTAGGTCACCAGCCGTGGAAAGATGTAAAAGTTTTGGAGGTGAAACGGTGACATGTCCTATGGGAGTGTGTTTGGAGGAGCTCAGTTTTTATTGTGGTCGATTATTGTGCGCGGAAAGAACGAGTTTTTTTACCAATCTGTTCGGCAGAGTATCTCTCCTATTTTATCGAAGTAGTATGACTTCGATGGGAAAATGTGATTAAAGCTCAACCGCGAAATCATTATGAACCAAACAAAGACAGAAAATGTAACGGGATTCGAAATGAGCTTGAACCATTAGACGAGTAACATGGAAGTACACCCCCATACGACATATGGCCCCTTCCTCAGGATATCGAACACGCCGTGGGTCTCGCGTGAATATCCGAAGCATTATCTCAGCCCACCATTTCGACGGTCGCTTCGCAGACGATTGGAGCATGGCATGCGGGCAAGCAAGCAGCGAGGGACCATCCAGACGCATGGGCAATACGTCACGGCACGGCACTGAGGTCTCGTCGTGTTGTTAACCAAACATAGGGTGAGTGGGGGGGGGGGAGCAACGATTCCGACGCACGGTCAATGGGAATGCGAAGCACCCGAGGAATTATTTTATCGGCACCGAAACGAGCATCGGGAGGGTGATGGGCGGGAGATGTGAGAGGAAGGAGCTAGCTGCATCATTCGGGTGGTGTGGGGAGGGGAGATCGGGGGGGGGGGGGGGAGAAGCGACGCAGGCCGCATATATCGCAAGGGCGCGGACTCCGTCCAGACGACGAGCATCGATCGGGAGTCGACAGTGGGGGAGGACAGTGGCATTAAAATGGGGAGGGAGGGGGATAGGAGAGCCCTAGCCGCCTCCGCCCCCGCCGCCGTCACTTTTCCGCCCTCAGTCTCCGCAGTCCCCGCCGCCGCCAAAATCCATACCGGGGGCGCAGTGACCCACCCAAAAACCCCGGAGTTTGCGCGGGACGGCGAGCCGCTCCCCTCCCGCTCCTTCTTTTTCGCCATCATCCTCGCTTTTTTTCAGGGGAAGGAGGGCGCGGGAGGGGGGCGTAGGCGGGGGGGGGGGGGGAAGAGATCAGACGGCGGGCTAGAGGGGAGAGGAAAAGTGCGAACCGACGTCGGCGGCGTCGGGCGACGGCGGCGGAGGTCGACGACCCCGGCGCCTCCTGCCCCTCTCCTCCTCTCCTCCCCGCGCCTTCTGTTTGCGCGGCGCGGCGGGCGGGGAGGGGAATTGAGAGCGGGTGCGGAAGAAGGGGAAAAGACACAAAGGAGGAGAGGAGAGGGTTCACGGAGGCACACGTGCACGAGCAAAGGGGAAGGCGGGGATGGATTTGAGGAGAGGGAGGGAAACAAAAAACGCATTACGTCCGCTAAATGAAAAAAAATAAATTAATACGATAAAAATACCACTCCTTCACAAAGCGCAAGCGGTTGGCCTTTCGGCTCTTCGACGAGGGATCAAATATTAAGGTAGTCCGAGCGAAATATCATTTTACTTAGAAACCAATGAATTTGGTCTAGTTTTAAAGAAAAAAATCTCACTCTTCTAGTGATACCAAAAATTCATCCCCTTACCACATTACTTTCGGAGTTATTTGCCAAAAAATACCAGCCCGTTTACATGGGAAATGGTACGTGTATGCACTCCGGAGAGACATTATTTACAAAATGAGTTGTTTCTAACACTTAGATGTCGTAAAAAAACTAACAGCGTGTAGTTTGTATGTTTTCTTAACTATATTTGAAAATTAATCATATTGTCACCGCAGTACGTTCTTGGGTATTACAAAAAACCTTCTGAATTGAAGGAGTTTCAAACGCACCGCGTGAAAAAAATGAGTTAAGTTAAAGACTTATTTAGATATTTTCATTTAATTGCTTACAATTTCTGTCATGTAAAACTATTTTACTGCACCATTAATGATGCAATATTTAATTGATGTGTCCTACAGCTGGGTAAATTAAAACGTAAAATTCGAATACGGACTCGATTATGACTAGGGACTATCTCGCTCGTACTACCTTAAAAAGGCCAAATTTACGCTGGACAGAGGGCTCTTCCGGTTCATCGATATACTTCCTCACATCGGTAGCAGCTTCGATACTCTTTCCTTCGTTTCGTAAATAATCCAGCTCTTTCCTTATAGACGGTTACTTCAACTCGTCTGCTTAATTTTTGACCATGATGAGTAGAAGTAAGGAAAATTTACATGCCCGTTTCATATTTCAGATATGTCGCTGACGTATGAGTTGGCACACAGGTGTAATCCCTGGTTGAAAGGCTTCCCTGTACGTCGACAGGTCCCATCTGCATTGATTCCAGAATTAATATTCCTGGATGTCATGAAGTACATTTCGCAATACAATTAGCATATCATGGAAATGACTCGAAGCACTTATTCCGGAAATCGAAATATCACTTTGGCTCGGCAAATCATGTCGTAATTGACGCAGTCATTGGGGTTAAAAGGTTTTGATATTTATCGTGGTGTCCGAACGCAACATGTGAGCGTAGTGACTTATTTTATTATAAGATTTCAGTGATCTTCGATAGAGTGAATTATCATCAACGCCAGATGGAACACAATAGCGATGTGAACGTGTCATTTCCAAACATGTAGAGGACGATGCCACAGAGGGTGTAGGGTGCGAAAACTAAGCTAAAGCGACAGATAGAATCCGAAGGTGGCTGTGGTGAAAATGGAACCAAATTTAACAAGATGCAGTAATAGATGGTACGAACCTGATCCGTTGGGTATTACGAGGATATCCACGGAGCTTAAAACGAGGCAACTCAATATCCCCAGTGCATTGACCACCGTTAGAAGTCCTAACGGTAGAAATATCACCATCAATACGATTTGTAATCAAAACTGAATCAAACGTCGGATATACATAGATAACATTCTACATTTTTGACGATCAAAAAGCCCTTTAGAAATTAATTTCACTTTTTGAACCTTTTTGGATCGCAATTATTAGGAATAATTCCCCGAAAGAGTATTATTGATGCCAATAAATTACAAACTACGTATTTACAACGCAGAAAGGTTTCCTCAAAAATACTCATTAAATACACAAAAAATATGTTCGCAATTCAGATATTAAACTCATACTTCCAAGAACATAATTCGCAGCTTTAACCTTATTCTACTATGAATTAAGGAATTGGGAATTCTTGTTATGCGTGTTTCATAACGCACTTTCGAACACGAAATTTTATGGAATCTGGAAGAATAGCGAATTAAGAAGCTATGATGTCCTAAGCTAACCAGTTTCACTGGAAACATAATTTTGCTATATTCCATAATTGTACAGTCTACAGTTCAATAAGTTTTCACAGGCATAAGCTCACCAGTGGGGACAGAAGGATCTTGCAACCAGATTTATGGCAGTGAATTTGACAAGTGGCCTTTCCGGATCGGCCTACGCCACAATCCTTCATCTACTTCAGAGTTCGGAAGAGACTGAGTAAGAAACGAAAAAATCTATGAACGCGGAGATGATTATTGGCGAGAACATGTGAAAAACGACATTTATTCGATAGCGGTAAAACGAAACAAATTAGAAATTCTTCTCTAGATCAAATATTTTTTATTTGCCCCTCATTTTTCAAATATCCTCTGAAACTATCATATTCCTATACAACCGAAAAATTATCATTACAAAAATATAATCACACCGCCAAAGATTCTCATCTTCGTCACATATGACCTTACTTATGCTCCTACTACTGTTTCCAAAAGTTGAATTTTTTTTTGTTTATGCTGAAATGTATATTCTACTATAAACACCAATACCAACCACGGCTAGTAAAAGTACCGTTGCTGGGGAGGGATGAACAGACACACTCGTGCTATAATGTGGACACCGACATATCAGCATGTTTCGCCTTCCTCGCGTGGGAGCGGAATAAAAGAAACATGAGCCAGTAGAATTGACTATCGGCGAGCGGAGCCTCAAGATGCGAGTGCGTGGAAAGGTTTCCGCTCTCAACTGATGTCATGGACTCCACTTCCAGAATGAAATTCCGATGCTGGCAGTGGGTAGGAGAGAGGGGGGGGAGGGGAGGGAGAATGGGTGAAAGAGAGATGGAGGAGAAGGGAGGAACTGAGGAGGGGAACGCAGGGGAAGGAGAGGGAGCGGTCGAATGACATTTCCGGGGTTGCCCTTGCCTTTGACCGGAAACGGGGGCGCATCGCCCAGTCTTTTATTTTTTTCAAAAACGGCACGGCGAAATAATCGTTCAATATGAAGGGCAAGGCAAAGAATTTTGTACTGCCAAACGAAATGCATCAGTTAAAAAATAACGGTTTGAAGGTTCTATATCGCGAAACCTGGAAGAAATACAAGTTAGGAAGAGATACCGACACCCCAGAGCTGATGAGTATGGCAGGTGGTCCAGTCTGAATCCATGGACGAGAGGAATATATTAATACATACACAATCATGAAAATGATTTCAGCATGCGTACAGGCGAACAAAATAATTATATTGAACGCAATGCAAAAATCCTTTACAATGTGAACGTAACACGCTTCAGATTGCTGGTACGCCGGGACTAGCCACGCATAACTTAACGGAGTCACTCGCAATGCACAAACGTGCGAATTTCCGCTGAAGATATCCGCATCCGCCTTGACCGGGACACGAACCCAAACCCGGTGAAGGCGGATGATTTTTCCTCCACGGAAATTCGCAGACCATGCTTCAACAGTCCTCTAGGAACTAATAAATTAAATATTTTCACATGGTAGAAAAATTCGCAGGTTATAATGTGATTGAATTAAAGTAAAACTAATAACAATAAACATATTTGGCGGAGAAGGTCATTTCAAACGTAAGATACAAGTCAAATACAGGTTTACTAATAAATCGCCACTTAATGAGACAAGATACGTGGTCGGAAGAATGAGCCACAATTTCCTAAGTGTAATCAAATTCAATCAATTTTATCATGATCCTACTCACGTTCGATTGCGAAGGTGCGAATGTGATTCGAAGCCATAATTACTTCGGTTTTTCTCCAAAGTGTAGCAACTGCACAACAGATGGGGTAAATTCTAAAAAACGTAATGCAATTCAGAGGCCCATTTTTTTTAAATGCCTCGCTAACGTTGACCGTAAGATGACGCAGCCCTTGCCTGAACTTAAGGTAACATGATAGCGTGTTTCGTATGTTGCACACGACTATCGGATTCTTAACATGAGAGTTATCGATGAGAAAAGGTATTAGCATCTATTTTAATACCGAGAAAATATTTGAACGGGCATCATAAACGCGGGTCGAAATGCAACTGGGGCCTCGCCGGCATTTCTCAGACCTAATTGCTGAGACCAAACTTGACGGCGAACTTTTCCGGGAGATGGGAAACAAACAAATGGTAGCGACGGTGCACATTTTCACCCGGCTCTGTTGTGAGGTGGATTTAGAGAGCGAGGTTTGTCCCCCAAACCTTACGATTAAGTCTTGTTTCCGAAGCAGTGGACTAAAAGCATTCTCCCTTCTTCCCTTATCCCTTCCCCGGATGTTTGTCAGCTGTCAAAGGTGAAAGCGAAAGCTATCCTGGAATATTCCGTCAGAAGTCTCCCTCAGAGAAGACGGAATAAATATTAGTATATGAGGAACCAATCGGTTGCTTATGGGACTTAGTGAGTCGGCGGCGGTTTAAGGTACACGTTACTCTGCCCGTAGACTCCCGGCGGTCGACACTACGCCAGCCTACCACAGCCCTGCCGCTTCATTGGTAAGATCCGAAAGCCCCTTTGTCTCTCTTTCTCTCTAAATTCAACTCTTGCTTCCCCGTGTGCGCTAATTCCCCTTTACCTATTCCTATACATCTGATGCGTTGTCCTTGATGATAATAAAGACCAGCAAAGCCAATCTTTGTGTACTTATTCTGCTCATCTCGACGCCTTACAGGGTGTCAAGCAGCTGGGCATTTGAACATTCTCTGAGATTTCCAGGTTTTCCTGACATAATTTTGATTTTTCCAGAGGATATACAGATTTTTTCTCGTTAATTATAAGAGATTGTTCGGTATGTTTTTTGGCTGATTAAACGTAGGGAAGGATTATTTTTAAACTTGCATATCTGGAGGAAAATAAACACAAAACTATAAAATAGTTTGAGATTAAGTCACATCACCACCCTTTCTTAGATTTAAACATTGTCATGCTGGTGCTCAAGGAACAAGGTTATATTACAGCCAGACTTTGCTATGAATAGCATTGACATTAAATGATCAACAACTTAAAAAACTGAAGGAATTGACTTTTTTCCTTATTTTGCTAAATGCGACAACGCAAGGGACATTTGACTTCGCAACTTGCCGATAAAGGCATGTTCTTTACGCCACTGATTTACAGACTACAACCAATAAGGAAACAATGTACCTATGTAGAAAACATTGTACATACTTTCGGTGATTACAGGAATGCAAAATGAGACAACGCAAGGGAAATTTGACTTAGCAACTTGCCGAAAAAGGCACATTGCTTCCGTTGCTGTGTTATACATTGACACCACAGAAAATTCCGGAGTCAATTCGATGTTTCCCTGAGATTTCCCTGATAATTCCAGTGAAAATAAATTTCCCTGACATTTGCCGGTTTTCCAGAGTGCTGGACACCCTGCCTTCGCAAGAACCCTCATTATTGTGTGGCGTCGTCTCACGGCGGCGTCATTACAGTTCTGTCAAGGATAAACGGCCAAACCATACGTGGCGTCAAGTTTCCGTCACACGTGCTCTGGGGACGGGCGGCTCGGACGAATTCCGAGGGGTGGATGCCGCGAGTGGGGAGGGAGATGGCGGTCGGTGAATCCCTCCCACACCCGGCGGCGACGTGACATAACACAAAGCGGCGATCACGCGTGAGAAAGGGCGTTGGCGGAGTGCGCCCCTCCACGTCCCTCACTCGCGCCATGCGCAAAACACTCTCGACTCGAGCTCAAAAGACTCACGGGAGAATAGACGCGGATGAATGGGTGGGGGGGGGGGGGTCCTTCCCCGGGCGTAAACGGACTAACCTTCATCCCCGGCATCTAACGTCAGGGTGGCTACTGATATCCAATCACCAAATTCCCTGAACTTTCCCTCACTTTTCCCTGATGGATTCACCAATTTCCCTGACCGATCGCCAAAAAGGTCACCTATTAATGGAATATTTTTTTCTGCTGAATACTCCACGAATTGATGGTGCTTACTCCATGCACGTCTGCGACGGACGTTAGTTTTAGCGGGTGAAAAAAGGGCGGGAAAGACTGGCAGATAAACGTAATGCTAGAAAAATAACGAGGATTCCTATTCCAATTTCTCCCTGACTGTTAAGAGAATTCGCTGACTTTTCTAGAAATTCAAAATTCCCAAACAATTCCAGGTTTTCCCTGACGATCGACACCCTGAACGTGCAATGAATGGTTCCGTTTTCAGTCAATACGTCATTCATAGAAAGTTGGTAGTGACACAACAAAATTTATTTAAAAAACTAGCAAAGGCACCCATTGAAATTCAACGGGGGATGAAAGAAGGACAGGGCATATAGTTTGTAGGTTCGAGTCGCTCATGAGGTGTATTTTTTTTCTAGGCAAATCAGCTATAATTTTAGCTTTATTTTTTTAATTCAGCAGATGAAATCCGCATCATATTATCCTTACCGAGTTTTGACATTCTTTTTCAGCACACATATGGAAATTAAACTACATGACATTTGCATTCCAGAGGATAGTAGCATTAATATAAAATCGTGGCATTCTCCTGTTTTATGTTTTATGTTTAGTTTTATGTTTTTATTCAGCAGATGTAACCCGAATTACATTATTTTTACCAAGTTTCTTTTGCAATCACATATGGAAACTGAACTACAGGCCATTTGCATTCCAGAGGCTTTCCGCATTACCGCATTAATATAACATCGTGGCATTCTCCTGAGGGGTCCTACTTATATTGGTCCACTTGAAATGAATTTTGCCAATTTTAGGCAAAAATATCCCTGAAAATATCGTAATCAACAACATTTCAGTATACGGCTCAGGTTTCCACTGTAATACCTATCTCTAGATATAAAACCCAGCCGCCATTGTAAAGGTCCCATTTCCCTTCTAAAGCTAATGCTAATTCCACTGTTACCAAGGAAATACGCTATTGTTGACGGAAGTAAAATTCATGATTTTGACGTGAAAAACGCGATTTCTAGGGAAATTTTATTCGTATAAGAAAATTGAATGAAAGAATAAGAAACGGCAATTTTTTATTCATCTAATGGCGAAAACTATAGCCTTCTATCTTTATTAGAACTAACTAAAATATGCAAAAAGACAAATCTCTGCACTTGAAGCGAAATGTTTAGACTTGAGTTTTTCAAATAAATAAGACAACAGACGGCCCAATACGCTGCCCTTGGGGCTCAGGGACCTTCCTTATAGTCCCAATTTCCTTTAAAAAAAACTTTACTGATCCCATGCGTGAAATTTTCACTAAAATCGGTTCACTCGTTCCAGAGAATTTATTGGGTGCATCGACGGCGATGGTCATTTAGTCACTCGTTCAATACTTTTAAGAAAGCATTCTTTAGGAACCTTGGGCCCTCTGTGGCCCCAGCGTGACTTACGACCCCATGATTGTTATACATTCAGTATAGGTATATTTTATGTGTTTCTAATACAGGCAAGAATTATCTTCCAGGGCCAATTTTTGGGCCAAACAATAAACCAGTGGTTCCAGTAGCGTTACCACCCATAGGGAACAGTGCTGTCATCAAGGGAGGAGGAGAGACAAGGCAGAAGGGGAGCAGTGGGGGCCTTATTTGCACATTACAGAGACATAAGTCCTTTAATGAATTAACTAATTAACAGAGAATCTATTGAATTGGAAATTTTTTGTTAATTAATTCACAACAGCTTCATCCTTAGCTTTATAAAATTCCCGATTTCATCATGAAGTCTATTACTTGAAGGGTTAGATTTTGGGGACATTGGCAACAGGTTTGTGGAAACAAGGAAGTGATGGCTGAAAAAAGTTTGGGAATACTGCTATGAACCAAAAAAGAGTTTGGTTTAAGGGCTGCCACACAATTCAGGTAAAAATTGCCAAGAAAGGCATGTTTCTCAAATAAGAAATTTAAACGCTATTTTAATCCTAGTATCAGGATATCCACAGCAACACCTCAATTACACTTCCGTCTCACAAAACCACAAGGTAACTATGAATGTACCCACACACACTGAGGGACAAAACCTAGCCTTCTAGAGAAGAATATATCTGACAGGACGTAAATTACCAAAGAAATAGAAAGTAAATGTATTTTTCACACAGAATCAAAAATTAAAAAAGTGTACGCATTTAAAAGACTTTCAAGCTTGATTCTGTGCTGTAGTCCACCCTTGCAGTAGGAAAGGTAACATTTTTAAATAATGGAAGAAATTCAGGGGGAAAGGAAAGAATTTGAATGATTATGTACTTACTTTGCTGAAGTAACCAACGGTGTGGCACCCCTCAGAGTCACAAATGGTCATCACGTAGAAGAGGAATGGCTCCACATCATAGTAGAGGGTCTTGTGATCCAGGAAAAATTTTGCAAGAAGGCAAAGGTTCTGGCAGTATTGCTTGTACCTCTTACCATCAACTTCCCAAACAGATATTTTTTCCTTCCTGAAATTAGCAATACAATAGAGCAAAAATGAGGCAATTAAGTATTATCCTTCCCATATATGCAGTGAAATTATATTAGATAAAATATATTCATAAATTATTCAAAAAGTAACAACCATAAAGAAAATGAATTCCAGAAACTAAAGATATTTAAATACATTTTCAAACTAGGAATGTAAGCTCCCAAAGCCAAACAAACAGCAAGGAAGTGTTTAAAGCTATTTTATTTCAATACCACGTGTGCTAACAAGGTAAGTATCCATTCATTCACATAAAAATCAGTTAACTGAAGCATCTCCAGAAGGGCAATAGCTTTAGAATGAAATGGATTCAATAGATTTCAGACTACTTACTCCATTACCACAGTTGACTAAAGATAGGGGTGAGTAAAGTCAAGTCAAAGAAAATCTTAATAGAACACTAAACAAAGCTATTATTTTTTGTATTTTCCTGCTTTTATAAAGCCAGCAATGGGCAACAAGAAGGCTTGCTCTGAGAGCGCTCTCCTATTTAACATGAATCATTTCTATCACTACGTTTACTAATCGACCTCAGGTCAATTTGACCGGTTCAGCTTGGTATGGTAAATGCAACAGGCTAGTGGGTTCGATATGAGAAGTGGGCTAACTCTGCCCGCTTTCTCTGCCAGTCTGTGATTTCACATCAAAATGAACCAATTCAAATCGATTACCCAATTAATTTCATATTGGTAAACCACACGATCCAAGTCGGCTGGCTTAGAATGTTCAGATCGGTCTGAGTTCACATAGGTCTGAGTTCGATTGGTAAATGTAGAGACTGAACCTGAAATTTAATGAAAATAATAATGCACTTCCCTTAGTGACTATAAGGTATTTCATAGTCTCAATAGGGCTCAATGAAGGAAAACTTCTACAATTTCACATAACAGTGTACATGTTAAGGGGTATAGTAACAGCATTCCTTCAAAAAATCCTTTAAGGAAAACTTGCTTCCAAAGTTCTTAAACTATGAAACTACAGATAGAGCTTTTATTTACATGGCAGACAGACATTTTACTTTCTTACAGGATAGCCTGAATAAAAAATGACCACTAACTACACAAAGATTCTAAACAGTGCAAAAAGGAGTTCAGTAGAACAACAAACTGCACTGAAATTGGATTGAAAGAACTAAACATTCTACAAATTCTACAAAAACATAAACACTGGATTGAAAGAATTAAACATTCTACAAATATAATGGGTATAATATTAGATATTCAATGAGCTACACAGAACATGCCCTCTAGACACAATGCAGTTAAGTCAAAAATCCAAGGATTAAATCAACATAAGTATGAATACATGTTCATTCATTTTATCATGAGCAAAGGTGGGTAAACACAAAGCATTTTTCTTAGCTTAAATCAGGAAAGGTATTCAAAATTCTTACAAGGATAAATCAAGTCATAGCTATGAAATGTGATAAGATAATTTTATCATCAAATCCAAAAATATGTATCAAGAACGAAACTTATATTCCACCTCACCTCCAATCATCCACTAATCACAGGCTATTAGCATTTCTAGATTTGGGCTATTTTTATATTTAGGCTACGGTGCAAAACTATGGATTATTTCACATCCAAGCAATTAATTTTGATAGGTAGAAGTACATAGAGTAAAATGAGCACCAAGAATAAAGCCACATACATTAGCGTGTCAGAGATGTAAATGCCAACTGATAACTACGAGCTTAATCAAATTCATGCCTAAACAATGTCGTCACTCATTCACAAAAACACCAAGCATGGTGTAAAATGGTCTGATGTTGATCTGAACAGTCAATCCAGCCATTATGACCAAATATAGCCAAAAAAGTCATGACCCAAGCTATGAGCTCATTAATTGATATGTTATATTCCAGCATTCTAGCTAAAGACAATACATAATGCATTCCTATTCCAAACAACTTTCAAAGACCCTTTAAGAGAAAGGGTTGAGAACATCGATGTTTCTTCGCCAATTACTTGAAAAATAAGAAATGGATCAAAAAACAGATAAATATAGGCATTTTAATTTTGGCGAACTATATCAGATTCGGCAATAAAAGTTGTTGGTGAACCAGCCCATTATTTCCTAAATATTTGTGTGTAATTCCATGTGTAATAAAATACAATTCTTTCAGCAACTTCGTGCCATCATCAGGTGACAAATATCACAGGTGGCCGGGTAAATATATGGTTGAAGGTTGGGAAGGACGAAGTGGAGGGGGGGGGGGGGGAGTTGAGGCAAAGTAAAAGGAAGGATCGTGCGTTATTACTGTGAAGGACAGATAAGGTGACCAGGGCGGTTAACGGTTTTTGGGTTGGGATTGGGGGAGGCCTATTTTAAGGAGGGGGGAATGCGTTGGGAACAAATGGTCATTACATAAAATATGCGGGCTCGCTTGTGTATTTATATGTTCTTAACAAAGAGAGACAGTTACATCATGCAATATCTGCCATTTCGCGTAATCGCTAAGTGTTTATAAACAATTGTCCACTTACTGACTGGTGCAGTTAAAACGATAACGAACTGCCGGAGCAGAAATTGAAGAATGTATTTTGTTTTTGCACCTTTCTAGCAGTCATAGTATTCTACGATTCTAGGCTCAACCAACGTTTGAAGAGCTGACTCAAAACACTTTCTCCTTCTCTCTCATCCACCCCTTACGAAAGGAGTCCGAAACCCAGCCTGCACCCCATCCCCTGTTCAAAAAAACCCCTTCGGAAGTCAAATCATTCTTCAATGGGTCCCTCCCCTCACCAGGGGCAGGTAGAAATGGTCCTTGTTCCAGTCCGTGCGTTTATTTCTTGCATGGGGGCGTGGTTGTCAAATCGGCGTCGACTCAGTACTTAGAAAATTTTTTGCCCCACGGTGGTAAGAATTTTGTGTCCAGGACTGTACCTCGGAGGTGATTTTTCATGTAGCATCACTCCAGGAGAAAATTAAATATCCTGGTGTTGTGCCATAAATTTCCAGGGAAGTGGTTTGGTAAACTAAATTAAAGGTGAAATATCCAGAGGATCGTAAACATTTATCTCTACCATTGTCTTAGAAAGAAATTCGAGGAAGTGAAGCCCTGATTACGATTGGTGTCAACATTAACTTCAAATCTGAAGTCAAAAAGAACATACGGGTTGTAATGAATGCTTTAACGATGGACTAAAAGTGTCCACCACTTACGTAGACCAAGAACGAGGGAGTTCAACCATGCTCAACTTAAACGCTTACTAATTTACAGTTTGACGCCAGGGCACGTGCAGTTTCTCATTTGCCTAGAGCATTCCATTTCACCACATTGTCATGGAGGTAATCCTTCAATGCTCATGAAGAGCCTTCTGGCAGTCCTTTCGCTAAGCCAGAAATAAGCTGTGGACATTACTATTACTTAGATGTTCTGGAAGTTCGTTCCGTTTAAGTAATTTGTATAGTAACAAATCACAGGACGAACTACAGTTGACTGCCCATGAGTCAGGGCTACCACTGTAGGGGCCACAGCGGCTGGGTTAATTGTGTTACACCATTCTTCCATGAAATGTCGCGTTGCGGCCACTACGGAAAATGATGCGATAGAAAGCCTGGACTAATCAAGCGTAAGTGATTTTAACCACCACTGGGCCCAAAAGAATCGCCGATGGTGGATTAAAACATTATTTTTATGAGCTTGTGTTAGGATGGATGCCAAAAATAGTGCAGTTAACCGCATAAGTGTGAGCGCCTCCCCTTTTGCCCTGAGTTATTGGCCCTGTAGTTTGTCCTGTTAGAGGGGCAATTCCATTAAAGTGAAATTACCCAGGATACCATGAAATTTTTCCTTGTCATCAGCCAGCTCGACAGTTGGTATGTGGCCGAGGACATTGTTATTAACCCACCGCAGGAAGGTTAAACGGTTACGCGAAAATTAAGGAGGAACTAATACGGCAGTTTTCCGCGTCATGCAAGTAGAGAATTCGGCAGCTCCTTGAACACGAGGAAATGGGCAACCGGAAGCCGTCACAGTATCTCTGCCACCTCCAAATCTTCGGGTTTACATTGGAAACAGGGTTGCCATTATCCAACAGAAATCACAGCTATTGAGAACTTATAATACTCGTACATGTTCTCACTTTTTCGTAAGTAATAAATAAATCCACAGATGGTGGCACACGACCGCATGAAAATATCAGCCGCAACAACATCCAACCGAGGATAAACGAAATTGACCGGCTATTACCAATGCACATTCCTGTCGAAGGCTCAAACCACGCTGACACTAAGTCACAGACGCAAGTTACCAGGAATGCGATGAACAAGGTGCTTCGTGATTTGCTAGTTCTCACGGAGTCTGTGATTGACACTTTTTACTTTTAAAATTCCAAAAATCCCACAAAATAGACAATATTAACAATTTATTCTGCAAAATACGTTATGAAGAGGTAAATATTACGAGTCAGGGCATATCTTTCATTTCGTTAATCGGGAGTTTTCGTAAAGCGGGAGTTCACTTATTAGAGGTATTTACAAATGCTTCTACTTTGGGATTTGGCATTTGTTTGTTCATCGGAGTCTTTTGTTTAGTGGGAGTTTGTAAGGTTGAGGTTCTACTGTAATTTGTATAATATATATGTATAGATATAGGTTTACAACAATTAATATAAAGAGCTGGATGTATAGGCACATATCTAGGTCCATGTATGTCAACTGCAAGCATGCTCCAAAGCAGAGCATAATGTATCAGACAGGAGAAAAATGTGAATGCTAAAATACTCTAATAAATCCATTTATAAATTTACATGGGAATATTTTTCAAGATAAGTTGGATTTATAAGAATCGCAAAAGAAAGGCATAGACAGACTCTGGGATGGAATATTTGAATAAGATTATTCAATATGTTATATTTCAAACTTTGAAATATACCAACAAGCAGAAAAATTAATTCAGAAAATTTAATTAATTCAGAAAATTTATTTAAAACAATACAACTGTCTCTGAAAGAAACAAAGCGTTAAAAAGAATTACACACATTTGCACTCCAACAAATAGCAATAGAGATATTTGAAAATATGATACAAGGCCTATATTATTTATCAAAATACGAAAAATTTAAATTAATATTATTTTCTTTTTTTTAAGTATTCTACAAGTAAAGGTAGGTTTTGTCGCATGTCAGAGAATCTCCTCCCAGTTTTCTAAACATTCAGGGGCCTTTCTCCCTATCGTATATCTTTTTTCATCTCTGCATACAATCTACTAGAGGCGTGCCTTACTGTTCTTTTTGGTGAACAGTTCATTTAGGTCCATTTCATACATCAGAGCAGTTCAAAAGAACAGATCCAAAAGAACGTACATTGAATTCTAAATGTGGGGTGTTGGGGCAGACTTCATGGAGTTTTAGATATTAAAATAGCATATGAAGGTCATTTATACACTGCTAAAATGAAGCTAAATGGAGATTTTCATCCACTCACTCTGCTTCAGGTTCTATGTGACCACTCACATTATCCAAATTAAAGTACCAATAATTAAATTAAAAATTTTTACAGCATGATAGTAAAGTAAAATAATATTTCATGAAGCATCTCTAATTCCTTTTATAATCCACATATTATTAACAACCTCATTGTATTAGATGATAGAACTTCAAAATAGAAAAAGACTGGAAATATGGCTCCTAGTAAAGTAAAAATGATATTTTCAAAAGTAAATGACGTAAGAAATGAGAAAAATAAGAAAACTGCCTTCTTCCACAATGCGATAGATTACAATGTGCAGAAATGACACTGCGGTTTTCTTTCGATTGAAATATCTATATGAAATATGGCATGGCTGTAAGGAAATTTATAATTGAGAAAATACATATGCTCGAATGTTCACGGAGCAAACTCCAGGCAGGTATCACTCTGAGTATAAATACTCAGTCCCATGGTTTCGATTTTGATTATACCCACTCTCCATTACACTATCACCATTACACTAATTTTGAGCAAAATAAAAGACAATATGCACCACTCATGCACACCATACAATTGAGAATGCAAGAAGGCTAGGGAGGACTGGATCGAAAGCTGCTGCGAGGAAGTCTACCATAACATGAAGAAGGGAAGCACAGAAACAACATACAAGCTAGAGAAGAAACACTTTGGAGAGAGGAAAACTAGAAGCAACACATCAGGGATGCAAATGGGAATATACTGATAGAAGATGATGACATTGAGAAGAGATGGAAGCAATACATCAAAGAACTCAACCAAGGACCGATGAGGCAGGAGGAAAACCTAGTAATGAATAACAAAAGCATGGTTGACGAGGATGATCAGGGCCCAGAGCAGAATTCGATAGAGCAGTGGAAGACCTTGAGGAAAATAAAGTACCTGGAGCAGACAACATGATCAGAGAAATCATCAAAGTGCTCGGAAGTACAGCCAAGGACAACCTGAACAAGAAAATGTAAATAAAGGCTACCAAAGCAGAACACTTCCAGGAGACTTTCAAAGGAGTTTAATGATTGTGATTCCACAGAAAACAGGACTGAGAGATGTGAGGAGCACCTAACCTTGAGTCTAGTGTCACATGCATCAAAAATACTCACACAAATAATAAGGCGAAGAATGGAAGGGAAAATCAAAGACAACCTCTAGGAAAACCAGTTTGAATTTAGAAAGAACTAGATGGATTGGACACACCTTGAGACACAATGGGTTTGTGAAGGACATAATTGAAGGCAAAATAGAGGGAAAAGTCCCCAGAGGAAGAGCCACGAATAAGTTCATGGACCAAATAAAGAGGAAGGTACATAGGAAGAGAGAGCAGGAGGTAAGGGAACTAGTATAGATAGGGAAGGGTGGAGGGCTGCAGTCAACCAATCTTTGGATTGAACAACCAATGAGAATGCACCACTGTTTGCTCCATTGAAGAGGAAAAATGCAATTTGTTTGATTAAAAGTAACAAGTCCCCAGGTCCAGAAGGAATACCTGCATGCTGGCTCAAGGAGTCAGCGCCACAGAATAAACCATTCATAGAAGTTATATTTAACAAATCATTATCCGAAGGTGGCCCAACACTGGAAAATAGCCGATGTCACTCTGATATTTAGAAAAGGAAATAGAAGTGACCCAGGAAATCACCGGCCTATATCGTATACATCACTTCTATGCCAGATCCTCAAAAACATTGTCATAAGTAATTTTATGACTCGTGGATAATTGTAGCTACTTACATAACAGGCTTCCATAAGGGCAGGTCCTGCAAAACACAGCTTGCGCTCTAACTTCATGATAACCTAAAATCAGGTGAATCGATTAAGCAAGTTGATGTGATATTCCTTGATTTCAAGAAGGGATTCGACAAGGTTCCTCACAAAAAACTCATTTATAAATTGCAATGATGCGGAGTTAATAGAAAAATAGTGAATTGGATAAGTGACTTTCTCAGTGATGGAAAACAAAAAGAAGTTATTGATAGTTTTAGCTCTGATATGGTCGAAGTCACATCCGGGGTCCTTCAAGGAAGGGTGATCAGCCCTCTTTTATTCATTATTTATATTAATGACCTAAGTTCTAGAGTTAGCAGTAAATTAAGATTATTTGCAGACGATACAGTTATCTACCGTGAAATAAGCGAAGACGCAGACATTGAAGCTCTGTCATCAGACCTTAGCAACTTTCATTCGTGGTGCCAGGAGTGGGGGTGAGAATCAACCCTTTCTGGTCCTGTGATTCCAGATGGAATCACGTCGCTTTCCTGCGTCGAGCATCGATTTTTTCATATGTATTTCATGTAGAAGAGGATGTAATCTACGTAAGGTGAAAATATGTGGTGAGATAAAATAAATTTATGAAATTAATGAAAGTCATTTGAAAAAAATCGAGGCTCGACACAGGAAAGGGTTAAATATCAGTAAATGCACCACAGTTCACTTCCTGAAAAGTCATCACAAAAATACCCTACCAAATTGTGGGTGGAGTAAACAAAATCTTCAGATACAGTAAAATATCTTGGATTAACCTTAACTTCTGATATATCGTGAGGATTACTCATGCGTAACATATGTGACACAGCATTACAGAAACTAGGTTTTGTTAAACATACATAGGATCTTCAAATGAAAAAGTCGAAGAGAAATGCTACTTTGCTCTGGTTAGGCCACACGTCGAATACGCCGTGAGCATTTGGGACCCTGGTCATAAAGATTTAGCCAAAACATTAACGAAATACAAAGGAAAGCAGCACGCTTCATTAAAAACTGCTACAACCATACATATAGTATTACACAACTGTTTGAGGGATTAAGGTGGGAGCCTCTAGAGACTCGGAGGCTACATGCTAGGCTTAGGTTGCTAGAGAAATTCAGAACTGATATTTTTCAGAGTGATACAGAGAATATTATCATGACTCATCACTACATCTCTTAATCTGACAGATGCAATAAAATAAGAGAAATACACTGCCGAACAGATAGGTACAAAAACTCATTCTTTCCACGAACAATAGCGACCACAATAAAAATTAAGCTCCACTAGATACACTCCCAAAAAAAATGTCACTATTTCATCTCCCAAAAACTTACATCTTTACATGGCTGGTGACCTAACACTCACTGCCACTTGCCCATGCGGCGGCTCGCAGGGTAATATGTATATGTATCTTGAACATCTCAAAGCAAAGGGAACTCACCCTTCCAAAAATATTATAGGTCCTAAGGAATGGCTCAGGAACAAAGGTTTACCAAACCTCCTTAAATGACGCTGAAAAAGCGAACATTTTAGGAACCAAGACAAAAATGCTCTATGTCTTTAAACCAGGCTCATTACCATGAATATAGGAAAGAGTCCAGACCAGCACTGTAACCAGAAATGATTCCAACTTATCTCTTAAACATGCCAACTTTCATCCTTATGTATAAAATGTATGACTTACCGATACACTTCTTCCCCAGGAGGATGTCTCCACACACACTTGGCTAAATGTCTTTTCAAGATTGTGCGACTCTTCATGTATCGCAGGCAGTATTCACACAAATACAGTTTCGGTAATCTGGCATAGTCTTCTGGATATGGGCTCTGATACCATACTTCCATTTCGAATTTACCCATCTCAATATACTTGGTGCCCTTGACATAGGGTAAACCCTTAAGATCCTCCTCCTGGTAAAATGTAAAAGTTAAATTAAATGATGAGCAAAAACAATCTTACAAACAAGATCTCCAATAATAAAAAACTATTTCAACAACATCATTTCTACTTCTTGATGAATATGTACATTCAAAGAAATAATGAGGAGGCCAATCAAGACTTCCAATGTATTTTTCTTCATGGTTAGAATAAGTGATCAGAGGCTTTTATTTTTGTGCTCCCTTACTTTAAGAATGAGGATGATCTGAAGTTCGGACAAACAAATACCTGGTATTCCATAGGAATGTAATATTATTATCAGTGGTGATTTCAACATACAATTGATAGACTGGAAGACATATAGTTTCAAAATTGGCAGAAAAGGTAAGGAGTTGTGCGACACTCTTCGCTACACTTTTACATCAAACTATTTGCATCAATTCGAAACCATACCAACATGAGGAAAGAACATGTAGATCTTTTGGTGACAAAGATACCTCAAAGCTTCCTTAATCAGTAAAAGGGTAGCCACAAAGAGAAAAGTGTACTCCACAAGGTGGATTTCTAAGGTTTAAAACAGGAATTATTGATATCTTATAAAAGTTAAATGATGTTCAAAAAACCATACTGATGACAAATGCAATACTTTTCGTAGTATCATATGAATAGCCATAAATAATGCAATACCAAGTGAACTGAAAAAAATTAATACTGAACCTAGGTGGTATAATGTGGATGTCTGGAAATCTCTCAAGCTACAGCGAATCTAGCATGCAAAATGAAAAATGCCCATGATGATCTCGCTGATGTGGAACAAGAGACAATTGTGAAAAATATAAGAGGGATAAAAAAACAGCAAAAGTGACCTTGAGGATGGGATTAATGGAACTCAAAAGTAAAATATTACGAGTCTTTGGAAGATAACCCAAAGGCATTTTGGTCTTACATGAGGGAGGTATATAAGGGAATAAATGTACAGTAACATCATTAGAAAAAGAGCCCCGGAGAAAGAGCCAGCAACAAAATAGAAAAAGCAAATATCCTTAACACCTTTTTCCAAAGCGTCTATAAAACATACACTGGGAATAACATCGCTACACTGCTTAACCTATATAATAATCCAATGCAGTCTATTTATATTTCTTGTCGCATCATAGAAAGTCCAACACATCAATTGGTCCCGATCAAAGTCCTGACTGAGTTTACAAAGACTCAGTGTCAGATAAAGCAACATGCTTGAAAAGAATCTTTGAAAAATCTCCCTCAGAAAAAGGTGTCTCTTATGATTGGTAAATCACAAAGTCACACCTATCTTTAAGAGCGGTGATAGGGAAGATTTTAGTAACTGTAGACCTATCTCCCTCACGTCCATCTCATGCAAAGTATTAGAACATGTAATCATCAGTTCAATTATGGGGTATTTAGATATTCAGAACTTGTAAATTCAAAACCAACATGGATTCAGAAAAGGCAGGTCCTACGAAACCCAGCAAGCCCTCTTTCTTCACGATTAAATTTCCTCTGCAGATAGGCTCGTCCAGGTAGACATGATATTTTTAAATTTGAAAAAGCTTTTGACAAAGTTTCACATACAAAATTACTTGTGAAGCTGAAAGCCTATTGAATACATGATGATATAATATATTGGATTAAAGATTTCTTAGATAAAACAGAGAATAGTTCAAGATGGTTTTAGTTCAGATACAGCTCAAGTAACATCAGGCATATCCCAGGGAAGTGTCATTGGTCCCTTATTATTCCTTATGTGTACCAATGATATCACCACTGTTGTTACATGCAAAATTCACCTTTTCACCAGCAACACAGTATTGTACAGGGATATAAACAAAGAGTATGACAGAATTGCATTGAAGAAAGACCTAGATGCTATAAATGAATGGTGCAATAGTAGTGGCAGTTAGGATTAAAATTTTTAAAAGTGAATTGTTTAGCAAGTGTATGTGCATGCTAGTGCATGAATTTTTGGAAAATGAAAAACTTGCCCAATGAAACGTACATAATTAATCAAGTATCAAATGTGGCGTCAGTTAAGTACTTAC
Organism: Ceriagrion tenellum; assembly: GCA_963169105.1. Lineage (NCBI taxonomy): Eukaryota > Metazoa > Arthropoda > Insecta > Odonata > Coenagrionidae > Ceriagrion > Ceriagrion tenellum. Next base: position 159,589,193 of record OY720636.1, read on the forward strand.
ATGTGACAATTACTCATGACCTGCCCTGGGGGAAGCACATACAGGAAATTTGCAGATAGGCAAATCGCAAATAGGGTTTCATTAAAAGAATTCTAGGGAAATGCGATGAGAGAGTAAAGGAGCAATGGTATTTTTATCCTGTGACACCTCACTTGGAGCATGTCACTGGTATATGGGGCCCTTACGAAGTACATCTGATATTGATCGAATACAGTAGGGAGCAGCAAGATTTGCGAAAAATTGTTGCAAAAAGCGTAGTGTTACTGAATTGTTGATGGAACTAGGATGGAAACCTCTTATCTGATTGAAGGGGAAAATATAGATTAAAACTTTCACGAAAGTATGATAGAGAGCTTTTTTTTCTGGACGTTCAACATATTCCACTAGAGCCAAACTATTACGGTAGAAATGAACACAGGCATAAACGTAAGGAAATAGATTATAGAACCACTACATTTACGTCATTTTTTCCACATACAATAAGGGACCATAATAGTAGCGATAGATTAGTTCTGGGATACTTTGACCCTCACTGGGTAAAGTAGGCTTTGCACTTGTGCTAAATGTCTGAACATCATTATTAGCCACTAACCCCACATAAAATTTCCGGCAAGATATAGCTCCTGTATGATTTAGTACCATGTAGCTCTATTTATCAGTAACATTAATGATACGAAGCAGCAGTGGTATCTTAAATAGTGTACTTATTTGTAGACACCTTTCAGAACTGATAGAGGGTAGGGATACTAAACATCCATCTTTGGCCCGTCTCCAAAACTCATCTTTGGCAAGATATACTATAGATGATAATATGTCCCCCACTCTCAAGTTAAAAGTTTTCCAATAACAATAAAATCCATCCATAAAAATAAATGAATTAGTTTTTCAAAACTGTTTAGGAATTTGCTAAGACATCCATCATCCTAAATGAAAATCATTCATGCAAAGGGCCATACATGTGAAAACATTTCATGTTCCCTGTGAGTATGACGAATTAAAAAAATGCATTGACAAAAATAATTTTGAAAATAATGATAATAGGAAGCCAAAACATACCAAATTTTGAATTAATATAACATTCTTGTGATTCCATGAAAAATTCTCATTCACAACAATTCATTCGTGAAGACAATACAGTTGAGTGATAATACAGAAAACAGTACACAAATGCATATGACATTAAATCAATCTGAGGTATCTAAATGACTCTATGCTCTAAATTAAAAACAAGCAATGAAATTGGGAAAACTGAAGAAACTTCATTCACGGGATAAATTGGGCTATTGACTAATTACTATTCATTGTAAGCAATAAAAACCATAGCTGGAAGGAAAATGAACACTGACACCCACAAATGCATGGACAGAGCTGCCATTGATCCTGATGTATTGACTGTAGCAGTTGAATATTCATAATGAGAGGCAGTTTAAGACTACTCGGCAATAATGAATGGCATGCCATTGTCCATGAAAATATCGGCTGATATAACTTGGCCTACACGCTTACTTTAAATTAAGCATTTTCATCCATTCCCTAAATTGATGGGCAAATCATTATGAGCCTAATAATGCATTGGGTTATGTCATTCTTCTCTGCCAAGTCATGACCCGCTCCATGCCAGCTGATTTACAGTAAATCGTTTTTATCAAAAAGTGAAATAGGGTAAATCAGGGCTCTGAATTTGGGGTGAATCAGGTTGAATCTTAGTTGAGGAGTGGAATCCATAAGCCTGTGTTGAAGGGATACTAAGATTCTTTGATATGAAGAGCCCTCTTTGATTCATGATTAGGATTTATTCAGCAATAATAATATCCAAATTATGTTGCATACTCTTGACAATGAGGAAATGTTTCTAATGCTTATGCTAGAAGCTTGAACATAACTTTAGAGGGCTGCACACCATGGCCCCAAACACTTCCATTGATGTCGAGGCATCTGCATTTTAGAACTCTGGTTTGCTACTTAAAACAAACCTATTTGTACAAGCCTCTGGAAATAGGATCCCATTTAGAACAAGTGTTGTAACTTTTCGCTTGTTGCTTTCTACATTTTATTTCTACTGCAGAAAAAAAAACATAAATACAAACAAAAATTAGGTGATTGTCGTGACACTTACAATGCTGATTCATAAAAATCTTTGCATTTATTCTAAATAGGAATCCTTCATCTCCATGATGGACCACCATACTGTTGTATATTGCATATTACCACAAAGAACAGCCACAGCCACAATGAACCCATACATCACATCCAAAAAGGATTCGCATGCCAAAATGCTTGTAGTTTTCCTTGTTTCAGTCCCACGTTATCATAAGTATCATCAAATATGAACTGAAATGGTGGGTGTCATAGCCTGGATTAACTGGCAAGGAATAATCCCTCTTTCATTATTATGAAATTTCACTCTGAGGAGTAATTAGATGGTCAGTGGCTACAATCCAGCAAGTCATAAAGAAAGGGAGGGAGGTAATATACACCAATAGAGAAAATGCGAACATTTATGATTTGTGATTGTTTTTTACTGAGCCAAAGATTCATGCATTAGATGTCTCTCTAAATCTGAGGGCAAACCACCACTGTCACCATGTACTGAGAGGACACTGGCAAGGAGAGACATTGATATTATTTTGAAAACTATAAGAAATAATGCATGCTAATATGATAATGGTTAACAAAAAAATCTCCTCTTTAAGGCTTATGAGGAATGACAGGCAGTCAATTGCTATGGGGACATGAATGGTTAAAGTTCATCAAGAAAAAAATTACCCCAAATCAGATGAATAATTTTATCTCAAATGATTTCACACTTCCGTCAAGAACAGTGAACATTAGGCATCAACTATTTAATGAACAGTTTTGCAATTGAGAGGCAGCTACGGGGAAGGCCTGAGCACACATGCGAGTCTGCAATTGATCAATAAGCCCTCCACTGCTGTTACACTAAAATGCTTTCATGGTGTTTATCCAATGGCTAGAGTTGTATGAGGGGAAAAGTAACCATCACTGCATGACCTTCTGTCATTAGCATTTGGATTGCATCATTGGCAACATTTAAAAGATGAAGAAAGAAAAATGACTACACAGACCAGGAGCGATTCCAGGGGGGGATATTACGGATACAAAATTTTGGGTTTTACTTAACAATTTTAACAACTAGACCTAGTTATCAAACATTAAACAATACAACATAAAACGCTCCAATCACTGATCTGAAAAGTATAACAGTTATTATTATGCTCATTATTATATAGATATAAAGATGTAACAGTTTAATAGTTTTTTTAGGATGACTGAAAATCGCCATAATTTGATGATCGCCTAATGATAGTCTCCCCCCCAAAAATAAATTCCTGGGATTGCCCCAGATACAGACTAATGTGAGTGTTCTAAAAGCATGAATAATCTCAAAGAAAAATTCAGAAAGGGATACGAAGAAAAATGCATGACAAGCATACTCAGACAACTTAGGGACATCATATCAAGCAAAAATTAATCTCCACCCATACTGACAATTAAGAGTCCAACACTGAAGGAGTTAATCATATTTTCAGGAATCCACATATAGATAAATATCAGAAGTAAAAATGCAGATCATTAGATTCCACCCGTAGTCTGAAAAACTGTTACATATCATGAGAGTTACATCAGTATGACATGGGGCAAAAAGTTAGTCCGTGAAATCTGTCAATCTAAACTAAAGTGAAAGGTGACCAGATTCACCCCAGGACTCACCCAAATGTCCATGAGGTGAATTGGGTCAGTGCACATGTTTAGTATTTTTTCTACTTGTTAAATAATGTTATTCATATATTATTTTACTTTTGGTTAACAGAAAGTATAATTAGTTACTAATATAAATTTTGGAAGAAAAAAGCATTTTGAAACAAAAAATTTAGAACATTTCCAAAATCTTACTTAACTCCCTTGTCTACCCTACTCGCCATTCACATATGTAAACAAAAAGGTGGTAACTCCAAGTTAAAATTCAAGCTGTAAAATATTTAACAGTAAATCTAAGTAAAAAAAACTGCTATAAAACAGAAAAAAGCTTCATCTAACATCCCATCCATTGATGCCAAGCTATGCTGAGTATAACATGCTGAAAAAAGGGAATCTTACACCCAAAATTGGCAAACTTAAAGACACACACTCACAATGGCTTTAAATGGAGGAAAGATGTTATTAACATACATCAGGTATATTGAAATTAGTAAAGAAATTATCTTAGGCCTTGCCGAAGCTTAAATACCCTACACCACTTTCAATTTTGATTTTAAAAAATAAAGTAAAAAAAGGCGTGGATTTGGTTCAAACCTACCTATTTGAGAACTGTGCCGTCTGTGGACTATTAATAGAGGCTTATGACCCAAATTTCAGCTTGATACCTCAATTTTTATGGTAATTATCATGCGAAGAGACAGACGGACAGACAAACGGACCGACAGACAGATATAGCTAGATTGACTTGTGCAATGATGTTGATCATTTCTTTGTATACTTTTCCATACCTATTACTTTGTATACTTTTCCTGAATTTAAAAATATATCACAATCTACATTAAACTTGCCTTTGGAAATTAATCTGATAGCGTGACAAGAGAAAGAGTGCCCACGTACGGAGAAAAGAAAGAAGAAACGAAAAATCCGATCTTAACACATTCAATGCGGGACACATATTGATGGAGATCAACAGAATCGGATGAAATTTATCTAAAATTTTTCCAATCAAAGACGTTCCAAAGGCTCAACACGAGCAATCTACAAACGATGCACACAATACGGTTGCTAGAACCCAACTGTCGGTCAACCGCACGGTCGGAAGCGAGCTGGAAGGGTATTAGTCTCGTACGAGGGCGAGGAAAAGAATACACGGCTGAGAAATCGACTACGTCAATTGACGTGCTCCGTAGATGGGGATAGACAGGACCACGTCTATTGACGTGCTCCGCGCTGAATGTGTTAATCAGCACACACTGGCCGTTACCTACCGCTACTCGAATTTCTCACCACCATATGCAAAGATATTGGAAAATTGTATTTTTAAACGCAGAAAGAAATTGAGAGATGCAAATTCATTTAGACCAAACATTATTAGTAACTAGTAGAGAAATTATCTTTGGCCTTGCCAAAACTCAAACACCCTGCACCACATTCAATTTTGTTTTAAAAAACGTGGTTTTGGTTCGATCCAACCCATTTCAGAACTGTGCTGTCTGTGGACTACTAGAGGCTTATGACCCAAATTTCAGCTCTATATCTAAATTTTAATGGCAGTTATTGTGCGAAGAGACAGACAGACGGACATAGCTAGATTGACTTGTAAGGTGATGTTGATCATTTCTATATATAATTTTCCATACGTGCCACGCGCCTCCTTCAATGCGTCACATTTCTGCTGTGACAAAATCAATATACCCTACTCACGTAGTGGTGTCTGTGTTGTTTCACAAAAATGTTTCACATGGAGAAATGAATATGGTAGCAACACGATTTTTAGTATTTGATAATCTGCCTAAGTGCATTTACACATCAAATACAACTTTGAATATCTCTTCCCTTTCACTCTTTCTCAGTTCCTCGTCCAAATTCAATGACAAAACTGATTTCTCAAGTTTAAAAAAATTATTTTATCATTATTAAATTGACATTTTGGCAGATATAGTTTACTATCCACAATTTTCAATTCCTGGTAGAGGGCAGGGTTGGTAAAAACCTGGGTTTTTAAAAAAAATGCCAGCCCAGTGGGTTTTTTCGGGCTTTTTTGGGTTTTTTTGGGCATTTTCGGGTTTTAGACAAAAACATGTTAAATTGGTATTTTTGTCCTGTGGTACTTAGAGCTTTGTTTTCCAAGACTTGTAAATATTGTACCAAATAAATCTACCATCCATTGTCTACCACACTATCCTCATATCTACTTGGTATCAACCATGCAGGTAGATTAGAGACCAAGATATCTGCAGACTGCATATCCATTTCAGTTACTCATTTTCTGTGCAGATATGTGAACAAGGATTTTATAAACCGAATTGAGTTTGAGTACAAGAAATGATCAGTTTTCGAGGTTAAATTCAAATTTTAGTACACACTGAAGCAATGAAATAATAGAATGGCGATGGATTTGTACGAGGGTGAGTCAATAAATAAGTCGCAAAACTGAATTGAGGCAAAAATAATTAAAGTAACTTTCTGACATTTATTTCACTTTTCCACATATTCACCCTGTACATTCAGGCACTTATCCCATCTCTTTACAAGTCCTTGAAAGCCAGCAGCAAAGAAGTCCTTTGGTTGCTGTCGCAGCCAACGTGTAACCTCATAGATTACAGCATCATCGGTACCAAAATGACGGCCACCCAAGTGATTTTTTAGGGGCACGAACAGATGAAAATCACTGGAGGCTGTCGGAAATGTACAGTGGATGTTCCAAGCGTTCCCAATGAAATGTTTACGAATGATGCTGATGATGAAATGGTGACGTTTGCAACTTATTTATTGACTCACCCTCGTATGTAGATCAGCTGGTTTAATAAAATATTATATTTCTGATTGTGAACTGGAAGGGCTGTTTAGTTAGTGTAAGTGCATGGGAGTGCATGCATGTGCACTTGCACCCCCACCATTCAGCCCCAGGTGGCGATATCTCAAATTAGACCTCGCAATCCCATAACTTGAATTAAATCGCGATAAACGTGATTTTTTTGCAATTATCACGATAATCGCAAATTATCGTCATTCTTCAAAACTGAAAATCGTGTTTGCGATATTTTAAAATATCGCGGTAATTTACACACATTGATATATAATATTATTTAAATTTTAATCGATTTAATTGATTATGCTAAAGAATAAATGTTTAGCCGGAGATGTTCCATTTTTCTGGGAAAGATGGCATGAAGAGCAAACACGGAGAATTGTCCGTGACCCAATGAAAGAAGAAAGATACACATAAAAGTCGTGCTAAAGTTTTTATATAAATATTTCTTTGAAGAGAGTTCATTAATCCAACGAAATTGCCATTTAAAAATAAGAAATTTGTCATTCAATAAATCATTTACATAATGTACTCTTATTAACACTCTATGGAACACAGGATTAATGAACTCTCTTCAGCAAAAGATTAATTTAAAAACTATAGCACGACTTTTATTTGTATCTTTTATTGGGTCACGGACAATTTGCCGCATTTGCTCTTTCATGCCGTCTCTCTCAAAAAGATAAACTAAATTTACTAAAACTTGGTATTCAACAAAGGTTGAACCTTTCATTCAACAAACAATGCGAATGGTTAGTGAGGACCTGAAGATGAAAAAGCTCATCACAAAATAAGTTTAAGGTGGCATAATCAGCGGACAAGGTCTCTACGGCCCACTTCTTTGATTTTTGTCTTTAATTCATAGGCATAAAAATTAATTTGCCCATATAGTCTTCACATTTCCATTTTGCCTCCGTCTTTATTTACTGAGAACTCATAGAAACCGATGACACAAAGTGCGTGTATTAGTTTATGCCCGCGGGAAAATGGTCCACTTGTGCCAAACAAATGAAACATAAATGAGATACTGCCACCTCTATCATCCGTCCCGAGGTCCGAGGTGGTATCATCATGGCGTACAGTAGCGCAATCTCAAAACTAAACTGTGACTCGCAAAAGTCATTTGAAACAGTTGTAGCTTCAGCCGTGTCGCTTTGATGCAACACTTAATTCCACTACTAATCCCTATTCCGAGACACCTTGAAGGAAACGGCAACTAAGGCTCGCAGGACATGCAATGTAATGTCGAATTCATACAATGTAAATGACATCACCACTGACAGTGAGGCAAAAGTTACAATTATTGTAATGAAATGGTGAGGAAGGGTAAATGTCATGGGCTATGCTATTCTTTACCCACAATGTACTTTGATTCGTCAGGTTCACTGCTTCTAAAAATACTCCTTAATCCTTTAATCAATATAGAGTATGATGATGGTGCGAGACTCGTCCTGATCGTGACATAACGTTCCGAAGTTTGTTCTGATCGTGACATCTGAAACTGCGTTAGAAGAGAACGGTCGCATCCTGCAAAATATGTGCTTGGACATGCCAAAAGTGATAGGAAGTGGTAGAAAAGAAGCTGTGGAATGGAGTGAAGTTGTCAAAAGAGATAATGATAAGGTTGAATGTAAATACTGTAATGCATTTGTTAGCGGAAGAATTGAACGTATACAAGCCCACAGGAAAAAGTGCCCTGTGCGAGGTCGTAGCCAACATCTTGGCAAAGAGGTGGAATGTGACACAGAAGAAGAAGAAGATATAGGCCCAACCCGAACCACAGCCTTCACATCGTCTCCACTTCCGTTGTCTTCTGCCTCACGACCCTCAAGTTCTGCATCGTCGACACTGTCAGCCATGGGAACGAATGGAGAGAGTACCGCAAGCGTGCTGCATAATTACCAAACATCGATGAGGGAATTCACAATCAAGATAAAAAGAAACTCAAAAGAAGATTTTGAACAGAAAAATCACTTCATTCTTCTATGCTTGTAATATTCCGTTTAATACGATAGAGAGCAAGGAATGTATTGAAATGGTTGATTCCCTTCGTCCTGGCTACAAGCCACCAAACAGGAGGCAGTTGAGTGGAATGCTGTTAGATAAAGCTGCATTGATAGGCAGATGAAAGAGGAACTGAAGAATGCTACAGTGACACTAGTCCAAGATGGTTGGTCCAGTGTTACAACTGATCCAATCATTGCATCAAGCTTGTGTACTGGGTCCAAGACATTTCTCATGGATGCAACAGATGCAAATTGCACAATAGGTTGGGCAATGAAAAAGCTCAGAAGCTTGTAACAGTTTATAGATATCTTCGAGACGAAAACCAGTGTGACTGGAACTGGTGATTTCAAACAGACAGTTGTTATAATTTTAATAAGGAATATTAACAAATCATAATTGCAAGTTATTTTTAGTACTGTTAAATAGGGCTACTTGAGCCCAGAATTTAACACTTTGTTCAGTTAATCGAGAAGATAAACAGTGACACTTATGATTTTTGATATTGCATCATTTTTTAAATAATATTATGAATATTTATAACAAAAAGAACCACTTGAGCCCAACTTACAACAGTGAAATATTGGGCTCAAGTAACCCATTTTGTAGGTTAGTTCGACATCTATTGAAAACATTATAATTAAATGATCAACGTTATATGCGATAAGTAAATGATTAGACAATTGGTTGTAGGGCTAATTAAAATTTAAAAAAAATCCATAAATCAGGATGCTGGCAGCATGCACTGATGAAAGTTTCAGGAGTCAACAAAACAACTTTTTTACAGTGACAGGTCAGCAACCACAGAACCCCTAGTAGGCTATTCTATGAGCTAAAAGAAACAGTTCCCACTCGAGATGGTTTTGCTATTTAATAGGAAACTGTGTTACTAAGACTCAAATACTTTATTTCTGCCACTGACTAGAGCTACAATCTTTTTTTTTTCAAAGTTACCGTCAAGGGCTCAAGTATATTACGGTAGATACCTACCAATTATTATGGATGTCATACAATATATAAATTTATTACTAGTCACAGTGCTCTTCAATTTTTGTTTTTAATACAGACCATGAAGTATAACAGTTTACTCAGTCCTTTCGAAAGTCTATTAATAAAATTATTAACCGAAATCAAAGGTGTTACTAATACTGCCTAACCATACTCAAGTCTTCAGTCTAGTGCACTGGGCTGATATAAGATTATTTCATTTTGTAATAAGGCTGCAGTAGACAAACACCCAGAAGATAAGAAAAGAATATATAAATAGTGCCAATAAGTATCATAAACTGTTTAATTACGCACCAATATTACATATTTGAAAAAACCCACTTTTTTTCTAAAATCCATGGGTTTTTTCAGGTGGGTTTTACCCGAAAAAACCCAGCGGGTAAAATCCCAGTCGGGTAAAATCATGCCAACCCTGGTAGAGGGTCAGATTAGATATCACAGAAACTGAATTTTGTCATATGTAAATATTTTACATGACTACAGAAATAAAACGCTGATCTCACAGACTTCATTCAGTAGTTAATTTTCATATCGTACACTAATATATTTAGTCTTTGCATATAAATTTTAGTAGACCAGCAGATATAATCTAAATTTTTAAAAATGGAATCTTAGTTCTCATTCAGTAGCTGGTTTTCATTTCATACACAAATACATCAATCTGCACAAGTAACATGAGGTAGACCATCAGAAACATTCTAAATTAAAAAAAAATGAAATCATATGTACTTACAATTTTTTCACTAGCCAATGCTTGAGCCTCTTGAAACAGTTTCAGATCATAATCAGAGACAATGTTGGTAAGCCTCGGCTCCCGGTCCTTCTCATCAGGTGGATTCTCCATTTCCTCATTGCCTTTCTTCTCAGACTTTGATCTCAGCTCCTTGATTTTTGCTTGACACTGCCGCTGCTCAGGGGTAATGTGTGCCTTTGGTGATTTCTTGTTCATGGTAATGAGAGCTTTCTTCCTCTCTTCTTCTCGCTTCTTAGACTCAATGTAGCTTTCCTGATGGTTAAGTTTTCGTTTAGTTGGTAGCTGAGTCAGTTTAGTTACAAGCAAAACTCAATTAAACACTCAACTTTGCATAGCAACCATAACAGCATCAACAATTAAGAATACAAGTGAGTAACTTTCAAGGTAAGGGAGGTGTATGATGAATTGTAAGTACAAATGCAATAACTTGAAGCTTTTATTAACATAGATTGAATTTTTATATCAAAGCACGACTTTTCACACAACTGCAGGCTTTGTCTGGCATTAACGAAGTTTTTCATCAGCTGGCATTCTCCCAAAGAGAGTATAAAAATAGGGTGGAAATTTAAAGCTAAAAACTATACATGCATGCATGAAATATTTGGGAACAATTTTGAAGACAGCACTACCCTTGCGGAGGGAGAATTTTAGCTAATGGAATGAACCAGTTGGTGGCACTCTGTAACATACATAGTATAAAGGAGTGCTGACAATGTCTGCAGAATGCTTTTCTGTTGATGTGAGCAGTTTAGTCGCAGTGAAGAGTCATCACACACACAGGATCACAACAAGGAGAGGACAGTGTCAATGACACAGGGAGAGAGAGCCCATTAAGAAAAATTGTAGAGAAGATGATTGGGAGTTTCATAATTGATTTCCTGGCCCACAAGACACATTGCAATGATTAAGGTTAAATTTTAGAGAAAAATAATAAACACACCCTTGGCCCACTAGATATAGGCCGATTTTAGATCTCATTTCCAAGACAAAAATGTGCATATTAAGGGCTGGGAAATACAGTATCTCTACATTCATTGAGCAGAATGTACATCCAAATACAACTTCATCTCTTAGCATCTCCATCTCGTTGGCAAAATCACAATTGTAAGCCAACCTTAAAACATCGGTGTGAAAAGAATCAAAAGATTCACCATCCTTTTGGGTGCGATTATAAAATAGAAATCTACAGTGCATTAGATTTTTCTTCAGGTTATAGTATTCCTCAAACCTTTTTATTACTTTGCTCAGAGTTCGTTCAGCTTTTCCAAGCCTAAATTCATTATAATCACCTACAGCTTGTTCACCGATGTAATTAAGCAACACAGATAATTTTCTTTCTACGGTAGCATTGTCCAAATTGCTGGCCAAGATGAATATTTCAAACTCTTACCGCCAGGCTTCGCTTAAATTATTCGCTTGCAGATATAAAGGACTAGGCGGAGAAAAACCCACGGATGCCATGTTTTAACGGTGTGGTTAATAATTCACTTTTTTCAGTAAGTACGGACCAACTGCGCCATGTAGTATATTTAAATAATCAAATCCATCACAGCTTATAAGTGAATTTGTGTTTAATGACTTCCAGCCAGATCAACAACTGACAATGTACTAAACAACGTCCAGTTGTCAACGAATATAAAATGAGTGTTTACACTACAGAATCTGTAATCTGTAGAATACTCGGAAACCATTGAAACTAGGTGCAAACACTTGCGACAGTCTGGTTAGGGTTTGACTGATGCTCACATGGCTTGCGACAGCCCAAGTAGAGACTCTAACTCTCAATGAATACCAAGTCCGTTTTCTGGAAACCCCGACCAATCTCCCTCCCTCGCCCCAGTACTCCCACAATGCCCCACGCTGGAAGGAAAAGGAGAGAATCTTCGACACCTATCCCTCCCCACTTTCCTCCCTCGGCCGCGCACACCCTCCTAGCAAGAGATGAAACCCCGAACAAAGAAGGCAGTGTATTGTCTTACTCCCAGGCTAGACTTGTGACCCACGCCTTCTCTCCTCAACCACCCCTGCCACCTTCCCTTCCCTACACCCTGCTCCTCCTACAACGCACAACGCATGCCATACCTGGAGAGCGAGAGCCACAAGGAGCACAATAATAACGTCAACAGGCGCAGGATGAGGGAACCCACTCTCCCCTCCCACATCGCTAGGAGACCGAACTCTCCCCTTCGAAGAGACTCCTCAACACTTCTTGCCCCTCTTCACCCTTCCCGCACCCTACCTCCCCCTCGACCACCCCACGAGCTAGATGACCGACCACGCATTTTTTTATTTGATTTGTACATCCTCAATGTCCATTTCATTGCATGCACCCAAAAAGTCACCAGAGTAAAGCTTGGTCGCAAAATTAAACTCTGAGATTTTTCCAATAATATAATAGAATATGACAATTAGGCATCATGACACATGACAATATATCCCCTTCTTTCAAACTTAATTCAACAAAAGAGCTCATAGGACTGTTTTCTGAATAAAACTGATTATTTTACGCAAGCCAGTTGAACACCAGTAACAAAATAATCATAAATTGTGGGAGACCTATCAATCAGCTCATGCCATTCATTGATATTAAGGGTGATGATCTTTCTGTCAAGAGAAATTTGCACGAATGGTTGACCACTCCATCCAAGACTAATTCGTTTCTTCTAACTCGAGTAAAAGCCTGACAATATCACGATTTTGATGATGTTTTTGGGTGGATGATGCAATATAGCATCTGGGGAGGTTGTGGACTATTCGCCATCACAGAGCTGACATGCACACTATTCTCTGCTGTGGGAATAGATACTGAAGGGTTGCGCTTGTTCAATGATAAATTGGATGAGATATCACTGACATGTGATGCTGCGATGGTTATGCTGTCAGGAGCAGTCAATCGCAGCTTGGATGCTCTCTCGGCCCCAGGTTGTATATTGATGGGTGTTGAGGGATCAGGAGCATATGCCAAATGCTCAGATGAAGAGGTAGCAACCTCCCTCACATTTGGCTGTGTTTCATTACCTGCTGAGGAGAAAAGTAAGCCTTCGGCGATCAGCATTGCTGACCCTGAGGAAGTTGGTTTAGATTCAAAAGTTGAAGGTTTCACTTGGAAGGTTGCCATTGTAGTAAATCAAACTATGTGTCTCCCAAAATTTTGTAGAAGACACAAAGTTTTTTTCTTTATTTACTACAAGTTAGTTGGGTTGTTGGTCGATGAGACATCACCTTGGAAGCTGGAGGACTGTTGGGTGATGGAGAAACACCTACTATGGAATCTATTGAGCCTTGAGTGAAGACCATTATCACCTCAGATGCAGTTAGACAGTTGGGTGAAGAGATTAACTACCATAATTTTCCGTCTATAGTACACATTTTCTTCTGCTAAAATTCGTCAAAAAAGTAGGGTGCGTATTATACATGATTACAAACTTATTGCATTTTTATTCGGGTCGTAGATCACATTTAAAGTAATCTCAACGTACTTATTGGTATTCGATTTTACAATTTTTAATAAAAAACAATGCGATGAATCAATTTAATTTATTTATTAAAATGAAAATTTACACGCAGTACCTCTAGTCTTTAACATTGTTAGCACTGAATCTTTCGAATTCAAAATCACTATCCTCGCTTGTTTTGAACAGCTCGTGCGAAGTACTGACATCACTCTCGCTGGCAGCATATATTGCGTCGTCAAGGACATCCTCCCTCATCTACCCTCTTCATTGTCCACTATGTATTCTTCATCCCTAAGCAAAACGTCTTTGGACCCATCGATTGCTTTTGTGAGGCAGCAATTTTTGAAAACCTCACTTAATCACAGATGAATCGATGGCATCCCAGGACTCTTTAATCCACTGACTAATTAGCGATAATTCCGGTTATTTTTACTTTTCTGAAGTTGTCAAAGAATGTGGTCCGGAATAAAGCCACTTATTCCACTTTTTACGCATCTGTGTCTTAAACTGACGGTTGCTACTGACATCCATCACCTGCAACTGGCTTGTCATCCCTCCAGGAATAATGACGAGATCTGTGCCATTCGCAAACGATATATTCTTGATGCATGGCATTTGATGGCATCTCAATGCATCTAGAACCAACATATAACGCCTAAAAACTGCATATTTGCACCACACATTTCACAGCCAATCCTTGGTTCGATTCTCATCCATTCAGCCTTTTTATTTGCATGTACGAACATATTCTGCAGCCATACAACATTCTTAGGGAGAGTTTTTCTTCTAACTGTTACACAGAAATGTAACATCTTCAAATTACAGAGTAACGTATCTTACACTGATAGATCGGTTTGAATCCCGCATGAACGGGCATAAAGTGAGGTGAATTGAATACGGACTTTGGTACTTTTTAGTGACAGTGTAGCAATTCTATCATTTATTGACAAATATTACCATAGACACGCATGAATTTTTTGGAGGGGAAGAACCTACTACAAATAATTCGTCATATTGAGAAACCAGAGGGGTATGTAAGAGCAAGGAGAAAAGCCATCTATAGGCAGTATTACCAGTTGCGCAGTGATCTTTCAGGCGCTGAATGGCAGAGCGGACAATGGCGTAGAATGCCGTTCTTTAAAAGCCGACTGTGTATTATACATGGTGATAAGTAAATTCTTACAATGCGCTCGCCATAAAGCTTGTCTAATAGTGGGTGCATATTGTAATCTGTAAATTATGGTAAGCTGTTGGAATCAGATGCTGTTGGGTGATAATGGACTAGTTGAACTTTCAATGGGAGAATGGTTATGTGGAAGAATTGCCAGGTGGCCATTCTTCCATTCCTCTTTCTCTTCTCCTCCTTTTTTTCACAAATGGTTATGATGGATGCATGATGAATGAAGGTTCAACATCACATTATGAGTGTTTATAAGATTCACTCGCAATCAGCCATTGTACTGCAGCATTGAGATTTTGGAGGACATCTGTGCTCATTTCCACCAAATTCAACTCTTGTTTAAAAAGGGTAGCAGTGATGCAGTCATTTACTTAAGGACTCTGAAAAAATTTTCTGAAATGACATACGGTGTATCCAGTGGATTAATAGATTGCCAATTATCACCGGAGATACATGCATGGCACTTCCAAACCCATCTTTAGTTAAGTCGTAACTGAGAAGGAAGAATTTGTGTAGAAACACATCGGAGGTGTTTTGATCTCCCTCATTTTTATAATGCCCTAAGGCAGAATTGAGTCACCATTATGCATGACTACAGAATTTACCATTGATTGTATTAAAATCCATTGACAAACCTCCAGGTGGGTATGAAACATCCTTTAAGTAAAATTGAAAGTTTTCTAGGCTGTATAGAGGGAATAAGTAAGGGTTTAAATTCGAATATTAAGGTAAGCAATGTTTATTCACCATCACAACAAACAAAATAGTCATCATTATATAGTCATCAATAGTCAGTAGAATCAGTCACTAGAGATGAGTTTCTATTAACTGGAATGGAAAGCATCTTTATTCCAGCTCCTTTATAAGGATAATGTATATTCATTTTCATTGGCACTCTCTCTCTCACTCTCTCTATCTCAGTGGCACAGAATCATTGATTCTTCAGTGAAGTACAAACAAAGTCGCATCCAAAATTTTCAACTTTCCTGATGATTCCTACATTAGGCAAAATTCAGGCTTCGAAAAAGATAGTTCAATATCAAACCCATTGATAAAATATCGCTATAGATTGAAAACATCAGCATGAAATTTTCCCACTAATTCATTGACAGAACTGGTTGTGAATGTTTTTTCCTCTCTTAATAGCCGGGGTTTGCACTGTCTAAAGCAGCTATGTTTCCCCAGTCAATAACCCACCCATCCCAGGCTAGGAGACTTTCGCCGTACCACTGCCAAAATCAGCATAATAATTCAGCTGCAATAACAGTAATCATTAGTTGTCACTCTACATCCATTATATGATATTCTGCACCATTCAGAGTGAATGCAATAATCAGCTTTCAGAGTACGGCATTCTACGCCATTGTCCGCCATGCTGTTCAGCGCCCGAAAGATCACTGCGCAACCGGAAATACTGCCTATAGATGGCTTATCTCCTTGCTCTTACATAACTCTCTGGTTTCTCAATATGACGAATTATTTGTAGTAGGTTCTTCCCCTCCAAAAAATTCATGCGTGTCTATGGTAATATTTGTCAATAAATGATAGAATTGCTTCACTGTCACTAAAAAGTACCAAAGTCCGTATTCAATTCATCTCACTTTATGCCCGCCCGGCAATTCTTCCACATAACCATTATCCCATTGAAAGTTCAACTAGTCCATTATCACCCAACAGCATCTGATTCCAACAGCTTACCATAATTTACAGATTATAATATGCATCCACTATTAGACAAGCTTTATGGCGAGCGCATTGTAAGAATTTACTTATCACCATGTATAATACACAGTCGGCTTTTAAAGAACGGCATTCTACGCCATTGTCCGCTCTGCCATTCAGCGCCTGAAAGATCACTGCGCAACTGGTAATACTGCCTATAGACGGCTTTTCTCCTTGCTCTTACATACCCCTCTGGTTTCTCAATATGACGAATTATTTGTAGTAGGTTCTTCCCCTCCAAAAAATTCATGCGTGTCTATGGTAATATTTGTCAATAAATGATAGAATTGCTACACTGTCACTAAAAAGTACCAAAGTCCGTATTCAATTCACCTCACTTTATGCCCGTTCATGCGGGATTCAAACCGATCTATCAGTGTAAGATACGTTACTCTGTAATTTGAAGATGTTACATTTCTGTGTAACAGTTAAAAGAAAAACTCTCCCTAAGAATGTTGTATGGCTGCAGAATATGTTCGTACATGCAAATAAAAAGACTGAATGGATGAGAATCGAACCAAGGATTGGCTGTGAAATGTGTGGTGCAAAGATGCGGTTTGTAGACGTCATATGTTGGTTCTAGATGCATTGAGATGCCATCGAATGCCATGCATCAAGAATATATCGTTTGCGAATGGCACAGATCTCGTCATTATTCCTGGAGGGATGACAAGCCAGTTGCAGGTGATGGATGTCAGTAGCAACCGTCAGTTTAAGACACAGATGCGTAAAAAGTGGAATAAGTGGCTTTATTCCGGACCACATTCTTTGACAACTTCAGAAAAGTAAAAATAACCGGAATTATCGCTAATTAGTCAGTGGATTAAAGAGTCCTGGGATGCCATCGATTCATCTGTGATTAAGTGAGGTTTTCAAAAATTGCTGCCTCACAAAAGCAATCGATGGGTCCAAAGACGATTTGCTTAGGGATGAATGCACCCAATGCGTAGTGGATGATGAGGAGGACAAATATGATGTTCTAGGTGATGCAATACATGCTGCCAGCAAGCGTGATGTCAGCATGAGCTGTTCAAATCAAGCAAGGATAGTGATTTTGAACTCGAAAGATTCAGTGCTAACAGTGTTAAAGACAAGTGGGACTGCATGTAAATTTTTGTTTTAATAAATAAATTTAATTGATTCACTGCATTGTTTTATTAAAAATTGTAAAAGGAAATGCCTATAAGCACCTTGAGATTACTTCAATGTGAACTATAGCTTGAATAAAAACGCGATAAGTTTGTAACCATGTATATTATGCACCCTACATTTCTGACAAGTTTTCGCGGAAAAAATGAGACTATACACGGAAAATTATGGAGTATGCATGTGGAATAATATTTGTTACCTGAAGATTTCATTATGTCGTAAGCAATAAATCTATTTAGTGGACCATTACTAGAGTATTTTAATTTCCTTCTAATTATATCTATGAGCTTGTCCAGATCTTAAGAGTTATGTATTGCACTTTTTCTCATTATGTCCCTTGTCTCCTCTGGCTAATCAACTTGAAAATTAGTTCGAATTTGTTCTCATAACTTTTCATGCATTATTTGTATTTTTTATCAACAGTAAGATCACCAACATTCAACAGCATCTATACACATTCAAGGACTAGGACTATTCAAGGATTAAATGAAATTACGTCACTAACTTTGCATTCCTCTGGGGTTCTGTTGTGGTATATTGGGCACGCCTCAATGGTGAAGTGCCTCTCAAAATGCCCACTCAGATGACCGGAGGAGTTGCAGCCAGTGACAGGGCACTTCCGCTCCTCAATCGGGGTGATACTGGGCGCTTCAGCACCGCCACCGGCACCAGGGCCTGCAGCACAAGCACGACTTTTGCTCTTCCTCGGAGTGAGGCGACAGGAGGGTGGTGGAAGAGGTGGAGGTGGTGGAACCTTCTTGCTGCTTCCACTACGTCCAGACTTAATCGTTTCTACCATTGGAAACAAAACACAAAGATATACACAGATGAGCACAGATGAACAAATAAAAGAATTAAAAGGTGATAGCGGGCAAATTAACCACTATTTATTGAGATATTATTAAAAGAATTATTCCTTCTTTAACCTACTCTTCATTACATTAACTTCAACCAATTTTGATGCCATTCACGTGTCATTTTCAAGAGGATACAAAAGAAATTGCAGGCAATTTCTAATATGAATACTCAGCTTGTAATGCTTTATATGAGGAGAGAAGTTCAGGATAGAAATTTTTATTTTATAATAAACAACTAATCCATATCAGTAGTATATGGAACTTTTAAGCATTGGACTCATAAATTTCAAGAAGTGTATAAGCTCTATTTAAAAGAAATGCTCTGCTGAGGTGGTACACTTCAGACTATCTGATATGATGACACAGTCCGAGGTATTTCACCTTCCTTGATAAGTGGGGGGCAACAGAAATCAAAGGGATGAGCTGTTGCTTGGTCATGCTTCTAGTGCAAACCTCTAATTATGTTCCGTAACAAAAGGCATCATTCAAAAAAAAAGGCAACTTAATGACCCCCCCCCCCCCCTCCCCGCCAAATTCTATATTACATCATGCATTTTTTAATGCAATATTTCCAAATTTTATAACATGGCTGGGTCCTGGAACATCATTAAATACTCTTAAAAGGTGGACTTATTTTGGACGATAACTATAGCCTTCATATAACACTAGTGGCTGTGTGTCTTCCCCTAGATTCAGTGCCGACACCTTTGCTCCTACGAGAAGAACTACTACAGAAAAACTAATGACACCTTAATTTTTCTCATTTAATTCTGCATTATATAATGGTTAAATCAAAGTTTTAAAACTCATTTTTACATTTTTTTACTATGGGTGTAGCATAAAAATTATGGGATTTTGACGGTTCCAGGGCAATGCTCCGACTTTGATACTTCGTAACTCAAACACCAGTTCTTCGATGACAACCAGGTTTCTGTAAATAGTGGGTAGATGTGTTTGCTAAGGATTGTGTCAGTTTCAGCTATGTATTTTTAACAGGAAAAATGTTATTATTAATTTTGTAAAATGATTGCATTTCAAAACTGGGGCATCATACGATTTCGTTCTTGGTCTCGTATCAATTCGCATGCCTTGAACATTTCCAATATGTAATTGTCCAAAACATCAATAGTCGCATTCACTTTAAATCGAGTGGTATTTATAATGTACGAAGTGAGCGGTCCCGTTAGGCGATTCCCCTGGGCAAATCGGTGCAGTGATGCAGAGTACACCCGCTCGGGCTGCCAGCACTCGGCACAGGCTCAAGCCTGCCTGGAAGGCAGCCCTGGGTAACTACATATGTAATCGCATTCCTTACCCTTTTGCTCATTCGCATATCTACGTTATCCTTACAATTATTCACATGAGGTATTTACTCATCACTCATGAAAGCAGCAGTTTATCACCACCATTAGCCTACTGTGCCCAAGAGTATTCAGTTTCCCCTCATGATATTGCGGAGTAAATTACGCTCCATATGCCTCCGATATCTCCATTTTCAAAGAGTGAAATTAGGATGATTTTAAGTGCAATTTGTTTTTTTAAGTTAGAAGTAGAGCAACTCTGTGATAAGTGCTATCCAGGGCATTATATATAGCCAGGGCATTTCCCACATTTTGAGAAAATGTAGTCCTCATTCTCTATGCTGCCCACAGTGGCTTCCAGATAAGTCTTATAACTTTTTATTTCTGAGCTTGCACTAGCCATTAATTTAATATTTTGATGAGAGACGCACACAAACAGTGTGTGTTCCTGGAGCACCAGGTAAAAGACACCATTTTGGTCGTAAATCTGCAAATTTACTAAATCCTATTTGTACTTTGCACCTTTCCTTCATCATTTGAGCACTTTGTACATTTAAACAGTCCTTGACACCGGGGAAAATTCTTGACAATTATCCATTTTCAAACCACCAAGGCATCTAATTTATTTTTTCCACAAACTAACTTTTTCCTTACCTGTAGAATTACCCCTTGCTCCCTCATCAAATCATGCATGACGCAGACTAAGTGTTCACTCACGCCAAACTCTCTGCTGACCTTCTGTCTCGGCTATGAAAACTAAACTCAATATGTTTATTTTTTTCTGCTGTTCAAGCCCTCAACATTCTAAATTTCAATTTACTGATCATTTCCATGCATGCATCACACAAATATTCTAGGTCACTCTCTGAGTCACTGATAATCACTCTGGAGGAAGATACCAGCTTTGCCTTAATGGAATTCTTTGCTTGCTCCAATTTCTATTTTACTGCAGGGCATCATTGATATGAAGCACACATACTGATTTTCAGAGGAGAACGCCAAGGGTTGATAAAGCTTCATTAACTCTGCTATTGTCCACCTCCGGGTTTTTCAAAGTCACTATCACTCATTAAGTATTCAGCGCACTTCATCTCCAGGTGCAAAGAGATGGATTGGGATAATTTTTGCCAACACAGTCGACATCACCTCGTAACTAACTTGCTCACTGAATTCCAGTGTCACCTCTCGAAGTCCACATTTCACGGACTTACCATGTTCTCTAAGAGGGTCACAACACTTTCACCCAAACACAGAGTTATAATATTGCCCATATTTATTGGCATGGTAAGAACGTACCATTTGAGTTTCAGCTTTCACATGTATATGGAAAAGCAAGCGCATTTTCTCACCATATTCCTTGACACTACATATTCTTGACAATTGGCAATAATGTTTTTTATGGAATTCCTCAGAGAGACACTAGTACCAACAGAACAGGTATCCATCCTACGACTTTAACCTTTATCCACCTTGAGTACCCAAAAAGTCCCTTTAAATGTTTCTGCTTACTGTAGCGTGCACCCAAAGGATTCCACTGTGTTTTGCTTCGTCTTCACTGCACTCACAGTGGTCCACTTGTACCAGCCCTAGCTGACACTGTGGACCCCTCAGACATTTCTCGGGCCACCCAGAAATACACTTCATATCCAAGATAAACAGGTCAGATATCACAAACTTGGGATTGTGGGAGATGATACAACAGCAGAATGTGCCCCACCTTAAGATTAGAAGCATCATTCCTCAGTCCAAATGAAGGCCAACAGATTAAGTGATGAAAGGAAGGAACAGAAGACAATATGCCATATTGGTTTTCGGAGAGGGCAAAAACATCAGATCTTTAGCAATATTTTTTTCCTGTTGGTCCAACAGTTTCATGCGAGCATCTTCCAGGCGTCAGAGAGCTACTAAAGCATTCCTTGAGCCATGAGATAAGCAGAAAGAATAGTTTTTGTTTTCTCATGAAAAATGGGTTCCTAACATAAACTAACATCTATAAATTGAAGACATTTTGAATTCACGGACTCTATCGGCATATGATGTGCAGGAGATTCAATTCTCCTCCCACCTCAGTTTGAAATACAAATCTCCATATGGGTACAAGTGAAGGAATTACTTACATGCCACTGCTTCACTTGGATATGCGACAAGTGGCATTTTCGCAGGTCATCCCCGTAACTCCCCAACCTGGCATTTTCAAAGCGAGCGCACACGTAGCAGATCATTATGTTCGCCCTATCTTTTGGGTGTTTGATGAAATAACTAACAATTTTATTTTTGTAATTAAAAGATTTAAGCTTTTATAAAAAAATATTTTCCAACCAAAAATGAGTTGTCAAACATCACTTTTTTTAGGCACCTAAAGTAGCAACATTTTCATCTTTCTGCTTTTGTTGCTCCATTGTGCCGTGGTGAGTGCCACAAATTAAAGTATATGCTCTTTAAGTACAGTTTTTTGCCCTTGACTTTTGAAAAAAATTAAGTTCGACCATACCTTATTATTAATTTAGGAGATATCAGGCCCTAAACATGGATCAAAATAAAAAAAAATAGGAAAAATAAGTCATTTAGGAGCTCAAAGTATAGGTCTTGGAAGCCAAATGTTGGTAGAAAACACAGAATAATGTCTTCTAAGCACGAAAATGTCATATTTAAAATGTGGCAACTAGATTGTCATTTATTGAAGATAGAGTTCGGAGCTGTGGCACGCCAAACGACACTAATCTGCGATATTTGAAGTGTCATAGCATTGACATTTATAATCACAGGATACTAATATTTGCCAAATAGTCATTCCTCATTGTATCCTTCCTCTGTTCCAAAAATCGTGCAAATCATAGAAGGTCGAACCACGAGTGCACAGCCATTTGGTTAATTTGAGTGGAATCACTTTTTAGTGATACCAGGATGGCCACTCAAGTATCAAGCTGAAATTCCCTGACTTTTCCAGATTTTTCAGACAACTTTCACAATTTTCCAGGCTGTTTGATAATATGTATTTTACGGAATATTAACGTATTTACACATGATAAAAATATGATTAAAGCTGTTAAAGATTAACCCCAAAACTAACATTTAGTAAAATTATGATATAAAATGTATTTTAATAGCTATGGAGCATCATCTGAATGACATAATATTGAACATAGTACTTGCAAATATTGGATGAATTTTATGACAAGCATATAACTTCAGGAATAAACACCAAATTCAAAATGGATAGTTCGTTGCTATATTTAATACGCCCCCGTTGGTTTCTTCGCACTACTGAATCGACGGCAATGACAAAAATGTAGCGTCGTTAAAATCCGCCCAGTGTGTAATAGGCCATATGCACCTCTTCAGTTGAGGGGAGCATTTCCTGTAAATGCATGGTTGTTCAACTTGGATTGAGATTGGACTAGCTCTATGTTCACTCAATGATTGCGTGTATCGAAATGGCTATCATTAAAGCGCAGGATGTTCAAATATCGAAGATATACCTATGCGTAAGAGGATGAAGAAAAATCACCATTTGACTTTTACAACAAAGATGATTTTTCCAGATTTATTTTTCATTTTCCCTGACATTCCACGACTTTCCAAACACAATGAAATTCCCTGACTTTCCAGGTTTTCCAGAAGTGTGGCCACCCTGGATACTAAACTCAAGTACCTATATGACCAATGATTATGGGAGAAGGTTAATTGAGGAAGCCACTGAAATCCATCTTAAGCCTAACAACATAAATCTTGACTCTGGGAATACAAAGAGGCCAGGGTGGAAACCACTATTTTTAAAAATAGAAAAAGAACCAAAAACAAAGGCCATTCAGACATAACCGGCCATGGCTAAACATGATCAGAAAACATGAGACCTGGGCATCATTGCCCTGGTCTCATGGCACATGATGATGGCACAAGAGTATTCTGTCGAAACACTGGCAGCAGCCAAATATCAAGCCAGGTGTAAACTGAAGAGAATTTCACAAATTAAGTGTTTCAAGGGGATATAGGAAGGACAAATAGGGAGATCATTCAACCTGAGAATGTAAGAGCACAGGAGACATTTGCAGAATGGGCAAATCAAAAAAATCTCATTTCACAGAACGCTAGGCGTGACCACAAAAGCCACTTTGTGCCAGAAATTCTCCACCTAGGAAAAAGACTTGAGGATGGACTCCCAAGAGCAGAAATGTACAGGAAAAGATCTGAATAAATAGTGCATCTTGATCAAGAATATTTATAAAAGCTATTCCTCCCTCTTTGATGTTCCATAGTCTTTCACCATTTCGTGCTGAATGCCGCACATAGATGACGAGAATTTTCCACACAAACAAATGAATGCATATCATATGCGACATGGATTTTCCTACCCAAAAAAAAGGAATACCTACCATATGCAAGACGGGGTGAAGAAAAGTGACTGATGCCGAAACAATAAACCCAGTCGCCCCTCAAGACCCAGCTTAGCAAGAGTTCTAGCCCTCACCTTGGCAACTCAGCTCAACCCATTCACGTACCCTTTCCTCAGTCTTTCAATGCTAATCGTAGTATTTTTCCTAAACAAATATTTGTAGCATACAATAAAAATTTAAAATTGCAAATGAATTTTTCTTTTTTTGCTTAGTACCGCCAAATTTCAAATGAAATTCTAGTGTTACTTCAAACAGAGTTTTAGAATGGAACACAACACACACTTATGGTACATGTCATATGCATTGACATATGCACTGCCAGTGGAAAACCTGGATGAAAAAGGAGGTTGGGGAATATGTTTTTGCAATTTTAGCAGGAGTAATTTTCACACTCATATTTAGCAGTATCAGAAGGTTAATAAACAAAATCCATGAGTAAAAACATTAGAATTGTTTAAAAATTTTAAATGCTCACAAAATCACAAGGAATTAATTTTGAAGTTCAAATATCTTATGCCACAAACATTAGTTTTAAAAATACTGCAATTTCAGTCAGTTAACCATGGACTTTGAATTAACCAAGAGGCTTTGAATCTCTTAGGGGTCAAGGTCAGCGGCCAAGAAAAGGGCCAGGTGTCCCACTGATTGAGGTCCCAAGGTGGAAGGGAAACATGCCTCTGCCTTCCGTCATCACAAAAGAGCTTTGTGGAGGGGAGTATAATAAATGTTCTTGAGACCCATAATAGGGAAGCATTTCCCATTCTTGAGGCTCCGACACAAAAGGATCGAGTTTTACCTTTCCCCAAACTTCTCACATCGTGAAATCCCTTCTTAAATTACTACCCCAACACCTCCTCTCATAAGGTCCATTTCATACTCAATTTACACCTTAAGCAACCGCCAAATTCCGTCTTTGCATTACCTTCACCCTTCCCCCACCCAGACACCCATTAATATGAGCAACAACTTAAAAACATCAGTATCAACAGTGAACTCACCGGCTTCTGATTCTGTGTCACTGGCTTTTCCAACAAGATGTCGACTTCGTCGGGCACTCACTGATCTCGTCAATTTTCTCGTTACTGGTGGCTTGGAGTTATCACCACCATCGCTTCCGTCTGACACCGGCGCAGAGCCAGTTGTGGAATTCTTTGACGATGATGGTGGTGGAGGAGGTGGGATCTGTGAGGGTGCATTTGCAGCAGGAGTACCCTTCGTCTTCTTCTTGGAAACCTCAGCTTTCTTCTGAGCTTGCGACTGTGTGTTAGAAGCTGCTGCAGGCATTTTCCCAGTAGTTGGAAATGAATCTTGACTAGATTCACTTTCAGAGCTGCTTTCTGTAAATTATATTTCAAGATAACACCCATATTCAAAATAGAGCATTAGGGCAAGAATTCTACTATGCACTGATGAATATGTGAGAGGAAATTTATCTACTTCACACAAAGCCTTCTAAGTAATTTAGACTTAAGACGATCATAACCAAATAATTTCATAGGGTAGCAGAGTACAAAACATCACGTTAAGAAGTACTCTTTGTCTTTGGTGCATTGAGATGTTAAATGTTTATCACATTATATTACTGCAACAGTTTTAAACAGCTTCTCTGCAGGCTTGATTGGGTAAGCTGTCTTTCTTCACAGTCATCGATTGACTGGTCAACATGTTCTTTCTCATGTATTCACACCATTATCCATAACAGAAGATGTCGGTCATAAAAACACTTTATCAATGTTCATGTGAAATTTCAGCTACAGTTCCATGCACATGAAATACACCTTCTAGGTAAAACATTAGAATAAAGGATAATGGATACAGCTTCGACATGGCCAAGAAAATATGCATGCATAAAAAAATTGAATCCATGAAACAACTGGACAATGCTTAATTACGTTATTTAACCAGAATGAC
Source organism: Ceriagrion tenellum (assembly GCA_963169105.1). Lineage (NCBI taxonomy): Eukaryota > Metazoa > Arthropoda > Insecta > Odonata > Coenagrionidae > Ceriagrion > Ceriagrion tenellum. The sequence continues at coordinate 159,615,460 of OY720636.1, forward strand.
ATGATTGATGGATTATGAGGAAGCATAAACAGGAGTCAAAAAATTAAAGATTATCTTTGAGAGGCATAAGATCTATCACCTCCAATTACATATGAAGAGAACTATGAAATTCACAGGGTTCCTGCAGAAATAAGATTATGACATTCCCTAACATCTCTAGGTTTTCCAGGTCAAAATATCAACTCAATTGTTAGTACATAGTTAAATAAAGGCAAGAGAATTTGAGCACAGAACATAAATGATTGATCACCATTTAGCGATAACAATGGACAGCTAGTCGACTACATGAAAACATGCAAGGCTAAGGACATGGACATTAAGATCATTGTATTTCAAAGTCTGTGGGAATGAGGTCTAACATGGAATTGTATCAGCTGCAATACAAATGGTGCATGCTTGGACTTAAATTGAAAAGGAGAATTTTCCATTTTCAATTGATTCTTTTAACTTGATTGACATATTTTATCACCTATTTTCCTTTTTGAGGGCCATTTATCATACTTACATTTACTCTCCCTGAATATTTTCTTAAATTATAGAGACCACACATTTAAGTCATTCATTCATTTGCATTGTCTACAAGCAATGAAAAAGGAAGATTTTTGGACTATCCTTATCCCAACATCCCAATTCCTGGTATATCCTCCCATATTGCCTCCTATAGATACCCCCCTCACGTTAGATGCCTCCTACATTCCTAATAGTGTCCTCCTACATTCCTAAACCACTTTAATTTCGTCCAGGATTCCTGTCCTCTTACCTCCTGCCAAAGCCCTTGGATTCATCTTCCACTGATCTCACTTCACCATCCACACTCAGAATTTTATTAACTTGCTCTCCATACTTCTTCATTGCCCCAGTATTCTACTCATACACTACGACTCCTTGTCTTTTAGAGTGAAATTGGCAATTCAACACTCATAAGTAAGCCTGCAAAAGCCCTTGGATAGGTATGCAAGTTTGTAGCACTATTCCTAAATCCATGTCTGACCATTATATTCTCTATCTGGAACCTGTCACTCCTGGCTTCCTCCAAGAGCACCTATACATCGAGGGCGATGTCTGACCCACGTATTTTTATCACAAAATAATTTCTTCGCTAAAACTACAAACCTCCCTCGCACCACCCATTTCTCCTTCCTAGCCTATAATTGCTCACCTACCGTCCATCCCTTCCTTCACAAAACACCGATTTGCTCCAAGCTCCCATTACTACTAAGCACTAACTCCTATGTACGCTACCTATTATTTCCTCCACCTGATCACATACATCATGTACCTCTTCTTTTCTATGGTTAGAGGGAGGCATATAAAGATTTATTGTAACTGCAGTTGTTGGGACTGCCTTTAGCTCAACAACTATTATCATATAACCCACCTGTTCCACATTAGACCTCAGCATCGATTAAGAGTGCCTAGTGAATTAATTTTTGACGATGTGATATAATCGAAAGAACCTTCGTTTGCTGTCTATTTTTAACAGAGATAAAATATGCCAATCATAGTGTACATGTAAGATTAGTCCTTTCGCTATGTGTAAGATCCACAAAATCAGGCCTGATACAACAGTAATAAAATGAGATAGTTTTACTAGAATACGTACCTGAAGTAGCGGAAGATGCTGAAGAATTGGAGGACGTTGCCGGCCTCTCCGTTTTAACAGGTGTCATGTTGACATCCTTCATTTTTGGCTTGGGTTTAGAAGCAGGAGGTTTGGCAGTATTTTTCATGGGGGTTAATTTTGGAGGGGATAATATCTGATCATCACTTTCACTGCTATTTTCAGGGCTGAATATACTTTTGGTCTTTTGTTTCTTAAGGGGAGTCGATTCTTGTTTGCTAGAGGTCTTTGGCTCCTTATCATTTGCTTTTTGTCCAGCATTTGCATTACCGGAAGTTCGAGAATTGCTAGCTCCTTTAGATGCATTTATATGCTTCACCTGAGGCTTGGAATGTTTATTATGGGGAGTCACCGTAGCAGAGGCTTTGGGCTTAGGGACGGGCTTCCTTTTAGGATTCGCCACTTTCGAAGGCTCTTCTTCTTCCGATGAGTTGCCCTTGGAACGGGTTTTAATTTTATTTTTGGCTCCCTCATTGCCTGAGGCAGCAGTGGAAGCAGCAACTTTACTAGGGGTCGAATTCTTCTTCACTGAACTCCGCGCCGCGTCAGAGTCGGTAGAAGCATTACTTTTCGCAGGGCTGCGAGCACTAGGCTGCGATGTTGATGAGTTTTCTGAATCCGATGAGCTAGATTCACTCCCTGATGATGACGATGAGCTCGACGATGAAGACGAGCTATTGCTAGTTGAGGTCGATTCGGAGCTGGTGGTTGACTAAAAGGAAGGATACGGTATAATACATCCACTGAAAGTTTAACACAGTAAACATATAAACAAGGGAGCTTACCTTCTTTTTGAGAGTCATGGTTTTACTTCCTACAGAACAATGTCTTCAGACTTTCAGCTCATCAAGCCGAAAATTCATATGAAACAATCGAACCGTCCCATACAATGTTGTAAACAAACAATTGAAAGCAGTTATTATAAGGTGACCAACAAAACAAGTACTTGAATGCGTAGCTGTAATACATAAGCTGGACATAGATGTCAGCAGATGTCACATTCAATGGGTAGACATTGGCGCGAAATTAAAACCCGTCCCGCGTCACCATTCACGCACGCACGAAACTATTTCTCCCATCATTCGTCTTTTCATGTACAGGACTCGTGAACAGCCACAAAATAATTCAATTGAACAATCTAAAGTTACTCAGAATAGGAAATAAAAACAAATATATTGTTGAGAGATTTTAAATAATTTATTTGACAAGGAAAAATTAACTATGACAACATACGCCAGGTTTACAAAGAAAAAAGTGAGCGTGTAATCCCAATAGGCTGCTAAGCCTGTCATCAAGTGAAAGATCTAAGATTTTCCCGGCGTATCTGCTGGATAAATGTTTCTTGGGTGTTGCACCGGGCAAGCGGGGTCCAAAGGACTTGACGTTTCGGAGATCGACTTGATCTCCATCTTCAGGGGGTTCTGATGCCGTGTTTTTCATTTTGGACGTTATATATAGGTCGTTAGATATAGGTACTCTTTGCTCAAGCTTCAGGTGCCATCTGATTGGTTATGGCGTGTGCGGGTTTTCCCGCCTTCCCGTATGTATTTAAGGGTGTTCATGATGGGTCTCCAGGAGTTACTTAAATGGACTCCAGCGTCTCTGTTGAAGTTTTTTGGCTGCAGACGGATCTCGATGGCTTCCTTGGCAAGGCGATCCCAATAGCCTTGTGCGCGGCGGAGAACCTTTGTCCCTTCCCCCTGTATCGCATGATCCTCATAAATGCTATGTTCCGCTACGGCCGACTTCTGTGGTTGAGCCAATCAGAAATGATGTCTCCGGTGTTCTTTCAGCCTTGTCTCTATTGTGCGGCCAGTCTCACCAATGTATACCTTCCCGCACTCACAGGGAATTTGGTAGACCTCCGGTGTCTTTAAGCCGACCGGATCCTTTGCCTTAACCAGCGTATCTTTTAATTTAGGCGGTGGTAAATGTATGGTCTCAATGTCGTAGCGCCGTAGGATGCGCTGAATTTTTCCCGACATGGTAGACACATATGACAGGAAGGCCTTGGCCATCGGTCTCTCAGACGGCTCTGGTGTGCAACTCCCAGCTCAAAGGCCCTTCTCAGGGCCATGGAAATACTCTGCTTGCTATAGCCGTTCTGAAGTAAGGTTCTTCCCAAGTGGTTTAATTCTTTAGGGATGCTTTCCGTGTCGGCTATGGCTTTGGCTCTAGGGAATAAAGACGATAAAACTGAAGCTTAGTGGGAAGATGATGATGGCTCTGACTATTACGGTAGAGATCAGTATGAGTCGGTTTCCGGTATCCGCTGTGTGCTAAGCTTCCGTCCTCTCTCCTTCGGATTAAGATATCGACCAACGGGAGCTAGCCATTTTTCTCCTCCATTGTGAACTGGATACTTGGATGCTGGCTATTCATGTGGGTAAGAAAGAGGTCCAGAGCGTCCGTTACGTGTGGTCAAACCAAGAATGTGTCATGCAGTGTCCCTTCCTTTTAAGTTGCTTGTCGTGTATCATCAAGAAGTGGAGTTGTATTAACCTCTAGCGCTCCTCACCTGTCTCAATCATACTATTTGAAAATTTAAAAACTGTTATCCCCCCTTCAATTAAGAAAACAATTGCGCTCAACTTAGCCAAGCCATTTTGGCCTTAAATTATACATATGGGCGCCAACTCGGTGCAGAGGCTGGCCGGGTACATATAGCGAACGAAAGGTAGTAGCTAATGTGCTGATCATGGAAATCGTCCGAAAGAGTTTATTTCCATTGCATACAGAGCCAGGGGTGCGGATTATGCAAGAAGACGAGTAGAACGAGCTGGACGAAGGCATAGCGCCGCCCCTTTTCAATCTTAATAGCCATGACACATATGTTCCCTTTTCACTATTTCATGTTCAGCGCGAGAATGTACATCGGTGGCAAGTGTAGGCTTGTGTTTGTGTTTTGACGTCGGTACATGGTTTTCTATCCCGTCGTGTGATATCTGACATTGAAAATGGTGCGCAAGAGTTCTATGTGGGAATATTTCAGAAAACTGGAGGACGGTAAAGTGAAGTGCAGGATTTGTTATTGAGAATTTAGAACAACGGGAGCACTTCAAATCACATCGCTTTATTGAGGACTGAGCATAAGACTGTGCTTGAGACTTAGAACACCGTCAACTGCAAAAATGAACTAGTCTGGGCAGCGAGGGACCCTTTCAAGCAGACCAAGAGAAAGGAAATGATCCGGATCCTCAAGCGCCTCTGATGACTCTCTTAATTATTTATCGTTTCCTTTCAGCCATCCATGGGCTGAGATTACACAACTATCATTACTTTATCAAGTTTTCTCTTCTTCCAGTCCTTCATTCTTTGGCTTGCTCATGCTCGTTTCTTCACCGAAAATACTCTCCTTATTATCATTTTCTCATCGAACAGGTTCTTCATCTCCTCAAGTATTCTTCAGAATATTTCTCAATTTTCTATATATTGTTTTTTAGAATAAAACTATTATTCCACGTACAATTTTTTGCTGTTTACAATGGTCTTCAATATTTTTGTCCCGATACAATCACAACACGATCAACTGAAATTAAAATCATAAAATAGCATAATTTTGGTTTCTTTTGCAACATAGAAGCGTGTTAACTTTATATTTGGAACTTAAGCTGAAGTCGAAAAAAGTCGAAGATAGTAAACTTTTTGTGCCGACTAGTCGGCTTTCAAAGTCGGAGCGTCATAATCGAAGCCGAAAGTCGACTTTTACGGAATGATTCCAGTTCCTAGGAGCGCCCGGCAACTTGAGTGGCATGCACTATCTCGGTGTTGTGTCTCGGAAACTACTCCGCAGAAATGGAAAATATTCGACATGAAGCATGTCAAATTTTTTGACGAAACGTTTCTAATTACAGAAAAGTAATTAAAAATAGCCTAGTGGTCCGTAATCGTCAGGAATGACCGGAAATCTGGTGAAACTTAATAACTTTAGGTGCGATGCGGCACGTCTTCTCCTTCTCCAATGACAATTTTTACATGTATCATTTCTTAACCCAGCGGCACCAATTAGGGGATGTTCCAAAGGAAATTCTAGTTTCCGGAAAATAAGGACAGGACCACCCTAGTGTGTCACGCCACGGGGCCGCCGTCGGTGTTTTTGGCGGCGCCGTGGCGTGGCACTATGTTAATTTGTTGATGCCATCCAAAGAGACCACTAATATGTGTACTTTACGGTAACTGTTCACCTGACAATCACATCCTCTAATTTTAGCCGAATATTAAAAATTGATTAATTTTAACAAAATTTCATTCAAGCACACTGCCAAGTCTTGCCATGATTAGCGTGCAGGAGTAACGTCGTGACGTGCAAAAAATACATCCCCAAATCAGATTGAATATTCGAGGCGACGTCTCGAAGAAATTGTAAAATGTATCAAAAATAAAAATATTCTACTAAAGTGCCTCGAATGACAGTCTCCCAGAGTAGCAATTACATCTAACTTCTGATGTTAGAATGCGAAATATTAGGCCACCGTTGCATAAAAGCATATAATCATGCTACCAAATTACTAGGCGTTGTGGAAGACCGTGTCCCAAGCCTGTGGTGTGTAACGTCCCGTTTGCGACGTTATGCAGCGACCATTCAAAGTTCCGTAATCGCTCCGAGCCGTCTACAACAGGGATGGCATTGTGCACCGCCGGCGAAGATATAACATCCGATCCATTATTCGCGGCCGACGATATGCCTCTCGTCGGACGTTCAGTAACGTCGAATTACGGACGTTAAGAATTCCGTAATTGCCCTACCGGAGCACAATTCAGACCAAACATTAATGTCTTATATCTGAACAGACCAACACTAGTACAAAATGTAGTGATTGCCCGGGAGTTTTCATCTAATTCAATTTGGTGGTACCCCCAAGTGAGGTCCAACTTTGAAAATATTAGTCCTCTAGACTTATTTAGTCACCCCTCAATTGTTGGCATTGGATGTCGTTCTCTACTTATCGCCACATTTGCCTGGCGCATATCTACCATATCTACCACCAGACGCCATTCATTTGTTTTATTGGCACAATTTGAATTGGGTACACTCAAGGTGTCGGACCATCTACCTCTTCAATAATATCCATATCTAATAAATCTTGGATCAATTTCATTTCAATTTCCCTCAGGTGGTAAGGCATTCTACGAAAACGTTGCACAACTGGTGTAACTTTATCCTATATAGGGATTTTAGCCCAATAACCTTTCAATTTTCCTACACCAGTAAACACACTTTTGTACTTGTGTTCCAAAGTCATACCTACTGACCTGACTTGAGCGTTAATTTAAACCTTCAAAAGTCCAAGATCAATCGAAGTATTTTTACACAAAATGAAAGTTCCTTTACCAGTAATCACCAAGAATTCAACCTTAGGTATATACTATTCTATCAAGAATGGATACAGGGTTTGTCCCTAAAGTAATGCGTCGCATTTTTTTCTGACGCGACTGTACGTCGCAGACCGACGCGTCGCGACGGTTGGGGTAGGTGGTGGAGGGTCTAAGCTTTCCAGTGATCTGCGTGCCAGTCGCCTCCGAGCTCTTGGGGTGTGTACACGCGTGAGTTTGTGAACCCCTGTAGTGTGACCTCGTCGAGGTCAAAATGGAGCGATCTCTCGATCAACGAGCACCTTTGTCAACAACATGTTTTCTCTAAAACATGTTTTACATGGTGTTGACAAAGGTGCCAAGCTGAATTTTATTGAGACCTTTGAAATTTTGACGCACGCTAAGCAGTTTGGTTCCGATTTGTTAAATGGCTTGGTACCATTACATCGTTCTACCCTCTACCAAGTTCCTGACCCCCCCCCCTTCCAGAAAATATTTGGTTACGTCCACCTCCAGCCCGATGCTTCACCCTTAACCTTCATCCGTGGTCTTACTTTCCTCAACCCCAATCCCTCCTTTCCTCTTCCGAGGTAAAATATAAATTCGCCAATAAACGAATTGTATTATCACTTGAGAATGACACGAAATTGTTGAAACCGGTCGGGCTTATACCATTAAAGTTTGTGTGGAAAGTGTTGTTATTTCATCTCAATATGATGTCAAAATTTCACAAAGTAAGCTCGCAAACCATTGAAGATAAGCATTTTTGAGCTATACCACAAGCATTCTTTTCCTAATACCTGTTATGTCACATCTTCATTTAAATACCAGAGCGTCAATTCTGTTTGTTGCCGGGAGAGCGAATTTATCCCGGCCAGCGAAACCGAGGTTGCGTTCGCTTTGTATTCAGTTTCTCCGTGATCCCGGCCGTGATAAGCTTCGGCTTTGTTCGCGAGTCTGTGACGTCATGCCCCTCACGTCATCATTTTCCTCCAATACGATGCTTCCGGGAGAAGCTGAAGGGAACCAAAACAAACATTCGGGGAGATGAGAAATGAATATTTGTCTTTTTGTTTATTTTGTGATCCGATCCGAGAGAAAATGCTGAAACTTTATTTTTAAAAGTATATTCATTTATAGTTCACTAACTGTACTCCTATTAGCTTAGTTACTACTCTTATTCTCCTTAGAATGTTTTTCTTTGCAAACGAATGTCTTACTCAATGTAAACATTACGAAAATTTCGCTGAAATAATGCAATATGGCCTTACGGAGGATTTTTATTGTGTAATTAATTCAAGGTTAGTCAATTACCGAAGGTTTATTTAATCACAATTTATTAGGTTTCGTGAAACTTTTAACTTAAATACGCGCATACAAGTTAGCCGCCGGGTTTCAATGAAGAGTTGGAGGAATAACGTGGCTTTAATTTTATACATTAAGCCTTCAATGATCCTAACGGTTGGTTAAGTCACCTAATTAATCCACTTATTTTTCATTGCGGTAATTAGTCATCCCTTGGTGGTAGATTTTTTATTGAATGTATGAAAGAACTTCGAATGACATTTAGAGAATCATCGGTGTTATATTCTAAAACTTGATTTGCCTACCTTATGGTGAGTACTGTGGTGCCTTTTGCATTTATTTTCATTTCTGTGGCTAGGGAAATAAAATGTATTGCAGTAAACCACGTTACATGAGCGTTTATCTACTTTGATCTAATCACTGTACATTTACATTTACATTTGTAAGTTGATAAACTTACTGGTGAAATCATTGCTCAGCATATTTTGAAGGCGATCGAAAACCTTAACCTGGATATGACATTGTGCCGGGGTCAAGCATACGATGGAGGAGCCAACATGAGTGGTAAAATAAAAGGTGTTCAGGCATGCATATCTAGCATTCAGCCGTTAGCCTTTTTTACTCATTGTGCAAGCCACCGACTCAACTTAGCTATCAGTACTGCCTGTACCGTACCCAGCATAAGAAATGCCGTAGGGGTTATTTCAAGTGTAGCAACTTTCTTTCGTGAGTCAGCTCAATGAATAAATCTCCTCAGGGAAGAAATGCAAGTTCATCTGCCAAAGGAAAAACAAAATATAATTAAAAAATGTGTGAGACCAGATGGGTGGAAAGACATGAAGCTGTTTTGACATTTTTGGACGTCTTGCCATGTCTTCCTAGAATTTTGCAAAAAATGGCTGAAGAAGGGGTTAGAAGTGCTACACCTGCATTTTCGCTGCTCCAAGCTATTATGTCGTCAGAATTTCTTGTAAGTTTGGTAATCCTCGCTGATATTTTAGGAATCACGCTGCCTTTATCTCGATCATTACAAGCCATTGAAATTGATATACTTTCTGCAGTTCAGCTTATCAATACGACCACAGCCAGTCTGCAGAGGCAACGTGAAACTAGCACGGATGCATTCAAAAAACATTTCAATATGGCTGAGGCCCTTGCAAAGGAAATGGGTACAGAAATCACGGTCCGCAGAATTACCGGCCGTCAAACAAATAGGTCGAATATTCAGACTGAGTCTACTGAAGAGTATTACCGCCTTACAATATATATTCCTTTTCTAGATTATTTGTTAAAGGAAATATCATCCAGGTTCCCTAACGCTCAGCTGCAAAAAATCGGACAGTTGCGAAAGCTGCTGTCACATAACTTCAGTAACGAAGATATTGAGGATGTTTTGCAAGGTGCTGAAGTATATAAAGAGGACCTTCCTTGTTTTTTAGCTTTGAAGGGAGAGCTAAAAATTTGGCAAGAGATGAGAGAAAATATTATGCCAAAGTCTCCAGCAGATGCCTACAAAACAGCAACGGCGCTGCCAAATATTAGAACACTATGTCAATTGTTGTGCACGTTTCCTGTGACTACTTGTACTGCCGAGCGATCTTTCTCCACCTTACGCCGATTAAAAACATATCTTCGCAGCAGAATGACAGAAGATCGTTTGAATGGACTGGCTTTAATGCATATCCATCAAAACATTGTGTCAAAAATAAACGTTAATGAAGTACTGGACATCTTCAGCAGGAAACATAAAAGAAAACTGTCGTTATTATATATGTAACTTAATGATATTTTCATATTAATAAACTTTATATTAAAATAAAGAGTATATTTCGTACAGTAATTGTTGTATATTGTTTTTTAATCCCAAATATGAGAAGACCGTTGGCCCGTCAGACCCTTGTGCCCCCCCAGAAAAAAATCCTGGATCCGCCCTTGCTTACGGCGATTTGTTGTGTTCTTCGACCATTCATTGAGGTAAGTGTAAATAATTTATTGTAATATATTTCAAAGAATTTATTTCATGGAATCTTTTTACATAATCTGTGAAAACGTATTATCATCGCTGTTTGTAAGATGTCCTCTTCGTCGTTTGAAGAACCAGTTGCGGAAGCCATTGATTGAGGAGACGCGTGTAGAGAAAAGTTGTGAAATTCTTGTTGAACTGATGCATAGTCCAATATGTCCAACTTAGCACGAGTTATACAATTTTGAATATCCTGCTGCAGCAAGATGGCTGCTCGCTTTGGTAGCTGACAGAGTTCACTTGCTACATACTTGCCAAACAGATCATATGGCTTATCCACAGCAGCATCGTTTGCAATGTCGTCTAACTTCTTGATTGCTTGGGATATCTCCCCATTGTCGTATTTACCAATTTCTACATTTTTTTCTAAACCTTTTTCTTGGCGGCTCAGGTGGCTTAATAAATCCAGACGAGTGGGCCGTGTTTGTTTCAACAGTGGAGTTGTTCGCGATGCCAGGAGTAGCAGGGTCAATGGTGTCGCCTCCCTCTTCATATTGTTCTGAATTTTGACTTTGGTTTAGGTCCTGAAAAAAGGAAAAAAATTAATTATAATGTATATTTTATGTTTTATTCATTAAAACATAATAAGTACTTAAAAATAATCTTTTCCTTTCAGGTACCAAAAACTGTTGAAGATTGGAAAGAAATTGAAAAGTTATTCCTCCAGCGCCGGAATTTCCGCTGTGGGGCGATTGATGGTAAACACGTTGTCATCAAAAGACCTCCCTGTTCAGGTTCATTATACTACAATTACAAAAAAACCTACAGTATCATACTATTTGCTATGGTTGATGCAGATTATTGCTTCACTTATACTGACGTAGGAGGAAATAGCCGAGCAAGTGAAAGTGCTGTATTTAGAGATAGTACTCTGAACATTGCAATGGAAAATAAAACCATTGGGTTTCCTGAGAACTCTGTTATCGTCGGGGACGACGCTTTCCCTCTAAGACCCGATCTTATGAAGCCTTTCAGTAAGCATGGACTAAGTGATGAAGAAAAAATATTCAATTATCGTCTTTCCCGTGCCAGACGAGTGTCAGAGAATTCTTTTGGCATACTTGCCTGGCGATATAGAGTGTTTTCAAGACTAATGGAGTTGAAACCCGATACTATCGATAGAGTTGTTTGGGCTGCTTGCAGTTTAAATAACTGGCTGCGAAAGGCTGCCCCAAGCCACTATATGTCACAACAAGCAGTGGACAGAGAAGAATTTAACACAGGAGGTGTAACACCTGGTGAACGGAGACAAAATACCAACATCCTACATCCAGTGACCAGACTAGGCAGCAACAATGCAAGCCAAATCGCTAAAGGGATCAGACAAGCGTACGTGACGTACTTACGGAAGAAAATACTCTACCGTGGCAATGGGAGAAACTTGGACTTAAAAAGGCATAAAATTAACAATTCATTAAATTTACTTACCAAATTTGATGTACTGATTCTTGTTGTCACAACCTCACTCAAATAAGTAGCATCCTTAAACCAGGATAACTTTGGTACATAAACTTCATCAGTTCCACAGCCACTCTTTTTGCTTTTTTCAGTTTTTTGTAATTCCGTTCTGAGGACATCTTTAATGGACTTGATTTTAGACTTAAGCAGCTTCGCATCCATTTCGCCTAACAACTGATTTTCTTTCAGCTCAGATATAAGTCGTTTAAAATTCGCATCCCTCAACGATTTGTTGCTGTAGTCTTTATCTTTAATGTTTCACAATGTAGGAAATTGTTGGTACACTTGTAAAAACAATGAAATATTACTCATGTTCCACTTCATTTTCACAACAGGATTTAGGTTGGACACTGTAAGGAAACCACCAAGTTTAGCAAATTTTCACAACAACCTAACCTTAACAGCAGACGAAAACACGTGGTTTCCACACGCCAGCTAGTTGGCTACTGGGCAAGTGGGAAATTTTGTGTGTACTCGACTACTAGCGCACTCGCCGACTCGCCGGCTTTTTACAAGCCGGCTTGTTAGCTTGTAAACTCGCCCCGTGTACTTGAGGCTGTAGTGATAGAAATGAGGGATCCCATTGTCCAGTCCATCAGGCTGCTCCTGTATATTTAAGTATAGCATTCCATTTCTCCATGTTAGGCTTCACCTTCAAATCTGCAATTGCTAACTTTGGTAAAAGAAATGAATAGGAAAGATCACAAAAAAGATGATTCTTATATGGAAGTTGGAAGTAAAGATATGGGTGATAAAATTTTCATTTACAGATATTTTATATTTTGTACCATGTTTTTGCTTGTTCTATAACAGGTCACATGTAATTACCGTAATTTTTCGTATATAGTACGCATTTTTTTCCGCGAAAATTCGTCCCGGCTGACATAAAGCTTGCTGGCATTATATATATTGCGTCGCCAAGAACATCACATTTGTCCTCCTCATCGTCCACTGCGCATTCTTCATCCCTAAGCAAATCGTCGTCGGACCCATCTATTGCATTCGCGAGGCAGCATATTTTAAAACCTCGCTTAATCACAGATGATTCGATGGCATTCCAGGACTTTTTAACCCACTGACTAATTAGCGATAATTCCGGTTATTTTTACTTTTTTGTTGAAGTTGTCAAAGAATGTGGTCCGGAATAAAGCCACTCATTCCACTTTTTACGCATCTGTGTCTCAAACGGACGGTTGCAACTGACATCCATCACCTGCAACTGGCTTGTCATCCCTCCAGGAATAATTACGAGATCTGTGCCATTCTCGAACGATACATTCATGATGCATTGCATTCGATGGCATCTGAATGCATCTAGAACCAACATATGACGTCTACAAACCGCATCTTTGCACTCCACATTTCGAAGCCAATCTTTGGTTGAATTTTCAACCATTCAGCCTTTTTATTTGCGTGTACGAGCATATTCTGTGGCCGTATAACATTCTTAGGTAGAGTTTTTCTTTTAACTGTTTCACAGAAATGTAGCATCTCCAAATTGCAGAGAAAAGTATCTTCCGCTAGTAGATCGGAAGGAATCCGAAACGAACGGACGTAAAGTTGAATACAGACATAGGTTCTTTTTAGCTATACCTAGTGTAGCAATTCTATCATTTATTGATAAATATTTCCATAGACACGCATGGAAGTTTTGGAGAGGAAGAACCTACTACAAATAGATCGTCATATTGAGAAACCAGAGGGGTATACACTCTTAAGAGCAAGGGGAAGAGCCATCCATAGGCAGCATTACCGCTTGCGCAGTGATCTTTCGGGCGCTGAACGGCTTGGCGGACAATGGCGTATAATGCCGAGTCTTTCCTATTCATTTATTTTATCAAAGTTAGCACTCGCAGATTTGAAGGTGAAGTCTAACATGGAGAGACTGCCGGTCTCTCTAGAAAGCCGACTGCGTATCATACATGGTGATAAGTAAATTCTTACATTGCGCTCTCTATAAAGCGGGTGCGTCTTATAGTGGGTGCGTATTATAATCGGAAAATTGCGGTACATTTTGCATCCATTTGATTTTAGAAGCTATGACTATCTCTTCTTTGTGAATCATTCCATTATGCAAAAATGAAAAGATAATTAAATTACAAAGCATTATTTAATTTTTCACCATTGATTATCGAAATATATGATACATTCACATAATTTTTAAGTAAATTCCGTGACTTATATGCATCGGGTATGCAAGAATAGTCCAAAAACTTAATCTTGTAGCTAGAAAGTTATTATATAGTGAACAGTTGGTGATGACATTTCTTTGTAGAGGACATGGAAATTGTATTGCAGTCGTATAAGAGCACACTTCCTATTATCCTAAGTCCTACCTAATTCAATCTCTTATTCATCTAAATTTGTCCAATTCTCCAAATGCTACTGTCCTTTAGGTGATACTGCCCGTCAATTCCTTTTGTGAAGCCCCACCGTGATAAGGGTACCTTGTTTCATGTGTCTCTGGTGTTTCTCTTCCTTCTCTGCCCAGCTAAAGGAGATGTTGCCCCACCTTTTTCATAACAGCACTTTGGTCCATCAGTGCAGGAACTTAGCTTTTCAGCAAAGATCCCTCATTCAATACAGCCATACTAACACTTAGCACTCAGCTTACAGCTGATCATACCCTTTTCATTATCACAGACATTTTTAAAGTCTTCACTGACTTGCAGGTTGCTCACTCACTGGCATCGCTGAACGACATGGTCGTCCGATGGATCATGGTCAATGTGGAATGCTACAATGCCTGGATGTCAGTGGGAAATTTATGGGATTTTGATGGCTTAAGAGCATTGCATTGAATGCGTTGAATCAGTAAATTGAATGGTTGTTTTCAGGCCGAGGTTGTCCTTAGAGATGACCAGGAAATTTTTGAGTTTAGCATGCGGTTTATGCACCGTTTATAATCCGGGTCGTTTTAATATCCTCGATATCTTATTAGATATGGATGATGTATAATACAAATTGTTATTTGACATTAAAATGCAGAGGGCGTCAGGCTAGCCTTAGCGATGGGTTTTCCTCTCGCTTTACTTTCTCGAGGCAGCACGCAAAATGTTTTAGTGAAGTATTTTTATAACTTAATGATTGATACTACTACATTTTACTTTGAAATCATATTATACCAAAGTTTTTAACGCCTCTTTTTGAGAGCAGGTATGCAATTTGATTTCGTTGATTTTTAGAGTATTTAATGCCTAAAATATTTAAAAATTCATAACTTTTCGTGGAGTATTGATAAGTAAGTTTTCCGAAGGGAACTCTCAGATGGAACTGTCCTCCTTACATATTTTCCACAAATGATGTGAATAAAGGGTGTTTAGATTTGTGAGTAGGAATGTTCAATGCCACAAACAGCTCGCACAAGTCCAAAGCAAGCTCATCGCTGGTGGATGTAAACGATAGCTGGCTCTGTCGTAAACTCTGCAAGCTCAAGGTTTCCTTTAATTTCACTTGAGATTGATGCGGTGAGCTGTCAATGAGCTGTTTCATATGTGACATTTTGTCAGATGATATCTTGAAAAGTAATGAGAAATATAATTTATTATCACAATTACTTTTAAAAGTGGCTATTTAAAATTGCTTAAATAAGTTCTGTATATCATTAAAAGAAATTATAGGTAAAAACACATGTAATTTATAGTTAACAATATATCTAATAGTATGGACTTATTCGGGAATGTCAAACGACGCTTAAGGTAAAGATTAAATTATTATTATTATTAAAGTCGTCAAATTCAAAAGTGTGTTGATACGTTTTTTTCACAAGCATTGCAGTAAATACTGTTGCTCAGTACTTGCAGATACTTGCATAGTGAAGCATACGCAGTCAGCTTGGCTCCTGAAAACGCCTATCCTTTCACCTTATACATTTTCTTCACTTTATATCTTGTGCAATTCCTCTCTTTATACCTGGGGCTACACAAATAAGAGGACGGCGGTCTTACGACGTTTTGAAACCTCAGCAAATGACTGAGAATTTATGTGACTCGCTCGTATATAAAAGAGAGTAGAGTTCATACAATGCGCATACATTCACCGGTCCTTGTTAAGCCTTTATTTTTCCTCTTCTCTCCGAGTGTTAAGGGCGCATTGCTTACTGCCGCGCTACAATATTGGCTCAGTTAATCTGTACGCAAAGCGACGCAAGCACCTCGTCGGAAACTCTAGATCAGGGGTCGGCAAACTAAGGCCCGCGGGCCAAAAGCGGCCCGCGAGGATTTTTATCCGGCCCGCGGTTACATCCCAAGACGGTACTGACGTGGTAAAATATGGTTTCAAATAAAGACGTTCCCTCGCCTAAAAAAGTTTGTTCTAATCGTAATCTAAATATAAGTACGATAATTTTACCCGAAAGTACGACAATTTTCATGCCCAGGTACGATAGTTGGTTTTCAAAATGTGGCAACACTGGTGGAGATCTTGGACGGTCATTACTCCTCAGTCCTCCCGGTAGTTGAGTCACGCCGTGCAGTATAGCGCTAGATTAATTATTATTATTATTAATTAGCGCTATTAGTGTGTACTGTGTTAGTGTCGATAGATTTTATGATCAGTCAAATTAATTAGTGTTGTTTGTTATTGTGTTCGAACGATGTCTTTGCAAAAAAAGAGAAAAGTGGAGAGTGAGTGTCGAGTATTTAATGATAGATGGAGCGGTGAGTACTTTGTTACTGAACACAACAATGCTGCGCTGTGTGTAATTTGCAATGAGAAGATTGCTGTGTTGAAATAATACAACATTCGTAGACAATACGAAACGAAACATTCTAAGCATCAGTATGCTGAATTAAAAGGGCAGCTTCGTCAAGAAAAAGTTGCATTTAAAAAAAAATCTCTGATAGCCCAGCGTCAGATTTTCACCAAACAAAAACATGAAAATTTAGTTTTTATTACATATTCTTGAGTTTTGTTTACTAAACTGTATTAGAAGTTCATCAAATAAAAGGTATTTATACTAAAATTCGGAAGTGGATTATTGTATTATAACCATTACAAACACACCGGCCCGCCAAGTTGTTAATATTTATAAATATGGCCCAACTGTTCAAAAGTTTGCCGACCCCTGCTCTAGATGGTCTTTCATATGATGGTATCATTTTTCCTCTAATCTCCTAAACAAAAGTGGAGTGTTAGCATACAGTGAAGAGCTGTTGGCTTGTCAGCAGACCACCCGGGTTCAAATAAGCTGGTTCATAATTAGATCAATGTATCCCGGGTGAAGTCTATGGACACTCCCAGGAAAAAAGCTCAAAGTGCGAGGTGGCCCAGGGAAAGGAACTGGCCCCCTTACCCTAAATATTTGAAATTCACACGCGTATGGCTTTGTCGGGGGTGAGCTCTACACTCACCTATCCAAACCAACCTTCGGGTTGAAGCACTGAGTGAGAGTGATTCTTTCATGAACAGTGGAGCAATGGAAATAAATCATTGCAATTTCCGGAGCTAATTGTAAAGTTTCGCATTAACAGTTATCGGGAGCTTTCATTTTTGCAGTACATCTCTGCTCCGTGGAATACCGCATGAAAAACTCAGATGTGCCCAATACCCAGTTGAACCAAAGTAATCACAACAGCCAAACTTAAGCATATGGTTTCAATGAAAAAGCCCAGAAAATTCTGTTTTATCAGAAAAAGTCCCGCCACGCCAAAATAGTACCAAAAAGTCTCTAAAAAAATCATGAAAAAATATTTTATTTAATGAAATTGGTGAAGGAAGATCGAAGGCTTTCCCGGCGTATGGTATCGAGGAAGTCAATGCGGGTTTTCCACCGGGTCAGGTTGTCCATGTCTGCCGACGTTTCGATGACCGAGTTGCTCATCGTCTTCAGGGCATGTCAATTTTCGGAAGTGGTCCACCTTATATAGGGTCCATTTGGCGCGTCAGCCTGGGCAGGTGTCACCTGATTGGCTGGATTTTTCCCGCCTTTTTTTCTCGGGCTTCACGGATGCTTCTCAGTACTGGCTTCCAAGAATTACTGAGTGAGTATCCCGCGTCTCGGTTCATAGTTGTTTCTCTCATCCTGATTTCGATCGCTTCCCTCGTCAGCCTTTGCCAAAACTTGTCGATGCGGGAAAGAACTTTCGTTTCTTCCCAGCAGATGACATGGTTTCGGGAGATGCTGTGTTCGGCCACGGCGGACTTTTCCGGTTGGCAGAGTCTGAAGTGCCGTTGGTGTTCTTTGATCCTTGTGGCGATGGTCCTCCCTGTCTCTCCCACATACACAAGGCCGCATGTGCATGGTATCTCGTATATCCCGGGGGTCTGGAAGCCGCAAGGGTCCTTGGCCGTCACAAGTTGGTTCCTAAGCTTGGAGGGAGGGCGAAAATATGCGTCAATGTTATATCTCCTCAGTATTCGGCCGATTTTTCCCGAAATTGTGGAGACAAAAGGTAGTTCGGCCCTGGCCAGTGGTTTCTGGCAATCTTCCTTTTCCTTTGTCTTATTGTCACGGGTAGTGAAGGCCCTTTTCAGGGCCATGGAAATTTCCTTGCCGTTGTATCCGTTGTGTTGGAACGTCTTCTTGAGGTACCTTATCTCCTTGGGAAGACTCTCCGAGTCGGAAATGGTTTTCGCCCGGTGGATGAGTGTCGACAAAACTGCCGATCTCTGAGAGGGGTGGTGATGGCTTCGTCCATTCAGATAGAGGTCTGTGTGCGTTGGCTTCCTGTAGACGCTATGGCCCAAGCTTCCATCTTCCTTGCGGTAGATGAGGATGTCCAGGAAAGGAATCTTTTTGTCCCTCTCCGTCTCCATGGTGAATTGGATGTTTGAATTAAGGCCGTTCATGTGGTCAAGAAAGAGGCTGAGGGTAGCAGCTCCATGAGGCCACACAATGAAGGTATCGTCCACATACCGATAGAAGCACCTGGGTCGTAGAGGAGCCGAGGAGAGAGCTTTTTCTTCAAAGTCTTCCATGAAGAAATTAGCTATCACCGGAGAGAGCGGGGAGCCCATGGCCACACCATCGGTCTGTTCATAAAATTCTCCATCGTACTTGAAATACGTGGTGGTCAAAGCATGGTGAAAAAGTCTCACCGTGTCGGGGTCGAATTTCTCACTCAGGAGTTTCAGAGTTTCGTTCAGCGGCACACGGGTGAAAAGGGACACCACGTCGAGGCTGATCATTATGTCCTCCTTTTCCAGGTGGATGTCTTTAAGTTTCTTCACGAACTCTGAAGAATTCTTAATATGGTGTTCGCAGCGTCCAACATGTGGCTGTAAGATCCCTGTGAGAAATTTGGCCAGGTTGTATGTTGGTGAACCAATGGCACTCACAATCGGTCTCAGGGGGACGCCTTCCTTATGAATCTTTGGTAGACCATACAGCCTAGGGGGAGCTGGTGCTGGAGGTAGTAGATTCTTGGCTATGTCTGATGGAAGGCTCGAGCTCTTGATCAAGGTGATGGTTTTCCTCGTAACGGCGTCCGTTGGATCTTTAGAAATTCGCCGATATGCTTGGTCTTGGAGAATATCTCGAATCTTCTGGCCGTATCCTATAGTGTTCATAAGAACGGTGGCGTTTCCTTTGTCCGCTGGAAGTACTTTGATCGCTTTGTTGTTGCGCAGCGAACGTATGGCAGCTTGCTCGGCCCTAGAGATATTAGGGCGGGGAGGGACGGCCCTTTTAAGGGCCATGGAAATTTCCGCCCTGGCTTCCTCTGCCAAGTCAATCGGGAGTTTCCGTACGGCTGGTTCAATCCCACTGATGAAGTCAGTGTGAGGAATGGTCCTAGGAGCTGGAGCGAAGTTGAGACCCCTGGAAAGAACGGTGATTGTGGGATCGTCGAGGTTCAAGTCGCTCAGGTTAATCACCAGTTTTTGGGGGTCTAGTGATTGAGTGGCCGTCTTGGTGGATGGTAGACGGTCGAATTTCTGTTTCAGTCTCTCCGTCTCCTTGGTGAGAAGTAACTCCTCAAGTGCGGCCGTGGCGCGGTCAATGTATTCCCAATCCAGCGGTGAGAGTATGGCTGCGAGGCGAAGGTGGAGCGCCTTGAGAGTCTTGGCACATCGGTCCAAGCGTCTCCTCTTGTCATGAATGCGTTCCCGGACAATGGCCATGCTCGTACGCTTCAGGATTCGTCGAACAGCAGGTGAGTCGACGGATGACCGCACGACCGCAAAAGTTGGTATAGTCTCTTCATCGCGACAGCGAAGGAGGAAGGCAAGAGAGCTGAAGAGACTCGCCTTCTCCTTTCGAAGTTCTCCGAGTTGGCAAATCCAGCGGTATATCTCCTCCCCGTAGAGGTGTGTGAAGAAAGATCGAAGGCTTTCCCGGCGTATGGTATCGAGGAAGTCAATGCGGGTTTTCCACCGGGTCAGGTTGTCCATGTCTGCCGACGTTTCGATGACCGAGTTGCTCATCGTCTTCAGGGCATGTCAATTTTCGGAAGTGGTCCACCTTATATAGGGTCCATTTGGCGCGTCAGCCTGGGCAGGTGTCACCTGATTGGCTGGATTTTTCCCGCCTTTTTTTCTCGGGCTTCACGGATGCTTCTCAGTACTGGCTTCCAAGAATTACTGAGTGAGTATCCCGCGTCTCGGTTCATAGTTGTTTCTCTCATCCTGATTTCGATCGCTTCCCTCGTCAGCCTTTGCCAAAACTTGTCGATGCGGGAAAGAACTTTCGTTTCTTCCCAGCAGATGACATGGTTTCGGGAGATGCTGTGTTCGGCCACGGCGGACTTTTCCGGTTGGCAGAGTCTGAAGTGCCGTTGGTGTTCTTTGATCCTTGTGGCGATGGTCCTCCCTGTCTCTCCCACATACACAAGGCCGCATGTGCATGGTATCTCGTATATCCCGGGGGTCTGGAAGCCGCAAGGGTCCTTGGCCGTCACAAGTTGGTTCCTAAGCTTGGAGGGAGGGCGAAAATATGCGTCAATGTTATATCTCCTCAGTATTCGGCCGATTTTTCCCGAAATTGTGGAGACAAAAGGTAGTTCGGCCCTGGCCAGTGGTTTCTGGCAATCTTCCTTTTCCTTTGTCTTATTGTCACGGGTAGTGAAGGCCCTTTTCAGGGCCATGGAAATTTCCTTGCCGTTGTATCCGTTGTGTTGGAACGTCTTCTTGAGGTACCTTATCTCCTTGGGAAGACTCTCCGAGTCGGAAATGGTTTTCGCCCGGTGGATGAGTGTCGACAAAACTGCCGATCTCTGAGAGGGGTGGTGATGGCTTCGTCCATTCAGATAGAGGTCTGTGTGCGTTGGCTTCCTGTAGACGCTATGGCCCAAGCTTCCATCTTCCTTGCGGTAGATGAGGATGTCCAGGAAAGGAATCTTTTTGTCCCTCTCCGTCTCCATGGTGAATTGGATGTTTGAATTAAGGCCGTTCATGTGGTCAAGAAAGAGGCTGAGGGTAGCAGCTCCATGAGGCCACACAATGAAGGTATCGTCCACATACCGATAGAAGCACCTGGGTCGTAGAGGAGCCGAGGAGAGAGCTTTTTCTTCAAAGTCTTCCATGAAGAAATTAGCTATCACCGGAGAGAGCGGGGAGCCCATGGCCACACCATCGGTCTGTTCATAAAATTCTCCATCGTACTTGAAATACGTGGTGGTCAAAGCATGGTGAAAAAGTCTCACCGTGTCGGGGTCGAATTTCTCACTCAGGAGTTTCAGAGTTTCGTTCAGCGGCACACGGGTGAAAAGGGACACCACGTCGAGGCTGATCATTATGTCCTCCTTTTCCAGGTGGATGTCTTTAAGTTTCTTCACGAACTCTGAAGAATTCTTAATATGGTGTTCGCAGCGTCCAACATGTGGCTGTAAGATCCCTGTGAGAAATTTGGCCAGGTTGTATGTTGGTGAACCAATGGCACTCACAATCGGTCTCAGGGGGACGCCTTCCTTATGAATCTTTGGTAGACCATACAGCCTAGGGGGAGCTGGTGCTGGAGGTAGTAGATTCTTGGCTATGTCTGATGGAAGGCTCGAGCTCTTGATCAAGGTGATGGTTTTCCTCGTAACGGCGTCCGTTGGATCTTTAGAAATTCGCCGATATGCTTGGTCTTGGAGAATATCTCGAATCTTCTGGCCGTATCCTATAGTGTTCATAAGAACGGTGGCGTTTCCGGACGTGGCGTTGACGGTGACGATGAGCAACTCGGTCATCGAAACGTCGGCAGACATGGACAACCTGACCCGGTGGAAAACCCGCATTGACTTCCTAAATTGGTGAAGATTTGTATTTAAAACCACAAAAGTCCCACTTTTACAAAAAGTCAAAAGACTTTTTCCGCGCTCCAATCATGATAACAATCACGTGATACAAACCGAAAACAAACAGTAATTACGATGCACATTTAGATAGCGGATCTTTCACTTCAGGAAATTAGTGTCACAAGCTCGAGTGCATCTGCATCGACATGGGCCAATTACAACAGTGTGAGGCACTCACAAACATTTCACGAACCCATCCGGATAAAGCACTGTACTTCACGCAAAACACTCAGCTTCAAACGCTAGAAATCAAGTGAAAATTTCCAGGGACAAGTTGAAGGGATTAGTATGTTGGACTCAAGGGTCATGCCCTGTTATCTCTCCCCCCCGAGACCTCCGGAGAGCTGCAATGAATGTCGCCGCGGGAAACTTTCAACACCCGTCCCCGCAAGGATGGCCGCCTTACTGCTGGCTTGAGCCCGCTTAAATACTCGGTTGTTTATTAACTCGTTAAAAATCGATATCACAATGTGAGTTTACGATGGTAGTTTTTATTAAATACTGCCGTAAAAAGCTTCAAAACAAGACCAATATCTTGCTTCTACCACTTTTCATAACCAAGAAAAAGTTGGTTCATAAATTTGTTCATAACTTTGTTAAGGCACATTAGAAAGAACTGAACGTTTAAAGATACATTTAAATATGTTTTTCCTACACAATAATGCAGGTTCAATGAGATTAAACTTCAAGTTTATTCACTATTAAATGTGGCTAAAATCTGTTTGCTGGGGCCGCGCAGTATTTTACCTGCTCTCGAGGCCCCGTGGAAGGGTCGACCCTCGTTTAGCTGGTCCCTAACTCCAAATCCGAGCCTCAGCGTCGATCCCTCACCGCGGGTGGGTAATAGCGCCTACTGGCCAGCCGCATTATAGTTTATAACTTTTAAAAGTTAACAACGAATCCGAATATTATGTTCTTTTTTGTATTGCACTAGTCACGCTGGCGAAAATGGTTTTTTAACTGCTGTTGTACGCTACATATTAACCATTTTACGTGCTCTGAAAAACCAAGCCGCATAAACGAGCGTAACCACGTAACTTAAGGAGCATTCTTGCAGTTCTTCGGGAAACGGCATTCAGGGACATATGTAAGACATTCAATGTGTCAGTTGCGCGTAGAGCGACATATGTAAGACGGCCGTGTTTTTGCGCGTATCAGGACTGGCTCTGCATTAGCCATTTCCTAGTCTAAGAATAAGGTGGATGCAGAGCTGAATGTCAAACCAAGTGGTTCTGGTTGTAAGGTAGACCCATGTTGAATTTAAGACAGCCCTGATCTGACAGTAAGATTGACCCATGTTGAATTTAAGACAGCCCTGGTCTGACAGTGAGGTAGACCCATGTTGAATTTAAGGTAGTCCGAGCGAGATAGTTCCCTAGTCATAATAGAGACCATATTCCAATTACACGTTTTAATTTCACCGGCTGTAGGACACATCAATGAAATATTGCATTATTAATGGTGCAATAATATAGTTTTATATGACAGAAATTGCGAGTAATTAAATGAAAATATCTAAATAAGTCCTTAATTTGACTTATTTTTCTCGCGCGGTGCGTTTGAAACTCCTTAAACACGGAAGGTTTTTTGCGATACCCAAGAACCTTCTGATTGAACTGACCCAAGAACCGACTGATGAAAAATATGATTAATTTTCAAAAAAAGTAGAGAAAACATACAATCTACACGTTTTTAGTCTTTTTACGACATCTAAGTGTTAGAAATGGCTCATTTTGTAAATAATGTCTCTCTGGAGTGCATACACGTACCATTTCCCATGTAAAGGGCTGGTATTTTTTGGCAAATATCTCGGAAGGTAATGCGGTAAGAGGTTTAATTTTTGATGTCATTAGAAGGGTGAGATATTTTTCTTTAAAATAAGACCAAATTCATTGATTTCTAAGTAAAATGATATTTCGCTCGGACTACCTTAAGACAGCCCTGGTCTAACAGTAATCATCTTTCGTAAACATTCACTACCTATGGTTATGCTACCAAAGTTATAGAAACTACAAGCATTGGAGTATTTGGCAACTACAAAAATGCACACAGAGACAAGATATATGTAGGTATATCTTTTTTTCAAATTAGCATTCACAAGATTTTTACAATATTGTCAATGACACATTTTACAATTGGAGCAGTAACATTTTGCGCTAGCAAATGTTACTGTTAAGTAACTAGTAGGCGTGCTAGCAAAAATTGAGCTTCCGCCTGTTTCCGCAAATTGTCTTTTGTTCCTGTTCCACTGAACCCTCTCGTACATAAGCAGGTCCTTCATTAGGCTCAATTCCCTCCACAACATTACCAACGTTTTCACCGCCATCCTGTTCTCGCTCTTGCACACAATGGTTCTTACCAATATGTCTTCTTCTGCTGGTAAACTTAGCGAAGGTTTTCACATTCTCATACGATTAATTCATCGCCCGAAATGCATTCTATTTATTTACGATAAAATTTATAATCGGCAACGTGGAATCCCCCACTTAAAACCACACTCCGATATCGTCAGCAGATGCACCATAAAGTCAACTTGAATTCACCTACTAGCCACTTTTAGTTATAACCAACACTTTCATTAAAAATAAACTGATAAACTTTAGCGTTGCGTCACGAATTGGCGACGATGGCGAACGACGGTATGAGCACACAAACTTTGATGGCGAACCACGCAAAACCGGAAACGGCTCGAAACAGACAGGCAGAGTCATTTCCCCATTTTTACCGCTAGATGCCGACAACTGTCCTCACCAAAGTTCGCTGATTTTCAACATGGTGTCTTTGAAAATCAATGTAGGTGTGTGATTCTCACTGCTGTAAACTCACGGCGAGCTGCGCCGTAAATGTAGACTTCTACCGTAATAATACACTGCCTTTCAATTCAGATCGCATTGAAAGCCAGATTTACTTTTTACTGTGTATATTCTGAAAACATTTTGAATTTGATTGTTAACCTTTAAATTTCACGTTCAATAGCTTAGCATAAGATAGATGTGACGAATATCGGACGGTAATTCCATGGAAGTTCTTGGTTTTAAATATGGATACTGCAAATGATCGTTGCCGAAATATAATGCCGCTTATAGGTATGTGTGGGTCTGGATTAGAAAATTTGCCAAGATTGCAAAGTCGAAAAAAATCCCTGGCTTTGAAGAAACTCATGAGCGTGTGTATAAACTTCAAACGCATTTTTTTCAAACCACGTAAAACTGCGATGGTAATATTCCTTTAAAGGGAGAAATTATTTTTTTCCGTCGGCATACTATCCCTTCGCGTTGTACTTTCGCAACTCCTTCGGCTGTGGGGCGGTGAATTTACCTCATATTGTGATGAAGTACCTCTCACGTGTAACGTCTACCGAAATTGCCTGCCTATTCAAAACGAAAATATCAGAAGGCATAAAATCCCAACAATGCCTAGGAAACTGTTTCCACCTCGACTAATCTTTATCATTTGTTTCCAACGATGCGAAGGGATGCAATATGGTTTGATCATTATTCCAGCGGAATCCCTCCACACTGTGTTGACGAAAAAATGAGTTGTTCTCTGAAATGTCTAAAAATGACCACCTATGTATTTGACATACCGTTTATAATGATTGAATGCATCTCTGCCAGTTTGATCGCGATAAAATCATGTTTACGCACTACCGTTATTCTATCAACAGATGATTCACAAAAAGAGTCCATGGCTGTAATAACTCTAAGCTGCACCGATCCTCATGCATCAATCGTTTTAATGTCACCGTGTCCACTAAATTGTCACTAAAGTGATCACTGTTGGCATCTATTAAAGGATCTGCATTTCCACATGAAGCCTTCGTGCAGCATCCCTCTTTTCCGGGCAAAACTCGGTAAGCTCTTTTACTGACGTGTAACTTCATGAATTTCGTTTTACAAGAGTTGCTTTAGTAATATGTACATGGCCAATGATGTTTTTTCTTACTATGAGTGGAGAGACAGGATTTTTTATCATTTATTTGGGCTAAAGAAATCATGAAAATTAGTAGTCCTTGTTCCTTGATTACTGCGCTTTCTCAAAATGCAGGGAACATGAAAAACATGGTGTTATCGCTACTCGGCAGATTAAGAAATATGGATTAGGGGGCATATGTATCAATCAGCTACACTACTTGTCAACTGACCTAAATAAAAAAAAAATTAAACCTAAAAAAAAAATTAAAAAGCCGTTATGGTTTCTTATCGATTGCGGGAGAAACGACATTTTAAACCTTTTTAATCTACGATCTATTTCCCTTATTTTATTCTCATCATCTGATCCACAGTAGTATGTTGGAGTTCGTAAGATATTGATAGCTTCGCCTGAAAATAAATCTGTTTTAAATTTACATAAAAGATCGAGCTAATTTTCAATCGACTGTCTAAAAGCGATTCCCATCCAAATTGTTGGAAGAGGTCAGTAACACTAACGAGACTATCATATTATGATTAAGATAATGATAAAGGCCGTTAAACGGCCTTTCACGTGTCTTGCTGATCTTCTCTGCACGCGTTCTATATTTGTAAGCCAACCTTATGAGGATCCCAAACAATGGCTGCGTATTCCAAGGTGGGTTAATCAAGGGAGAATTAGCTGATTTCTCGAGCTTTATTGTCGCACTTTCCAAACACTCTTTTAACAAATCCCAATTTACGATTAGCTTGACCAGTTATTTCTCGAATAAGTTTGCTTCACGAGAGATCATTAGTTAGCATAACTCCAAGGTATTTTCCAGATTCTACAGTCCCCAATACGGTATGCTGTGTTTAATAGGTATATTGAGGGTTTTTTTCTTTTCCAGAATTTTATTACAGCATATTTTTAAAATTAAGTTTCAGCTTCCACGCGTAACATGCTCGTTGTCTTTCCTTGAGGTTCTTCGTTAACGCTTCCGTACCATTATCGCTGCGGATTTCCTTGTAAACTACAGCATCATCAGCAAATAGTCGGAATTTATTGTCTACCACCTTATCTGGATCGTTAATAAACAGAAGGAATAGAAGTGGACCTATGACATTCCATTATGGGACACCCAAAGTAACTTTAACGCCATTGGACATAGCAATTGGCCAAAGTAACTTTAACCTAACTTTGGCCAAAGTAAATTTAACGCCATTGGCTAATACTACTCTCTGTACACGATCGGCTAGTAATTCTCTAATCCAGGAAATTACATCGTCGTCCAAGCCGTAAAATTTTAGTTTAATTAATAATTTTCTGTGGGACACTTTATCAAATGCTTTTTTAGAGCTAAGAAAAATCGCGTCTACTGGAACGATATGTTAACCGAAGACTAAAATTTCGTGGGCATACAGTGGCAAATATGCTTCGCAGGATCATCCTTTCCATAAATCATTGTTGTGCTTGTATCAGCGAGTTCTGCGTATCTATATGTGTCACGACTGGGCTTATAATTATATGTTCAAGGACCTTGCATGAGATGGATGTTAGCGATATCGGTCTGAGATTCAATGGCTGTTCCTCATCACCACTATTAAATATGGGCGTTACATTGGCAATTTTCCAGTCTTTGGGTATTACGTGTTCCTTGATTAATTTTATAAATATCATCTGCAAGTTGGGGGCCATATCTAAAGATAGCTCTTTATAAACGCGAGAAGGAATTCCTTCAGGACCGGGTGACTTGTTTTGACTGAACGATTATAACATATGTTGTATTCCGCAAGCATAAATATCAATAGGTGGCATTGTATGAAGGTAACGATCGTTAAGCGTCACAAATGAATTCTGCGAAGACTTGGTGAACACGCTTTGTAAGTAGGAGTTTACTAAGTTAGCTAGTTGGAGCTGTTTCTTAGTACTTTGCCATTATCGTTTCTCTGTGGATTTACTTTAGATCTTCTGCCTTGAACTTCCCTGACGTATGGCCAAAATGCTTTTGGGTTATCCCGTACTCTTTTACAAGTGTTTTTCTCTTGAAATCTATGAAGGCATTCGTGAACTCTTCCTTTCTGGCGGCTTTGGATAACTTATATTTTTCAATAATTAACTCGCGATCATCAGCCGATAAATCTGCACGGACTTTTTCATCTTGGCGTGGCATGCTCTCTGTCGCCTCAACGATTTTCTCACTTCGTTTTGGGTTGGGGTTGGGGGAGGTCTATTTTAAGGAGGGGGGAATGTGGCAGGAACAAATGGTCATTATATAAAATATGCGGGCTCGCTTGTGTATTTAAATGTTCTTAACAAAGAGAGACTGTTACATCATGCAATATCTGCCATTTCGCGTAATCGCTGTGTGTTTATAAACAATTGTCCACTTACTGACTGGTGCAGTTAAAACGATAATGAACTGCTGGAGCGGAAACTGAAGAATGTATTTTGTTTTTGCGCCTTTCTAGCAGTCATAGTATTCTACGATTCTAGGCTCAACCAACGTTCGAAGAGCTGACTCAAAACACTTTCTCCTTCTCTCTCATCCATCCCTTACGAAAGGAGTCCGAAACCCAGCCTGCACCTCATCTCATCCCGTTCAAGAAATCCCTTCGCAAGTCAAATCATTCTTCAATGGGTCCCTCCCCTCACCAGTGGCGGGTTGAAATGGTCCTCGTTCCGGTCCGTGCGTTTATTTCTCGCGCGGGGGCGCGCGGTTGTCAAATCGGCGTCAACTCGGTACTTGGAAAATTTTTCGCTCCGCGGTGGTAAGAATTTTTTGTCCAGGACTGTACATATATATTCAGTCGGTCCGTCATTCGAGGGAGACAACTGACAACTGATGTTCTTTGCGCCAAATTAGCAGAGGGTTAGGTTATTGCAGAGATTGAGAAATGGTAGAGTGAAACCTGTTGTCGGAATTAGTTTGTTCTTAAAGTGGTTAGAACGGCATTCAAGTGTCATTGATAGCGCATTTTAATAATTTTCCTAGTACGCCGAAAGGAAATTCTTGGGCCACATTTCATTTAATTGCATTTATTTCAGGTTAGTCTTCACCGCGTACATGCAGCAATGGAAACGCTACAAGGTTTATACTATTAAGTTTTTCCTTAATTGAAGCATGTTATGACTAAAGATATTGGCGTGGTATTCGGAAGTAAGGCGAAATTATATTGAAACATGTTCATTTCGATTGGTATAGCGGTGACACCTTGATTTTGCTGGGAACAATTTTGAACATAACTTAAAAGCATTATTTCTCGTTTAGAAGCAAAAATGTACGCATATTATCGAATTGCAACAAAATATATATACCTTAGTATGCGGGAGTTCATGAAATATCAATAACATCGCCAGAAAATAAACTGGGTTTCGAAATTACGTAAAAAATTAAATATAATGTTTTGTCGACGGTCGGAAAGCGATTCCTATTCCAGTAATTGTAAGAGGTCAGCAAACTAATGATACCATTATCACATTATTCGGAGAAGAAGGTAGTGGGGAGGGAAACCTGTGGTCTGCGCTAGGATATGTCGGTGCGGACGTTCGACCGTAGTGCCCCTGGTGTCTTTCGATAAGAGCAGGCGCTAGGGCAGGCATAAGAGCTAGCGCCGACCACAGGTTTCCCTCCCCACTACCTTCTTCTCCGAATAATGTGATATTGGTATTATTAGTTTGCTGACCTCTTGCAATAACTAGAATAGGAATTGCTTTCCGGCCGTCGACAAAACATTTTATTTAATTTTTTACGTAATTTTGAAAACCAGTTTATTTTCTGGCAATGTTATTGCTATTTCATGAACTCCCGCATACTAAGGTATATATATTTTGTTGCAATTCGAAAATATGCGCACATTTTTGCTTCTAAACGAGAAATAATGCTTTTAAGTTATGTTCAAAATTGTTCCCTGACAATTTCGGACCACTGTGCGACAGAGGGAGTGCTACACTTGACCTTTTTTCAACATTTTGCATAAGAAGGAAATGGGATTTCCGCAAAAATTCTCCGGGATTCGAGCCCAAGCCAGGTAGGGTGGCAAGCCTGTATTCTTAACTAACAAAGAATCCCCGTTTCCCAAAACCTTACGGACTGATTGAAAATTGAAATTATGCTGGCCCGATATTGCGATTTAGCGTCAGAAAGAGCACCGTACTTGAAAATAGTACATGAAAAATCGCTAGCAGAACATCGTGTCCCTTGCGATTGGAAAATCGCGAACGTTACTCCTATCTTTAAGAGCGGCGATAAGGAAGATCCAAGTAACTATAGACCTATCTCCCTCACGTCCATCTAATTTAATTTTTTAGAACACATAATTTTCAGCACACTTATGAGGTATTTAGATAGTCAGAACTTGTTAACTCAAAATCAGCATGGATTCCGAAATGACAGGTCCTGTGAAACTCAGCTAGCCCTTTTTCTTCACGATGTTCTTTCCTCTGGAGAAAGGGTCACCCAGGTAGACGCGATATTTTTTAATTTCAAAATAACTTTCGATGAACTTCCGCATTCAAAATTAATTATGAAGCTAAAAGCCTACGGAATATATTACGATATAATATGCTGGATTGAGGATTTCTTAAGTAACCGCGAACAGAGGGCAGTTCTAGATGGCGTTAGTTCAGATTCAGTTAAAGTCACATCCGGTGTACCCCAGGGAAGTGTCATTGGTCTCTTATTATTCCATTTGTATATTAATGGAGTCTGATGGAATTGCGTTGAAGAAAGACCTAGATGCTGTAAACGAATGGTGCGACACTTGGCAGTTAGATCAAATCTTAAAAAGTGCGTACTTATAAATTTTTGCCTTAGAAGATTACCTTAACCAACGAGACGTACACAATTAATTAATAATTGTAGAGTCAGTTAGGAGTGACTCTTAATCAAGAATTGTCGTGGGGGAAGCATATACGTGAAATTTGCGGACAGACAAATCGAAAATTAGGATTTTTGGAAAGAATACTAGGAAAATGCGGCACGAAAGTAAAGGAGCGATGTTACTTTTCTCTCGTGAGACCTCACCTGGAGTACGCCTCTAGTATATAGGACGCTTACAAAGTAGGACTAGTTACACATGTAGATCGAATAGAGATGAGGGCAGCTAGATTTTTTAATAATTGTTATGACAAACATAGTAGTGTTACTAAATTGCTGAGGGAATTAGGGTGGGAACCTCTACCCGTTCGAAGGGAAAAATATAGGTTTAATACTTTACGAAAGTTTGATTTAGACTTTTTTTGCTGGACGCTCAACATATTTTGCAACAGGCAAACGATTATGGTAGAAACTATCACAGGGGTAAGATAAAAGTAATTGACTGTAGAACCGATAGATTTGACATGTCATTTTTTCCACGTACCTTAAGGGACAATGTGTTTGGGTTTTTGTACCTCCCACCTGTTTTGGGTTTGGACCTGCGCAGTGGGAGGAGGTAGCTCGGGCGCATGCGCGTGCTGCGCCTCCTATCTGCCGCCGGCCGGCCTGTTCGCTCTCCCACGTCTTATCGCTCTCTCTCTCGCCTTCACGTCAGCCAGCAGCAGCTGCCCGACCGAACTGTGTAACCTACAGTCCACTTCTTAATAAACTGAAGGAACTTCGTAAATCGGCGTATTGACTTTAACTTTATTCCGCACACAATGATAGTTGCGAAAGATCAGTTCTAGGATGCTGACTAGTTTAAATAGGTTATTTTAGGAGTGCTAAATATCTTAAAATGAATTTTATGTACTAACCTCGCATGCAATTTCCGGCATGATATACCTTTGTATGTTTTTGTACCTTGTAGTGCTATTTATCTGTCATATTGATAATACTGACCAATATTTGTGTCTTGAGTAGTGTAATGTATGGTAGCTTGTTCTTCCACGTATCACTCTCCTGGTAACTGGTCTGACAGCATACTGTTGTCCTGACTGCTTTTGGCATGTCTGGCATCCGGGGGAACGTGCGCGGTTCTCTGGTGGTGGTGGTGGCTTGCACGGTATTCCGTAGATGTAGATTTGTAGCCAGTAAATCAAGAATATTATCTCCTCTGTTAAATTCCGTAGCAATCTGAAGTAGAGCGTTTAATGAGATGGTGTACAGAAGGGACTCACATATGTCTTTATAGCCCCCCCCCTTGGTGGTAAACTGTAGGTCTTCCAATCTATGAAGAGAACATTGAAATCTCCATTTATTTTTAACTTTCATTCGGGATTCCTGGATGTGATGCTATTTATCTGCATTTATAGTTCTAAAATTGAATGGAGGACAGTGCAGGGTGGCCTGCAGTACGAGTACACAAATATTTTTTTTGTATTTAGGGCATTAAATTGAAAACTATACAGATATAATGCTGGTCTCGGGAACAAATTCTGCTTGGCTAACGATTGTATTTTTTTATAGACACAAGTACTCCGCCGCAGGATCGGTTAATTCTATCTTTTCAATAAATGATGAATGATTTTGGGAAGACTTTATATCTGAAATATCGTTCGTCAGCCTACTTTACATTGACTAACACGTACATTAACTTCTCTTCTCCCCCGTCCTTCCCCTTCAGCCCCTCTCCACCTCTGCCTATCCTCCTCGCCACGCAGGCCTGCGCCAGGAAAGCTACTATTACGTTCGAGCAGGGGCGATCTCAGGAATTTATTTCGGGGGGGGGGGGGGGGGGGGGGGACTACCATTAAATTATGGCAATTTTCAGTCATCCTAAAAAAATTATAATACTGTTACATCTCTATATCTATATAATAATGAGCATAATAACAATTATTATATTATTTATATATATTTAAATATATTTATATATATATGGACAGGGAACCGAACCACTCACCTTTGGATTTCGCGTCCACTGCTCTGACGACTGAGCTACCCAGTCTACTAACAAACCACTAGAATCGGCGGGGGGTTTATATGAACAAACACTCCCCAAGGCATCCGAAGATCCGCGGTTCGATTCCCGGTCGAGTCGAATTTTTTCTGCTTGGAATCGGCCATCTTTCCATCTTCACACGACCAATGTGTTTGTTTATTTTGTGTGTTCCTATCCACTTTCTTTCTACCTTTCTGTATAAACATTTATGTGTGTATTTGCCGCTGAGCGGCAAATACACACATAAATGTTTCTGGCATCGCCCCTGCGTTAAGGCCGTTTTACACGGGGCACGAAATTGCACAACTTAACACTGCATTAATTCCGCAATCTGCCGTGCAATAATTATTGCGATAACGAATGCGTGACTGCTTCACACGGTGGTCGTAAGCGTGAATTCATTCGTGAATTCCAGTCGCCTGATAAGTACGCTTAGAGCGAGTGTTTTGTTCAAACCGGAGAGATACGATATTCTGTACACGACGTTGTTGACAGTGAAAAATGGGAAGATCATTTACATAAACTATGAATAAAAAGGGTCTAAGAACAGACCCTTGAGGTACTCCACATGTAAGTGTAGCTTTATTGGATAGCTTACTCTTATAAGAAGTTTGATGGTGTCTACTAGATAAAACGCTAGACAAGGTATTCAATGGCATGCCTCTAATTCCATGGTACTCTAACTTACTCATTAAAATCTGGTGTGGGACCATGTCGAAGGCTTTACTAAGGTCGCATTGCACCATTGCATTTTATTCTTTCTTCTCAAATCCTTCAGTGATGTCAGTGCAAATGCTTTCTACAGCATGTGTAGTCGACCTGCCTTGTCTAAAGCCAAATTGGAAAGCTGTTAATATATTGTTCATTTCAAAATGCGACACTATATGATTTTTCATTATTGTTTCTATAATTTTGGACGTCCTTCGAATAACTGTAAATATCCTCCCACACAAAGAATAATTGTAAACACCCATCGCTCAGGTTATCGAACCTTTTCGTCAGTCAACTTCCCGTGAACTTAGATGTCGTTAATTCTGCGACCGCTAGATGGAGTGCTATTCGTACAAATTGCAAGAATGCGACCACCGAATTAGAGCAGGGGCTATTCTGACGTCTCGCATTCATGCATTCGTGCATGCGTTCTTGAATTTCGCCGCTTTACACGGTGCATTTTATAAATTCACGATGGCACATACATTACCTTGTGCAATTACGTGCCCCGTGTAAAACGGCCTTCAGAGTGGTGGGCGAGGAGGCCATTGCGTTCCGCACCCTTGGCCGAATGCGGAGGAGAGGGTTGAAGGAAGGAAGGGGAAGGGGTGGTTGGGGTTCTCCCTCCTCCCCAGAGCTCATCTCTCCGAGCATCTCTCTTTTTTTGTTTGTGTGATTCTTTTTCGTTCCGTTTCCCACGCTCCCCCACCTCTGGCCTCCAGATGGGACGCCCGCTGGCTATCCCTCTCTCTCTCCCTCTCTCAGCAGCCCGTAGGAAGGAAGGAAGGAGTAGACCATGGCCGTCTTTATAGACGTCTATGAAGACGGCCGTGAGTAGACACATAAACGGGAACCAACGAGCCATCCCCTTTGCCTCCTTCCCCCCCCCACACGGGGATTGGATCCGCCTGAATATCGTGCGCACTCGAGTGCGTGAGGTCAGTTCCATTCTCTACCATGACCACCGAGAATACAGCCCCTTCGGCGGTGATCCTCCTCACCTAGTTGCTTTTTCTGTGCCATACCTTATACAGTCTTGGTCTGGAACCGTCTCCTCTCTTCTTCCTTCAATTCTTTAAAATCGGGTGTTTTGAAAGAAAGAGCATTGTATTCATGTAAAAACGGCAGCCTGGGACTAACCATCCAAAAATTTGTGACTAATTACGTTAGTTTTGCCAATGTTACCCCTTTTAGGGAGGAGCTATTGCACACAGATGTGTACTGATGCGTGAGAATAATACTTTTCTAGATGGCACATTATGATATATGTCCGTTAATTTGTGCTTTACGGAAAGTGAGGGACTCCGAAATTTTCACTGGACTTCTGGTTGAAGAAGTACATATTTATACAGGACAGGAATGATTCCTAAGTAATAACTGTGGCGATGTTTTTACGAAATACAAATTCGAGGAACATTCATTGTACCCTGTTATGCGAGTGCTCTATGGCGCAAAGTAGATACGAATATGAATGATTTTCTCCTCTGATATTTGGCTTGTGATGTCCTTTAACTTTCGCAGAAACAAAAATTTTACGCAGAGATATAGCACTCACAGTGAAGTTCATTTGCCGCGGTCATGAGCGTTTTCACGGAGAAAGCGCTGTCCGGCTGCTATCCAACGTTCGACCCTTAGCGCATGACGTCACAAAACACCGCCTAGGCCTTGTCTTCTCGGTGGTCATGGTTTCTACGCACACATGGAGGCTGTTGGCTGGGACGAACGTTTGAATTATTATTGATGTGAATATAGAGTAAGTACATATAGAGTGGCAAAGAGATAGGGAGATTCGGATATGAGTTTTCAAATAATACCGCCGATAGATGGAACAGGTCGCTTTAGCCGACAGATGGAGCAGGTGTATCGAAGGTGCACAAGGTCGTTCGATATCTCGATTCTTCGTCTCTTCGAGTCGATATCGATGGTGCAACATATCGAATAAATCGACCCTGGAAGGTGCACGACAAGCCATGACAAAATGAGCTTTGGCACACGGCCATTTCATTTAGCGTCGCATAACTCACATGATGTTCTTATGATGATTTCGGTGCCTGGATGTTTACTAATCGACCCATAGCAACGAAAACAAATCTTATTGATTGGTCGAGACCAAATTAAACATGTATTTTATTGTGACTTCAATAAGCATCGTCTATAATGAATCGAATTCACGTCAATGTGATAAGACACGCCATTACCAAACACGGAGTAAACTGTTTACCGATGTATCATAGGAACGACAAAACAATTGATCCTCGATTAAAAGCACGCAATAACTATGGTAAATCCACTCTTCTGTATGTTGATGCAAAATCACCGAGTATCACTAGCGCTTCCAAATGGCCTTCTCCGTAAGCCAAATTTCTTCCTCCCCTAAGGTGGTGCCACCTGAGAAATTTTTCCCGAAGTTCTCAAAAATTTATGTCCAGTTTTTAGCATTGCTTTGCCACCAAAGATTATATACACAGGTTTGCCACTCTTTATATACTTATACTCCATGATGTGAGACTGTACTCTTCGCTTAAACTGACGCTTCGGGGTAATTATTCAGTGTAAAACCAGTAAATGATTTAAAAATGAGTATTACAAAATGTAATTTCAATTGTATCAATGAATGTGTGATCTTGTGTAACAATCATATTAATTGTGTTTGTTGTTTTGAATGATTTACTTCGCATTCCTATAGTAATTTTTGTAAAATAAGGACATCAAGCATTGTTGTTCATCAGTTACTTTTAATGGAATTAATTATTTGACTCTAAAACAGTGTATTCAAAATTTGTGATTCTAAGGGACGTAGTCGTCCCGGAATAATAAAATATTATTCTATTCTATTCTATTTAAAGTGCTATTATTTGAAGGAAAATATCCACATGGTATACCTTGCAAGCCACCTCCAGGGTGCGTGGCAGGGGGTGAGTCATCACCAACATGTATCACAGTCTACCCTGTTTGTGTTGGTGTATGGGCGAATTTGTCGGTTCCGGTGGCGACGGGGTAAATTCATCACCAGTTAATCCGAGGGTCGCGGGCTCGAGTCCCGCCTGGGAGGACTGATCACCACTGAGGATATGGATGTTTGTGCTCGTCTGTTAATGATATGAGTCATAAGAATTGCATATTTCTTGGCAGAGAATACAATTAAAAACCTCCCCTAACGCTAATGTCTGATTTACGCCTTAAGTGAGCAACATTTCACTGAAAATTGAGAATATTCAAGTCGTAAGTTATTGTGAATGTTTATTTAGATTTGATGCCATTGTTGATAATTCTGATGAACTTCAGATTTGCGCTTCATTAACGAGGGCTGAACTCACCGTGAATATAATTTGAACTACGCAGGTAAAGTTATACCAATAAATATGAGATATCATTAAAATAGTTGTAACGGTATAAAATGAAAAACCTTTTATCTTGGTCAAGTATTCGGACAAAATTTAGTTTATTTACATAACGCGACGTTCTCTGCTACAGTTATGGGCAAGTTTCACATATTCATAATTATGAGGTAAACCTACCTAAGTTGTGGATAATAGTACCCGAAGTGATATGCACAAAAAATAACAAACAACGTAAAATGAGGTCTTAACTAACGAATTCTTTACTTAAATTTTACGGACCTTTGCTCCACGAATTTCGGTAGCATTAATTTGGTCGTCCTTGTAAACACTTCCATAACCATATCCATTTTGGGTATATTTTCCGATGTAATTATAGTATAAACACTACGCCATATTAGTTGTTCACTATAAGATATCTTCTTAGAACACGGCCTCTTCTACAGTTCTTCCCGTGCTCTCTCGTCTTTCGTCTCTCGCCCAGCGAAAATGACGTCACACCAATCAGATTTCGTTGGGCTGTCACGTGAAAAACTATGAAATTCCGACTATTTTAATCTTAAATGTCACAGTAAGTGTTGAATAAATTTCAAAAATTTTTCACTTCGTAAGTTTGTCGGAGTAAAAGTAACGCATTAAGATCCGTATTCTTACAGTTAAAATTTTGAAAAATACCGAATTGTAGATGAAGTTGACACTGGCTTCATTGTAACATCTTACACAACGCCTGTAATTTGGACTTCTTTATTTTACAAAATGCCGGAGCTTGTTGTAAGATTGTCTTGCAGTGGGCAGATCAAATTATCTCTTCAATTGTAAGACAATCTTCCTGCGCGAAAACAAATAGGTAGCTCAAATTCTTCATAGAATAGTTCTCATAAAGCTCTCAAAAAACCTGAAAATGAAGAGTACACAACCATAACCAACCATCGATGTATAGCTGGTTGTAAATATTGATCTGTAACATTCATACTTATGACATTCTTACACCGCAGAGGACGGGGAATGGAAGTCACGCGAGCTACAAATTAGTACACGATACTTGTGACTTAAGAGGCTCTCTCACACAACGTGTTATCTAGCTTCACGTCGTGTAATAATGAGCCACTGTCACTGGTATTGTAATTTTCTACGTACATCTACGTAATACCCTGCGAGCCACCACGAGGGTGTGTGGCAGGGGGTGAAGATCACCAAACATGCACCACCGCCATGTAAGTAGGATATATAATGTAGACATGCTAGAAAATAGGGTCATAGTTTATTAGTTACTACAGTAGATTATTAGTTATTGCAAGTAATTGCAGTAGTTATTACAATAGAATATTAGTTACTACAGTATAGTACAGGTTAAAATCTACATAATAAGGAAGGGATTATTGGTAGTTATTACATGCATCATGCACTACAGACTATTCTAACTATGTTTCACCTACCTATCCCTTTTGCTACGTTGCCTATTGTTCTCTCTTATGGTACGCGGGAAAAATGACATTTTAAATCTATCGGTACGACAATCTATCTCTCTAATCTTGTTAATATGGTCAAACCTAGCATAATACGCAGGGGTTCTCAATATATATATAATAATATTTATTTATCCCTTAGAATCAACATTACAAGCATATTTAAATTTCAATTAAATAAGGATAAATTAATTAGGAATCCCTTTAGGCATTACCTGTATTGGGGTACCTCAAGATAAATTACAATATAAGTAAACTGAGACCAGTTCCGAGACATAAATAAATGCATGAAAAGATAACAATTTGTTTTTTAGTTACAACCTGTCGTGCATACAAAATATAGTGAGTATTAACCTTACTATTAACAAAAAAATACATCTGGATTTTCTACATTAAGTAACCATTTCTTTACTCCTTTCAAAAAAGATGTTACACTTCTTGAACCTCTTATACTATCTGACAATCTAGAAAATAATGTTGGCCCTACATAGATAAATGAGCGTTTGAACACGGTCAGATTTGGTTTGGGCAAAACATACATTTTTGTAGATCTTAGGTTGTATACATTGGTTATTGGTTCTTCCTTAGGTTTATTACCACTTCTGAGGTAGAAAAATTTCAATACTTTGTACACGTAAAGATGACGTAAAGGGAGTAACTGTAAATCCACAAATATGGGGAAGGACGGTTCAAATTGACATTTTCTAGCAATCAGTCTCACTATTGCTTTTTGGAGAATCAGCATCGGATTGAGCGAATTTTTGTAGGCACTTCCCCAGCAGATTATCCCGTAGTTTAATTTTGATTGCACTAAAGCATGATAAATAGTTTTAATGAATGGTCGGGGACATTTATTTCGAAGGAAATAAAACTTCGCGTGGATAAATTTTAGTTCCCTTGAAATTCGATTTATGTGTTTATCCCACTTTAAATGCTGGTCTACAGTCACTCCCAAGTATTTGTATTCAGGCACACATTTAATTTGTATACAGTTATTACAAAAGGTTCGATCACAACTTGGTTTATGATAGGTTAATTGCCAATTAATTGAGAAACGATTACATACATTAAAACACAAAAATTTCGTCTTTTCACTCAACAATAATTTATTATTTTCCATCCATTCACTAAGTATGCTTAGGTCTGCTTCCATATTAAGTCTAACCTCTTCCCAAGATGATCCTTCATGAATAAGTGCAATATCATCAGCGAAGGCAATTAATTTTCCGGTGAATTTAGAGTTACATAAGTCATTAATATAGATAAGAAATAATATTGGACCTAACACTGAGCCTTGAGGCACACCTGAACATATTGTTTCAAAGTCACTGACACAATCATTTACACGTACACACTGTGAGCGAGAATAAAAATAACTCTTAAACCATTTCCATGGTGTGCCACGAACACCTATTCTACTTAACTTTTCCAACAAAATATCATGATTTATGGAATCAAAGGCCTTTTTTATATCTAGGAATAGGACAGCAACGCGTTTATTCGAATTAATTGCGTTGTAGACATGTGTCATGAAGCTTTCTAAGGCATCTTCTGTTCCTTTACCCTTTATGAACCCGTATTGGTTGCTACTTAAAAAATTTTGCTTGTCCAGGTAGGACAAAAGCCTTTTTTTAACTAGTTTCTCAAGAATTTTCGAGTGAACAGATAACAATGAAATTGGCCTATAGTTTG
Source organism: Ceriagrion tenellum (assembly GCA_963169105.1). NCBI lineage: Eukaryota > Metazoa > Arthropoda > Insecta > Odonata > Coenagrionidae > Ceriagrion > Ceriagrion tenellum. The sequence goes on from OY720636.1 coordinate 159,655,358, forward strand.
TTATATTTCGTCGGTCACCTTTTTTATGTAGGGGTATAACGATAGCTTTCTTTAGGTCATCGGGAAATTCGCCTTGAATAAAGCTTATATTAAAAATATGGGTCAGAGCATCAGCAATGAGGTCAATTATGTTTTTTAGCATTGTTACATTCGTTCCGTCTGGACCAGCGGATTTTCCAGATTGAAGAGAGCTCACAATTTCACGTATTTCAAAAGATGACACAGGTTCTAGATACATTGAATTAGGATATTTAAGATTGGGATATAGGATTTCAGGCCCAGAAGAATTTCCATGCTGAAGGGAGATTTTTTTGGTGTACTCGAAAACACTAATAAAATATTTGTTAAATTCTCTCGCTAAAACTGCAGGATCTGTGAGAAGTTGGTTATTAATCACTAGCTCTGGTATGTGAGAATCTTTTAGTTTATCACCAGTTAGTTCTTTCAATACCCTCCACTGTTCTTTTGCGTTGCCTTTCCACTTGTCAAATTGTTTCACATAGTAACTATTAGCAGCTTCTCTTATGTCTGCTCGCAATTTGTTTTTAAGTTTAATTGTTCTCTTTCTTAACTCCTCATTATGCGGATGCTTCTGCAGCTTATTAAGTAAGTGGTTTTTGAGGTCCATTTTTATCAATAATATATCAGTCATCCAAGGTTTTAATTTTTTAAAGTTAACTACACTTTGGGTATGGAGTTTTGAGTCCTGGACACAGCTTTTCATTAGATCTAAGAATAAATTAAAGCTTTTCGATACGTTTGTTTCATAGTAAACAGGACCCCAATCGATGGCACCAAGTCTACTTTTTAATACGTCGTATCGAATATAATTAGAATTAATGGACTATGGATGGAAAGAACTACGAACATTTACGTTTTTGATCATGCTATCTAACGCCATCTGTGAACAAATCGGTTTCGAATTTACTTAAAAGGTTTAACCTAAATTTTAACCTGCGTTCTGATAGTAATTCCCATCCTAGTTCTTCTATTAAACTCGTAACACTAATACAATTATCATAACGACATTTAACAAACCTAGCAGATCTCCTTTGCACGCGCTCTAATTCTTTTATCATACCTTCCTCGTAGAGATCCCATATACTAGCGGCATATTCTAAATGAGGCCTGACAAGTGTAAAATAGCTTCTTTCTCGGACTCTCTCATCGCATTTGCCTAGAACCCTTTTTACGAATCCTAATCTACGGTTTGCTACACTAGTTATTTCCCTGATGTGTTTCCCCCATGACATGTCTTCACTGATGGTGACGCCTAAGTATTTAATTGATTCTACGTTACATATTTTGTTTTCTTTGAGGCTATAATTATTCCGGGGAAGGCCATTCTTTTTCCAAAAATTCATAATCGCGCATTTCTTCAAATTTAATTCTACGTACATCTACGTAATACCCTGCGAGCCACCTCGAGGGTGTGTAATGTACCAGTATTAGAAATGGAACCCATTTTCATCGAAAACCCAATGAAATTAGCATCGTAATATTGCGCTGACCATTGCGTTGAGCGATTATTTGTCGTAGTTTGCAGTATTATTCATTTTCATAGTCACTCCCACTCATTGTACTATATCTTTCAAAAGTCGTGTCACGAATCGAGCGGCGCCACTTTCGCTACGATAGTTCATCAACTCCGCGATAAGCCCGCCAGCTCCGCCAGTCTATGTTCTAAGTTCTAACACTCGATGCTCGGGCTATGAAAAATATTACGGTGCATTCGACTCCTCACGCGATATCACAGTCTTTTTCAATCCCGTGGACGAAATGCCCTCTCATATTCCTTCCCTTGCGTTGCTATTTATGTGTTAAATTGAAGCAATATCGGTTGTCAACGAGAATAACGACATTGAACGTATGACATGAAATCAGGGGGCCGATTTTATAACTTAACCTTCGAGTGTTAGAATCATTCCCGCTGAATTGTGGGTAATACTTCGAAAACAATTGCCGGTGCCTATTTTATATCCAAAGTTCGAACGTATTTTGCCTCACGCTCGCATCCTCGGCTTACAATACACGACAAAATATCTTTCGAAGCGGCCATTAGAGTTCGAAGGTGTGTTTGTTTTTGTTTCTAAATTGATTGTTATTTGAATAGCTATCGTCATTTGGAATGTTTTACATACTATAAATGAAATATCTGTGGTGTCAATATATAAAACAGCAACGGAAGCCATGTGCCTTTTTCAGCAAGAACAAAAGTCAAACTTCCCTTGCGTTGTCGCATTTTGCATTCCTGTTATCACCGAATGTAGGTACATTGTTTTCTATATAGGTACATAGATTGTGTTCTTATTGGTCATAGTCTGTAAATCAGTGGCGTAAAGAACGTGCCTTTGTCGGCAAGTTGCGAATTCAAATTTCCCGCATTTAGCAAAATAAGGAAAAAAGTCAATTCCTTCAGTTTTTTTAAGTTGCTGATCATTTTATATTAATGCCATTCATAGCAAAGTCCGGCTGTAATAATAACCTTTTTCCTTGAGCACCAGAATGACAATGTTTAAATCTAAGAAAGGGTGGTGATGTGAATTTCTCTCAACTTATTTAAAAGTTTTGTGTTTATTTTCCTCCAAACATGGAAGTTTAAAAATAATCTTTACGTTTTATCACCCCTTAAAAAACATACCGAACATTCTATTATAATTAACGAGAAAAAATCAATATTTCCTCTGGAAAATTAATAATTGTGTCTGGAAGACCTGGAACTCTCAAAGGAATTTCCAAAATCCCAGCTATCGTCGTTTGAAATGTTTTACAAACTATAAATGAAATATAACACACCATTCTTGACTTTAATTATAATTGGAGGCCTAGATTGCAGTTCATTAATGTATTGGAAAAGTATTTCAATAACGCGTATTCTTTTGATTAATTATAGTATCCAATTGTCGCAACCTATCCTATTGTAGCGATTTGTTTTAACTTTTAATTGCAGTTGGAAGTTTTAAATCTCATTTCTGCAAGGACGTGGATGTCATAATTGCTGAGGATAGTGGAAAGGTTTATCGTGTGATTAAGCGGCAGTGTTTATTGTGCCATACCAGTGCTTACAAATATTACTTATGCGCTGTGATGGATTTTGTGTGTGCTCGTGGTGATGTATTAACATATTGAGGTTAATAAGAGTTATGCTTCATCTATTGAGATTGTGTGTTGTGACAGGTATTGTGCTTAAAGACTTAAATTGCGTAACAAATGTCGGAGATGACTGATAGCAGCAACTATAACGTCCTTCCATCAAATGTCTAACTTGAGATTTGGATTCTATGTCAATTGAAATGTTGTTGGTGATTTAGGTTTGCTTCTGAGTATTAAGTGTGGTTTTTTTACGTCCTCAATAAAGGATAAATATTGAAGTGTTTTTTAAATTTTAATGCAGTAACTTGCCATACCAAGAGTCACTTTGCGACAATAATAAACTCATCTACGTTTAATGCAAGTGATAACTAGTTGAAATAGACGTATTTATTTGAATTTTTGGCCATACCAAGGCTTATTCTTTTGTTTGAGGGTAAATTGTGATTGTTTTCGTCCAAGTGAAATAGCGATGATTATTTTGTCAAATGAAGTTTGTTGGTTCGTTCTGGTTTGAAATGTTGCTTTATACAACCATATCCTGAAGTAGTCGAGACGAATGTTGAATGGTGTTCAAGCGGATTTCAATTATATAAATTATTATACATTTTCTGTGATAGCCTACACGGATGTCTATTGTGATATTTCTGCAATAAGTGTATAGTTATTGGAAATTTGGGCTTAAAATGCGTTGTATTACGTTAGTTAGTGTGTTTGAAGTGTTGTTACAAATTAGAAAAATATCGTGGATGGCTGTGATTACTCACTACAAAACGGAGCTTGGTTATGCAATGGAAAATTCATGGCAGAAAGTTATTGACATTATTAAATTTGTTTTCTTTGGAATTTTGGTGATTTTCGCTAAACTGGAAGCTTGATAATATGTCTGTATGCGATGCATGAGGTTTCATATTTTAGCATAGATTAAATTGTGCCTCCTCAACTAAGAGTTTTTTGTATTTATTTGCCTCATTATCATTAGCATAGATTGTTCCATTTTATGAATAATATTCAATTTTGAGTTGTTGTGTCAGCTAGTTGTATTTGTAGCAATTATGATGGAAAAGATGCTCTAAAAATCTAGCAGAAGATATGGTATTAGCTGCATGAAATAGACTCATGAATGTGATCTACTCACCTCTTTTCAATTTCACTTGATCATAAGCTGGGCGTCCTTGAATATAGCCTTGTAGGTGGATTATTATATTAATGTTTTGGGGTCAGGAATTTTCTGAGGATAGTCGTTGAGTACCAATGAATGTCCTAATCAATTGATGTCGGGTATCACATTTCATATCATGTCCAAGATAATTTAAATGGGCTCCATCTAGCGTGAGGTTTGGACACTGTCATTTTAAGAGAACCGTCGAGCTTTAGCTGTAATTAGATAATGAAGTATAACGGGAAGGATGTAGGGATATCGGATAATTATGAGAATAAAATTTGCTCTTGCAACGAGAATAGTTCCATTGGTCATTTGCAGTAACTATTTTCTTTATTCAAAAGAATTTTATAGATCTCTATATGCGCAAAATAATGTATTCGGGAAAAATGAAGGTTTTGGAGCAAAATACGATGTGATATGAACGGGAATAAGAATATAATGCTATTCAAATATTTCCTATTCATTGACTGTTACTGGTGAAATCTTCGTACATTATATTCGCCGGTTTGATAAATTAATTCCATCATTATTTGCTAATGAAGATTTAGGTACAGCTTAACTCTACACTACTAACTACAAAACGGAGCTGGATGATGCAATGAAAAATTCATGGCAGAAAGTTATTGACATTATTAAATTTGTTTTCTTTGGAAGTTTGGTAATTTTTGCCAAAGTGGAAGCTTGATAATATGTCTGTATGCGATGCATGATGTTTCATATTCTTGCATAGATTTAATTGTGCCTCCTCAACTAAGAGTTTTTTTGTATTTATTTGCCTTATTATCATTAGCATAGATTGTTCCATTTTATGAATAGTACTCAATTTGGTGTTGTTGTTTCAGCTTAGTGTAATTGTAGCAATTATGATGGAAAAGATGCTCTAAAAATCTAGCGGAAGATATGATATAAGCTGCAAGAAATATACTTTTAAAAGTTATCGACTCTGCTCTTTTCAATTTCACTTGATCATACGCTGGTCATCCTTGATTATAGCCTTGTAGGTGGATTGTTATATTAATTTTTTGGGTCGGGAATTTTCTGAGGTTAGTAGGTGAGTACTAATGAGTGTCCTAATCAATTGATGTAGGGTATTACATTTAACATCATGTCCAAGATAATTTAAATAGACTCTATCGAGTGTGATGGTAGGACACTGACATGTTAAGAGAATCGTCGAGCTTTAGTTGTATTTAGTGTATGTAATGTATTAGATAATGAAATATATTTGGAAAGGATATAGGGATATTGGATAATTATGAGAATAATGTTTGCTCTTGCAACGAGTATAGTTCCATTGGTTATTTGCAGTAACTATTTCCTTTCTTCAAAAGAATTTTATAGATCTCTATATAGAGATATATATGAGCATAATAATGTATTCGGGAAAAATAAAGGTTTTGGAGCTGAATACGATGTGATATGAACGGGAATGAGAATATAATGCTATTCGAATATTTCCTATTCATTGACTGTTACTGGTGAAATCTTCGTAAATTTTGTTCGCCGGTTTGATAAATTAATTCCATCATTATTTGCTAATGAAGATTTAGGTACAGCTTAACTCTGATGGCTCATGATGGATCCTCCCGCGACTGGACAATATGAAACTGTCAAAGCAGCCGTTTCATCGTCTCCTGAGCAGCGCATGCGACAGCTGTTGGAACAGGAGGAGTTGAAAGACCGAAAAACTTAAGAGTTCCTCCGTCATCTTCGATCGCTGGCTGGGGCTTCCATGTCTACCGATTTCGTCCGCTCGCTTTGGCCATCGAACTGCGTTTTCTCATTTCACTCTCGCTCACCAAAAATTATTGAAATTGACAAAAAAATCGCGCCTACCTATGTATTTTTGTGGAAAATTAGCGTGATAGCTCAAATTAAAAAAATTACTTGAATTATTGTTCATTCCAAATATTCCATTCAAATAATTTCGGTTCACTTAGAGAAAATTTGTCAGAGAGGATGATGGAGAGATGTCTTTATGCATTGGCACCTCTTCCATCTCAGATTTTTAAGGGTCCCATTCTTAGCTACTTATCCCCCATTATATTGCACTAACAGTGCATTGTATTCATTATTCCATTGTATTGCATTCTTCCATGCATCCTTATCCCAAATCGCATTACCTCTATTCTATGCGTACATTACTTCCTCCAAAGGATAAATCCTTTCACTTCGACAAGCAGTGAAAATTGGCACTGTTTTCATGGAGGAGTTTCGAACGATTACAGGTTCTTGTTTGCTCATGTTCATGAATAAGTTAAAAGTTTTCAAATAAACAAGATTGCAATGTTTATTCATGAAAGTAATACGACATAATGTTTGCCATAAACATATTCGTCATAGAAATCGTTGCCTTAAAAATACAACAATGGTTAAGCGCCAGTAGAAGTTCATGGTAATTGTTGCTAGGGAAACTTCACTTTTAGAGTTGACTGCTCAATAGTAAGAAAAGTGGTAGAAGTTGAGCGCGTGTTTTTTCCTGAGAAAGTGCGACAAAAACGACTTTTTCAGATAAATACGATTTAAAAAGAAAAACAGCTACAGAATGGGCGGACTATGTGAGTATAATCCTCTACATTATAATTTATACTAGACTGATGTTCGAGTGTCTTATCGCACGTCCACCAATTACTTAAGAGACAAATTAATGGCGATGTGAACGCTCCAAGAAAGAATGAAACTGGACCGGGAAAAGAATCAGAAACAATTAAACTTCCGGACTAAATCGCATTATAGAGAGCCTTCCTAACTTTGATTGGCCAAATTAGGTGGATTCAATGAATTGGGATGCCTGAACCGGCGACCAACATTTCATGATTTGCTTAATAGACTCGGCAGATTGCGGGCATTAATTAATAGAAGATATGATGAGGATGAGTAAGGTTTTGAAGTTGCAAGAAATGTGTTTATAGGTAGAGAAATGCTTAAGGCAGTAAAAGGGAAAGCTAAAATTTGAAAATAAATCATATTGTCACCGCAATAGGTCCTTTTATATCACAAAAAAAACCTTCCGTTTTGAAGGAGTTTCAAACTCTCCGCGCGAAAAAATGAGTCAATTTATAGACTTATTAAGACATTTTAATTTAATTATTTACCATTTCTGTCGTATAAAACTATATTATTGCACCATTAATAATGCAATATTTTATTCATGTGACTTCGAGTTGGTGAAATTAAAACGTATAATTCGAGTATGATCTCTATTATGGCTAGGGAACTAACTCGCTCGGACTACCTTAAAGTGGTCCAATCAAAAAATAGAATCAGAGTCTGGCAAACATCGTCGTCGGCACACGATGGACGTTTCATAAACCTCTTAGGCAATTCCTGTAATAGATAATTCCTTTCTAGCATTTAAAAAGGAAATTTTAGATCACAAAAATTGCAAGATGTTATTCAAAGTATCAAGTAATTCATGTCTCCTCGATCGTTACTAAATCGTGATCTAAATGTGGAAATTTAGACAACGCGTAGCCTAGGCAACAATGCCAAAAATCCGAATCCATAATATATATTCATGATAAGATCTATCCTATTCATGGACGTTTTTGTGAGCTTTCATTGTTGACGTTACGCTCCCTTCCGCTGTGAAAATTTGAAGCACGCGCCAGTGTTTCATAATTTTATTTATATTCATTTGATATTTAAAAACCCTCTGGTATTATTGGCTTTTTGTACTCCATTGCACTTCAGCGGTGAATTGCCAGAGTTAATGCCTGCATGCCGGAGCTCACGGGGTTAGGTGGGAGACGAATAAAAAGAATATAAATTTAAATTATGTGCGGATTTCTAAGGAATTTGTTCCAGGAGAGGATTGTAAAAAGGATGCGAGAAGCTGTGCAAATCAAGATTCCATACATAATGTATTTATTAGCAAGAAAATAAGTCGGGGTATTCAAAATTAAACTTTACCGATAATATCACGTCATACAAGTTGAAATGGTAAGGAGTTTAAACCTGATTCCTCATATATAACTCAATCTTCCGCTGTGAAAATTTGAAGCATGCGCCAATGTTTTATAATCTTACTTATATTCATTTGATATATTTTTTAAACCCACTGTTATTATCGGCTTTTTGTACTTCATTACAATTCATCGGTGAATTTCCAGAGTTAATATGAATATAGTCTTAGGTCAGAGGTGTTACGTAGGAGGTAGGCGTGAGATTAAATACGAACGCATAAAAAATTTTTAACGAGCGCCTTCATGCTTTTATTCTAGGTAAGGTTAATAATAATATGAAATAAAATCGAATAAAATTGTATTACCGTTGGAAGTGCGAGCCATCGAATAAAAATCCTCAATCGAGATGGACGAGCGAGACAAATACTAATCGAAAAGATGAGTAAGGGATCGACTGACTGAATATTGGGTCGAGGATCCAGTTTCCTTTCATACGCAGATTAAAGAGCTCTTTTTACTCCCTCATCCTCAAATGGGGATAGCGTGAATCGAATGCTTTCAGGTAAAAATGCAGTCGCTCATAAAATGCGTCCTACCTATTTTTAGTATTTTTTTGTTTGGACTTTTGTAATCCTTGGAATATATATCGTACCATGGAAACTGGACGGTTATAATTAAAAATTAAGGACTTGCGTGCTGGCAACGGTGGTTAAATGCACAAACGCGTATTTTCAATATCGTCATTTGATAGTCGTGACGCATCAATGCCATTGTTCGCCATGGTCTTCATAGATATATTCTGAAGCCCAGGTGTTACCTTACCGTGGCTGGAAACACGAGACTTCTATGTACTACACCTTCGCTGGGACAGTACGTGAGCATTATAACGTGCCTAGCAATTACAATGATTACATAAATGCTTTGAATACACTACATTATATATTAAATTTCGATTAATGTGCAAATACTTGGAGCGTAAATATTTTGAAAAGATATCCGCAAACTATCAAAGCAATTGGTCTTAAATCTCCCCATGGTTTTTTATGCCACTTTGACAAATATAAAAATTTTCCCTTAACATTTCCCTAAATAAACCTAGCGACGCCGTTATTGTATTCCATTTCTCAAAAAGCAATAATTGAATGTTGATTATTACAAACATACGCTAAAGTATAAGTATTAAAAAGGCTGAGAGTCCCTAGAAACTCTGAAGCCACAGGCAAAAATAAGATTAATTTATGGCAGAGATAAATTCAATATAGCTTATAACTTACGTCATTTTCATGTTAACTTTTTGAAAGAAAAGATTCGGTACCTAATACTACGAAATTAGCCGCGATATGATTTGCTTCCTGGGCAATAATTCGTTTTCTTTTCTTGGTATTAATTATTCCGGAATCCTACGTAATATCTGTGTTCGGAAGGCGCGAACAAAGACCTCGGGGTCACTTTACCGGGTGTCGCGACTGACTTTGGCGTTCAAAGGCCAGTAATTAGTGTGCCTATAACTCCCCCCTCCCATCCCGCGTGTACCTATTGGACCGCTTTCCCGCAGGAGAGCGGAGAACAGCCCTCTCTGCCCCAGCGTGTGAGAACCAAGGTCTCAGTTAGCTTGGCCACGCCACTGTTTGCGTTGGGCGATGTTCTGATTTTTGGTCCCCAGCCTGCCTAAGAGTGCAAAGGCAGTGCAATGGCTGGGGGTGTAAAATGGGGCCCTTAGCCAGGCCAACGAGTGCGTCGGGGGCGGCTAAGGGGTTCTTTCGTGTACCAGCCGTAGTCTTCTCGACTCCCGGTCTCCAAGACCGGAAGCCATTCTCTCCGGGCCGGAACCTCGGGCCATAGATCCCCAGGCGGGGAGGCCCCTTCGGAAAGTGGTTACGTAAGATCGGTTACCGTTGGTCGGGCCTCTCAAACGTTCCAAATCCCTGTCCCTATCACGTCGCTGATGAACCTGTGAAAGAACGTCACGAAGATGGTATTCCATTCAACACGGCCCACGGGCTGTCTTCGCTGGCTGGTACTCCTTCGGGGATCGTCCTTTCATCAAGGACACCGACTCGTCGCAATGGCTATCGGACTCTTGCAGAAGATCCCATTCTCAAACTCTCTCCTTTGTTATCCTTGGGTGGTCGACCTTCTTCTTTGTCTGGTGGTGATCACACGATGTTGTCCTGGCTGGAACGTGAAGATTGTAGCAATGATGCCAGTCTTTTATAGCGAGTTTCGATTCCGCCCTTCGTCGTGATTGGCCGATGACTCTTTGTTGATGATTCGGCCAATCCGAAATCAGCACGGTATGAATCCAAATCGGCATTCGAGCATAAAAACCAATCCGGTAATAAAACTGAATCCATTCTTTTTCTTTTCCCCACAACAAAAGTTGATTTTTAAAACTTCCTTCATCGCGGAGGATAACGAATGAAAGATGATCAATGGAGACAGATACATTTGTGATTATCCTATCAGTTGTTGCGCAATACAAAGTTATTACTGTTATAATATTATTTCCAATTTCTTTCAGTAGTCTCATACTCTCCTGGCTCACGTAAAATCTTGTATTAACCATCAATTTTTTATAATGGCAAATAAAGTGGATATCTTTTCTCATGTAATCGTTAGGGAAAGGACATAACACGGCCTTTTCAATGCTATCTAATATTTTTCATTTTTTTAACCCGAAACAATTAACAGTCATCCTACGTCTTTTTTCCCAGGACAATTTAATCATTTGAATTTAGCCTTTTCTCGTGAATAGCTGTAGCCTCTGACGACGAAATCTAATGGATATGATGAGATCGACGAGCTAACATATATTCTATCATTTTATGTGATTAACGAAGCTATTATTATTCTCTTTTAAATATTGTGTTACTATCTCTACCATTCTCACCTATTGTAAAATCATAATTAACTCCTTAGAAGTTATTAAAACTTTGTAATTTAAATCGAAATGGCTATGAGGGTCTCCTAAGGTTTAAAAATATTAATGAAACTATCCACTTTGCTTGAGGTTTTCTTCTTTTTTTCCTTCTGAGTTTTTCTTCTTTATGTGTTTTAATGCAAAGGAGTATATGTCATATAGAGTGAAGTGTATTACATCTTTTGTACAATGGATAGTCCGTATGTCTTTACTGTCTTTTTATTTCTTTTATTTTGTGACCAATGTACTTCAATATGAGATTAATAAAGAATTATTAATTATTAAAAAAAAATATCTCGAGAGTATTATGTTATTATATGGTCTGTTACCCTTGAAAGTTGCGCCACAAGGATGGATTAATAAGAGTGTATGTTGTTCGAATGTCATCGTTTTTCATTTATGACATCCCCCCAACGCACGAAATTTTGGAGAAAGTTAATACGACTTGTAACGTCCTTTTCATTTATTTTGCGTAGTTTCAAAAAACACTCTCTCTTTCATTATTTCAAGTGATTCACATTCACTGTTCTTCAGTATTGATTTTTTTCCAGATTCAATAGTGCCCCACTTGACTCAAAAAAGATTGCAATAGCTCAGAGCGCGGAAGAACTCCGAGTTGTTGCGACATTATTCGGAAACTCTCTCACTTGTTTCTACGGTTGATTGGGAACATTGTGGATGATCTAATTGTAATCGACCGTATTACTATTTTCGTAAACAATTCCGAAAATCATCTTGATTATTACCGACGAGGACTACGCGCTGTCGCCCGACTCTTCGGTCGGTATTTCTTCGTGTCATACTGGAAGGATATAATTTTGGCATCGTGTCAGTAACGCAATTTCTCTCTCAAGTCATATTTTTACGTTGAGTAAATACTGACAATTATAGTGGTGCAATAATATCATCACTTTAAAGTTGGCCGATTTATATAAAGGGATAGCATGCGGGAATTCTTCGTCGGCAGAAGTAAAGATCATTTTCGAAAATATTGTTGTGAATAATAATACGACCGCTTGCAATGAGATCATTCACCTTGTTTCCCCTCAATCGCAGAAACAAACAAGAGGTGCGTGCTTCTGAAGAATGACGCAATAACTCTGAGGCCTTCCAAAGTTAGACCTGCAAGAGTCTTACCTTAAGTCAAGTGGGGCAAAACCAAATTTAGAAATATCAATATTGAAGGGACGTTTCTGTTGAATGGCTCTGAACAATGGGAAAGGGAGCGTTTGTCTGTTGTCACTACGCGAAACCGATGAAAAGGATGTTCAAGTCTTACTGACGCGCTTCACAATGTTGTGAAAATTTGGAGGTCGTGATGCCGTATATAAAAAAACGCGATAACATTTGAACAACTTTCACCCTTATTAATACTTCCTTGCCGTGGAAATTCCAAAAGTAAAATACCGTCGTTTAAATTTTGAAGTTTTTATGTGTTTAGTACAATTTTTCCATGGCTGAGAAAGGCAGAGATATGAGCATATTATTTCAAAGAGAAAAGTAACTGCGTCATTATATATATCAAATGTTGGAATAAATTACAACTCTTCAGTTGCCTCGCATATATCATTCTGAAGCTTCAACTATTCACCCAAAGGTGTAATCCAAATCAAGTTTCGTTTCGGTTAAAGACCAATAATCTTTGCCAATCATTCTGGGTTAACAGTGTATTGAACATGCCGCCTTTCGAGCTGGTGCTACTAATGAGTACTGCTCTATATTGGACAGTGCTAAGTGGCCTCCAGTCGAAATATTACGCTTCTTGGTCACGCGGTCGACGGGTAACAATGGTGAGGGTCTCACAGATTTAATCTAATTCTCTGGTCATGAAAACTCTCGCGGACTGAATATACTGCTTTTGTCCACTCCCCATTCAATTGAGTAAGTTGGCCACCCAGGCCTTGGCTCCGGAGAATTAAGCCGTCGAAACGGTTAAGTATCTATGTGCAAACGAATGGACAACAGTGAATTTTGACAAAGGAGTAAATATGTGACTATGCCCTCTTCATAGCTTGCGAACTGCAACGAGAGATGCTGAAGGTAGTGTTTATTGTCACCAGGTCAAACCGATGGAAATGACTAGATGGCATCGACATTGACGTGTTATTTCTTCGTTTTCCTAAGTTTTCTAACAGAAATGATACACTTCATCTGCCTCGATAAATAAATGGGTGGATATTACGGTATTTTACGTGACCAAGGAGGTATCGAGACTACTACAAGATACATGAAATAATATTATTCAAGTAATTACTTCGTAACTGATGGAGTAATCACAAACGCATTGCTACGATCGTCTCACAGACGCAATGGTTCGCGCTGAAAGGAGTTTTGCGAATCAAATTTTGTTGTGGGGAAAAGAAAAAGAATGGATTCAGTTTTATTACCGGATTGGTTTTTATGCTCGAATGCCGATTTGGATTCATACCGTGCTGATTTCGGATTGGCCGAATCATCAACAAAGAGTCATCGGCCAATCACGACGAAGGGCGGAATCGAAACTCGCTATAAAAGACTGGCATCATTGCTACAATCTTCACGTTCCAGCCAGGACAACATCGTGTGATCACCACCAGACAAAGAAGAAGGTCGACCACCCAAGGATAACAAAGGAGAGAGCTTGAGAATGGGATCTTCTGCAAGAGTCCGATAGCCATTGCGACGAGTCGGTGTCCTTGATGAAAGGACGATCCCCGAAGGAGTACCAGCCAGCGAAGACAGCCCGTGGGCCGTGTTGAATGGAATACCATCTTCGTGACGTTCTTTCACAGGTTCATCAGCGACGTGATAGGGACAGGGATTTGGAACGTTTGAGAGGCCCGACCAACGGTAACCGATCTTACGTAACCACTTTCCGAAGGGGCCTCCCCGCCTGGGGATCTAAGGCCCGAGGTTCCGGCCCGGAGAGAATGGCTTCCGGTCTTGGAGACCGGGAGTCGAGAAGACTACGGCTGGTACACGAAAGAACCCCTTAGCCGCCCCCGACGCACTCGTTGGCCTGGCTAAGGGCCCCATTTTACACCCCCAGCCATTGCACTGCCTTTGCACTCTTAGGCAGGCTGGGGACCAAAAATCAGAACATCGCCCAACGCAAACAGTGGCGTGGCCAAGCTAACTGAGACCTTGGTTCTCACACGCTGGGGCAGAGAGGGCTGTTCTCCGCTCTCCTGCGGGAAAGCGGTCCAATAGGTACACGCGGGATGGGAGGGGGGAGTTATAGGCACACTAATTACTGGCCTTTGAACGCCAAAGTCAGTCGCGACACCCGGTAAAGTGACCCCGAGGTCTTTGTTCGCGCCTTCCGAACACAGATATTACGTAGGATTCCGGAATAATTAATACCAAGAAAAGAAAACGAATTATTGCCCAGGAAGCAAATCATATCGCGGCTAATTTCGTAGTATTAGGTACCGAATCTTTTCTTTCAAAAAGTTAACATGAAAATGACGTAAGTCATAAACTATATTGAATTTATCTCTGCCATAAATTAATCTTATTTTTGCCTGTGGCTTCAGAGATTCTAGGGGCTCCCATCCTTATCTTTAGAGTTGAATGCATGTATAAATAAGCATTAACCATCTCTTGATGATAATTTGAGGAAATGAATGCAATTACGGTGTAATTATCGGCATTTACTGAAATTTCGGATGAAATTTTTAATTGTCAAAGTTAAATACAAAATGAAGGGGGTTATAGTATTTCGATTGTTCTCGTGCTTCTTTTCCAAATATTTTTACTCTCCAGTTATTCGCTAATAAATTTTAAATTGTATATATTTTGAAGTGAGTTGTGCTGAGCTCTTATGTTATCAATGGAATTGGTAACTATGCACTAAGGCTGCCGAAAATATCCCTGCGGATGCTTAATAAAAAAGTTCTAGCGTTTCCAGCATGGTTAATGGGATATCGTGGATTCAGGATACGTCTTTGAAAATAGAATTTGATCATTAAATGAAAATTCCCTAAATTTCGATCGTGGATGAACCTAATACTAGACGGACCGAGACCAAAGGCATTTTCTTAAGGTAGTCCGACCGAGATAGTTCCCTAATCATAATAGAAACCATATTCGAATTATACGTTTTAATTTCACCAGCTGTAGGAAAAAACAATTAAATATTGCATTCTTAATGGTGGCATAATAGTAATATATGTCAGAAATTGTTAGTAAATAAATGGAAATATCTAAATTAGTCTTTAACTGGACTCATTTTTTTTCGCGCGGTGCGTTGGAAACTCCTTTGAACACGGAAGGTGTTTTGTGATCCCGAAGAATTTACAGCGGTGACATTATGATTAATTTTCAAAAGTAGTTGAGAAAACATATTTACTTCACAGTTAGTTTTTTTACGACAACTAAGTGTTAGAAATACCTCATTTTGTAGATAATGTCTCTCTGAAGTGCATGCACGTACCATTTCCCATGTAAAATGGCTGGTATTCACTGGCAAATGTCTCGGAAAGTAACGTTGTAAGGGGTAGAACTTTTGGTGTCATTGGATAGGTGAGATGTTTTTATTTAAAATTAGACCAAATTCATTGATATCTAAGCTCGAAATTCCTTAATGGATTTTTACTTGAAAATAACGTATATCTTCGTAAGATTTTCGCGTATAAGGAAAGAAGCGCGATTTATGAGCGCTGTAATTGCAGCGTAGGAATGATAGTTCATTTAACGCACATGGAGGGAAGTATTTCTAAATAATTAATGGTTTACTTAAATTATATCACTTCATAACATCATTATTATGGGTCCAAAACAATAAAAAAAGCGGAACGTGTAGTAATTGCTCCTGCTACCTTAGAATCAACAGGAAAGGTTTGGCTATCGCTGAATATATATTGTTTGCTCTTCGATAAATAGAAGTAGTCATATGACCAAAAAACTTAATTCCTGAATCGCTCTATTTTGGCAGAAATGTGAAAAAATTTAAATGGGCAAAAATCACGCTAAAATCATTTCATAGAACATTTCAGATTAATACGTTTGAGGTCAAATGCTTTCCAAACAGCAAGTTTGTGTGAAATGTGACATCCTGAGGGACAACCGTTTGTAGTATTCATCTACATACATCTACCAGCCGTGTAAAGCTGTTCGGGATTTGGTTTTTGAAGGTGAGATGGTGACGTGTATTATGGGAGTGTATTTAGTGGAGCTCAGTTTTTAATGTGGTCGCTTATTGTGCGCGGAAAGGACGAGTTCTTGTGCTTATCTGTTTATGGTAATGTATCTCTCTTATTTTATCGCATTTGTCAGACCTAGAGATGTAGTGAGGAGTCATAATAGTATTCTCTATGTCGCTCTGAAAAATGTCAGTTCAGAATTTATCAAGCAACCTACGCCTAGCGTGCAGCCTCCGAGTCTCTAGGGATTCCCACCTTAACCCCTCTTATGAGACTATGTGTTCGCTCGTATTGCAGTTTTTAATGAAGCGCGCTGCTTTCCTTTGTATTTTATTTATTTTTTTGGGTTAGATCTATTTGACCAGGGGGGTCATTCTGTAACTCCGAACCGATCGGCATGGGAGCCTTTTCGTCGTGTGGCACGTCACACCGACAACCGTGGTGTTCCGTATGAAACCGATCGGTGTGCCGAGGAGCTTTCGTCGGGAGATCGTACCGGCACGTAAAATCTGTCGGTACCCAGGGTAATCAGTCGGTTTTCTTGAGAGACACCGTAACAAATCGACAACGCATTTAGATTTATGTCTGAAATAGGTTTATTTGAGGCTTATAATAGCGATATAATTTATTCACAGGATTAATGGAGATATAATATGTAATGCACAAGTAATGATAATGAAAGTGACGGCCTAAAAGAAATACCTGAAAACAACTGGGATTCCGATGTGTAGCATTGTATTGATCGCTTGGCTCCTCAAAATATTTTACTATTTGGCGCTATCAAGTGCATATACAGGCCAATATTTTGCCTATGAAGCATGTTGGATTACCTTAGTATAGTGTGTGCAATTAATTCCCAGAAAATCCTCCGCAACAAATGCCAGTAATTATTGCGGATTAATATATATTCTCAAATTGGAAATTTTACCCATATGGTCTAATTTTGTTTATTCAACCACGCATGAAACCCACTTATACACACTACAGTAGTTTATTATTTGAGAAAATAGGATATATCGTGAGATCTGTGCTTTTATTTGCGTCTTTTTTGCGCTTCAGTCCGTTTTCACAACTCAACTAAACATCTTGAAGCACCCTTTAAACTGAACTGTCAATTATCACTGTGCCTCAATTAATTCGGATTAATTCATAACTACTTCCAATAGTGTAACACATTCGAACGACAAATTTTCCACTTGAACCACGAGAAACGTTCCTGCTCGGCGTAATATGCTAATAACTAGGAGTTAGGTTGTTACGGAGGGAAGCATGCTTCAGCGAAACTTAAGGGCTCCTGGCATTAATAAACATATATGTGTACTGACAATGACATACATGCAACAACAGCAAAGCAAGGAAGTGTTCAACGACATACTTAACGGCACCTCCACTTCATTTTCTCTCATCATAGTTTTTAATACTACTCATTCAAGTCATTTTTACATTCAACTTCGTTCCACGAAGACGCTAAATGAATGTTTCATGGCACGAGCGCGCAGCATGACCATTGCTAGACACACGAATAAAGCATATAAATGCGAACATTTCATAATCACCCCACAAATATGGACTACATGGCCATTCTATATTCATGATAATACTGTTCCATTAGATTCAACTATTAATTCGAACCATCGTCCGAATGTTTGTACTCCACACAGAGGTCGCTTCTGCGGCCAGAAATCCAAATATATACCACGCGATAAACTGTCTGCTTTCCATCACGCGCGTTAATTTGCACATACATATAATGAATAAATTGGTATACTTGACCAATCATATTTCTACATAAATGCAATCATAACACATTAGTTCTCGTTGCACCTAACTTGTCTTCGGGAAACTTCATGTTCATAAATAAGCTACTTATTGCAATGTACTTGAAATATGGAACACTTTTTTTATTGCACAAATATACATTATCACGCACTCAATTCACATAACTTTAATATCCTCCTCCTTCCGACATTACTGTGCGTGAGAATGACTTTAATTTCGACATTACTGAGTCTGTGCATTATAATATTTGTCACTGGATGTCGTTTTGGTTAATGCCCACGAGAGCACTAGGCGGTTTCATTTAGTCATTTGTTTGTTCTATCGTCTCCCTCGTCTCCATCGGTTGAAACGGACCATGTGACCCTCAGCTTCGGCAACACTCGGGAGGGAGGGGTTACCAAACCGACTGGAACAGCGCTCGACTTGCTTACAGAATCGCCCGAGAAAGCTCCGTCGGTGAGGGAACTCCGACGGGGACTCCCTGTCGGCACGGAATCCATGCCGTCTGTAGGCTTTATACCGATCGGTGCGGAACCGACGACAAAATACGGAATGAACCCCCCAAGAGGTCACAAATGCCTGCGGCGTGTTAGAGGTGTGGCCTAACCAGAGCGAAGTATAGCATCTCTCTTTTATAATTTCATCCGAGAACCTTCCTATTATACGTTTAACAAAACCTAGCTTCTTTAATGCTGCTAATGATATTTTTTGTATTTGTAATCCCCACGATATATCAGATGTTTAGGTAATTCCGAGATATTTTAAAGTATCTGAAGATTTTATGTTTACTCCACCCACAGTATAGGTATGGCATTTGTGTGATGACTTTTCTAGGAAGTGAACATTGGTGCATTCACTAATATTTAAATCTAAACCCCACTCCTGGCACCACGAATGAACATTGTCCAAGTACAAGACTTCTAAGTCCTAGAAATATAGAGGTCGTCCACATGCTAATAATTGTTTTTATTCGGCAGTTAACCTTTATTTAACCTTTACACATATGAGGAATCATTTCATCCCTATGAGAAGCATATTTGCGCGTTGGAAACAAATTCCGTGCATATGTCATCGTATTTAAAGTCATTTTAGACCGAGCTGCCATGTTCGACGAAACGTTGAAAATAAATCAGTTTTCGAGGCTTTGAAGTTTTCCGTAAGGGACATGCGAGATAACTGCCCGGCTAAAAAGAATGCAAGGATAACTTCTTCAGTAAAAATTATTACACCTAATACGGCAGAGGTCGTTTTCGAACTTGTCAAATCTAGCAATCTTCCCTTGGAACCTAGAGCTCATTGGGCGGATATGGCGTTAATGTCACGTGACCGCAGACGCCATATTGTCTTGATACCTAGTAAATAAACCACAGGGGTAGCCTTGAAGCTCTCTCCAGCGTGGAGAATTGAAGCCGAATTTTGCGCATCTTTGCAACAGCATTTGCATTTGCAACAGCTACCAATATTATTGTCTTTCCCAAAGTACCTTGGTGTTGAAGGTGTGATAATAAAAAAATGTCGCCCATTTGCCGTGGATTTCTTTTTGCAGGAGTGCACTACATGTTTTGGGCAGCTCTTGCATTTCATTATTATATTTATCATCCGTAATGCACAGGTACGAACTTGTGATAAAATATGATCCAATGTGATGGCTAACTAGTCGCCACCCTTGTCCTCGGCCTCTTTTCGTCAGACCATGCTCACAATTAGTATTGGAGAAGACGAAATTGGATGCATTTCTGATATCAATTTTTTCGTGCATATGTAATTGATTGAGGACTATTTAAGAAAAAGAAAAAAACATTTGCTCCCAGTAAATTCTATGACGACGATTGAAACTACTTGGAATGCGAAATGGACATATGATCAGTGGGTATTCGGTTTTATTCGACATCGTAGCAGACGATATCTAAGGCATACCTGACATATACGTCATTACGTCCATGTGTGATAAACGGAGACAAACATAAGCTTTGGAACTGTCATTTATACACAGGAGTTTCCCCAACGATACTTGCATGTAGTATTGTTTGGAAATGGGAGGTTTTCTGTAAGTATTAGGTTTCCAATGGAATCGTAGCAGACGATGATGTAGGCATATGTTATTTTCTCTATTGCTACGAACTGCCACGAATTGAAGAATCAAAGCAAGTATTATTTCTAGGTACAAAGGTTAATATAAATATATAAATACATTTCCCGGGTTATATTAGCTCCTGGGTGCCGTATTCGATTATAAGTGCACCGCTAAAATACACGGAGTTAAAGGGAAGAAGGCAATGTTTTCATAGTCAGAACATGGCTAAAGCGCAAGACTGGTGGCTTCATTTTTCTCGCGTAAGGCAACCCCTGTGAAATAAACAGAGTAAATGAAATCGCAGTATTGTTATGCTCACTATGTATTGAGCTAATCGTTGCACTAATCCCTACGACGGAAACCGCTAATCGGTCACTTTTGATATAGATATCATGTTCAGCTTCAATGTTCATCTACATCTACGTAATACCGTGCAAGCCACCACTAGGTTGTGTGGCACAGGGTCCTCTTGAGTTAATTTTACAAAAGTTAAGCTTCCAACAGTTAATCTTATTTTGTTTTTGTGCTTTTTGCTCCAAAGCGCAGTCAAGTATAGAAGGCGTACGCCTCAGAGGGGAAAGAAAAAAAATAAATAATGGAATGGAGAACACTGGATCTGGAATAGATGCGATGTCCATTTCGGATGAAGTTTCTCTTTCACACTATTGTGGATAAAAAGTTCCAAAAATCGTGGAGCGAATCGGTAAACACTTTATAAATATGAGGCACTTCATTACCCTCTATGTTTTAGCTTACTGAAGTTGGTATATAAGGACGCCATTGGGTAAATGGCGTTCAGCACAACATGCACGATGCAAAGAGATTATGGATAGAAGGATTAAAAAAATCTCTTACTTTATTTACTGGATTAATGTTTTGCAGAATAGACCTTTAAACATGAATCAACATAGTGAAAAGGGACTTGGTCATGAGTTAATGTTTCTTACTCGAACTTCAATGGGTGGTGAAACTTTCGCTTGGAAGGAAATAATATTTCTTCCCAAGTTTGTATATCCAGCAGGCAATGTGGAAGAAACCACAAATAATGACCCAAGGATTTTTTTAAATGGACTGAGTCCTTTGTTCTTTTTACCTATTATTGAGCAACAAAGAAAGGGTGATTGGAAGCATGGTCAGGTCAGCTACCATATTAACTGCATAGGTGTTAGAAACATCGCTAAGTATTGGATTAGTGAAGCGCCGTCATTGCAAGTGAAGGCATTTCCTGAGCGGCAGCTTAAGAGTTCCTTGAACTGTGATCGGAGGTTATATTTTCTTTGGTATCATTCTCCACGACCTCCACATTAATATTCCATCAGTCCAAAAAATTCACCATTTAGAGCCGGAAACTGATATAGAAAATGTCCGGGTCACACTCAATTTGTCATCAAGCAATTAGTAATTGGAACGAAATAATATAGCTTCTCAAGTTTGTATATCCAGTAGGCAATGTAGAAGAAACCACAAATAATGACCTGTGACGGATTTTTTAAATAGACTTTCCCGGTTTCACCAACGACGATCAGCCCTTGATCGAGGATCATTCTTGAGTTGACCGGTGATTGCGTTTCACCAACGACAATCAGCGATGATCGGCGATCAAAATCGTCAGTCAAGTTGATAGTAGATTTTGGCCGATCAAATCCACAATCAACCAACATGGTGGAAATATTGTCTTCACCTCAGAAAAAAACAGAAGTCATACTTAATTATTTGAAATGGTGAGAAAACCACAAGCTAGTCGAACGAAGTGAACGCATATTAGTCCTAAAATATGTTATAGTACACTATATATTATGTAGATATTTACACGTTAAGTGATTTGTCACGTGGTGTTTCTTATATAGCCTTTCTTCAAGTATCGTTGTACGCTCAGACTTTGATAAACGATGATTTTTATTTCTAATTACTTCAAAATACCTTACGGGTTTACTACCACACCATACTTACCAATTCACATCGATATATTTACTTTGGAAAAACTATCGACTTTAGAGAAACTAACGACAGGAATTTCAGGTAAAATGGTGCGCGGCTTACATGAAAATCTGGAGGATTCGTGTAAGCCGCGCACCCCCATTTTTTCACCGGCATTTCCGGAAATAAAGATGCGCGGCTTATACGAGTAAATACGGTAGTAAATGTAAGGTCTTTAAAGAAACATTGGGATGAACTTAATGTGCTGCACAATCAGTTCAACAACTTTTCCCCTGTCTTTGGCTTTGCCCTAACTGAGGTTAATGTCAAATCGTCAGAAATACATCCCTTTCATGTACTTGGATTCACCACCTACCATTAGTTCAGGCAAAATAAGGAAGAGGGGGAATTGCGTTCTACCTAAAGGAAAATTTTCCTGGTCAGGTGATTGATATTGAAATAAAAGAGTGCGAATCTCTAATATTAACAACTAACCTAGGCTCTGAAACTGTTTTAATACTAAACATCTATAGACCATCACACAGAAACAAAAGGGATTTTCTAACTAGTCTAGGGGCTTTCATTGAGAACAGAAAAGCACAATATTACTCGGAGATTTTAACTTAAACTTAAAATCTAACAGGGATATCACGGTGTCAGCATATAAAAACATCCTCGCTAACAGTGGTTTCCTGACCTTCATAAATAAAACCACCAGATTAGAAATAAAAAACAACAAAGTGATAAGATCTTGCATTTATCATATTAGCGTTAGAGGTTTCCATGATAATATCAATAGCTTCATCATAAAAAAGAAATTCTCTGATCATTTTCCGGTTGGCATTTTCATCCACACTAATGACAATATACCTGACACCAGCTCCAACCATTCTTCTTCTAACCTTTGCAGCCGGATAGTAAGGCAGGTGATGAATAACAGAAACTGGTTGAAACTGCTAGCATTAAAAGACCCAAACTGTATATATCAGCAACTGCACAAACCACTGAGTCACATATACAAGAAGGCTACCATCAAAAAAACAAACAATAATAGAGTTTAAATATATGTATAAAGTTTAAACCTTGGATCAATGATGTCATTTATTTGGAAATACAGAGAAGAGATGCCTTATTTAGAAAGTGGAAAGCTAATCCATCAAACGATTTGCATAGACAGAATTACAAAATACAGAGAAATAAAGTCACTGCCTTACTAAGAAAGTCCAAAAATTACTTCTACAACGCAAAATTTATAAAATATAAAAATGACATCAGAAAAACCTGGCAGGTAGTAAACAATCTCAGAGGAGTTCCAAACAAAACGAATGTTGATTCACTAATAAAAAGTAACTTTAGGAAAGAGTGGAATATAAACATTGTTTGTGAAGCTTTTCTTCACAAACAATGCTCACCAACAATATAAAAAACGTATACTGCCAAACTGTTCAAACCACCTCCTCAGTGATTTTAATAGTAGTACTAGCCCCTATACATTCTCACAAATGTCAATAACGCCAACCGACGTACGCAATATTTTGAATACCATGAAGAAAAAAAGCCCTGGATATGATAGAATTAGATTGGTTGACCTCACTTATGGACAGGAATTAACCAAAATAATACCACAGTGGATAAATCTAAATATCGAACAAGGGAAGATGCAATCAAATTTTAAACTAGCAACAATTAGGCCAATCTATAGGCAAGGTAAAAGAAATGATACTAATAACTATCGTCCGATATCTATTCTTCCCTCACTTGATAAAATCATAGAACGCTACGTTGCCAACCAGTTGAAAGGTTTTCTTGATAAATTTAATATCATCACTAGACACCAATATGGATATCAACAACAAAAAAGTACTAAAATTCTGCTGAAAGACTTCAGCGAAGATGTTCGTACATGTCTAAACAAGAACCATTCCGCATTAGTTGTGTTTAATTTGATTTCCAAAAAGCCTTCGATACAATCGATATAAACATCCTTTTGAAAAAGCTGGAACGCTCAGGAATACGTGGAATTCCGCTTTCCTGGCTTAGATCTTACCTCAGCGACCGGAAATTAGTTGTCAGGTTGTTCGATCATCATAGCACTATAAAATATGTAAAAACTTGAGTTCCACAGGAATCCATTTTAGGACCAATTCTATTTTTAATATACATAAATTATACAACCTTACCATATTAATAGATGTAAAATATATATGTATGCAGGCGACATTGCTTTACTTTCGTCCTGTAAATCCATCGAGTTGGCTAGGCAAAAACTTCAGTATGACTTTTGTGCCATCCAAAACTTATAAATCTAACATTTCACTCCCACTCATGTTTGCATTCCGCTCGGGGCTGCAAAACAAGCAACAGCTGTCGCTTACAATTCATGTTTTGTAATTTCCCTGGTTAATCATTTTAAATATTTAGGTATAATTTTAGACGAAAAATACAACTTCAGATTACGTTTGAATTATTTGTGTGGAAAGCTCCGTTGCATTCTCTTCCAACTATCACTCTTGAAATATGTGTTACCAACTGAGGTGAAAAAATTGCTTTACCAAGGTTTAGCCGAAGCTATTATGCGATATGGACTGACAATCTGGGGTACAACGTACCGAAGTTTTTTGAATGAGGTAATTAAAATTCAAAATAAAGTAGTATCCTGTCCGGATGTAACTGAATCCAATGTATCAAACATATGTATTAAACTAGGTTTATTACCTATAACTGAACTTTTTCAGTACGTCATACTATGTGACAATTTCTTTCAAAACAAGTTCAAAATACAAAGAAATGTAAATAATGATATTCGACTCCAGTGCGTTAAAAAATATTCTGTTCCAAAATACTACAACGACCACGGTAAGAGCTTATTAATGTACATTGTTCCAAAGATATTCAACAAATTGCCACAGCCAATTCGAGAAACTGACAAAACGTCATCATTAAAGAAAGGGGTGAAACAATGGTTATTGTATCAAAAGTAATGCAGTTGACTTAATATGGTATCCTGTTAAATCTGTTTCATTTATCATTTTAAAATGCCTTTAACTAATCAATTGTTGTTCACTTATTTTTTATGAAAAATTGTACATATACTGAGGTAGTTATGACTTGAGAGTAAAGTTTAAATTGTGTTTCGTGATTACTTATGTGTTTCAATTACTTTTTATTTTTCTCGCAAATTTTTAAATGATTTCTGATGGCTAAATGTTGTGTTTTGATTTAAAAAAACGTTCGTACTTTTGTTTATTCTTGTATACATTTGTTTCATTAAAAAAACTTTTGTACATTTGCAATTTGAATTAATGATTTTTTTGCGTCTTTCAGTTATTTATATGAATTTGTTATGTTTTAGGTTTTTAGCAATTTTTAAATTTTTTTGACAGATCAATATTTGTAAATTAATAACAGACTCTGCTGAAAACAGGACTATACTCGTAATTATATTGAGAATAAATTTATGTGTATGTTAAACAATTTAAAAAAATAGAATACTTAAATGAAATTATGAATATCGAACGATAAATTAAACAAAAAAAATCCGCCGCATGAGTGTGTGGCAGGGGGTGGTACGTCACCAGCCGTGTAAACATGTAAATTTTTGGAGGTGAAATGGTGACATGTACTATGGGAGTGTATTCAGAGCTTAACTCTGATGAATCATATTTTTCTGCTTTTAAATTTTGTAAAAAGATTATAGTTTTAAAGAAACAGGCACTTGGAACTGAAGTTTTTACGGTCAAACGTAATCAATTAAAATTTAGTCGATTGTTGTTATATTTACCAGGCTATCGTTGATAGTCCTCTTGCCTGCGCTGGAGAAGCGCGGATTTTGACAACATGACATTCATTATTAATGGAAGCATTCAATTAACAATTTTTGTCAAGAGGCTGAAATGCAAGAACCCTTAGCGGAGAAAAAATGGAAAAAAAGGGCGACAAGGAAATCGCCATAGGGGAGTGATTCTGAGTCAATAATAATTATTATGATGTTAAATTTATATTATTTCTATGAAGCTTTAATTGAGAAATTTTGGGCGAACAGATGCCCGCTTCTTTTATCATGATGGCCTAATAATATTCCTCGAAACCTTTTACAATAGTTTGTTGGAGAAAAATGAAGCACACATCTTGCCAGAGTTACGATTTTTAAGTTAGTAGAAAGATATCGTACGTCAAGTTTGCGCTATGTTTCTGTTCAAAATGAGGCAAATGAAATAATATACATTTCAGTGTTGTATGAAAATCATCCTCAATAAACGAATAAGGAAAACTAAATGTCAACACGTTTGATAATATATTCCATTTTTAGTGGATAAGTGTTATTTAAATTAGGAAAAGGTGTGTGCGCCCCCGAAACGTGCGGCCGAATCGTAGGAAATACTTAAATTATCTACGCCCTATAAATAAGGACCCAATTCTAGCGGCTAAGATCTATTCGCATTGAAAAATATTTTTGATGGATGGCAACAATTTAAAGACTACTTGAGCAGATGAATACTTAAGTAGGAAAAGTTTAGCAGTAAAAATATTAATGTCAAGAAAATCATAGATGATTCATTATATATGTTTAACACCGGGCAGGTACCTTAACCACCTCGGCTGCGGAGTCATCAAAGTCCAAATGCTAACACAGCATGGTATTACCTCCAATATGTTCTTGGACCACAATAGGTTCTTGGATATCACAAAAAACCTTCCGTTTTGAAGGAGTTTCAAACGCACCGCGCGAAAAAAATGAGTCAAGTTAAAGACTTATGTAGATATTTTCATTTAATTACTTACAATGTGTGTCATATAAAACTATGTAATTGCACCATTAATAATGCAATAGTTAATTGACGTGTCCTACAGCTGGGATAATTGAAACGTATAATTCGAATATGGTCTCTATTATGACTAGGGAACTATCTCGCTCGGACTACCGTAAGGTGGGGGGCTCCAAACCTTTTGTCTCTCCTAATCCGATCCTAATTCCCTCGACGACGCTCGCTCGAGTGCCAAGCTCACGGACGACCGATGACCATTCGGTGGGGGAGGGTCGGGTCAAGGGTTAAGTACGAGACCACCTCCAGGATATTTTTAACTTCTCAAAATATCAAACATTTCAACAAATGATGAACTTCGTCGTTATTCGTTTTAGAATAAGATTAAAATAGTGTACTGATCGACGTTCTACGTTGTCTTTTATGGAATCACTGAATTTGGACGAAACTTCTACGCAGTGATTTGTCAAAGCTGTGCTTGAGGTTTTAATATTCCTGGAAGAGTTGAAGGAGGCAAGATTGCGAACCTCAGGAATGTGATGATGAATGCAGCTCATGGCTCCTTACCCAGCCTGCATGTGTACATTATGTTCGCAGTGATATAGCGAAAACATTAGACTGTAGATTTCGCTGTCAAGGCAGTGAACGAATGTTCCTGGCTAGCCAAAGATTATGCATTAAACGAAGCGATTCATTTACTGTCTTGCTTAACGTATGACACAGGTGGGTTGCATTTTCGCTTTCAAGACAATAGCTCGTGAGTTGGACGTCTCATCTGTAGAAGCCGGAGTTTTGTTACGTCTTACATAGCTTGCGTATCAGAAGTATATTACTGATTATTTACTGAATACGTTAGCGGAATGTTTAGTTTGCAGATAAAACGCTGGTAAACTCCTCGTCACTGTCTACTCACCGTGAAACCTCATTCCACGCGGAGACTCCTTTAGGAATCCAAGATGGAAGAACCATGAGTATACGTAACGAAAAACCATACTAGTGGTGTGGCGTGGATTGGCTCCTGGGAGTTTATTAACAAAAAAAGGAGCCCTTGTATCCTCAATATGTGAGGGTTTTGTTTAAAGTGGCGAAATGGAAGAAAAATTTGTAAAGTTTCACACGTGTGGCAGAAACTATTTTTCTTCTTGAGCGGTTCGACGACAATAGCGCGGTTGATAGAATTATATCCCATTCGTAAACTCGTCAAATTCCGTTTGCTAAACCCTTTTGAGTGCGACATGACGTGATATCATTGATGGTGGGACAGATGGTGGACTTTGTTCCTATGATTGCTTAAATGATACGGTCGTGAATAAGTTGTTTGCTTTTCATATCTTCTTATGTGAAATCAGGGTAAGGCTTTGATGAGGGAAAAAAGAAAGCATCCTCTCGTTCCATGAACGAAAATCAGCCGTCAAAAGAACCTTTGGGCCTCCGGACTACATCTTCAGGCTAAGAGGACAATATCCATAGAAGGAGCATCCGATTCCCAAAATGGAATATTATCAGATAGCCAGGAGTACATAGTTAAGCGTCAGGTTGCCCTACCGTATGGAGGTTGAGAGGAGTCATAGAGAGTGTACTTGACGCCATTCGAATTGGAGAGGTACCATATCAGCAATGGGTGCAACTAGACATATGCGTTTTGGAAACATTTAGCGCGATCTCTGATGAATTTATTGGTTTATTCATGGAGAAAATCCCTTATTTGGAGAGACATTATTATGTGTCAAAAAAGCAGAGTGAATTTCTTCGGCGTACTAGAGACAGCTTGGTAGTGGGGGAAGTGCTAGTCGGTAGCCGACTTCTCCGAAAGTTATTCCTTCGTTCTTCAGGAGAGCGTGCAAGGAGTGCACTGAAGCCTCAGGCAAGAAAGGTAAAATACATTTGATTGATTGATACAATACACCCCTTTGCTTGTAACTATCGTCCAGGAGAAGGACAGGAAATCTTTCCTCGGAACCTTTTGGTGATATCGGACTGTACTCCTCATATTACTGCGACTGTTTACTGTTTTAACTATTCCAAATTTTTGTTTTTGAAAAAACTGTGAAAGATCTGAAAAAACTATATACTTTTCTGATGGATCCACTGCTCAATATAAAAATAGATTTAATATCCTCAACCTCGTCTGTCATCAGGAGGATTTTAATGAAGTGGCTGAGTGACAATACTTCGCAACATGGAAAAGGTCCAAGTGACGGGTTGAGAGGAACAGTTAAACAGTTGGCAGCGCGTGCAAATCTACAGTTAACTTCCTTCCTTCAAATACAAACCCCTCATCAACTGTATAAGTGCGCTTCGGAAAATATCAAAGGACATGGCTTTCGTCTTCGTGCCTAATGTGGGAGTAGAGGAGAAGAAAATAAATATCATGAGAAGATTTCAACAAGCTCATGCAATCAAGGGAATCCGATCATATCATGTAACAACACCTACAGGTGATAGAGACCTTATTTTAAATACACCATCACCAGGAGCAGGTAAGAATTTAGTGAAATTGAGAGGAAAATCATCATCTTCACATCAAAAAATCATCTTCACAGAAGAAACGTCCATTAAATATAGTAAAAAAACCCAAAGGGGTAACATATCATCATTAGACTAATTTTACGTCATATTTGAATTTTTCTTTAAAAGTACAATTTTTCACTCGATAGCTAATTAACTAATTTAAGTTAACCTTTCATAATATTTCAGGTTACATGCATTACTCATGGGAACAAACTGGAAGCAGTGAGCAAAAGAAAGCATTAACCCATTGGCTTAAAGAGATTCGCGGGCCTGCCGGACTTGGGCCTTAATTAAAGAACCGGCGATTCGTCGGTTGTATGCAGCGTTGTCTTTTTACTCGCATAATTAATTAAAGGGATGAGATTTCGAGATAAAATCTTTAATTTCGTTTTTCAGAAAGATAGTTATATAGGTAAAATGCATTTGAAGCCCTCTTTTTTTAAAATTATGGTCATTATCGTGACGCCATAAATCCGCCGCCTCCTTCATGGTCACGGCTGCCTGCCTGCTATAGCTGCTTGGTGTGGAGAGCTTGCCGCTTGCTTCATAGGGCACTCCTTATCCATCATACGAGTAATCACCTTCGAAGTGCTTTATGCTAACACTGCTTATCGTAGATCAGATCACCACTGTATTGATTTTGTCTGAGGAGTCTGAAGCATGCTCACTTGAGACGACTTCTTTTTTGAGAAGTGAGGCCTGCCCAATGATATGAGAGAGCATCTTGCTGTGAACGACTATTCATGAGAAGATATTACTTAGCTATCAGTTTTGTTTTCCATTACACCTCATTCAGAATCATCACAAGGTTAGTCAGCAGTTTATTCTAGAATGTCAACCGTCATTATACTTCGTACGCTGATAGTTTGTCTCCTTCTCAATCACTTCCATCCGACTGTGGTGTTGTTTACCGCTTGTGCTGTATGTACTCCTCAGCAAATCTTCTTCAAGGTGATTTATTTCTTCTCTCAGGGGTTACCGTACTTTTTCAGATTCATTTCCTCTAATTATATGAAACGCGACTTTTAGAGACGAGACCCTTGCTTTCCGAGATAAGGGATGTACCGAATGTTATGACATCATCTTGCTGTGAACAGCGTATCACGAGAAGAAAATATTTTGTTATCATTTTCCTTTTCATTACGCCTCATTATAAGTTATTGCAGTGTAAGTCAGCAGTTCCTTCTAGAATTGCAATGTCTAATAAGCTCTAAGTTTCGTATGCAGATGGTTAGTTTGGCATCGCGCGCGGAATTATTTCGTTTGTTTGTTCTCCTGAAAATGTCTAGTAGAAAGGGAAAATGCAACTAGAGTAATGAAACAGAGAGTGCTCTGTTTGAGAGTGGTAGCTCGAACAGTAGAGCAGAGGAAGGATCATCCGATGAACTAACTGGATGATATGGATGACAGTGTTCGAAGGGATGCAAGTAGCGGAGATGGTAGTGGAGACGAGGTGGAATATCAACCGCCCGAGAAATGGAAAGAAGTTGACAGCTGGAAGTGGAGTACCAGTTATGGCAATGTAAAAAAACTTTGAAATATGTTGCATACCAGGCATAAATGCGAGAGTGCTTCAAAATTTACCTGGTAATGCTAATGAGCGTGATTTTTTGACGCTTTTGTGCAACCTTAATTTTGTGAATCGATCTGTTGGAAGACTAACCAATTTGCAGAGTCATTTTTCGATGGAGGTACGAGCCACAAAAATAGTTTGACATAGGATTGGTTCTCATCATCTGCTAAAGAAATTCAGTTCTATTTGGCTGTGCGTGTTTGGATGGCACTAGTGAAGAAAAATAATATTCAGAAATACTAGAGTCCGCGAGTGGTCACTGAAACTAGCCTCTTTTCCAATAATGTGCCGCAGTACCATGTGCTGCCGAAAAGTTCTTTTTCACCTCATGAACATGGTGCTTCATAGCGCATACTTGCATAAAAATCCAATGGCTAAATAGCTCCTTTCGGTGGCTTTGGTGAGAATCGGGTAGAAAAAAATCTGGAGAAAGTAACCCTGCCGGAGTACAAGAGGCGAGGACCCCCAACATCAGGCCCGTCACCTACAAGATTTCTAGCTGCCAACTGAACCCATTTTCGAAACCGTATACCACCAAATATGGTGAGACCACACGGAGAAAAAAAAGAGTAGTAGAGTAGTAAAAACTACCACGCTGATCCTGGTTGAAACCCTATTGGGTAGAATAACGGGAATCATGGCTAAAATTACCAGAATCCTAGCTCGTGTTACCAGACCCTGTCTGGTAATATGAGCCAGAAGTTGAGTAGCGGCTGCCTGGTTAATTTTACCAGACAACCGCTTACATAGTTTTCCCAATGACGCGAGTGTGCCGCCGCGCCAAGCTGTCGCCGTGCCCGAACCCTTGGTCGGCGCGGCGCGAGGACGACAACTGTTACATATGACACATTGTTCATCAGCCGTGACGGCTGGCCCAACGGTCGTTGGACTCAGTAGCCTCAGTGATACCTTGTCGGTAGAAGCAAGAGGACGGTTTATATAGTGAGTCCATTATGACTGCTCCCGTTGATGTTATATTCATGGACCCTGAAGTCGATCGATTTCTGGAGCTCTGGAATCTTTCTTCCTTCAAAGGTGTTTTTAAAGGTACGTATTACTCACGCACGGGTGCTGAAGTGATTTTTCTAATATTACCTGCCAACCTGCTGGCATTTTCTGTAGCGAATATTTATTTCCTCTGAAAATATTTGTTTCATTCAGAATTCAACATTAAACACGTATGTATACTTTCCTTTTTTCATTTTTGCTATGGAGAATTGTACATGTGTACTTTAAGACACACCTCATTTGTGTTGTGTATGTATTGTATGAAAATGTGACAAATAATAAATGTCCATTACATTACCACCGTAGTATTTTGTATCATTACATCCACTAAATCCCTTGCAATTTATAACTCGGTAGATCACCTATAAAGTAAAAGTATACTGGCTACAAACTATTATAGTATTCCTAAAAAAAGTTCTTACTGGACAGGGATGTTAAAATAACCAGAAAGTGAAGTAATTCTAAACAAACGTGTAGTTATTCTAACCAGAAAGTGTAATAATTCTAACAAGATCGGTTAAACTTCACGGTGTAGTACTTTTTATCAGGAATCGAGTAGGTTCATATTTTACTACACTGTGTAGTAAACACAACCAGGATCCAAGTTATTCTAACTAGAATTTTTTTTCCGTGCACAATGCGCGAGGGATAGTCGCGAACGGCGTTTGCGAGTTTTTTGGGTTCGCGAGTTATTTGGTGAAAACTTGAGGAGTGGTTTTTTCTGGCAGAGTAGTTTTTTCGGAGAGGGAGGGGGAAATTTTGGCACAAAACCTAACAGAACACTATTTAATGCATCAAAATGGGTAAAAATATAGCGACAGATGACGGTCGCTTTGAGCTGAAGTACTAACGTGAGAAATTTTGTTTACAGAGTTAGACACATGAATTCAACGTAAGATTTTTTCAATAACCAATCAATATCACCATTAAGTAAATTCACCAGAATTAATGGAGAGTTTGCTTTTTAATTTTGTGATAATTTTTGCGAAATATGATTTTGTAATAATTACATAACAATTGTTTAAGTTTACGTTTTTGCAGTTGTTGCAATAATTTATTGAAAACGGTCACAGCAAATAATAAAAATACTAATATTTATCCAACTATAGAATTGAAAACATGTAAAAATTTCTTACTAATTTCACAATTATCCTCGGAGATAAAAATTATTATTCATTACAAAAATTTTGAAGAAATGAATGTCATTCTGAAAAAATAAATCGTACGGAAATCACCCAAATAAATAATGAGCCAATGGGTTAAAAGAGATAATTCGAATTTTTCCCACCGAAGTAAAATACGTGCATTAAGCTTTAAATTTCATGTACTCAGTGTAATAAAGGATATTTGAATTTTTAATATCCCATGTGTAGTGCATAGTCAAGACAAGATTAAGACGAACCATAGTGTTATTTCTATTCGTCATCGGTGATGAGATCTTTCTTCAGCGTGCATCATTGTCCCGTGATTTGCTTAAAATATTAAAAAAGTTATAATTTTTAAGGAATTGATCGATATTGTTTTAATTTATTTTGAATTGCCTTGGGTGCTTCACGCTAAAGAAATGCAACGATATACGCAAAAGCAATTAAAATGATGAATGATAATTCCTTCTATCGGTATGGAATGGGCGATACGGTGAGAATTACAAAATATTTTCTCTCTCTTAAATGGAAGAACATCCTCTCAAAATTTTACATTTTATGCATGGTATAACAAGGAATGCCAAGTAAAAAAAATCAAATCGAAAAAATGTGAAGCACATTAAAAAATTTGAACTATAAAATATTTTTATCATTAAGGTGTTTTAACAAATAATAGTTTAATAGCTATTTTTATTTCAAATTTAGTTTGACCAAACTTTTAGTTTAAAAACAAGCCACTGAACGTTTTTTACGTTGACTCTTCCCTGAGTTATGTGATTACAGAAATCCAATGGCAGTGATATCGTCATCTTGAGAAACGACAGTTATTCAGCTGTTTTTAAAATTATCGCAATCCGCTCGAAATGGTTTTCATTATTTCACCAGGCAAATGTTCCCTCAAATTTTCGTCAAAATCCGAGAGGTCGAAAGTCAACTTTTGTCCAAAGTGGCGGGAAATGACTCGAGTACAAACACGTATGGATAATGAGAAGTTTGTATTCGACAAAAATGGACATATTCCTATTGTTTCCGCGCCATATAATGCTGTTAATTGAACAATCGTTCCAAACCTTCTGAGTTGCTTGATATCTACGCTTTGAAACGCAAATCGAGAGGATTTTTCAGTATCCTTTATTTCATGCTTCCCTGCGAATTTCAAAGATTGCCTAACGCCAGCAAATGATTAATAAGTGCGGGTGACCCCCGGGTGAAGGTAATGTCGTGGCTAGTCTCTGCTTCCTCAAAATTTGGCAAAAGTAATGAATAGTTGATAATGGAGTTCATTGGCAGAAAGGCTACAAAATACAGATACGAAACCGCATATGGGACGAGGTATTTTCGATTGTTGCAGAATGTTTGTAATCAGCTGATCGACTCGCGATTTTTAATATGGATATTCCGAGTATTGTTGCAGTGTAACACAATAATTAGACCGGGTCAATCATCTGCGCATAGTTTGGATCACTCTACCTCTTCGACATCATGCTTCAAACCTTCAGTTCGCTGAATTACGCTACTAGTTTCATTTCTTCCTCGGAGACATTTCATATCCATCAAATATTCGAAAAAATACATTGAGGCAGATGGAGAAGGCATGACGTCATTAAACTGTAACCTGACAACCGAAATATCCACCATGTTGCTTTCCCTTGTTTGCTACTTGCTTGCATTTGGCACGTCACGGACGGTTGGACGCATTAGCGGACATAAAGAAGGAATATGTACATTCTGGAAAAAATGTACTAAGTTCCCCTTGAAACCTTAAGTAGGTACTTGGAGCTATTGATTCCCCTCGATTTAACTGGGGGTTTTCTCTGAGAGCAGAGACTAATTTTTATTTCATTAATTTAAAGCACGTATGACTATTTAGGCATAAAAATACACAGCAGTGGAAGGAGCGCAGAAACGATAAAAGATAGGAATAATAAAGGCGGAGCAACTATTAATATGTTAAATTCAATACTATGGAGCAAAGATGTTTGAAATAGAAATACCAGATACATATACAACACCATATTTAAAAGTATACTTACACATGGAATTGAAATAAGGCAACTAAATGTGAGTGACGAAAAGAAACTTGTAGCTACAAAAATGGACTTCCTCAGAAGGGCAGCCGGAAAATCCAGGCTTGATAAGAGTAAGAAATGAGAGAATTGGAGAAATTATGAAAATGGCAACAGCCATTCTGGACGAAATCAAGTCAAAACAACTGCTGTGGTGCGGACATGTTCAGAGGATGCTCAAAGAAAGACTGCCTTTCACCATCATGGAGCGGAAACCGTATGAAAGGAGAAAGAGAGGTAGACCACATGACTCATCGAGAAGCGGAATAGCCAAAGCCATGGCGGAGACGAAACCTGCAAGAAGGAGATTGGGAAAACAGAGAGGCCTGGAAATTGATATCGTAAAATTGCCATCTATGCACCGTCCACGTCCACTTTACTGCTTCTAGTCTTGGCCCTCACAGCTAGCTCACATCTCCGTCTACTTCGACGAAAAAATACCACACGAGACCTTTTCCTCCGTTTTTTCGATCTCAGTCAACTGAGCGACGAGTGAGTGGCGCACGCATTCCAGGCAAACAGCCGCATTAATACAAATGCGGCTGTTTGGCTGGAAATGGCAAGAAATCGTAAGTAATTAAATGAAAATATCTAAATAAGTTTAATTTGACTCATTTTTTTTCGCGCGGTGCCGTCGAGGTCCTCTTTCCCGTGATGACACGGCGAGAGGTGATTTGAGCGTCGGCCGTTCGTTCAAGAGTTCTTCCGGGTACGGGAGGAGGGAGGGATTTGGGATTTCGTGGGGAGTGGAGTGCTTGTTGTTATCTATAATAATCTCGTTCGCTCTCCCACGACGACGCCCGCAAGAGTGTGTGGGGCGTGACGCCGTTTCAAGCGGCTGTCGCTCCTCCGATGGCTCCGAAACGGACTCTCCATCCCGCGCCCTCCCGCCTCCTCCCTCAGTGCGCACATTTAGAGCATAGCTACGTTTTCATGGACGCGTCAGACGCGCACGCGCGCGACGAGACGCGTCATTTCTATGCGTGAACCGATCGCATGCGAGCGAACCTACGCGCAGGAGGTACCCACGCGCCATCTACAGCAGAGAAGAAATGGTAAAAAAAAGAAACGTGACGACCGTGTGTGCTTATCGCTCTACAACCTATTAACGTGAAGTTTTTTTTAAAGAAAGAATTGGATGCAGTGGCACCATTGAATTCCTTTTCCCCCCACGCCTTCTAACTTAGTATTGTACAGGTACGTGTACTTCTCTCGAATTTCGGAGATGATTATTTCATCCATGGAACCTGCACTTCGCTGGTCAGCCATGTTTGTGATTTTATGCGTTCCACGCGTAGAAAGTTGAAAATATTTCAACTCGGGCGACGCGACTCTACGCGAACATACGCGAACTCACGCGAAGAAATCCGGGCTTCTGATTGGCTGAAGATCTCGCGTCTCTTCGTCTGAAACGCGTTCATGAAAATGTACTTTAACGCTCCTCGAGGGAATTGATATTCTCGCATTGGGCCGAGCAGGTAGACCACGGACGGTGAATGAAAAAAAAGAAGAAAATATTCATTAGATCCATATTTTTTTTCCACACCTTTGTCCATCATGGCGATAAAAAATCAGTCGATTTAATATTCACCATGCAAATACCTGTTGAAGAATGGACGCCGCCTTTGCTTGCGGCGTTGAATACTTTGTATATATACAATACACTCAAAACTCACTATCGCGAAAAAATTGAAGTGTTGATACGTAGGAAGTTTTCCATTTGCACTAGTGGGCTAATCACTGCGTTACACAACAGCGCACTTCCATTCGTCATGCTGACCCTGCGCACTTAGAAGCGCAATTCAAAACAGACCGGGAGCAGAGTTGACGTGCGCTTAAGGTAGACCGAGCAAAGGTAGTTCCCTAGTCATAATGGAGACCATATTCGAATTATACGTTTTAATTTCACCAGCTGCAGGACACATCAGTAAAATATTGCATTATTAATGGTGCAATAATATAGTTTTATGTGAAAGAAATCGTAAGTAATTAAATGAAAATATCTAAATAAGTTTAATTTGACTCATTTTTTTTCGCGCGGTGCGTTTAACAAGTCCTATTCGTTGAACCTCGTTCCATATAGTTTTAGAGTCCCATTTTTCAGGAAAAAACAATCATTTTCATTATTTTCTTTGGCTTTTTTCATTAACCATTGTGTTTCATTCCTTAATATTTTATATTCATGGAAAAGGTATTGAGATCCGATCCTTTGGTATTTTCGACGTGTTACATCTCTTTTTTTTAAATCAGTTGTTTTATTTCAGGAGTAACCCATGGGATCGGATTTCGTATAGGCACCATCTTTCTGAAAGGAGCGTGAATATCTAGTAGCTGATTCAAGTTAGACATAAAAATAGTCACTTTGGTGTCAACGGAATTAGTGGAAATGAAATCCGTCCATTACAGGTTATTAAAATCTTCCTGGAAGCTCGGAAGATCGAATGTACTAAAGTCTCGGTAAGAAATCCTTTTTGGTATAAACTTTGGGGTATTAAGGTTAAATTTTATATGTATTAGATATATATTTTATATGTGTCAGATAGAAATGGAACTGGATGTTGACCATGTTCCTCAATTTTCAATATGTCGTCAACAATAAATAGATCTAGCAGGGTACTGGATTCGGCTTGATGATGCGTTGGAAGTGATGGGACCAATGACAGATTATACCGATAACACATGTCTCTAATGTAGCGACTATCGTACGTTTCCTTCAACAAATTTGAGTTAAAGTCACCACATATCGCAATATTACTATGGGAGGGAAGCAGATCTGCGAGCGCGGTCTCAAAGAAATCACTCATGTAGCCAACCTTTGGAGGCCTATAGACAACTGCTAATAGAATTTTTCTAGAATCACTGGGAATTTCAACAAATACAAACTCTGGCTTCAGATTTTCATTATAACAAGAAATTATCTTATATTTGAAACATTTATTAACATATAAACATTCTCCTCCTCCAGTTCTGACCAGTCTATCATTCCGAATTAACATGTAGTTGTCTAAAGAGACATACTCAGATGGAATGGAGGGTTTTAACCATGTTTCTGTAGCGGCAATCACATGATAATCATTATGTACAAAATAATTGCGAAACTCGTCAATATGTTCGGATAAGGACTGGGCATTGACATGGCAAATGTTGAGGGTGGAACACTCGGTCACTGTTTGGGAATTTTCAGGTCTCTGCTCACAGTTAACGTCAGTCAGGCGTTGGGATGCTGAGTCACTTGACACATTAGCCTCTTGTCATTGCAAGACCACGATATCCACTTCTGTTCGCAGGAAGAGTCTCTCTCCTCCGTCTTCCTTCCTAGCATATATATTTCCACCTCGAACCCACAAATATTTAAGTTTTCCACTTTTCTTTAATTCTTTTGCCTTAGCATAAATTTTACGGTCAGCGGTAATCAGGGATTTATTTACGTAAATGTGTATGTTATTAGTCTCACTCGAATCAATGTCCTTCGCAGAAAAATTCTTTTTGATTCTACGAGCCCTGAGTAATTCGCGCACAAGGTTAAACTTAGTGAAGCGAACTTTTATGGCAGGAGGTCTGCCAGTAGTTGAATTGGGGCGGACAAAGAGTCTATACGTATAGTCAATATCAGATTTTTCAAGTTCGACCCCCAGGCTAAGCCCCACTTTGCAGACTAAAGCCTCCAACTCTTCGCCCGACTTGAGCGGAATTCCACGAATTTCCACGACATTCCCGTGTGACTCCTGCTCAACAAAGTTCAACTGTGATTCTAGAGTACAAAATCTCTTCACGAGATTTTTATTTTCTACATCGATACTATCAAATTTAGTACTGATATTCGTGAAAGAATCATTTATGTACTCGATTTTCTTAGCGTGCTCATTTATTTGTGTGGCCCATGACGGCACAACATTGCGCAGTTCACTTAGCTCGTTTTTAATAGTATTTTTGAACTCAAGTTGTTCGTCCTGAATCCATTTAACTCGATCCAATAACTCCTGCAATAGTGATCTGGTGCTATCAGGTTGACTATCGCCCAGAAAACATTCAGCGCCCATGGGTTTGATTGGAGTTTCATCGCCAAGCTCGGTGCGGATCCCCGTAATGCAGGTTGCACAGGTCCAGGTTTGATTCGTATCGTCCAGTGATTGCTGCAGGTCGACCTCGTCGAGAGAGGAACAGGCAAGATGAAAGGCTTTTTCGCACGTATTGCACTTCACCAATTTCTGAGTACGTTTTGTGACCGCCCTGCACTGGGAACACGTGGGCATTATGACAACGCCTCACACCAACAGCTTGAAGTACTTTGGATCTGACAAGGTCACTCAGGGACAGAAGGAAAAAACACGTCTGTTCACCACAAGAGTTCAAAGCAAACATTTATTCACGACCGTTCCCACAATTATTTACGTTGCAGTACATGAAAAAATGTAACATCCATTCATATTGTGATTCATGTGCCTCGTAAGTCTATAGCAAATTTATTAAGCGTATGCTGTAGTTAACTATGATTGTAATTGCAGTACTTAACTATGATATGTAAGGGAAACTACTCCATGAAAGTAATTAGAATTAAATTAAAATACACTCTACTTTATTGAAAAACATAATTAATACACACGAAGATATGTATTTAAAGCTAATGGAAATATAAGATAAAATAAATATATTTCATGAAAAAATTACCATATTAACGTATATATTCATTGGAAAAATCATTTTTTTAAGAAATGTAATAAAATGTATTTATAACGTATTCTAATTAGAGATGGGTCGAATACCTTTTTTTCCAAATTCGAATATTGAGCTCGAATACAAACATTCGCCTCGAATATCATAATCGAATATCGAATAATGTAGGCAATGTTTTCACCAAATATATTTAAGATTACAATTTTAAGATAAGTTGTCAATGTTTATTTGGATATAATATTACTTAGCAAATTAACCATAATTCTCAAACTATTCAAGAGTTAAGAAATGACCTGTTAAGTTCACATAGTTATTGCTAGCTGTGGATGCCCAATTATGGCCATTGATGAGGGACTCATGTCTGGCAATTGGCCAAATGTTATATTTCACTTTGGGACATTTCTTTTCACACATCTAGTACTATAATTTAGTA
Source organism: Ceriagrion tenellum (assembly GCA_963169105.1). NCBI lineage: Eukaryota > Metazoa > Arthropoda > Insecta > Odonata > Coenagrionidae > Ceriagrion > Ceriagrion tenellum. The sequence goes on from OY720636.1 coordinate 159,695,504, forward strand.
GTTACTGCAATGGTTTCATGCCAGTAGTAGTATGACGCACTAATAAAGATATTTTGGCTACAGATGGGTCAATTACTTTTTTTTTCAAATTCGAATGTTGAGCTCGAATATCAAATAATGCAGACATTCAGTTTTCCCCAATCTCATTAAAGACTAAATTTTGGATGGCAATGTATCAAAGACCATTTGGAGGCCATAAAATTAATTAGGTTAGCCATAGTTCAGCAACTAAAATTTCCTTACATTTTATTGAAGATAAATCAGAAATTTATGTTATAATTTGTTGATGAGCGATACATTTATTATTCCTTAAATAATAGCACTTAAAATAAACCATTTTTCTTACACATAGCAACCGGTGCACTATTGAGTCAATAACAATAACTTATGATTTCTAATGCTTACACAATGCATTTTCCCATTGTTGTTGTTGCTTGAACGTGAGTGAATGGGCTTCGTCCTAATGGATTGAAATAGCTTTGATTTACTCTGAACTCACTGCTACAGCAACGCGAGGACACAGAGGTGTGTGATGAGATTGGTTGGAGTGTTGAGCGACAGGGCGCGCGTTATTCAAAGAACAAAACGGACCGGTTTGGTTTGCGTTTTAAGATAACGATTACGGCAAATGAGTGAGAAAGAACCACTCCAGTTCTGCTCGCTGCAATCTTGCCTCTCCTAATGACAAATGACCAGATAAGACTCAAGAAGATAACGATTTTTGGTGAAGGCTGGGCTCTCCACGGCCACGAGGGAATACAAGGCCAACGTGTTTACTTTTCATTTTGAATATCACACTGTCCGTGGCTGAGCCTATCACAGGCCGTTCGGGCTAACTAATGATGACAAGTGAATAGCGTCTTATCGAGACCGAATGAACACCTGGACCACCCAATGATATCGTGAAAGGAGAAAAAAAGAACTCACTCAGGGATCCGAAAAACTTGTTCCCCACGCATAACCGACCGTTTCGCGCCATCGAATTCCAAACTACCAAAAGTGGTAGTTGTCGAAGAAAATGAGAAAAATATTGGTGAAACACCAATATTTTTCCAATACCTCCAATTTAAAAGAACGATATAATTCTACTCTTTTACTTCAAGTACTACAGCTCTCAACTGTGAGACTTCACTCATTCAGTTTCAACAATAAAGAAATTTAAATGCAATATTATAGGAAACATCTTAAATTATGAGATGACAGTCTTTGTCTCACAGTCTTACTGAGTTAACTTCTCTCTCCGACGATGGATTATCGCGAGTATGCTCTGAGGCGTTCTCATTCTGTTGATAGCGATTTCTTCTGCTGCTCATAAATTTAGAGAAGGCTTGTAGCGATACCGGACTGCTTAATAAGATGGCGGAATTACCAGTCTTCCTCGAGTCGCAAAATATCGCCTCGCTTTTGCCAACACTTTTTCTTAACGGCGCAAGTAAACCACCATTGTCGGTCGCCCCTTGCATCGCCAACACACGACTGCATGAAGCAGCAACTCGAGTTTCTTCCAACGATACGAATTCGTATTTATTTATTTGAAAAAGTCCCAAAAACGGCACAACGGCTTTTAACATTGGATGACTACCAAAAAAATAAATTATAAGCATTAACAAAATATAAAATGATAACAGACATGATGACAGAAAATAGAATAGATACAGAGGAACATGAGTGGAAGTGGACGGGGACTTAGCGATATGTTAACAGAGGAGATGGGACTTATTTGCAGACCTGGTTTGTAAAAGGAAGGATTTGAAAGCGGAGGGTGGCGAGAAGCGGTTAAGGAAAGGGTGAATGCGAAGCCAGGGAGTTAAAAGTTTTTGGAATGCGGTAGATTTCCGAGCAAAAGATATTCTGCCAGCAGTTTACTCCGCTGACCCATTCTCAAAACTGTTGTCGACGAATTTGATGGATCAGCCAATGAGGGAAGAAACACCTCTTCCGCTCAAAATCATCCAAACCCTATCGAGCGAGCGCCAATTCACGCCAATTCGCCATGTGCCGAGCCTGTATTTCTACGGTTTCACTGGTTCCCATGTCTCAATTCCAATTGTCGAGAGAAGAGTGAAAAACGGGAGCGTCACTTCATAGTTTTTATTTCATCTCCCGCCAGTTTTGAACAGCCATCAATTTCTTTTGAGTAGGAGTCTAACTATAAGTTTTATTTATATGTTAACCTCGTGTATGTCTTTATATTCTGTAAACCCACGCGTTTAATTACTTTCCAACGAAGAAAATGAAGTAAGGAAAGGGCTGATATGGAGCGCCAAGCTATCTTACAACCACAATGTTTCCCTCACCATAATAATCTCAAACTCCATGTTTTTACTCTTTGTTGTTATGTCACGTACCTTTCTACTATATGCGACCCCTCCTCACACAGAAAAAACTTATTATCTCAACTTATTAACCTTAAAACTTAATTGGATTGAATTGGCTATTAGGGGAGGCGACCGACAACTTAGTCAATTGCGTCATAGGGGATAGGTAAGGGAAGAAAGGAAACTCGGCGTCGGCATTTGCCTGCTCTTAATGAAATTCGCCAAGGGGACCACGGTTTAACGTCTCATCCGACAGACGGAGTACTGTACTTGAAGTGCACTCCACAAGACACTCAAGTAGGGATCGGGTTTCCTCTGAAAAACATCCTCCTCTGCAGGGATTTGAACCCTGGCCGTCCGCGTGGTTAGCCAGTACTCTAGCCACCACACCAACCAGATCCCCTTTAACACTTAATCTCAGCTTATTATCCTTATTATTCTTAAAACTTAGTCTCAACTTATTATCCCACCGACACCGTCCACCTCCTCGTTCTCCCCTCCCTATTCCCGACCCGATCTCCCAACCGGTCCTCCCATCCCTATTCCCGACGTGGAATACAGCGATTCCACGTCGGGTAAAAGGAAGAAAATGAGGAAAGAGGAACGATTTCATCATGCTAAACTCAACACCAGAAAGGATTCAAAACTTAGAACATCCTAGTGTACAGTAAGCCCTCAAGACTAGTTATTAATAAGGAGCATTTTTGTTGAGAAGGAAGGCGACTTTACCTTGACCTTTGAAGATTTCCTCCTGTTCTTGGACGAAGTCAAAGGTAACAAAAACCAGATTGGCTGCACAAGAAAGGACACGAAGGAAACGAGAGAGTTATTATACATTTTGAAACAGGCGGAAAATGTGAAATTATCATGAGTCCCCCAAACAACAATCACCAGACTACGAAACACTCTAGCCAAAGCATTGACGCGCAGCGACTCCGAAGATCTCCTGACGGACCAAGAGGAAAAACAACCTTCTAGGACAAAACCCAACAAATCACTCGATTAATTAATTATTTATTTATTTATTTAGTTAATCATTTATTTATTTCTATATTTTTCTCTCTCTGGCCACTCACCTCATTGTCGTTTACCTCTCGTCTTTCCTACATTACATAGGAAACTACGACATAATAGCCGAGCTCAAATGCCTCGGACCAACCTACACTAGACGCCTCCCTCTGAAAGTTTTCAATAAACCGAAGCCAAAGACGTGGAAAGTATAAATATCATCACCCTAAACACCAGGCTGCGGAGTCAACGAAAATGGGCCCTCCTAGTCAGCTTCGTCAGAATTCATAAATACACATGGGGAGAAAGTAACATGTTGCTAACGGAAGAATGAAACTTTAACTATGAAATTTGGAGACAACAGTGGACATGGACAACCCCTGATCCAGGCGGACGAGTGGGGAGGATTTTCAGCGGCGGGGCTAGGGGTCGAGAGAGAGAGTGGTATCCCGCCCCTTTGAATCGACCGTCCTGACGCCAGCCAACCCACGAGATCGTCCCGGATCGAGACGGAGAAAGTTACAAAGATAATAAAAATAATCGGAAAAAAATAGGGACTGTGAAATAAAATGATGACCAAAATGAAATACAATTTAACAAAATGAATGATGAATAAATAAGGAAATAATGAGAGCATAAATAGCTGCCCTCAGAGTACCCTTTAATAATAATAATAAGGGTACAAAACGGACCATTTCGCAAAGCCTCGTGGCGTACCTGGTAAAAACTCTGCCGACCAATGGTGGAAGTCTGCATGTGGAGCCAACCATCTCACATGCAGATTAACTGGTTCCAAGAAGGTCAACCAGAAATGCCACCTACAACCGGCTCCTCTCGGATGGGGGCCCCAGTGGAGTTGGGTGTGGCAATATTACGATAAGACCAAGAAGGGAGCTCGTATGGAGTGGATGGAATCCCTAAGGGGCGACCTCTTCGCATGCTATGCTGCCAGCGAGCCTAATCGCAGAAGGTATATGGCAAGGATGCACTCTTTGTGGTGTGACATGCTTCCTGAGCATAACCACCTGTGGCAGAAAAATCTGCGCGACTAGACCAACCACCTACGAAAAAAGGAAACTCCCCAACAACTGTGTATTCAGAGAAATACACCACCGGCCAGACCACCCTCCCCGACACAAGCAGTCTCTCCGTCAACCGGCTCTCTCGACAGTCACTGCAACGTCGGTACCCCCGAAAAGTATGGAGGAAGTAGGTCAGGCCGACTCTGAACTCCGAACGCGGTTGATGACTGAAATCACGTGTGATGTAGGACAGGCCAGGCAGAATGATATCCATCGTAAGATCTCTCTGCGGAGCAATCTCCTGACCTGTTTGAATGGCTTTATCGACGAAATCCTTACGGAGACGTCGGACCTCTGGACGGTCAGCTGCGTGGTCTACGATGCTGCAAAAATAATGGCTCACTCCCAAAAGCCCGCCTCTTGGGAGGACAAAGCGACAAAACGGCTTAAACAGTTGGAGGCTAAGATGGCGAAACGGCAGACCTCAAGGATTCAGTTTGTGATGGAATACGTCACATCTGGGCGAGTTTTTCACACCCAAAGTCCGGCGCATAGCACACAGCCTCAGATTTTATCATCATACACTGAATAAGAACGTGCTGCTTACCATTAAGCAACACGCGGTTGATACAGTTAGGGAACTCGCCACGGCCCGGAAAAAACTCCTCAAAAGGAGTAAGGCCGTGAGGGAGAACTCCGCTTTCCTCCTTCACCCGTCCCGTCTCTTTCGACCACCTCAGTCTGTCGTCGAATCTCGGCCACCTGTCCAAGAGGTCTTACGTTTCTGGAAGGATATCTATGAAAAGTCGAAGCTATTCAACGGAGACATTCCGGCCATAGGCCTCTTTAAAAAGTTATGTGACCGCCACCTACATTATAAGGATGGAACATATTCAGTCACAGAGAGTGACTTGAAGAAAGCCTTCTGTGACAAGAAGAATTTTTCGGCTCCAGGAATGGATGCCGTGAATAATTTCTGTTGAAAAACGTTCACTTATACCCACAACACCTCCCCAGAATCTTCACGTCCTTTCTCTCGGGTAGAGAAGAAATTCCACCGTGGCTGACTGAGTGACGCACGGTTCAAATACCTAAGAAGGGAGACTTGCCCGATCCTAAATTCTACCGCCCTATAACCTGCATCAACGCTGTATACAAGGCGTTCACCTCCATCTTGAGCGACCTTGTCCTCCACCACGTCCAGTCGGTTTGGGAGGAGGTGTACGAGCAGAGGGGCTCCAAGCGTGGAATCGTGGGATGTAAGGACGGCCTGCTCATTGATAGGCGCATATGCCAGGATGCCATCCAGCGTAAGTGTAATCAATCAATAGCCTGGGTGGACTACACGAAGGCATTTGACATCACTTCACATGAGCTCAATATAGCCGTGTTGAAGTTGATGAAGTTCACCCAGAGGTTGTGTCCTGCATCCAACGCCTGTTAACCACTCTGGAGAACGCGATTCGTCCTGACCGCAGGCAAGCAGTCGGTCTTAGCAGAGTTGGTAACATACCACCTTTATGGCGTTTTCCAAGGCGATATCTTGAGCCCCTTGCTGTTTTGTATTTCCCTCCTACCTCTCTCGCTAAGGCTGCGACAAGGCAAAGGATATATGTGCGGTGTGCCAGGTGACAGGAAGAATAAGGTCACACATTTATTTTATATAGATGACCTGAAGCTCTACGCTTCCAATGCAAAAGACCTTCGCGTGGCCCTGGCAGGATGACACCGTACTGGAGTACAGTGAGGCTATAGGGATGGAGTTCGGATCGGACAAGTTTGCTTCCATCCACCAGGCGAGAGGAAGATTCTCGGAGAACAAGAAATACGTGCTCCTCGTTGACGGGAGCAACATTCACCACCTCGAGGGCGATGACAGCTACGAATACCTCGGCGTCCCCCAAAGCCGAATGCAGAAGGTTGCAGCAGTGAAGGAAAGAGTCATCGTCAAATACAGACAGACTCTCAGGAAAATCTGGAGTTCTGAGCTGTCTGGCAAGTACAAAGTTCTTGCCTCGAACATATTTACATGTTTGCGGTCCCCACACTGCTGTACATCTTCGGATGCATGAATGGAACGTCAACGAGTTGCCTCCAGACCCTCGATAGGGAAACGAGGAAAATGATGACCATCTTTCGAAGTCTTCATCCGAAATCTTCCGTCGCCAGACTGTATCTCCCTCACAGTGTACGTGTTGAGCCTGGAATGTCTCCACAAAAGAGTTCCTGGGTACAGCATGCCGAGTGCTCAAAACCCTGCTCAGTCTCGTAAGAGACCACGGAAGTGCCGGATTTGGGGCGTTTCTCTTTCAGGCGGCCAAGAGGGCTGCGGACGAAACCGGTATGGACTTTGACCTGACATGAGACGGCAGCCACGACGACAAGTCCATCTTGTCGTTGAAGGCAGACGTCCTCAAGCTCGAAATTAAAAAGGTCGAGTAGAACACCTTGCTCAAGGCGTATACCGATAAGCCCATGCATGGATGTTATTATCGAAACATGGAGAAACGTGGGCTATCGAAGGAGCTGACGTTTGCCTTCCTCCGCTCCGCTGGTCTAAAGTCAGAGACAGAGGGTTTCGTCCTCGCATGCCAGGATGGTGTCATAAACACACTCGTGTACCGCCGCATTATATTCAAGATGGGGAGGTTGCGGACACGAGATACAGAGGGTGCCGAGCCCAGCCGGAGACTTTGAGTCACCTTCTCTCCGGCTGTAGCTATTACGCCAAGTCAGCGTATGTTGCTAGGCACAATGCGGTCCTGCGACATATTTTCATCTGCGACACCATTTTGCCATCGACGATACTCCTGTGCTGCCGTATGCCCCTGGAGGTTTTGAGTCCGTCGTGGAGAACGATAAATGCACCATCTGGTGGAATTACTCATTTTCTACCACCAGGCAGTTGGGAGGCTAACAAGCCTGATATCATTCTCCTAGACCACTTCTCACGCTCCGTGGTCGTGATTGAGTTTTCTGCCCCGGCTGAAACGAACATGGATGCAAAGGAGGCGGAGAAACGGGAGAAATATCAAGACCTGCTTTTTGAGCTTCGGCAAATGTACCCAGGACACTCTGTCATCATAGGTGTGCTCGATGGAGTTAAGGGCTCGCTGCTGGAGAGCATCAAGTGCATTCCGTCCTGCGTGGCAGAGGCGGAGTCACTTGGAGCTCGCATGCAGAAGGCCGTTATAATTGTGTCCCTCCGTCTACTCCGTACGCACGACCCAACCGCAGCGTGGCCACACATCCGATGGGCGTCGGACGTGGCTACGATAACTGCCAAACCCCTCTGGAGTCCTCGGCCATTATGACGGCAATGAAACACGATGTTTGCCGAGGACTCGAAGTGGAATGTTACTCAAGTAACAATTCATAATAAACACAGAATAAAGGGGTCAGCATGACTGATTTTGAGCGCAAAAGTTTTTCTCATTTTTCTATAAGGAAAATGTCCGTGCCTCATCTAAAAACATAACGTATTTATTCTTCTACTTTAATACTTCAAGTTTTTCAAGAACTTCAAATTTGAGGCTGAACTCCTCCCTTTAGGTCCTCTCGATTCGCAAACCAGTTTTTTGGAGGAAAAATGTCATCTTTAAGTTCATCTTTTAGAATTAATTAATGTAAATGAAAAAGGAAACTATTAAAGGGAACCTTTGCCAAAATGCTAAAATAGTGGAATTCCATTATTAATCTCTTATCACGATTAGTTTTGGGGTTATTTAGGATTGAGCTAAAATCAAAATTCTGAAATATTCCTGCATGATTTACATTGGAAAAATGGCTACCGATAGAAGATGAGGAGGGATGACACTTTTAAATGCGTTGGATTCAACTGCCATGTTTGAAGGTACGTGGGGGCAAAAGTGGATATTTTCTTCAATTATTGTGCAAACCCTTATTGTGTTACTTGACTTGGAATGACCCGAAGTGTGATGATTTTTGCCATTTGGCCTAAACTGTTAACTTTCACGAAGTGATCATATCTGATTTCGATCGAAACCACAATGCGAACGAAAGCTCTCGTTCGTTTAGGGTCGTACATCCCCTCTTGTATATTTTGATTTTCTATTGTTGGAGATACATGGTATCTAGTGTCCACAGCGCAGTACTGAAGATTTGCTGTGGTAATCCAGTTTCCTTTCTCAAATGTTTCCAGGATAATGAAATATGACGCGATTAGCCTGAATCTCCCTATTAATCTAGGTTGGAGTGGAGTGGTACGAAAGGCACTTTCAAACAAACGCTTGCCTTTCCTACGAATAAAGGCACAGAATGTTTGCCTAAAACTGGGATTAGGCTCAGGGGGATTAAGATTTAGTTCCAAAGGACCAGCTGGTTGGGTTTTTAATTTTCAGTTGACTATTTTCTTCATGGGCTTTTGTTAGAAGCTCAAATAAAGAGGCATTGTAAGAAAAACCCCTTGGACCTTCCATTTTTTTGCCAACTTATGAAAGATGAACAACGATTGCTCACCGATAAATGGATGTAGGATTCTGACACTAATTTATTATTTTTCGCAAAATGGTAGCTAGTCAATGAAAATGATGTAGGATTTGGAGACTTCCCGCTGTAGAGTACGACTTTCTGAGAATTTTTCAGTTGCCTATTCGTATGAAACAAATGACCTGCGTCATTCTCTCACTGAATATAAAAGTGGAAACTGATACTTTGATCCGGATTTACTAATACAAAAGTACTCGTACTATTTACTCCATATGTCTACATCTACATCTACATAATACCCCGCAAGCGTGGGCGTGTGGGAGGAGGTGTTAGGTCACCGGCCGTGTACAGGTGTAAGTTTTTTTGGAGGTGAAATGGTGACATGTATTATAGGAGTGTTTTTAGTGGAACTCAATTTTTATTGTGTTCGCTTATTGTTCGCGGAAAGAACGAGTTCTTGTACCTATGTGTTCGGCAGTGTATTTCTCTTATTTTAACGCATCTGTCAGACCTAGAGATGTAGTGAGGAGTCATGATAATATTCTCTATGTCGCTCTGAAAAATATCAGTTATGAATTTATCAAGCAACATAAGCCTAGCGTGTAGCCTCCGAGTCTCTAGGGGCTCCCACTTTAATCTCTCTAAAAGTTATGAGACACTATATGTACGCTCGTGGCAGTTTTTTATGAAGCGCGCTGCTTTCCTTTATTTTTTATTCATTTTTTTGGTTAAATTTATTTGACAAGGGTCCCAAATGCTCGCTGCGTATTTGAGGTGTGGCCTAACCAGAGCAAAGTAGTATCTCTCTTTGACATTTTCATCCGAGGACCTTCCTATTCTACGTTTAACATAACCTAGTTTCTTTAGTCCTGCGCCACATATGTTTTGTATGTGTAATTCCCACGATATATCAGATGTTAAAGTAATTCCAAGATATTTGAGAGTATATGCAATATTATGTTTACTCCACCCACGGTATAGATATGGTATAGACATTTCTGTGATGACTTTCGCAGGAAGTGAACTGTGGTGCATTTGCTGATATTTAATTTTAACCCCCACTCTTGGCACCACAAATTAACGTTGTTCAGGTCAGATGACAGGGCTTGAAAGTCCGCGTCTTCGTTCATTTCACGGCAGATAACTGTATCATCTACAAATAATCTTCATTTACTGCTAACTCTAGAACATAGGTCATTAATATCGGTAATGAATAAAAGAGGGTCGATCACACTTCCTTGAGGAACACAAGATGTGACGTCGATAAATCAGAGCTAAAACCATCAATCACTACTTTTTGTTTTCGATCACTGAGAAAGTCACTTATCCAATTCACTATTATTCTATTATCCTCGCATGATTGCAATTTATATATGCGTTTTTTTGTGAGAAACCTATTTTCATAGTCAAATGCCTTCTTGAAATCGAGGAATATCGTGTCGACTTGCTTTTTCGATTTACTTGATTTTAGGATATCATGAAGGAAGAGCGCAAGGTTTGTTTCGCAGGACCTTTCCTTACGGAAGCTGTGCTGACTGCTGTGTAAGAAGTTAAGATTATCCAGAAATGTCATAATATTACTAACGACAATGTGTTCGAGAATCTTGCCTAAAAGTGATGTTAGCGATATTGGCCGTTAATTTCCTGGGTCACTTTTATTTCCTTTTTTGGATATCGGAGTGGCGTTGGCTGTTTTCCAGTCTTGGGGCACCTTGCCCACGGATTATGATTTGTTAAATATAGTTCCTGAGAATGGTGCAATCTGTGGCGCTAATTCCCTAAGCACGCGTGTAGGTATTCCTTCTGGACCTGGGGACTTATTACTTTTAATCTAACGCAGTTGTTCAATTAATACATCACGTTGAATTGTTATGTCAGCCATCGGCTCGTTAAAGTCAGGAATGTCTAAATTGTGAACTGTGTCATCCTGAGTGAATACGTTGATGCAAGTGGATTTTCTTCGAAGTGAACATAAAACCGAATGTCTGTCTTGGAAACAGTTTCGTGTGAGTTTTTGTGAGGGAAGTGTGCGTGTTACAAGACCTGAGATTCATAGAAACGGTTAAACACCACTTCCGTGAAAGAAAGAATGAAGAGCGATAATGTGAAATGGAAAAACCCGTGTATTGCGACACTGCCGCTTCGTTTCATTACCTACATTGACTTATTTTAGACGATCTTGCTCTGAGATAACTCAAACATTTTTCAAATGTTCGTGGAATCTATGGGTGACGTCTATTTTGAGGTATGTCGGGAAAGAAACTATTATTGTTGGCTTGAAACTGAGAATGTTTCACCCTTTGTGCGACGCCTTACAAACAGAGGAAGTCGTTCTAAGGACCATTTATTGCCAATTATTATCATTACCAATAAATAACTATTGCAGTCAAGCTATTTCAGACTGATGCTATGACACACTGCAACTTTCCCGTCAAAGCGCATTCGTAGGTCCTCGTATTCGTGGGCTTCGAGTTCACGAAATGAGCTATAGGATATGTGATTCTGATTCATAGATCATACATTAGAAGCTTCTAGAAGATTGAGAAGCTTTTTTGGTGGGCATATATAGCTCATTTTTTTACTCTAAAGGTTCTTTGATGTAACGAGTATTCTTATCATGATCTGCAAAGAAAGATGGCGACATATTAGACTCGTTGACTCTAACTTACGGAAGGAAGGTCACTCTTTCTGTTTTGAGTGGGTGAAGAGGTAATTGTAGGCCATTTAGATCACATTTAAACAATTAATTGAGGAATTTTGAAAAAAATCTTTGGTCCAAATTACACTTATGTGCATCTGCTTATGCGTTGAAACTCTATATAAATGCAGTAAAGGAAATGATGCAAGAATTCGTCACAGGGTGACACTAAACATAAAATATATATAAAAAGCAAACTCACGAGTTTAAAATTTTCGGTGGGTCGCCCGCACCTTCATCAGTGATAAAATCAACTCGTTTACTAGATTTACTAATCAACTAGATTTAAAGTCGTGAGTTTGCTTTTTATATGTTTTATGTTTATTGTCACCCTGTGACGAAGTTTTATATTGTTTGCCACGTTCGTGGAATCTTCGCAAGAACTTTATATATATATATATATATATATATATATATATATATATATATATATATATATATATATATATATATATATATATATATATATATATATATATATATATAATAAATGAATTGCTGTTCGTTAGTCTCGCTAAAACTCAAAAACGGCTTGACCGATTTGAAAAATTCTTTTTTGTTTTGTTCGCTTGAATACAGGGGTGGTTTAAAAAGAAAAATAATAGGAAAAATGCTAAAGAAAACCTAAAAAAAATTCAAAATTGGTAATTTAGTATGGAAAATCGTCTAACTGACCTGCTATACAAAGCTGTCATTTCTTCCTTCACTTCGGGTTATTTTTAATAGATGGCGTTCGTGGCAGACAAACGTAGTGTTTATATACCCTTTGGGCAGACCTATCATCTAACTGACGTGCTATATTGTCATTTCTTTGTATCTTAAGGAAAGACTGGGTGAATTTAGGTGCACTTTTCAATTATTATTTTTATCTGACATTATATTTAACCACAAATTGTAGCGTAACTCGAGGACTCACTTTACTTTTATTCTTTCCAATGCCGAGGAGAAGACGTGCTGACATATGTCGTCGAAGTCAATCAAATGTGCTACGAGCTACCTCACGTGCTAATCGCACTGATGACCAGCGAGCGACAGATAATGATAATAGTCGTATTGGTATGTCCGAATCGCGTTCGAGAGTGACTGAAAATGAATGAGAAGTGGTATGTTAGACCATTTGGCCGCCCAGACCTATTTATAACATTCACCTGTAACCCTCAATGGATTGCAATCAAGAAGGAACTGCTACCCAGCCAAACACCAGTTGATAGACATGACATCACTACCAGAGTTTTTTAACAAACATTAAAATCTCCTATGAATTTCATTATAATGCACCGTGTGTATGGCCAAGTTCGTTGTTGGATGTACTCCATTGAATGGCAAAAGCGTGGTCTGCCACATGCGCACATTTTAGTTTGGTTAGTTGACAAAATCAGGCCAGATGAAATTGATTCCATCATTTCAGCTGAAATCCCCGATGAAACAGTTGACCCAAAATTGCATGCGGCGGTAACTAAAAACATGATACATGGACGTTGCGGAGTTTTCAACAACAACTCACCCTGTATGATCGACGGTAAGTATTCGAAGCGATACCCGAGAGACTTGATTGCTGACACCATCACAGGCAATGACGGATACCCATTGTATCGTCGGCGATCAGTTGCGGACAATGGGCGATCGGTAGTCGTAAAGGTTAAAGGACAAGATGCTCATGTGGGCAATCGTTGGGTTGTGCCATACTCGCCAATATTGTCCAAAGATTTTGAGGCTCACATCAATGTGGAATACTGTAAATCCGTCAAGTCGATCAAGTGCACATGTAAATATGTAAACAAAGGCAGCGATATGGCCATTCTCGCTGTAACAAATGACGAAGTATCTCAGTATCAGATGGGTCGCTATGTAAGCAGCAACGAGGCAATTCGGCGCATCTTTTCATTTGCAATCCACGAAAGACACCCTACAGTAGTCCATTTGGCAGTTCAACTAGAAAATGGACGACGAGTGTATTACAATCGAGAGAACGGGACGGACAGAGCGGCTCGGCCACCGTCGACAACATTAACAAGCCTCTTCTCAGTTTGTCAAACAGTTGCTCTCGCTCGCACTTTGCTGTATGATGAAATGCCCCGCTACTACACATGGAACGCATCATCGAAATCGTTTCAGCGTCGGAAACAAGGAGCACCAGTTGAAGGACATCCAAATGTATTTGCTTCAGACGCTCTGGGTCGCATCTACACTGTGCATCCAAATAACGACGAATGTTACTATCTTCGATTGTTGTTGGTGAATGTTTGTGGTCCGACGTCGTTTCAACAGCTGAGAACCGTTAATGGACATATGTGTGCGACTCACCGTGAGGCGTGACAACTATTACCGTTGCTCAAGAACGATTCGCATTGGGATAATACGCTTAAGGATTCTGTCATATCTCCATCGCCGCATCAAATTCGCACATAATTTGCGATTATCATATCCACATGTTTCCCCTCGAATCGGAAAGAGTTGTGGGTGAAATATAGGGACAACATGTCTGAGGATGTTTTGCATCGTGTGCGCTGTCAAACTTTAAATCTCACGCTGCAAATGACTGCTGAAATTTACAATGAGACATTGATCATGATAGAAGGCACATGTTTATTGATGGCGAATAAATTATTGTCGTGTTTGGGCATGATATCACCCAATCGTCCTGTGCACGATGCATTTAACCGCGAGTTACAAAGAGAACAACAATACGACACCGAAGCATTAGCCGAAGCAGTTCGTTCAAATGTTCCTCAGTTGAATCGACGACAAATGATTGCGTACGATTCTTTGATAGAAGCTGTGAACAATGGAACTGGTGGAATTTACTTCCTCGATGCTCCCGGAGGGACTGGAAAAACGTTCCTAATTTCATTGCTTTTGGCGAGGATCAGATCGCAGAATGAAGTTGCCCTAGAAATGGCTTCATCTGGAATAGTAGCGACTTTGTTAGAAGGCGGACGAACTGCACATTCTGCCTTGAAATTGCCACTGAACATGCAAATCAACGAAGCAACAGCTTGCAACATCGCCAAAAACAACGCAATGACGAAGATTCTACAGGCATGCAAATTAATCGTTTGGGACGAATGCACGATGGCCCACAAGAGGTCACTGGAGGCGCTGGACAGAACGTTGAAAGATCTTCCAAAGCATTTTTTGTGGAGCCATTAATCTGTTGTCCGGTGATTTTCGTCAGATTCTTCCAGTTATTCCCCCGATCAACTGTGGCGGACGAACTAAACAGGTGCTTAAAATCATCAAATTTGTGGCGGCATGTGATGACAATTGACGACTACCATGCGAGTGATTTTGCAACCAGATCAAAGTGCAGATGTGTTTTCGAAGCAATTGTTAGACATTGGTAATGGGTAAGTCGCAGTTGACACCTTGACCGGATTCATCACATTACCCACAGATTTCTGTCACTTGACGGACTCGAAAGAGGAGCTTATTCAGCGTGTTTTTCCGGACGTAGCGCAACAATTCAAAAACCATAATTGGCTGAGCAAACGAGCAATATTGGCGGCGAAAAACATAGATGTCGATGGTCTCAGCGCGGCCATTTAAAATTTTCTTCCGGGACAGTTGCTTTCCTTCAAATCAGTCGACACAGTTATCAACCAGGATGACGTAGTCAACTATACCACAGAATTTTTGAATCCGCTGGAATTGCCTGGACTACCACCTCACAATTTGCCATTAAAAGTAGGTTCAGTTATCATCATGTTGCGTAACATTAATCAACCTCGACTATGCAATGGAACGAGAATGGCTGTGAAAAAGCTAATGAATAACGTCATCGAGGCAACGATCATCAAGAGAAAATACAAAGGAGAGGATATTTTGATTCCGCGTATACCGATGATTCCAACGGATTTGCCCTTCGATTTTAAGCAGCTACAACTTCCCATGCGTCTGGCCTTTGCGATGACCATAAATAAATCACAAGGCCAGTCGTTGGAAGTTTGCGGAATTAACTTAGAGTTTCCGCGTTTCGCGTATGGACAACTATATGTCTCGTGTTCGCGCGTCGGAAAGACCTTATCTTTGTATATTTACGCACGGCAAAACAAAACAAAAAACATAGTTTATCAGAAAGCTTTACATTGATTAACTGTATTTATCTTTCATGTAAAAAAAGACATTGAATTCATTTGAATTGTAAGCAAGTTTCATTTAAAAACTAAACGAAATCCAAACCGTATAAGATGTTGCCAATATTATTGATCTCAATGGATTGAAGTTGGAAGGTTGATTAGGATTGATTGCAGCTAATCAAAAGTTACAAAACAAAAAAAGTCAAATCGGTCGAGCCGTTTTTTAATTTTAGCGAGACTAACGAACAGCAATTCACTCCTTAGGGTGTCAGATTTTGCACAAAATTTACGTTTGCGCAGCGTGCGACGTAAAACGAAATAATATTAAACAGTTTGGAGAAATAGTTTTGCATAATTTATGCGTATTAAAATTTTTTCACATTTCTGCAAAGAAATGCGTGCCCTGAAACATATTTTTCCTTGTATCTCGGCTAATATTCATCGGAGAGCAACGACATATACCTCATTTTAAAGCTTATTATTTTAGTAAAGATAGTAAAACATTTAAAATTGACTTCATTGAATTTACCATTTTTGTTTAATTTGAATGTTTAAAAAATTGTTAATTAATTTTTCCCGAATACTTCCTTTCGGAATCGGCCAAAACTTTTTTTCGCAATCCATACGGACCTAACCAATGTTTCTGAAATAAACTTTCATGGCAATTCATAAACACTTAAAAGGTTTTATTAAACGTTAGCATTTTTCTTATGGCCGCCTCCGCGGGCTCAGCCCTACAGCTATCATGTAGCAGACATGTAATACGTACATAGACGTACGCGGCTAGCTCCAGCTCATTGAATTATACATCTAAAACAATAGAATTGAAAGAACTATTTGGCTTAATTTGTTACAATTTTTGCTAACTAACTGCCATTACGCGTTTGCAGCATATTTAAAGCTAGGACTCTACTGAGGAGTTTAATAATTCTTAGCTTACGTTCATTTATTAAATTTAATTCTGCAATTTAATAAGCCTGAACATAATAATTGCTATGTCAAACATTTTTAAGTTTTCAAATTGTTTCTAAGCAATGTAATCATTTGACTGAAGTCTTTGCATCTTTTTAGCTAGAGTTTCAGGGAAGTTAAAAGTTCATTAAAATTTAAAGTGAGGAAGGGGTAACTTGTAATCACCCTCGGGATGTAAGGCAAGCGATTAGATTTTCACTGAAATAATAATGCATGGCCTGTCAAATTGTGGTGGGCACTGGGGTATCGTTTCGTTCTCTTGAATGGCGGACTTCCCTCGGAGGATAACCCTGCATTCTTGATATTTATATGGCTCTATCGGCCGCATGTCTCCCTTTAGATTCATTACCGACAACGTTGCTCCTATGAGCGCTAACTTTACGTTTTGATTTATCAGATGAATGTAAACCATGAAGGGTTTGTGAAGCTCGAACAACTACGAGTTCTTTTACCCTTAATTCTGCAAAGTTTTAAAGTGGGACTCCGTCATCGAAATATGTTTCCTTAAAATTACGGAAAATCTCTTCAAAGTCCTCTAAAATTAGTCTTCTCTCAAAACATATATGGTTTTCATTTACAATTTCGCTTGCATAAACTTCAACGCCAGGTATTTTTTTGTGTTGCATTGAGAACATGAATATATGAAATATTACGGAGTTTTCCGTCTTTTCAGGGAGTCTAGACGAAGTGGGTTGAAGGAAGTCTTCGGTCTTCCTGCTTTTTGTCTCAATGACATTTCAGAGAGGTAAGGTATTTCATGGAATTTTCCTTAGATTATCTTCAACCTTACAAATTTCTCTTCATTAAGAGGGGATGTTCCGATCTCAGGTAGATTCTGGATACATTTCTAGGACTATTTCGGGAGTGAATCCGTGAATCTCTTCTTCGGTGTCGTTTACACAACTGGAGATGATCGAGGTTGAGGGCACCTGAGACTTCGTAATTACAAATCACAGTTGAGACTGTGACAAAATATGTGTATGCCTGCAGCGAAGAGCCAGTTAGAAATGTCTTCTTCGGTAATGCAGAGATCTACGATAGTTAAATGGTTACTCTAAAAAAAAAGCCAAAGGTTTTGAACTAAAGATACGAGAGAGATTCCTCGTGTTGAAAAAATATAGCTTCATACCAGAATGAATTCGATATTATTAAGACTAAAATAAAAAGTATTTCTTTTTTATGAATATCCTATGGATATGTTTTGATAAATAACTATTTCAATGTTGATCTCTTTGGAGGGACATTTTCTCTATCGAGGGACATCTATTAACAAATGTTAGGACACTATAGCATGACTTAAATTTTATAAATGAAAATAAGCTTAACACTATTGAACCTATTAAATAAAAATTGGGTGCAATGTACTATATCTTGTTGGCAAATATTGGACGCGGCGTAACGCCTTGATAGTAGTCAGCAACGGCTGGAAGAAAAAGGATTATTTTGCATTTTGAAGAAAATCTTTACGTATGTACTAGAATTATTACATCTACATCTACATCTACGTCATACCCTGCAAGCCACCCAAAGGGTGTGTGGCAGGGGGTGCTTTCGCACCCCCTGCCACACACCCTTTGAACCCCCTGAATTTTTCGCCAGGCATGCATGAATGATAGGGTAGAACACCGACATTACACTAAAACCCGCGCACCACACATGCAAAGCGCCAATTAAAAATCTAATACCCAAGAAACATTCAATCTTCAATCGTTCCAACATGCAAGGGATACAAAGACTACTACTACAGATTCAAAATATCATGCATAAATAAGAACACCAATATTTACATCATGCCTAAATAAGAGAGCAGAATATATAATGAGAAAGATTTACTGCCTGCCTATGTCAATACTCGAACTATTCATGACGACGATCACAGCTGTTATGGTCCCGAATGGTACGCGGAAAAAATGACATTTTATACCTATCGGTTCTACAATCTATCTCTCTAATTTTATTGGCGCGATCTAATCTGCCGTAGTACGAAGGGGTTAATAGTATATATTATTAAGAAAGAAGTGTGATATGACTTAAGACTATGTTTCAAAATAGTATTGAGTTGTCCAAAAATAAAATATTAATGGTGCATTTATTTCACTTTTACCTAGAGATATTACCAATGAGATCACGTCTTCGAAGTTTTACGCAAAACTGTACATAAGCAACAATCGATCCAAACGCCTTAATGTTATCCCAGTGTTTTTGCTGCCCACTGTTGCATTCCATAATTACGTGTATCGGCGTGTTTAGCCTTCATTCGGCCTTATCCTTCCAGCGTAACCTTGATAACCATTCGACTTGGGAAAAAATCTGTGAGCTCGATGCTCTCATTACGGATGAGAACCATTCCTATATGGTCTCAGAGAAGACCGCCTTTAATTATAACGGCTGAGATTCGCTCTACTTGACGTATGACGTTGTGAGTTAACTGTCTTGTAAGCTGTTCGTATGTAACCTGCGGGAGAAGCGTTTTCTCGAGAGAAACGGTTGCTTAATCCCTTATCACATTCTTTATCGTCTTAAGGTAGTTTGAGCGAAATATCATTTTACCTAGAAGTCAATGAATAGAATTTGGTCTCATGTTAAAGGAAAATACATCATCCTTCCATTTACATAAAAAATCAACCCCTTACCACATTATTTTCCGTGATATTTGCCAAAAAAATACGAGCCCTTTTATACGGGAAATGATACGTGTATGCACTCCAGAGAGACATTGTTTACAAAATGAGATATTTATAACTCTTAGATCTCGTCAAAAAATCAACAGTGTGTAGTTTGTGTGTTTTCTCAACTATTTTTGAATATTAATCATATTGCCACCGCAGTAAATTCTAAGGGATCACAATAAACGTTCCGTTTTGGTGGTGTTTCAAAAGTACCGCGTGAAAAAAATTAGTCTAGTTAAAGATTTACTTAGATATTTTCATTTGATTACTAACAATTTCTGTCATGTAAAACTATTTTATTGCACCATAAATAATGCAATATTTAATTCGCGTGTCTCACAGTTGGTGAAATTAACACGTATAATTCGAATATGGTCTCTAATACGATTAGGGAACTATCTCGCTCGGACTGCCTTAAGTTTGACCCCGATTTTTCCAGGCTTTAGGCGTGAACCATGAAAGAGGATGTTACCGGCGGTCGTCCATGATAACTGAAATACGCGCTTTCGGTTATATCGACGGTTACCGACAGTGAAGACTATTTCGCGCGGCTGCGTAAGAGTCCTCTAATGCAGCTGTAACCATGGCAAATATGGAACTTTCCCACTAAAACCTGATTAAATACATTAACAATATAAATATAAGCGAAGTTGCAATGCAATGTGTATTCCTATGGGTGGCCGCGGAACTCAGGTGATATTTACGTACTCGTAATGAAAGATACTCAGTTTTATTCCGCACTATTTAATACAACTCGACCATGGTTTCGACACCGCGTGTCATCCTCAGGTCAATCCTTTTGGGTCGCGTTCCCCTTATATGTAACAAACACACACACGAAGCATGGAGGGTGAAGGGAGAGGAGGGGGAGGGGTAGCGAATTGTTAACGGTCACACCTGAAGTTTAGTGGGGGGGGGGGGGGGGCAAGGTCAGAGGGCTTATCTGTTACGCCGTCGAGACGGCAGGTGGATTCGGAGGAGGGGTGAGGGAGAGAGAGGGACATTTGGTCATTAACAGAAGGTATCAGGGCTATTTACTATTTCAAAATGTTCCATAAAATTAAGCTTCCGCCCTTTGTTAATGCAGTGTAAAATTCTTCGGTCGAAATCACACCAGTGTTTTTCTTCCCTTTAAATGTTTCACCATTCCAGTGGTTTCGTCACTATAAATAAAATATTTTCCATACTCCTTTATTCTGGCTTTAAATTTTCTTCCAGTCTGTCCGATGTATTTATAGGCACAGTCCTCACACTTCAATATTTTCGTAAGTAAAAAAACAAAATAAATATTTCTATATGTGTTATCTAAACATAATACGCGGTAACCCTACCAAGCGTATAATGAGATAAGCAAATAAATGAGAAAAGTGTCCAATTTTAGCGTTTCAAATAAAATATAGAGTAGAATCTTTATAGCATTATATAAAAATTGCCTTTAACAGTATAAGTACACTCTTCTCCTCCAACTCCATCGATGTAAATGTACCTGAGGTAAAAGCTGGTTAAGGTGGCTGGCTCGATAATCGTGAGTCACTGAGAACTAAGGCCGTTTTCGAACTTGGCAAACGCATAGTTAACTTGATATCATGATATCTTGATACCTATGCAAGCAAAGTGAAATTCTTACTTGACACTTTCGTAGCCCTTTTACGATGGAAGAGACATCATGCGGCCTTCATCTCGTAAAACATACGAAAAGCGCCATCCGTGTCCATAATTTTTGTGGGCGATTAAAGTCGATTACTTCTTTAAAATGCTTCCCATCCGTATGCAAAAATTTAAAGGGAATATAATTTTTAACATCTTATTGCTTATGAATAAAATAATTCTCATATACCATAATATGCTGAATAACTATTATGCTTCGATTGCTAGGGGCTGCTTAAGTTGACGACATATCGCTCACTGTATTTCACCACAGTCAACGTCTTTATGCACAAAAAGGCATTTTAATATTTTTTGCCTGTGTAAAAAAACACGTAGCAACATATTAATGTATTACACTTCGAACAAACTACCTATGATCTTCGACTGATTACTGATAAATACGCGCGTTGAAACTAACATAGGTAATTAAGTTGAAAACAAATTACATTTACCCTAATGGTTTATTGTCCCCCTTCTTTGATGAATGTAGTGAAAACTTCTTCAATGCTCAACGTTATTAACAATTATGATGTTCTTTAGGTAAAAATAATGCTGCCAATAAAATTATGGCTACCGGAGAGTACTTTCCATCGGACCATAATTCTTTCAACGAGATCATTTTTTTTCCTTCAGAGCAAGGAAGATAGAATTTGTTGGTTCAATGAAGTAAACAAGGACGGAACATCTACCATGTATGGAATTATTCACACAACTATTAGGTACCCAATCTTTTATCAGTATATTCACATTTGAAAAGCCTTTAAATATAGCGAATCCATCGATTTTTCCGAAAATAAATAATGAATATCACACAAATATACGTAGTAATGATAAAATAGTATCCATTTGAAAGTTTCTTCACTTCTATTTTCCATACAAGCCCATATTATCACTCCCCGAGTTCGAGCTTAAAACCTAGTAAGCATAACAAGTCTGCTTTTTCATTTACTTGGTATCTTGACTAGGTATCTAGACAATATGGCGTCAGCGGCCACTTGAATTTGACGCCATATCCGCCCAATGCGTACTAGGTTTCAAGGGAAAATAGCTTGATTTGCCAAGTTCGAAAACGGCCTAATAATCATAAAATTTCGATGGCACGAGCAAATTACTTGTACATGATTAAATTAAACAATATTTTAACCCGATGCCTCAAATTCTCAAGTCATAGTGATGCATTGCCCTTTTGAATTTAAATATTGACATGAAACATAACAGAAAACTTGACTTGAATCTGATTCCAAGCGACCTGAACGTTGTCACCGTCCACAAATCTTGGAGATATTGGTTTTTATATTTGGATTGAAAACGTTTGTCACATTGTGCTACGGGTGTTCGTATATTTTGCCGTGACGAAATAATTGTGATTTAACCTTTAAACGTCTTTAACATTTATTTAAACCATTTTTGAAATATCTCTTTTTCACCGGGCAACAACGCATGTCCTGAAATTTGGTACTGTAGTTGTGTAGGCAATTGTTTCTGTGTTTCAGCGATTGTAAAGGGAGGTGCTGTAGGTGTTCGTCTTTTCCATTCGCTCCAATTTACTTGTGGTAGTGTCCATGGTGATTTGATTTGTTGTGGTTCCTCGTTTATTAATATTTCCAAGATTTTGTCGGGTTTCTCGTTGTGAAACGGCGTAAGATTCGGAAAGCGTTCCTAGGGTCTTTTGGAAGCTCCATCTTGAAAATATTTCAAGATGTCTTCGTATTTTAGGAGCAGAGCATTTTATTTTAGACATGGGTTGTGGGAAAAGTGTCGAAGAAACGACTGGAGGCTTATGAGATGTGGTGTTTAAAGATGGATGCGCAAGATAGAGCCAGTAACGACTCGAGAGGTATTAAGAAATGCAAAAAAATAGCGGAGCCAGGTGTATTTGGGCGGTTTTTAATAAGCGAAGAGGATGAAATGGGATAGAGGGAGGTGGAGGGCTGACGCCAACCTATAGAACTGATTGATTGACAACCGGAGAAGAAGAAGAAATTTCTTTCAAATTGATGATGGCGTAATGAAGATAGTCAAAGAGAACAGCAGTCAAATTGGCCATCGTAGAACGGCGACCGATCACTGTCGCTGCTCTTATTACGCCCTAATTAGAGATGAGTCGATTCTACTTTTTTCGATTCCTTTTCCGATTCTTTCAAATCGATTCCCGATTCTCGATTCCGATTCCATCGATTCTTGTATATATATATCGATATACCAGTATCGTGCGACTATTATTTAAATTCAAGCATTGGCTGAAATGAAATGACAAAAACTATTAAGTCGCTCAAAAAGTATATTAATTAACAAATATCAAATATATCCTCAGCTTATTGAGGTAAATAAAAAGTACAAATTGATAGCCTACTCCCAAAATTTCTGAGTCAAATATGATGTGATAAAAGAAATACATGAAATATTAATTAAATGTTTCATATTTGAATTAAAAAATACAACACAACAGTGCATAACTATATTTTATTTAGGAATTTGAAAAACAAATAGTTTCCAAGAGTAATAAATTAGTTGATTGGTATTTTAGGTTACAACTTTTTCAAATTGAAGAGCTTTAAAAGATGAAAATGAAATTTGATTTGAATATTTATCAATCTGGAATCGATGGAATCGGAATCGACTTTAGGCAATAGATTCTCGATACCGATTTTATGCCTGAGGAATCGGTGGAATCGAGAATCGACCCATTCTTAGTCCTAATACAAACCGTATCGCTCGGAACTCGCGCCTTTCAGCGGTTCGCTGAAATCCACTGGATGTTATAATGACTCACTTCACTTATTGACTCGCGTTGCCGTCGAATCGTGCTGTACGGGGGGCGTCACGATCGAGTGAAACGGAAATGAGTGACCGGCTTTCGCTCACTGACCCCGGTGCACGAATGTCACTTATTCGGTGATGTAAGTATCCGCTCTCATGGTATGAACAATTCATGTCTTCGTATTTTATCTTATGTTAATTGACAAATGTTGAAATTGTTCGCATCAATCGCACGATTTTATTCTTCGCGCCCACGGTCTCCTTTCTTTAGTCCTCGAGGAAACCTATCCTCATGGCAACCAACAAAGCAAGGCGTCCCCCAAGGGTCTGTTTTAGGTCCACTTTTGTTTTCTTTATTCATGTTAGACCTACCTGAAAGAATCAAAATAGTAAATATATGTTATATGCGGACGACCTTCAGATATATCTTCACTGCCGATTGAAAGATCTTAATGAAGAGATCTTTCAATCGGCAATCACTTTAAAGATTCAGAGCGATGTCGTTGCAATCTCGGACTAGGCCAAACAAAACTTTTTAATGTGTAATGCATCAAAAACCAAGTCAATAATTATTGGTGATGTTAGACTTATTAATACCTTGAAACAACATCCGGTATTGAACTTTATGATATAGCTATTCCCTATTCAAATTCTGTCCGTAACTTTGGTATTATTATGAACAACTCTCTGACATGGCACGATCAGATACACGCAATATCCAATAGAGTTAATGGTATATTGAATAAGCTTAAAACACCAAAAAATCTTACCTGTGCATATAAGGAAGTTGTTAATTACTACCTTAATTATTCCTCATGTAGAGTATTGCACCCTATCCTTCAGAGATCTGACTAGCGAACTGAATTTGAAATTGCAACAGTTACGGAACTCTTGCGTTAGATTCACCTTTAACCTACGCTGGGATCAACACATTTCCTCCCATAGGGAAAAAAACTTAACTGGCTGGATATTTCCTCTCGGCGGAAATACCTCCTTTGTATCTTTTTATTTTCCCTGTTCAAAAACAAAACACCGTAATATTTACTTGACCTCTTTCAGTACGCGCCTATAACCAGAACTATGATCACACGGAGTGATTCATCAAATGTATATTTACCATCACATAGAACCACAATGTTCCATAAATCGTTCGTCGTCAGATCTACCGCTCTATGGAATGCAATTCCTAACAAAATAAAAACCTGTACGACTATGGAATCATTCAAGTACCAATGTTATAATTACCTTTTATAGCAGTGATCAAATTATTTATTTTTACTTTGATGTTACTGTTATTTTATGAGCATGTAATTAATATGTCTGTTTTTATGCAAATATTGAATTATATATTCATTTTGTATTTATTTAATAATAATTCAAAATGTCACGTACATTATACTTTTGTTGCTTTTAGAGGTATGTTCCCAGAGCATTGAATAAAATTCATTGTATTCCATAGTCCTGCCCTTCTAGTTTGAAAATCACTACTTTTAGTTTTCGGGTTCTGGAAATATATTGATCGCTGGCATACTCGTCCAGGCTCTCCTAAAGCTGTTTTTTCCCTTTGTGCTCAGAGGTCTTCGTGAATGGCCTATGTAGATAGTTATTATCTACTACCAAATATTGGTCCGTCTATTTCATTCTAATTCCTTTCCTAATCCTGAGACTTATGAGTCAGTGGCTTTCGTCTCCTAATAGGACTGATTTTAAAGGTTTGGTCTCAAAACTTTGACAGTGGATGCAAAGGCATCTGTATTAATTTTAGCTTCCCTCTTCTTTCCGTCGCTTCAAACTATTTTACACAGGTGAAAAATTGATCCTCGTCTCCTATTCGCTAAAAAAAAAGCTTTGAAGAATCGGAGGTTAAAGGAAAATTGAACTATTCCTACCACAACGGCTTTAGATGATAATTATACCTAATAATTAATTTCTCTAATTTGCCCATTTCTAGCTCCCATATTCATACGCCTTATAACGCCATTAGTGTTTTGAATGATATTTTTTTTTCTGGACATCAAAATGAGTATTTCAGATCCAGCGGAGTTTTTTTTGGTCTCTAATTCGAAATTCATTGTTTTCAATCAACGCGCCCTAAAAAAGACCAATTGGCGGGCAGCGGGAAAAAGTGCTCATAATGAGACACTGCAAATATTCTTACATTTTTCTGTGTAACAATGTTCATATAAATTTAGTATTGGCGTCATTGACCTTTTACAGTCACCTTTTACAACGAACCAATTTATAATGAAGCTGAAATCTCTGTGTTGTAATCTGTCGGATTTTGTCATATTTCCGTTCAAATCGAATGTTTTATCTATCGTATGAGTATTTGAGATGTTCGGCAGAACTAATTTACAACTTCATTTCCTTCAACTAAAGTTAACTCTTTTGAGTCCTCCGTTAAGACCGAATACCTTTTCATTTGTACTGTATGATTCAACAAATCATCATAGCCATGCTTTATTTAGGTATTTTCGAATGTGCATTTTATATTGCCTTCAAGTGACCATATTTTTTTAATCTTCCGATTTTAGTCCATCAACTGTCGTGAAGAATAGGTTTCCTAGCTACCGAATAGTTTTTTTTTTAAATCTCATTTGTAGTTTAATCTTTAAGTTTTCTCCGCACGTAAATTAGAGTCACCATTAGAGTACCTGTTGTCCATCCCCTTCTCCTTTCAATTACTTCCTCAGTTTTCCCAGTTCTATTGTTTAAGGATGTCAAACAAAAAGGTATGTCGGTCTCTTCTTGTTTTTTTTCTTGCGCACCTCAATTACGAATTGTTCAGTTCTATAAATAAGTTTTAGTTCCCCTCTTCCTCTTTCACTCTTAGCACTAAGTTCACAAACTATCGTCAACTCCAGACTGAGTGGAGTCGTAGCAAGCAGAGACTTCCTTGACGGTGATGTCTTACAAGCTCAAATTGTGTTAAGTTCCAAGAATATTATGTTTTCAATCTCCAAATGGGACGCTCAAAAGCGTGGATTAGTGTTTTTCTCATCAAGGGATATTTTATGTACCGCGACTTCTTAATAGTGATCAATAAAACTTCATTCCAACGTCTTAGGCGCACTGACAGTTATACTTTGACACATTCCAAATACTCACGAGCAAAAAATCATCACTAAGTCATGAACGATCAAATATGAATGTCTCTACTCTAAGCGTTAGAATACCTTAGTATTCATATTTTAATTTTTGTCACCTCACTGCAAGACAACGTAAGTCTTACTCCTGAATTAGTTCATTCCTTATGATGCGTACACAAATAAATTCCCCCATGAATACTTCATTTTGCGTCAAACCGGATATCATAGCCGCAGCATAATTGACCACCCATTGAATTGCTATGAACAGTAACTTAAATTCAACTTCATTAGTGATAAATGTCGTTATGATTAACTGTGTTTCGGCAACATTTTTCGAAGGGGTATCGGGATAACAGTCCTTCATTTCATATCAGCACCATCATCTATTTCAGCAGAGTTTAGCTACGATCAATTTTTTTAGCATGTTCAAATCTTGAAAACTATGGGAGATGATTAATGAAATCAAGGACTTTGAAAACAAATAATTTCACAGAATTTTAAAGGCAAGTCAAAGAGAACGTGAAGCACGGAACATAGTAATCTGCGGTTATCTATGCTAGGTGACAGTCTGTTAAGTTCAAATTTCTCTCTGAAGCATTGATATGCCAGACTACAAGTGGTTGACTTCTTCCCTCTCCCCTATGATTCAACTCCCGCATACGAAAGGTCTTAATTTGTGCCTGGACAACGCACGGACCATTTTAATCGGACAGCGGCATTTTTAAGACCCGCTCTTATTGGATTGAATGTATAATAGACACCTCGTGATGCGCTTTGAAATGCTCCAAAAATCACAGTAGGCATCGATAAAATGTCAGCGATTCGCTCATTTACTCGGTGGGTTTAATTCCCAATTTTCAGATCTGCGATTGATGCTGGAAATCTTGTTATCATTCAAATATCGGAGAATTCCGTCTTGGCGAGTTGTGTACCATTAATAATGGGGTTTGCAGGCATCTTCCTTGTGATATTTGGAATAATTGTTGCTTATCTGTCAAGTTACGAAGGCATTGTTATTAATGTGACTCAATGACCACATTCCTTGTCGTTGTGGTGTTAGTGTCTATTCGGATGGACTGCTAAACCGAAAGGAATCGGCACTTCTTAAACGTTTTTACCCCAATCAAAAGCCGTCATTCTGCTGCGTCTGAGTTGGTTCTTGGCTCTCCACTCCGATCAAACGGGTAACCAAAGAGTCACGAGTCGTCTTCAAGTTTCCTCTATGTGTCTCTGCTATTCCACATCTGCGCCTTTTCATTGGTTTTCCTCGCTTGATCACTTTTCCTCATGTTCTCTTTACAATGTAGGGAATGGTCACGGGAACGTCAGTGTCCCGAGAGTATATTTTGTCTAGAGGTTGCAACATTGCAGTTCACACAACTGGCCTCATTGAACCAGCACACGCTGCGCTTGCAGACGGTCGCGTCACCCGCTGGTGTGAAGTGACCGGTTGCTAGAAAATGGGAATTTCATGAAATCTGTTGAAGTGAGTCCGTGAATGACGCAAGTTTTTATTATGTTAATGTATTAACTCATATGCTTCCTGCTCGAGTGAAAATTCTATCATTTTTATACGTGGCTTCTTTGTAGTGTATCCACCCCAGCTTTGTGCGAGAGATAAGTAATCGCGTTCTCGGCTGGGAGGAAGTCAGTCGAGGAAATTGTTCTCTAGATAACGGAAAACGAATTAAAAAAGGTAGATCAAAATTTTGTGCAGTATATATACTTGCATTAGCTCCATAAATGAAGGCTTTTTCTGAAATTATTCGGGGGGGGGGGGGGGGGGGGAACGACATCTGACCCCGCCTACGCTCATCCCCCAAAGAGAATCATAAGTCGTTCACCTCTCCTTTTCCATTCGTGAATACTCAAAAGTTCCTTCTCCTATTTTCTTCACAAATATTTCCTTCTCATTGACCTTAAATCGAGTGTTTTCATTCCTAATATTTATTTATTTATTTAGTAAAAATACACAGGCAATTTCTCTTTTACATAAAACAATAATTGTTACCCAAATAAAACATGGTATATGCGACAAAGAAAAAGTTTAAACACAATAGTTTTAGTTCTTTCAATATTCAAAGAAGTTTTTTGAAAAATAGTTAATGCAAAAAAACAGTAATAATGTCAAAACAGTACATAAAATAAACAATGTATAATATGCTTAAGATACATGATTGTGAATTCTAAAAATTAATTTAAAAAAAATTATATAAAAAAATAAAATAAAGAAAAAGAATCCAACCAAAAGAATAAGGTTATAAGTTTGATTAAATGTTTTTAAAAATTTGGTTCTGACTAGAGTTAAACAAATCAAAATTGGCAACATTAGATTGTAAATGGTTTACTTTTCTCATAAAACGTTTCACAGGTTTATGAAAGATATAGTTGGTATAACAATGAGGAATTTCAATGGGAACGGGATGTCTAATATTATTATACGAAGGTACTGTAAAATTAATTTGATAAGGTAACTCTAGGCAATCTATGAGGTTATTGACTAGCTTAAGTAGGAACATAAAATCATATTCATTACCTTTTTACTGATGTCATCATCGCTTTTCGATGATCATCAGTGGCAATGTGCAATTGCAAATCTTTCGATTCACTTGACGTATTGATAACAATTTTAACAAGTTTTTAGCTTCTTTATTTGGAGGATATTATTCAATCTGGTTTCTATTATTATGGCTTAACCTATCGTCGCCGCGCCAACTGACTTTCAATTTTGATTGATTTATATTTTTCCTCGGCAAAATTTCATATGCCATGATAATGTAGGGGAAGTTTTTCCGATAATGGCAGCATTTTGATGCATTTAATATACAGCAAATAATGCTTTGAATATTATACAAAAGCAAAAGGCATTGATATGGAGCAATCATTGCGCATAATTGTGTTTTTCAATTTCAAGAAAATCAATTATAGAATTGCAATGAGGGTTCATATGTAATTTTTCGATGTTTTGTTGAAGAATAAATTACTTTGTTATTTTCCACGCTTTTTTTTAATACACGACTCGCCGGCTTCAATGACGCATGATCACTCTCAGATTTCGATTCCACAATTCTTCGCTTCGAACTCTGATGACGATATTGTGACATTGAAACCGGTCAATCATGCTAAACGAAATAGTACGGAAATTAACTAACATAAGTGATTAATTTTTCAATCGTTTCCGAAAAAGTTGCCCCGCGTACCATCATCATATACCTATATTATTTCTCAAAGGGTGTTTTTTTTGTCGCAAAGCCATAACTCCCATAGTTCTTCATCAAAATTCATCAATGATTGATGAGAATGATTCAAACATCGTTTTAAAGCTTTTGTTCCCCGCTATTGACAAAAAATAGACAAATGGTTTACAATTAAAGTTCTTGTTAAAAAATTTAAAATTAAATTTTTTGTTAAAAATGATCATAAATTAACAGTGTCATCTCTTGACAATATAATTAACTAATATGTTGGTAATGGTAACGTGCTTAAAATACTGTAGGAGGCGCCATCTATAAACACATCGTTTAGTTAGATTGTTTACATTCTACATGCAATCAGTGTGACCGTTTAACGTTTACGTTATGTATCTTTAACACAAAAATAAATAACATATACTTGTCCAAGGGCAGAAACAGGAAGAAGAGCAGGAAGAAAGAAGGAAGAAACAAGAAGAAGCTGCATACTGTGCGAAATATTCGACAGGTAGAGGAGCAGGAAGAAAGAAGGAAGAAACAAGAAGAAGCTGCATACTGTGCGAAATATTCGACAGGTAGAGGAGCAGGAAGAAAGAAGGAAGAAACAAGAAGAAGCTGCATACTGTGCGAAATTTTTGACAGATAGAAGAACAGGAAGAAAGGAGAAACAAGAAGAAGCTGCATACTGTGCGAAATATTCGACAGGTAGAAGAGCAGGAAGAAAGAAGGGAGAAACAGGAAGAAGCTGCATACTGTGCGAAGTATTCGTACGGGTCAGTTAGTGCCTATAATTTTTCGACTACTTCCTGGCTGAAGACACTCGGATCTCTGCTCTCAATAGTATTAAATTAAATTAAAGTAAAATAGTAGGACGGAACAGTATTAAAGGAAGAAAGAAAGAAAAAAATTATTATTCAGGAAAAAATCCATAAGAGCAAAAAATAATAGTGATACAGTTTTCAGGCTCATTATAATTACAAAAAAATTAATATCTATAACAGCACAAAAACTTATGTGCTCAATACGTTACAAATAACAAATTGTAAAATAACAAACGAACCATAATAACATGAAAAAAAATTTGCCAAAAAAAGAAAGTAAACTATGTTATTCCCGGGAAAGTAAGTAATCATGGTATTTCATTTTAAATGTTTAAACTGATGTGCAGTTTTTAATTTCAGTAGGCATGTTATTCCATACGTGGCAAGCTGTTACAAGAAACGAGTTACTATAAACAGTAGTGCAATTACCTGGGAAATACAATAGATTGGGATGAGACCTTATGGACTTGTAGAAACTGAGGGACAACTGAGGAACAAGTTATAAACGGGGACCAGGGTTGAAATTCGCCATGAAAAATTCACTTGACTTGACCGGGATTTGAACCCGGATCTTCCAATTGCCGGTCAGGTGTGTTGTTCCAATGATTTTATTTTTAGCAGTATCATATTACAGTACATTCATAGTCAGTTACACAACCAAACCATCTTCCTTCAATGCGAATTTCGAGGGGGGTTTAGGCGAACTAGATGTTCAGGCCTCAAGTCTACATTGTAGCACA
This sequence comes from Ceriagrion tenellum, assembly GCA_963169105.1. Lineage (NCBI taxonomy): Eukaryota > Metazoa > Arthropoda > Insecta > Odonata > Coenagrionidae > Ceriagrion > Ceriagrion tenellum. Next base: position 159,726,964 of record OY720636.1, read on the forward strand.
TGAGACAAAGTCGTGTTTACAAAGCCACTGTCGCGGTGGATAAACCCAACAATGTCGTTAATAAAACGACGAAATTGACACATTTCCAGCAATGATTGGAAATTTGTCAAATGATTTGGAAAAAGTCAAATGATTTTTTCATGGCGAATTTCAACCCTGGTGTAGGTATATGCACCCGTGCGAGTGACTTACGAGACAGCGAGTACCACATCATCATTTGTTAAATGCAATGTTTGGAAATTCATAAATGGGGAGTTGTTAAATAAGTAAGTGTTTCCATATGAGACGGAATAATTGTCCTTTTCTGCATCCGCACTGGCCGCGTGCCCACTTTCACCGATAACCGCCTTGGCTGGGGGAGGTGGGCGGTTCTGCTCCACATCTCCCGAGAAGTTACTCGGCCCCGCGAGGCTGAGCTGGCTTAACGGTAAATTCGAATGTCGAGCAGATTGAAGGGGCGATTTGGGAGAGGCTTGGGAAGGGAGGGAGGTGAAGGGAGCATTTTAAATTCCTCGGCGAGGAGGGCGACGCGTGAGAGAGATTGCCTGATGCGAGCGAGGCGAAGTGCGAAGGAGGCCGATAATCTTCACGAGGAGACGAATGCTGCCCGGGTCGCGTGACTCATTTGTCGTCTCCCTGCTCGCTGCGACTTGATCCGGAAATGCGCCTTCGCCTGGCGCGAGCTCCTTCGATACATATTCACTGTTTCAGTATGGCAATAATCCTCGAGAGGACATTTAGTAGTAGTCGTAGTGTTAAATTTTTGGTGCGTCGACGGCGGTGGTCATTTGCACCATGCCCAAACCATCATATTTACTATAAGTTGTAACTAAATTTTTATTTTATTTTCTTGAAATAAAATACTTGTATTTAGTCGATCATATATTAGAATCACGACCAATTTTTACGCATACCCTCAAGTTATAGCACGGTAACTAAATAGCAAACCACAATACAATAAAATAAATATCCCTCCACACTACGTTTGACACCGTTCTTTATCATAGAACTTTCACCACATAAAGTTTACCCTTCACTACACATTAGCTCTTCAGGCTCGTACACTTAAACAGGCCATACACTTTATAATAATTGAGCCACTTCAATGCTTCTTCTTTTCACTTCACAGTACCTCACACCACATTGCACATACAATCTTAAAAGTCATACATACAATCATTTGACTGCTACCCCGCACAAGTGGATGCCGTATTCCTGGTCAGCTATCCCTCGAATATGCCCTGCGTTGCAATCTGCGACTCCTCCTCGTTCCTGTGGTCTCCCCGTCGTAATTTGAAGTTTCCCGATTATAGCCAGCCCACTTGGTGCCTTTCTGATCTGCAGTTCCCACAGATCCTCTCCCTTATTGGAAAACTGATCGATATAGACTGGTGCTTACTTAAACACTCACCCACAGAGACTCTCACGGATTGAAAAAGACTTTTCCACTTGAACAATGCCCGACGAGGACTCTCTAGATTAATTTGTTTGGCGTGACCTAGCTGAGGTTGACAAATTGTTGCTATCCGCTTTTCAAGTGCCCTTAGCCTCTATGATCTTGTCCCATGGGTGGTAAAATGTTATAAAGTTTAGTGAAGATAAAAATCAGTGGACTGTAGTATGGAAAAAAAAATTATTCCATAGTCCAGACTCATTTATATAAAGACGAGCGAGACTAAGAAGTCAGTTCAGTTAACCTGATGAAGCTGGCAGGAGGACCAGCGAAATATTGTTGTTTTCTTAAAACATACATCGCGGAATGAATCCCGTAAAAAGGAACAGTCAAATTATTCCATAATTTAACTATTTAATACATTTAGATATACAAGTGGATTAAATCAAATAAAAAAAAACAATTTCCTTAAAATAAATTAAGATTCTGTTTGGGCTGTCGGGGTCATCTCTAAAAAGTTTGTCTAAGCTTCCCGTGATACCTATTTTATTGCGTGTAGCCCGGTATTTCACAGAGGTCGTCAGCAGGTGGTTGACACTTAAAAGAGCATCTGTGGATGAAGAAGTGCAGGTGACTAATATGGCAATGAAAGAGCAGGAAATGCCAGGAGTGGGGGTCAGAATTGCATATTAGTAAATGCACCACAGTTCACTTCCTGCGAAAGTCATCACACGAATGTCATACCTATACTGTGCGGTGGAGTAAATATAAAATCTTTGGATACATTAAAATATCTTGGAATTATCTTAACCCCGGTCGGCCCCGGTGGCGGCGGGGTAAAGTCCTCGCCTGCCAACCCTAGGGTCGCGGGTTCGAGTCCCGCCTGGGTAAAATATTTTCTGCCCAGGACATGGTTGTCTGTGTCTCGTACGTTGTTACTGTTATTCACCCGACGTAAATTGGCCAATTGTGCTGTATTCGGGGTAGTGAAGATAAATAAATAAAATAAATAAACTTCAGATATATCACGGGAACACATATATAAAACATATGCGGCACAGCATTAAAGTAACTAGGTTTTGTTAAGCGTATAACAGGAAGGCCCTTGGATGAAAATGTCAAAGATAGATGCTACTTCGCTCCGGTTAGGCCACACCTCGAATACGCCGCCAGCATTTGGGACCCTGGTCAAATATATTTAACAAAAAAATTAATAAAATACAAAGGAAAGCAGCGCGCTTCGTTAAAAACTGTTACTAGCGTATATATGTGTCTCATAACTTTTAGAGGGATTAAGGTGGGAGCCCCTAATGACTCGGAGGCTACACGCTGGGCTTCTATTGTTTGAGGAATTCGCAACTGGTGTGTTTCAGAGCGACACAGAGAATATTATCATGACTCCTCACTACATCTCTAGGTCTGACAGAAGCGATAAAATAAGAGAGATACATTGTCAAACAGATAGGTACAAAAACTCGTTCTTTCCGCGCACAATAAGCGACCACAATAAAAACTGAGCTCCACTAAATACACTCCCATAATACACGTCACCGTTTCACCTCTCAAAATTTTACATCTTTACGCGGCTGGTGACCTAACACCCCCTGCCACATGCCCATGCGACGGCTCGCGGGGGATAGTACGTAGATGTAATGACCCCATATGAATCAAATGATCGATCCAATTAACGTAATTTAATTGTTAATCGAGATGAAATATTGGGCACGTTTCGACACAACAGCCCATTGATGGCATAATTGGAAGATGGGATAATTAGGGAGAAAAACTGAGATGGATGGAATGCATTAAGCGAATTAAGATTGTCGTCGAAATGTGGGATTATGTGCAATATCTAGGAATGGATCGGAGAAAACGGTGGAGAACAAAAAGCAAACCAAAAAGGATTTGATGAGTTTCCCCGACCATTTTTTTTATTCATGATTCCATTATTGGAACGGGAGTAATAGTAATAATACACATTCACGTTCTTAAAAAACTTGAACCTCGTGGATATACTCAAGGTCTCTTTATCATTACTCTAACAATTCCCATGGCATTATGGCTTCCTCTTCAAATAGCTGGCTGAAATAATTGTTTAACCAAGTAATATTTTTCCTTTCTCTACCTTGGATGGAAGTAAAACTAAGCCCATGGTCCCAATTCACATTTTCACAATCCATTCCTCCCTTGAAAACGTTATTATCTCACGATTTAATGTCAATATTTCGGTCAACAAGTCATCGTTAAATTAAAGCAGGATGGTTCTTTCTAATATTCTGCGGTGTTTTTCGTTCTTCTGTGTGACAAATGTCAACGTACCTAGCGTCAATGTGTCGATTGTCCTCTATCGGACGGAAAATGAAGACAGACTCCTAGAATTTCAAATGAGCAGTCGTTGAAATGCATCCTGAGCTGTAATTCACTTGTCGCTCCGCTAGACTAATTAATGTCTTCGGGCAAATGGCAAGCCCAGAAGGAAATTTCGAGCCATATCTGGATGAAGAAAAACAGTTGATTAGAAGAACAGAGTGTCTTCCCGGACGTCAACAGTCTTCCATTTGCCGCTTAAAGGAGAGGGGGAGACTTGTTTACCGCTCGTCATCTGTCGAAATAACGAAATAAAGGAAATAACGCAGTAAACGCTTTGAGCAGACGCAACGCCGCCCCTGGCGAGGTGCGAAGTCCAGCGACAGGAAACAATGGTCCAATGTTGAAACACTGGGACCAGCGTATAGAGACGCGTGTCTGGAACAGCGGCGTGAAACAATTCTTAGAAGACATGACGTGTGCCGAAAGTACCAAACGTGATTGTGATTTTGAAGAAGCGATATGGCTGTTTTCGTGTGAATGCCGTGACGGTCCTTGGTGATAGACGAAAAACATTTTCCAGAAATCTCGTTATTTCGAGGCGGCGGAACTCTGATTAACTAATGTATTTTTTGGGTGATACGTTTAAAATACAGATTGCAAGATGTAGATTTCAACAATGGTCAAATGAGGTAAATTATTTATACTGTGAACAGGAACCGTGGAACAATACTGTTGAATCTAATATCGAAATGAGAATTGTAAGACGTTCGCACAGGAACTCTTTGAAATAGGGATGAAACAGCAGCATTTCGCTCGTTCGTTTATTGCGATGAAGATAATGTTTACAACTACGTAAATAACAATTGAACTCATTATTAAATGTCGAAGACTTTATGTGTTTTTCTACTTATCTACAAGTCTATATTGACATACTGAAAGAGAGTACTGCGATGAATATTACATTGCTCTCTCGAACTAAGTTTCGGTATCTAAGTCTTCTTCGGAATTTCTTTTTTTGTGTTTTTTTTGCGAGATACCTCTACACTATTTTTGCAGGCTAAAGAGGTAGCGGCTCCATCATTCGTTCGAACAACCAGTCTTGTGACAATTACGCCCTTGAGTTTCCTAAATTGTAAACTCACTTAACTCTGTATCCCAATTGCCATATTCATATCGAGAAGTACGTGCATCCTGACCTCACTTGGCTTCTCACATTCAGTTAAAAAATTTCTCAATCGAATCACTTCCTTGGCCAGACAGATTATCTTATTTCGAGATCAAACGCTGCTTCGTCTTCGCACGGGATTCCAATAAGTTGACGCTTCTTCAAAGTTGTCGCGATTGATCGACCTCCTCGCCCTTAGAGAACGTAGAGAGAAAATAGAAAAGAACGACTTTTGACTCCATCGAGTGTCCCCTGCTAAAAAATACTGATTAGTTCCCTCACAAACACTTCTACAGAATTTCTTAAAAAGTTCTGTAGATATTCCTTAAAGTATTGAAACGCCATTTTACGGAATTCCCTATGACGTTCTGCATAATACCTTACGATGTTCTGCAGAGTACCTTAGAACGTTCTGCAGAATTCCTTAGGACGTTCTGAGGGATTCCCAACGACTCTCCATATATGCCGTTAGGAAAGGAACTGGGTCATCGGAAGCCACACATATTTCCGTAGAGTTGCTGAAGTTCTACAGAACAGCTTGTAAGGAGTGATTTTTATCTGCAGAAAATAACTCAACAGAACATTTGTTCTGTAGAGTCAGGCTCTCATGTTCCGTACAGATCCTTAGAAAAGGAACTAGTTCTGAAGAAAAAGAGTCGATTTCTGTAGAATTCCTTACGTTCTACAGAAAGGCTTCTTAAATCAAGGGAACAGCTTCTAAGGAATTTTTGAGTAGGGTCTATAAGACAGTTTTTAAGCCGCGTTATCAAGGGATTTGACTCTTCATTAAAGGATAAAATTGTTTTAATTTTCTCGTTTTCTTCTCCCATCTCTGAATTCAGTGCACGGACGCCATGAAATGGCAGCTGTTGGCAGTCGCCTTTAATTGATTGCGTCATTGCGGACGCCCCGCTCGTTACTTTGAAGGTTGATATTCACTTTTTGGAGACCTTGTGGTTCGGAACCGTCGAAACGCCCTCTCGTGCTCGACAGACGGCGAGGGAGAGCTTAAGGTAGTCCGAGAGAGATAGTTCCCTAGTCATAATAGAGACCATATTCGAAGTACACGGTTTAATTTCACCAGCTGTATGACACATCAATAAAATATTGCATTATTAATGGTGCAATAATATAGTTTTATACGACAGAAATTGTAAGTAATTAAATGAAAATATCTAAATAAGTCTTTAACTTGACTCATTTTTTTCGCGCGGTGCGTTTGAAACTCCTTCAAAACGGAAGGTTTTTTGTGATCCCCAAGTACCTACTGCGGTGACAATATGATTAATTTTCAAATATAGTTGAGAAAACATACAGACTACACACTGTTAGTTATTTTACGACATCTAAGTGATAGAAATATCTCATTTTGTAAAAAGTGTCTCTCTGGAGTGCATGCATGTCCCATTTCCCATGTGCATAAGGACTGGCGTTTTTAGGCAAATATCTCCGAAAGTAATGTGGTGAGGGGTACCTTAAACGTTTGGTGGGCTCCGAAACAGAAATTTTATATATTTTAGGTGTTAATGGTTAATAATTTTTGCACGTCCAGTATTTCATTTCCGAGAAATTCAAGAGGAGAATGTCCTCTTGAAAATGACGTGCAAGCGTTGAAACCGGTCGAGGTGCAATAAAAAGTGTGGAAAATACAAAGTGTTATATTTGATTAATATGATCTTCCACAAAGTAACCCCGTTAGCGATTGATCTAATACAAGCTGTTAGTTTTTTTACGACATCTAAGTGTTATAAATACCTCATTTTGTAAATAATGTCTCTCTGGAGTGCATACACGTACCATTTCCCATGTAAAAGGGCTGTTATACTTTGGGAAATACCTCCGAAAGTAATGTGGTAAAGGATTGAATTTTTGGTGTCATTGGACAGGTGAGATATTTTTCTTTAAAATGAGACCAAATTCATTGATTTCTAAGTAAAATCATTTTTTGCTCAAACTACCATAATTTAGGTTAGCTCATTTATAGGAATCATCATATATTTTTTATGCGTTAAGTTGCTTTTTAGTGATCGCTTTTTTTCGCGATCCATTTTAGTAATGCGCTAAACAAATATGCTTTTTAGTGATCACATCGTAAGGAGGATGACATGAGGAGAATGTTTAAAGAAAGAGTCAATTGTTGGCTCCTGCTTTCCGCCGCGTACGCCAACTATCGGCGCCCCGAGGACAGTCATCCTATATCGGCGCATCGTCGGTTGAACATAATTGCTCCCGTGCTAATGGGTGGGCGGGGAGTTCAGAGGTAACGGGACTCACATTTTGACGATAATTGGTCCGATTTGACCATTCATTGGTCCGGTAGGGCCCCGATCCGATGACAACTCCGACAGACCACGCTACGTCCACCCGTAAAGGGAGCCGGCGGACACCCTATCCCAAGAATTTGGGCAATGGGCCTCGCCGGTTCTCAACAGATGTGTGGGAATTCTTCGCGCATGCGAGACTGGCGGTGACTCGTCTATCGTGGTTGGGGGAGCCCAACAGCCACGAGGACTAGGGGGAGGCCGGGCTCATTGTCGTCCTTTTGACGGCAATCCGCCTCATGGTGTCGGCCTCCTGGTGGCTGCATTTTCGCTAACCCTTCTCACTCCTTTTACCCTTCCTTCCCACTACTCACCCACCCATCGGTGATAAGCAAGAGCTTCCGACCGGGAGGTAGGTTTTTAGCCCGCGGGGAGACCCGAAACACCTGTTTCCGTGTTACCATCAAGACTTTCTTCATTGCTAATAGCGAATCGCCATTTCTACTCCTCGCCTCGGCATATTATATTTTTCATTTTTCAATTGGAACATCTGTCAGCCTACTCACTCCACCGAGTTTTATTTATTTTCTTATTACGAAGCTGCATGCCGATTTGTATTTCTACGTGCTCGACACAATTGCTTATTTTCATTATAACTATCTTTGCCTTCGTTACCCCACCTGGGTTTGCTTTTGGAATATCAAAAATGTCTACCAATCGCCGTCTCCAATATGATCTACGGATTTCGCATCAAATGTTTCCACAGACTATGAAAATATTTGGTTGACCATATTCACTCACAATGCGCTGTCTGATTCTTCTGCAATTTTTTCCGTGTCACCGTTCCCTTTTTGTCTTTACGATATAAATCTTAAGACGCTCCAATTTTTTTATTACAAGGTCAAAAAATTCGCTGCTAGAGTGTCAAGTGCGCGTTAATACATTACACTTCGAGGTGGAGCCGAGCTTTTATCCCCAGATGTCATCGCCAGATACTTTCCCGTTCGCGGTCGGTCTTCCACTGTTATTCTTTTCTTCCTCTCCTACTTTCTGCCTCAAGATGTCCATCAATAATGCGGTTGCTGAATAAGCATACCGCACTATGCCATGATACGTAGCTTTTAATAGTACTTACCTAAGGTCGACAAAGCCACAACATAATTAATGTTTTCCAGTGCGACTCCAAGTAGCCGCATTACGAACCAAGTTCCTCTATTTATTAAGTACCCGACGTTGATCGACAATCCTGAGTTTGTCTGCTACCAAAACAAAACGATAAGTTTTAAATAATGATGAGTCGAATCCAAATGTCGATTCTCGATTCCACCGATTCTCAGGATTAGAATCGAGAATCGATCGCCTAAAGTCGATTCCGATTCCATCGATTCCAGATAGAAAAATATTCAAATCAAATTTCACTTACCACATCATATTTGTCTCAGTAATTTTGGGTGTAGACTATCAATTTGTACTTTTTATGTACTACCTCAATAAGCTGAGGATATATTTGCTATTTGTTAATAAACATACTTTTTGAGCGACTTAATTGTCTTTGTTATTATATTTCAGCCAATACTTGAATTTAAATAATAGTCGTTCGCTACTGGTATATAAATATCCCACCTGTTATCAGGAATAAGAATCGATGGAATCGAGAATCGGGAATCGATTTGAAAGAATCGGCATCTCTTTCCCCTTGGCCACACCCTCCCGCGCCGGTGGCAGTCATACACCCTGCGCCGGGCATTTCCGGATGCGGTGAAATGGATGAGGGGAGGACATTCCCTTTTGACCCCCGGACAAATGTCGCGGACTTGGCGATCTCTCCAAATGCACATTTTGCAATTGGCCTCATTCCACTCATCCGCAGCAAGAGGGGTGGGTGGGTGAGAGCCATTTGGCGTTGCACTGGAGTCCGTCCCTTTTTCTTTTGCGAATATTCACGAGCCGCGGTGAGCAGATTTAAGACTTTTTTTAGCGTCAGATTAAGGTAGTCCGAGCGAAATAGTTCCCTAGTCGTAATAGAGACCATATTCGAATTATACGTTTTAATTTCACCAGCTGCGAGACACACGAATTAAAAATTTCATTATTAATGGTGCATTAATATAGTTTTATATGACACTCATTGTAAGTAATTAAATGAAAATATCTAAATAAGTCTTAAACTTGACTAGTTTTGTTCGCGCGGTGCGTTTCAAACTCCTTCAAAACGGAAGGTTTTTTTGTGGTACCCAAGAACCTACTGCGGTGACAATATGACTAATTTTCAAAAATAGTTGAGAAAACATATTAACTATACGCTGTTAGTTTTTTACGACATCTAAGTGTTAGAAATACCTCATTTTGTAAATAATGTCGCTCTGGAGTGCATTTACTATGCATAGTGCATAGAGCATAATGGAGTGCAGTACACGTACCATTTCCCGCATAAAAGGGCTGGTATTTTTTGGCAAATATCTCCGAAAGTAATGTGGTGAGGGGTTGAATTTTTGGTGTCATTACAAGGGTGAGATATTTTTCTTTAAAATGAGATCAAATTCATTTATTTCTAAGTAAAATGATATTTCGCTCAAACTACCTTAAACCGTCTCTTCCTCAGTACACAATATTGAATTTCTTCCAATGCACATTTTTCTCTGTATTTTTTGGTAAAAGTGTCCGATTCGAATCTGAGTAAAAATGCAATATTTTGCCATTGTTCATATAAGAGCTGAGTATAACATCATTTATTTGCTTATCACACACACTTCTCCTGTTTTATGCCAAAACAAATTTTCTTTCACTCAGAAATTCTCTACTGAAATCAGAAGCCAACCTAATCGCATGGATGGCTTCTTTACGGCATAAGAGGTGTGGCGACAGGATTCTTTCATTTGGCATTCATCTCTTGAAGTCAAATTAAAATAATACTTTAAAAAGTCCAATGACCAGGGACTTATTTACGAAAATGTACATTATCATCATTTGGTCGAGAGTTTGAATACGCAAGTGCTCCATTGAATCGCGACAACCGCTCAGTAGCCCTCTGATAGCTCTAAAACATCATCTGGAATAAACATGCGTCGGAAAGTACCTATCTCAAAAATATTCAATTTAATTTAAATTAGTTGTGTCATTACTTTGTAGACAAGTGCTGTGATTGTGATTTTTGTACATAGTGACATGTTTCCTATGAGATTGTTATTATTTTTTTTCTTTTGCCTGAGTTGTAATTAATTATGCCTGCTCCAAAGGAATTCTTTCCTAGAGCTAATAAATATTATTATTATTATTATTACTATTTATCAATGAGCTGTTAATATTGACCCTCCTGTTTTCAAATTCCACTTTATTACTCCAATGGACTGAGGATGAATGGATGGAGAGAAAAGAGTCGGTCGGTCATTTGGGGGCAGCCGACCGACAACCGAGGTATTTTGGTCCTCCGGAGACTAGTGGGTTGGTTGATGGGGTTCAGATGATGAGGGGAGTGGGAGAAGGGTGGAGAGAAACCCGGCGCTGGTCTAATCTTCGCGAAGGGCGCCAAGGGGGAACAGATAAACGTCTTCTACGATGGTCTGAGAGCCGCTCTTCAAGTAATAATAATAATCTTACTAATATATAAAAATCTAGTGGTGTCGTCCTTCTATCTGTCTGTCTGTCAGTCTGTCTGTTACTCAATCACTCATAAACCACTGCATCGATTGAAACAAAATTTGGCAGGAAGATACTTGATATATCTGGTTCACGCATAGGCTATAGAACAAGGGCCTTGGGACCCTAGAAGGCCCTCAAGTGGGCCCTTTTATCGCCAAAAATTGGCCCTGGAAGATAGTTCTTGCCTGTATTAGAGACACATAAAATATACCAATACTGAATGTACAATAATCATGGGGTCGTAAGTTACGCTGGGGCCCCAGAGGGCCCAAGGTTCCAAAAGAATGCTTTCTTAAAAAGCCTCATAAGTATTGAACGAGTGAACCGATTTTAGTGAAATTTTCACTCATGGGATCAGTATAGCTTTTTTAAGGAAATTGGGACTATAAGGAAGGCCCCTGGGCTCCTAGGGCAGCGTATTGAGCCGTCTGGTGTCTTACGTGTTTGAAAAACTCAAGTCTTAACATTTTGGTTCAAGTGCAGAGGTTTCTCTTGTTTGCATATTTTAATAAGTTCTACTGAAGATAGAAGGCTGTATTTTTCGCCATTATATGGATAAAAGATTGGAGTTACTTATTCTTTCATTCAATTTTCTAATACGAATAAAATTTCCCTAGAAATCGCTTATTTAATGTCAAAATCATGAATTTTACTTCTGTCAACAATAGGATATTTCCTTGGCAATCGTGGAATTAGCATTAGCGTCAGAATGGAAATGGGACCTTTACAATGGGTGCGTTCAGCCAAGCAAGCGCTAGTCTATTTCAGAGTCATCTACATGCCTCCACAACAACTATTAAATATAATAATATACTTGATAATTGTTGTGGCGGCATGAAGATGACTCTGGGCTATTTAAGCGAGCAGCGCTGATGTATTCATGCTAGGTTCGGAAGAACGCTATGCTGTTGCCACGGGAACGACATCATAACACCGCGCATATTTTAAAATAGTTTCACGCTTACAAAATGGAAATCGTAGCTAATATTTTATTAAATGAGTTGGACGATAATGATAATGACAACATTTTGCGTGCCATACTACCGGCAATGCGCCAAATTGACGAAGTCGTGGAACCTGCTAATATTCTGGACGAGGAAGAGGAACCAGTCGGGAATGCTAATTATTACGAAAACGTAATTCCAAGATATCCCCAAAAAGATTTTTTTGAACATTTTCGAATATCCAGAATTACAATGCAAGTACGTACCAATTATTTCCTCAAATTATTACAACTAATCAGGGATTACCGCTGATTCTGAGAAGCATAGAAAAATTTCGCTGTTAACAATGGCGTCCGCTGGATCCAGCGAACTCGTCAGCGCAGCGGTCAGTGCCGAGTAGCGCATTTTGCTAGCTTAGCGCTTGCTTGGCTGATCGCACCCAATGGCGGCTGGGTTTTTTGTCTAGAGATTTGTATTACATTGGAAATATAGGCCGTATACTGAAATATTGCTGATTATTTTCAGGGATATTTTTGCCTAAAATTGGCAAAATTAATTTCAAGTGGACTAATTTAAGTTGGACCCATGTCAAACAGGAGAACGCCACGATGTTATAGTAATGCGGAAAGCCTATGGAATGCAAATGGCCTGTAGTTTAATTTCTATATGTTACTGAAAAAGAATGCCGAAATTCGGTAAGCATAATATAATGCGGTTTTCATCTACTGAATTCAAAAATAAAACTAAAAGTATAGCTGATTTGTCTAGAAAAAATTACACCTCATGAGCGACTCGAACCTACAACCTATATGGCCTGTCTTTCTGTCATCCCCCGTTGAATGTCAACGGGTGCCTTTGCTAGCAATAAATATTTATTCCACTCCTACAAGAAACACAAAAATAATAAATTAAACAGAAGAGTGAAATTAGGCACCCCTGATGGAAAGTTCCTGCGATGGGGTTGAATTTCCTTGGATATGGCGTTTTTACGGATTAGGCGAAAAAACTCCCTCAGATTGCTAGTTTAAGTTAGACTGATTCATTCGAAAATCAATGACAGACGAACTACAAATTAAATCACGAATAGTGAAAAATTATCTAGAATGAGGGACTGAATTACATAGCATTCAAACGCGAAGCAAAGATACGTCAGCCCCATATGAAAACGTTGGCACTCTGTGAGCTTGTCCGTGTTCTTAATACTCCTCGTACATACAATACAAGGTACAATGGACATTTCATCAGAGGAAGAGGAAACCCTCCTTCTTCTAGCATTAGCCGAAGTCGAAGATCGTGAAAGGTATTAAAATTAATATAAATATATTACTTGATTCATAACCTGGTTCTTTATTGACATTTGATAAGGATTATTTGACATAACTACTCATCTGACCCATAGGAGAAAAAAGAAATGGTTGCATGATAGAAACAAAGAGGGCGCGACGAAGGGGGAGTTTGTCACTCCAATGCCAAAGGTAAGAGAGGACGAAAAGAGATTTTACACCTACTTCCGAATGACCAGCGAATGCTTCGAGGAAATTTTGAATTTAATTGAAGATGGAGCACACCAATTTCCGTGAGGCAATTTCTCCCGAAGAACGACTTATGATTACTCTGAGGTAAAATTATAACTCTGCAGATATTATAATAATTTTTATTGTTAATAATAATAACCAGGTAGGAATTTAAATTACGAGTACATTTGAGAAAGTAACAAAATCTGATTGAGGCATAAAGTGATTGACGGCATAAAATTATAAGGTATGTCCATAAAATGACTTATGAAAGGGCCTACTTATCCATTAAGTATGGTATACATAAGTAAGAATTCACAGTTCCACAAACGTTTTATCATCACTGACTACAATACTCTCATTAATTTCCTTTTCACTACTTTCCGCAATCTGATTTTCAAATTCATTCCATGTAGTCGTTTGTCTTGAAGGAGGACACATTGAATGAGACAGTTCATTTAAATGCTGGAGCTCTTCTTCCATTATAATTTGTGCGATTTTCATTTTGGTAAGAGCTTACCTGCGAGGATAAAATTTCTTTACGGTTTTTGCATAACCTATGAATATATGCTCCAATTCGTCCATATCAGTATGGTGGCGTTTATTTTTAATAAAATCCAGCACTTTGTCCACTGATGTTCTCTCATTAGAAGCGCTGGGAGTCTTTCTTTTCCTTGGAGGAGCCTCTGTTATTGGAGGAGATTCTGGGTCTTCCAATTCAGAATTTTCGGGCCGGTCGGGATCATCAGTAGCTACTGCGTCGGTCTGCAGGTTTCCCTCTCCTTTGCCTTCTTCCACCGAAGTAGGATTACTCACATCAGACTCCGTGTTCGCAAATGCCATGTACGGTTTAAATGCTTCCATTGAATTCGTCCACTGCCACTGCTTGTAGTTCTTCTTAAAAGCTTGACCCGTAGTCGCCTTCATGCTTCTCGGATGTTTTGCATTCGTATCTCGCAGATTCTTCCATTTCTTCTTTGTGGCTTCACCTAGTAAAATGCAATATTAAAAAATTATAACTTGCATATATAAAATATGTCGTAATTTTATTTCAGACTTCTGGCCACAGGAGATACATTTAAAACGATTGGGCACAGTTTCCGTATCGGATTTTCGACAGTGAGCATAATTGTGAAAGAATTTTGTGAGGCAATATGGAATAAATTTCAGCCCATTTATATGCCTGAGCCTACCTTAAACACATGGGAAAGTGCGGCTAAGGGATTTTACGAAGCCTGGAAATTCCCAAATTGCATTGGGAGTATTGATGGGAAGCATGTAACCACCAAATGCCCGCGGAATAGCGGTTCGAAGCACTTCTGCTATCTTAAAACATTTTCTATTGTTTTACTTGCAACTATTGGTCCAGACTACAGATTTATATGTGTCAATGTTGGAGGAAACAGAAAAAATAGTGACGGTGGCATTTTTGAGGACTCTTGCAATGGGAAGGAGATTGGAACGAGGGACGCTAAACATTCCTGGCCCGAAAAATCTCCCTGGGCAGAACAACCCTACTCCGCATTGGTGATGAAGCCTTTGGATTAAAATCCTACTTAACGAGGCCATTTCCGTACTGGGAGTCACGCGAGGATAGGCGAAAGGAAAAGTTCAATTACCGACCGAGTAGTGCTAGGCACGTAGTGGAGAATGCCTTTGGGATATTGGCCCAAAAATGGCGATTATTCTATCGCCCAATAGAGATTCATGTAAAAGACATTAGCCTAATTGTGAAAACAACTTGTGTTTTGCATAAATTTTTGAGGAGCAAAAAGTGCATAGTGATTACTTAGAGCCGCCGGAAACAACTATTGGTGCTTTGAATATTTTAGAAAATGAAGTTCGACGAGCACCAGGCATGGCCTTCCAAGTTCGTCCACGATTTTGTTAATTATTTTGAAAGCTAATACCTTTAGTAGCGTGAAATTATTGCTCTTCTTCACCTGTGAACTTATTGTCCTTCAAACCATTGAATTTTCTCTTTCTTTTTTTATTAAATTTAATTCTCCTCGTGTTGTGAAAAAAGCTATCTTTGTGAATGTGTTTTGATTTCCTTGCTTTGAAATAAAGGTTGTTACTCAATTCCTCGTTCGGTTACATTGACTCGAAACCAATCCGTCTCCATCCCTTCTCCTTATGAACGGCTTTGATTGCGCACTGCTATGAAAGGATGAATGGGGGAAGCTACGTAAAGACGGCGCTGGGTGCAAAAAAGTAGTCCGGCAAGCCTTTCCTCCTGAGGATGCAAAGGGATTACCGCAATGATTTCTGTTCGCGCAGAAACACCTGTCGGCAAGATTACACATTTCGCGTCAGTGGAAGGCTGTGAAATATTTTCCCAATTTTAACTCTATTATGACGTACCTTAAAATAGCATTTAGTTCGATAAATATTTTTATCCTTGAATAACCATCAAATGATAGACTGCTGTCGATGGGTTAGAATGAGTTTGACTTTATACATTGACTTTATAGCTAGTTACGTCATGCTACGATCCCAATTGGATTTCCCAAAATACTGAAAGATAATTTCAATTCCATTCTTACGTGTTTCGTGTCCAGTACCTACATGTATTTGCTTCACAAAAATGTACTTAAATTATGAATGGGTACCTATTGCCCTACGGTCAAAGTCCTTCTATGGTGATATGTTCTGTATGAAAATCTAGTATTGTAAAATTTTGATAAATAATGAATTTCCATAATCGATGAAAAGTTAGTAGATACCAGCGGTATGCTCGTAATGCTCGTATTCATATGTTCGTAATGTGCCCTATGCTCGTATGTGCCCTAAATATTTGCATTGAGCCAGTGTCTATGTCATTAGATATGAGTACTTTCGACTCGAGATATCAAATTTTGCTTTCAGCTGTTTGTTAATTAATAAAATTTCAAGTCAGTTCGTTTGGTTGCCATAACGCTGTTATGGAAATTTATGCATTAATTTTTAAGACTCACCAGTCGATCCAAAATATGACGCTATCTCCTCCCATGCAAGGTCCTTTTTCCTATTGTTTTTGTACTCCGGGTGCTCCAGATTGTAGAGCAGGGGATACTTCTTCACCGTTCACTTTTCCGTCGACATTCTCGCACTCTTCTGTTCAGTCGCTGGACGCGGGAAATACTGCGCGCCTCCAACCGAAATTTATTCGCTGCGGTCCCGCGTCCCGCCGTGCGGGATTCGCTTCGGTGTGCACGCTCTCATATCCCGCCACGTATTTTCGTCCCGCACGAATTTCGCTCCCGCGTCCCGCGCCAGTGTGCGCGTACCTTTAGAATGGAAATGGGGCCTTTACAATGGCGGCTGGGTTTTATATTTAGAGACCAGAATTACAGTGGAAATCTAGAACTACATTACTATTCATTTGTTATATTTTTATTTGATTTCATTAGTTAATACTCGTATTCTTCTGAGAAATTTCCCTGACCAGAATCCATTGCGTAATTTAAGGTTTATTTGAGTCCTATATTGGAGGTCAGGGGATTCTTGATTCATTCCAATTTCGCCCTTCTCCTCTTAAGGCAGTCAGAGCGAAATATCATTCTACTTAAAAATCAATGAATTTGGTCTCGTTTCATAGAAAAATATCTCACCCTTCTAATGACACCAAAAATTTAACCCCTTACCGCATTACCTTCGGAGATATTTGCCAAAAAATACTAGCCCTTTTACTTGGGAAATGGTACGAGTGTGCACTCCAGAGAGACATTATTTACAAAACGAGGTATTCATAACACTTAGATATCGTGACACAATTAACAGCGTGTAGCTTGTATGTTTTCTCAACTATTTTTAAACATTAATGATATTGTCACCGCAGTAAATTCTTCGGGATATCAAAAACCCCTTCCGTTTTGAAGGAGTTTCAAACGCACCGCGCGAGAAAAATGAGGCAAGTTGAAGACTTATTTAGATATTTTCATTTAGTTACTTACAATTTCTGTCATATAAAACTATATTATTGCACCATTAATAATGCAATATTCAATTGATGTGTCCCACAGCTGGTGAAATTAGAACGTATAATTCGAATAAGGTCTCTATTAGGACTAGGGAACTATCTCCCTCGGACTACCTTAAAGGCCGTTTTACACGGTACATTTTGTTGCACAAACGAATGTATCATAGAATGTACAAGAAACCGAATGGGATTAGAGCAGGTTCTGTTTCCTGTTAAGTCATTCAGACAGTCATACAATTTGCCGCTTCACGAAGGAATTGGTACATTTGTTTTTACAATATAAGGCACTCAAATGTATCTAAAAAATAGAATCTAAAGAAAAGAATAAAAGTTCAATAAAATCCAAAAATCAATTATGTGTACTAGCAGATCATGCAATCAAAAATAACCACTCATTTATTTCCATGAAACAAAAGTAATAGACACAGAAACCAACCTATCCAAAAGATTATTTAAAGAAATGATACGCTTCACAAAAAACAAAACATCCTGCAATAAAAGAACAGACATCGCCAAATTAAATAAAATTTATCATAATTTGATGTTCTTCAACAACACTTAATTTTATTTCGATTTTTTCAACTCCTACATTTATAACAATTGACCAACTAATAATTTATGTATTTTATTTTTCTTCGCTACTCCGAATACAGCACAATGGGCCAATTTTCGTCGGGTGAACAACAGTATCAACAGACGAGACACAAACACCCATGTCCTCGGCAGAAAATATATTACACAGGCGAGACTCGAACCCGCAACCCTCGGGTTGGCAGGCGAGGACTTTACCCCGCCGCCATCGGGGCCGACAGAGTGAAGAATAACGAAGGTATCAACAAAAAGTAATTCAAAAGGAACTCTCTCTGAGGTAATAACAAAAATCACATGTAAATATATTTTTTTAAATCTAAATACCTAAATTTTAAACTGTATACATTTGATGTACAATAGAAATGTTAATTTTCATTGTAGCCCTGATGAAGCATAAATAAATATGCGAAACGTTGGAAAAAGATGAACAGTTTAAACGTGAATTCATGACCTACAATCTCCAGGAAAATGTCTTCATATTAATAATAAAAAAAGAGGTAACGAAGAAGAATCATCTAGATAAAATCATTACTCTATGATAAAATGTACCGTGTAAAGCGACCTTAAGAGCATGACGGTCCGATGTCGGGATAATCCGGGAGAGTTGGCAGCCCTTGCGTTACTCCTTTTGTACCGCCCGCCGCGAGAGGAAGGGACAGGGGGACCAACTTTCTTCCCCTTTCCAACCCTTCTCCTTTCTCCTCCCCACGTCTCCTGTCCCCCCCCCCCGCCCCACTCCACCGTCTGCCCGCCCAAAAAGCCAACAGTCGTGTGTACCCTTAATTCGAACCGCTCTACTCCCTCTCCCCCTCTCCCACCCGACAAAACCCTAAACATGTTTTTTTTGTGTGTCATCCCCCCCCTCTCTCTCTCTCCCCCTCTCCGGCCTTTCCCCTCTTCTGCCGTCGTCTTCTCGTCAGCCATTTCTTCCCTTCCCCTTTGCGTCTTCGTCTCCGATTCCCTTCTTTCCCGCCGGTCGCCGCTCCATCCTCCCTCCCCCTTCTTCATATTGTTCCCACTCTTCCTCCCCGACGTTCCCCCTGGATCTGGATCGTTCGCTCCGTTGTCCGCCCCCATATCATCCTCCTCCACTGCGAACCGCTTCCCGTGAGCACTTCCTCCCTCGCTCTCCATCGCACATCATCGTCATTGTCAATCTTGAGAAATCTTTTGGTATCTGTGATGATTTTTTTAAGAGCAACAGTTTCGCCGTGCTATTCTGCCGGCTTCGTCAGGCCTATTGTTTCTTTGCCGTAGGTGGTTGGGCATTTATAGGTCCGAACAACAATGGCCTTCTTTAAAATTTGAAATTTCGGCTGTTAATTTTTTAAGGGCTCAACTTGACCGTGTTTTCTTTTCCAAAAGTCTCTTCCACGTTAATGGAAGTTTATACCCATCATCTCTGTTCGGGTTATTAGGTCTTTTTTCTGTTTCAATAGCTTCTCTGATGAGCCGTGGATAATAGATGCTTTCTTTTGATAGAATATTCGCGGACTTGATGTCTATGGTGTGACCCTCTTCCACGCATGTATGTTCTGCAACGGCAGAGTGATACCAGTCCTTCTTAGATATTGCCCTTTCATGTTCTCGAAGTCTACAGCTTATGGCTCCTTTTGTTTGCCTCACATACGATTTTCCACAGCTACAAATGATTTCGTATATTCCTTCTGACAGAGACGGAGGCAACGGATCTTTAGCTCCTCGAAGGGAAACAATAAGCCTGACGAAGCCGGCAGAATAGCACGGCGAAACTGTTGCTCTTAAAAAATCATCGCTGATGCCAAAAGATTTCTCAAGATTACATCATGAGCTGCAAAAATTTACGAAAAAAGATCACCATTGTCAACTCCAACATTATCATTAATTAAACGCTCGCTTTTATTCCGTCTCTCCTCCCTGATAAATTCACTTCCCTCTGATATCGATCCCTTTTCCCTCTCTCACCAAGAAACTTCATCAACTTGGCCTCCAACCACATCTTTCCACAAATAAGAAGCGCACCTAGACTGATACAAACGTGAACGCCAACTCCAGATTTGTTCAAGACAAGTTTCTTTGTTGTTGTTATTCTTTCTGTTTTTTTGTTAATTTGTGTCTTTTGTGTTTGTTTCAAGTGCACTTTAAATTGGCAATTTTGCTGTACGTAGACTATTATTCTTTAAATAAATAAACTTTACATATTCTTTAAATAAATTAGAGCGCGTGCAAAGGAGATCTGCTAGGTTTGTTAAATGCCGTTATGATAATTGTATTAGTGTTACTAGTTTAATAGAAGAACTAGGATGGGAATTACTATCAGAACGCAGGTTAAAATTTAGGTTAAACCTTTTAAGTAAATTCGAAACCGATTTGTTCACAGATGACGTTAGATATATATTAAGAACCCCTGCGTATTATGCTAGGTTTGACCATATCAACAAAATTAGAGAGATAGATTGTCGTACCGATAGATTTAAAATGTCATTTTTCCCGCGTACCATAAGAGAGAACAATAGGCAACGTAGCAAAAGGGATAGGTAGGTGAAACATAGTTAGAATAGTCTGTAGTGCATGATGCATGTAATAACTACCAATAATCCCTTCCTTATTATGTAGATTTTAACCTGTACTATACCGTAGTAACTAATATTCTATTGTAATAACTACTGCAATTACTTGCAATAACTAATACTCTACTGTAGTAACTAATAAACTATGACCCTATTTTCTAGCATGTCTACATTATATATCCTACTTACATGGCAATAGTGCATGTTTGGTGATCTTCACCCCCTGCCACACACCCTCGTGGTGGCTCGCAGGGTATTACGTAGATGTAGATGTAGATGTAAACTGTGAATTCTGTCCTTAGACAGGTTTCAACGGTACAGCATCCGCAGCATTCAGACCTGGGCCTCTCTCTTCGTCTCTTCATAGCTCCTTCCTTTTCTGATGTCTGTCAGCATTCCGTGCCTCCTCCTTCCTCTTCCTCTCTTCCCTTCCATTTCCCCATCTATAATTAATTTCTGAACACTATTCCTCCTTAAAGTATGCCCAATCCAATTAGTCTTCCTCTTTTTAATTTCTCTCAAAATACTCCTTTCTTCTCCAATCCTCCTCAGCACCTCATCATTCCTTCTATTGACATCAGTCAATAAAAAAACATACCCATTTGTGCCTTAAGCACGTGTGCACAAAGCGAACCGAGCGTTTGGCTCAACCGCATGATTCGTCGTCTGTTGTGATCCGTCATGAATAGTTGTTCCTCTTTTTCTCGTGTCTTCGCCGCTCGCCTCTACGTCCTCTCCTTCCTCGAGCTCATAAATTAGTCATGTTCAAGGTTGACAAAGGACCAATGCAGCGAGTATGTCACCACACAAATTCATTCTCTTCAAAATGAATTACCACTGTCATAAAAATTAAGTCATTCAATTTTAAACGAAAGCCTTTTTTTCCTGCCTTTGGCCTTTTTCTGCCTACTCCGAACATTTTGTATTTCATTTGCCTCTGAGTAACTATTTGTAATCTCTTACGTATCAAAAAACTCAATCTTTCTTGGATGCTGTCCCAGTTTCAATCCTAGCTACGTGACAATTTTTTAATTTTAAATGCACAGTGTCAAATCGAAATGAAATGTCAGCTCTTTCATTTCCTCTGCCTGTGTCATATTCAATTTTGAGTCTGGGTTCTCATTTTCTCAATCCTAACCATGAATATATATTATGGATTTAGATGTTTGGAATTGTTGCCTAGGCTACGTGTTGCCTAAATTTCCACTTATAGTTCACCCAGTCCTTGGCGCCACTTCGATTAGAGTCTTTTCTGTTGTTATTGTAAATAGACGTAGTTAATTGTTGCTAACGTGAGACTGGTGAATATTCAATAACGATCGAGGAGATATGAATTACTTGATATTTTGAATAATATCTTGCTATTTTTGTGATCTAAAAGTTACTTTGTAAATGCTATAGAGGAAATATCTATTACAGAATATGTTAAAAGAGGCTTATGAAACGTCCATCGTGTGCCGACGACGATGTTTGCTAGAATCTGATTTTAATTTGAATGCATTAAGCCCGTTCGGCTTAAATAAAGAATTTAGAATGCCTTGTTTAAACAGAGCTTGCTTCGTACCAGGCTGCAAAACAGGTTATGCATCTACGAGGACCTAAAATAGGAGACTTGGATTGAAAAATAAGAATATGCTCAAGGCGGCGGTAAGTGCGTTCCTTTTTACCTACGCAGCAATGATGGCCATTGGGAATACTCATGAAGTCACTTCGCATTATTATTAAATTTTTGTGTAGCGATATTAAAGAAGTGCTAAGAAGTTAATTGTGCATTTGTGTAATTAAATATATCTGAAGACCGGACGATATTAAAAAAGTGTATTATTTCGTCCTGCGTGTAGTACTATATTTTTTCTGCCCAGGACATGTGTGTTTGTCTCTCGTCCGTTGTTACTGTTATCCATCCGACGTAAATTGGCACATTGTGCTGTATTCGGGATAGTGAAGATAAATAAATAAATAACCACTGCATTGTGATTAATTGTAAGTAAAACCTAAGTATATTCATGGTAAAACCAGTACGACGTATTTATTTACAAACTATCGACTGCATTTACATTTGAACTTCCGTCTTTCATCACTAGGCGGCACCACTTTCCAAAAAGTTGTTTGTTTACGGAATTCTAGACAACGGTTTTTGGCAACGAGATCCCAATCCATAATATATATTCATGACTTGCCTCAAGTAGACTTGACTTCAATTATCATAGTCTGAATGAGGCGATACCGAGCCCTCTTTCCTCAAACCCAAGTAGACGTCCCAGCAATGACGGTTTTCATATGCCTGGCCACTAACTCGGATATGTATACATACATACCTACTTGGGCGCTCAATTCCTCCTCCCTATGGTTACGAGAGCAGCCGGCGCCGCATGCGAGGATCGTTGCTCATTTTTTTCATCCCCCTCTCTCTCTCCACACACATACATATATATATATTTCTCCATTTCTTTTTTGCTCTTCGCGTCGTGTTCCGCTTCCCCGGCAGCATCCCACTCTTTCCATCTCTCCGTCAGGGGACGAGGAGTGCGGTAGGGAGTAGGTTGAGTGGGTGGGGGGCGTAGGGGGAAAGGAACGGAGGCAGTACGGGGATGTGGGGAGGAGCGGGAAGAGGAAGGGAGGAGATGAGATGGCGGGACGGCGGTGGCCGACGATGATTTGGACACGGCTCAGGCGAGGTGACAAGGGATGAGCGAACCAACCAGCCGCGTTGGTCGCCAGGGCAAACGAGTGGGACGATTTAATGACTAATTGAGCGAAGGGTGTCGTGTCGACACTGCAGTGCGAGGGGGCCTGTCCCTTAAAACAGTCGCTCGCTGGCGGAATCCAAAAGGCCTCGTCGCCTCGTTCCCTTTCGGGCGTCCGAAAGCACTCTTCTACACATCGCGCGCGTTCCTCTTCTTCGCCAGCCAACCGAAAGGCATCTCTGCGTATTCCGCTCGAAGGCTAGCCCGCGGCGGACGGTCTGAGAAGACCGTTCGTCGTCCTTCTCTGCGCCTGGACACCGGGGGCGCCTCGGACTGTCGGCCGCCCGTTCTCAGACGTTTTGGGCGTGCATTACGGGCAGAGGGAATGACGGGAAGGGGCGATCGCTTTGTGACCTACAAAACAGAGAGAGGGGAACGTCTTCTTTCGCTGCACCCTCATCACGGTTTCATTCGTTCGCTCCGCGAGCGCTAAGAGCGTTCGTTTGAAGCGCCGTGGGAACGGACGGCGGGCCGCGATTCGTCGCCCGGGATGATGGACCGCCTGCGGGCCCCAGTGTCGTGAGACTGCGGTGTCGGGGAGGAGGAAGAGATCGGCGGACATCCTCGCCATGCCTCGGACGGGATAGGAATTCTCCTCTGCGGCTTTTAACGCCTCCCACGAGGGACGAACGGGAAAAAAAGAACGCCACCGACGGGAGAAATGCCCAAAATACACGTGTGGGACGGGATGGACCGGCTCGCTTGCGCCGACTGCCGCGTCTCGGTCAACGACTCTGGTCATCAGGGGCATATCAGGGGGCCGCATCCCACCGGAGATACGGGGGCGTCGGCCTCCTCCTCCTCGCCGTTCCTCCCGGTGCCGGCCCTGGCCTTCATCTCCGCCGCGGGGGTCGTCTGCATCCTATCCAACGCTCTCCTCGCGGCCGCCCTATTCCGCACCCGCGGCCACCGCTCGCCCCTCGGCGACAAGGCCCTAGCCCTCCGGCGCCGGATCCGCGCCCTACTCCTCAACCTGGCCCTCGCCGACCTCCTCTCCGTGGCCCTCTTGGCCCCACTCGAAGTCCTCGCCCTCTCCAAGGACGCTTGGGACTTCGGGCCCTATCCCTGCCGCCTCTTCCTCGGGGCGGACGTCCTGCTCGGCTCGGCCGCGTCCTACGCCCTCGCCGCACTCGCCCTCCACGCCGTCCACTTCTGGGCCCCAGGGCCCTTCGTGTCCTTCTCCTGGCTCCTCTCCGCCTCCCTCAGCGTCCCAGTGTTCGTCTTGGCGGACGTCGTCAGTCTCCCGACCTCCCAGTTCGACCCCGAGCCGCGCCCCCACTGCTCCCTGCCCCTCGCCATGCTCTCAGGGGCGTACCCCCGACTCCCCGAAGGCGGGTCAGGGCCCCAAGGGGCCCCGCTGGGACTCCTGCTCCTCCGACTGACGGGGGCCGTGTTGGGGTTCGTGCTTCCGACCCTGATCGTGCTCGTGTCCAACGTGGAGGCCGTCGTGGCGTACGTCAGGAGCGATCCCCGGGGGCGGGAGGAGGAAGAGGAGACGGCCGTCAAGGAACTGGAGGACGAGAGCTTCAAACTGTGCTTCGCCCTGTCTCTCACGCACGTCGTCTCGACGTTCCCTCGCTTCGCCTACTCCTTGATCTCCCTCGCAGTGCCTGACTCCTCCTCAGCGCTGCGCATCCCGCCCCTCGCCAGCCCGCCGGGGCTCCCCTCGGCCTTCTTCGTGGCCGTCTTGCATTACTCGGCCCCGGCCCTGAGGCCGGCCGTCGTCGTGGCCACGAGCGCCCCCTTGCGCAGGGCCCTCTTCTCTGCCTCGGCCTCTCCATCGCCCGGACAGAGGTGACGGGCTGAGGATGCTTGCCTCCTCGTGGGTGCTTCGTAGGCCGTCATCCGCATGCCCTTCGGTACGCGTGTGAGTGGGATAGGATGGTCAGTATTACTGTGTGGAGTGAATCGCCGAAGACAGGAGAAAGACTCCTGAAAACGGTTCACTTCAGTGACGTAATCCCTGCTGTGGTACGAGCTATGATATATTAGAGGTGATGCAGCATCGACTAAAGTCGTTGATCTTTGTCCCTGTGAGCCAAAGCAGTTGCGATCGAGTTCATGGTGGTGTTGTTGCTGCAGTGGAAGTTATTTATTGTTTTAAAAATCCACGTCTTTTCAAATAAAACGCTACTGTACCGTTTAAGCAATCTAAGTTTGTGCAATAAAAGTCTCAAGTTGGACGTTTGTTAAAATTATTTGATCTATTTTTTGTAGGGCTCTGCCGGGTAGTTTGTATCATTGAGGCAAATACTTTCTATACCTGTCAGTCATATTTTTTTAAATTATCTCTAACTGTGCCTCTTATTCCACGTTCATAATTCTATTCGTTTCTAATACTTTCTACCAATTAATTGGAAAAATTCAACTATTAAACTAAACCACTGTTACTCATTCCATTTATTTCTGTTTGTCAAATATAAATATAATTTCTGCATATCCTTTCAAAAATAGTCGAAATTAAATTATCGTGGTATGGAAAAACAAGTTGTGAAACATTTCATAAATCAACATCTCTTGTGAGGGCGTGTTTCTGGAATTCCTTGAAATATTTAATATTGTCATTGAGCTAAATCATTAAACTTTAGTCCTCCAATATATTCTCATCCCAAAATGTTTTGTGGAACTATAAGATAAATTATACATTAGGTACTTTATGAATGTAAACTATTCCGTTTTCTCCAAACTATCTCAAGACATTATATTTTGGCATTATTAATGAATTTTAGCGATAAAATGTTTTTGCATGAGACAATTTTTTTGTCCTAGTTAAAAATATAGGTAATGAGGACAGAAATTGATTTGTTTCTGCAATGCTATTCCTGGTGGCGCTTGCTAATTTTTTCCTGGCCATTTGTTCTTTTCGTATTTATTTCGATAAACGCAAATATCCAAAGTGCTTTCTAATTAATCCGTATATATTTTATTCACGATAAAATTGTAAAATCATCTACAAGTTTGTCGTTATAATTCACTACGAACTCCCGGTAGTAAGCCTTCACATTTGCAAGTTTTGATTGAAGGGCGCCACGATTAACTACGGTCGCCGCTTTTGCAATTAATCTTTCGTATTTTTTCTATTAATTAAGAGAGTTGATTTAGGCTCCAATTTCTTATATGATTCTTGTTAGAGCTATTTTAACGTAAAAACATTAACTTGAACGGCAAGGAGAAAGATGACTCTATTACTACACATTTGGAGGTTGTTCCGCCTTCTATTCCTCTTATCACATGCGCCATCAGAAATAACTTTATGCTTGAGATATTTTATTCAAATTTATGAATATGGGTTGGTTTATCCCATGGACTGTTTTTTTCAGCGGAAGGGAACGCTGTTTTTCAAATTTGAAAGTGCCGCCATTGGTAAGTAAGAAGAACAAATCGCGCAGAGTCGAAACTGCTCTTGTGTTGGTTTGAAATGTCGCAAAACATCCTTTGAATTATTTGATAAAGCATATTTCAAAGGAGTTTGTCCAAAATTTATAGATAGAGCATCCGTAAGGAAAAATATTCACTTTTTATCTTCCCCAAGTCCACAATCGATTCCAGGTAGCCAGTTCACCACTTCACTAATACTTGACAGCGCAGGGAGCGCAATGTGTCTGATTCATTTGTTCACGAGGAGATACACAGGCAGGATGTGAAACACAGAGGACTGATGCATATATTTTTTATATTTAAATTTTAGCTGGTTGTGATATGTTTGTGACATGTCATATTTAAGCATTTATCGTGCGCGACTTGTGGTGTTAGCTGTTGTGTGCTTGGTTTTGTGGAAATCTTTCAGTTATTTCTCTGAGATAAATTATGAGGTGTGTGATTATCCTTGTTTTGCCATTAACTTACGGATTGAGAGCCTTTTCGTTCCTCCTCGGAGAACCAACAAAATTACCTTGATTTTATTTTACAGGCTAGCCGTGGCAAAGCGGAGAGCACGTCAGTCAAAATTAACATTTTAACAGTAAAAGTTACAGTTTATTATGAAGCTCTCTGTCCGGATTCTCGAAATTTTTTTATAAGACAGCTCTTGCCGAGTTTTGAAAGAGCTCCTCATTTGTTAGACGTTGTTTTAGTGCCATACGGGAAAGCCAAGACACAGTTACTCCCTGGTGAAGGTACGGACGAAGGAATCCTGCATTTTTCCTGTCAGCATGGACCTGTGGAGTGCCATGCTAACAAGGTGCATGCTTGTGCAATAAAATACGTCATTAATCAAGATGTTCTCCTTAAATATGTGACATGCATGATATCAGACAATATGAACCCGGATGAGGTTGGTGAAAAGGTTAGTTGAAAGTGAAGTTTGCTATTTCTCGTTTTGGTAGATTTGTGATATACCCGCGCTTTTTTTGTTACCCTGTCATGTGACAGTAATGCTTTATTAATTCTTATTGTTCGTTGACGATGTGCTGAAGTCAGCTGTTGTGCCGTTATAAGTGATTTTTCCCCCTACAGTGTGCCATGGACCTTGGGATTAACTGGGAACCTATTCGCGCATGTGCCTCTTCCTTGGAAGGAGATATTCTGCTCAGGAAGTACGGTGAAGAAACTCATAGTTTGAGACCTCACGTCTCTTTCATTCCGACCGTTACTCTTAATAATGTAAGTTTGTCGCATTATTATCCCGTTGAAAATGTCTATTTCCCAGAATAATAGTTCCTACATGAAAGCTCTTGGAGGGTAAATTGTTAATTTTTAGACGTCGGTGAAGAAAACTGAAGTTTTATGTTGGATTTTTTAGTAATGGAATAACACTATAAGTGCACTTATCTGTTAATTTTTTCCACGTGTTACTGACTTGAATCAGTGACACTATATGATTCCATTATTTATATGCAATATAAGTCTCTCAGCTGCCGTTGTCATTTATCCCTCAGATAAGTGATAACTGTAACTTTTCTTCCCGGTATAATGTAAACTAAACATTTTTTACCGTCTGTTATTGCATGCTCACATTCCATCTGCAATTATGAATAAAACCTAATGGATATGCTGTTATCTCACAATCATTTTATTGGCTAAAATTTTCGTCCAACTGAGTGGTTTTCTATCAGTGTTTAAGTGGATTTCATTCATAACATTTCTGTTCGGAAAATAGAGCTATTTACTGAAATGCAATGCAGTTTGATCTGAGCCCTTTGGAAAATGAAATGGTGTGAAGGTAATGCATTAACATGTGATTTATGATTAGCAAAAATTCTTAATAGTCATTCTATATAAAGTGACTTGAATGTTGGTTGATTGTCCTTGATAGCTATAGTGTGTTGTAGATAATTGTGGTGAACATCCTGACCTTTGGAGAATTTTTGCCTTTCTTTAGTTCGTCATATCCACTACCCCATATCTTGTCATCAGAATCGTTACTTTATCAGGCCCCTTTTCTTTGTGAAGCCACTACCTGTGTTAAGTTTCGTGAAATGTATGTGCTGTCACTTAAATCCACCGGTTGTTCCATTTCCACTCTTCAGAAGTCCCAGTATATTGTATATCCACTTTCCGCTTATAACTTTGGTTATCAAGTGCATGAGATATGAAAGTTCTCTTTACTTTCTTTCTGTAGGAAGTTTTCAATATTCCCCTCTCAGCAAAGTTGTGTCTTTTCCTTGAAACACTCCCAAAATACATGAATAATTCCACCACCCTTAATTTGCTCTTTATTGGCATTATATTTAGCTTATTTATCGTACAGTTAGTGTCTTAAGAATGTCTCTATTTCTAATTCATCTCTTAGTTATCTTTTAATTGCTGAAATCTGTTGCTGAAATATGCTGCTGGCCTGGATTTCCTCAGTTGTATTGTTTGTGTGTCTAACTGATTTTGATCCATATATATCCTATTGTGTGCTTTCGTCAGTAAAAAATGAAAGCGCATATGGAATAACACCCAACTGCCTAACTAACCTGCTAAATTAACCCTGCCCACTTTTTGGATACTCTTGTCTTCAAGTCGTCTGTTTTATATATGGCGCACTCAAATATTGTTGTAACGTCATCCATTGTCTCATCTTTAATTTTGCTGTTTTCTCGTAACCTATTGTGGTTCAGTACCTACTAAAACTAGCTTGGTTTTGTAAGCATTCAACTTCGATACACTGTCTGTATTACTTCTTTTATGATATTCAGGAGCCTCTCTGAATCATTTTAACCTTCACTAAACTCAGCAGCATATTTCAGCTCTGCTTCATGTATAGGCAAAACAATTTGTCCATAAAAATAAGTCAGGCTATTATTAATGGCCTCTGATTGTGAACTTCATTTATTATTTTGTCGTATGACTTGATGTTAGTTATGGTTTAACTCAATTGTGCCAAAAGTAGACTGTTGCCAACAAGGATATTCCTATTCATAAGAATGAATTCCAGCTATAGCTGATGTGAGGTGAAGGAAAGTGACCACTGCCAAAGCAATTAGCCGAAGTGTACAGGTTCACCTTGAGACCCTGATTAGCATTCTTTCGTTGGCAAACTGAGTTCGATCTTCTGATGCATAACCAACCCCCCTCATAGCCTACATACCTGTGACCCTGGGTAGGCAGGCGAGGACTTCACCCCCCTGCTACTGGGGCCGACGATGGATGAGGACACCTCAAGGTATATAATGTGACTCTGTGAAGCAGGTTCAGAAGACGAAAAACATTGCAGAAGATAGAAAGCCAATCTCAGACCAGCACGGAGAAGGCAAATAATTTTACTTTTTGAGGGCGAAATGTGACATCAAAACATCGTGGAATGAAGAAACAAAATAAATAAAGAGGAAAATTAATATTGTGGGAAACTTTCTTTCCATTCCTTATGTAGATGACTTTAAAGTTGACACTAAGCTCCTTTGCTGCTACTTTACTGAGTTGGACCTCACTTTCTTGAAATTACTCTCTTTGGCTTAAAAATGGATCAGTTTTCTGTGGTATGTATATTTGACCCTGCTCTTCATTTACATTATAATCAACCAGAGGTTATTAGTACCCTTTTCCTTTCATTGAAATGAAGTCTTCCTTATGTCAGAGAGGAGGAGAATAGTAGCATTCTTGACATAGCAGACTGCGGCTTTGCTCCTTAACTGGCCAGTTG
This sequence comes from Ceriagrion tenellum, assembly GCA_963169105.1. NCBI lineage: Eukaryota > Metazoa > Arthropoda > Insecta > Odonata > Coenagrionidae > Ceriagrion > Ceriagrion tenellum. The sequence goes on from OY720636.1 coordinate 159,757,104, forward strand.
ACTTTTGGTTGGCTGGATGCTTTTCTGTTTTCTACACAATTTTTTCCATCATGTGAACCTAACTTGAGACCCAGTCACTACACCTGTGTGGCAATTGGAACGTTGTTGTCTATGTCTGCTCACTAGTGTTGACCTAAAGTAACAACTAAACTGCAAAGGTTGTGGTCTAAGATAGAACCTCTCATGTCTGATAGTGGGTGAAGAAAATCCCTGATTTTCGTAGGCTAAATTGTGGGGCATGTGAGGCCGCAGTAGGTATAGTACTCATCACAAGTAAGAAAGTTTGTGTAGAGTGGTATACGTAATTATATTTTTTTAAATAGTCAATTAGCCTTGTATAAACCCTCGAAAATTAATCATGAAGTTTTTTGTCGCTCATCTCTATATGCAATATTATAGCAGATGGTGATGGTTGAGTATATCTCTTTCCTAGTGAGCAAGTAAAATAAACTATTATGTTTGAGAGCTAAATTTGAATATCAAGAAAAGATCCTAAGTAATTCCTGCTCGCATTAGAGCACAAAAACCTCATAATTTGTGCTTGGATTATTTTTTAACGGCCACAGAACAAATCTTCAAAGAACCATGGACTGATAATCCACTCACGCATAATCAAGAGCTTAATGTAAAAAAATGCTCTATTCCTGGAACAGTTCAAGATATTTTGTTGCTGATTTCTTTTCCTGAAACTTTCTTATTACAATGATACCCTCCATTTGTAAATATGTCCTAGTTCTCTAGCTCTAGTCTACCAAATCCTTTTAATTTTATCAAAATTATTATTTTTTAAATATGCCAATCCCAAAAATTTAGGAGTTTTTACTGTTGATTAATAAAATACATTTATACTTTCCCTGAAAAAAACTTCTTCCACTTATAGGTTTTATAAACTGTTGACAATTTTACCATACATCAAACGAGTTTCCATAACACATTTTTACACATCTGTATCATGAAATCAAAATCTTGTCTTATTTGACATGGCATTTTAATTCTTAATAAAGATATGTAACAGGCATAACTATCGAGGTATGTCAAAGCTGCAGAATTAATAACGCAGGTTCTGAAACTGAACAAGTCTTTCATGGCGTGGATGATGAAGATTTTGTAACTGCAGTAGAAGAATTAGATTTCCTGAATCAGTTGGCTGTACAGGTTGGTGTTCATCCTGTTCAGAAACCATGATCAGTGAAATCAAGTTTTAAGCTGTAAGTTGTAAAACTGACGAAACTCTTTGGTGTATCAATTCAATCTGCAGAAGAAACTTAACCATACGAAGCTTGTGCATCTTGACAGGAATGAATGTCAAACATCAAAAAAGCAGTTGAATTGAGTGAATCATACAATGAAATGGTGCAAGACCTAATAATTATTTCAGTTTCCCTCTCAAAGGTACAAATTTTACACCACATCCCATCTGCCACAAAAAACATGGTGGACAAAACAAGAAATGTGAGGTCTGCAAAAGGAGTGTTTGGAAAAGCAGAACCTTTGTATGGTCATCCTGTAAAAGAGGCACTTGTTCAAATTGCACTGTTATTTTATTTGGAACATATTTATCGGACCATTCTTGCTACAGCATCAACAAAAATACACCATCGGTATCACCGATGCCTGGTGCAATTGATGAATGTGAAAAGATACACAAGATGCAGTATTTTATAAATGTTTGCCATGTATGAGAAGGAAAATTCAGTGTTCCACATTGGATGATTAAAATTTTATCTGCTATGACCTAAGCAGGTGGATCCACTCCAGCGAAAAGAGGTCTACCTATGTGTGTACTACACAAACCTTGAAGGTGTGACCTATTGCACCCTGGTTGGACATTTGAAGTGGTTGGCAGTCTGGGATGCAGAGTGGGACTCATTTGTTTGAGGAATGTGGTGACTGCCCTGGGAAGGGAGGACACTCCTAACAAACACTTGGTCTGGGAAACATAGCAGATGACTCTTCTAAAGTTATATATGTAACAGGAGAGGAAAATAAACTCATCAAGGAAACAGTGTCTGTGATACCTTAATTGACAAACTGGGGAAATGCAGGCTGTGAAACCGGTAACATGCCAACATTAGAAGAAGTTTCAATTACAAAACATTGCAGAAGTGAAGGGATGTGTAGAGGCTGAAGAACTATGTTTAGTCCTTCACTGTGATTTTGCTGAGAACTGGTCTTTGGTTCTGTCTCAAGAAGTATTGGGCATCACTGGAGTAAAGACCAAGCTTTAATTTTGACAGAGTCATATTTTCAAAACAAGACTTTAGTTATTGCAGTTATAAGTGATGACACATGATATGCATTGTTGGTAGTATGCAAAATTTATCAAAAGCTGCTATCACAGGCAGAAAAAAATCATAATTTTTGTGTCCCTAGTCATTTCAAATATCATTACCAACTGTTTGAATTGACTAAGTTGCTTGTGCCAATGGAGTGGGTATACAGTGCTACTGGTAATGGGGAGGGGTCTTGCATTGGTGTAGGAGGCCTGTGGAAGCACCAAGCAACAAAACCTAACTTTTCCAGCACAAGCATTGCTGCAATTAAGTATGCGGAGGATTTTTACGAGTGTGGTGAAGTCATACTCATTGACAGCCCTCATCCTGTTGCCTTAAGAGGAATTAAGTCAGTCTTATGGGAGAAGTGTGATCTTGAAGCAAATGGCTCATTTTTCAGGAATCCAGTTTACCAAGTCACCGCTTTAGTTGTGGTCACATTGTTCCATTGCAATTGAAGCTTAAGGGACTAATTTTTGAGTAAAACATCCCCATTAATAGGAACCCTGGTAAATGTATTTGAATAGATTACTTCTATCTGTCAGATCTGATTTTTTTTAAACTGAACAGATCTTGGGAATGTGCTCAACACACAAAAAGCTAAAGAGAGTGGAAATTAAGGCACTTACTAATATGAAACTAAACTTCTTAAGGGTGGTTCCAAGTCTCTAATGTGGGTTGACACAGTTTTTAACCCCATTCCAGTTGAGGTGAAGGTATTGATGACTAGCAGGAATAAGACTTCTACAAGTAGGAGGCCTCAGGCTGATTTCATGAGAGGGGTGTGTGAGGTGTTTTGTCAACCATCATTATCCAATGCAAGGCATCTCAATACCTACAGCACTAATTACAACTTCTTTTCCTTCTCTGGAATCCCTTCCTTATCCAGTTAGTTCATGATTTTCTTCCTAAAATACAAGTCTCCACTGGGCATGCATTCTGTATAAGAAATGGGAGGGGGACTTGAGATGCAATTGTGGTGATGAAATCTATAGATAACTGACGTATGGAAAAAAGATAGAGTTTTTACTCACCAAGCCTTTGATTGAAGTCTAGGGGGTAAGTCTGCAACTTTTGTCAACTGTCGACAAAAGTAAAATGTCACCTGTGTGGCTGAATGGACAATTGTGAGTCTGTAAACAGAATTTTGTATCAAAAGATGGTCACTGCTGAGGTCTTCTCATGGTTTTTAAACTTTTTGGTGCAGTGAGTATTGGCATTTACATTTTCTCATTGTAGAAATGTATATCTAGTGTGAAAGGCAAACCATTAGAACTTTTGATAACCTCTTGAAAACTTTGCTATGAGAGCAGAAAGTATGGGTGCTGTACATATAACACCTACTTGAATTTATTAGATGGTAGAAAATATTGGTGAATTTTGACACCTATGATAAGTACTAAACGTGCGAGTTCTTCTATATGCGGATGATGGTGTTTTGATAGTCAGACAGTCAACAGGGATTACAGAAGCTCCTAGATAAGTTTCGTGAATCAACGGAGAGAATGGAATTGAAGGTAAATGCGTGCAAGACTAAAGTAGTAGTTTTTGATAAGGAGAATGGGGAGAATAACTGTATGATGAGGGTGAATGGTGAAGTAATTTATCAGGTGAATAATTTTGTGTACTTAGGTAAGAAGCATGCGAAAGATGGAAAAATAGATGAGGAGATAAAGAGACGTGCGAATGCTGGAAGGAAAGTGGTAGGTAGCATGTGGAGCATATCAAGGAATGAATGCTTGTCTAAGGAAGCGAAAATCGCCGTGTACAAAAGTGTACTTCTTCCCACTTTGCTATATGGTAGTGAAACATGAGTATGTCAGGATAGACATAAGAGTAGACTAAACGCCGTGGGTATGAGTTATCTGAGGATTGTTTGCGGCAAAAGTAGGGTGGATAGGGTCAGGAATGAGTGGGTCATGAATGAATGTGGATTAAATGCTCCAGTAATGGATGTGTATGAAAGGAGTGTGCTTCGTTGGTTTGGCCATGTTGAGAGAATGGATGAGAGTTGAATAACGAAACAGATATATGAGAGTGAAATGAATGGTGTGAGAGGTAGAGGTAGGCCGAGAAAGTAGTGTTTGAATGTGGTTGAGGAAATTCTTAGAAGGAGGAATATTAGGAGTTTTAAAAACAGGAGCATGTGTATGAAACAGTGTATGGGGGTAAATGAAGCAAAAGAGGTTTGCAAAGATATGTCAGTATGGAGGAAATTATTGTAGCTGAGTTGGTCTACAATTATGTATTAATGAGTGAAACATTTAGACTGTGCTTACCCCGGAAGGGAATGGCGTGATGGGTATGTATGTATGTAAAGTACTACCGCTTAACCTGGTGGAAAAAATGTTCACTATTGATAAAAGTTCAGTGTATAAAGTTTATTAGAGTATTAGTTTGCATTGGGCATACATGGGCCATATACTCCAGAGGTAGTTGGTTTTACTCTAGGCTTGGAAAATTTAATGGTTACTCTCATACAGGACACTTATTTTCTCTGCAAGGAAATTTAAAATATGTCAATATCTCCTGTGCAAAAAAGTTGTATAACCATCAGATGAGCACAGTGGTGACCACCATGTTGTCGAAGAGAATTTTAGAAATACTCGCAGGTTTTCATTTAGCTGCCACAGAGGAAACAATTGGCATTTGCCTACGGTTGACAAAAGTTGCAGTCTTACTCCCCAGAAATGGGTGGAGGCATGACAAGCAATGAAATGAGTGAAACCTTGTGCCATTTTCGTTGGTAATTGGTTCATATTGCAATCCCTCCAGCCATGTTAATATTTGAGAGGAGAGTAAATAATAGGCTCTCGTCAAGTCAACATTTCTTGTTGATGTTATAGAGTCTGGAATAAGTGCAGGAGTCTTTGTCAAATACGTTCAGTGTGTACTAATCCGATCGAAAGTCATGTAACTCAGATCAATAGTGGATGGATATTTTGGACCAGATTGAGAATTTTTCCTTCCTTAACTTTGGATTATGCATATTTCCCATGAAATCTCATAAATTCCTGCTGGATCCTCCTGTATGCATCTATGAGTTCATTATTTTCCTATTTGTCCCAATTTAGTCTGTCAAACTGTAAAAAATTTGTTTCAGCTAATTGAAGATCAGAACAACTCAAAACTGCAACTAAAATTTAGGACGCTGTGCAAAAATCTGCCGTGTATATCCAACCAAGTGATTATATAAGAATTATATATTTTGCAGCAAGCATCAGAGTGTCGTGATAATGTGTATACAGTTCTTGAAAATCATTAAACATGTTGCATGAAAAAGGTTTACATGGGAGATTTGGCTGTATATGTAATTCACTGGAGGGGGCAATGGTCAGATCGAGTAGTCGAAGTAAAGGATTATAAAGTGTGGCTCTTGCAGTAAAAACCAGAGTAATGGACAGCATCACTTATCAGTTGTGTGCTGATTGCAAACTACCCCAAATGGAATGATTACCTAAATGTAACTACTACTTATGGTGTATTATAAGTAAAATTAAAAATTTGAATTAAGTAATGAATACAATTAAAAGTAAGTCAAATGTAATTGTAACAGAAAATCACATTACCCGAAATCTCTCTCTGTCTCTAGAGATTGCACAGTTGGCAAGCTTGAAAATGGCAAAAGTACTTGGATATTACATTTACAAAATTTAAATGAGTGAAAACTCTGTGTCTATGTAAAAAACAATTTTTCAGGACCAAAATTGTTCCAGTTTTAATGTTACTTTTTCCATTTATGAGTTTTTACCAATTGTAGGTCATTCAGATACTCGCCATCTCTTCATTAACGAAGTTAAGCTCATTATGGACTTCTTTCCCCTACCTACCCCACACAAAGCCAGTAGTGTAAGAGGAGAAGCAGAAAATTTAGCTATCACCTAAGGCTTGGTTTCTAGTCACTGCTCTGTACATTAAAGTGTATGATTAGAAGTCATACTCTTTGAGTATTAGGTCTCCCAAAGGCTAATCAATGATTAAAGATGGTTACCTGTGTTGGCTGTACCTTAAAATGCAAGTTCTGGATTTAAACAGTGTGGTGGGAGCGAATTTTTATTGAATTTGATAGATACTTGGCTAATTACATTTTTCATTATTTTATATAATTAAAGAAAAGTCATTGATGGACAGAGCCTTATGTTGCAGTACGCTCATCGGTAACATTCATTTGTCTCAGCACGTACTTATCCTTCTTAGCCAGCTATAGCCAGTACTTGATCACAGTTCCATTGTATTCTCGAACATTTAAGAGTAACATCTGAAGATTATAGTGATGCTTGCATCAAATCATCATATGTTTTTGCTGGTGAAGTTTCCATGGCTCTGTTTTATTGTTTTTTCTCGAGTGTTAATCCATGCGTGGCCCAAAGTGAATGAATATTTACTCCTCTAGCATACGATCCCCTCACTGTGCACCATTTCCAGCTATCATATTTAACAAATCATTCTCCAAAGGTGAAATAGCATATGACTGGAAAATAGCCGTTGCCAAACCAATGTTTAAAAAAGGACACAAACCAGATGCAGGAAACTACCAGCCTATATTGCTTGCATCTCTATTACGCAAGATTCTTGAGCACATCACTGTTTGTAATAACATGACCCTACTTGATAATCAAAACTTAACAGTGAGCACAGCTATTCGAAGAGTAGACCTTGCTAAACCCAGCGTAGACTCTTCCTCCATGACATTCTTAAACCAGGTTAACTGAAAAAAACAAGTCAGTGTGTTAATCCTAGATATCCAGGGAGCCCTTGACAAGGTTCCTCGCGAAAAGATAATATTTAAATCTCTATCGTGTGAGGTAAACAAAAAATAGTGATATGGATGCGTGATTTTGTAACTGATAAAACAGTATCTTTGTTAACTTGGTGGTATGATTCCATAGTCATATTTAATGGTAACTTTTACTGAACCACAAATAACCACGCACAAAAACACGACCTGGGTTTCAATACATAAGTGTCATCATCAGGTGCTGAACAAGTTCGGGAACTCTCTTGTACAGGGTGTTGCAAAAAAACACCGACAACGGAGGTGAGGTAGTACATTGAAGTATGTTGATCATTTTTTTATGAGGTACCAATGTCCGAAAATTATGTAGTAGCACACTGTGAGTAGCTAAGAGTTCCGTTTGAATACTTGACAATACTGCCACAGTTACATCAAGTTCTTAAAATATTCACCTTCCATCTCATCGCAGCGTGTACATCGGCGTTGTAGTGATAGGCACGCACGTTCAAATACGCCTGGCCTCGTTTGAATTATTTCTGCAGCAGCGTGGATTCGGGCTATAAGATCCATACGTGACTCTACTGGGGTCTGATAAACAGACTGCTTCATGTCGCCCCACAAAAAGTAGTCGAGAGGATTAAGATCAGGTGATCTCGGAGGCCATGGGACTGGTCCCCCTCTGCCAATCCATCAACCCGTCATTCTTTCACGTATCATGGGTTCGTACCTGTGAGGTGTTGTCAAGTAATGAGTCTTCAAATCCTTTGAACTATCACGATCTTGAGACATCATTAACTTGTCATAGTGTGAAAACGCATCATTTCTGGACATTGGTACTGAATTAAAAAATGATCAACATATTTCAATGTACTACCTCACCTCTGTTGTCGGTGTTTTTTTGCAACACCCTGTATATTGGGGAAAAGGTGGGAGAAGGGGGAGGTGATGATTTGGGGGGGGGGGATGGAAGAAAGGAGAAAAAGTGGGATGGGGGGGGAGAGAGAGAGGTGGTACGTATCAATGTGCAACTGCTTCAAGGATAGGGGCGAGGAACAAACATTCATTGACAACACACATCTCAGGGTGATGCATATTTCTCAGAATTTCTAATTGCTCAAGGGCATCAAGGTCATGTGAATTGCTATTTCAATGTAGGATATTGGTTTCAGATGCACTGCTATGACCATTACACAATAGATGTTTGATGAAGTTACTTCTATTTTCATTATTGTTTTTAAAAACACTGCAATGTTCTTTGGTCCTAATATTAAAATTTCTTTTGAGTTTGCCCAACGTACACACTGTAGCAGTCATTGCAGTGCAGGGCATGCACACCACTTTTCTTGTTTGGGTCTATGCGATCCTTACACTCAACTAGCAAGTTCTTAAAATTATAATGAGTCTTGAAAGATAGATAAAATTCATCTTTGGGGAAATATTTCACAAGACGGTTAGTGATGGGACCTAAAAATCTGATTGAACACCATTTTTTCTTATCTGTATCTCATTCACCGGAGTAAATGAGTTGCAAGGTGAGGTTCATCTGCTTTTTAAGAATCTATTAATTCTCTCCTTTTCCCCCAATATATAAGAGAGTTCCCAAACTTGTTCCGCACCTGATGATGATACTTATGTAATTGAAACCCGGGTCGTGTTTTGTGTGGATTTTGTAACTGACCATAAACCAGAAGTTCTATGTTTCCGACATGGCTGGAGTTTCCCAAATGGTATTATTTCCCACATGGCTGGAGTGACATCTGGCATTCCGCGAGGAAGTGTCAAGAAAGAGACATTGCCCATGCCAATGTCTCTTCCACAAATATTCATCTTCCTCTGTCCACTTAAATTTTATTGTAGAGCAAGTTATCCAGCTATATCTCAGTCTGAAGTGATCCTTGCTTCAGGTCAATTTAGGTGTATCTTCTGTCCATGTCATATGTTCTCTCCTCTAATGATGATTAGTTTAGTTATGATACAATATTCTCTCATAAGGTCAAGTCACTTTTTCTTGGACATATGCTCTGGGCCTATTAAGATTTTATGAATATGTAGTTGATTATCCTCATTTTGATAATTATTTGGCATTTCTATGACGAGGTTTGCCATTCTCATCACTTGGACTTCATTGCATCTCTTGCTTTTGCAAGTACATAGTGGAAGTCTAGGTATAATGACTCGTACATTCTTATTTAAGATTTTTTAAATTAATTGAAGGTAAAAATGTTTTTGTGATTTTTACTGTCTAATTGCTTTTATATTTTCTTATTTCAGAGTCAAGACGGCCAGGCTGCAATACTGAAAGATTTGTTTAAAGAAATCTGTAAGAAAATAGAGGTAAGGATTCTTTTAGTATTAAAGAAGCTTGTTAAGGACTAAAGACTTATCCTTCTGTAAGGATACTACTTTTTGTGTTTAGTCATGGGGTAGTTGTGCCAAGATGTCTTAAATATTTTTGCTTTGGCTCTTAAAAGGTGAGGGGATGATGTATTATTAAAAATGATGAAAAGATTAGTACATTTTTCGGAAATGATATGTAGCCTTAATTTTGAAGTTTAATTATTACGTTGGTATCTTCTTTGAAAAAATTCAGTCACGATCAGCTTAATTCTTTGCAGTATTGAATATCTGGGAGAAGCTGTGTATTGTTGTGAAAGTTGGCTTTTAAAACCTGAAGCCTCTTAATCCTGAAAGGTTCACATATTCTTTACAATTTTTCCAATAAGCAAGAGGATTACACTCAATTGACAATAAAAATTCCTTCAGATGAATCTCTAATTCATCCTTTGGGAATGTGTTGGGAAATTTCAATCAGAAGAATAATATATTGTGCAAACTCACTGCAGGTTAATTCACTGAAGTTCTATTTTCTATTGAATTTGAAAATTCCAAACTGGGATCCTTTCTTTTAACGGGTTTTTAAGCAAATGTGTAATTTTGGTTTTAGCTTTCTCGACTGATTCAGGGGAAGAAACGACAAAATCTTTAAACATTAGATCCATCAGGGTGGCAACAGCTTAAAAATAACAGTTTTATATGTTTTTGAATCGCTTTCTCAAATTTGCAATAAATGATTGACCAAATGATTTGTTATTACTTGAATCTTTGCCAACCATAATCACTTAGTTTTGCAATCAGACCTCCTATCAGTGGAATGATGTTGGCAATGGATGATCTAGGTCCTTCCTCACCCCTTTCAAGAGTAACACATCTCAACAATTGCAAGACAGGAACACAATTTCCATTAGTTGCCATTCTTGATTAGATTGTATATCACTGATATTTGACATAGGGCCAGTCCTCTGGTCATTTTCTTTTGTTCAACAAACCACTCCAGCCTCAGAAAGGTACCGGAATCAGTTTATGCACTGGCAAATTACTGTTTTCTGGGTATGATTTTGGTAATTTGTTTGCACTCTAGAAATGCTTGAAATGCCCTTCAACTTTCCTCACTTGGGAGTAAACATTGGCGATAGGAGTCTAATTGGCATGTAGACCTGAACTATCATGGTGTCTGTAGGCTCTCCTTCCAGCTCCACCATCAAAATTCTCTCGCTGTACTGCCAGAGTGATTTCACTCTTCTGCCCCATTTTTTCTGCGGTATGATGCTTACAACTGAAATCCTTTGGTCATCTCCCGAATATATCACTTGATATCCTTCACTCCAGAAGTCATCTGCCCCCATCCATTTGATCTCATTGACTCAAGGTATCCAGCATCTCCATCCTCGCATTCCCCAGCTTCCCACACACAATTAAAAATCTCACATTCCATGTCCACATCCTGCATCCGTCCTTTCTGACATATGTGCAGTCACTTCAAAAAGTATCGTGACATACTACGCTTGTGATTCATATAGGTCAGCTGTTGAAGCCCGAAGTATGTTGGCTATCCTGGGTAGTCATTGGTGACTGAGAAACGTCTGGTACACTATGACATATATTCTAAGTCAAGTGGGACTAAACTCCGACAGTGCTATGGACTTCATTGGCGTTGGAAGGCTAACACTGAAATGAATTCACAGCGGGGAGCAAGGGTATTCGCAACTCAGAGGCATCGTAATCATACTGGGCAGTTCTCTTATGAAGAGGAAAGAGCTCCTCTTTGCGAAACCAGCACGACCCAGAGCGCTCTGATGGTGGGTTTGTTGAGAGGCTGGCAGTCGGCGTCCAAAGCGGCTGCCGAGCTAGGAGTCCATCTTCACCTTCCTCACAGATGAGCCTTCTTCACAGATGGCTAAGAAGGGCAAACGAGGATGAAACATCCGAAAGTACGCGCTCGAACTGGGAGGCCCTGCTTTACCTCATGAGACGTGGATGAGTCAGTATTTGCCTCAATTATGGATTCTCCTTTGACGGTTGATGGCATACCAACTCATAAAAGCAATTTAAGACTACGGTGTCGTTAAAAAAACAGTGATTTCACAAAGCAGGCATGCGACACTATTGTCCGGCATGGAAGCCCAAATTGACTGAGGACCAGAGGGCCGCCCGTTTGGATTCTATCACAAAAATATCACCAATGGTCAAGCCTTTCGGGACTTCAACATGTTCAGCGATGAAAAGTTTTTTTCCAGAGTAATGGAGACGGAAAAATTAGCCTTTGGCGTACAAGAAGAACTCGATAACTAAAATCACGGACAATTTTAATCATCTTTTGACTTGTGGATGTTTGACATATGCATTGTCGCGTTTCTTTTTTTTTTAACAATTACGCTATTACTTATTTGTGACTCAATAGCGATATGTGTTCAACAGGTGAGCTGCTGGTAATTAAAGGAGTAAAAACGGTACTTTATTATTTTCAATTCTCCACCTCAAAATCGTTATTATATTGAATTTTTTTTATAAATAATCACAAAAATGGTTTCACAACTTTAGGATACTATACACTGAAACAATAATACTGTCCAATGGCTTAAGTCAATATATCTCATAATTGTCCATTAGGCAATCAAATTAAAATATCAGCCTTTGATGCCCGAAAGGCTCTCTGGTTCGCTGAGCTTAGACGATAGCAGTCCCCATTCTCCTTCATACATAGGTTGGAGCTCGTTTTCCCATGCATTCATCTGTTCTTTGTTTTACCTCCTTGCGACTTCACTTGTATAATCACTCAATCGTTTACTCCATTCAATATTGCCTTTTCACCACATTTCCCTTCTTACTTCCTCCACCAAATACGTCCTCAAGTCTGAGTCAACTCTGTCCTCGCCTCTGAACGAGAGCACACCCATAATTCAGTCCCACTTAACCAGGCACTTTGTCTGGTGGAAAATGGAAAGTGTACCTGCAAATTCTCATTGCTACCAGAGACGACCCTGGATAGCCAATGTACTTCGAGCATTGACAGCTGACCTAGCTAGTCTAGCGTGTCGCGATACTTTTTGAAGTGACTTTACCTCTCCTGGTAGTCCCCACAGGGCAATCCAATTGGAGGACTATTATAGCTCTGGAATATTTTACCGGGAGGAATGCCATCATGTCATACATAGAATAAACACACGGATGCATCTTCCATGGGTGCTAATGTGTTGGTTTACCCATTGCCTCCCACATTGCAGGGCTCAGGTCGATTCCATGAACTTAACTCTTGTCCGAAGTTGTGGCTGATGATGGTAGTTCAATACTCAGGTAATATCAGAGAAGAATGCACTATAATTCACCTATTTCTCTCATTTGACACATTATAGCCTGCAATGCTGATATTTAACGTGTCCTCATCTGCAAAACGAGTTTTGTTGATGCAGTTTTTTGCCATGGTTTGTAAACACAAATACCATTTATCCAGGAGACCAGGCTTGAGGTTCGTAATTTCAAAAATTTTATACTTTAGAAACTTCATATTTCCGAATAGTGCCATGTATTTCGCATAGGCTTTCTTTCGGTACCGACAAGTTTACTTCGTTTACTCAAAACTTCTTATTTTTTTGATTCTTATTACCAAGTTTGTACTGTAATTACTAAGATCAAATAAAAGCTCTTGAGCCTCATTATGGCTAGATATTAAACGCCTTACACATCCAACAGCAGAAAGTGACTTAAATGGTACTTTTCACTAAGGAAAACGAACATTTTGACTTTGAAAAGCAAATTCCCCGGCTAAGTTATAATTTTCCCAGACATTTCCATGTTTTCCAGGTCCATTTCAATGTCCCTGTCTTTTTTACCAGGTTTCCCAGGTCAGTAACGAACGTAAGATTACAATGAAAGATTGATTTTTCAAATATAATGCAATTTGAACTTCCTCCAATCTCATCCCACTCTCCAACATCATCCCTTCTTTTCCTCCTTCTTCTGAATCGTATATATTCTAAAGCAAACTCAGTCCATGTACCTGATGATGTTGCCAGCACCTTCGATCAAGCCTTTTATTTAAATCATCGAACCAGTCAGAAGTAATGCCAAGGTCCACAGGGATACCACAGACCCAGGAATAAGTTTATGGACCAAATGAAGAAGGAAGTATACATCGGAAGAACGACTAGGAAGTGAGAGACCTAGCAATTGACAGGGATGGGTGGAGGACTGCAGTCTACCAATCTTGGGATTGAATGACCAATGATGATGTCTCAAATGATGTTCCTAAGGACTCCAATTAGAAAATATCTTCTGCAAAAATGTGCAATCGTTATCTTCTGAATTTTCAGGAATTAGGAATTTCCAGGAATTTTTTACTTCATTGTTTGAAATTGAAATCCTCGTCTACATATTACACTCCTTCTAAGATAGAGGTACATGTTTAACTTTCTCTTTTTGATGAACATTGTCAGAATTTCAGCGGCTGAAAATAATTAGAATCCAAAATTTATCAAAACCCAAATTCTAATTTCCTTTTTTTATTGAATCTTGAATGAGGAATGTGGAATGACTCCTGTTTTGACAAAATATTGAACCACAGTTTCTTATTGTTTATAATTCATAAATAAATTATTATATTAAAAAACATTCAAATCCATTTTTACATTTTCTGTTTAACTTATGAACCTTTAGTTCTTAGTTTTTCCATAATCTAAAATCTAATGATTTAGCTTTAAAAAGAAATAAAACTAAAGAGAACTGTGTCTTGCAATGGTGGAAGAAAATGGGATAGGAATTGAACTTTGTTTAAAAGTTATTTAAGTTGACTGATTTTTCCAATTACAGGCCTACCATCCAGCGGAATGTGCTTAGCTGTCGTGATTGACCGAACATTCAATATTTACTGAAATGAGGAGGTATTTAATTATGTATCATACTGGTAATTTTTGTTGATTCAGTTCATTGAATACCATTAAGATTATCTTAAAAGAAATTTTACCAATTTGTTTTCATCAATGAAATTATATGGTGATAATATCTCTGCAATCAAAATTATTCTCTTGTTTTATAAAAATAAATTGTTTTTACTTGTTATTTAATGTTTTATTGAAATATTTAGTCATAAATATTTATTTTGTTGCTTAAAAGATAAACTGTATGCAAATGTTGAGTATTTATGTGATGTTCGATTGTATATCTGGCTGCCATCTAACTAGAGAGGAATTTCTGGGATGGAATTTCTACTATCTTACTCGATTGATGCTGGCCCCTGATGAAATGAGCATGATTGTTTTGGGAAGTAGTTTAATGTTGAATTTGATGACCTTCAACTTATTGGGTTGGCTGTGTGAATATGGAATTAATGAGGCAATGGATTTGTGCTTCTTTCAGCCTAAAGTTTGATTGCGGAACTGAGAAAACTGTTCAAGTGCCAAAGTAATCAAGCTTTAGACCACTGAAAGCAGCTTTGATAAACTACCAGAAATGAAAATATAATCAATCAAAAAATATTACTCTCTGAATTTCCATGTGGGCTCTGATCGTTGAAATAGTGCATTAAATCAGTTCAAGTTTGAATTGAATCGATTTTTGGGCACTTGTATACAAATTTTCAGTATTTATGTTCCTTGAATGATAATTGCTGTGGAAAAATGTTTTTGATAGCCTGTGTAAATCTGCTGACTCTTTTGAGAAGCTGTTGAGGGAGCATTAGATATCTTGTGTGTTTGCCATGGCGAATGATAATGTGTTTGAATATTGTTGTGGACAAGTGTCTAGGCTTTGCTGCATTCCAAACAAGTTAATGTATTATCATAATGCAATGGAGAATGGCTGATCATTATCATTCCACTTTGTGTATATACATTCATGAAGTGCTGCAATATGTTGGAGTCAGTTGATTTGTATGTGCTGGATGTGTGGTCTGTTTGAAATGTACACAATGCCAGATTGTTTCTGGAGCATCTAATCCTTGGACATGGTAATGAAGATCATTCTGCTGCATATTATGTGGAATGATTTACTGTGTGGTGTTTTTAAATGGTGTTTCCGCTATCAGAAGTGCTGTGCACTTGCATTTTTTTCTTTTGTACTCTTTTCTTATAAATGGTTGGAATGTTGTTTTATAACTGTTTTATAGTTGTTGGATTTGAAATTTCATAATTATTTGTAAACATGAAGTACAATGTGTGTTTAAATTCACTCTTTATTCACTAAAGTTGATTATTTAAAATAATTCATTTAGTACTCACTAAGTATGTACTCTTGATGATGTTTTCATGTTAGTTTCATTGGCAGTGAAAACTATGCTACCGTCTCTTTTGATATTTTATTGCTTGAATTTTGGACTCTTGTATTATTGTTGATTAACTAACTGCCAATGTCTTTGGCTTCCAGTGAATCAGAATTGAATGATGCTATAAAATTATTCTGTTATCATTAATATAATTTCTCTTTCATTTCATAGCTAAATATTGTGTGATGAATGAAAGAAATAAATATATTCACTAAATAAATGGCTTTTGTGTGGTTGGGTTATCTAGATTTTAGAGAAATATTGAAATGTTTCGTTCTATTTTGTTCCATCAAGGCAAGTGGCTCCCCTTTTTCTGTGTTAAGCAGGGCAGGTTGAAATTGGAAGTTCCAATTTGTGTGGGAGGAGAGTAACAAACCAGAAGGCACAAATAAGAGGCTTCCTCGATTGTAAGCTTGTTTGCATTCGGCTCTTCTAATTTTATAGCTTTACTAGGACTGGGGTTTAATTGCAACTTAGAAGGACCAACACCAGTCATTTTGCTGGATATTCTAAAGTATTTCCTTATTTTTTTGCATTTCCTTAATTAAATATGTACAATTTTGTGATCAGTTTTATTTGAAAACACCGAAGAGTAGTTGTTTCACAAGGATTTGTTTACAATCCTCCTTTAATTTTTTCCTTGGTGTCGCCCTATTTGAAATGTCTTGCGCTCATTATTTTTGTGAGTTGTTTCGAGTTGAATTGGCACTGTTCTTCGTGACTCTTTGAAAGGAGATGCTAACTCCTGTGCTAATTTGAAAGAAAGAAAGAAAGTATTTAATTATCTACCAAAAAAAAATAAGGAACTTCTTGAATTCCTTTTTAATATAAAAATATTCATGTGTCAAAAACTGTTCAGAACATGCATTGCTTGCTGCATCATTGCTTAAGCAAACACAGCATGCATTGCTTAAGCAAAACATCTCCTGCAAAATGTTAGCTACCTAATATAATAAATCGACTTAGACACCTGCAATCTGAAATATATATGAGTAATTAAGTACATGAGAGCGCTGACTATCCGACATTTCAACCGTTGGATTATGGGACTCTGTCTCCAACTTGCATAAATCTTCGAAAAATAATAGCCGCCCTCTTCCTATCCTACATCCCTGGCCACTCCCACCACCCTATGGTCGCAGCGGCCGTGTTAAAACTTGAATTTTAAAAAAATTGCAACATGTCGCTCATACTCGTGGTTTTCCTACAGCAGGTTTGGGGCTGTTCAAGTAGTATGTAAGACGATTTATGCCATTCTTGACCCCACTCCTTCCCCCTATGTAGGACAATGTAAGATTTTCCCAACCCCGCCCCTACCTCTCAGTCTTAAGTGAGAGCACTGTATAAGTGTGTTCTTGGTCTTACGTAAGACGCAGGGGTGCCTATGCTGATGGTGCATTCCCCCCCAAAATCAACAACTCCCCCCACCTCTGGTATATAGATGCTTAACAGGTTATAATTTTATAGCCTGTCCAAGGTAGTATAGAGTAACGCCGAGTGGAGTGGAGGGTTCTGGAAGTTTTTTTATTATTAGCCTCACAAAATGGTTTTTAACACTTTTCTGGCATTAAAAACTTAAATTATCGTACACATTGTCGACCACTCTGATATCCATATTTATAGTGTTAGTTTTGAGGGTTTGGCTACAATAATTTATGACCAAACCCTCAAAAACACTCTAAAAAATAGAAATAAAATCTTTAGCAAACTATTGCGCTTATATGGGGAGCTAATTAAAACTTAATACAATGCTACAAAAAACCGTAAGGGTGTGAGAGTTTTTTTTTACAATAGCATGCTTAAAATAGCAATAAATTGTAAAAATGAGAATTGTTAGGTTCTTACATTTTATTAAAGTTACTGAAGGCTTCTTTCATATTTCAAATTAATGAAAAATATGGGAAATATATTGAATATTGTGCTCCTAAAACTACACAGCTGGATCCCGTATCTAACAAAATAGGCGGTCAACTTACTGCAAAGGCACTATTATGATACTTTATACCACACCTTACAGCTATATACAGCTCTCGCGAAAGCTTATGGCGTTCGGATGTGCAGCATTTGTGTTGTACATGTCATACAAATTCCATATTTTGAAATGCACTCATTCATGGCACAAATGCTATGTCTTCGCTTTCCCCTACGTCCCTTTTCCCTACCCCTTCCACCAAACTTTACCTCTCCATGATGTCGTCTTCTTCGCATCCGAGAGCCGTAAGCTCTCGCAAGAGCTGTTCTAGTGAAATGTGCTTAGAATAAGGACATCTGAATAAACTAAATATTTTAAATTAAGATTTGTCTTTAATTAAATGGAACCCATTTATGTCATTATTTATAACTCTTATTTGCAAATTAGACTGGTAAAAAACTCAAATAATAATAATAAAATAATACAGATAAAATCAGTACTGGTGTTGGTGGTACCATTTTGACTACCCTACCCTTGATGTCCTTTATTCAGTACCTTGTAGTTTTTTTTTTTGCTCCCTTGACAAAGCAATTTTTTCTATAACATCACTGTTATGAACGGATTTTAAAATGTCTTTTTCGGAAGAAAGGAAAAGCATGTTGGCGAGCCAGACATCTCCCATGCTGCTACTCAGCCTGTCTTTTTACAATTCTTAACCTGCTCATAACCCTCTCTGCTGAGCAACTTGTTGCTGCTAATGCCAGACATATCTGGTATAACATCGTTAGGTAAGGAAATCCTGAAATATTAAATAAACACTTAGAGGCCCAATGAATCATTTCTTGACCCATTGATCCAGAAATATTTGTTCTTCTATGTTAGGATATGTACTTGGATCATCAGGCTTGTCATCGCAGGAATCTTGGGTGTCACTTTTGTCATTATTTGGCTGACTCATCACTCAAGCTCAGCGCATCTGATAAATCAATGCTCGGGTAGCAAACTTTGTACAGTTGGATCAATCGTTGACTGGTTTACTTTTTGGAAATTCATATTGATAAAAAATAACACTGTATTTTCCACACTTTTTATTTCACGTCAACCGGTTTCAACGTTTACACGTCATTTTCAAGAGGAGACAAGAGTGAGCAGTTTCTCTGACTTTTATATGTTTGAGAAGTAGGTGGGGTAAGCATACCGAAGGAGGCAGGAGGTGGGGACTTAAGTTTAAACAAGCAATAATGCTGGTAAGGCAATGATTTTGGAAGAGAAATGAGAATAATTGCCTCTCAGATAATTATTATTTTTCAGATAAATATGGAAAGTCGTCTTTAGAATGAACACAACAGGCTGAAGAGGAAAGATTTGTAAGAGCGGTGGGGCGAAACATTGTCGCTGAACCTGTGGGCCCAGTAGTGAGAGAAAATAACGTCTTTCGTCTCCTTTGGTGGCATTTCTTTTTTTAGGAGCGAAGCAAGCGAGTATATTTATGCTAAGATCTAAAGGAGGGGATAAAATCGTAGTGCCACGCAACTGCCGCGATAGGGTTCTGCGTCAGTGTCATGATCATATACCGTCGGGCCATCTGGGCGTACACGAAACCACAAGTAGGGTCAAAAGGGACTATTGGTGGCCATCGTGTGAGAAGGATATGAAGGAGTATGTGTAATGCTGTATTGCCTGTAGTCAGCGAAGCCCTTACGGTAGGTGCAGGCCCCCCCTACAAGCGGTGCCAGCGGCGGAAAACCTTTAGAATTCATTGCCATTGACTTTGAGGGCCCCCTCCCAAAGGCCAATGGGAGAAACCGATATATTTTTCCAACCTTGGACCATTTTACAAGAAACTTGGTGATGGTGCCGTTATCCAACCAAACGGCGGAATCCGTATCCGTCGCATGAGTAAAACGATGTATATTGAAATTTGGAGTGCCGGAAATATTGTTCATGGATCAAGGAACTAACTTAATGTCCGATCTGTTCCGGCAGAGATGTGAGATGTTGAAGGTAAATCAGTAATGGACTTACCCTTTCCATCCAGAATGCAATGGACGATTAGAGAGGGTCCATAAGACTATCGCAAAGATTCTCAGGCACTACGTGAACGAGTGGAACGATGATTGGGAAAAGCAACTCGCATTTGACGGCGTATAACACAAGCAAACACAGGAGCACTGGGTTCACCCCACACGAAATGTTATGTGGACAACACATGAGATCGCCTTTCGAGTGTTTCGTAGCGAGCGACCAGAAGAAGGAACGCGCCGGGGTTACAGGGTTATGAGGGAGGTTGAAAAGTTTATGGAGACAGTGCACGCGCAACGATCAACTATCGGCAAGGAAAAGGCAAGGGTCATCTATCTATCTATCGGCAAGGTCCCAAGGGCCGTGGAAGGGCCCGTATCGCGTGCTGAAGGTAGTTTCAAAATGCAATCTTCTGTTTGAGCTTCCATTTCGCACCCTTTTGTACTATTCACTTTGAAAACTCGGTCCCCACGGCCAGCGCGAGCAACTATGTTTTCCGCTGGGCTCGAACATCGGGTATTGACTATGCCCTCAATGACTTCAACAGGGCCAATTTGAGTTATTCTCACTATTTACGAAGGTCTTCTCATGACATTATTCCACCATCTCTATACGCCCCGCCATCTTCCTCGCTCCCGAGGGAAAGCCACAAAGCAAAGCAATAGTTCCCAGTTCGGTGATTTTAACTCTGAGACCAAAACACCGAGGCAATGCACATTTAAGCGCAGCCCATAGGGGACAAATAATTTCGTTATATTTCGACAGTGAGAAAACTGTGCAGTTAATAGCGGCGGAATTAAACGTAGACCGAGAGACCGTCTGTAAGTGGCTGAAAAGGAATCTTGATGGGGACGATTCATTAGAGACTAATGCGAAAAGCGGACGTCCGAGATGCACCAACAGGCAGCAAGGTGAGAACATGAGTTAGATAATTCGGCACAATCCCTTACCTCTTAATGACCTACATTCTCCCCTCCTCCGAGTACCACCTCGGATTGGACAATGAAAATAGGGAGGCAGGTGGCAATTATCTGGCGAGGTACTTGGCTAGTTTCTTATGAGCAAATTGGTGAGTGCGTAAAAGCTAGAGGTGATACCAAGCCATGTATATCGTATCTTAGGTAAAATATGTCTTTATATTTTAATCACGTCAATTGGCGATTTGTAAACAGGTTTATTTTAACTCTTCTCAACCCGATCTATCCTTGAACTGATAGGGCCAGTATATACTCGTGAGAATGCATGAAAAGAAAGCATTCAACAGATTATCAGTCTACGGACACCTATATTGCTCTCTCTGATGTCAACTACTTGTTTAAAAGTCAGTGACCAGGCTCTCAAATCCATTTTAACCATAAGATTTAGGGAGCTGAGAGTAGATAATGATATACGTGTGCTAAGAAATATGATTCTACTCCGTAGGCGCCGTCTGGTCCATGTGTAAAGCCAATAATTTTACCTATCGATTAACCCATTACGGACCTTTAGTTTTTTAATTCTTTCCAATGTTTTCTCCAAAAGAAAGTTAAGTGAACAGATATCATAGGCTGTGACATTGCTTAGGCAAAGTTTCTAAATAATCTAGACCGCTGTCCAAAAAATAATGAATCAAACACATTTTACATGTATTGGTAGTGCACTAAATCACCAACTCAAACTAATTATTGTAGCAGTTATTTATTTCAACTAGAATAATTTTGATGATCACAAGCAAAGGTCTTCCTTCTTGATGAACACAAGCGAAGGATAGTCGATGACATGAATTTACATTGATACATATTAATTCAGTTGAAATTGACGTAAGTACCAGAATTTTGAATTACAGAGAGAAATTTTCCACAAATCTTCTTCCGGGATAAGTTTGAACATGCCGAATCACTGAAAAGAAGAGTGGAATGTTAGAGCGGCTGTTATTATCCATTATATACGTAGTGTTTTTGGATTTAATTCTGCAAATTTTCATAAATTTTTTGAATCTGATTTCATCTGAGGTTAGAGTATCGAAATTAATTGTGTCACATTGGTGTTGACTCAACCACTGTAAGGTAACAGTAAATAAAGCGAATAGTGTCTTATCAAATATTTTTCCTCATGGTATATACATGCAACGAAAAACTCTTACGGTAAATTTAATTAGAGACCTGGATTCAAAGAATTACAGGGCACCCGGAGATGATGACAGTCATTGAAATCCGAACTGTGATATAAATTGCCCCATGAACTGACCAGTGGAGTGTGAAAGTTATTTTCACAAATTGATATCTATGGACCTCCACAAATTTGAATCGCGTTCTAATTCGAGATAAAAGAACTTGGAGTAGGTATGACTGAATGCATTTGAAGAAAGTGGAAAGTGAGAAATTTGATCAAATACTTACCAGACAATTTAGCCAGTGATTCTCGAATAACCAGAAAGGCAAAATAAACTCCTCCCTGTACTCTTCATCCGCGAAGTCTTGAAAATTTTGAGATTTTGTGATCTGCAGGGACGTACAATGGGGTACAGAGATTTTGCGTAGTGGTATCAGAATGGAGGGGAGGGAAATGGCGAGATGGTGAGGGGTTGGTCGAGGGGTAGCATGATCGATGAAAGAAAGAAACGATGAAGCATGTTTGGGGGAATTGGAATTTGGGGTAGAGGTAGTGCGGGTCAGTATTTGGGAGGATTTGAGTGACGGGGGAGGGGCAGTAGTGGTTGTGGACGATAGAGGAGGAGGGATTGGGGGTGGGGTCGTCATGGGGGACGAGGAAGGGGTGAGTGAACAATTCATTTCAAATGTTTCACCCGGCCTCAACCCTCCAGGTTCTTTCTCGTCCTCTTCCCCTTTCCTCTTCCTGACGCAGCAAACTGCAACGAGAGGAGATCGATTATATGCGTCAGCTATTTTGTGACTGAATCTTTTCATTTGAAACCCAACGGCTAGCGTTGTGATACCTTTCAATTTGCGTACATCCATTAAAACGTATCACTGCAGGGAACATTGATATAATTTTTTTATCGGAGAGGAAGAAAATTCATTTGGGAGATTGGCTTCCGCGAAAATATCTCTTAAATCGAGTCATCTTAATATCCGGCTGGTAACATAGTGGAACTCAAATGCTGATAACACTAGAAATATACTTCTACATAATGAGACAATGAATTCATAATTAGCCGGTACAAAGTCTGATGCTTCTATTATTCAAGAATCAGAGCACTCAATTTTTCATTCGAACGCGACCGACGAGACAAAAGGGACTTGAGGTTCTCGACTCACAAAGATGATAAATGATTACATTATTTCCCACGCCCTGTGAATGACCTAGTCCCAAACAATCTCTCGCTGCATTGCATAGGAGGATTCTGTATTCCATCAAAATCTTACCTGTCCTATCGTATTCTCTAAAGTTAATTTTCGATGAAGTGGATGGGGACCTCGGCCGCCATATGCTGCCAATAATCCTTACATTGGTGGTAATGACGTTTTAAAATTTAAAAGATCGCACATGCATTATTTGACCGTCTACAATCGATTGATTCAATATTCTCGGTAAATTCCTAGAATGATCTCTCTCTCTCTCTCTTTTTACTTCCCTGCCGGAAGTCACATTACCTTAACTTCTGATGAATCGTGGGGAACACCCATACGAAACATGTGCGGGACAGCAGTAAAGAGACTAGGTTTTGTTATGCATATAATAGGATGGTCCTCGGATAAAAAAGTCAAAGAGAGATACTTCTTTCCTCTGGTTAGGCTACACGTCGAATATGCCGTAGCATTTGGGACCCCAGTTAAAAAGATTTAACAAAAAAAGTCAATAAAATACAAAGAAAAGCTGCTCGCTTCGCTAAAAAACTGTCACGAACGAACATTTAATGCGAGATTTTACTCACTCAGCGCGCCCATAGTCAGATCTCCTCTGCTTTTTGGTCACACTTTATATCTTCGTGTCTCCTCCTTTCGCGCCCTTCGTAGCACTTTATCAATTCTATATTTCTTCAAATTCGCCAACACTGTTTATAATCTGATCAAAGAATTTCTCTTCTCGAGATATTTTTTCGATGAACACTTATGCTCAGGACAATTCCCCTATTAGCACCTTCGTTCATGGAAGTGTGAGTGTCCATGGCAACGAATGAAATATATGGTGAAGTCACCATTGTTGTTCAATAAAACCATTAGATTGAAATTGCTGATAATCCATCATTAGGATGACTTTCTAAAACTTTCAAGTGTATATCGTCCTAATTTAAGAAAATCAGGCCTTTTTAAACAATGACTTATAATTTCTTTTTTCCTGGGGCGATTACGACGTGATTTAAACTATCTTGACGAGGGTTTCCAATTTTCGTTCTAGAAAGGCGAATAATGAGGTTTCCATCCTCGCATTAATTTTTTAAGGAAGCTAAAATCTTGAATACCCTTATTTTCCTGTACCACATTCTTCTTTCCTAGTCGTCTATACGGCGTAGGGTGTTTAGTATTAAACACCCTACACCGTAGGGGACGCGAGATATGGAATAGGGGAATAGTAAAACCACGCGCTATTATTTTTTTCAATTTTGATGCTAGTCAGTGAGTGAAGAAAGAGGATTTGTTTTGAAATTGAAATAATATCCAGATTCCGTAGTTTTCTTCAGATGAGAAATATGTTCAATGCTCCATCCGGATGCTTGGCGTCCTTCTGTTGATGAAAGGTTTTCGCCTTTTTTGGAAATTTTCGCTGGAAACCTCCCTAAATGTTTTAATTTTTTATTATACAATACCTGTTTTGTTTTAAATATAATCTAAAATTTGGATTTAGTTATCGAAGTAAATTATTGAAATTAAAGTCATGTTTATGACGAGCGTTTGGGCCATTAAAGCCATATCCGTAGTTTTTTACATAAACCTTAGCTGATGCGATATATCAATGCCCCTTTTTTATTCTTACTCCATTTTTGGATATTTGAAATATTTTCATGATGATTGGCGTTATATTGATATGGAATAATGGAACCGATATAATTTAAAAGTAAAAACCTTCAATCCAAATGCTCTTAGTGCAGGGGTTTGAGACCTTCCCACCGAGAGCTTTTACTAATTCAGTCGCGGTTTCGCATCATATTCATTAGGGAAGTTATTCAATCGTTTTTTTGACTGAAAGATTTAATCATTTGGTTAAGTTTTCTTTGTATTTTTGGCACATTTTGGGTCTTCTAAATAGTGACTCAATGGAAAAATCATGCCACCATTTGCATAGATTACGATGCTATTGATGTAACAAAATAAGGTTAACTTACCATTGGATCACTAAATCGTCTCACGAAATTTGAAAATTTCGATAAATTATTTACAATCGACTTGAGGTAGTGGGTATATTATAGAAATAAACAAACTTTAAATAAAAGTACATAAACTAATATGGAACTGATATAATTGATCAATGTACTATCACTTTCAAAAGTCGGTCCACATGGCAGACGCAGCCGTCTCCGTGCTTTCCCAAAATCGACCGTCGCGTATATCTTATGCGTTCCATGTCTACCGAGAGTCAATTTGACTTGATCGGCTTGTGAAACTGGCGTAACATGACTAATTTGTCCACGCCTAAAGATCCAAACATGATTTCCGAAGTAGAAAATCCTCGTAAACCCCCTCCCACAGTCAAAACAGTCCACCTTCGAAGAAAGACGAGAACCATTACAGGTTTGGCCGGGAGTTCTGAATTACGCGAGAAAGATGGCGGAACATTTTCCGAGTCGTCCTAGGGTCTTCAGGAGGCCGAGATCAGCGCAAATGAGACAAATAGAATTTACAGGTCATTGGGAAAGTAGCAATCTAATATTTTTGAACTCATTATCCTATGGTGAAAAATACGTAAATAAAGATGCCAACGTAAATATTATAACCATTAGCCTTGATATAAGTCCGGTTAACTTCCGTATTCGGTGAACCTATTTCGGCGACGTAGAACATCAAGTCATTTTTCAAAAACAGTGAGTGAAATTTCAATAAATCCTTCACCAACAAGTAGTACCAACACTTGAAAAATCACCACTGACTCGTATCTTAGAAATAGTAAAAAAAGATAAATTGCTTTAGAGGCAAAATTTTGACTTTTTTTAAGGAGCAAGGTCAGGGTTTTCGGAAAAGATTTTAGGGGGGTTTGGAACCCGCACAGTAAACAAAGGTGAATGCGTCATCGGCACAACCTCGTTAACAATTCTATCCCCATACATATTTTGAAATGCCCCAATTTCAAAATTTTCCAAGAAATCCAGTTTAGCACCTTTGTCAATGACATGTAAAATATGAAAATTAAAATCAGATGAATGGTCACAATCCGATAAATGCTTAGCAAACGTAGATTTGTTGTCAGAATACAAAAATGATTTTTTTATGTTCATCTATTCTTACACTAAACCTTCCAGTCTGCCCAATATAAAAACTGTTACAATCATTTGCATTGCATTTTAACATGTAAACTCCACTTTTTTCTTTTTAATTTATGCAATATTTAGAATTTAAAAAACAATTTTCTGGAAGTCGCTGGATTGTAATAACATAATTTGACATTTTCCTTCGTAAACAATCTGCTGAGTTTATAAGACAAATGCCCTAGAAAAGGTATTTTGACCCACTCATTCTTGGAACACAAAATGGGAGAGAGAATTGGTCAATGACATCACCGTCAAGTTTGTGTTGCAGCAAGCAAGATATGCAGAGAATCTCTTATCACTGATCCACTTTTCATGGTAAAACTGCGGAACAGGGGGTACAGTAATAGAATACTCTACGAAACCTGCACCTGCAATTTACGTGGTTGAAGCCCTTACCGACTGCAGGATATACTTTTTCAGAGCTCAATTGTTGACGTTTCAATCAGTGCCAAAATGTCTTTTAGCCGCGCCCGTGGAAAGAAGTTTCTCTTCGAGATTTCTGTTTCACATTTGGCAACAAATTTTGGCATTTTACTTCCGTGTTTATTTAAATAAGTTTGGAAGCTATATGCCCATGGCCACTATGTACCTTCAATCATCATTAAACGGGTCAAGGGCATTCAGCAAACGAGAGCCATAATAGTACTACTTCGGTTCACTAATGTATTGCCCCAGTTGAATTTCCTCTCCGTTGCAGTTGCATAGTCCGAACGTGCGTGTGCAATGGCGAGATATACGCGTTGAATTTTATGGCTTCGTTCGTTTGTAAAATTTGCTGTTCAAGTCTCCTTCCGTGAATCAGCATAGGGTTCGTTTCTTTTGGGAGACATAGCTGAAAGAACGCGTCACAAACTCAAGAGGATCACTTTAACGCAATCAGTCGTCCTTGCCAGTGCCGAGTGAGAGAAATCTTACCGGTTTAGGAAAATGTGTACAGAAGCTAGCTGTGTAAGGTATTGTGAGCTTATAGGACCGTGATGAATGGGCTGTATTCATTTGTAGATGAGTGTGTACTTGTCTTAATTAGTGATGATTTTTGAATGCACGAAATAATCATTAGGTTGCAGCAAACGTGTAAATATTATGTCAGTTTCTCTTTAATGGAGTTTATTGTAACTAGGATTAGTTTGGAGATTGTTTCCGTTCTCGAAAACTCCTGCAAATAAGTTTTGACATGGTCGATAAGGCATCTATTTTTCGACATTTTTGTTAGAGGAAAATTATTTCTCTTCGTTAATTTGAAAGCCACCTCGGGTTACCTCTATCAAAAATCTCGCCAACAGTCACCTTTCCTGGTGTTTCTAGTGTCTTGATCTTAACGTGTATGTTTTTCTCGTAATTTTTACTCATTTCGCTCTTTATTTTCGTTCATCGATGTTACTTCACGCTTTGAATGGTTTTCCAAATGAGTTCAAGGCCAATATCCTAGTGACTTCATGTTGTTCATATCCATTTGACTTCCTCCCAGCCTGAAACCATTTGGCGATATTACAGTTTGCAGCCACATAGCTCGGAGTGGTGGACTGCACTATACTGGTTCCAAACATACGAGGTCATAGAATGAATCTGTTTAACCGCCCTAGAATTTCCACTTCATCCTTGCAGCGAGGCTCGGATTTTCATAATTCCATAACTTCTATTACCACCATGGATATAAACTCTAGAGACTATTTTACAATTCATACGGCGTGCTTAAGTTTGGTATTTATCCACGCTTTTAACGACACTTTAATATATTGTCTTTTAGGACATTGAATTAATAGGAATTTTTATCATTTCAGCGACAAAGATCCTGATGAAGAAATTGATAGTGTTGTGTTAGTGTTGATTGTGGTAGAACTCAGTCCAGCTGGACGGGAAGGAAATCCAGATGAAATTAACAGCGGTGAGTGACATATTTACCTCATTTAATGTTCATAATTGTATCTTTTGCTGTGGGGAAATTGCGTATGCTAAAATAAGGTTTGGATAATGCGTATTATTTGCCGTCGTTTATTAGGGCCGACGACCCCAGATATTACTTATATGCTAGAGCTACCTCACGTCGCCGGGTTACTTTCCACACGGCCGCTATTTTCTAGCAAATCCGTTCTTAGTGACCCGAGGATATATATCAAATAACCCGCATTAGTCGGCAGAAATGTCATTAACCTCCCTAAACTTGGAAATAATGAGCCCAGTTGACACTTTTCGTTAGTGAATTCCTGTTATTTTCTCTGATTTCTCAGAATTGGAGAATATATATTCTCCGAAATTGTGCGTGGTTTTAGAAGTAGGTTTGGCTATTCCTGGATTGGTAGATTGTCGCCATGAATCGCAGGTCGCTGCTAAAAATTCCGATTGGCGGCTATTGCTCCAATAAATGTTAGGGCAGGACTTTTTTTACTACTCGTTAAATAGAAATGCACTTTGTAAATAATCATTGAAATGAAGTGTAGCGCACCTTTTAACGTGCCCAAGGAGCACCGGCACCCTTCCTCTCTAGCTGAGTTTGTGCCTTCTCGTTTCCTCATCAATGGGTATTTACAAGTAAAAGTTTCTGGTTTAAGTTCATGGAAGATGATACATGAAATTCAATGTTGAAATAAAAATTATTGGACTGCAACCACATGAGTGTACATGTCCACTCATGTTGTTTACATGAACAGTGTTAGGGAAAGAACTTAGATTTTCTAGAATATTGTGAGATCGTGAATGTTGTAAAAAATTATTGCAACCTGGATAATGACTTCAAAGTTGACTCACACTCACAGCTGATGCCATTAACATTTTGATGTTATTTACGTCATGTCATGTTCGATATTCGTCTTGCGTCATAGCCTTCCCCTTGTCATCGCGTTTCACGGTCTTTTTTCTCCCCACTCTCCCGCCCTCTTTCCTCGAAATTCTAACATATATAGGCATGACCTTCCTCCCACTCTCCTCTTCCTCCCTTTCAACCAACCCTCTCGTTTTCTTCCATTGCCCTCTCTCCCTCGCCTACCTCGCCTATCTCAGCCATCGCCCTGTGTATATATGGACAATCAAAGAAAGGAATAATACTTTAATATTGGCATTACTTTGTCGAAACCATGGTCGATATTAATAAAACAGTGTGGAAAGTAGATTGCAACATTTTATGTTGTTTGTAATTTACCTGCCGATATGTTGGTTTTATACATCTACGAACTATCTTGTAAGACTCCTCTATGCTGTGTGGCACGGGGTGATTTCACACCTGGCATGCAACACTCATCCCAGCTGAAATGAGAACCTCGCACGGTCGCCTGCAAAAACTGTTAGGATAATAATACGAGGTCGGACCATAGACTAAGACATAGAGTGCTGCTGAGCACCCTGTGTTCGCCGTTATCTATGAAATCTTTAATCCAATAAATTATATGGTGATGTATAATTTTTTTCAGTTTACTGAATTTGCCTTATTTATGGCTATTCGTGTGATGCTACGAAATGTATTCCATTTGTCATCAATGGAATGGTTTTGGCTAACATCACTAAAATTTTTATAAGATTCGTTTATAGGCTTATGCTCACGTTAGCACAAATGCCATAACCATTTGAAAATTCAGCTGAATCGGTACAGCGCTTTTTGAGGAAAAGAGTATAGCGAACATACAGACTTCACTCTTTTTTTATTTGGTGTATATAAGCCACAATAGATGTATCCCGTTCAAAGGTATTGATTAGGTTGCCAAGAAATAATGCTATTGTTGAAATTTGAGAAGTATTTAGAACTTTCGCATAAAAAAGGTGATTTTAAGCAATTTCGAAGCATACGAAAAATTTATCGCAAGAATCAAATTCTACGTCCTCAATAGCCATCCGATAGTGGCAACTTTTAGTGACAGAACTTTTTATGATGCTTTTTTCAAGTCAAAAATATATGCATCTACCTCTACGCTATATTCCCTGGAGACTAACATATCGTGGGCTAACAGTGTCAATTAAGTTTCGCTAGAGATTCCCTATCTGTATCAGTGTTGTGCTTTTATGAGCAAATTCTGCACATGAAGATACCTCATTACTGAGCTTATAATTATATATTGAAGCTCTGTGCTTGAGATAGATTGTTTGGGTTATCGGTATGTAATTCGATGCCCCTCCAATATCACTTTGAAACATAATCGTTACGTTGGTAATTTTTCAGTCCTTGGGTAGGTACTACGTGTTCCCTGATGGATTTTCTAAGTATGGATATTTTACTGATTATTATCTGAAAATAGAGGGCTACTTCTAAAACTAGTGCTCTATACACGTGTGAAGGAATTACTTCTGGACCTGGAAATTTATCTGAACTGAGCTTTTATTACAAATAATGTGTTCCGAGAGCACAATAGGCGGCATCGTTTGCCAGTAATGATTATCTAACGTCATGTATTTTTTTCTGTGAATACTTGCTGTACATACTTTGATAATTTAATATTTAGAAGGATTTATAATAATATGGTTTGTTTTGGTAATCACTTCGCCTTTATCGTTTCTCAGTGTATTTACTGTGGATCTTTAGCCTTAATATTCCCTTACATACGATCAAAATGCATGATTAATCCTGTAACAGTTTAACAATTGCTATCTTTTTATAATCATTGTACGCTATTCCGAAACGCCTCCTTCGTAGTGGATTTAGAAAATTTGTATTTTTCAGTTATTTATTCGCGTTCATTAGAGGACAAATATACTCGGAGTTTTATCATCTTGGCGTGGCATGCTCTCCGTCTCATTGACGATTTTCTCCAATTTTCTCACTTCCGCATCGTACCAGCTTGGTTTTCTGCTCTCTTCTATTACTTTACTTTGTATGCGTTTTCTAACTCCTGAATACGCGATCGAAAGAAAACTTTCCGAGTACTCTCCGCGTCTGACTTTATGATGTCTTCGTCTCTCCCCCCCCGGTATTGAAACTGTACGTCTTGCAAGTCGGGAAGACAATTTTTCGGGAAATTCGGAAAAGCAATAGCGTTTGATCGGATCGAAAAGGGATTTAAAAAAAGTAATGTTTTCTTATTTGTTTAAACTTTACATTGTAAAGTTAAGTTTGCTCGCGGAAAAATTTGCTGTAACTGCCCTAATCACTAATTTCCTCAACAGTGTTAACCATTACCATTTGATGTAGTTAGTTTGTTTCCAATAAATCAATCATATTGTCCCCTCTGTTTGGTGTGGTAGCTATTTGCTATGGTCTCACATATTTGCCAGCGGTGGACTGATGTCGGCGGTTGTGGAATTTGGTGTTTGTCCTCGTCGCTACGGAATTGGGTGAATCGTATATCGGCGAGGGCCCAGCAGAGATTGCGGTCCCAAGCAAAACAGCTGGTTGTCAAACGGGGGAGCCCTGTTACTCCTCCCCCCCCCCCCCCGTAAAATGCGTCGGCTGAACACTATATTGACCTGGGCTGCTGCGGCCCGAATCACACTTAAGACGCTTATACTGCTGAAGGCGCTTATCAGCGTTCCGAAATAGAATGAGCGCCTTTAACGCTTTCTTTTCGGAACGCTCTTGAGCACCCTTGAGCGTACTTAGGATGTTTGTTGTTATTCGCACGCGCGCATGTGCTCTGCGTTCAAAAATATTAACAATTTTCCCGCGCGTTGCTATGGATTCGACATAAGCGCTCTCGGAGCCCTACCTCAAACCTGTGAGCGTTCTGAGCGAGGAGTTCATGACGTCATATGGTAATGAGTCCCCGCCCCCATGCGCTTTGAGCGCGATTCGGAACGACTGTAAGCTGGCTGTCAGCGCCAAAAGCTCAATTCGGACCGCAGCCGTGGGCAGAGGAAGTGGGGGAGCATTGGGGTTGTTGCCGCGCCGGTGGATGGCTGATCACTTGGAGATTCGCAATGACGTCGCTTCGGCTCCGCTCTACCAGATCACGTAAGCTTGGGTTCCTTTCCCTCCCGTGTTTCCTTCTTATATCTCCCCTACCTTAATTCTTTCCTTGCCTACCCTTCACCGGGTTTTCCTTCCGAGCGCCGTTGCCTGTTTATTTTTATTCATCCTTGTTGGTTTGATATTGTTATTTTCCATACGCGGAGTTTTTACTTTGTGGCGATACGCCACTACACCTGCCGAGTTGGCCCAGCGGATCCGCGCTCGCCTCGCAAGCGGGCGGACCGTTGTTCGAGCCTCAGTGCCGGCGAATATTTTTCTGTCTCTGGTTTTTTCTGGGACATTTCTCGAATATTCTCTGGAGCTCTGGATTGGCGATCTCGACAATTCCATGCTTGCACATAAGCCGCTTCTCTTGGCTGTAGTATTGGGAAGTAGCATTTGAGTACTGGAGGTAGTTCTCGTGTACTAAGTACCCATTTACTAAGCACTCGTGTACTCAGTACTCATAACTAGTACTCGTGTACTAGAGGTATTACTAACAACTAGTATTGGTGGACAGAGCCGCTGAGAGCTCAGCTGGGCCCAGGGGCAAGTCCATTGTGGTGCTGGTTTGCGGGCCCCCTGCTTAAACGCCAACAATCACTGTGGCATGGGCCCTTCCTGGCCCGGGCCCCAGGTATTTTGCCCATTCACGGCAGTCTGTGCTCGGAATAATCCAATAAATGGTCTATCCTCAATGAAGAAACTTCTTCTCTTCATTCCGCACTGCCTACGCTACAACTTCTTACTGCCACCATCCATACCCACCACCCTTAGGGGTTCGTTCAAAATAATGCCCCACTTTTAGGGCTTTTAAGTTTGTCTGTAGTTGCTGTGTTCCACAGTCACATGGTTATAAAATATAATAAATATCACAATTCTTATTTGCATTTACCAGAATTCACAATAATCTTTAAAAAGAGTACTTTGAAGCACAGATTTCATGCCAGTTTATAGAAATTCCTGTTTTCTAATTTGAGGTTAATGATGGTTTATTTAGGCTAAAAATATTGATGAAGCATTTTCCTCTCCAGTGATCATATATCTTTCACACCCAACCAATAGCCGATGTCAATGCACTCTCCTATCTTGCAAATGCTCATTTACGTGTTCCTTTATTGCCTTGCTTTTTACCACAAATTGTAAAATTTGGGAGCATTTAAACCATGAGATTATAGCTAATTATGGTAAAGTATTCATGCATTATCCATCAACCAGTTGGTATGTGTAAAGCCTCATTTTCCAGCTTCTGGTGTCACACTAGAAATTTTTCTATTTGAAATTTCCTTAATTTTATTCTTGTCGTCAATTGCATATGCCTCTACTTTCCATGATTCTTTCACCAGAATGGTTTTCGTTTTGTAAACTTTCTTCCTCAGATATAGATTCTCTACATTTATATCCCTGGGTTAAGTTTTTCTCTGAGTTTGTAACGTCTCAGTTTTTCTTGTATATTTTGCTTTGTTTACCCTTCAGTATGGTCACCTATTTCGCATGTGAGCAGTGCAAGATTTACGTATAAGCTACACAAGCAAATAATTGTTAATATACCTAAAAGTGCTAGGGCGGTCATTTTGACCGGTATTATAAATTTTCAGCTTGTTATTTTGGTTCTTTCAACTAAGATGTCTTTCTGATATAATGAGTAGCAGTCACGTTAACGGATTGAATTCACAGCTAATTTTCTACATGCTTCCATTGAATTTTCTTTTTTTTTTAAATTATAATGCAATTACGTTTCAAAATTATTGCATAGACTTTCTCCGAATTGTCACAAGAAAAACACATCAAACCACTTGGAAATAGGTTCAGAATTCTGTTTTATTCTAAGAGATGCGAGATGTGCTCTTTTCCACCACACACTTTGTCCCATTTTTTATCCATACATGGTCAGTCAAGCTTTAAATGCGCATTGGGTCGGAGCAAAACCTCGATGCTCTAACATGTGCCAGCAATGCAGTCTTACTTCGGAAAAAATTGTGCAAATTTTGCAAGACTAATCAGAAAACGATACTGGTATTAAGGTTGGTACCAAACCCAGTGCATTCTGATTCCGATGATGGAATTACTTTCTTCTCTGACACTCTCAAGTGACATTGCTGAAAGTGGGAGCGGTAGTTGAGACGACTATGTCTCGACACAAGCGTCTCTGCAATATCATCTGATGAAAGCACCCTTTCCTGACTCTGGAGAGTTATCTTTTGATATAACTATGATCATGTATATTAGAATGAGGGTGTAAGCACATGACAATCATTCGCCGTCATTCTTTTCCTAATTTTGGGTAGTTTTTGCATACATTTCCTCACTTGTCCTTAGGCATCGGTCATGATGGTGCTCAGGGAGTGAGGTTTGGTAGAGGGGGAAGAAGACGAGGGGGAAGAGGACAAACGAGAGGTCAGGGAAGAGAAAGTGCAATGGACTGCAGAGTGAGACCGCTGCTGATGCAATTTAAGGGAATCTCCAACTACACAGTGATGTTGCCCTCGAAAATGCTTCCGGTGAGGGTTGCCTCCCTCCAAGAAGCACAGAACGGGAAGGGGGAAGGTAAGATCGAGGGCATGAAAAAAAGTATGTCAAAGGCTAAGTTGTACGATTCCACAGTCCTGAAACATTAATATATTACAATGACAATATACCAAGGTAGAAAAAACAAAAATGTATGGATTTTGAGTACCATGCATCCCTGCGTTGAATTGGATAGTAAAGGAAAAAGATTACCAGAGTCAATCAGTTTCTACAACTCCACAAAGTATGGAGTAGATATACTGTACCAAATGGCAAGGAAATACAACACCCGTGCTGAATCTTGCCGATAGCCTGTTCAAGATTTATATAATATCCGAGAATATTAATTTATGGGTGATATACAAAGAGGTTCCTTCACTAAATATCAGCCATCATAAAATCATTTTGATGCCAACTGAAGAACTATGTAGTGAGTATGTATATCAAGTCACAGCCAGGGCCAGCACCTTCCGTTTCAGGTACCCAAATTAGAAAAAGAAATCAGTGTCAGGTAAAAGCATGTAAAGGGAGTAAAACTATGGTACAATATTCAAGATGCCAAAAATATACTTGAGGAAAATGCGCAGCAAGAAGTGAAAAACTTATTCCATGTGCTATGTGTCATGAAAAATAAAGTCTGGGACAGTAAAACTGATAGCAATATACATGGTTAAATGCTGTTACTTACATTACATCACTGCTCCCTGATTGTAAATAACTTACTTCTATTTACTCTGCAAAATGTTTATATACTAAACTACCATCATCTATAATTGTATACTGCTCAATTGGTGGTACATCTGTGTATCCCAAAGTTTGTGTTAAAGTTAAAAAACTAAATTGTTTATAAATCTTATTCATTACTTCGAAATAATGTAAATTTGAGTTAAAAATAAAGTGATCTCACTTCAAAATAGAATATCTGTGTGAAATTATCCATACACACCACCCAAACACAATAAAACACCCACCGGTCAAAATGACCGCTGCTGGTGCTTATAGGTATGGGGAGAATACGGCGCTTCTGGTGTTAAATCCATCTAGGTGTTAAACACCCTGGCAATCATATTCAAGGGTTTAGGCCATGTTCAAGAGAGAGTGAATATGTTCCAATGAACATGCTGTATGAAATGCTTTTAAAACCCTCTCCGTACCATTTACGCTGAGTCAGTCTCCGTGAGGGAAAGTTACCAAATTATTTTATGGTGGTGCTTATTTCATAAAATATTTTATTACTGAATTATGGTGGACATAGTGCCAAGATTCACTATACATACTAGGTCTGCACTTACCTAGATAGATGTAGCTTGCTCATATATTTTCTGGTATGGTCATTTTATCATAATTTAAAGTCTTGTTTGTAAGCTAATTATGCGCAATACATAACACTGACTTCATTTGCAATGAAATTATTTTTAAACAATGCTCAATTAAAGGGAATTCACTTCAAAATTGTATATTTAGGGACCTTTTTTTTCCTTTTGCCTGTTTAATTAATGATGCATTTTATCTAATTATGTATGAAGGTGGTCACTCCTTAAAAAAATTGATCTTCAACTCTCTGTTAAAATGAACCAACTCATCAGTGCTCAAGTTTTGAGTCTAAGTGTGAAAATTTGTATATGCATTTTTTCTGCTCTTGGGTATTCATGTGTTTCATGTCACTGTAGAAGGAATTTCAAAGTATAATACACCTAGGAATTCACAGAGACAGGAGTGCCCTCTAAAGGGTGTCATGTCACAAAGCCTGTCACAGAGATGAGAAAATTTGGGGAGAGAAAACCTTGGGTGTTAAGGAATTTGTGGGGGTGGAGATTTAAAAAAATTGTGTGTATCTGTATATGTGGAGTGAATTTGTGAGCCAGTCAGAGGGCATGTTGCATAGAAATATCCTCTGTATCCTCTGGGAGAAAATATAAGGTCACAGAATTGAATGTCTATTCATTTATTCTGGTTGTGTTGGTTTGAGCAGAAAATGTCTTATTAAAATTAGGAAAATAATCTTTGTTAAAAAAGGAAGGTTTACAAATGCAAACCCTATAACCATTAAGATTTTGTGTGGTGTTTGTTTGGAGTGTTGCAGTGAATCAGATATACATATGTCCATTTTGTACACTGGGTCTTACTATATCTTCTAATCAGAGTGTCAAACTGTATTTGTGGTATTTTCCTGGAATTGTGGAATCATTCACATAAATGTAACATTTGAGAGCACTTGGAACCCTGTCCGTTAAGATATAATTTGTAAAATAAGTAAAATATGAAGGAATGTTGTTTGCTACACTTAAAACTGCTGGGTGTATCCCACTGAGGTAGCACAGCTGAGGGAGGACTTAGTAACTTGAGATTACTTGTAAATGGCTCAAGTTATTACACCCCCACCACACACCACTATGACGACTTCCAGGGTAGTGTATTGATGTATTTTTTAATGGCAATATTGGCTTGTTTTTGATTTCTCCCAAAATACTTGAAAGACAGAATTGCTAGGGTTTATTACCCCAAAACCCCCTTTTTTGATAGGCAATAAAACTGAAAGTACCTACTTCTGATGCCCCTCTTTATTATGTGCATAAAATTTTTGACAGTTTTTATGTAAAGAAAATCTCACTGCAGCAATTGATATGTTTGCTATGGCTTTTTTATGATATTTTTTAATGGCCTCTGTCTGTGAGTGATTATCTCATAATTTAACCATTAAAATAGATTTCCAAACATTGCATTTAACAAATGATGGGGTACGAAGTCCCTCGCACGGGTGCATATACACCAGAGTTGAAATTCGCTATGAAAAAATCATTTGACTTGACCCGGATTCAAACCCAGATCTCCCAATTGCTGGTCAGGTGTGTTAGCCAGTTACACCACCAAGCCATCTTGAGGGCCACCAAGCCATCTTGTAGGCATCACCAGCACATTTAGTTCGCATAAACCCCCCTTGAAATTCGCCTTGAGGGAAGAAGGCTTGGTGGTGTAACTGGATAACACACCTGACCGGCAATTGGGAGATTCGGCTTTGAATCCTGGTCAAGTCAAATGATTTTTTCATAGCGAATTTCAACTCTGGTGCATTAAAATAGACTTATTCCTTGGATATTTATCCTTCAAATGTTTCTACTGAAATCTAAGTTCGGTCGGATTGGCTCCTATGCTATACTACAGGAAGAAACCACCATTAAGGTTTTTAGAACATATCACAATTGACTTTAATGTTAAACACATTAGTTTTCATGCGTTTGCATGCATAGTTTCAGTGATATCAGTCTCACGTTGCTTAGTGTAGTCATTGCCAATATATTTTTAAAACCTAGTCCATATTTATTTATGCCGAACAAATCTTTTCTTTGGACTTTGACAAACCTCAACGTGAGCAGTCTTTTCAGTAAACCATCTTCTGTTCCATTTTTGGTTCACTTGTGTGAATAAATACTTCAATTTCACTCATAAAATAATTATCATCAACCACAATGCAATGCAGTTAATTTCTGGGAATGTGGTATCTCACATCACCCACAACAATGGCTTAGTTGACCCAAGTCTTAGTTAACAAATATGCCTACAAAACTGCACACCCATGGAGACACATTATAATTTTTGTATGGCAGTCAATTCTTTGGCACTCAAACAGTCACATTTTCTTCGTTTTAGGAGTTGTCACACTATGACATTTGCATAGTGCACTTTTGCACCTCAGTCAACCAAACTATTCTTATTTAAAACACACAACAAGTTCCAAAATTCAACATTCTATTATGTCGCCACATTGGCTAGCTCCCATCTATCACTCAGATAGAACAAGACGGCCATTAGGATAATAGTTGTGTCCAGGCGACTCCTGTTGGTTTTTCCAGACATGCTGTCCTGTGCAGGAGCTGCAACTCTGTTGTTAGCTCTGACAATTTGTGATTTCCATCGAACTGAATAATCAGGTGGGGAATCAGAGAGTGAAGAGAGCCTGGAATGAAATGAGAATATTTAAAGGTCAGTAAGCAGGATGTACAAGGGGTCAATTAGAATGGATAGCTTTTAAAATTTTTTTCTATGATCATTCCTTTGAGTTCTCCTCAAGAAGAGAAGTCCAGTAGTTCTTATATTTCAACAATTTAGCATGGAAGATCCACTACAGCCTTATGTAACTCAAAAGGAAATCAAATGGCTTCAATGTATTCCCTGTTTTGTTTCTACAGATACTGGACTTCATTTTTTTCTATGAGACCCTGATAAAAGTGGTTGAGTAATTTTATTGCTGTAATAAATTTTTAACTACTTTTGCAGTGTGATGACTGGATATTAGGAAATTTTAATGTAAGCAATCCAAGTGCTGTCCTCTTTATTAACGCTAGAACTACCATTACCCTTCCCATAGGTTAAATTTCTGCTGAGAGTTTTTTTGGAAGTTTTTTATGGGTTTCCTGTACTATGTCCTTTCATCACTGTTTGTATTACATACCACTATGGTGTGAAAGTATAATTATAAATGTGGCAAAGAAAGTGAGAAATGGTGTTGCATAATTCAAAGAGAGCATTGCAAATTCTTCTCCTAAAATTTCTTTTGAAGCATTTGAATAATTTTCAATGAATAATGACAGCCTAGACAGAATTGATGGAGAATGAAAGGAAGGAATTGAGAGTAGAATAAATGACCTCTATGACAGTGAATAAAATGATACTGTTCTTCAAGCTTTCTACTTCAACACATTGGAGACGGTGCCCAAGTGTGGCTTCGGGCAGCATCTGTTCTCACGTGGACGGCGCCCGAGCCAGACTCGTTTGTCCTGTATAATACGCAGTAAGACCTATCCGAGTTACACTCGGCCGTCGGCTGTTTGAACTTACTTCTAGACATCTTTCAAAGCCATCTGTATTAGGTGCTGCCATCTCAAGATTTTTTTCTTTACTTTTTGGACTTATGTTGAGAGTGAGTTGCAGAATAGATATGTATAACGTTTATAAAAACCCCTAAATTTGGCAGTCCACATGTCTTAGGACCCCCGAAAATGACCAGTCTCCAAAGAGTTAATTTTATCATGAATAATTGAGAAAACAAGATCTAAATAAAATGATTGAAAAGAGGCAGTCTGGTGACTGAAATGTAGAAGTTGGCATTTGAGCAGTATTCCCACATATGCCTTTTGCGGAATCAATTATACTTGTGAGTGATCTGGTGAAGTCATCTT
Source organism: Ceriagrion tenellum (assembly GCA_963169105.1). NCBI lineage: Eukaryota > Metazoa > Arthropoda > Insecta > Odonata > Coenagrionidae > Ceriagrion > Ceriagrion tenellum. Next base: position 159,796,596 of record OY720636.1, read on the forward strand.
TGGAAAAGAGCAATAATGGAAATTAATTTGAAATAGGTTTGCTGAACTCTCTTCAGAATATCTGAAGTTCCCTCATGTTCAGATCTTGTGTGTTCAGCACTGTATATTTATTAGAAATTTCATTTAAGTTGAAGGCAGAATGAGAAAAATCCATTAGGTATATCAATAGTATGTCATTCTTTCACTTATTCTCTACATGCCCTAAAATCTTTTAACTTAGACCCCCCCAAAACTGAGGATGATTCTGAATTTAGGAAAGCATTTGCATCACAGTGAATAAGTAAGTGCCATTGTCCTTGTGTCGACCATAGGATGCCAAATTCAGATTGAAATCAGATACTGACCCCCTGCAACTTCATCCATGACACTGACATGACTCATTGCTGATCATCATTGACTTATGACCTCTGAATCCAAAGTGAAAATATTCTTATCACCTTGATATTAAAAATATTCACATCAGAATGTACTTTGATTCAACCTGGTGTGAGCGATTTACCATAATACATAATCATTCTTTCCAAATATATCCAAGAGAAATGAATAATTAACACAATTCTTTTGGGTCAATGCTCATTTACCTGAGGAACACATTACTCTGCTTCCATGGGAGTTTGAATACCTTTCTTCTTTGTCTTGGACAAAATGTATACAGAACTTGACCAACTCTATCATCAGTAGTTCTATCCAGCTCTTCTTGTACAGTGTTGTCACGATACTGGAGTAATGTAATGTTCCATATGTTACAAGGCTCTGAAAAATCAATGAAATGTTGAAGAAGTATGATTTTTATTTTATGACTTAACAGTATCCTATTCTAAAAAATTTTAACTTACTGTTATCAGTAGTTGAAATCTCCACGGTAAGCTGCCTCTCAATTTGAGAATGAAGCAACCATGTACAAGACTCGTGGTAATAATTTCTTGGTGCAGGAGGTAATGCTTTAATCCTATTTCTTGATTCAATAACACCTATTTTTTGAGGGAATTTGATTTTAGAGAGGCTTATATGTCTTCTTCAAAGTTTTTATGCTGATCACTTGGTAATACACATATCACATATACATTGATGAAATTCTTAGACTATATAGAATATCTGTTTTTAATTAGGAATAATGTGTTGTAATAGGCATTCATGCACTATAATATGGCTTTGGCAGATAAAAGATTTTTACCTGAATTTTCAGTTTTAACTCTATCACCACATGAATTTTCATCTTCAAACTTGTAACTAGCCTTGAATCCAAAGCCTCTTGTTGCCCAGCTGTAATGTGCCACTCGGTACTCCACTATGAGACTCGTTGTACTTTTCACAGCCAATGGCAAGGCATCCTTGAAGAAAAAATATAATATATTTCTATGAACTATTTTTCATTAATCAATTGTATGTGAACACTTATTATCCTATTCTTGATTTTGAAATTTTCATATATAAAGGAATCATTTATTTTCAGTATTGCCTTTAATGAGGATCATACTGATTGAATTTATTGAATAGAGTATTATTGCCTCCCTGCTATGTCTTATCTACGTCTTCATCTACATACTACCTCGCGAGCTGCCGCATGGGTATGTGGCAGGGGGTGGTAGGTCACCAGCTGTGTAAAGATGTAAAAGTTTTGAAGGTGAAATGGTGACATGTACTATGGGAGTGTATTGAGAGAAGCTCAGTTTTTATTGTGGTCGCTTATTGTGCACGGAAAGAACGAGTTTTTATACCTCTCTGTTCGGCAGAGTATCTCTCTAATTTTAACACATCTGTCAGACTTAGAGATGTAGTGAGGAGTCATGATAATATTCTCTGTGTTGCTCTGAAAAATATCAGTTCTGGATTTATCAAGCAACCTAAGCCTAGCATGCAGCCTCTTAGTCTCTATGGATTCCCACCTTTATCCCTCTTAAAGTTGTGTAACACTATATATTCGTTCATCGCAGTTTTTAATGAAGCGTGCTGCTTTTCTTTGTATTTTGTTAATTTTTTTGGTTAAATCTTTATGACTAGGGTCCCAAATGCTCACAGCGTATTTGAGGTGTGGCCTAACCAGAGCGAAGTAGCATCTCTCTTTTACTTTTTCATCCAAGGACCTTCCTATTATACGCTTAACAAAACCTAGTTTCTTTATTGCTGTGCCGCATATGTTTTGTATGTATGTTCCCCACAATGTATCTGAAGATCTGATCTTATGATTGGAAGAACTGGATTGCTTGCACAATGGCAGCTCGTTTTTTTTATGCTCTGATTCTAGGGTGTTCACATCTCATGTGTTTCCTCTGATTATCATCTTGGTTCCCTCTCTGCAGTTAAGTGTCATCAGGACTTTTCTATCTAACTCCCCATGAGTGACATTTCCAACAGCCTGGACATAAAATGATAGTAGTTCTTTGGTGTATATTTTCAGTAGACTACATAATATTTTATCCAAATGAAATAGAAATCCTCGCTAGCTACTCTGATGAAATGCATCAAATACCATATCAGAGCTGAAAAGCAAAATGAATTAATTTAATAAGGTAATTTTTTGACATAAATGTTCCTAATTAGATTGAAATTTGTTGAGACAGGTCTTATGGGTTCCCTTCTCTGTGTGTCTATCCTGGTGGACAACTTGTTTCATAGGTGGTCAACTCTACTTCTTCAGGTCCTAAGTATTCATTGCCAATTTTGGTTGTTATGTACCGTAATGACTCCTTTTTAATTGACTTTGGTTATTATCAGTTTCAGATTTTGTTGATTTTTTCCATCCAAAATTCGTCTTTTTTTTTTTTTTATTGCCTCACATTTTGTCCACGTGTTCACTTGACCTCTCTCCTAATTTGGGGAAACCCCTCATGTTCTCTGCTCAGTGTGGCATTGCTTCTCATTGTGTGAGCATCACCCCACATCTAGCGACACAATTCCATTGCTATCCAATGTTTTTGTGATTTTGTATTGTTTGTGAGTTGAGATGGGCTATTCTGAAAATTACTGTGGTAGTTTTTGTAGTTTACCAAAGTATTTGACGTAATAGGTATACTACAGCCCCTAAAAATTACCACAACTTTCGGTAATATGCGCCTCATTCTCAGATATTTTTCATACCGATATATTCCAAACACATTACTTTAAGCCAAGTCTATATATATATATTTCATACAATCTTATTGCAAGTTAAGGCATGTATAACTCAATTTGTTTTATAAGTTTTCTTTATTTCTTATATATTGATGTGGAAATTAATTATTTAATCAATACATTAATGTAGCAATAGCAATGATTTAAATGCTGTTTACCCCTTGCCACTGCTACTTGCTTTCTTAGTATATCCTAAAATACCTATTAATCCCAGAAAACTAAAAATTTCTGGAAAGTTATGGTATTTTTCAAAATTACTGTAATTTATGATGATAATTTACCTCAAATAAAATTTACCTGAAATAAATCAAATTACAGAAATTTACTCATATCTAATTATGCATGCTAATCCTACAATTATATGTAAGTGATAAATGCATATACACAGCATTTGGTGCAATGTGTTTATCTTACATTTTTCAGTCACAAAAGTTTAAAGCGCATGTAAGACACTATCAAATATTCTAGAATCTCATTTCTTCTGTTAATAATTTTCCTTTTTAATAAATTAACCCTCAAAAAAAGGCAAAGAAATTAGTTTCTGAATACAAAGATTACATTGAGGCTGAAGGATTCATCCCCTACAATCTTCAACTGTGATGCAAATGGCCTCTCTGGAAGAAAATGCCAAGGAGGATATTAAATATACTGCAGGAAAAGGCAAAGCAGGACATAAGTCTATGAAACATAGGCTAGATCTTATTGTTTTAATGTTAAAGACAATGTTTTTATCTAAGAAATGTTTGGTATGTATTTTGGAGTGTTTAGAGCAGGTGAATTGGATTTAAAATTATTCATATGGAAGTAATAGCCTCAGCTTTTGTAGGTTTTGGATTTTGCCTATTGCTTTTCGATGGATTATCAACATAAACTGAGGTATCACTGGATTTGAATCTCTCATTCTGGTACCAAATTCTGTTGGTGTGCTTTTCGCTTGATTATGTCGAAAATGTATTTCAAGGCACTCAAGAGGATTTAACCATCTTCTCTCTTGAAGTGTTTTTGAATTTTAATTTAGCTCATTAGCCTGTCTATTAATTTTTGATCTATAAAATTAACCCAGAAAACTTCATAATAGAAGACATACATTCCTCAAATCCTGGTGAATGTCTTGGAGACATATATTCCTCGAATCATGGGAAAAATTGCACCAACTAAATTCAGCAACAGATTAAGTAAGACCGATATAAGGTGACTAAAAGTGGTATTGACTATTTCAAGCATGAAGAATCAGAGTTGAATGCCTGCAAAACATGTCTTCCTTCAGGATCCTTGGGATTCACTCTTGAGAAAGAACCCTGGAGATCAGTCTCATCCATCCCGCTCTGTGTAAGCTGTAATTCCAAATTAATTTTGTTAATTAGCTAGAAGGAAAGCAGTAGGTAGCCTGTGGAGTATATCAAGGAATGAGTGCCTGTCTAAGGAAGCGAAAATCACAGAGTACAAAAGTGTACTTCTCCTCACTTTGTTGTATGGTAGCGAAACATGGGTATGTCATGATAGATATAAGAGTAGACTAAACGCTGTGGGTATGAGTTATCTGAAGTGTGTTTGCAGCAAAAGTAGGTTGGATAGGGTCAGGAATGAGTGGGTAATAAATGAATGTGGGTTAGGTGCTCTAGTAATGGGCATATATGAAAGGAGTGTGCTTCGTTGGTTTGGCAATGTTGGGAGAATGGATGAGAGTAGAATAACGAAACAGATATATGAGAGTGAATTGAATGGTATGAGAGGTAGAGGTAGGCCAAGAAAGTTGTGGTTGAATGTAGTTGAGGAAATTCTTCGGAGGAGGAATATTAGGAGTCTTAAAAACAATAGGGCATTTGAAGCAGTGTATGGGGGTAAATGAGGCAAAAGTGGTTTGTAAGGATAGGTCAGTATGGAGGAAAATATTGAAGCAGAGTTAGGTGTACAAATATGTATTTCTGAGTGAAACTTAGTGATTCTGCCTACCCTGGAAGGGAACGGCATGACTGGTATGTATGTATGTATGTAATTAGTTGAGTGTTTAACCCTGAAACATTGACCATAACATTAAGTCTCCCTAGCTGTACTCTGTCATGCATGATCCATGGGTGATTTATATGATTTTCCCTCTAGAGAAACTGAGACGGATTAAAGTGACAAATGGTTTGAGCAAAACTTGATGAGATGGTTGCTGTCATTTTGAAGAACAATGTTTTACCTTTTGCTTCTCATGTATTTATTGTTGTAGCCTTTGTATCTGAGATACAAGAATCTTTTGTGTTGAGGGGTTGAGTTTGATTTCATTAATAGGCAGGATTTTTCAATGCTAGTATTATAGATACATACCTGAAAGTCTCCACAGAGACAAGAAACATGACGTCTTGACCCATCAGCCGTAAGTATGAGCAAGTAGTCCATTTGAGACAGAGGTATCAGGTTAGGTAAGCAAGAGCATCCTCCGCCCAGGTCTTCATCGAGGACACCTCCTGCACTGTTAGACTTCTGACATCGTGTTGAACAGTGAGGGTCCCTGCTCAACCTCATGGCTGAATCCACCTTGAAAGAAGGAATTTTCAAAACCATCTTTAATATGTACCTGGAATTGAAATATGCGTGCTGAAGAGAAAAACTCTGTTGATCATTCCAAACTCTATGAGGAATTGAATGAGTAAATAAGTCGATATGCATTATGCAGTTACTCTAAGCTATTGTAAACTGAGCTGAAGAGGATTCATTGCTATGCAGTGGTTTACTTAATGGGTGGCGGGGCTAGCACCCACCAGGGGTGTTATCATGGAGGAGGTAGCAAGGAATGTCCACTGCTGGGGCCATCCCCCCTTTGCATACTATCTGCTAGGAGTGCTAGGACCCAACCACAAGGACACGTGCCCCCAAAATATGAATGCATCGACCCGTAATGGCCGATGCATGCATATTATGGAGGCATGGCCTGTGAGGGCTCAATGGCAGGGTTGCATTTGGAAGGGATATAAACCCATGTCACTTCTGGCGATGTTGTTTCTTTAATTATCATAAAGTACAAATTTAAAAGTTCAGGATGTAGTCTAAATATTATACTGGAGCCTTTTCTTAAGGTATACATTGCTGTGGTGTTATCTACATACATGTTAATACAAATACAATTTAAGTTTAAATCATTCAACAATAATATTGTTTCATAATGACCGGAGAGGGCAGTGAAGGCCTCCACTGCATTGATGTGCCATCCCTGGGGTACCGGGAATTGCTGGGACAACTCCCAGTGTGGTATCACCACCACTCCCTGGTCTGGTGTGGTGCCTGTATAGATGTCGATGCTGTCAATGGCTCGGGGAAGAAACACCTTCTTGTTGATAATCCATAATTCAATGATCCTGCACCACCATTCATTCTCACATAGAAACACTCGTCCAATAAGGAAATTAGGTTGTTGCAAGATCCAGGCAATCCAAGCGAGATAACCCGCTGCCTTGGGTATATCTCTTTGTTGTAACCGGCGAAACAGTGGAACTAAGGATTTCACTCTTCTGATTGCCTTAGCTGTAAGGCTTACACTTAAATTGTTTGTATTAATGAAAACACCAAGGTATTTAATGGTTCTCTTAGCGAGCAGTACAGATTTCTGGGTATTGACACTAATGTCTGCCTCCTCCACTCATCTTCAAAAGATAGGATGATGGTGAGGGTAACAATTTCATCCACATATACATATCCAATTAGAGAAATTTAGAGAATATAAAGTTGGAACAAAAAGCATAAAATATAGTATTAGATCTGAGTAAGAGGGCTGTTGCCACCCTTTCTGTTTTTCCGCTAGCACAAGAAACTTAATTGTACCACTTCCTGTGTAAATTCCATTATGTAATTCCATGAATTATTTGGTGATGTCTCAGTTTAAAAGACAAAGACTTGTTAATCCCAGATTAGGATTTGTTTATTCAATCTATTCATTGGCTGACGAGTTAGCTCTAGTTTCAGTACAAGCCCAATGGTTGTACAAATCCATTTTTCAAATCTCACACGTTGTAAGAATGTATTTTTAAAAGTGTGGACGGCTTATTCTTGATTGAAGTACTCCCATCAATTTCCTGCTTTCTTATCTGAAGTCATTGCTTGGTTCTATAATCATTATTTTAGCTGAATCTATCTGTATCCTTCTATTTTCCTCTCATTCCAATCTTGCATATTTCTTTCTTCTTAGTAATGGATTCAGAATTGTCATCTTTTATCAAAATCCTAATGTTTCTTTAATAGCTATAAACAGCAGCCATTTGTTTTGTTTATAAAGCGGTTAGTTAAATTAATGGAATAGAAACTTTACCTCAACTGCTTTTTAAATTAGCTACTTCGGTACAATGTTTGGTCTTTAAGCTAATGTTGAAGCTTGGATTCTTGGGTAGAATAATAGGCATTTAAAATAAAATGTGAATGTGAAATACCTTGAGTGTTATAGCTTGCCCAGGAACCAAGTCAAAACGTTGGGAACACCTCAAAGGACCTTCAACGTTCCAAAGCAGCTGAGGAGCACGTCCAGCCACTGGCTCCATGAATTGCCCCTCCCTTCTCCCACTTCCTCTCCCCCTGCTCGCTCCGTCGTACACAACATCACAAAGAGTTGATGGCTGCAAGGTTCCTTCCACTCGTTCTGTTGGAGACACATTCTATTAGGATTTCAGTTTAAAAAATATTGTCAAGACAAGTATTCATTGGAGCAAACTTTATCCTGTGAACAAAATTTTCACGTATTAAGTGAAATGGGATGGGCAAACTTCTGATTAATTGAGTGAGGAATGAGAAATAGGTTTGACTGTCAAATTATCCCTCATCAATATTTGTAAGTGGCACTTCCTAGGAGACACTGAATTTGAGCAAGTGTGTTTTTATTGCTGATGCTATGCACAGAAAATATGCATGGGACTCCATGTGTATACATATTGTGTGTTACATTTATTGTCTTAACTTATTACATTTATTACTCTTATATAAAGGTGTTTCAAAAGTCTCTTTATATGCGTGCTTGTGCATTTTATGCGTGTATAGAATCTGAGTATCCATGTATGAACAATGTTTGTTTATGTATATTGCTCATGCATTTTATTTACTTGTATAGCTTAGGTGATGTATCAGATGATGTATTCATTTTTATATTAATGTTAATTTGTTGAAATGTAAGGATTCCTTTGGTTTTAGAATCGTAGAATCAATATCAAATATACCATTAATTTTGTGCAATGTCTGATTGTGTCCATGATGCTTGGATTCTTATTTACATGAAGTTACTCAAATTTTACTCTAGTAAGTACAGTACTTGCAATGCTTCCATGTACTAAAATATTTTTATTCATGATCATAATTTTCTTTTAAAAAATCAATAATGTTTTAATGCTAGCAAAATATTACTTGCCATCATGAAATAGAAAGGCACCATCCAGAAATTCTTTGCTTGATTCCAAACCCCTTCTAAATACAATGGTGAGAATATTTCCTGAAGACACAAGTGTCTGCTGCTCTAAGAACCTAAGGAGATGAAATGGTAGTTAATCATCCACAAAATGTACTGCTACATTTCAGATAACTTTGTATAAGAGATTTGGTTTGTTACTGACTCTGTTTGTATTAATCGATTTACCTTCCACTCTGATCTCTTGCATAGCGAGTTAAAGGACTGCAAATCTTTTGAAGAGACCTTCCATTTTTCCCAGCTTTGCCATCATAGATCTCTACTGATGACTCACATGATGCTGCCCTGGAAGGTGAATTATGTATAAAATTTATTTTTCAGGGAATCACAGCTGTAAATATAATATGCAGGTATTCTGATCAGATCTCAATTGTTCAATTTGTCAGTGCTCATGTAATACATTTCCCTTAGTTACTTTCGGAGGTCTCATGCTGGATTATGACAAACTATTTCATGAATTACATCATAAAAGACTACAGATGGGTAGCATAAATGAACTGTACCAGCTCGTATGTAATCCTACTCAAGGTTAATGTTTCACATTGTAGCAACATCATAACAGTCATGCCTGCAAACCTGATATTGAAAAATCATTGTTTACTGATTGAGTCAGTAGTTGTGAGTACATTGTCAGAGTTTAGTGAATTTATCTAGAGACCACTTCTCATGCATAAGTGGGTGGCTTTTTTTTAGGCACCTGGCCAAATGCTGAACAAGAATATGGATCTGCTCACCTCAAATCATAGTTGAAGAGAGACATGTGGACGATATCTGAATTCCTTCCGTAAAAGATGAGTTTGCAGGTGATAGGAGCAGGTTTGGATGGTGATGACGATCCACTGATTACAGAGGGCACTTGCAGCCATCCCTTAGCTCTGGTGTCAAAGTGGCCGGAGCGGGTGGTGTTCCCAAAGTAGACATAGTCGCAGACTGTGTTTGGAATTCGCCTTGGCATTCCCAGATTTTCATCCACTTAAGTCCAGAGTAAATATGAAATTTACATAAAACTAATCAATACTTTGGGCATTCAACTCTAGGAAAATGATAAAGTGCTTTAGTAATTCTAATGGAAATATTTTCTCTCGCATCAAAACTCTTCTAACAGAATATGTCAGCTAAAAAATTGATAATTTCACTTAACATACAATAAAAGTTGAATTAATGTTTTAGAATTTTGTGCATCAGGCATCTAATTCTGATATCAGTAACATACTCATTTGTTAGAATTATGTTAATGCATAGTGTAGGGAAGTTTATTGCAATATTTTGGGAAGGCTGTTTGTTCCTGGCACGAGACTTTCTGGCATGTGCTGCATACCAATATTTTCTACAAAAATCACATTCTTTGTTTTTGTTTTAGGATGGAATTTCACATTAGAGTGCATCTCTTTGGCAATCATAATTTTCTACTGTTACTATGGAATGACCATGTTGGGTGTGGTATTTTAGTAGTAGTAAGAATAGTTGATTAATCATTATTTTTGTAAGTTTGAAAACACTAGTAAATGATGCCTGTGAAATAGTTTATGACCGATTATGCCGAGTATTTGTAAAAATATTTCAATTTTTGCTTTACCAATAATTGTAACTTTCAACTTAAAACATATTATTTAAATACATATTGCTTTACTATTAATTCTAAAATAAGAAATCATAATATTTAAATATTGAAAACCATGAGATTATTATGAAATGTTGGATAATAATAATCACAATAAAGCTTTTAACTTATTGTGAGAGAAATGTACATTTCTTTATTGCTTTCAATATATCAAAAATAGCTGTGGACAAATGAAAATTTTCCTTGTTCTGGATGTACAGAGATAATTTTAGCACATATCACAATGGGAATTTTTATTACAGCAAAATATGGAAGAATAAGATGTGACATGGAGCAACAAGGTGGCCAGACTCACTCAAAAGTCCAGGCTCTGTGGTCTTTACTGGCAATCCAATAGAGGTTTCGGTGATTGCTGATTCCTCTGGAGTCTCTATGAATTCCAATTGTGCGACGAACCCATTGTAGTCGTAAGGTGGTACAGGAGGTCCAGAACTGTGGTAAGAAGTAAAATTTAGAATGAAATGTCACGTTTAGTATTATATAATTTTTTACTTCATGAATGTCAACTTGACCCTTTAGCTCTGACAATTGGTGTCAAACTTTGTAAACATTTGGAAATGCTTCTTTAGCAGTAGGAGACCAAGTGTGCCTGGCTGTACAAGATGTGATGAATGACTCATGACAGAGTAGTTATTTGGCTTACAGGTGGTACTTTCTTTTGAAGGCTGATAAACTACTTATTGTTATAAATCTAGTCTTGCTGAACCTTGATCACCCAATTTAGTGCCATATGAGAAACTATCACTAAATGTTAAGAAGAATATCTGGTATCTAAAATTAAGATTCCCTTTTATACCTGAATTCAATGAGCATGTTGGGGCCCGAGTATTCCACTTGAGTTTTTCTGGACCCGCAGATTGTTGTTAGCAAGGGGCTGGATGTTGTTGACCCTTTGTATATATTGATGTAATCAGTATCACAGTGGCTGGAAGTAAGATTGAAATAACATCATTAGCCAATTAAAAGTTTAGTTACGAAAGGGTTCTCATGATGCATATTCAAAATTAGTGGAATAAAACAAATCTATGATTCCTTCAATCACTCCATGAGAGAAGCAAATTTTGCAATCGTGTCTGAAAATTAGTGCTGGTTAATCCTTCCTACGAGTGGCCATGATTCTATCTGTAAAATAGTGACGCATCATCGCATTTCACTGCCAAATCAATGATTTTTCCATAACAGATTATAAGCTATCCGGGACTAGCCATGGAGTTCCACTTTTACGGAGTCACCCACAATGCACAACTGTGCAAAATTCAATGGAGAAAAAATCATCCTCCTTGACCAGAATTTGAACCCTTGTCCGGCAGTCAAGAAATTTGGCAGTCGATTGTCTGGCAGTCGAGAATATCTGGTCCTGTAAAGGTCACCAAAATCCACAGGTAGCTTAACTGGCCAAAGCACTCTGCTGGAAATTGAGGATTCCGGGTTCGAATCCCGTTCAAGGTGGATAATTTTTTTTCTCTGTGGAATTTCACATGATTTTTACAGAATTACTTTCACTTAGAAGCTCTTCATGTATGACTACTACATTTTCTTTCTTTATTTACTCTCCTTTTAAAATGGGATCATGTAGTTTTGCATCACAATAGTGAAATACTTGCTAGAAATTCATGTTCAAATATGAAAGTAGCTATTTTGCTCAAATAAAGGCACCTCTATTGTATCAGGAACAGTATTTTCATGTGTATCATTAATGAGGATATTGAAAATGATCCCCTGATATCTCCTGCCTAATTTGAGATGGAAGCATCAAGCAGAAAGAGCACCCCCAAATTATAATGAAAACCCGTAAAAACCCGATAAACTTAGTAAAACTAAAAAAATTAATGAATTTTTTTTCAAAACCCTGGTAGGCTTTTATCTGAATTGCTTGGTAAAATTGTTGATTTAATCATCATCAGCTCTAGAGCCCAGAGTGGGAAGTGGATGCCTCCATTAAAATGCCTCCATTCCAATCTTTGTCTTGCCTTCTCCTTCCATCTTGTATCTTCCATTGCTCTCAGTTCTTCTTCAGCATCCTACAGCCACCATTGCCTTCCTCTCTTCCTGTTCCCTTCCATCTTGTTATACAGCAATTGTTTGGGCATTCTATGTTCACCCATTCTTTCTTTGTGGCCCAGCAATGCCAATATCTTTACCTTCTAATATTCCATTTATCTCCCAGTCCATATGCCTCTCTTCATTGGTCCCTCTTTCTCTCTCTCTCTACTGGTGCTCGATTGGTTCCAAGAGCTAAAACATGTGGTTTGGTATTATATATCATTTCAATGATATCAATTAGTTTACTTAAACAATTTTTTTCGATATGTATTGAATGAATCAGAAATTTCTGGTGATAATAATGTGGCAAATTATCATCACAGACAGTCATCAATCTTAATACTTGTTCACTGTAGCTCTCCATGGCATTATTCTTTCCTCTAACTGCTTTAATCTCTCACTAGTCATATGTTTTAATATCCCCATAGGTTTTTCTGATGCATTTTCTTCTTAATCCTCCCCACGTGATTCTGCCCATTGATTTCTCCCTTTGCTATCATTAAGAAAAAATATATTGAACTGTTTCTCCCTAAAATATCTTAGGTAAGATGCCATGGGATTGGTTTCTGTTTCCAATTATCGTATTATGTTTTGAAGTTGTTTGAGATAAATGCTTAGGCATTTATCTCAAACAACTTAAGAAGTAAAAGCATTTATCTTGAACAACTTTCAAACTGCCGAGGATGTAAGAAACGAGGAATGGGAATGAGGAGAGGAGGAGAAAGCTTTGGGAGCGATGTAACCGTGGTCATGTCTAGGCGCATTGAAGTGCGACAGCATCCAGCTCTCTCAAGTTACACTACGGTGACATAACCTTTTAACATGCGATATTCGGAATTTTAAGTCTCCATAAGTCTGATATACACTTTGATTTGGAATGATCCTTTGATCTTTATTGTGCATTTTAGTATGGTGTTTTGATATTTAATATGAAGTTTTCAGGTGAATCTTGTTTTCTCCTTTCCAAATTAATCCTACTCTCTCAGTGGGGAATGGTATTTTATTTCGGAAAGGAAATAAACAGAAATGAAAGTTCCATATTGCAATGAAACAGTTGGTATAAATTTCACACTAAACATTTATTGACAACTGACCATCATGGTTTCGATACTAAGTGCCATTTTCAAGTTGAATAACTGATAGAGCTGAGATTTGTAAGTTTTATTCACCGTGAAAATGGCACTTTGTATCGAAACCATGATGGTCAGTTGTCAATAAATGTTTAGTGTGAAATTTTTACCAACTGTTTCATTGCAATATGGAGATACATAAGTTCCACAAAATAAAGCCTGAAATGATTTTATACGTTAAAACTCAGGTACAAATTTCTTATTTGCAACTGATTTTAAACAGTTTTGAAACTCATTTTACAGGATTTTTCTCATTTGCATCTGATTTTAAACTCATTTTTCTATCCTTATTTTTCTTGATGCACTCTTTTGAGACTGATTTTCATTCTTTTTTTCATCCCATTTTTCAAACTGTAGTTCAACTCATTTTTACTTTGTCTGATTTGCGACTGATTATCACATTAAAGATCTCTTCTGCAACTGATTTTCAGATCAAATATCTCTTTTGCAACTGATTTAGAGTATTTTCCTCCTCTGCAACTGATTTTCTTAAGTTTCAATTTTGCAGAGTAACTGCCAATCTGTCTTGGGTAGGAACATCTCATAATCAACTTTAAAAAAAATAGTTTCCAACTGATTCCAATTCAAGTGACTCCATTGCAATCGGAAACGGACGTAAGGACGGAAAAAAAGTCTTATTAGTCGTACAGTACGGCGACGCACAAGCATACACATTTCATATTAAGTATGTGGAGCATTCAACGTTCGAATACTGCATGCAAGGAATTGAATTAATCTCAAGTAATATACATTGTCCAAGTATGTTCCAAGTCACCCTCGATGGAGGGGTCACAAGTCGAGTTGCCCCCTTTCGTCGCCATTGCTTGGCGGTAGTCTACCATCTATTTGCATTGAAAGTAGTAATCAAAACAAAGTGGTGATTGTGACATTTAAATGAAAGTTGCTTGTGCAGCACTGCGGTATTTTTATTTTCTCCTCATACGCACGTGTTGCCATTGACTCAGACCAACTTAAATGTCGAATCCCGACTGACTAAAAAGCTTGAGTTCATCTGTGCCCCTTTTCCCATCCAATATTTTATGTTTTGTCTTGGCCATAAATCATTCCTCCATGAACTTTTATGACCACTGAGCCACATCAAGGTGCCAGTCTATAACATAAACCAAAGGTAAAAGTGTGAGATTTTCTTTTCGCTTTAAGGTAGTCCGAGCGAGGTAGTTCCCTTGTCATAATAGAGACCATATTTGAAATATAGGTTTTAATTTACCCAGCTGTAGGACACATCAATTAGATATTGCATTATTAATGGTGCAATAATATAGTTTTATATGACAGAAATGGTACGTAATTAAATGAAAATATCTAAATAAGTCTTTAACTGGACTCATTTTTTCGCGTGGTGCATTTGAAACTCCCTCAAAACGGAAGGTTTTTTGTGATACCCAAGAACCTACTGCCATGATAATATGATTAATTTTCAAATATAATCGTGAAAACATACAAACTACACGCTGTTAGTTTTTTGACGACATCTAAGTGTTAGAAATACCTCATTTTGTAAATAATGTCTCTCTGGAGTGCATACACGTACCATTTCCCATGTAAAAGGGCTGGTGTTTTTTGGCATATATCTCCGGAAGTAATGTGGTAAGTGGTAGAATTTTCGGTGTCATTGGATAGGTTGAAGATAAATCATAAGAAAACAAAAGTAATGAGATTCTCTTGGATGAAGAAAGCAAATCTTGTAATTAAAGTTGGAGGACACAAACTAGAGCGAGTAGAACAGTTTAATTACTTAGGTAGCAAGCTAGAGAAAAATGGACACAGTAGTAAAGACATACGGAAGGGAATAGCGCTAGCTAAGGAGGCGTTTAGTAATAGTAGAGAGTTGATGACGGGGACACTGGGTAAGGATGTGAGGAGGAGGCTGGTGAAGAGTTTGATATGGAGCGTAGCGTTGTATGGGGCAGAAACGTGGACCCTGAGAAAGGAGGACGAGAGTAGGCTGCTGGCATTTGAGATGTGGGTGTGGAGAAGGATGGAGAAGGTTAGGTGGATGGAAAGGAAGACTAACGAGGAAGTGCTGGAAATGGTGGGTGAGGAAAGGAATCTTTTGGATGAAATAAGGGGAAGGCAGGGTAGATGGCCGAAGGATGTAATAAAGGGTGATGGGTTGCTGAGGAGTGTGATAGAGGGAAGGATGTTGGGCAAGCGGGGAAGGGGAAGAAAGAGAATAGGTTAAATGGATGGAATGAAGAAGGGTAGATGTTATGCAGAGGCGAAAAAAGATGTATTAGAGGGAGATAGGCCCCTGAATGTGTAAAAGACTGAGAGCGGATTCTCTGACGTTCAACAGAACCTACCTTTACCGCTTGAACACATTGTAATGATAATCGGAAGGGTGAGATGTTTTTCTTTAAAACGAGACCAACTTCATTGATTTCTAAGTAAAATGATAATTCGCTCGGACTACCTTAAACGCTTGGTGGGTGTGAAACAGAAATTTTACATATTCTAGGTGATAATTCAGAAGTTAATAGTTTTTTTCACGTCAAGTATTGGTCATAGTAACCCGAGAGGAACTCGGCTACAGACTCCTAATATTAACCAGTGGCGCGGCAATGATGACCTTTAGGGCCCGGGATTATTTATAAGACGGGAAGTCAAGAAATTCTTGCGGAGATATTGGGTGATATTGGCGCTGTCCCAGCGAACGACGCCCCAGCAATGGGGTCGCGGCCCGTCTTCATCTCCGTGCACGATGATCCAGCCTCTTCTGCTTTACGGTTCGTCGTATACATTTTGCTGCTCTTCATTCCGGAGAGCTTCTTCGTCCCTTCTCATGCCTTGTGAGGGCGATGGCCCTTCTTGCCTTCCTCACCCTCCTCCCTCGTCCCTCGCTTGGACGTACTCCGGAACCGCTCCCAACGCATCTCCTGCGGTTTATTTCTCCTGCGCGGGAGTGGTGTCGTCTTTGGGAGAGAGACCTGTTCATTAAAAAAGGTTAATTAAGCCCCGTGAGTCGGCGCCGCCTACCTCGCCCTTCCGAACGGAAGCGGAGTCACATTCCGCGGACGCCGGGAAATCCTTTTGAGGGATTCCCCGGCGACGACCGGTAAAGGGAGGGGGTAGCCACCCTCCTCGTTTACCCCCCCCCCCAACATGAGGAGGAAAAGGAAAACGGAGACGGCCGAACCCCCTTGGGCGGTTGCAGCGGAAATTTTCCCTAGTCACTATAGACACCATCATGAATAT
Organism: Ceriagrion tenellum; assembly: GCA_963169105.1. Classification (NCBI taxonomy): domain Eukaryota; kingdom Metazoa; phylum Arthropoda; class Insecta; order Odonata; family Coenagrionidae; genus Ceriagrion; species Ceriagrion tenellum. The sequence goes on from OY720636.1 coordinate 159,813,145, forward strand.
ATATAAAGAATGATATTAAAAAAGTGTATAATTACGTCCCGCGTGTAGTACTACATTTTTTATCCTCTGCACTATGATTAATTGTAAGTGAAACCTATGTATATTCGTGGTAAAACCAGTGCGACGTGTTTATTTACAAACTATCGGCCGTATTTACATTTGAACTTCCGTTTCATCACTAGGCAGCGCCACTTTCCAAAAAGTTATTTGTTTATGGAATTCTAGACAAAAATATTTGGTGACGAGATAACAATTCATAATATATATTCATCGAAACCATATACGAATGTAATATTTCTATTTCAGCAGCTGTTAAGAAGCATGAAGTGAATACTGGAGTGATAATGGCGGGAAACTATGGTTTCACATGGCCGTATTCTCAATAATTTACTAAACATGGATACTTAAATATTTTACTTGATTGATTTTTTTCACGTATTACAGTGAAAACGCCAAAGGCACTACCAAAGGTTTGTTTGGAATTTCGGTTAAAAATTACTTCGTCGAGTCATTAATTACCTTTTAAATTTAGTTGAGAATTGATACAAAATACGCACTGTTTAATTTCTGACGAAATATCTGCATTCAAAATTCTTCATATTTTTAACAATGTCTCTCTGGAGGGCATAATCGTACTATTTTCCATAATGGGTAATATTTTTTGGCGCATAACTGGATATGTATTGTGGTAGTTGACTGATTTTGTTATTTTAGATAGTTGAAAATATGAGATATTTCTTTTGATGATGAGACCTAATTGATTGAACTCTCTGTGAAATGAATCCTCGCTTAAATTGCCTTTAAGGAGTTTTGTCGCTTCAAGTCTTCTTCCTCAGCGCCTCGACGCCCCAACCAGGGTGGCGTGAGGGAAAACCGGGAAAACCTGGTATTGTCAGGGAATTTTGGATTTCTGGAAAAGTCAGGGAATTCTCGTATCAGTCAGGGAGAAACTGGAGAAGGAATCCTCGTTATTTTTCAACCATTGCGTTTATAGGCCAGCCTTTCCAGCCCTTTATTTCACCTACTGTAACTAACATCCGCAGCTGGCGTGCATGGAACAAGCACCATCAATTCGTGCAGTATTCAGTTGTGGATCTTAGTTACTTAGCTGTGAATCAGACGTACAATGTATCCCTTTTGTATGTCCTTATTGCGATATTTGCCTAGTTGTGTTAAAAATCATGATCACAGTGTATTACGCTCATCACAAGGAAACCGAGACTTTGTTGTTCGGAAAATTTTACCTCTGTTTTTTTTTTAATTCCCAAACTCAGGTCCAAGAGGTAGCTGGAGCACTCTAGATTATAGTAAATACATGCTTGCAGTTCTAAAAATACGAGACGATGATTAGAAAACTTAAAGTTGCCGTAGAAAATGTAATTCGGCAGAAAAAATATTCCAAAAATACGTGATCTTTTGGCGATCGGTCAGGGAAATTGGCGAATCCATCAGGGAAAAGTCAGGGAAAGGTCAGGAAATTTGGTGATTGGATATCAGTAGCCACCCTGTTTAGGGAGGGATGTTGCTTCAAGTCTTCGTCCACGGCGCCTCGACGCCCCAACCCCACCAGACACCTTCCCCTATACGGCCACCAGTCCTCTAGGGGTGCGAGTGCTTGTCAGGGACCACTTTTATCGATGGCCGCGTGCTTAGACTCTCTAGATTTATGAAACGCTTGAAGTAGAGAGCCTTTAAGCGATTTATAATCCATAGACAGTCAATGTTGAGTGCCCATCTGAAATTATTAATTAAGAAATGAAAAACAAAAGAAACTTCTCACGAAAGTAATGTGGGATTTTTAATTATCTGCACTCGACTGTGAACTATTCTATAAGGTAGACGCCTGTGCTGACTTTCATGAAATTCACGTAATCGTTTCACTTGTGTTTTTCACCGTTTTGCCCAACATTATGGACAGTATTTTTGTATTAACTGAACATGCCTTTGAGCTTCAATCAAACATAAAAGGTTAATTTTCGTCGGGCCTTCGAGAGGTAAGAATAAACTCGTCCAACTTCGTGACGACAGCTTTTTAAAAATTAAGTTTTAAAACCTCGTTAGATGGTTAAGAACCTTCTTTCTACGCCGTATTAAAATTTGAGACCTTTCCCATTGCATTAGCGTTAACTAAATGATTTTCTTTCATTTCATTAATTAAATCAAGTTTTCTTCCATTCACTATGGCGAGGAAAATAATATTGATGATGAAAATCGCCTAAAATTGGTAAAGATTTTATTTATCACTTAAAGGAGGGCTCTTCCTCTTCCTATGTTATGTAAAGACGATTCTTCCTCGAGTGTTATGAAAAACCTGATATTATTATTGCGTAATTCAAGAGTTCAAAGAAGGATTTACACAATATTTTTCGTTTTCCCCGTTGTTCAGGTCTACCTCAAGGTTGCTCCAATCAGCCTTTCATGTGTGCTTTACTTCAAAATTAATTATCCTCAAGGCGATGGTCTGTGTGGAATCGCATCACCTGTAGTGCAACTTCGCTTCAATGATTCCTCCATTTTAATGCTGTGGAATAATTTCGGTTATTTTAGCTAGCGTAACATGGAGCGCGGCTGTTTATTTTCTCTTTGCAGATCTCGGGGGAAATTAGCATGGCAGGTGGTGCTATTTTGAAGAGTTCTCTATTTTGAGAACGGAATCGCATGTGTTGCTTAAATGCCAAAGTTCACGGCTATCCTTTTGCTTACTAAGAGATTTCGGATTAGAGTCGTGTGCCTTTGCTATGCTTCGTGAACTGATATGGTCCTCGTAAAACCGGACGGATGGACGTCATTGCTGTTGCAACGCGAAACTGCGCGATGATCATCCGACAGAGAAACGGCTTATTGATAGAGTTGTGATTGCGAAGATTACGTTGAATGATATGAAAGTGCTTCAGCGTTCTCCACTGGGTCTGCAAAGGAGACGCTTGAACATATTGGGGATTCTGACGGCTTAAGGTAGTCCGAGCGAGATACTTCCCTAGTCATAATAGAGATCATATTCGTTTTATACGTTTTAGTTTCACCAACTGTAGAACACATGAATTAAATATTGCATTATTAATGGTGCAATAATTTAGTTTTATATGACAGAAATTGTAAGTAATTATATTAAAATATCTAAATAAGTCTCTAACTTGACTCATTTTGTTCGCGTGGTACGTTTGAAACTCTTTCAAAACAGAAGGTTTTTTGTGATACCGTAGAATTAACTGCGGTGACAATATGATTTATTGTCCAAAATAGATTAGAAAACATAAACTACACGCAGTTAGTTCTTTTTACGACATCCGAGTGTTATAAATTCCTCATTTTCTAAATTTTGTCTCTCTGTACTGCATACTCGTACCATTTTTTCGCCATTATATGTATAACAGATTGCAGTTTCTTATTTTTTCATTAAAGTTTCTTATACGAATAAAATTTCTCCAGAAATCGCGTTTTTAATGTCAAAGTCATGAATTTTACTTCTGTCAACAATAGGATATTTCCTTGGTAACCGTGGAATTAGCATTAGCTTTAGAAGGGAAATGGGACCTTTACAATGGCGGCTGGGTTTTAATATCTGGAGATATGTATTACAGTGGAAATCTAAGCCGTATACTGAAATGTTGCTGATTACGATATTTTTAGGGATATTTTTGCCTAAAATTGGCAAAATTCATTTCAAGTGGACTAATTTAAGTTGGACCCATGTCAAACAGGAAAATGCCACGGTGTTATATTAATGCGGAAAGCCTCTGGAATGCAAATGGCCTGTAGTTTAGTTTCCATATGTTCCTGCGAAAGAATGTTGAAAATCGGTAAAAAAATGTAATGCGGTTTTCATCTGCTGAATTAAAAAATAATATTAAAATTATAGCTGAGTAAAACATGAGAATGCCATGACGTTATATTTATGCCACTAGCCTCTGAAATGCAAATGGCCTGTAGTTAATTTCTATATGTTACTGCTAAAGAATGTCGAAACCCCGGTAAGCATAATATAATGCGGTTTTCATCTGCTACAGTAAAAAAGAAAAGTAAAATTATAGTTGATTTTCCAAGAAAAAAATACACCGCATGAACGACTCGAACCTACAACCTATATGCCCTGTCTTTCTTTCATCCCCCTTGGAATTTCAACGGGAGCCTTTGCTAGTTAAGAATAAAACAAAGGAGCCCTTTTTCATTCGGACGTGGTGCGGCTGTACACTCCTGAGAGCCTTTGTTAAACAAATGCAGTGTTACCGCGCAAATCGATTAAGTGCTGTATACACTTACTGTGCTTACTCAATTATTTTAATAAGAATATTGACCACTCACCGTAATAATTTTCTTCAAATCTCAAAAAACATTGGTTGTAAAACTTTTCTGCATACAGCGTGAAACAAAAAGTCATGTTGAAATTTATATTTTAAATGCCTCAAATAAATTCGATTCATTATTTAAGTTTTTATCTTCACTCAATGCTGAGAAGTTTAGTCTTAGACAAAGATTTTTCATCATTGATTCACGTAAGCTTCTTGCAAGTGTTGAATTTCAAGTACTGTTTCTACTATGACAAAAGAAAACTATCGCTCGAACTCTATGGTGGATTGAAAAATTACATAACTCAACGTTAAAAAAATTATGAGATTTATGAGTTCTAAACTGCGAAACAGTTGTATCATTCAAAATAATATAGTAAATGACTAAAATTACACCTGAAAAAGTTTTAGTTCTGCGTCGGGGACGAAAGGCATATTTAAACGTAAATTCTTTGACTGATAATGATGACAAAGTGGCCACTGAGAATGAAGAGAAATTATTGTGAATGTTATGTGAGATGGTGAGACGGAACGGATATTCTTACGGTGAATACCCACTTAATCGTTTAAAAGGAAAAATATTTTTATATTTTTTAATGCGTAAGACAATGCCTGTAGCTTAGGCACTCGAGATCAGACGATATCCTTTTCAAGGCTCTCACATTCCTTATATCTTCTTGGAATACATGGTAGGAGATGAAAGTATGTTTACCTATTAACTTAACCAAGGTGATCCCAATTTATGAGTAATAAAACATTTTATGCTTTGCGAATGTGTTTGATGGATATGCTTATTATGTCTATTACGGCGATGGTAAATATCACGGACACTCAAATGGTGGAAGCATACCCCACGTTGGCTCTCGTCCGAGTAGAGTCAGTGCCGGCTCTGTTACTTTAATAACCCTGTGGTTCCCCTTCTTTTCTCCATTTTATAATAAACCCCTTGGCAGGAGGTTTCCTCTTATGAGGCGCCGAAATAATCCTCTCCTCCGCCCCCCATCGCTCACACGGCTCGTGAGAACATATAAAGGCCTGAAGGGAGGAGTTTGGGCTCTTGTGTGGGCCGGAGCGACGGAGCCTCTCCTTTTCTCATCATCCGTTCGGTGGATTCTTCTCATCCCTTTGCCCACCAAAATGGCTTCTCTCGCCGCGTCGCCCTGAAAGTGCTTTGAGCGAGACTTTTCCCTAGTCATGAGACCATATTCGAATTTTATTTCTCAATTTAAGTTGTTGAAAGAAGTTTGACGTACTGTTAAGTATTAGAGCCAAAATCTGCTTTAAATTATTGAAATTGTCAATAATTAACTCACTTTGCATGGATGAGGTGTTACCTGACTCACGCCGTGCGCTGTGAACAACATTGCAGCCGAAGACAGGTTTTGAGCGAGTTTTTCCACGGAGTTCCACTTTAACGGAGTCACCCGCAATGCACAATTGTACGAATTTCCACAGAGGAAAATATCATCCGCCTTGACCGGGGTTCGAACCCGGATCCCTCGATTTTCGGCCGAGTGCTTTAGCCAGTTATGCTACCGAGGCGTCCTCCTCTCTCGTAAAGGTCAATAAAATCCACTCGGCCGGAAATCGAGGGATCCGGGTTCGAATCCCGGTCAAGTTGGACAATTTTTTTCTCTGTGGAATTTCGCACAATTGCAGCCGAAGATTTTTTTGTGATTTGTTAAATTTCTGCGGTGAGTGATTCATATATTTAAAAAAATAGTTTAGAACTGATACAAACCGCACAATAAAGTATCTGAAGGAGATCTATGCATCAGACATTCCCTATAAAAGCTTCTCTGAAGTACATTCCCGTATTAATACCATTTTTCACGAAAAATGAGAAGTATTTTTTCGCAAATATCTCGGAAGGTACTATGTGGCTAGGTGGCTGGTATTTTGTTATTACCGGAAAGGTGAGATCTTTGTATTTGAAATGAGACCGCATTCAGTGAACTCTATACAAAGTGATATTTGGCTCAAACCACCTCGGTGGAGAATCACGTGCGTGGGGGACCGAGAGATAGTCTCGCCGCTCGCTCCCTCTTCGGCTGTGGGACGTATTTTGTTCACGTCGATCGTTGCTCGGATACACTTGTCGCTCATATGTTAAGTGTTTAGCAGTGGTTCGGAAGTTCAAGGGAGCGCCATTTCCAAACACGTTTGGCATTTCATTTTTGAGGAAAGCGTGCGATCTCTCTTCCCTCTTTTCTCTCACTTCTACATCTACATCTACATAAGACCCCGCGAGCCGCCGCTTAGGCATATGGCAGGGGGTGTTAGGTCACCAGCCGTGTAAAGAAGTACGTTTTTTTGGAGATGAAAAGGTGACATGTATTATAGGAGTGTATTTAGTGGAGCTCAGTTTTTATTGTGGTCGATTATTGTTCGCGGAAAGAAAGAGTTTTTGTACCTATCTGTTCGGCGGAGTATCTCTCTTATTTTATCAAATCTGTCAGACCTAGAGATGTAGTGAGGATAATATTCTCTATGTCGCTCTGAAAAATATCAGTTCTGAATTTATCAAGCAATCTAAGCCTAGCGTGTAGCCTCCGATTCTCTGGGGGCTCCCACCTTAATCCCTCTAAAAGTTGCGAGACGCTATATGTACGATCGTAGCAGTTTTTAACTAAGCGCGCTGCTTTCTTTTGTGTTTTATTAATTTTTTTGGTTAAATCTATTTGACCAGGGTCCCGTCATACTTTTTAACCATTAAAATGATATTAGGCAATTTTATTCTGACGGAAATCCATGTTTTTTAATCTGAATTGTCTGTGTCCATCGGTGATGTCTTTTCGGGCCTTCCGCTAAGTTACGAAATTGTTTCAATGGTTACCTCCGTCATCGTCTTGAGGGCTAGAGCCTTAAATAAGATGGTGGGCGCAGCTTTCCAAACGTCGGAAAACAGTTATGTAACCTGGTGGAAGACACAAGACAACTTCACCGACATTAAATGCAGGAAAAAAACCGACTGTTATATGCTTGATGAATGGTTTCTTCAACAAACTCGGTGAAAGTGAGATTCTACCAATTAGAAACAAAATCTGTGCAAAAATAACCAGTGTTCTTTTCATAATTGACCAAATCCTGTGCCAATCTCTAATTTCGGCCAACAATCATTCTTCCTGAGGTAATTAATTATTAGTAAATGCCATCAGTGTGACGCGTCAGCTTGTGTTTTCGAGCGGAAACATTTTCGGTGAAAGTTTAGTAAAAAAAATTCTGCAGTTTTTGTGTACAATGCCGTTTGGGGAAGCAAATCGCATGCATGATGATGGATTTTGTTTTAATCATAAGGTCGTAAAAAGACTTCACTTCACTTTTGTTCACTTTTCATGTCTTTATAAGCCAAATCAGAATATTTTACACGCGCTATTGTCTTGGATGGACTCTTTTGAAAAACATTAAGTCGGAACTGCCTGGAATCTTATTTCCCTCCACCTTTAAGTCTCATCTCCCGTGAAACAGTTGTCAATTATTCTCATACCGTTTTGGACGATCATAGTCCAAGAATTCCAATTTTACTCGTGTGCAGCATTGAAAGTGTCATGTTTTAGTTTCTGTAATTAAATACGAATGCATGGAAATGTACCAGGGCTAATGTTTTCAGTTAATCGCTTTATCGTTTAACGCTAAGGTGTTATCTGATGACTTAATATATTTTGTGTAAATATTATATTATTTATTTTCCTCGATCACGGGGCTTCATATGTTCCATTATATTTTGTTAAAGTTACCCGTAGCTTGACAGTCATTTTGCTCATGTCCTGTTGTCAAATGCTAAAAAAATGTATTCAAAATCTTTCAGATTTGAGCCGCGGCTTTTTCGCCTCTTTTTTTCCGAGCGATGTGAGCTATGCGCAATGAGTATGTTGACAACCGATTGACCCACGGATCGCATTTTCCAGGAGACTTCCAGAGAGATGCTTGAGAGTTGCTCCTCGTCTGTGGGGATCGATCGATGTAAGTTATGCAATTCGCTGGAGGCTTATGTTTAATTGAACCTTGAGTCATATTTTTCTAAATACTTGACTTGAATTATCCTCAGGGTCTGCAATAAGATCGCGAATTCCCATTTAGTGTGACTTTAATGGGACCAGTGAAAGAAAGCAGGGCCTCGAGCAACCTTGTATTGTCGCGTGTACCTATACGTTTTGTAATCGTACGGAAAAGTTATCTTTGATTAATTGGCTTGGTAAATTTTGGGTGTCTTCTATTCGTTCTATTGAACTTTGCATCACACCAGTAAACTTGTCTTCCATTCATTACTTACCTCGCGCACTATTAGGTACTGGGCACTTCGGAACGGATCGGGAGCAAAAATTTATGCGCGCGAAACAATAAAAGAAGTCGGTAATCGCATCCGTGAATGCAGTCAGGTTGTAATAGTTGGTTAGTTGAGGAAAGGCGTCTAACATATGCACATTGTTGTACTCTGTGTTGTCTCAGGCGTGACTTCATGGAATTTACTACGCATTGCAAATGAAGTAACTTTGTTAATCCACATAAATTTTATTTAAGACAACCCAAGTATCGGAACGTCATCATCAGGTCACCTGACGTCGCGTCGAAACCCTAAGTCCCCTAGTCTTAAATGAAATTGACGTGGAGTAACGAAGTTACTTCATTTACAACGCTTATTGTGTCTTTTAATTTCTTATTGATGAAAAGCTTACCATTTTAAGTACGGATCTGAACGAATACAAGTACTTCTAACGCTCGATCGTATTTGTTGTTCACCCATGAGAATGCTACCTAACGGCAGGTCACGAAATGATTCTCATGCGCACTTCGTTCAATTTCACGTCGTTGGTGTGTTTCGCTGACATCCTTCGATGGGCGATCACTTCAGTTCCGTGTCTGTAAAGCTCCTAACATTATTATTTTATAGAGTGGTTGTTATCTTTTGCCGAATATTGCTACGACTCGAGTTCTGTACAGCTGACAGCGGTAACAGTGTTGATAACACGCCAGGTCCAGGTTTAAGGTAGTCCGAGCGAGATAGTTCCGGAGTCATAATACAGACCACATTCGAATTATACGTTTCAATTTCACCAGCTGTAGGACACATCAATTAAATATTGCATTATTAATGGTGCAACAATATAGTTTTATACGACAGAAATTGTAAGTAATTAAATGAAAATATGTAAATAAGTCTTCAACTTGACTAATTTTTTTCACTAAGGGTTAGAAATTCCTCATTTTGTAAATAATGCCTCTTTAGAGTGCATACACGTACCATTTCCCATGTAATAGGGCTGGTATTTTTTGGCAAATGTCTATGAAAGCAATGTGGTAAGGGGTTGAATTATTGGTTTCATTAGAAGTGTGGTATATTTTTCTTAAAAATGAGACCAAATTCATTGATTTCCAAGTAAAATGATATTTCGCTCAAACTAACTTAAGGCGCTGAGAGTTTTGTTTTGAATACGAACGTGTTATCTGGAGAGTTCAGTTATTAGGTTTGACCATAACCATAATCCTTAAACTCAATTCTACTTTCAGTTCTGATCGGGCTTATATTAAGGGGTGAATTTTATAACGCGAAGCGAATAATCTGAGGACTGAAGACGAATAAATTGGAGCTGTGTGCCGAGGCGGTGGGGGTCCCTGGGGAGGTATCTTGCCCCATCTTGCAAATTTAGATGATTAATCGCGGTTCAGGGGATCGCGCCATTTGGCCTCCAATTACGGAGCGTTAAGATAGACCCGCCTCCGTGTGCTCCAAGGGTCGCTGGCCGGCCTAGTTACGGGGTTGCCGGAGAGACAGGCTATCGCACTTGTTGCTGCGGTTGTGCGGTGGAAGCGCACCAGACTTTTGCCAACGTCTAGTTGAAGCAAACATGTCCCTGAATGCTCTTGCACTCTCATTAGATTCCCAATGCACTCGATCTCGCACGTGATTAATTGACTGAAAACCGCGGAAACTTGGCTCATTGTTTGGTTGAGTTTCTTATTAATTTTCATTGTACTGATTACTAAGGTTCCTTCAATCATTGGTCGAATTTGCCGTCTTGTTTTAAATTTGATGGATTGCTCTTGCGGTCTTGCAGTGGCTTTGAATTTTGTGCAAAATGAAATCCTTTGACCTCACAAAAAACCCGAATAAAATTTTTCGTGTCTGTTTCTAATGAAAAACTTTTTAACTATTACCATAAGCAGCATATATGCCAATAATAGAAATATGTATCCTGTTATAGATTTCTATGTTTCCCAAGTGATCGGAGAAATTGTTGTTTGTTTGTTATCTATTTTTGATTGATATTAAATTTTCCTTTGTTATATGTTATAATTTTTCATTGTTTTTAGTGTTAATTATCTGTAACAGAATTTTTTTGTTTTTCATCACTGTGAGATGTTGGCCAGGTGTATATATTTCTGTATTATTTTTTCGCTCAAAGCAGAATTTTATATGCATTTTCTTTGTTTTTTTGCTCTTATGGGGAAACTCAGAGCATAATTTAACTTATTATAATTCTAAATATATAATGGATCATTTCTCTCCTACAATTACATAATATAACAATAAATAAAGGCGAAATTTCATTTAAATTATGAATATAATTCAGATTGTGTCTGATTCTGAGAGAGTTGTCGACACGTGATAATGCCTCAGAGCTCCTTAAATGGCCATGGGTAAAACTTAAAGAGGATGCCTTGATTCCTCTACGAGCTCAATTATCTTCCTGGGTGTTTGCTAATGAGTGCCACCTTGCTAATTTTGAATCAATCTTGGCTATTATTTTCTTGTACTATAAGTAAATTAGGATTTTGCCGATGACTTTAAACTCAACGCACAAGAAAATAAGAAACAAGATTGATGAAAAAAGATGGTTGCATTCAAAAACATTAGCTGGAGTGAAACCCGGGAAATCTTTTATCAAATGATTCGCTGGGACTTAAATCTTAAATCTCTTATCCTAATGTATTCACTGGGGAAATGTTTAAAATGTTCTTGTTAATTACTCAAGTCATTATACAGCCTCAAACGAAATAGGCTCTTAACTTGTGAATCTATTTAATCTTAAAATAAAAATTGGCTTTTTTCTCGAGTTTTAAGGAACTTGGAAATTTCCTGGCGTGGAATCTTTTGCCAGTCAAAATGATGGAGTTTCATTAGAATCAGAGGTGAGTTTATGTTTAGTGATTTATGGAAAACATCCATGCAATACAATGAAACATACACTTAGCATTAATGTTGAGTGAAACTCCGGCGGCAAAAGGGGACGTTCGTAAGGTCCCAAGGGCATTATATTTCCTATTACTCTCGCAATTATCTATTTTATGCGTTCGTCCCTGGAAGGGAGTCCTCATTGTTATTAGAATTCTGACTAAACTGACGCTCGCACATTATTTTATGGTTTGATGGACGTAAAATATTTCCAATCCAAAGATGTACTCGTATTCAAAGCTCATCTATTCATCGTCTGAGCGTCATTGTCGCTTCTGTAATTACGTTCGATCTTTTCCCAAGCAATCGATGGATCGAAACAACGTTCTGGCGTCATTTTGGCTCCTATTTTGTGTAAAGCTGTTTAATTACATGAGTAATTAACAAGAAAATGTTGAAAATTTCTCCAGTGAATAAATTAGGGTAATAGATATGAAATTTTCCCGGTGAATCATTTGAGTAAAGATTTCTCGGGTTTCAAGCCGGGTAATGCTGTTGAATACAACCATGTTTTTTAAACATCCTTGCCATGCTAAAAAATTCTGTATGGTTTCCTTAAAAGACTTATACAGAATTCCTTAAAAAGTTCTGTAGATATTCCTTAAAGTATTGGAACGCCATTTTACTGAATTCCCTACGACGTTCTGCAGAATACCTTAGGACGTTCTGCAGAATTCCTTAGGACTATCTGTGGAATTCCCTGCAACTATCCATTTTTGTTCCTAGAAAAGCAACTGGGTGAACAGAAACCTCACATATTTCCGTAGAGTTGCTGACGCTCTACAGAACAGCTTTCAAGGAGTAATTTTGCCCTGCAAAAAATAATTGTCTCTCATATTCCGTACAGATCCTTAGAAAAGGAACCAGTTCTGAAGAAAAATAATCAATTTCTGTAGAATTCCTTACGTTCTACAGAACAGCTTCTAAGGAATTTTTTTTGCAGGGTGGTTATTATTTTCGCATACAATGAGTTTAAAGTTTGGCGTATGGCTCTGCTCCTGGTCTCATAGACTCTATATGAAAAGGATACGAGAAATCTACGCAATCATAATCCATGAACGAATAGCAGTACTCGGAGAGGTGGAGGAAAGTGATGATGGTATTAATTGAATCAGCGATTCGGTTCACTCTCTCTATGTCTTAATCAAAGGGATTTCCAGATGTGATGCTATCATGGTTACATTTCAAAGCTAATCTCAAGGTACTATGCATTCCTCTTCTCATTTTTCTCCCGTTATTTCTTTCTAACCGTTTGATCATCATTGGTCGTTGAATCATAAGATACGGCAGCCCTCCATCCGTCTCTATCTAATGATAGTTCACTTACTTCCTGGAATTTATTCTGTATATGTACTTCTTCTTTACATATTCTTCTATGTACTTTCTTATATATTTGTCCTATGTACGAGGGTAAGTCCCTCAAAACCCTCAAACCCTCAAAACTGGATAGAGGCAATAATAATCAAAGTAAATTCCTAAAATTTATATCACTCTTCTACATATTCACTCTCTGTAAATTCAGATACATATCCATTCTCTATACAAGTCCTTGATAGCCGGCAGCAAAGAAGTCTTTTGTTGAATGTCTTTGTCTTTTGGGGCCTGAGTAGATGAAAATCACTGGGTGCTAAGTCGGGACTGTTCGGTGGATGTTCCAAGCGTTCCCAGTGAAATGCTTACGACTGATTCTGATGTTGAAATATTGATATTTGCGACTTATTTCTTGACTTACCCTCGTGTTTATCTATTGGACTCTCTGGACTTCCCCCTCTATTTTTCCTTTAATTACATTCTTCAAGAACCCATTTTGTCCGTTGTCATTTGAGCTTGTATGAACGGACGTCAGTTCAGTTTTTGTTGTGGGCTTTCTCGATGTTCTGGGAGGTAATTAATTTTCATATCTTTCTTGTGGCAACTTAGACCCATTGGGACCACTTTATCCTTGTGCATGAGTAAAATTGGAATTAATGTATGTTTCAAAAGTAGCTTTAGAATTGTTTACTTCAGCGTTTTTGATTAAAATTTTTACTGGTCAAATTTATCTTAAAAAATTGGACTTTTTGTTGGGGGGGAAGAATGGGGGTCCTCCGTAAATGACAGACGGTCTCTCTCCGACGGATTCTCTTAGAGTCTGTCATATTCCTATCAGCGTTTTGCTGATTCTTCCCATTCCTCGTCCTCCGCATCGAGATATCCCACTTTCCCGCCACTTTTTTTTTCAGATTTCACGTTCCCTGCCCTTCACTCATCCTCCACACGACTGATGTCTACGTCCCACTCAGTAAATCTCTCCCGTAGGTTCGTTTTTTCGGGCGCTTTTGTATTTTTTATCCGCCGGGATATTTTACCGTGACCGACTCCCCTCATGCCACACTCGCGAATGCATAGTTCATAGTGGCGCTTTAAAGTTTGTTTCGGGAAGCCGTTTGAATGATCTTCGCAGGGGAGTTTGTTCGTCGAGGCGGCCGTGGCTGGGGGTGGGTTGAGGGTGTGGAGCGGGGATTGGTTGAGGGGTGGAGAGTGAGAGAGAGAGAGAACTCCGCCGACGTCGATTCGGTCGTCCTTCGAAGCCGCATTGATTACGAGAGCATGACGGAGGCTGATGGATGCCTTCAATAATCCATCGACGCTCGGGAAAAGCCTCGGCTAAAGATCCAAAATATCAGCCCTCCCGCGTTGTGGAGTGGAGCGATGAGAAATTTTTAATGAGAGCATTCGGAGAGGGAGGAAGGGAAAGGAGTCGATTGAATCGGGGGTTGTGGAGCTGCTATATCCCATCTCAATCAGAAGTGCCCCTGTGAGCGGGAATATTACACCCTTTTCTATGTCTTGTGACATGATTTACTGCGTCGAATGAACGGGTACATCTCCAAAAAAGACTGGGTTAATGAGTGTTCAGTGTAAGTAGCTTGGGGAGATGACGAAAAAGAAAAATCTCTTAGTATATTCCACACTTAAAACTTTTATTCCTCACCCAGGTTTCGATTGCCTTGCAATCATTTTCAAAGGTACCTTAGTCTAAAGCCCGTCAAAGGTACCTTTGAAAATTATTGCAAGGCAGTCGAAACCTGGGTCAGGAATAAAAGTTTTAACTGTGGAATATACTGAGAGATTTTTCTTTTTCATCATGTCTGCAGTAACATTCCACAAAGTTACGCCTTCAACCATTAAGTTTAGCTTGTGGAGGACAGATTTACTGTACTTTATTCCTGAGCAGATAATATTTCCAGCTTTGGAACTATACAGTATTGCGTAAGCCTGTTTCACCCGATACAAGCTCTAGGTAGCACAAGACCTGATGTACGAGGCGGTACTAGATATTGAGGATAGAATGCAAAATGATAGGTCCCGTATCATACGATTAATGTGCTTGTCCTGGCGTGGAATCGATATTTCCATTTATATTTTGACGCATGCCTCATAAAATAAATATTAATTTAACCAATAAATGACTGCAGGCGACTTATGCATCAGTTGGGGCTTAGCTTTTTATTTTTGATTTCGTGGACTCAAAATTTACTGACAGGAGGTATGGACGCCGATTTCTAAGAGGGAGGGAATTCACTGTGTATGTGAAAGCTAACGCGATTGGCTGAAGGTAACCGAGTCCTCTTGGGAGCTGCCAGAGGAGGAAAACTGCGACCGCATCAATTATGACATCAGTCAAGGTTTGAAACAGTGATTATGCATGTTAGCCAGCATGCTGGCTCGTTATCACACGATGTAAAAAGCCATCATGCTAGCGAGTATCCTAGAACTTCCAGTGGGTCACGTACCGTGACGAACGAGCTTTAGACTAAGTGCTATGTATGAGGGGCGTAGATTTGAGGCATATCACGAGAGATGAGTTTTAGAAAATTTTTATGTGATCGAAGAATTTTGAGAATAACTGAAATTCCTGAAAAAAATAGGTTCCTAAATTTCAAAATGATATCTTTGTCACGGCTCGAATTTATTAAATCCGTCTTTTATGATCTAATTAATGGTGTTTTCACTAGAGCCAAGTCCAAAAATATTGATATAATATTTCATGCATCAAATCTTTGTGGCGTTGTAAAGCTTATCCTATCATTGCAATAGCAATTACGCGCATCCGCTAGGGGTTATTTCGACTGGAGTAGATCCAGAAGTTACAGAAGATAGCAAATATGATGTTACTTTTCCCGCTTTCTCTTTAACTTATATTGCAATCAATAAATTATTTCGCTCAATTTCCTTCGGTGTTGCTCCCTCTTTTGACCAAATGTGACTATTTCACTTTAATCTACGAATGTGATAAAATAAAGTAAGATATGAGAATTTTGATTATTTTACCCGTTCCTCCTCGTAAAAAGTCTGCGTTGGAACTACAGGCTAATATTATGATAAAGAAATTCAATGGCACGGAAAGGTGCCTAAGGAAACGCTCATGTTTTCTGTACACCTGCTCCGAATAATTATTATTTAATGCAGGGCTTTCGCAGTTACGAAAAGACAAGCGCTTTATAAAAAACCTGTCAGCCTTGATATTGCCTGCTCCCTTTTTCTCATTTAGGAGGCGTGGCTAGGGTATTTTGTCAGGGAACAGCGACCCCCAGTGCTTCTAACCAGTCTGATTTCAAAATCCTCGGCCCTTCGTGGCTGGGGAAATAAGCAATTCCGCCAGATGAAAAATGACAACCTTACTTTTTTAATTCAACGGTCTTTTGAGGGGCCAACCATCTCACCTCGTTTGCGGATGGACCAACGCTGTAGACTTCTCTTCGCCAGGAAAATGCGAAGATTAAATCCATTTATTGTCCCATCTGTTCTTTTTAACTACGTTCAAGCGAAGCCTGAAACATCACGGATGGTTTCATTAATTTGAAAAGAAATATTCGAATTCCCTAAACATGCTATATTGCTGGGTTACATGCAACAATCTACCAGTATTTTTAATAAAAATTTATGCATTTCCTGGAACATAACTGTTTCTTTAATGGACTAACTAAATTAACCGAATGTGAATGGCCTGGCCAAAATGGAAATGGGAATGGAAAAGCCTGATTTTTATATGAATTCAGCGTCAGGGGAAGACAAATAGTTTTTCTGCCATACATTTGTTGCAGATCGACGTTATCCTGTCTTAAGGCTTTTGTCAATGAACTCCTCCTGATATTTAAAATCAATAGAATAATATATAACAAATACATTTTTATCGAGGATATTATACAATCAGAGTTATATTAGAAAAACTTTCCAGAAACGTTTATTTGGAGTATATAATTATAAGGATATGAAACTTGGACATTGGGAAAGACGAAAATGTCTCGGTTGGAAGCAATTGAAATGCAAATTCGGAAATTATATCAATAACAAGATGGATAAAGAAGAAAAGCAACATAGAAGTTCTGATGACAATTAAAGAGGAAAGAAATTTGAAGAATGAGATAGAAAAATATTAAGTTAAATTTTTTGGACATGTCCTGCGGCATGAGAACTTCCTATGAAATATAAAGGAGGGAAAATTACTTTGAAAAAAAGAGAAAGGCCAAGAAATTAGTCCTGGATGACATCAAGAGTACTATAGGAGGTACAAAATAAATGAATTTGGAAAGAACAGCAATGGGGGCAGCAGAGACTGATGGATGCAACTACGAGGCTCCATCTTTAGAAAATGGTGATTATGATATTTATTTTAAAATCGCATTAAGAAAGAGATAGTGCCATGTAGACTAACACCTTTATTTTTTTCATTGTTTTGAAAGGATGCTAATCCATATTAGTCTACAATCAGCTGATTGTTGTTTAAGGCAATCTACAAATATCATATAGAAGCTTTAGTTCACCATGAATGTTAGTCTACCAAGTAAGATGTAATCGGGTTTAGAATTGTCATTATTCGCCCATAGGTTATAAGTTTTATTTGTTAAAAATACTTGAAAGTTTTTAAATCGATCGTAATTACCATTCGTGGTTATGATTTTACATTTACCAGCATATATATATATGTCAATTACGTGTTCACATTCGTCGGTTTGTTTACATTAACCATCCTGCGGAAAAAAGAGGATAGGCAACACAAAAACATACAAAACAATGGTGATGAGAAGGAGCGATGGTCGATTCCAACTGAAAACAATTCAGAAGGACGCGGAGTCGAATCGTGATACTTCCGATATTGTGTCGGTTACACAGACCGCCGCGCCGTGCTGCTATCCAATTGCATTAGAATCTGTGGAGTCGGCGGAGGTTACATGAACAAACATCCCTCAGGGTTCGCCGGTAGAGTTGGCCGATACATGGTCCTGGGCAGCAATTCACCCACAGGCAGAGAAGGAATGACGTACACAGAAGAGGAAAAGGAAGGAATACACCAAAACACGCACACAGTGGTAAAGATGCAGAACTGGCGTTTCCGGCTACACAGAGCCCAAGTGGGAAATGAATCGTTCAGACTATGCAACCAATTCAGATTCATTCACTCAAATCACTCAGTGGCGTGCACGTAAGAATTTCAATTCTACAGGAGAGAATAGAAAGAGGAGAGGCAGCACATGTAAACGCTCAGCACAGTGGTGGTGACGAGATTTTTTTGTTTATTTATTTATTTGAATAATTCCTTGAATATATCGACCAAGAAAATATTGCTCGTAGTTGAAATTAGGTTTTTAGTTTACTCTTTTATATGTGAAGTAGTTATTTTTAAGCAAGGCTAATATATAATAGGTATTTCCATTTTCTTCTGCTGAGGAATTTGATTTGTCTGATAATGGAAATAATAACATTTGTAGTGTGAGTTGAAAGCGCGGATAATGTCGTGCATTGACATATGAATGATGTTAAATATCATGTTAGCCATTACATCGCTGTATTGACTGGCTGAATTCCGGTGTACTGTATATCCATTGCCATGGCTAATCAATGGGAAAATAAGGGAAATGATTGCTTAATACCGGTTACACCGGCTTAATAGTCGAAATTTAAACGTATCTGTGGGTTATCCACTTCAAACGGTAATTATTGGGCTCTGTAATTCTTAGTTCGAACTTTTTTCTCAGCTATTCGCTGCTTTATTTAAACTCAGAACGTGACAGCACACCAAATTCCATGTCCTCTGACTTATCTTCCAAGTGATGGAGGCGATTTCAAAGCGCCCAGCGGCAGACTGCACATTTTGCCTCCTACTCCTTTCGTACTCCGTATTTACTTTCCTTATTCAATGTAACATATGAATTTCATTAAATAAGGAAGTAGTCTTTTTGATTTTCTGTTTGATTTTGATTTTTATCAGAATTTTCTTCATTTTAGAATACTTTAACAGGTTTCCAACAGATTAACGGAATATGAAGCTGAGCATATATCACAATTTATAGCGAGCTAAGATGATTATCCATCCTATTCTTTTCTTTTTTTAATATTTCGCTAGTCACTTGTATTTTATCACTTTTAACAATGATCGGACATCTTGCCTAGCTTTAGGTTTGCTAATAAATGGCTAGGTTAATTTCTTTGTTTGGTGTCGGTTAACGGTAAGGAAAGATAAGCCCTTATTTTTCCAACTCTATAAATCTAAATTCGAAGTAGCCATAGTGTAGAATTAACGATAAGAGCCGAAAATGCGACCGATAACTCAAAATGTAGTGTAAAAAAGCGTTGACAAATAGAAGAAAAACACATCATTGCTGTATCCGTTAGAATTTTTAAGAATAATTAAACTCTCTCCCAAACGAAACACCGTGCTCGAGCCTCATAAATCAATAAAAAACTGAAATGCATTTTAGTTAGAGTTTCTCAGAAGGTGGAATGGGTATGCCTGTCATTGTGCCGACGTCGCTACCTTCTCTTCTCACGCAAAAGAAAGAGGCCAATAAAAACCAGGTAAGAAGAGCATAATAGGGTCCATGGAATTCGGAACGCCTTGCTAACGCAAATAGTGTAGAATTTCATAAAATAGATATGCGAGTACCCAGCAATAAGATTTTAGTGATGGAGAAACATTGAAAAATAATGCTCATCTGGGAGGCTATCGACATACGCCAGTGCGCCAAGAATTCGAATGGGCATCCAGAGCGAATGATCAGCGGAGCGTGGAAACCAGTCCTTTCCCGAATTTTCCAAACCTCTTTCATCCCTCCCTCCTGCCGTTCGTAAATAAATAAAGCGACGCTCGCATCTGCGTGCGCGAGGAATCTCCGACGTCGCTGGCAAAACGTCGGATTACGAATAAAAGTGGGGCGGAGAAATATCCCACCTGCTTCTCGCCTCGATCACTCTCATCCGACACCCCTTCGTTATCAGTCCTTCAAAATTTGACTCTATTAAATTGGCCAATAGCTCAGCGCGTAAGCTTCAAACTTACGAAGCTCTAATCTCAAGGTAGTGGGAGTTTGGCATCAATTCTCATATAAATCAATGAGTTTGCCCTCATTTTTGAGAAAAAATATATCACCTTTCGAAAGACACTGAATTATCTGCCAATGACCGCACTTTTTTCCCAGATATTTATCATGTATAATAGCCTATTTCCTTGGGATATAGTACACGCATGGACTTGAGAGGGACAATATTTAAAATTGAAGAATTTATTACGCCTACTCCTCGGGCGCTTCTACCTTTCATTAACCACTAAAAAAAATAAATTTGTTTCTCGCCGCAGTAAATTTTATAGAATCGCAGAAAAATCCTCTGCTGTGGTTTTATATCCGCACGCCATGAATAGAATGAGTCAATTCAAATATTTAAATATGTATATTTATTTAGTCACTGTGAATTTCAGTCTTATAAAACTATATTTTCACGCCAGTTATATTGAAATAGTCACTCTATGCTTCTTTTAGCCGCTGAAGTTAAATAATAAAAAAAACAATATTATACCCATTTAGTTAAGGGTAAACCTTCGTTCGAAATATCTGCATAATATCATGCGACCGGCTTGACCAGTCTTTCGATATATCCTGGAAGCTATGCTATTTTCAAAACACGATCGTTAATTAATTTGCGTGTGTGTAAGGATACGCTGAAATGGGACCTATTGGTTGTCCTTATTGCATCCGTTTTTCATAGTTGCCAAAAAATCACTCGTTATAGCCTCCTCGGACTCAAGGGTACAAGAACTTTGTACCCTTTGTACATCTTTGCCAATGAACTTCAGGGGGATGTGAAAGAAACCACTAGCTGGCTCAAAGCCTGTTTCCAGCACAGCCTGATATGTAGCGGACGCTCTACGTACCATGTCAGCCTTGTAGCTTGAAGCACACAGAGGGTCTGAATGAGAATCTTAATGGCTGTTTATGGCTGTTTAGTGTGTCCTATAGGACACGCAGGGTCCGAGGAGGTTAAATATAAGGTGTTCCTTTCCTGACGAAAGCCTGTTCCTTTCCTGCTATTGCAAGGGTTTCTTCCCCCTGAAGCTTCGAGCTAATTACTGAGAATTCCCGTGGTTGAAGGACCGATGGAAAGAACAATATTATCCCTTTACTTACTTGTCAAAATTCAATTAAAGATATCAAGCGAATGACAAATGATTAAATGTGGGTTCCGTTGGCCTTATTGGGCAAATGAACGCGGGTGAAAATGATAGGAGCCGAAGAACTGCGGCACAGTTCAACTGACTATTGATGCGGCGGGAGAGCGGTATCTGATAATATCCACTACTCCGCACCCGCTGGGGCAGAATTGGAAGGAAGGAGGTTGTTACTATCTGAGAATCTGGAAATATCGCCAACCACTTACTTGTGTGGCAGTTGTAGGCTGATAAAGGTGAGGTTGACACGTGTCCTGATTGAAGAGGTAGTCACGAGGTATTTGCACTGCCTGTTTGGAGGGTAGACTCCAGGATGTCCGGGGCTGGCCAGAAGGCACCCAGCTGCAACAGATCAGAGAGAGAAAATTAATTGAGCCAGTAAAACTCTGAAAATTCCAGATCATATCGATTTTTCGAGTCGTATCTCACGAAGGGATGCCGAAGGAAAAATAAGCCTTTTTACGACAGGGCGCGTTCAAATAGTAGGTATTCGGACTGGATTTAAAAAAAAATTCACGGCTTTCGGATTTCTGACTTCATCCCCGACGAAATGATCGCGGCTCGATGTCACACGCCTAGGACTTGCGCCTTTTTTGTACCTATCTTTTGTGATTGCAAACAGCAGCCTACAGCTGTGATAACCCTCTTTCCTGGGATCCAAGCAATTTAACAGCAATGGGAATAACCAGAACAATTTCCGTTCTCTCGTCCTCTAATTTAATTAAAGCCATTCAAAGATCTTTAAATAGCGGTATTGAGAAATGCCTCAAATTCAAAGAATTAAAATGATGTGAAAAGTGAGAATGTGTAGGAAGAGATCATCGCTTTGGAATCAGTATCGCGTGAAGTGCGGCGATGTTTTCCGATGTTTCCTGTACTTTAATTCTTCTCTCTGTGTGATTGTAATGTCTACGTGAAGCTCGTGATAATGCAATACATTTTGTTCGATTCTAAGAAGGAAGGAGATCGGGTTGGTGTGGTGGTTAAAATACTGGCTATCCACACGGGCGGCCAGGGTTCAAATCCCTGCAGTGGAATGTTTTTCGGAGGAAACTCGATCCCTACTTGAGTGTCTTGTGGAGGGCACTTTAAGTACAGTACTCCGTCTGTCGGATGAGACGTTAAACCGTGGTCCCCTTGGCGCCTTTCGTTAAGAGCAGGCTAATGCCAACGCCGGGTTTCTATCCACCCTTTCTCCCTTACCTATCCCCTATGGCGCAAATGACCCTAACTGTCGGTCGCCTCCCCAAATATCCAATCCAATCAAAGAAGGAGCCGACCTAGGTTTCGGCAAACAACTGCCATTTTCATGGGACTGATATCCGATTAGACAATTTGTATATCTTGAGCAATCTGAGGTGGACTAGGACGAAGAGCCGGGGGCGAGGAGGTTGGGTTAGGGGGGATGGGAGTGTGGGGTAAAAAAAAAATAAAAGAAAGACTTGTCATATCGGCATGGAATAAAATGGACAGTTATCTTTCGAAACTGGTCGGATTCTTTTGATAATTAAACGATGTGATAATTTATCAGTCATTTCGCATTTATAGAGAATTTCCACAAAGCGATGCCTTTCTTAGTGAAGTATTAACCTCTTCATTGAAATACATACGTACATATCAATCACACCGTTCCCTTCCTGGCTAGACACAGTCACTAAGTTTCACTCATAACTACGTATTTGTACACCTAACTCTACTTCAATAATTTCTTCCATGCTGACCTATCCTTGCAAACCTCTTTTGCCTCATTTACTTCCATACACTGCTTCATACACGTCCTCCTGTTCTTAAGACTCCTAATATTCCTCCTCCTAAGAATTTCCTCAACCGCATTCAACCATAACTTTCTCGGCCTACCTCTACCTCTCACACCATTCATTTCACTCTTATATATCTGTTTCGTTATTCGACTCTCATCCATTCTCTCAACATGGCCAACCCAACGAAGCACAATCCTTTGATATATGTCCATTACTGGAGCATCTAACCACATTCATTTATTACCCACTCATTCCTGATCCTATCCATCCTATTTTTGCTGCAAACACTCCTCAGTTAACTCATACCCACGGCATTTAGTCTTCTTAATTGAAATATATTTGAGTTTATTTAAATATGAATTATTGTATGATGTATTTATTCTCAAATATGCGGCAGGGAAAATTTCTATGAGAGATAAACTGCACGAGAGAGATTGGGTTGGCTTAGTGATTGGAGCACAGGCTTGCATCCTGAGGGCTCGGGTTCTAATTCCTACAGGGGCGGGAAAATTTCAGTAGAATCTCAATCTTTGCCTGGGATAAGTGTGGAGAGGACTTCAAGATCTTATATTCCATGCGTCTGATGGCCCGCCATACTGTTAGCCCCTCTAGCTCTCTCCTTGATAGCTGACTAATCCGGACACTGGGTTTCCCTTTAATTTAAGCCCGTTTCACGCGATACTTGATCCATCAGGATACCCGATAGCGCGATAGCTTTTCTGCATCGTTCGATAAAAAACCATCTTGCCGCTACACTGATTAACAAGTTCATAATCGCTATCATACTGGCTGAGCTACGTGATTTCAGTATTAATGCGCTATTAGTTGGCTACTAACGTTTTGAAGCCTTCGAACAATCACTTTAGCTTTCTCAGACACTGTGCGATATTCACATTCTGAAATTGGCGCCATCTATACCTCCTTTTGGCTTTCAGTAATTATCATACTGCAAAATCATAAATATGACTCAATTTCAGTAATTATCATACTGCAAATTCATAAATATGACTCAATTTTGGTCTGTTGCTATCATTGTTTGGTTTTTTAAATATTTTAGTTTACATGCGCTAATATATGAATGAAAATACCGTTTCCAATTGAAGGTCAATTATCCTGATAAACTTCCTTGTGCGGTAGCGATCGTAAGGGGTTACATTCTCAATACCTAGTATCGGATATTATATTTGGCCTTGTGCTGGATCATGTATCGTATATAATGGGCTTAACTTCCTTTCTCCTTCCCCTAATTGCGCACAAGACTTTGTCAGTCGTATTTTCCTCATTTCCAACCAAACGACCGGTAAATTTAGTTATAATAAATATAAGGAATTGAGAAGTTCGAGATTGACATTCAGATGTAACATGCGATAAATTTTCTGTATTTTTGTTTTAAGAACGGGGTTCAATTTAGAGGCAGCCAATGGCTTGAAATTGACCGCGCGTCTCGTCGAGCTAGAAATATCAGGCGATAATGCCGTCTGTTCGCTCCTAGGGTTAAGTGCGGATTCGTGCGGCGGATAAAGGAGAGAATCCCTTGCAAAAGGGGTGTACAGTGCCTTAAAGATTTGGCGCGCCCTCTCGAATGAGAGGTACCGTGCTCCTTCATCTGTATCCGTCGTTACAAATGTCAAGCTGCCCAACTCTTTTTAGCCATTCGGTTATTAAACCCCGGGCCGCCGCGTCCCATGGTAATGAGGCCGGATTTCGAGGAATTTTATTAAAAAGGGATTTTATCGGAGACGGTGGGCGAATCAAGGGGGTGGGTGGTTGCGTCAGATGGAAATGGATGGGGGGAGGAGGGGTGGAGCAAGGAGGAAGAGGGAGAGGAGATGGTTGGAGTGGGAAAAGATGGAAAGAAGGTCGGAATAGATGGAGCGGAAAATTTATTGGGAGAGAAGGCCGGGGTGGGAATGACGGGAACGAACCGCGAACGGAATTCGTGAAACGGGGATGGCGTTATAATTATGGGAACGGATCCATTGGACCGGGAATTCATCAGATCGGTAATATTAGGCCAGCGGAGGAGATGGATGAGGGTGGGGGGTGTTGTGAAGTAGAAAGAAAGATGGAAGGGGTGAATGGAACCCCCCCCCCCTTGGCTGGCAATCTGGCACTGGGAATATTCGCCGGGGGAAGTTCTTATTCGACCATGGCCCGAAAAAAAGTATGCAAATATTCCACGATCCATAATGCCGTCTTCCGGCTGTCCGTAAGAAACTTAGAAATATTAATAATATAATCTTTCTTTCTCGTATTAGGCAGGTTCAGAAAATTCAGTGATTTTTTTCTCTGCTTCATAAATTCCTTTGCTTTCCCATTTCATCTCCCCGTCAAGGTGATTAATATCAGAACTGGGTCCATATGTATCCCTCCTTTCTCTTTCAATTACACTTCTAGATTTTTCTTTGAATTTTTTCCTTTGCCTTTCTATTAATTCGCATCTCTATCTCTCCCTTATTTGGTTAGAATGTGGATTCTTACAATATCATCTCAAATTAATGATTTGGACCCAGATTAATTGAGTAACATCGAAAATGAGGAATCCCGTTTTACGCTTTGAGCCGATGGAAGATAATTTTTCTCAAATGTTACCTGCGCCTAGGTCTCATAGCTGGAGGTGGGACTAGGGAATTAATTATCAGGAAAATTTTTGGAAAATAGGTTTTCGAGGTCAACTACCTTCCACGATGAAGGCACCGATTCCCCTTAAGTAACCGAAGTTAGTGGCTCTGGCCTCACAAAAATGTACGTTTAATTAACTGAGATGAACATGAAATAAGGCCTCCGGGCTAGTTTTACTTCAATTCAGCCTTAAAAGTGGAAATTTTATTATGGGCTCTTATAAGGAATGCTCAAGTTACAGCAGAAAAAACGTCAATTTGAAATTGGAAGTTTATTTAGTTTCTTAAATTAAAACTTTATAAGAAGTGAAAAGACCTGGGAAGTTGATCAAAAATGAAATATTGGAATTTAATTATATATTTTTTAAAGTTACCAGTGAATGAATTCTGTAATTTAAATAAAAATAAGGTAGTTCTATACAAATGGCGTTGCAGTTGGCTCCCGCGGTAGGACAAATATGGTCATATTCAATGTGATGGTGGAATAGTGTTCACATATTTTGCTCCTTATTTTTTCTTTCATTGTGCGACCCATTCCATAAGCGAAAGCAAAATTTGTTGAACTGAATAACTTAAAACGTGTAATTTAGTTATTGTCTTCACTCACACGGACAAGCCCCAGAGACCCCAAGCATCGCTAGGCTCGGTCCGACATTGTAGGAGTGATCCTTCTCTTTCTTAAAGATGGTGTTACCCTTGTCTGCAAATGGCAAACAATTTGTAAAAGCACGATAAAGCAAAATGCTACTCATAGATTTTTGATATTGATGCCATCTTTATCTTACTGATGCATTTTGACTGAATGAAACCGGCACGTGTAGTAATTATTCTAAATTTATTGTCATTATTTTTAACTTTATATATATACGAGTAAATGGGTGCTTGCTGCTAGCAAGCAAGGGGGGTTTAGCATTATTTTACATTTAAAGTATCAAAAAATGAATGCATCATCCTTACAAAACCAATGAAAGTTCTCAAGTCTGCGTGCTACATGCAGGCAAAGAAAAATATTATGGAATTCTCGAAATGAATTTCACGGTCCATGAGGTATGGTTACCTGAAAGTTTTAGTACAAATCATATTATATCTCATCCGGTAATTAACGACATTTCAAAATGCTATAGTCAGTGAAATGAAAGGAACTTGGAAACACTGCAAGTTCAACATAACTTTATTTGATGGCCTTTCTACGCTAGAAATTCCTTTCTTTGAAGCATACGCAATAAGGTCTAACATGGAAACTTTTTAATAGAACCTTGATCCGAATCGACAATTTTAATATGATAATTTTCATGTTCAATTTTTCTATTTCAATCTTCTACATGAATTGCACATGCTTTAGAATGAAACATAAAATATCATGAAGATTGTTTGGTTAAAGTTGGTCATCAAACCTACGGTAGAGGTTAGGAAAAAGTTGAAATTATACCCAGTACTTAGCAGCGATGTGTTAATTGCACCTGTCCATTTAATGATGCCTATATGGGTACTTGCAATTTGCAAGCAAGGGTGGGGGGAGTGCTAGACGATGATACTCTTTAAATAAGGAAAAAAAATGAAAGCTCTCAAGTCTGCGGGCTACATGCAAGCAAAGAAAAATATAATTCTCGAAAATGAAATACGCGCCTCATGAGGTATGGATACCACACAGTTCTAGTACAAACTTATATTGTATGTCATCCGGTTATTAGCGACTTTTCAAAATACTATAATCAGTACACCGAAACGAACGTGGAACCATTGATAGATTATCATAACCTCATTTTACGGCATAAAAGACGTTCTTCTACGTTAGATATTTCATTTCAGCACATCATACTTAATAAGAGCTCACATGAAGAATTTTACTATATATATTCGATCGGTATCGATATTTTTATTATACTAATTTTCATGTTCAATTTTTTTTCTCTTCCAATCTTCTGCATGAACTGCATATTTTTTAAATGAAAAGGACAATATCATGAAGCTTGGTTGATGGAAATTGGCCATCAAAGGTATGGTAGAGGCCAGGAAAAGTTTGAAGAAATTATACCCAGTATTTAGCAGTGCGAAAAATGGCATAGAGAAGAGTAAATTACATGCATTTAGGATACCTAATATATATATGTAAAGCTATCGATTGCAATATCTCGAAGCCGAATCGACTTTTTTAACTTTTCCGATTTTACCCAAAATCAACACATAAATATAACCCTCCCCTGAAACTGGCCCGCCTAGCTTAGTTCCAAACCTGAGTCGACACTCGGCTAGGCGACAATGGAATAAATCCATAGCAACGAAAGTGAAAAAATTTCTAAAATCCCAAATAAAAGTTTAAAAATATATGTTTGACGGTAGGTAGGAAAGAATCGATTGAAAGAATAAGATTCTTAAAACATTCAGCCTCATATTTGTGAAAGAATCAGTCCTGTAACTTAATTATTTCATATTTTAATAAACGAAAGAAAAAAGGTCTACACTGAAATTTTTCGTTTTTCCCGTATAATCCAATGTAAAGCTTTCGATTGCAATAAATCGAAGCCTAATCGACTTTTTCAACTTTTTCGATTTTTTCCCAACTCGGCACATGACTCCAACTCTATCCTGAAAATTTCACCCACCTAGCTTGTTTAGAAATGCCCAGGAATTTTGATGAGTCAGTCAGTCAGTCAGTCAGTTTTGTAGCTTTATATATATTAATTAATTAATATATTAATTAATTAATATATATATTAACGAGTAAATGGGTGCTTGCTGTTAGCAAGCAAGGGGGGTTTTTACATTATGATACTCTTTAAATAACGAAAAATGAATGCATCATCCTTACAAAACCAATGAAAGCTTTCAAGTTTGCGTGCTACATGCAGGAAAAGAATAATATTATGGAATTCTCGAAATGAATTTCACGGTCTATGAGGTATGGATACCTGACAGTTCTAGTACAAATCAGATTATATCTCATCCGGTAATTAAGGACATTTCAAAATACTATAGTCAGTGAAATGAAAGGATAGTGGAACCACTGCAAGTTCAACATAACTTTATTTGATGGCCTTTCTACGTTAGATATTCCTTTCAGTACAGCATAGGTACTTAATAAGGTCTAACATGAAAACTTTATAATAGAAATTCGATCCGAATAGACAACTTTAATATGCTAATTTTCATGTTAAATTTTTCTTTTTCAATCTTCTACATGAATTGCACATGCTTTAGAATGAAAACTAAAAGATCATTAAGATTGTTTGGTTAATGTTGGTCATCAAAACTACGGTAGCGCCCAGGAAGAAGTGGAAGAATTTATACCCAGTACTTAGCAGCGATGTATTAATAGCACCTGTCCATTAAATGATGCCTATATGGGTTCTTGCAATTTGCAAGCAGGGTGGGGGGGAGTGTTAGATGATGATACTCTTTAAATGAGGAAAAAAATGAAAGCTCTCAAATCTGCGTGCTACATGCAAGCAAAGAAAAATATAATTCTCGAAAATGCCTCTCGCGCCTCATGAGGTATGGATACCAGACAGTTCTAGTACAAACTTATATTGTATGTCATCCGGTCATTATCGACTTTTCAAAATACTATAGTCAGTATACCGAAACGAACGTGGAACCACTGAAAGATTATCCTAACCTCATTTGGTGGCATATAAGACGCTCTTCTACGTAAGAAATTTTAGTTCAGTACAGCATACTTAGAGCTCACATGAAGAATTTTACTATATAAGTTCGATCGGAATCGAGATTTTTAATATACTAATTTTCGTGATCTATTTTTTTTTCTCTTCCAATCTTCTACATGAACTGCTCAATTTTTTTATGAAAACGACATTATCATGAAGCTTGGTTGACGGAAATTGGCCATCAAAGGTATGGTAGAGGCCAGGAAAAGTTTGAAGAAATTATACCCCGTATTTAGCAGTGAGAAAACTGGCATAGAGAAGGGTAAATTACATGCATTTAGGATACCCAACTCATATATGTAAAGCTATCGATTGCAATATCTCGAAGCCGTATCGACTTTTTCAACTTTTCCGATTTTACCCCAAATCAACACGTAAATATAACCCTCCCATGAAACTGCCCCGCCTAGCTTAGTTCCAAACCTCGAATCGACACTCGGCTAGGCGACAATGGAATAAATCCATAGCAACGAAAGTGAAAAAATTTCTAAAATCCCAAATAAAACTTTAAAAATATCAGTTTGACGGTAGGTAGGAAAGAATCGATTGCAAGAATAAGATTTTTCAAACATTTAGCCTTATACTTGTGAAAGAATCAGTCCTGTAACTTAATTATTTCATATTTTAATGAACGAAATAAAAAAGGTCTACACTGAAATTTTTCGTTTTTCCATATAATCCGATGTGAAGCTTTCGATTGCAATAAATCGAAGCCTAATCGACTTTTTTAACTTTTTCGATTTTTTCCCAACTCGACACATGACTCCAACTCTATCCTGAAAATTTCACCCACCTAGCTCGTTTAGAAATGCCCAGGAATTTTGATGAGTCAGTCAGTCAGTCAGTCAGTCAGTCAGTCAGTCAGTCAGTCAGTCAGTCAGTCAGTCAGTCAGTCAGTCAGTCAGTTTTGTAGCTTTATATATATTAATAACGAGTAAATGGGTGCTTGCTGTTAGCAAGCAAGGGGTGTTTTTACATTATGATACTCTTTAAGTATCGAAAAATGAATGCATCATCCTTACAAAACCAATGAAAGTTCTCAAGTTTGCGTGCTACATGCAGGAAAAGATAAATATTATGGAATTCTCGAAATGAATTTCACGGTCTATGAGGTATGGATACCTGACAGTTCTAGTACAATTCATATTATATCTCATCCGGTAGTTAACGACATTTCAAAATACTACATTCAGTGAAATGAAAGGAGTATGGAACCACTGCAAGTTCAACATAACTTTATTTGATGGCCTTTCTACGTTAGATATTCCTTTCAGTACAGCATAGGTACTTAATAAGGTCTAACATGAAAACTTTATAATAGAACTTAGATTCGAATCGACAATTTTAATATGATAATTTTCATGTTCAATTTTTCTTTTTCAATCTTCTACATGAATTGCACATGCTTCTGAATGGAAACTAAAATATCATGAAGATTGGTTTGTTAAAGTTGGTCATCAAACCTACGGTAGAGGTTAGGAAAAAGTTGATGAAATTATACCCAGTACTTAGCAGCGATGTATTAATAGCACCTGTCCATTTAATGATGCCTATATGGGTGCTTGCAATTTGCAAGCAAGGGTGGGGGGAGTGCTAGACGATGATACTCTTTAAATAAGGAAAAGAATGAGAGCTCTCAAGTCTGCGTGCTACATGCAAGCAAAGAAAAATATAATTCTCGAAAATGAAATACGCGCCTCATGAGGTATGGATACCAGACAGTTCTAGTACAAACTTATATTGTATGTTATCCGGTTATTAACGACTTTTCAAAATAATATAATCAGTACACCGAAACGAACGTGAAACCACTAAAAGATTATCATAACCTTATTTTACGGCACATAAGACGTTCTTCTACGTTAGATATTTCATTTCAGTACATCATACTGAATAAGAGCTCACATGAAGAATTTTACTATATATATTCGATCGGAATCGATATTTTTATTATAATAATTTTCATGTTCAATTTTTTTTTCTCTTCCAATCTTCTGCATGAACTGCATATTTTTTTAATGAAAACGACAATATCATGAAGCTTGGTTGATGGAAATTGGCCATCAAAGGTATGGTAGAGGCCAGGAAAAGTTTGAAGAAATTATACCCAGTATTTAGCAGGGCGAAAAATGGCATAGAGAAGAGTAAATTACATGCATTTAGGATACCTAACTCATATATGTAAAGCTATCGATTGCAATATCTCGAAGCCGAATCGACTCTTTTAACTTTTCCGATTTTACCCCAAATCAACACATAAATATAACCCTTCCCTGAAACTGGCTCGCCTAGCTTAGTTCCAAACCTGAATCGACACTCGGCTAGGCGACAATGGAATAAATCCATAGCAACGAAAGTGAAAAAAATTCTAAAATCCCAAATAAAAGTTTAAAAATATCAGTTTTACGGTAGGTAGGAAAGAATCGATTGCAAGAATAAAATTTTTTAAACATTCAGCCTCATATTTGTGAAAGAATCAGTCTTTTAGCTCAATTATTTCATATTTTAATGAACGAAAGAAAAATGGTCTACACTGAAATTTTTCGTTTTTCCCGTATAATCCCATGTGAAGCTTTCGATTGCAATAAATCGAAGCCTAATCGACTTTTTTAACTTTTTAGATTTTTTCCCAACTCGACACATGACTCCAACTCTATCCTGAAAATTTCACCCACCTAGCTCGTTTAGAAATGCCCAGGAATTTTGATGAGTCAGTCAGTCAGTCAGTCAGTCAGTCAGTTTTGTAGCTTTATATATATTAATAACGAGTAAATGGGTGCTTGCTGTTAGCAAGCAAGGGGGGTTTGTACATTATGATACTCTTTAAGTAACGAAAAATGAATGCATCATCCTTACAAAACCAATGAAAGCTCTCAAGTTTGCGTGCTACATGCAGGAAAAGAAAAATATTATGGAATTCTCGAAATGAATTTCACGGTCTATGAGGTATGGATACCTGACAGTTCCAGTACAAATCATATTATATCTCATCCGGTAATTAAGGACATTTCAAAATACTATAGTCAGTGAATAGAAAGGAATGTGGAACCACTGCAAGTTCAACATAACTTTATTTGATGGCCTTTCTACGTTAGATATTCCTTTGAGTACAGCATACTTAATAAGGTCTAACATGAAAACTTTATAATAGAACTTCGATCCGAATAGACAACTAATATGCTAATTTTCATGTTCAATTTTTCTTTTTCAATCTTCTACATGAATTGCACATGCTTTTGAATGGAAACTAAAATATCGTGAAGATTGGTTGGTTAAAGTTGGTCATCACAGCTACCGCAGAGGCCCGGAAACAATTGAAGAAATTATACCCAGTACTTAGCAGCGATGTATTAATAGCACCTGTCAATTAAATGATGCCTATATGGGTGCTTGCAATTTGCAAGCAGGGTGTGGGGGAGTGTTAGATGATGATACTCTTTAAATGAGGAAAAAAATGAAAGCTCTCAAGTCTGCGTGCTACATGCAAGCTAAGAAAAATATAATTCTCGAAAATGAAATACGCGCCTCATGAGGTATGGATACCAGACAGTTCTAGTACAAACTTATATTGTATGTCATCCGGTCATTATCGACTTTTCAAAATACTATAGTCAGTATACCGAAACGAACGTGGAACCACTGAAAGATTATACTAACCTCATTTGGTGGCATATAAGACGCTCTCCTACGTAAGAAATTTTAGTTCAGTACAGCATACTTAATTAGAGCTCACATGAAGAATTTTACTATATAAGTTCTATCGGAATCGAGATTTTTAATATACTAATTTTCGTGATCTATTTTTTTTCTCCTCCAATCTTCTACATGAACTGCTCAATTTTTTAATGAAAACGACAATATCATGAAGCTTGGTTGGTGGAAATTGGTCATCAAAGGTACGGTAGAGGCCAGGACAAATTTGAAGAAATTATACCCAGTATTTAGCAGTGCGAAAAATGGCAAAGGGAAGAGTAAATTTCATTCACTTAGGATACCTAACACATATATGTAAAGCTATCGATTGCAATATCTCGAAGCCGAATCGACTTTTTTAACTTTTCCGATTTTACCCAAAATCAACACGTAAATATAACCCTCACCTGAAACTGGCCCGCCTAGCTTAGTTCCAAACCTGAATCGACACTCGGCTAGGCGACAATGGAATAAATCCATAGCAACGAAAGTGAAATAAATTCTAAAATCCCAAATAAAAGTTTAAAAATATCAGTTTTACGGTAGGTAGGAAAAAATTGATTGAAAGAATAAGATTCTTTAAACATTCAGCCTCATACTTGTGAAAGAATCATTCCTGTAACTTAATTATTTCATATTTTAATGAACGAAAGAAAAATAGTCTACACTTAAATTTTTCGTTTTTTCGGTATAATCCCATGTGAAGCTTTCGATTGCAATAAATCGAAGCCTAATCGACTTTTTTAACTTTTTCGATTTTTTCCCAACTCGACACATGACTCCAACTCTATCCTGAAAATTTCACCCACCTAGCTCGTTTAGAAATGCCCAGGAATTTTGATGAGTCAGTCAGTCAGTCAGTCAGTCAGTCAGTCAGTCAGTTTTGTAGCTTTATATATATAAACGAGTAAATGGGTGCTTGCTGTTAGCAAGCAAGGGGGGTTTGTACATTATTTTTCACTTAAATATCGAAAAATGAATGCATGATCCTTACAAAACCAATGAAATCTCTCAAGTATATGTGCTACATGCAGGCAAAGAAAAATATTATGGAATTCTCGAAATGAATTTCACGGTCCATGAGGTACCTGACAGTTCTAGTGCAAATCATATTACATCTTATCCGGTAATTAACGACATTTCAAAATAGTATAATCAGTGAAATGAAAGGAACGTGGAACCACTGCAAGTTCAACATAACTTTATTTGATGGCCTTTCTACGTTAGATATTCCTTTCAGTACAGCATACTTAATAAGGTCTAACATGAAAACTTTATAATAGAACTTCGATCCGAATCGACAACTTTAATATGCTAAATTTTATGTTAAATTTTTCTTTTTCAATCTTCTACATGAATTGCACATGCTTTAGAATGAAAACTAAAATATCATGAAGATTGGTTGGTTAAAGTTGGTCATCAAACCTACGGCAGAGGTTAGGAAAATGTTGAAGAAATTATACCCAGTACTTAGCAGCAATGTATTAATAGCACCTGTCTATTTAATGATGCCTATATGGGTGCTTGCAATTTGCAAGCATGGGTGGGGGGAGTGCTAGACGATGATACTCTTTAAATAAGGAAAAAAATGAAAGGTCTCAAGTCTGCGGGCTACATGCAAGTAAAGAAAAATATAATTCTCGAAAATGAAATACGCGCCTCATGAGGTATGGATACCACACAGTTCTAGTACAAACTTATATTGTATGTCATCCGGTTATTAGCGACTTTTCAAAATACTATAATCAGTACACCGAAACGAACGTGGAACCGCTGAAAATTTTTATCATAACCTCATTTTACGGCATATAAGACGTTCTTCTACGTTAGATATTTCATTTCAGTACATCATACTTAATAAGAGCTCACATGAAGAATTTTACTATATATATTCGATCGGAGTCGAGATTTTTAATATACTCATTTTAATGTTCAATTTTTTTTCTCTTCCAATCTTCTGCATGGACTGCATATTTTTTTAATGAAAACGACAATATCATGAAGCTTGGTTGATGGAAATTGGCCATCAAAGGTATGGTAGAGGCCAGGAAAAGTTTGAAGAAATTATACCCAGTATTTAGCAGTGGGAAAACTGGCATAGAGAAGAGTAAATTACATGCATTTAGGATACCTAACTCATATATGTAAAGCTATCGATTGCAATATCTCGAAGCCGTATCGACTTTTTTAACTTTTCCGATTTTACCCAAAATCAACACATAAATAAACCCTCCCATGAAACTGCCCCGCCTAGCTTAGTTCCAAACCTCGAATCGACACTCGGCTAGGCGACAATGGAATAAATCCATAGCAACGAAAGTGAAAAAATTACTAAAATCCCAAATAAAGCTTTAAAAATATCAGTTTTACGGTAGGTAGGAAAGAATCGATTGAAAGAATAAGATTCTTAAAACATTCAGCCTCATATTTGTGAAAGAATCAGTCCTGTAACTTAATTATTTCATATTTTAATGAACGAAAGAAAAAAGGTCTACACTGAAATTTTTCGTTTTTCCCGTATAATCCGATGTAAAGCTATCGATTGCAATAAATCGAAGCCTAATCGACTTTTTTAACTTTTTAGATTTTTTCCCAACTCGACACATGACTCCAACTCTATCCTGAAAATTTCAGCCACCTAGCTCGTTTAGAAATGCCCAGGAATTTTGATGAGTCAGTCAGTCAGTCAGTCAGTCAGTCAGTCAGTTTTGTAGCTTTATATATATTAATAACGAGTAAATGGGTGCTTGCTGTTAGCAAGCAAGGGGTGTTTGTACATTATTTTACACTTTAAGTATCGAAAAATGAATGCATCATCCTTACAAAACCAATGAAAGCTCTCAAGTCTGCGTGCTACATGCAGGCAAAGAAAAATATTATGGAATTCTCAAAATGAATTTCATGAGGTAAGGATACCTGACAGTTGTAGTACAAATCATATTATATCTCATCCGGTAATTAACGACATTTCAAAATAGTATAGTCAGTGAAATGAAAGGAACGTGGAACCACATCAAGTTCAACATGACTTTATTTGATGGCCTTTCTACGTTAGATATTCCTTTCAGTACAGCATACTTAATTAGGTCTAATATGAAAACTTTATAATAGAACTTCGATCCGAATCGACAATTTTAATATGCTAAATTTTGTGTTAAATTTTTCTTTTTCAATCTTCTACATGAATTGCACATGCTTTAGAATGAAAACTAAAATATCATGAAGCTTGGTTGGTTAAAGTTGGTCATCAAACCTACGGTAGAGGTTAGGAAAAAGTTGAAGAAATTATACCCAGTACTTAGCAGCGATGTATTAATAGCACCTGACCATTTAATGATGCCTATATGGGTGCTTGAAATTTGCAAGCAAGGGTGGGGGGAGTGCTAGACGATGATACTCTTTAAATAAGGAAAAAAAATGAAAGCTCTCAAGTCTGCGGGCTACATGCAAGCAAAGAAAAATATAATTCTCGAAAATGAAATACGCGCCCCATGAGGTATGGATACCAGACAGTTCTAGTACAAACTTATATTGTATGTCATCCGGTAATTAGCGACTTTTCATAATACTATAATCAGTACACCGAAACGAACGTGGTACCACTGGAAGATTATCATAACCTCATTTTACGGCATATAAGACGTTCTTCTACGTTAGATATTTCATTTCAGTACATCATACTTAATAAGAGCTAACATGAAGAATTTTACTATATATATTCGATCGGAATCGAGATTTTTAATATACTAATTTTCATGTTCAATTTTTTTTCTCTTCCAATCTTCTACATGAACTGCTCAATTTTTTAATGAAAACTACAATATCATGAAGCTTGGTTGGTGGAAATTGGTCATCAAAGGTACGGTAGAGGCCAGGACAAATTTGAAGAAATTATACCCAGTATTTAGCAGTGCGAAAAATGGCAAAGGGAAGAGTAAATTTCATTCACTTAGGATACCTAACACATATATGTAAAGCTATCGATTGCAATATCTCGAAGCCGAATCGACTTTTTTAACTTTTCCGATTTTACCCAAAATCAACACATAAATATAACCCTCCCCTGAAACTGGCCCGCCTAGCTTAGTTCCAAACCTGAGTCGACACTCGGCTAGGCGACAATGGAATAAATCCATAGCAACGAAAGTGAAAAAATTACTAAAATCCCAAATAAAAGTTTAAAAATATCAGTTTTACGGTAGGTAGGAAAGAATCGATTGCAAGAATTAGATTCTTCAAACATTCAGCCTCATATTTGTGAAAGAATCAGTCCTGTAACTTAATTATTTCATATTTTAATGAACGAAAGAAAAAAGGTCTACACTGAAATTTTTCGTTTTTCCCGTATAATCCGATGTAAAGCTATCGATTGCAATAAATCGAAGCCTAATCGACTTTTTTAACTTTTTCGATTTTTTCCCAACTCGACACATGACTCCAACTCTATCCTGAAAATTTCACCCACCTAGCTTGCTTAGAAATGCCCAGGAATTTTGATGAGTCAGTCAGTCAGTCAGTCAGTCAGTCAGTCAGTCAGTCAGTCAGTCAGTCAGTCAGTCAGTTTTGTAGCTTTATATATATTAATATATATATATATATATATATATATATATATATATATATATATATATATATATATATATATATATATATGGGTCATTCCACCACAATTCGACCAGAAAATTGGCAAAATTGACCCTTGAGGTAACGGATTTCGACCAAATTTGGCAAATCGTCTTCATTTGATTACAAAATAAAAATCCAATAGCCATTTTGTAATCCATTCAACGGTTTACGAGATATTGCAATGTTGTAAAACAAGAATTTTACAAAAGCGTCGTTGCATTTGACGGCATATCTCCGGAAATAAGGAAGATAAAAATGCATGCAATGACTTATTTTAAAGGTATGAAATTGAGAAAGATAATTAATAAATTATTACATAAAATTTAAACAATTAAATAAAGTTTATAACAAATTAAAATGTTCAAATCGATTTTTGACGATGTAGCTATGCCTTTGATTTTCCTCATTTTTTTTTATGTTGTAGATAAAACCCTCCTCTACAAGTAAAAAAAATTTGGTGAGGGTAATATTACATTTAAGAAAGAAATAAATTTTTGAGTGAAGGCGTAACGCTGGTCTCCCCCCTCGGCGGCGTCCGGCTCTCGCGCCGAACGTTTAGTAGTCGGTTCTCCAGATCTCATCAGCGCGCTTCCTTTCCCATCTTCTTTTCACCAATTTTAACTGTATACCGACCCTTTGATTCCCTTTACCCATGTCATTCGCTATTTGCTTCCCACTGGAGTGACCGTCGCTTTACAATCCAGGATTAGCGACAACATGCTTAACAGCGGGGGCGACCATGGGCCCACCAGCGGCCGTGCTCGGAGAACAATAGACAAACCTCGCCCCGCCTAAGACCTCCAATGCTACTTTCCTCTTTTCCCCTATCTCAGTCGCCTCGCATACCCTTTATTATGCTCCTCCTAGTCCGTCACTCGGGCACTTTCTTTGAAATGTTGCATAGAAATGCCATTTAGCATCACCGTCGAAATCTTCTTAGTGATGCAACTGATTTATCATGTCGTAGTGGTTCTTATATTGAGCCACAGCACCGTCGGAATAGTAAATTATTCTACTTAGGTAATGTACTCTTCTTCGAAGAAAAGTTATCAGTTTCCCTTGAAAGGTATAGAATGCACTCACGTTATGTTCCATACAGTCTGAAATAATAACCAAACTGAAAGGTGCGACTTTATCGCAGGTATTTCTGCTGTAACACTCAAATGGATGTACTGTAGTCTGATCGTTACACCAATGGACCCCTTGTCCAGCATCTTGGTGAAGAAAAGATAAAGTCTCAGACAAATCGGCCACAACGACAACTTTACGCAATTTCAGATTGTCAAGGACATTTTAAATAAAATATAGTTTGCATGCAAGCGATGTAGTCATGCCTTCTTACTTTGGTGGTATTCTCAGCGAAAGCCTCACAAAAAATGTTTACGTCCTTGACCTGTGTGGTTAACGCAAGATGATTTTCCTGAATCCATTGCTTGAAACGAACCTCATCCGTACTTTTTCCCCTGATGGACTCTGAAATAATTTCTGTCATTCAGTCTCTACTCTCACATTTTCTGACGACATCATCACCGTTTTCGCCCTCTTCTCGTGGCAGTGTTTCTGGGTACTCACTCATGACGCACATTTCTAACGGAGGGCGAGAGTGAGAATTCCAGGCAATCCCGATAAGTTTAGAAAATTTTTTCTCCGTTATCCAACTTTATTTGCCCTAATCCAGCCCCGAGGTATTGTAACTTGTAATTCTGGTGGATCATGCAGACACATATGGTGTGAGTGCCAGCTTCACCAGCCAACACGCACTCAGGAGGCTTCAAATCTGCAAATTTGGAGAAACCAATCTTTAAATTAGGATTTCTCTCTTAAAAGGCTTCATAGGCTTCCCTCAAATTGCAAAGAATTAACCTTTTCTGCTTTACTACGCGCACATTTTCCTCCTTTACACTCTTGCACTCTTTTTTGCCCGCCATTTCTCTACTAATATCTGGTTCACGGCAGAACTCAATCAGTTTCAGTTTAGTGTCATTTAAGAGGTATTTGTTTCGTCTCGCGTTCGCAGAGCACAGAATTCCTTTGTCAGATACGTATTTTTTCATCTTTTTGACCAAATACGTCGATGTTTGAAACTCCTGCTTCATCTTTGAAACACTCCAACATTTAGGTAGGACAGATAGGATTAAAAATATTTACTCATTTTCGTAGCGTTTAGGAACTTATCCTTCAGCTTCATAATCATTTCCTTGCCATCTTGGTGGAAGTGATCTTCTTGTTCAGGAATATCTTCTTGAATATTCACCTCCCTACCAGTAACCTTTTGAAGAGATAATCTCAAAGCAGCGGTTGCCACTTTTAATTTCTTCGCCAGATATTTGCTTGTCTGCAATTTTTTTTTGTTGTTACAGGTGTTTGATCCAGGGATTTTAACGTCTTGTTCAGTTTTCCCAAGCGAATTTCTTTTCCTGGAATGTACTGACATCCTTTGGTTTCATCAGTCCCGCTATCTTTCATAGAACTAACTGATGACTCTGACTGAGAACCTTGAGATTTAATAGCGAATGTAGCACTGGTTGAAGGTCCTTCTGCACGATAAACCCTACTCTGGTAATCGTCATTTTTGGCGAGCTCTGACTGACTTTCTGGCTCATGTTGAGAGCAACCTGGATTGTTCTTTTCGGCAACATATTCTGGCTTGTTGAATTTTTTCACACCCACTTTACATTGAACACATAGCTTCTACCCTCAAATACAACAGGCACTGTGTCATGATAGAAATTGTGGAACTCGCTTGTAATTGTCCACAAATTAATCGTGCGAATGTTTCTATGCAAATTCAAGGGATTGCAGCACCGCTCTTTACGAACCTCGTAGAAGAGTAAATAATCCTTACAATGATGGTTGCACACAGAGTACAGCATCCACACCACTTCTCAATTCGATCAACTCAATTTCACGAGTAGAATAGCTACAAAAACTCCTCAATACTGTTACACTCGAACATTTCTGGTTTGAAGCATCACCAACTGAACATATCATAATCAACCACTGCAGACCAAAAAATGTTTACTCGCACTAAAACACGCACTCTCTAAAAATGAGACCAAGGAGAGTTTTGAAACGTCACTGACGGAGGATGGACGGCAACTGACGAATTGCTTGCAAATGCGATAGTTAGTGAGGGAAAAAAATGTCATGGGTAGCTCTTCGCATTTACTGTTGTTTTTTTATCAGGAGTTAATATGTGAATGGGTGAGGGTGGGCGACGGCTATTAGGCGCAATGGTTGTAAAAATGTTTCTCAGAACAAAATAAAGGGTGTGCGAGGAGAATGAGATAGGGGAAGAGAGGAAAGTAGCATTGGAGGTCTTAGGCGGGGCGAGGTTTGTCTATTGTTCTCCGAGCACGGCCGCTGGTGGGCCCATGGTCGCCCCCGCTGTTAAGCATGTTGTCGCTAATCCTGGATTGTAAAGCGACGGTCACTCCAGTGGGAAGCAAATAGCGAATGACATGGGTAAAGGGAATCAAAGGGTCGGTATACAGTTAAAATTGGTGAAAAGAAGATGGAAAAGGAAGCGCGCTGATGAGATCTGGAGAACCGACTACTAAACGTTCGGCGCGAGAGCCGGACGCCGCCGCGGCGGGAGACCAGCGTTACGCCTTCACTCAAAAATTTTTTTCTTTCTTAAATGTAATATTACCCTCACCAAATTTTTTTACTTGTAGAGGAGGGTTTTATCTACAACATATAAAAAAATGAGGAAAATCAAAGGCATAGCTACATCGTCAAAAATCGATTTGAACATTTTAATTTGTTATAAACTTTATTTAATTGTTTAAATTTTATGTAATAATTTATTAATTATCTTTCTCAATTTCATACCTTTAAAATAAGTCATTGCATGCATTTTTATCTTCCTTATTTCCGGAGATATGCCGTCAAATGCAACGACGCTTTTGTAAAATTCTTGTTTTACAACATTGCAATATCTCGTAAACCGTTGAATGGATTACAAAATGGCTATTGGATTTTTATTTTGTAATCAAATGAAGACGATTTGCCAAATTTGGTTGAAATCGGTTACCCCAAGGGCAATCACCTTGTCGATTTTGGATGGAATGACCCATATATATATATATATATATGTATATACGGGAGGTCTTCGAATAAAAGAAGAAGTTGAGGGGGAAGAGGCGAGAATTGAGTGTGCTTGCCTAAGAAGGTTTTTCAGTGCAGCATCTAGACCCGGATGAAAAGTGGTTGCGAAGATATGTTCATCAGGGGAAAGGTGATCGCCCGGTTGAGGCGTGGAGGGCGGTCTCCTTGAGGCTATCTAACCCTCCCCAACCTCAACGCCTTGTAGCTAGCTAGAAATAGAAAAGGCCGATAGAGAAATGAACGGTAAAAAAATCTTCGAAGAGAACATTTGGAGCTAGTAGATGGGGACAGTTTGGAGAGATTAGTAAAGTAGAACAGGGATAGTAATTGTAGCAGAGCAAACGGTTGTATCAGTATAAATAGGAAGCTCTGAATGACGGTATAAATGATTACGAAAATAAAAGAGAGAAGAAAGTTTAAAAATACCTGTGCTGAACTCGGCAAGCGGAGTAACAAGGAATTATACAGTTAAGTTTGATGGAAAACCAATAGAGCGACTGAAAAATTGGCGAAGAAGAAGGTGTAACCAATAGAAAGCCATAGAAATATGAGGAAGAGGGCGAGTTTCAGGCTAAGGTTTGGGAGCTGTTTGTTGGGAAGAATGGTATATAGGATTTCACTTTCTCCCGGGGAATGACTGCTGTGAATTTTTTTCAGGTTTCCGTCCGGGTAAGATGCTCCATATTCTCCAACACCGGCATTTCGATGAATGACTTATTCATCGTCATCAGGACCGTTTATGCCAGGTGTCGAGGTGCCGGTTAATATAGTTTCTCTCTCAGGTCAGGTTGATTGTGATTGGCGGAGGCGCTTTTACCTTTCCTGCCATTTTCAAGATCGGATTCCAGGTCCTACTTAAGTTGAACCCTTCGTCACGGTTGGAATTATTTCCCTCAAGGCGGATTTCTCTTGCCTCTTTGCTTTGATCTTATCCGGCGCATCTTATCCGGATGGAAACCCGAGAAAAATTCACTGCAGAATGAGTATAAATTACATAAAAAGAAATAGAAAATAACATTCATCAAACTGGAAGAGATTCAGGAAAAATTGTTGGAATACGTGAAAAAGTTGTTTGACCGAGACAGTCGGTCAGTGATTTTGATATTGAGCCTTAAACACATTATCAAAGATTAAGAGAATTATGTTCTTAGCAGTTTTTACTTCATTATTTTCAATTTTTTATATAATACCGGTTTCAATGTATTTACATAACTGTTGAGCCTTGAAATACATTGAAATCGGTAGCATAATAAAAACTGAATTTAAAAAACTTGGAAAATAAAATGATTCATTCAATACGAATAGATTCCACCTCACCTGCTTTGAAAACACATCATACATCAGAAAAGGATCACCGGGAACCATAGACGCCAAACAGTCAAATAGAAAAGGCCGATAGAGAAATGAACGGTAAAAAAATCTTCGAAGTTATGGAATAATTTAGCTAATAACGGTAGACGAACCTTTTTCGAACTAATTCGTAAGTAATTCTTGATCTTCCTGCTATTCTTCTCCAGTAATCGATCTCTGTAACAGAAACCAGTTTTTTGCTATCTCATTAATCTGCCATATCTCACTTCCATATTTGATATGCTTCTTATAATTGTGCTGTTTATTGTTTTTTAATTAGTTTTGGACATACTTTGGACTCCCACTCTACACTACTAAACATCAATATCACCCTTTTCTTTGCTTATTTCTTCCTTTAATAGGTTCAATCCTGACTTATTTTAAGACCTAGGTAGTTGTATTATTGGCACTATTGTTTTTCTTGTCCACATTCTATCACTCTTGTGCTCCTCCAATGGTCGCATTTGGAGTCTCTCTGATGCCTATTATCAAACCCCACATTTTGTATTCTTCAATTATTTCAATTAAATGCCGTGTAAGTCTTCGTGGTCCTGGGTCATATATATCTGATCATTCGCAAAGCTCATGGAATATAAGGCGTTAGTAATATTCAAATGCGTAGCTGTTCCAGCATATTCAATGCTGTATTATTTAAGGGCTTTAAGTTCCAAGTATAACTTCAATAATGTGGGCGATATGCGGAAAACCTCTTTTAAAGCCTTCGTTATTGGAAATTCATTTGATGTTCATTCCCTATTTTAATTTTTGCGGTACTGCTTTTGTATAACCTCTTCAGAGCTTTGACAGAATTTATTTTGGAATTTATGCTAAATAAGCTTTTCCATAGTCATCAGTGAAGGAAACTGTCTTAAGCTTTCTGCAAATTGGCATAAAGTTGATGGATTTCCTGGCTGACTGCCATATTTTTATCAATTGTCTGAATACAGAAAAGTAGACCGTCAATGATCGATCTACCAGCTCTTAAACCTGCCTGTTCTTCAGACTAGAGATATTTATATTCTCTTCAATTTCATTTTTCAAAATCTTTCCACATATTCTTCCAGTTATGATGGAGACTGATATTTCCTTTAATTTT
Organism: Ceriagrion tenellum; assembly: GCA_963169105.1. Lineage (NCBI taxonomy): Eukaryota > Metazoa > Arthropoda > Insecta > Odonata > Coenagrionidae > Ceriagrion > Ceriagrion tenellum. Next base: position 159,857,010 of record OY720636.1, read on the forward strand.
CACGCTTGTCTTTTTCACCATTTTTGTGTGTAACTGAAGGGAAAGATGTCCTACGTTCTTTTCGGACCTCTGTTCCGTCAATAAATAAGTTTGAAATGACGTCATCAGAAGGCAGTGTAGATTTTCTGTGCTATATTTTATTAACTCAGCATTGATCTCACCTGGACCAAGAGATTTTTTGCTCTTGATTTTTTTTTGGAAATTTCCTGGACTTCAGTCTCAGTTATTTATTGAGAGGAGGCCATTGTATTTGTTTGATTCTCATTCATGTTTTTCCCTGGTGATTTGCATTTTGTTTTTTGTTAATAGATCTCTGAAATGTTTTCTTCATCTCTGTATAGATATTGGTGATGCTCGGTACGGATTCTACTTTTACGTCTGCTTTTGATCAGTTTCCAGCTTACCGTGCTTTGTCGTCCCCCCAGAATATTATGTAATTTTATTGAATTTCTTTACAAATATTCGTATTCACTTTGTGTAATCTTCTTTCTCACTCTAACTTGCGCTTAACTGTGTACTATTTCTATAGCCGTTGAAAACTATTAAAATTACTTAAGAAAATGAGATACGGGGGGAGAGGGAGAGGGAGGGAGAGAGAGAGGTGACTCGTTCGAAATCTTTTTGTCCTGACGGTTGGTGAGGGTGGATGACGAGGAATCAGGAGGAATCATGGAACGAGGAGCAAGGCCTGGTCGGATTTTTTTCTCCATTCCTCCTTTTTTGACTCCATTATCTCCTTTTTTTGAAGTTTTACTTCTAAGAAATCGTGAGAGGCATGGAGTGAGCTCGGCGGAGGGACAAAAGAGAGAGAAGAGCTCATCAAGTCTATTGGATTCTCTGATTCGTTGGCGTCGGTCATTCGGAGGACTTAAATCAATGCATTTGAAAATCAATGCAAAAAATATGGAATGAAAGGCAGTAATAACAATTTGGAAGTAATGAGATTTTCGATAGCAAAGATAACGAGGCTGATTTTGAAAGTCGGAGGGCAACACTGGAGCAGGGAGGGCCATATGAATTTCGAGGGTATTACGTCGCAAGGAAAGGGGTGCATTATGGGCGCCAGTGTTACATTATCATTTTGTTGTAAGAGGCGTCTGATCAGCTGACTTTCTAGAATACATGATTTTTCAAATGTATTATAAATCGAGAAATAAATATATCCTACATAAGAGATCCAGAATCATTAGCGTTAAAATAAGCGATGTATTGCTGCTAAAAGAAAGGACTTGGTAGGTTTATGCATGTTTAACGTGAAGTTTGTGCGATGGAAGTCCTTCCTCGTTTGCTCTGGTCCTGTGCAATAATTTTCAATACCATTAATTTCCCGTCATATGGATGGAAAAAACATTTCCATTCCAAGGATTTAGAAACCTTTAAAAATATTTCCTCCGCGTTCGAGGACTTGGGATTCCCATCACACTAGTCCATTTTCATGTAGATTATTTCATGCAGTTAATTAATTTATTTTGATCAACGTGAAATTTCGTGGCTGATGACGAAGAACGGCGTTGATTTTTTTGTTTGCCGTGCGATTATGTATGTCCCTGGAATCCTGGTAGGCTGCTAAGCCTGTCATCAGGTTTTATAGGGACCGGACCGACAGAACTTGACATGCATCCATGCATTGGGTGGTGAAAAACCCACCCAGGTGGGACTCGAACACGCGACCCTCAGTTAAGCTGGCGAGGACTTTACCCCGCCGCGGCCGGGGCCGGCGAGATTTAGTTATCGATTTGAACCTTGAAATAGATAGGTGATTTGCGAATTGTTGTTCGACCTATTCATGAAGTTTAAGGTAGTCCGAGCGAGATAGTTCCCTAGTCATAATAGAAACCATATTCGAATTATAGGTTTTAATTTCACCAGCTGTAGGACACATCAATTAAATATTGAATTATTTATGGTGCAATAATATAGTTTTATATGACAGAAATTGTAAGTAATTAAATGAAAATATCTAAATAAGTCTTTAACTTGACTCATTTCTTTCGCGCGGTGCGTTTGAAACTTCTTCCAAACGGAAGGTTTTTTTGTGATAACCAAGAACCTACAGCGGTGACAATATGATTAATTTTCAAATATAGTTGAGAAAACATACAAACTTCACACTGTTAGTTTTTTTACGACATCTAAGTGTTAGAAATACCTCATTTTGTAAATAATGTCTCTCTGGAGTGCATGCACGTGCCATTTCCCACGTTAAAGGGCTGGTATATTGTGGCAAATATCTCCGAAAGTAATGTGGTAAGGGGTAAAATTTTTGGTGTAATTGGATAGGTGAGATGTTTTTCTTTAAAATGAGACCAAATTTATTGATTTCTAAGTAAAATGATATTTCGCTCGGACAACCTTAAGTGAGCATATTTTAGGGAATAATGCTTATATTTTTATTCGGGCCAGTTATGTACGGAGTTTGCTTTTAAAATCACACAATTTATTCGTCGAAAAACTCGTCGTTTCCCACGAATGAGCAACGTTCCTGCTTGAGCATTATCGAATTTCTGTTGTGTTGATTTCTGTGTCGCATTTTTATTCGTTTCCGGTTTTTCTTTCCTTAACTTCCTTCCCTCTTCTTTTCCAATCAGTTTCTTTCCCTCCTCTCAGTTCCCGTTTCCCACTTAGGTCTCTCACACCCTTAGACCCCTCTTATCCCCCCCCTCCCTAGAAGCGAGCTGCCCCTTAAATCTCCCCCGCCCCTGCCCCAACGGAACCCCTAAACCCTTAACCCGCAAAACCGTCTCGCTGCCCTCTTCTCCCGTCGCCCCATTTGCCCCGCAGGAGAAAATCAATCTTTGGTTATTACCGATTTCCAAGGGAGTGTTTGGAGCAAGGAATTCCTCCTCCTCCCACGCCCTTTCGGGTTGAGAGGCCTTTTTAGAGAGAGAGTTTTTTTCTTTTTTCTCCTCCAAAGGCGGAGTCTGGCCCCGAGGACAGAGGGGATGGGAGAGAAGGGCTAATATTGGTCCCCTATTTCGCTCTGTACACATTAAAAACATATTTCTCCCCTGTGAACCGTAGAAGTGTGATCTTTTTGCGAATTGACAGCCGCGTTTTGGGCCGTAAGGTTACGTTTATATCCTAGTTAAATCTTCAGAGGTCCTCCGAAGGGTACCGTTTTTAACGCGAGATCACGGGAATGAGAAAATCGGAAGAAGTTACTCAATTAGACAAATGGCTACGATGTATTTCACCACATTCTAAAGTGTATCATTCAATGTATGTTTAAGCTTTCTATTTCCTTAATTCTGCTGAAATATATTTTAACCAAGAGATATTATTTCGTGCAATGGTTGATGATGTGGGTGCCGCAGTGCCAAATCAGAATGAATGCCACATTTTTATCTTCGCTTTTTTTAACGGTCAAAACTAATCAATTAGGAAATTAATGCAGTGGATATATTGATTATCTTTCATTTATGAGCTTAAAGTTATTTTAATGAAATGTTTTCAACGGGATAACATTCTTTGTTCCAGTTAACGTGATATAAATTCTCGATCAAATTCAATGCCATTTTAAATTAAACCATACAATTTTATACTTTTAAAATAACAGAAATTTTTTTCTTCAATTACAAAATGAACGTTTCTGATGTACGAAAATATCTATCCTGGAATTATTTTAGAAGGTCTTTAGAGTGAATAATATATTTTCTATTTGTACGAATGTTATCTATGTTAATTTTAAACCCTTCAACTATGGTCTCTGTTTCTTCCTTCTAGTAACGATTATCAAGGCTTTTTAGTAAAAAATATAAATTCAGGTTTGCTACTGGCGTGAAACCCTGCTACTCCTATTTAAGTCTTGAAAATTCAAAATATGCCCGGAAACCCTTGACAAGGTAAGGGATCCGAGAAACCAGCCTGAGAATTTGCTTTCCCTTATCAAAATCAGATTGTTGTCAACAAATAAGGAATACCATTTTTGAGACTTTTTAGTGCTTTGCCTGAAAAAGGCAGTGGAATTCGCATTTGTTCCTCAGCTAATTACTTAGGTAAGTTCAGTTTATTGGGATTTTTCCCGTGTTGATTTGTATTAATGAACAACAGTTTCGCTTAAGTTACAGCTAGCATCGCTAGGTCCTGAATAAACTGAACTCAACAAATGTCCGCGGAAGCCTCCGTGCCAATTACTTAGATAAGTTTGTAAAATATATCTTCCGGACCTATTCTTTTATTTCAAGTAAGATGGAATATTCGTTTCTCATCAGATTCTGTCCCAGTTGTACGTGGCTCTTTGGGTACCCTTAGAATAAACACCCGTCAGAAAGGAAGCCGATTTTTCCTCAGGGACTTAGTGGCGGTCCTCCGTTCGGTGGGAAACTTCAATACCGTAAATATTTCCTTTTCTATTTTATAAAGCGTGAACGTTTGGTGCTCAGATTCTTACGCGTGAAAAAGTGCACTCGAAATGATAAGTAATTCTGCCTGAGAATCCAAGAAAATTCGTAAGACTACTTGATCTCTGGTGTAAAGCAACCCTGATATTACAACGATGTGGTTTCTTAAGTATTTATTTTTTAAACTAAAGGAAGCGAAGTTGATCATAAAATTTGGACGGAACAAGCTGGAGTAAGTTGTGCATTTAACTACCTGGATGGAAAACTAGAAGGAAATGGGAATAATAGCAAATACACATGGAGGAGGAAAGCGTTAGCGTTAGGAAGCGTTTTGTATTAGAAGGGAGCTGATGACGCGGACCCAGCATAAGTATGCGAATGGGAAGCTGGTGGAGAGCTTGATGTGAAGTGTAGTGTTGCAAGGAGGAGAAACATGGAGTCGGAGAAAGAGAGGCGTTTGAGACGTGGGGGGTGTGGAGGAGAATGGAGAAGATGCGGAAAGGAAGACAAGGGAGGAGGTGTTTGGTATGCTGGGCAAAGAAAGAAAGCTTTTGGATGAGATCAGAAAGAATAGAATAGAACAATCATTTATTTTACTCTGGGACAGGTCCCTTAGAGCAAGAATACAAAAATAATATAATACTATAGCAGCGAGATAATAAACAAATTAACATATTACTTAGTTCAAATCAAAAAATAAATGGAGCTTAATAACAAACAATGCATATAAAAAAAGACAAAAACAGCTGCTCTCATTGGAAAACAATAATTTTATATGTCAAACAGCTGAACTCGGACATAGGTAAAAATACAACCAATATTGAAATATATGGTACAAGATTAAAAAAAAAACATAACCAGACCATGAGGAGAAAAATTTTTTGTCTAATAAAAAATAATAATAAAAAAGAAAATTGGCCATGGGAACTGAGTCCTGACCAGGCTAAACTATTGTGGAAAACATTTATTTTATAAAATGTCGTGCAATGTAGATTTAAAAATTTCCTTCGAGCGAGATTTCCTCACATCAATTGGAATGGAATTCCAAATTAGTGAGGCGGCCACGACAAACGACTTATATGAAATGCAGTGGTTCGGTGAGTCGGAAGTAGAAAGTTACTTGGTTCTGTTCTAGTAACCATTGTATGATTGGAAGTTCTTTTAGAAAACATATCAATTAGGTAGGACGGTTCGTTAGTGCCAAAGATAGCAAAAAGAAAGTTTCCAAGCTGGTATTTGCGACGGGATATGGTATTCAACCAGCCAAGTTTCGTGTTAAAGGGGGCGACGTGCTCATCTTTACGAAGATTAAAAATATATCGAACGTTCGAATTTAGGAGACGCTGTAGTTTGATGTTCTGCTCTGCCATTAAATCATTATCAACTGGAGAACAGTAATCAAAATTAGAGAAAGAGGAAGGATAGGTGGTCGGAAGGAGTAATGAGGGGCGAGGGATCGTCCAAGACTGTGATTGAGGGAAGAATCTTGGGAAAGCGGGGAAGAAGAAGAAAGAAAATAGGTTTTATGGTCGGAATCAATATCGCTCGAATGTCCGCGGAGGTAAAGAAAAATTGTAGAAGTAGATGAGACCCTTTACATGTGAGAATCTGGAGGATTTTCTCTGACTTATAAGAAATAGAAATCATTCATTGTCCATGAATTTTAATGTCAGCTAAAAACTTGCAAAATCCTGTCTTTTGTGATCTCATATACTTAATGAATTATTTTGAAAAATTGAAAATATTTTTAATAAAATAAAAATCGCCAGCTCTTTAGGTATGTGCATAAATAGTATTAATATGCTGTATTATACCCTTTCCAAGACAGGAAGATAATGAAAGAACCTTTTAAAAAACACACAATGAAGTGGAATCCGTGATTTCCTTGGGAATAATTTTCCATAGCCTTGCCCTGATAATACTTAACATTTTTGATATGAGGCAGTTATATTTTTATATTAGTCGGAGGCCGTCGTAGTAGTTATTTTGAAAAATTTTCCCCGTCATGAAAAAATTGAATCGCATGCTTAGTTTTAAAAAGACGGTACAAAAATGTACCAAACATGTTTTATCCTCTGGCTGTGAATCTGGTATTTTACTTTAGATTACTGTGAGTACCATTTCAGAATGGATGGCATTTTGAATCTAAGTCATTTTCATCTTAAGTGAAGTTCAAATTCCGTATGTCTTCGCACACATTACAGTCTTATACTCTCAACTCTGCCGAGCCTTAGATTTGTGTTTGTGCTAAAAGCAAAGAGGAAATAATCCGACGGCACTATCTTAAGTTATGGCCGATTAGATGAAGACAAATGGCCGATGAAGGAAGTGTAATCCAGCCGCTGAATTTAGCTGCGCACTCCGGGTTTCCATTCTGTCCCTCGCAGACAGTCGATGCGAAGAGAGGGCAGCGCGGTCGTTAGGAGTACGGGATTCGTAGAGTGGCGGTTGGCAGGGGGCGTTAGACGGGAGGAAGTTGGTGGGAAGGGCGGTCGCCGCCCGTATTGGCAAAAACTACGCTTCACAGGCGGCAAGCTGGAGGGAGAATAAATGGTCGCTCAGCCGTCGAGCACATTAACATGTATGATACTTATATCGAGAGGCTGACACGGAATAGACCCCTCGGGAATAACATACGCCGTCTGTTTTTATGCCTGTCGTTTTTTTGTGCGCTCGCGGTACGAGATAACGGCCTCGAGAGGGAAACGCCCACTTGGCTTGGCTCCGCGTTCAAGGGAAAGCGAGGAAAGGCCTCCAACCATTTTTCGCGAGAATTTTTTTTCATAATATTTCTTCCCCACACTCAAGGAATGGAGATATTTGGACACAGAGCGTGGTCGGGCCTTGAGGGAGGAACCGCTATGAAACCGTTGGGCAGCAATGCATTAAGTTGTAGAAACAAGCTCTCTTTACTTGCATGCATGGATTGAATTTTGATATTCTATATAATCATTACAAAACTCTCTTCCGGTACAGTTATCATGTCGGTAAACTTACGGTTTTAGAATTAAACTAGGACAATCGTGGTGAAGTATACCAAGTCATTTTTAGGAATTATGAACGTTAGTATTTGAGCTTCTAACTGAAGGATATTTAATAATCATTACGAATAAGAGGATGAAAGCATTTCAAGCTAGTTTGCAGGTAAAAATCGAAGACTTAAGAGTCATTACTTCTTATGGTGTGGTAATATTTTTTAATCACCGCTGCAAACTTATATTGAAGCATAATTGTATATGATGAGCATACTTGTTTCTTCTAGTGATTAACTCTTTGTCCTGTCTCAATTCCTAGCAAAGGTTACTCGGGATTTCCGCCGTTTCAAACTCTCCATCTTGGCCGGAGTTTCAATGACTCTTGTGCTCTGATGACGACTCGTCAATCGTCATCAGAGCATGCCCCGGGTCCCTTTTTCTTTCACATTTAGTGTAACAGTGGTAATAAAAATATAATAGTCCTCAAGGGGTAGTGATCAAAACTTTAAGGAGGTTTTGTAATGGTTCAAAACTCTGGTCTATTTATCGCGAAACGTCTCCGTTAGTAGTTTAAGCCTGAATCACACGATACTTGATCTTGTAAAAGTCCGATGAGGCTAGTGGGTACTGGATTTATAGCACGAAATCTAGCATGCTTGAAACCTTCCTAGGAGCTATCACACGATACTTGAACAAGGTCTTTTTGGTAGATCTTTGATCTAGTATAGTCGCGGGATGAATTTGACGAGCGAAATGGATGATTTTGAACGAAGATGATGGCGTTTAGCCCCTGCAGCTGCTGTAATAGCAGGAGTAGGGGCAAGAATGCTTCAAAATCGTGAAAGATGCCATTGCATATTGTTGTGAGGTTTGAGTTGTTTATTTGATCGCGGGAAATTGTAACTGTCACGAGGGACTATGGAGGCGCTGACATAAAAAATTGACGACCGCATTGCAAAGAGCAAAGGTGATTGGTCGGCGGCTACTAGGTCCTACTAGGAGCAAGTATCAAACTAGTACCGCACCATTTACGAAAACAAGGATACCAGCTAGTATGCTAGCGATCATGCAAGATTTCCAGTAAGCTTAGTCTGTATAACATGACACTTGACCTTTCACAAGTCCTAGTATGCTAGCTAGCATCCTCGGACTTGTACAAGGTCAAGTATCGTGTTATTAAGGCTTTAAACTAAAATAACTCACCTTCGTCCCTCTCGGTCTTCTCCCCGTCCTCCTTGGCTCCCGTCGCCCCCGATTTGCTCTTTCCGCCCCTGCTCCCCCTCCCTCGGCTCTTGCACAGGTGCTCCTGGTACACCCAGTCACATTCTGAAACAAGAAAACAGTGAGGAAGATTTAAAATCAGGATGGGATATTGAAATGGAGGTCCACGATTGAAAGCATTCGATTACTTATTTTGCCCTTTTGACGTCAATGCCTATCAAATTAGATACAACTATTGAGAAAAATATTCTTTATGGCAAGGTTTGAACTTCTGAAGTTGCTCGGTTTTTGCTTCCTTTTGAGTACTCAGAGGAGGCTTAGAGGGATTTTGGGTGCTTAGTGGAGGTTTGTTAGTCCTCATGACGAAGAGCTATGAAGTGGTGAAGAGAGTGTGTAAGGGAATTGGTAGCTCAATGTGCGTACATGCAAAATCCTTGTTAAGCTGGGACGACTTACTTGGTTTAACGTGATGGCCAATGGTTGTGACTGCCATTTTATTCTCAAATACTTTGTTTGTTTGCTGTGGTCACTGATCTTTTCTTTCTCTTCTTTTCGGAGACCAACGTTTTGCTCAATGGTGTCCTAATGAGTATCCCACTTCAACCAAAACCCCCTGATTTATTTGGCGTCCAATTTGCTTTTTAATCCCTTTAATTCAACTTCCCTTGTGTGCCATTAATCACTTTTGTTTAACGTCACTTGTGTGTCAGGGTCTTGTGTGTCAGTGCTTGTGTGTCAGGGTCAAGTTTTGTAATCAATTTTTAACTACCATCCTGACTGATCTGAAATTTTGCACATAGGTTCATTTCCGGTGACAATACAATATTCAGTCATAAAAAAGTCTAAAATAAAATGAATATTAAAGAAATGTTTTACTTTTTAGTGCATTTTTTTTGTTAAATAAAGGCGATTTAAATTTTTTTAAAAATATTTATTTTAGTTTTCTTATTCTTCATATTCTCTATGGCGCGTTTTCTCTCTCGGTGTGCTTAGCACGTACTTAAAGTGGTCGCCCGCGGTTGTCATTGTGATTCACGACGTATAAGAGAAGCATTAGTATTGTGAGTTGGCCAAGGAATTGTATGGAGTAAGAGCGTAAATGAGTGATGCTGGGCGGTGTCGCCGAATCGCTTTATCAGATGCAGATGCATAGAATGGCATACTAGCGCTATACTAGTAGATATATTAGTGATAGCATAAATATCGATAGGATAAAAGTTGAAATTATTTTTTCATGTGTAATCATTGTTCGTAATATCGTACCTATTTTAAACTTCTTTCTTTATGCTGAATTTTTCCATCCAAACATGTGAAATAATCTGATTTTCGGTGCACTGCTCTTTGGGTTACCACTCAATGAGGAAAACGGCGTATTTGTATTACAGTGTGATGCATTTGATATTACATGGCTGAAGACAAACTCTCTTCTTTAGTAGGATGATTTTGAAAGTAGCTCACAGGAAATGGGAACATTTATGGGAAGGCGTTAAAATGGACTAAAGATCTTTGGTATCTCTGGTGATAGCCAATGGTTCCCATGGAGGGAATCACAGATGCATCACAAAAGATGTCTCTCTCCTGCTGTAATGATGAATCAAGGAGCACAATGGAATCTTCATCGATTCAGGATATATTCTCCGGATAGTTGAAATGAAAAGGTGGTGTATATAATTTGGAATCTTTTTTATGAATTAGTGTTTCGTAAGCAAGGTATGTATTTAATAGTGCGGAGCCTTTTTTACGTATTTTTTTGTTTGCGTACGAAAGAGTGCAGCAGCGTTTTTCGATGATGTTGATAGCTTTACTTTGACAGTGACAAAAATCGACGTCTACTCTAGGTTATTGATAACAGGTGCATAACAATTGAAATTGTATTTTAGGCAAAATATCTCCATATATCGTAAATAAGGGAGTATGTAAATACTTTTCTTATATACCCTTGTAAATGCCCATTCATGCGTTATCTTTGCGATATTCTTCGACCGAAAATGCTTATGCCAAATCCTTATAAAAGAAAGAATATAAATCTTCGAATTTCATAAATGCTCACGCTTCATTGGTAATGAGTCTGGAGTTAACGTTTATATTCCCCTATATTATATAACCTCCTTTAAACCTAAAGTTATATGCACTCTCATTTTATACCTCCTATCCGAAACGTTAGAATTTATTCCGTTCGGGTGAAGGTCAAGCGATCGATGAGATTCGGTGAAATCGGTTTTTATGAAATGAAAGCGTAAAAAAATGACCCATCCCGTTCGGGCGCTTTTTCAAGATCGGAAGTGAGCGGAAGTGAAACCATTTACCGACTCAGCTCCGTAGAGCGACCCATGAAACAAGAAAAGTTTCGGTCTTGCTATCTTCATTTCCAATCATTATCATTAGTAATTCAATCCTAGAAGATAATTGACCTGAGTTTGCAAAGTGAGAATTTACGAACAGGGTGATTCAACATAAGCCAATATAAAAAAAACCATTAGTCCAAAATACAACCTGGAGTGCAGCGTTGTATGGCTCAGGAACTCCAAAAAGAAGACGCGCTTAGGCCTCAGAGCTTGTCTTGCATTCAGTCTGTTGCTTTCATGATTTTACAGTGAAATTCTCGTATCCCTCGAATTAGTGTTCAAAGTTACTCTTTCGCTGTTTGCTGTCCATTAAGGTTGAAGTAACTTCGGAGGAAAGTATTTAAAAAAATGATTTTTCATGTTTCTTTGTGTCCTGAATGTCACGGCGGCTTGCATTTTGCTTCTCTCCCGACGTATTTTGTTGGGGGCTTACGCCAAAAGACAAAAATATGCGTTCTCCATGTGTGGAACTGTCACCGATTCTTTTTTTTTCAACTCTAGCAAAAGTTACTTGCTCAAATGCGGGCGACGGACATGCAATGATCGCTTGTGAGGAATTTATATTTCAATTCTAAATTGTAACTTCGTAATTTATTCTAAAAATCTCTCTACCTTGTTTGTAATCATGCGGTATTCACCGTGCTCTCGCATCGGGTAGCGCTAAGGAGGGATATGGATGAGAAAAGAACGTGAAAATTTTGTTGCCGAGGAAAAATTACTTGTCCATCCTACGAGAATTGCCGCTCAATGGCTCTGGTGGACGTACGTGAAAATGATTTGTCCTCTAGTTAAAGTTTCATTAAACAGGGATCGACCTCTTACCCTAAGGTTTCCAGGCCAACGCATTCACCACCACGCTTCCCAGGATTCTTGATGGACTTCACAAACGGACGGACTTCCCTGCCTACTGGGGAAAGACTTACGACGAAGCAATGAGCATTATAAATTTGTTTTACGTTTTCTGAGCAGTAGTCAGCAAAAATCATATCTTAGCACAGTTATTTTTACTATTCCTCGATTTAAGAGACGCTCTATGATTTTCCTAGTTAAGCTTTGGAGTAGCAATCAGTATCATAATGATCAATCATTACAATTTAGAATGTGACATGGGTTTGTTAGCTTCCAAATTTTGTATATGTGTTTAAGTTTTGTAACGTGGACTCTCAGGAACAGTTAATGAAGCCTTAGCATTTCTTTAGCCCACGCTGCCGCAACGCGGTTTGTCGCAAGTAGCGAGGTGGGCACCTCTGACGACATGCATGAGAACATGGCTATCCATCGAACACGTGATATGTAAGCCAATTTTAAAATGCATATCCGAGAAAAAAGCGCGTTTTATTGGCCGAGAAATAAGGTACTGTTCCAGTTTTTAGGCTATTCCTTCAATTGAATTAGCCGAGTATGAGTGTGCCGTTGGACTCAAATACAATGGCGATGTCTATTACTTTAGCTGATGGGGATATTCAAGGTTATTTATTTATCATTCAAGGTTAAATAACCGTTACCTCTCATTATTACAAAGTTAAATTCAGCAGACAGAATTTGCCGTTAATACCCCAGTTAATCCCAAGATCAGAGTCATTCATCCTATTTATCTATGCGTCTAGTTTTCTCTGTTTAGTATCGTTTTCGGAATCCAATTCCCTCCTGGTAGCCTTTTAAGCTCATTTTGTATACAAAGGGTCTTTTCTTGACGTATTTGAACGATCTGAGACCTGCAGCCATTTAAATTTCAGTATGCTACCATGTTAAACGAATATCCGATAGTAAAGTGGAATAAGAAAATTTAGGCTCATAAAAAACTTCACTATTTGCAAATAAATGAAAATTTTCAAATGCCTTCTTAAGTAACTCCTGATAAGAAGTAGATGCATTTTTTGTAACCAATAAAATATTACTGCTGTGTTCAATGAAGTTTTATTTCATATGCGTGTGGGCTTGAAGTACAAAAAGTTTTCTCACATAGGTAACTGTAACCTCATAGCTGTCATTAAAATTTGAGCTTAAAATTTTTTATGCTTTGAGTTCTGACCTACTTTCTTTGACTATTTGACCAGTACCTCAGGTGCTTTTATGTGATCCTGGGCTGTTCTCGTTTGCACTGCAATCAGAGCAGTGGGACTGTTAATTGGATCAAAGTCAGGTAATTCGGCTGGAACATTACTAAATGTTGCCGATATGTAACTTTGGATTCATGGGGAGATTTATAACACCTGCGTTTCGTTTGAGGAGTGGGAGAATACTCTCCGCTTCAAGGATCGATAATTTCGTTGCTCCGTATTGGAAACGGAGGAGGAAATATCGGCAAATAGGTGAAAGGTGTTCTTCCTTTAGTTGTGACTGACAAAGTGAAAGAAAACGCCATCTGCCTTCATTATCAGAGCGTCTACTTTAAGCCTCCGAAAGGCATCCAGACTTGCACTATCCTAGCATTAGACATTCAACCCTGCTGCTATCCACAGATCGTTCTAGGCAGAGCGGACGAAAATCAGCCATTTGATCGGCTTTATAGACGACGTAATGGCTATTTATCTACGCATCCGTGGTGAAATGCCATCACGGCGTGAAATTTCGCTCGTCTGGTTGAGCTAGGCAATGGCGGTCATCATTTACGAATGGCCACTCTTTGCATACCGTGGATTAAGATGAGTGCTTGCTGGTGGCAAGGAGAATCGCCGTAGATGGGACTTATCTTTTGCAATCCTCGAAAGGTATTTTTCTGCGCGATGAGACTTTTACGTCCGTTGCTGAGATGTAGAAAATGTGTTCGAACACACATCGCTATTGAAAACAGTCGGCCAAAAGCAATTTGATCAGATGTTTCCTGCCGTTCGTGTCGAAAAAGTTTATTCTTAAATATGTATCTAAATCAAACAACCTATCACGATTTTATGGTGGCTTTGATGCACCTTTTGCATCGCAAAGGCCATGTATCTCGTATTATCTCAGCATGAAACCGGTGGCAAAAGCGGAGACAAAGAATGTTGACAAGATCTAGCTGATTATTCCAGTTTAAGTTTTATAGACTTCTTAGAAACACCAGAATTGTTTATTGGAGGGTTTTCCCTGAATTGATTTTTATTTAGGTGCACGTAACATTGCGTTTTAACAGCCTTCATTGAGACTACGCGGCTATACAATTCATGCGTTTCGAACTCATCCGTCCTCGACGAGTGAAGGGGTACTGGCTGTTCCTAAAACAATTTTGGAAGGAAAGTTAAGAATTAGGCTGTACAGAAGTATTGGGTAATTGCAAGAATTGGTAATAAAATGAAGTTACATTCAAATCCCGGAAAAATAAACAGATTCACTTTTAAAATTCATATAGATTTCGTGAGCCCATATCGCGATGTGAGATGTGAGCTACGACAGACCATTAAATATACTTCTACTCTGTCTATATTGATCGTTGAGGAAGTTAAGATAAGTGAAAATGAACTTGATAATGCAACACTCTTGAGTAAGGGAAGTATGGGAAAGAACTGAGAGAAATTTGGTGTGGAAGATAGAGCTTTTAGGTTTTGATAATTGCTTTGTTGAACCAAGAGAAGAAAAGTTGATTAGAGGTGTCAAGAATTTTTGGCATGGAGCGAAAACAATTCATCAAAACCGGCATGTAAAATGAATAGGAATGAAATGGAAGGAACGAATTGGAAGAAGAAAAAGACGGAAATCGAGATGTTTCCATGGAACATTGCCTCCTCGGGTTTGCCGTTGTCGTCAATGATATCTGTGAAGATGGATTTCTTGTAACCGTCTTTGCGGCAGTGTATTTATCAAATTTAATCCCTTTGGGTACTTGCGCATTTGGCCGTGATCGGAATAGATTGGGAAGAAGAGGTAAATATTTTGTAAGAAACAATGTGAAACTCAGACTGCGTCTTCAACCCTCTGTTAATTCGTAGGACTATGGCGTTCATCGCGTCAAAACGACCGTGGCTTGCTCTCTCATCTTCACCCGAAGCAGAAGATTCAGCAATCGTAGGCGTTGTGACTTGGGGGAATTAGGACTCCCAATATTTATTTTGCCAAAGACTACTAGTATGCGCGTATGATTCATTTGCTAGACGTAGTGATTCAGATGTGTGCCAACGCTTGTTTCAGCGAGTTGCAATACACATTCTCCACCAACTGATGAAACACGACGCGGAAGAATGCATTTCTCAAAATATAGAGGCAACGCATGGAAAGCTGCTGGGTGTCAGTTCTTTCTATTTTTCTATGAAACTATTTAATTTGCACATTAATTTTTGACTACTTCGCCAATATTTCCCGTTTCTTCAGGCTTTTCGACGAGTTTAAAATTAGCAATTTGAATTGTTTCAATCGTATTTTTTTATGGATTTGATTCGACATTGTTGTGATTGCCTATGATTGATTGAGTAGCGGTGGTCTTTAATATATGTTTAGACGGAAAAGAGAGGATGAGTTTGGATGAGATTTTTGTTGGGAGACGAGGGTTGGGGCATGTATGCGGAGGAGGGGGTATGTTTGATTTGGTCATCAGGTGCTACTAATGGAAGTGGCTGCCTAGTTTGTCCTGCTTCCAAGGTTTCAGGATGTGATGATTTGTAAAGGCTGTTAGGAGAGGATAAGGATTATTGGGCTGAACATTTTTTGATTTGGAACGTTTACTTTGAAATTAGCCATGCGGTTCAAAACTTATGTTTCCCGAAGTGTGGTACGTATCTCTTTTGTTTAACGGTCAGTAAAGTTTTTTCTCTGGATCTTCCTCTTGCTCAGCTTTCCTCTTCATTTCACCATAAGAGACGCATCCAGAGTCATTGATGATCTGCTTCATATAGCTTATTCATGGACGTCCTCTACCACTTGTTCCTTCAATAAAACCTTCAGCTATTAATTTTATAAAATCATTGGGTCTTAGAATGGGACCTATTAGTTTGTCTCCTCGTCTGTATCTGTCTCCAGAGACTTCTATTTTCTTGTACTCTTCTCAGCACTTCCTCATTGGTGATTCTGTCTCGCCAGCTGATTTCCTGCATCCTTCGGTAGCACCACAATTCTAGGGCCTCAAATCTGCTCTTTTCCTGTTTCCCGATAGTCCAGCTTTCACACCCGTAAAGGGCCACACTCAAAACATAAGCTTTTATAACCCTCTTTCTTACTTCCAAACTGACATTTTAAGAAGTCAGTAGAGTCTTTTTATCATTAAAATCTATTTTTGCTAGTTGTATTCTGTTCACAATTTCTCGTTTACTCCTTCCATCTTCTGTTATCTTACTTCCCAAGTAGCTGCATTCAGTAACTTGTCCTAGTTCTTTATCATTTATTCTTATCCTTACAGGTTCACAGCAGTCTTGAACACCGCATACCATCACTTTAGTCTTTTGCTATTTATCTTCATTCCATATTGGTCTCTAAGAATTCTTTCCATCTCGTTTAGTATAATTTTTAAATCTTCTCTCTTTTCTGCAACTATGGCAATATCATCAGCATATCGAAACATATCTATTTTCTTCCCCTTTGTTTTTTTTCCTACATCAACATTTTCCCTTACCGCTTCTTGGATGTATGCATTGAAATGTATTGGTGATAGAGGACAGCCTTGTCTAACTCCTTTCCTTATTATAGCTGTATCTTCTTTATTCTTATTTCTTATTAAGGCTGTTTCATTATGGTATATTTTAAATATTATTCTTCTATCGTTGTATTTCAGCCCAACTTTTTCCAAAATCCTGAACATTGTTGCGAAGGTTTCCGCGGTGCTCTCTTGTAGCAGGCTGTATTTTTCTTGGGATTTCACCGCGTTGTCGTTTTTGATGACAACGGTTTCGCCTGCGTTCCAGCAGGCGTCTTCAGGTCGAAGTGTTGATACCGGAGAATGGACGGCTTTATATAGCCCTGGCGACCTTTCACGTTTTGGCGCCAATTTCTTTCCTCTGCCGTGATTGGTCCGTTTGTTCAAAGAGTCTTTTCCATGTGTTGTGGTCGCCAGGGTTATATAAAGGTCACCAGGGCTATATAAAGCCGTCCATTCTCCGGCATCAACACTTCGACCTGAAGACGCCTACTGGAACGCAGGCGAAACCGTTGTCATCAAAAACAACAACGCGGTGAAATCCCAAGAAAAATGCAGCCTACTACAATACTGAACATTTTTGGCATGCTTTCTCATGGTCAACGAAAGCAACATAAGTTTGTTTACTTTTATTAGTATTCTCTGGATAAAGGACACTTAATACCCATTTACTCACAGAGCGACCCTTCAATCATTTATCCTATTCCATCTCTCCCTTGTCCTTTCTTTAGTCTACTCCGTTTTCCCTGCCTGCTTTAGTCGGCTTGTCATCTAACCACGTTCCGAACCCACCCCCTTGACCCCTCCAACACCTCGCCACCCCTCCAACCCTGATCTCTCTCTCTCTCTTGTCCACCACCTTCTCCCCCATTCCTTTCTCCTTTTTTCCCTCATAATTCCGATAACGTAGCAAATCACGTGAGACGGAAGCGGGCGGAATGTGCGGGGTTGGAAATCGTTCCGGTGGAAACGAATTTCTGCCTCCCGAAATTTGTGAAATTCTCGCGTTAAAAAGTAATTTGCGGGCCGGAATGACGATAAAAAAGAAACCGACGTCTCTGGGATGTCAGATTTCCCTTTCACATTTCCTTGTTGTTGTCTTTTTAGCATTATTTTGCTTTTATAGAGAGTTAGCCAAATGAAAGGATCGCGGAGTTTGCTATGGGGTTGTTGGACGTAACAGGAAAATATTATTTTTCCCGAAATTCGTCTTGAAATCGGATGATAAGTATCGGCATCCCGGAATGTGTTCACTAACAAATCACGTGTGCAATAGAGCTACCGAGTGAAAATTCAGGAGTATAGGATTGCTGCTAAAATCCTGTATTGCCGTTTTGGTAAAAGAATCCCTTTTGTTCTCTAAGATAATTTGATAATTTATCTATCATTCACCTCCTCAAATCTTAATGCAAGTTTTAAAATATCCATCGGTATACATAACATAACCCTTCTCGCAATTCATTAAAAGTCTTTAGAATTCCATTAAAATATTTCCACTTACAAGAATGTCAATGTATTTCTAGTTTACTAATTAGTTAAATTATTGCCACAGGAATAGTGTGCAGGGTATCGGGTTGGTGTGGTGGCTTGAGTACTGGCTATCCACACAGGCGGCCAGGGTTCAAATCCCTGGAGTGGAGGATGTTTTTCAGAGGAGAGGTTTTTCAGGATCCATGAATCGTCTATGTAGTGAGCCATCAGCGTCATGTATTCCGAGTGCGTGAAATTATCCGACCACATATCTATTGTCATTCCACAACGGTTCAGGTTGATCGCCGAAAGAACCTCTGGCATCATGTCGAGGCGTACGTTGTCCGCAATTTCAGTTACACTGCGAGACACCGTTGTTAGATGCGGTAGAACACCACTTATATCGACATCACCATATTTTGAGCCTATATGAATCAGAGCTTGCCCTTGTCCTATGAATCCTTCGCCAGCAATGCTACAAAATGGTCGCAAATCATTACCACACAATTATGCGCATTTTTCTGCAATTTCGTCCCTGTTCTTTTGAGGCAGCCGCATCTCTGACTTACTTCTCTTGTTTTGCCTACACTACCTGTCCAAAGTTTCTCGTGAATCTGTGCATAAGCAAAAATCTCACTGGCCATCCCGAGTAGGAATAACTGAGGTGCCCACAGGAAAATATTCTTGAACGCTACTACGCGTGACGCTTTCCGATGCGCTGTCCAAACGCCTAGAGATCGTAATGATCGCGACCTCGGCTCGCATTCCTTGAAAGGCGACATAAATGCCGGAACAAACTCGGAGGGGGGAAAGGAGTAAATAAGGAGAGAGAAAGAGACGCGGAAATAAAAGTCTCCCCCATTCTTCTCCATCTTGCCAGGGGCTATGTTCCCGCCGGAAAAAAAAACAAATGAAAACCTGAGAAAATGCACGTGTAAACCTCTCCCTCCTTCGTTCTTTTATTTTTTTCTTCCCATCCCCTCTCCCCCCATTCCCCCAATCGCCACACGTAATATCGCCTCCATGTTCTTCTCGGTCGCCAGTTCCGAAATATAAACGCGAGGACACACACACATGCACGCACAGACAGTCCTAGTCGTGTCCTCGCTCGTTCGCTGCGTGAGTTATATGTATATGCGCGTGTGGGTGGTGGGCGGTGGTGGCCGTGCGTTCAGCGGAAGGGGTTTCACCAATCATAATTTGAATCCGAGCGCGGGGCCCTTAAATCCCGCACAACGGCGCCCCGGACGACGTGGGTCGACATAAATATGCCCCATCCCGTCGCGGGAACGGGAGCGCCGGCGCCTGTAAATCTGTCCTCCTGGTCCATAGGAAGTAGAAGGAGGGATGGGAGGGTCGAAGGGTGGGGCGGCAAGGAATGGGAGGTGGGGAGGCAAGCGAAGGAAGAAGTGTCTCGGAGGCGGGGAACGGGGCGGGAAGTGTGTGCGCGTGTTGGAAGTTTGGAAGGAGGGAGAGGAGAAGGGCCCTGCCGATTCGATCAACTCAAAACTACTGCTCTAACGGCGGTCCCGTTACCCCCTTCCCTTTTCTTCCTTCCCTTTATCGACACGCCTCCCCAACCTCCCCGCCCCCTCATCCCGACCGTGTCCGCATCTACACACGCATACATTCAACGCAAAGCGGTCTTTCTTTAATTTGTCCTATTTTTTTCTCCCCTTGCAGGGAGGGACTCCCTTCCCTCCGATATTTTCTTCCATTTTATTTCTCCCTTTCTCTCCATCTCTCTTTCCTGCATAAAAGATTTAGTTCCACGGCGGCCTTGTAAACCTCAAGCATCAGATGAAAATATTCGCCCAAAAAACCGCTATTATTTCCGAACGGAGGATGAGATTGAAACGCACGACCATGTATCATCGGTCGCCTCCTCGCATGAAAAGTGATTGGAACAAAAGTGAAGCGAATTTGTCGAAGGAGGAAAACAAAGCAGGAGCTGTATTTTCGAAGAAAAAATTAATTAAAATTCACCATTCGAAATTGGAAACCTAATGTATCAGTTCGAGCAGGAAACAAATTAAATTTTGAGTGTATCCAAGCCAAAAAAGCAAAATAAAACAAACGTTGAGAAAAATCAATTGAAATTCTCTGTCGCAGGTCATTTATACCAAATGACGGTAGTAGAGATAGATATTGTATGCATTAATTACAAATTCAATTACTCCACAGTATGTCCATATAAATTCTGAAATCAAATTGTACTCTGCTTCATTAAGCCTTATATTATTAGTCGATAAACAATATTATCATGGTGCGGACATATCTTGAAACTAGATACCGACAGCAATCGGAAGAAGAAATTCGCGTATTCAAAAGGGAGTATGCTGATGAACGCTGGTCTTTCAATTAACAACTTTAGATCAATTAAGGTAGTCCGTGCGAGATAGTTTCCTAGTCATAATAGAGGCCATATTCGAATTATAGGTTTTAATTTCACCAGCTGTATGACACATCAATAAAATATTGCATTATTAATGGTGCAATAATATAGTTTTATATGACAGAAATTGTAAGTAATTAAATACAAATATCTAAGTAAGTCTTCAACTTGACTCATTTTTTTCGCGCGGTGCGTTTGAAACTCCTTCCAAACGGAAGGTTGTTTGTGATATCCAAGAACCTACTGTGGTGACAATGTGATTAATTTTCAAATACTAGCTGACCCGTGCGAATATTTCGCACAGAATGCAGCTTCTTCCTTCTTTCTTCCTGTTCTTCTACCTGTTCATGGACAATTTTTTGTTATTTATGTTTGTGTTAAAGATACATAACATAAACGGTCACACTGATTGCATGTAGAATGTAAACAATTTAACTAAATGATGTGTTAATAGATGTCGCCTCCTACAGTCTTTTAAGCACGTAACCATAGCCAACATATGTTGATTATAGTGTCAACAGATGGCACTGTATAACTTTTTAACAAAAAATTTAATTTTAAATTTTTAACAAAAAATTTAATTTTAAATTTTTAACAAAAATTTAATTTTAAACCATTTGTCTATTTTTCGTCAATAGCGGGGAACATAAGCTTTAAAACGATGTTTGAGTCATTAATTTAGATAAAGAATTATGGGAGTTACGGCGTTGCGACAAAAAAACACCTTTGAGAAATAATATATATGATTGTTGAGAATACATACAAACTACACGCTGTTAGTTTTTTTTACAACATCTAAGAGTTAGAAGTACCTCATTTTGTAAATAATGTCTCTCTGGAGTGCATACACGTACCATTTCCCATGTAAAAGGGCTGGTATTTTTTGGCAAATATCTCCGAAAGTATTGCGGTAAGGGGTTGAATTTTTGGTGTCATTAGAAGGGTGAGATATTTTTCTTTAAAATGAAACCAACATCATTGATTTCTAAGGAAAAGGATATTTCACTCAAATTACCTTAATTCGTCACCACTGGAAACTGCTCGCAACATTGCTATTAAAAGGCTTTCTGAAATAGATGTCTTCTATGTTTTTAGATAATAGATTGAAACATACCTTGATGTGCCATAGTATGCAATTCATACGCACGTATCACGAAACGAGAAACGGCTGACTTGAACTTTTAAAGTGCCACTTATGAGCGGAAAATTAAAAAATTGAGATCGTGCCCAGACTAATGTAGCCCCTCATTAATGAATTAATGCATGAACAAGTTTCACAAAGCCCTCTCTCCATTCGCATAAAGAATGTTCTTTTGTTTCCATAGCGGTATCATTAAAATTTAAATTGTACCTTTCCCATGAATATTTGCCAGGGGAGAACAGCGAAATTTATGGCGGGAAAAGACATCAGAACAGATGAAGTTCCGCAGGTGGTACAAGGGGGGTTTAATCAATTAGCAACGGGATTAGTTGAAGGAAACTTGCTGTCAAGATAAGTCAAATAATGGAATTAGGATTTTTTACAAATCCGGTGAGATATATCACTCCTCAAAAATGGAAAAATAAAATTTATAGTTATTTCGCATGACAGTTATCTTTTTCAATGTTGTGATTGAAATGTAACAAAACCGATGTTAGCGCCATGTTGGTAGATGTAGATGGTATCAACGTACAAGTGAAAACTTCTAGTTACCGCCGTACGTAGCAAAACAATAAATCTACTGAAAGGACCACAAGTGAAGAAAGTGCGCTTTTGCGAATGGCAAGACGACGCAGGAGAATCAGACGAAGCATCACTGTACCTTACCCTGGGAATGTGTTGCTCGGAGACTGATGACTTGCTTGAGTGGTGGAAAAAAAGAGAAAATACCTTGCCTTGGATATCAGAAGTAGCTAAGCAGATACTTAGTGTTTCCGCAAGTAATGAGCCTTCAGAAAGAGATTTTAGTCGAGCGAGAGTAATTGTTTCTAGTAGCCGAACGAGTATCTCCCCAGAAAATGTAAATGATGTTTTCATTTTAAATTATTATCTATGAAGAGTAAGTATTTGCAATATGAGTAAAAATCATCAGATAGTAGTAAACTGTTAGGTTTATTTTAAACATAAATTTCTTTTCTTCTAGGCATATTGAATACATGAACACCTATCTATCTGATTAACTCATCTATTATATAAGATTAACTCATCTTAACTATTATTCATCGTTCGGAGGGTTATTTGTTTAAAGCTTTAGTTGGAACATGGACGGAAAATTCTGGGATAATCCTTTTTAGTCAATTCTAGAGCTCTTTTGTTTTGAATTTTATATTTTGGAGGTGTAAATTTTTCCTAAATATATTTAATTATAAATAAAAGTTGTAGAAAATCCGGTGTCACATTTTCTGTCTAATCTATACATGGATCGGAACTCTTCAATGAACTCAAACCAATAGTTCGAGCGAAGGACGTATGGGTTGTTGGGGTAATTCATCGTCTGGGCTCCGAAGCCTCGGCGTCCAGCCGAGGCTCGAGGGGTTCGCCCGTGAATTGTAACGTAAGGTGAGTTTTTCGAGTATTTGGCGAAGGAGGATAGAGCTAGCTGAGCGAACTTGGCCTAGGCTCGGGTCAAATCTGCCTGGCTCGCGCGGCTCGTTGAGGCGAGCGAGCTTGAGCGAGCTTTTTGAGGACTCTAATTCCTTACCCAATGTCCCCGTCATCGACTCCCTTCTATTATTATACGCCTCCATAGTTAGCGCTGTTCTTTTCCGTATGTCTTTGATACTATGCCCGTTTTCTTCTAGCGTGCTACCTAAGTAATTAAAGCGCTCTACTTGCTCGAGTTTCTGTCCTCCAACTTAAATAATCAGCCTCGACAGCCTAGGGAATCTCATTACTTTATTTTTCTCGTGGATTATCTTTATTCCGAATTTCCCGCACTGCATCTCTAAAGCATCTACCAAAGCTTGTAGTCCTTTCGGATTTCCACTATCCAACGCCTGATCGTCCGCGAATCTAACCGACTTTATTAGATGCCCTCCTACTTTGATTCCAACCTCAATTTCCTCCCATGCCTCTCTTACCTTTGTCTCAGCGTAAATGTTGAAAAGCAATGGCGACAACGGGCACCCTTACGTTACCCCACGACCTATAGTACTCTGATTCACCCTGATTCACCGTCAGCCACCCTCAATTGTGCCCTTCTGTATCCTTGTCCTTGTATCCTGTGACGAATTTGTTGTGTTAGGATTTCTTGTGATGACCGCGGGAGTCTTGCCTCTCTCGTAGCTGGGCACGGCACCCACCCTGGGTGGCTTTCCGTAGTTGCCAGGATTCATTTGTCTTGAAATGATTTTCATTTTTCTGAGTCGGTGATAGTTGGGAGGGATTCCCACTCGCGCTTCCCGACAGTGTTTTTTCTTAGGCACTACCGCGGGACTACCTTCCGTCTAGCTCCTATCTTTCAACCTATTGGGTGGCTCTACCGGAAGTCATCGTAATTGCCCCCGCCAGTCCAGCTATAGGGGTCGTTGGAACGCGCAAGCCCTTCCACAGCGTCAAGGTTGTAGTCCGCGGAACTAGGCATACATGTTATGTGGATTTAATGCAGTGGAACGATATTTTAGTGCATAAATGAAAAATAATAAAATTCATAGAAAATGCTGTAAATAATTTGTAGTATTTTAAATGATGGATGAACATTTTTTTAACATCAGTTAAAATCAGTACGACAGCTGTTGCAAAACTAAATTAAATTTAACTTCTCGTTAGTTGAATTTGAAATGGTATTAGTTTCGCATGGAACACGAATAATTTTTACTTTTTTGATTGGTATCTTGAAGGAACAGATTTTATGTTGATCGCTCAGTAACCACAATAACATGTAATTAATTGTGTACCGTCTGCTACTCGTCAAAATTATTTACTGCAATCAAATAAATTCAAGGTTTGCCACTTAACTTTCTCTGCTTACTAAGACAATCCATTTCAGTCTTTTTCCGGTCTTTAATTGGATGAAAAATATATTTGAAAGAAAATATGCCTTTTAAATACATTATTATATATGTCTACATTTTATATAAATATTTATAGAGCGTAATTATAGCTTGTCCTACATATGGATGGATTGGATTGGTAAAGAGAAAAAAGAATACTTTTGAAAGATCGGTTTAGATTTTGAAATAACAGAGGCTTGCATGGAGGAGTTCGTTTTTAATTTATGCTACTTGTAGGAATTGAGATAACCGTCCTCTTATGATTGCATAATGATATTTTGGTGTTTAACCCTATGGTTTAAGTTTGGTGTTGTTTGAATTTGCGGTTATATTTGCAAAACATGGAGTTACATTCGGAGTCATTTGAAATAAATTCTGGTGTTAGGCAGGGAGACGGGCTCTCCCCAATCGTATTTGATATTGCAGTAGAAGAAGCGCTGGAAAAAGTAGCAGAGATGGATCTTGGTATCAAAATTGGAGCCAAAAAATAATTTTAGCGTTCGCAGACGACGTTGCGATTTTAAAGAATTATTGAAATTTTAGAAAAAGTGACAAGGCTAACCGAAATATTTATGGAAGAAAAGGCAAAAATAGGATAAAAGATAAATGACTCGAAAACAGTGTATGCATTTCTCAAGAGCGCCAAAGGAAAATATAGGTTCCCTAGGGCACACATTTGAAAAAGTAGACTATTTTAAATACTTAGGGGTCATACTGTCAAATGACAATAGAGAAGAATTAGAGATAAAAACAGATGAAATCTAGCGAATAGATGCTCACATGCATGCCACAGACTTCTAGCTTCGAAATCCCTGTCAAATAGAACAAAAATTAGACTGTACAAAACAATAATCTGCCCAGTTCTGCTCTATGGATCCGAAACGTGGAAACTTAATAAGAGAGAGGAGAAAAATTGATTGCATTTGAACACGATATGTTAAGAAAGGCCTACAAATGAACAAGGAAGGTGGAGAAGAAAGTGAAATAAGGAAATAAGGGACCTTCACAAGAATGCAAACATCATGAGTGAGATCAAATGCATAAGAATGAGATGGGCAGGACATCTGCTAAGAAAGAGGGTGGATGTGTGATGAAGGAGATTATGAGAGGAAACCCAGAAGGCAGACGACCCCGGAGAAGATCGCGACAAAGATAGTGGAACCAAGTAAAGTTAGATTTGGAGAGGGTTGGAGCTGCAGAGGAGGATGCAATGGACCGAAAGAGATGGAGGGGATATGCTAGTGCGGCTAAATATCAACTTGGATATAAATGACCCAGGGAGTAAGTTAGTAAGAGATACTGATGGAATACCTGGTAGTTCTTATTTCATAGTCCTGGTATATTCATGTTTTACCTTTTATATATACTTTTCGTTTACCAGTGAAGGTCTAGGTGAACAGTCAATTCGTAGTTTTTATTCATCAGTCTATTATCAATCGAAATAATCGGTCGTGAACGAAATGCAGAAACCCCAAGAGGGTGCATGTTGAAAAGATATTTTGCGTTTTAAGGTTGGGCTTTGGGACTTGACGCACTATTCGTTAAAATTCCGTACTTTCTCCTTTCTCAGAACCGTATCTTTCATCAATATTTGCTCTGAAAAATCCACTTTCTTATTCATCAAGGGTTTCCCTCGGACGAGGAAATTTAATGGATATTGTCGTTTGCTATTTAAATTAGTTGAAGGAATTCGAGCGTTTTCTCTCATGGGGTTAAGGGGATGATCGGGAGAGGCAATTCCCGTTAGGTAAAAGGAGCCCTTCTCGCCTCCACCCCCTTTCAAATGCGTCGCACGTAGTCCTTCAAACTCACCCGTGTGCTCCACTCGCTTTCCTCCTCGGTAGGGAATGCCCAGCGTGCTGTGGTCCGCTGGCGTGAAGCTGAAGTAAGCGAAGAACTGCGAGCGAAGAGTCGGCTCCGATACACTGCGAGGGAGAGAGAATCATCACAGTGATTAGCGCCTCAAGTATTTGATTACTTTCATTGTTCCGCCAAATCCCAACCCTCGAGGCTGAAATGAAAAAAGAATATTCGATGCTGCGAAAAACCAACTACCCTTGTTCCTTTTATCTACCAATTATGGCCGTCCATGACAAAAGTAAAATTACTAAAAAATGATGCTTCTTCAAGAAATGAATACATTTATAAAGTTTTTGCTTGAAGGTTTTCGCAGCTTCTTTTATCAATGTATGGAATTCCTTTCGGGAAATGCTGCGTGGTGCTGATTATTTTTTATCGACGTTTTACTTCTCCTACTGGGAGCTCTTCTCTTGAAAACGCTCCCAGTAGATGGAGTGAAATGTCGAGAAAAAATGATCAGCACTACGCAGCATTTCCCGAAAGGAATTCCATACATGTATAAAGTTTATTCCATTATTGTGCTTTAATGCACTATCCGAAATTTGAACAAGTAATTATATTTAGGATAAAAATCAGTACGACCAACCAACATATCTGTGAAATATAGACTAATCTTATCATAGGATCCTTGTTTTTAAATTATACATTAAAAAATAAACCTTTACTCGCTTTAAAAAAATAAATACAATAGTCTGATGCTCAATCATATCCGGGGCTCAAATCAGTCTCCTGTCCAAAGCTGCAGTCAACTTCAACTCTGACCAACAGAAAGTACGCTTTTTCTGTTTGATCAAATCGAGATCGTCTAACTTTACATGGTTTGTTTTAAAAAATAGATAAAGAAACGAGCGGATAAACACTTCTAAATAAGACTTATACTTTTGCAATGTGGTTTACACACGTTGAGGATATCAATTTTGTTTTTTACTGGTCCTGGTGCTCGTGCTACTAAATTTGAGAATAAATTTTGTTGGATTGAATTGGATATTGTGGAAGGCGACCGACAGCTAAGGTCATTTGCGCTATAAGGGATAGGTAAGGGAAGAAGGGTGGATTGAAACCCGGCGTCGGCATTAGCCTGCTCTTAGCAAAAGGCGCCAAGGTGACCACGGCTTCACATCTCATCCGACAGACGGAGTACTGTACTTGAAGTGCCTTCCACAAGACACTCAAGTAGGGATCGGGTTTACTCTGAAAAACAGCCTCCTCTGCAGGGATTTGAACCCTGGCCGTTCATGTGGTTAGCCAGTACTCTAGCCACCACACCAACCCAATGCCCGCCTCAAGTATCAAGCAGTTGCTTCCACGCATATGGTTTACGCTATTTTCAGATTCATCACGTGAATATGCCTTCGTGAGTGCGTTCACAAAGTGTGTATACAGTGCGTAGGAAATTTGAATCAATGGGGCAAGTAGATAAATCGTTAGTTCTACGTAAGAACTGGGATCGGATCTTAATAATACTTGAAATCTAAAAAGTACGATCGCAATTTCCAATAAATTCACATTTCAGGAGCATTTCATTCGCTCGAGTGAGCTGATCACTTTCTCTCGCGGTTCATTCTACGGTCATCCATTCGTTGACTCACCCTGCACTCTGGGTTGCACTTTCCTGAACGTATCGGGAACAAAGTTGATGTGTGCTAAACAACAAAAGATCCCAGTTTATGCCATTCGTGATAGTTGTCATGTATGTTGGCTTTCAGTAAAGGCGTCAAACGCATATATTGTGTAGTCCTTGATTACTCTGTGCTGAATAGCTTATGTTTTTAAATACGTGCTTGGAACGACTTCGATGACTTTACACTGAATATTCGGGCGTGACTGTCGTAAACCTAAAAGAATGTCACCTACCGGCAGGGTTCCGAACGCTTCAGAAGCGCACATCGTTCCATTCAACGTCGTGTTAGTTTAAGTGCGATCATGTGCTCCAATCCGCAAAAACTTCAACACCTTGAACGGAAATCTTCTCTCGTCACACCAACCCTCTTTAAAGGAATGTTTGTATTAAAAAAATTCATCGTCGGAGGCTTGTAAAAATTTCTCAGCTACAGAGGAGATGAATGTGTTAATTTATACCAATAATTATTGATGATATCCATGTTTAAAGAATGCAAATTTTGTACTTTTCCACATAATTTATTTAGCGTGGTACGACGCGTTTCACCGACTTGCGGCATCATCAGGTACAAAAATTCAGTCCAAACAGTACAGGTATGTGTTGTATACAAAAGGCAGAAGGAAGGGGGAGGGTGTGGGCGGGGGAAATGGAAAAGGAATACACGGGTAAAGTACTATTTATTTCACTTGGTTGATTCTCCGCCCACGCGTTGTAACTTGCTACTACATTGTTTAGAAAAGGCAGAAGGAAGGAAGAGGGTAAACAGAGGGTGTCCTTCCTTCTGACTTTTGTATACATATATACCTGTACTGTTTGGACTGAATTTTTGTACCTGATGACGACGCAAGTCGGTGAAACGCGTCGTACCACACAAATAAAATTCTGTGGAAAAGTACAAAATTGTATTCTTTAAATATGGATACCATAAACTTCCACGAAGTGAAGCATAAAACTGTAGAGTAATTATTGAAGAGTTTAGCATTCGCTGCTTTCTAAATTGGAGGATGAATGAAACTTATGCTTCTGAGGTAATTTCACCATTGGAGAGTAAATTCCTAATTGAAGGTTACTCTAAATCCTCTGTTCAGAAGTCCCTCGTGCACCTCAATGGAATATAATAGGGTACTTAAGAATGGTAATTGATGTAGAGTATTTGAAGGACTCTACCTACTTATGGAAACTGAGCACTGGCTTCTGATACTCATGGAGAAAAATCTTGAACACAAAAAAATAAGAGGAAGTTAACGATTTTATTGCCTAATTTGACTAATAGCCAAATCACGTAGTCTGTGTTAAATATTTCAAATGAACATTGTTTTGCCGATTAGTAGATTCTCTAACGGCTAAAATGATATTCTACTGTCAATATTGAATAAAACTGGAATTTGAGAGAAAGCAAATGAACCTCCATTTATACAATGACAGCCGCAGCTCTGTTGAGAGTATCAGTAAAAGAGTATTATTACTCAGTGTCAAATACGTAATGAAATTTAAAATGAGGTGGTCGCATTCTTTGTGGCCGCCGGACTCTCCGTGAAGTCTTTCTGGGGCTTTTTCCTCTGAGAGACGGCACAAACAGAAGCATATTCAGATATCTTTCTCGGGCTTCACACCGGGCAATACTTTCTAACTGCGCCACCCGGTTCGAAGCCCGAGAACAATATTTGAATATATTACACCGTGAAAAGCTTAAATCTTTCAGAAGCATTTTCAGCCTGAGATAGAAAAAGGGATGAAGTTATCTAGACTATATTTGGCTGTCCAATATGAAAATATGCATCGTATGTAAGCATTATATTTATGTCCCTCGTGTAGTCTCTTATGCGAAATAATCCATGGTTTTTCTATCCCATTGATTTGTGCCGTTTTGAACGCGGGTATCGGTCTGCCATTCTCATGGAAACCGCATTGTTTTGAGTTATTCTACCAATTAATGGGGGAATGTGTCCCCTTGACATTCATTTGGTTGATTGGTTTAATTCTCGATCATTACCAGATCATCAGCACCTTCTTTGCCTATATTAATTGTGCCTATCGGGATATTTTATTCCGTGATGTCGGAGGTCCGTGATTGATGAAATTGATATTGTCACGAAAGAATCTGATGAGTCCTATATGTGGATGAAGACAATTATTATACCATAGAATACTTAATAACACTTCATTAATTCATTAAGTTTATCTAAAACGTTGGTGAGTCTTAACATATAAAAAAATTGATTGAATTTGAAAACAAGATGTCAAGAAAGATCTACGGGCCTACAAGTGAAAAAGGAAGGTGGAGAAGAAAATACAATAAGGAAATTAAGGACCTTCACAAGAATGCAAACATCATGAGTGAGATGAAATGCAGAAGAATGAGATGGGCAGGACATCTGCTAAAAAAAGAGGATGGATGTGTGATCAAGAAGATTTTGAGAGGAAACCCAGAAGGCAGACGACCCCGAGGAAGACCGCGACAAAGATGGTGTAACCAAGTAAAGTTAGATTTGGTGAGGGTTGGAGCTGCAGAGGAGGATGCAATGGACCGAAAGAGATGGAGGGGATATGTTGGTGCGGCTAAAATTATCAACTTGGATATAAGTGGCCCGGGGAGTTAGAGAGTGAGACTAAGAGAGCAAGTATCTAAAACGTTACAGGAAAATCTGAAATGAGGTTATTTGTGAAACGTAATTTTTAGCCGGGATAAAGTGCCTGGACCACAGGAAAGGAAGCTGGGCATCGTATCAACTCATTTTTTTACGACGCAGATAATGATCTACCGCTCATTAAAATGAGAATAAACTGATAGATCCCTTATATCTACCTCATAGAGTTAATGAATCCGTTATTGTGACAATATTATCCATAGTGTTAGTGTTTTTCGCATGTATTGGTCGTATTTCGTATTTCTTGTCGATTCCTCTAAGTCATATGTTGAAGTGCGAGTCTGATTTTGAAGAAAATGAGGAAGAAAACCTTTAATAATAAGACTTTGTCCAGAAAGGCCTTCGGTGCAAATGAGCATTTTACCCCCTCACTCGACTAAAGAATATTATGACACCTGAATGGCACCTCAATATTTTTCTGGAGTTGATAGTGACTTTCGCATCGAATAGAGATAAGGATTAATAAGTCGTAGTAAATATGAAAGTTATACTCGATCATCTGCGATCGGGAAAAAAATGAGTCATTTTTTTACGAGTGAGAATATTGTTTTCATTGTTAACGAGCAACGGCAGTGATTGCTTGAGTCATTGGTGGTGCGAGAGATTTCTTGATGAATCTTCTTCAAAGAGAAGGATTAAATTAAATTAATTAATTAATTTATTTATTTATTGTGTTTAATGTTCGCCTAACATATACATAATTATAGGGTGAACAATCCAAAAGTATAAGTACAAAAATTAAAAATAAACTGGTCACAGCCACAAAATAATAATAATCAAGATTACAAATACTGAAAATACTAACTAAATAGGTCACAGTCGCAAAAAACACAAAAATCTAAATCACTTCACAAACAGATTCTTAGCTTCTTTTAAAAAGTAGTTTTTCCTTATATATAAGTCCAGTTCGTTGAAATGCTTGTTATGTATTACACAAATCCTTTGTATTGGCGAATTTGCACAATAATTGGTATTCACCCTTGGTATGTAAAAGGTTCTTTTTAACCTACTATTAACATTAGGAACTATGATTCTTATTTCCTTCAATAACTCATTAGATAGTCCCTTATTGATGACATCATGAAGAAATAGCAGATCGTTTATGCTTCTTCTATTTTGTAGGGTCTGGAAATCAAACTCTTTTTACAATTCATCATAACAAACAATTGTTCAAAAGCGGATACACATGATATAATACAAAATATAAAAATCTCAAAAATCTCTTTTGAACGTGCTCAAGCATTACAATATGTTTCTTTATATAGGGATTCCAGATAACCGACCCATATTCCAACTTACTTCTAACATAAGAGTAATACAATGTTGTAAGTACCATCTCAGAATTGAAATATTTTGACATGCGGTGTATAAAGCACAATAATTTATATGCAGTCATACCAATATTCAATATATGAGAGGTGAAATACATTCTGCTATCAAAGGTGACCCCTAAGTCCTTCAATTCATTAGTCCTATTTAATTTGGACCCTACCATATGGTAATTGTATTCGATTAAATTTTTTCTCCGGGAAAAAGACAAAACATTTATCAACATTAAAAAGTAAACCATTTTCATAAGACCAGGTGACCAGACTGTTTAAATCTCATTGTATCTGGAGACAATGTGGTAAGTTTTTCACCTTTTTATATATTTTTACATCGTCTGCAAACATTAGACATCTTGAATGATGGATACATTGTGGCAATTCATTAACAAAGATCAAAAACAAGTGGACCCAGGTTCGAACCTTGTGGCACACCAGACATAACATAATATTTGTCAGATACCAAGTTACGATACACTACATACTGCTTTCTTTCATATAAAAATAAACGCAACGGAGTTAACAACGAACCCGTAATGCCAATAATACTTTTCAGTTTGCTTAGTAATATGTTGTGTTGTACAGTATCAAAGGCGTTTTTAAAGTCTAGGTAAATTGCATTCACCTGAGAACCGCTATCCATGGAATTCATAACATTATCAGTTAGGATAGCTAGGTTGGTCATTACTGACCTATTAGCTATAAAGCCGTGTTGTGTATCACTTATCTGATTTTTTATGAGAAAGTTAATACGCTTACATAAAATACCCTCAAATATTTTTGAAAAAATAGACAATATACTTATTGGTCTATAATTTTTTATGTCGTTTCGTTCTCCCTTTTTAGAAATGGGAAACAACTTTGCAGTTTTCCATTTTGTGGGAAATACTCCACTTTTTAAAGAGTTATTAAACAATTGACATAAAGGTTGAGCTAAAATCTCTTTACAGCCTTTCACAATATACGTAGGGATATTGTCAGGACCAATAGACTTTTTGGTATCTAAACTTTGGATTGCTTCAAGCACTTCATCCATGCTAATACTGTTAATAATTATATTATCATTGCTTTGGGCAAGGCTTTCACTAACACACTTCATCTTAGAGGGATTTACGTGAGTAACATAAACAGACATAAAATATTCTTTAAATGCATTAATTATTTCTCTTGGTGAGGTAAATTCACAACCATTTAGTGTAAGTACTTCAGGGATATGGGTACTATTCTTATTATTTCTCACAAATTTCCAAAAACTATTATAACTCCCGTTGACAACTTCATGTTTAATATTTTCCAAGTAGACACTGAAAGCATTGTTAATATCTTTTCTAATTTCTATTCTTGAAGTATAGTATTTTAATTTGTGATAACATGACCCGGTTTTCTTGGATAGTTGTCTATGCGTATCTTTCTTCTTTATTTTTTAATTATGCCGTAATTATACCACGAAGGATACTTGTACCTTGATGATTTACATTTAGGGATAGATATATCAATTGCTTCATTGAGGTAACTGTAATACATTTCCGAACAAACCAATATTGACATCACTAGTACATGAAATTGCTTCCCAATCTTTATTGCGCAGCTCCTCATATAATTTCAAGTAGTTACCTCTTTTAAAATTATATGAATTGCCAAAATCATCTATTGGGTTCTTTTTGATGACACAGTCATAATGAATGGTTACTGCTGGGTGATAGTGATCTTCTTTAATCACTTGCGACATACAGCGAATCACCTCAATATTACTCTCGATCGCATTGGTAAGAACAAGATCAAGAAGTTTTCCGTATCTATTTTCTACATTGTTCTTCCCTTTCAGACTCATTAAGTTCATGAACATCAACAACTCAATACGTAATGGTGTTCTCGTTTCAATCGATGACATGAATGTAGGGCAATTAAAGTCACCAAGGATAAATATTTCATTATTAATAATTTCACTATGAGTCAATTTATCGAAAAAGTCGAAAGGATAACAAATTCAATATTGACTTCTGAAGACGCTATAACGTTTTTATAAAAATTCTCTAAAATTCGTATTAAAATTATTCTTAGGATCTTTCACTGAGAGCTCAACTCAAACTTACCTAAGTTCTTACCAAACTTACCTAAAAGATTTAGTTCTGATATCGCATTTACGGATACTCACAGATATGGGAATGACACTCAACAGGTTAAACAAACCATGCGACTGTCTCAAAAAAAGTCCCATTTATCGAAGAATATTTCAACGACTCTGATTGGTAACTAATGGATAATTACTTCAGCATCATGCATAAGACAGAGAATGCTAATGACCAATCTGAAAGCAGTGGGTTCGTGTCTTAGTGCCCTATGTTTATCAATTATTCTGTGAAAAATATCCCTTGTGCTCGCTTTTCATTACACTATCTTCGGTTCTAAGGGACATTGTCAATAACTCTACTTGGAGTTGCTATTAAATACTGCCAAATGCAAAACTATTTATATAAATTACGTCCAAGATAACAGTGCAGTAAAATAAACTGATTTGCCTAAGAAAATAGGGTATGTAATGTAAACAGTTTTTCACGATCGAATGATTTAAAAAGAGGCCTTTATCATGGATTCTTCGGTCACCTGATTCCCTTCCCTAAACGGAATTGGACGAGGGAATTGATTGGCTGTATTTTATGCTGTGAACTGCACTATTATCTTGAACAAACTTTAATTGTAATTTTTATTTGATGAGGCAATTCTTCAGCTGGCGTAATATAGTTCTTCCGTCATTGTGATATAGAAAATCGTCAGTAGCCTTGAGAATGGGTAACGAGTCGGAACCCGAAACGTCGGCTGCCTATGACTAACTTACCCGGTGGCGAGCCCGAGAAATGTACGCTATTGTTATAGAAAGATTATTTTTGGAAAATGACACCAAATTGTATGGAGGCGGCAGAATAGTTTCTCCTTTTTACGCTCTTCGCCCAAACATCGCGGAAGTTTTCCTGATTATTGCTCGGCATTTTTGGAGTAACATCAATTTGCATTCCGGGTGGAAAATTCGCGAGGGAATTTATCGGAGACCATCCAAGCGTGGAGCTGGAATGCAAAGCTTCCGCCGTCGCGGAGAGAGGCTAGACTAATTGAAAGTTGCTGATTAGGGATTTAATTGGATGCCGCGCAAAGACACCTGCACCCGTTCTCTCTTGGAGCCGCGGTGATATCCGCGGGATTTGACCCGCCCCCTCTATGGAGAGGTGACGGCGAAAGAGGAGGCTGATGGGGATGGATGGGAAAGTGGGAGGGCATTTGAAAGAAAAAACAAAACACTGGCGGGAACGCGCTCTGTAAATCACGTGCGTCGCAAATGTACGATAACGTCAAACCTAGAGCACGGATTTGTTTGTTGAGGCTCCACATCTTCATGTTCATAGATTGAAATGAGCCCTGCCGAACATTACGGAAACTTTATAAAGTTCCTCTCTATATAATGATTAGCTGACTAGCATTTTCATTTCTGAGTAACTGCGGGGAAGGTGAAGTCAAGAGAAACACCAAATTTATTCTGTGATATTGTGATATTTTCGTTTACGCTGTAAAGCTATATGATTTTCATAGTACGTCCAGAAGTTCATATTATATCGGTAATGATCAGTTATAAATACTGCTACTCTTTGCCTTCTTTGGTGTTTTACATACATATTGCTAGTTCTGTTTCGCAGCCAACGGTATCCAGAACTGTGAAACGCATAACTAATCTTTTGGTCGTCCAAATAGTTGACACCATCAGACCGCCTGCATCTTACAATGTTCAGGCTACGAATAGGCCTCTTGGTGGGGATAGGAAAAAAAACCACACTGATGGTCGGACAATTCCCCGCGTTAAACAGCACACGCTACATCATCAACACTTGCCGAAATACGAGATTACTGTTTGTTTTCCCTAGTAACGCCTTTATTAACGTTGGATAATCGTAAGAAATAATTCTAATGTTGACACGGCTGATTCATTTTTATCAAAGTGACATTGCCAATCCATTTATTATTTTCTTTTTTGATTTGCAATTTGCAGCACTGGAGAATGAGGAAGCGAGTGAGGAAAGGGTTTCTTTGCCACGAAGAGAGGGGTCGGGGAATCATCGGAACCCGATGGTTAATGGTCGGTTTTCCTACGTTCGGTTTCATTTCGATAAACGTGGAGAATTTTTTACGCGCTGCCAAATTGCGAAAAATTTTATTTTAGAAACCTGTCAATTATTTTGTGGGAAAGTCGTCTGTCCGCTCGAATATTTTAGCTTTTTAGTTGCCAGTGATATTAGGTGAGGAATTGCTGACTCACGTGAACGGCTGAACGCCACGGAAACATTCATCTACATCTACATAATACCCCGCGAACCGCTGCATGGCCGTGTGGCAGGGGATGGTAGGTCACCAGCCGTGTAAATATGTACGTTTTTTGGAGATGAAATGGTGACATGAATTATAGGAGTGTATTTAGTGGAGCTCAATTTTTATTGTGGTCGCTTATTGTTCGCGGAAAGAACGAGTTCTTGTACCTATCTGTTCGGCAGTGTTTCTCTTTTATTTTATCACATCTGTCAGACCTGGAGATGTTGTGAGGAGTCATGATAATATTCTCTGTGCCTCTCTTAAAAACATCAGTTTTGAATTTCTTTAGAAACCTAAGCCAAGCGTGTAGTCTCCGAGTCTCTAGGGGCTCCCACCTTAATCCCTCTAAAAGTTGTGAGACACTATATGTACGCTCGTAGCAGTTTTTTGACGAAACGCGCTGCTTTCCTTTGAATTTTGTTTATTTTTTTAAGTCAAATCTTTATGGCCAAAGAGAGTCAAAGAGAGATGCTACTTCGCTCTGGTTAGGCCACACCTCGAATACGCCGCGAGCATTCGGGACCGTGGTCTTATAGATATTCCCAAGTAAATTAACAAAATACAAATAAAAGCAGCACGCTTCGTTAATAACTGTTATAAGCGAACATATAGTGTCTCACAACTTTTAGAGGGATTAAGGTGGGAGCCCCTAGAGACTCAGAGGCGGTACGCTTGACTTAGGCTGCTTGAGATATTCAGAACTGGTGTGTTTCAGAGCGACACAGAGAATATTATCATGACGTCTCACTACATTTCTAGGTCTGACAGATGCGATAAAATAAGAGAGATACTGTGCCAAACAGATAGGTACCAAAACTCGTTCTTTCCGCGCACACTAAGTGACCACAATAAAAACTGAGCTCCTCCAAGTACACTCTAATAGGACATGTCACCATTTCATCTCCAAATATTTTACATCTTTACACGGCTGGTGTCCTACCACCCCCTGCCACACGTCCATGCGGTGGCTCGCGGAGTAGTATGTATATGCAGATGTAGATACTATATCTGCGATCACACACTATGTAGGGAGAGCTTCAAGGTGGCTGGAGAGCGCTAATTGCGAGTTTTGCGAGCAAATTGGAATAATTTTTCAGGTAAGTTGGAAAATATTCTACGCATGACCACACTTCACTTAAGTGCACTATTCATACTGTGCATACACGAGGAAATATAAATGGCTCAAGTGCCATATTTTGAAAATTCCGTTTCAGGAAAATCATTGCTTTGACTTATGTTTACGCCACGCAATTAGAAAAGCAAGCTAAAACCATATAAGGGTGGCTACTAATTCCCTGACCTTTTCCTGACTTTTCCCTGGTGGAATTACCAATTTCCCTGACCGATCGCCAAAAGGTCACCTATTATTGGAATATTTTTTTTTGCTGAATTACATTTTCTACGGCAGCTTTAAATTTTCTAATCATCGTCTCGTATTTTTAGAACTGCAAGCATGTATTTACTATAAGCTAGAGTGCTCCAGCTACCTCTTGGACCTGAGTTTCGGAAATTTAAAAAAAAAACGCAAGGCAAAATTTTCTAAACATCATAGCTGCGGATTCCTTGTGATGAGCGTAATACATTGTGATCATGATTTTTAACATAACTAGGTAAATATCGCACTAAGGATATACAAAAGGGATACATTGTATATGCCTGATTCACAGCTAAATAACTAAGATACACAACTAATAAGATTCACAACTGTGTATTACACGAATTGAAGGTGCTTATTCCATGCACGTCAGCGACGAACGTTAGTTTTAGTTGGTTAAATAAAGGGCGGGAATATCTGGCCGATGAACGTTTTGGTTGAAAAATACCGAGGATTACTATTCCAGTTTCTCCCTGACTGTTACGAGAAATCCCTGACTTTTCCAGAAATTCAAGATTCCATGACAATTCCAGGTTTTCCCTGATGATCGCCGACCTACATATGCAACCACGTGTTTTTAACTCATCATGATACCTTGATACATGTAAGCTACTACTGTAATAATATGAAACATATTATTCACTATTTTTGAAAAAAAATACAAATGTATATCTCACCACTTCTAAAATTTTCCTCCACTCTCCCTCTCTAACCTTTTGATGCCTCCGTAACCTTTCTGCCCTCTTTTAAATCACCAAACCTCTTTCCAAATCGATCAATACTACTGCTATATCCCCTTCAAACCCGTGCAATTGCCCGCAATGCAAAACTTGTGGCATCCTTATCACCCAGCCTCTGCCTGACAAATTCATCGCTTTTCCTCTGCCAACCCTCCACTCACCTTCCTGCATCACTCATAATATTGTGTATATCCTCCCTTGCCAATTATGTCAAATTTTTTACATCAGGCTCGCGATCTCTGCTCCCAATATCCAGATTTCCCCTTTGTCCCTCCCCTCCTTTCTTTCATCCGACCTCCCTTCCCTATTAGTTCACAATCTTCCTCTGAAAAGGACGCACGGCTGGTCGAAATATTAGGAGCTTCCTCGTAAGTAGATGCAGCGTAGCGGGGGAAAAACAGTTTGATTCTTTCCCAATCAAGATCCCCTAGGCGAGTGGTACTCTACTCTGTGATGACTCGCGTTTTTATAACAGTTCCAGGGTAGCCATTTGTCGTAGCAGAGTGATTCTAACCCGGGACAGTGGACTAGGGCTCCTTGCTTGTGAGCTGTTCTGAGATGTTACACTATTGTGAGTACCGTACTCTACTTAACGCTGCTATCATTCTGATTGCGAGACTAATGAAATCCGTTGTTTCCGGTGTGACTTTGTGGAATATACAATCCATTGTTAGAACACGAGTAAACTTGGTAATTCCAGGAAACTTTACTAAAACAATAACACCATGGATTTAGCTTCTTTCTGTTTTTTATGAAGTTTTCTCGAACGAACAAAATTATTGCAAAAATTCTTCGACTATTTTTTATATTTTCATCGTAACTATCGTAATGAAATTAATCAAGACATAGCCCCGGCTTTCTATTATCTATGCTTCCGGCATCCTTTGTTCTGTAACACTGCAAAGAATTTTATAGCCGATTTTACGTGGACGATAAGACTTTGGATTTGCTGGGAGCAAACAGACGATTAGAGCTGTGTGAGGATGTGTTTGCATTGGCAGAAGGGTTGAGCTGGATTTAAAGGATGGATGAGAACAGCCAGTGAGGAAGGTGAACTTTGAGAATGAAGGAACGGTCAGTGAATGCGAAGCCGTTGCGTACTTAAAATCTCACTTGGTGGACGATTCACATTTTCACATTGTTCAAAAATTAAAGTTTGATCCTTCAATAGTAAAATACTTGATGAAGTTGGCCGCGGATGGTTGTTTTTATAGGTATGACTATGTCCTTCGTTTCAATAACTCTATTACGCTTCACTGTCACTATTCGAATTGTTGTGTTTTGTGATATTCTTTATTCTAATCAAATATATTTCTCGTGTGATTTTCTCTGATGCCTTGAATATTCAAATCTTTACGCAATATCCTCGCCATTCATTTGCCTTTTCAACCTTTATCCTTAGAATTCTACCATCCGTTGAAGGATTAAGAAGAGACGCTTTGACCTAACGCAAGAGAATAGTTTTCTCTAATTTAAACAAGAAATGGGTGTGAACTGGTAGTATTGCATCACTAAGTGTGGCTTTCTTGAATTTATGGAGAACGTTTTTAATGGATTTAATGCCTTTACCGCTGCCGGTCTAGCAATTATACAATGACGTATGTGTGTCAGAGCCATCGCATTCAGATTATTATTTCTTTTCTACTTCTATATTGGCTGAATTGCGGGTAAATCATGTCTGTGCCTGCCTAATTACCCGGATTAATTTGACGAGAGACTGGGATACCTCTATAATGCTACTTTACTTGGATCAAGTGCGCGGTTGTAATCACTAATCGAACGTATCGAGTGGGTAGCTATTTATTTCACCTCCGCAGGTTTTCCCCGGAACAATCTGCGGGGACTGCAGTATATTAATATATCTACCATTATCAAGAGATATGCTGATGGAATCACTTGGCATCCATTCGTCAAATATTTTTTCATCTTTCTCAATCTTTCAGTTTATTAGAAGTATAATTTATGCATAGATATCAAGAATTTAAGGGTCTTATACATTTTACTTGTTAATATTTCAGTTTCTTAGTAAGCATTAAAGTTTGTCATTTGAAAAATACATGAGAAATTAGAAGTGTGATTATTTCAGGAAGTTAAAATATCAAAGAGGAAGGAGTAGTTTAGGATAATATTGATTTAAATAATTGGTAGAGGAATAGTTAGTCCTAATGTCATTTACTGTCGCTGATCGTCCGAAAGATTACCGAGTTTTTATTGCAAGATGCCTTGGAATAATATTTTTTATCGATTCTGATAATCTTATTTATTCTATTTCTTGACTGTCAGATATTTGCGCCGCACAGAAAGGATCCACGATTCTGGTTCGGAGGAGGATTTTTCCCAGGATATTAGTTATTGTATTACCTATGAATAGAGAGCGGAAGGGAACCCTTTTTTTGCAGTATTCATGAAAGTATTCCAACATATCCCGTTGAAATTCAACGAGAGCGTGCGCAAGAGGTGGATTATATGATTCTTTTCTTTTTCTGCACAAAAGGTGGAGCTTCCAAGAAGGCAAGCAAACGCTCCCTTTTTCCTCTTCTTGTCCCTCTGGTGGTGCTCTTCAGAATCAGTGATTCAGACGGCGCTCACCGTAGGCAAAAAAGCACTGACGTGGGCGAAGGGATCCGACCCAGTGGGAGGCATTGTGGTGGTGGGGGTTGGTTGGGGGAGAGGGTGGGCGGGGGTAAAAAGGAGGGGCTGGAGGATGGTGGGCACAGGAGGAGAGGCTTAAGCCTTTTGTCCACATTGATCCTCTTGACCCCGGTCACTGCCAAACTTACACAATGCCCACTGGTCGTTAATCGACGTCCCTCGACCCATAAATCACCTTCAGGACCGTTCCGAGGGTCTCTGCTCGAGAAAGCTTAAGCTTTCGTCGAAATCGTTCGCAAAGTTGGTCTCTCTCTCTCTCTGCGCTCCTCTTCCAGCCTCCCTGCCTTCCGCAAAAGGAAGGATGAATATGAGTGCGGAGGTACAGATTTTCTTGCATGGACACCTCAACCCACGTCCCCTCTCAGCGTATTCCCCATTTACTCATCGACGAGGAAATTCAACGACCGAAAGTGGCTCTGGACACCGAAGTTGATATACCTGTTATCTGGTGAACTCAAAAACATTGCGTGTGCACTTCATTAGGCCGGCTAAGTTGGGACGGTGTCGCATGGCTCCTGCGTTAGAACTCTTATCAATAGTGACCTCTGCGAACATGAATTCACATGTAAGATTGAAGACTTTTCCGGCGAATGCTTAGAATTTATAGCTCTCGCGTTACCAACCGGGTATCACCCAGGTGGAAACCCGAGGTTGGTATCACCGGTATCACGCGGGTATCACATGTCTATATCTTGTGCTTTTTGAGAGTAGACCTATTTCCATCCTGGAAACGGATTAGGAATTACCCTATATTATAGGTCTAAGCATTATAAAAATCATTGATCATAACACCTTATTCGACAATGCTCAGTACTATTAACCCTTCGCCAGTTCAAAAGCTACCGTTTTGTTATCAGGAAATGTTAACTCAAGTTAACACTATTGGAAACACCGCCTCACAAGTGGATACTACAGCGGAGACTTACCAGCTCGCTTGATAAATATAAATAGAAAATGCTTCTCTCATTCAAGATAGGAGTTTTTGTATTGATTTTAGTGACATTTTCGTGACCACTGACGGTATTTCTTATTGCTGTGAGATGAAATATTTTATAGGGTATTTCATGTCGTTGAGGTCTTAAATAGGTATCAGATATTGCTGTAGCAGTATAACAGTATTATATACCCTAGAGAATAGTTCATGTAATGCTTTTGTTGATCTTATTCATTTCTTGAATTAACTCGTTTGCTTTTGAAGGAATGAAAACGTTCATAAAATGAAGTTTTTACGACATTTAACTCGCTACAGATTGTAATTTTTGTGGAATGGGGACGAATTACATGATCCATGAAACGCTTGAATTCCCATAACTTACACTAGTTGGAATTGAATAAATATATTTTGCCCGTTATTTGGAAACACACTTTATCCCATACTCATTCACTATCGTCTCTCTCCCTCTCTGTCTCTCTTTCTTAGCTTTCTCTCTCTGTATATTTTGCCAGCTGACGATCCCATTTGATGAGTTAACCAAGAGTGAGAAGCAATCGGTCGGTATTTAACCATTGAAAGCATCATGGGGCATGATTTTTGAATAATTTTAACGAGTGAAACGCCACAACTTTGCGTATTTTTAGACTATGTACTCCTTCGGTACATGCTGGTAACTATTTTACGTTTTACACCTCAAAATGTCTAAATCCTTTCGCAAAATTGTAACAAAACGTTTCTAAAACTCTTGAGACTGAAGGAAACGGATGATAGAGAGTGAAGGCGTAACCAAAATTATCTTCCTAATAGGAAATCGAATATTTCATAGAAAAAGTTTCCCAAATAATTTAAAGACAAACCTGGAGTACTGACCTCCCGCAGGAAAAATTATGGGTAAAAAAACAGCTACATTTACATAATACCCTGCGAGCCACCGCATGGGCGTGTGGCAGGGGGTGTTAGGTCAGCAGCCGTGTAAAGATTTAAGTTTTTGGGAGATGAAATGATGACATGAATTATAGGAGTGTATTTGGTGGAGCTTAATTTTTATTGTGGTCGCTTATTGTTCGCGGGAAGAACGAGTTCTTGTATCTATCTGTTCGGCAGAGTATCTCTCTTATTTTATCACATCTGTCAAACCTAGAAATGTAGTGAGGAGCCATGATAATATTCTCTGTGTCGCTCTGAAAAACATCAGCTCTGAATTTATCAAGCAGCATAAGCCTAGCGA
Organism: Ceriagrion tenellum; assembly: GCA_963169105.1. Lineage (NCBI taxonomy): Eukaryota > Metazoa > Arthropoda > Insecta > Odonata > Coenagrionidae > Ceriagrion > Ceriagrion tenellum. The sequence continues at coordinate 159,900,003 of OY720636.1, forward strand.
GTAGCCTCCGAATCTCTAGGGGCTCTCACTTAAATCCCTCTAAAAGTTGTGAGACACTATATGTACGCTCGTAGCAGTTTTTAACGAAGCGGGCTGCTTTCCTTTGTATTTTATTATTTTTTTTGGTTAAATCTTTATGACTAGGGTCCCCAATGCTCGGGGTATAATTGAGGTGTGGCTTAACCAGTGAGAAGTAGCGCCTCTCCTACACTTTTTTATCCGTGGACCTTCCTATTATACGCTTAGCAAAACCTAGTTTGTTTAATGCTTTGCCGCATATGTTTTGTAAGTGCAATCCCCACGATATATCTGAAGTTAAGGTATTTCAAAGTTATTTTACTGTATCTGAAGATTTTATGTCTACTCCACCCACAGTATAGCATTTTTGTGATGACTTTCGCAGGAAGTGAACTGTGGTGCATTTACTGATATTTAATTCTAACCCCCACTTCTGGCACCACGAATGAACGTCGTTACGGTCCGATGTCAGAGCTTAAAAATCCGCGTCTTCTCATTTCACGGTAGATAACTGTATCGTCTGCAAATAATCTTAATTTACTGCTAACTCGAGAACGTAAGTCATTAATATAAATAATGAATAAAAAATGAGTGACGCGGTGTGTCAGTCCACAGCATATACCTCCTAGTGGTGGGTCTCAGGCAACAGTATGGTGCCTTTCAAGGTAGTCCTTTCAGAAAGGATCCTAGTTTGAGTAGAAGAGTGAAAGCGGGCCTAGGGTAGTACTATGCTTTGATTTCTCTTGTGGCATACTGGGGAAAATGTGCCAAAACTGACCGGTAGAGCCCTGTAACCGTTAGCAGGGAAAGCTGCATGTGGTGCGGGTACTGCAAGGCTCATACTGCAGGAGCAATGGGGGTACTGCAAAGACCTTGCATAGTCTATTACAACTTACTCATAAGAGTCACAAAGTAGCCTCGGACGGCCGAAGCCACGATGGGCGGCGGATAGCTGAATAAGGTTGGCCCATCAAGATACGGACTTAGCGATACGAACTGGACTATCGGTCCTTGGAATGTGAGAGGAGTATATGGAAAGGAGCATAAGTTGTTGAATGAAATGATAGTGAGACGAATGGATGTTTTGTGTGTATGTGAAACTAAGCGTGAGGGGCGGGATGATTTTACATTAGATTGCGGTAGTCTGGCATTGTGGTCAGGAGTTGAAGATAATGTACACGGTGGTCAAGGTGTAGGACTCATTCTTAATGACAGAGCTAAGTTACTGGTACGGAAATACGAGTTAGTATCCCCTAGAATGCTCTGGGTTCGCATGAAAGTAGGTATTAGGAGAGTTGTGATTGTGGCGTGCTATGCACCAGTGGATGGAGAGAGTGACAGTGTGAAAGATGAGTTTTGGGAAAAACTGAAAGAGGTTTTGAATGAATGTGATCCTGATGAGAGAATAATTTTACTAGATGACATGAATGGGTGGGTTGGTGTGAGGCGGGATGCATCTGAGAGAGTGGTTGGGTCTTTTAGTAACCCCTGAGTGAATGATAATGGTGAAAACTTGGTGAGTGTGTGCTTGGAAAAAGGATTGTTTGTGTCGAATACATGGTTTAAACATAAGAGAATACATATGGATACTTGGCAAAGGGGTGATTGTAAAAGCATGATTGATTTCGTTGTGTATGATGAGATGACGCAGAATCGTGGAGGGGTGATAGCAGTGATTCTGAGAGAAGTTCGCGGAATGACAATAAATGTGTGGAAATTAATGTTTGGAAGAACAGTTACTGTTAAAAAGAGCTACGCTGTTTATCAGTTTGAATTATTTTATGTAGAGTTTGTTAACACTTAGCAGTGACCCTTACTCAGGACCTCTCTTTGGGGAAAGACGTGGGAAACTGTGAGCAAGTTGTTGCAGATTAGGACTTGTAAATAGAAAACTCGCAAAACGTGATTACAAGGAAAGAGCAGTGCCATTTTTGTCAAATTTGTATCAAACGTCAACGGGGATTGCCACACACTTTTCTAAGTGACTGCTCTCTCATGGAGTTACCCTAGCTCTGTGAATGGCAACCGTGCAATTATTAATTAGCTCTCTTTGCCTTGTTCTGATCTCAGCTCTCAATATCGAGCGGAGATCCAGGAGATCGGGTAGGATTTTCTGGAACCTTCGCGTTTTTTCTCCCTCGCGACCATGGAAACAATTCTCAGTCTATTCCTCAAGCCCCCCCCCCCATCCTCTGTACTCGACCAAAACTTAAACCTCGATGCCCTAGGATCCCATTCAATCCTATTCCAATCCACCAATTCAGAGATCCCTGTCACAACCCCTCGTCCATCTCCCGTCTCCATATCTCGCCCGCGTGTTCACGAACCCCTCCCAACCCCCAACGGATCCCTCGATTCCGAGGACCTACTGAATAACCCCTACTGGTCTCCTCCACCCCCAACCCTTTCCAGCCCCCCTGACCGAGCTCCCTTCCGTGCTCGGCAAACACGACTGCTTTCCGCTTCTCCCGTTGCCCTTCACATCTCAAGGGGGGGGAGGACATCGCGTGTGGGAAGGGTGGAGATCGGGCGGGTCCACAAAGTCTCGATACCCACTCATTTAACGGTTAATTTAGAATATCTGCATCAACACGGCAGAAATTCTCGCGTTAATATGGTCTGCGGAGACGGAATTATTTGGCGAAGGGGAAAGAGATTAATTTCGTTCGACGGCTCGGGGGCAGCGCGAGGCTAAAATCGAACCTCTTGACGACTAATGTGTTGATTACACTCTCGTATGCTGATGAAGTAAAAAATATGCATCGGACGACAGTCGTGCTCAATCTCTACTCGCAATTGCGCTGCCGGAGATGAGTCGGTTTTCGAGTTAAGTGTGGGCATTAACTCCGGTGCTCGACTGTCCCGTGTTTGTCTTCGGAAATGAAGACAGCAAGAGAGGTTGATAGTTCAGCATTATTTTCAATTTATGAGTAGTTTGCGTACCAATTTTGTTTTTTCAGTTACTTACGGCGAAAGAAAACCACATAAAACTAAAGAGTAATTGAATATTGAGGTTATTTCATTGTACTTTGCTATTGTATTTTACTCCGATGGTTGTAGATTTGGAGAATACCGCGGTATAACTTTAATGAACCCCTCGCGAGTGCGCGTATGTGCGAAAATTGCCCGTTCATATTTTTCAGGTGACTCCGCATTATTAATACTGCGGGTAGTTCGCGTTATACTCAGAATCTGTCAAAAATTGAACGCAGATGTATTTATCGTCGATGGTGCGATATCAATGTATCGACATTTGAATCTCGGTGTTGGGGGATGAATTTTTATTGGCGGTATTTTCGCCATTACGATTTTTGGGTTAAACTCGATAATTGCCAGCCATAAGTAGAATTACTTTTTTTAACGGTTCAGTTTCGGAAAAATAGGTAGCCAAATTGAGGACTAGTGTTAAAAGAAGATACTATTAGCAGTAAGAGGTATAAGAAATCTGCAAATCATGGCTGTAAGTTTTTGGGTTTTGCAAAAATTTACAACAATTGACTTTTAAAATTTGTTAGTTCAAAGCATGTATGTACTGCTATCCACGAATTGTTGATTGCTTCATGTGAAGAAAATCTTGCGTTAATAATGTAATATTACGGCCCTCGCACACTAGTTATAATTGATACTAATGGAGTTTCATTCCAAATTAATTTACCTCAGTGGAAAGGAATGTACATACAATGCTCTATCTGGTTTTCTTTTTCATTTTTCTATTTCAATTTTATGGCCATGATTAACAGTTTTACATAACCGGAAATTTCCGACAGAAATAAGCCGAATAATCACCGCGGAGCAAGTTAAGATAGCTCTTTGTGTGTTTGAATATGCGCGCACGTACTTCGTAAAGAAATTTTGGCTGAAGGGAAGGGCGAAACGCAAACATTTACCCTCTTGCGGCTGCCAAGGAGAATTTAGGCACGAGGGAAGACGCCGGAGAGCGCTCTAGTCTTCTTCGCAAATTAACATTCCTGAGTCATTAAAAAAAACGAGAGTTAATAGAGAGCAGATAAGGAAGTTAGTGGGGGTATATGTGCAGAAAGCAAATATTTTTAGTGAAGAATATATATGAAGAGGCCAGGAGTGTTGTTAGGAGAAGACCAAATTAGAACGTAGTAGGGAGCTGATGGATTCTTGGAAGGCTGAAGTTAAGTTATCGAAAGGGAACTGGGAGCTCGTATCGGTAGAAATACTTTGGATGGAATTTTCTAGCTTTATTTCCAGAGAGGAGAACTGCGGTGGAATGCATGAGCAGAAAGGACGACCTGAGATGAAGGAAAAGTTGGCAGTGTTTATTATGTGAAAGATAATACCCCGTGAAAATAGAATGCCCTCTTATTGCACTCTGCTGTCAATGTCACGAAATTTTTATTTAATTGCTAATTCATGCTTGAATGAATAACTGGGAACAACGTTAGCATTAAGATGTTCTTAAATTACAGTTATATAAGCACGTAGAAATGCTTTTTATTCCGCAGTTTATCAATGTGGGGGACTTTATTTAGCAACTTAAGAACATCCTAAGTGATTGCGCAATTCAATTTGCGTATTAGTAGGAAATATAAAGTACTCAATGAGGTTGAATAATGATATTAATTTCTTGTTGAAATGTATTTCCAGTCGGTGCGGTGCGGTCAAGAAACCGAGTAATTTGGGTTCACATCGACTTCAGGACTTGTCTACATCTCCTTATCACCCGGGTGGTCAACCCAGAGGCGTTTGGCCGAGGATCTAGTGTATGGAAGGTATGTAACGGGAAAAAGAAATCGAGAAGCCATTGAAATACTTGTAAACGGAGTAAATTAGTGCTTCGCTCTTTTGTTGCAATAGCCGATGATGCGTTTTCTCAGCGATGCGGTTCTCTTGATATCCAAGCTTACGTTAGAACAAGAGTTTGTCGTGAAATGGAAGTCTCTCTCTCAAATATATGCTACTCACAATGCATTGTCACATGACATTCCTTTGGAGTTCAGAACTAAATAAACTCCGTCGTGTAAAAATAATCTTCTGGTTGATTAATAAAAGTACGCGACATTTTTTTCAGTTATTCACTTGTGCCACTATTATTTGGTCTCGGATATGGAATTTCCTGGTATCTGTCGGTTGTGGCGCGTTTCGTTGTCCATAGTTACTAGTAATGCAAATTGGTCACCTTTATCAACGAATCGTCCATCGAAGACAGTAAATGATTGATGGAGAACGACCAAAATACGCTCATCAAAGATCACCAGTGCATCACAGTGTACAGCTACAATTTTTCACTTCTTGCTTATTTTGTCATTAAAGTAATATATTTCACGAAATAAATCGTACCTTATCTTCTGGAAGAAAAGATGAATCAAATGGCACCAAGAGGGAAAGAGTAACACAATGACAAGAAATGGAAATATTAAGGAATCCTAACTTCGCTTGCGAAAGGAGTTTTAATGGCAGTGTTGAAGATCTTTCCGTCGGGTAAAGAAATAATTTTTAAACTGTTAATATTTCGGATCACTTTGCTATTTTATCTTTTTCATAAAATGCAGTATCTTCCTTTTAAGGCAAAGCTGACCATAGCTTCCGTTTAAAAAATGCATTTACTATTGGAACGGTAGTAAGACGAAGTAAGTTTTAACCAGCCAGCGGTATAAAATATGACCTCATACTAATCTGAATATTTGCACAGTGTTTAATTCAGCTAATTTTCACGAATTCATTTGCTATACTCAACAGTGTGGTATTATTACATGATTAATTGTCGTTTACAGTGTATTTTCTGGTGTTCAGTTATCTAGGATATTGAAAGTGACTCGAGAACGTAAACCATCATTTCGCTCAACGATTTACTTGAAAAATGTGACAAATATTTTGTAAATTGAGGAAATCAGCTGCGACAGAAATTTTTATCATCATGTTATCATCCAGAGATTTTCAAAATATTTTTTTGCCACAATCCTAAATTGTTGCATTAGCTAACAATAAGATACTACGGTCAATTATGGACTATCTCGTCGCTACAGGGATAGAGATGGTGAAGCGGGGAAAAAAGCTATGGAGACAATGTTCACGGAATGGACCCCAAAAAAATGCAACAGAATGTGGGACATTCCAATTAGAAACCATTTTCCCCTTTCTTGTAATGCTCTTAGTCTGGAAATCTGAAGAATTTTTGTCGTAAAATGTAATGTCGAAGTTTACTCTTGATCAGAAGTTAAATGGGCTGAATTATTGAAAAAAAACTCGTGGCTGTGTGGTCGTGTAGGAGGAAATAGAGTCTCGTACCTACAACTGTGTCGTTTTATCCTAATGATGCAATAATACTTTCCTTGTAATGTAAAAGATAATAATTTAGCAAATGATCTATTTCACTTTGCCTTTACTCCTCTTCTGTGTGGAAATAAATTTTTTTAAAGCCACGAATCCATTGAAATGCTCCTCAATAGAGGAGCAAAGGTAGCCTGAAAGGATTTGAAACGAAATCTGGTGAATTTTTTCCTCTCTCTCCAGTTCTGCGCGGTGATATATTCTGAGAGAGAGAGAGAACACTAGCAGGGCTTCCGTCTCGTCCAGCTGTTGCCCCGTTGCACGGGGGGAACTGCCGCATTCATGGGAAGGAAGCGAAATAACTTTTAATCTTCAGGAATGGAGGAAAACACACGTCCTTCCGGTTCCGTGAGCGCCTCAAAAGAGCCGCTGATGAAAAAACCTTTCTCTATACCTTCTCTCTTTGATTGATTCTCCCCAATCAAAGGTCCATTTGTCAAGATACGTAGAATCCATCCTACCCCTAGTTTGATGAATTGGACCGGCCCTCTATCCCCCACCCCTCTACGCTTTCTTGCATTCTCGCATCGCGATCCACGTCCGTCCGTCCGACGCCGATACACTTTTGCCTCACCCTCTCCACGTTCCGGAGGGCTTCCCCCTGGGGGGTTTGACGTCAACTAATGCTTCCTCACGGACTTGATGTACCCGTCATTTCTTTACTTGTCTGCCTGCAGAAGCAAGTTAACCCTTTAAGTGCGGCATGACGAGATATCACGTCATGGTTGTCTTTACGCTGGTGATGATGACGTAACATCACGTCAAGTGTACCGTTAGTGTTCCAGCTTTCACTAGGCTCCCTGGTGAAAGCTGGAAGCCTCACGGTACCAATGACGTGATATCACGTCATCAGCGCCGGCGTAAAAAATCATGACGTGATATCACGTCACGCCACACTCAAAGGGTTAACACCTAAATGACTCGGTGGGTGATGGCACTCACTGCAGCACCAGGGAGCATCCAGATATGTCATTAGTATAGATATTTACTCCCAATTTAGTATTTCCAGTAATTGCATAAACAAATTATGCAGTACAAAGTCACTCGCGCGGGTGCATATACACCAAGGTTGAAATTAGCCGTGAAAAAATCATTTGACTTGACTGGGATTCGATCCCGGATCTCCCAATTGCCGGTCAGGTGTGTTGTTTCAATGTTTTTATTTTATAACAACATCATGTTACATTACATTCATTAGCATACAGAGCAAAAAGATCCACTCCAAAGACGGTTAGCCAGTTACACCACCAAGCCATCTTCCTTCAAGGCGTATTTCGAGGGGGGTTTATGCGAACTAAATGGTCAGTCCTCATGTCTACATTGTAGCATATGGTCTAACAAGTATACATTGTAGCACAATTTCGTAGTTTTAATAACGACAATGTTGTGTTTATCCACCGCGACAGTGGCTTTGTAAGCACGACTTCGTCTCATGTATGTGCTACAATGTGGACTTGAGGCGTGAACATCTAGTTCTCATAAACCTCCCTCGAAATTTTCCTTGAAGGAAGATGGCTTGGTGGTGTAACTGGCTACATTCGGAGATGGAGATATTGGAGAAAAAAATCTGTTAACACTAAATTTTTAATTATTTCCTGCCAAGAAAAGTATAATCTTAACAGAAATAATAGCAACTTTCGTGGAAAGTCAAACAGGTCAGAAAAATATAAGATCGGCTTTAATCGATAAAATTAAAATAGTAAATAAACAGTTACCCTCCTCAGAGCATGAAAAAGCATGGCTGCTTAACGTCTTTTAATAGTATTTTATGTAAAAAAGAGATACAAAAACTAAAATATGTAAAATATATTCATGTATGTGTCTAAAAAATACTTTAAACAACAATGTATTATAAATGTATGTGTCTTTGGAGCGGATCTTTTTTTTGCCCTGTATGTTAATGAATGTACTGTAATATCATATTGTTATGAAATAAAATCATTGGAACAACAAAACAACACATCTGACCAACATTTGAGAGATCCGGCTTCGAATCCCGGGCAAGTCAAATGATTTTTTCATGGCGAATTTCAACCCTGGTCCCCATTTGGTACTTATGTTTTCCAGTTAGCGGTCTTCAAGATGGGCTAGATTTCCCAAGCGTCATTTAATTATGTGACAGATGTTAAAAGTTCATTAAGGCCGTTTTACGCGATGCACCTCAATGCACCATGTGGCACTTGTGTGGATGTGCACTGCAAATGCGTCGTGCAAAGCGGTGAATCGATCCTGATTGCACGTGCGAATGCTTGAGCGACTGATGGGGAAAATAGCCTATGCTCTAATTCAGTGTCCCAGCAATATCTGTCTATCAAATTATGCAATTAATTACCTCTTATAAAACAGCCTTTTAATAGCGAGTAATCGCGGAAGGAGAAGCTATGTGAAAATTGCGCACTTCAAATGCGCCAAAGCTTAATGCACATGCTATAATCAGCTGATACGATTGGTGCGTATGCGCCGTTACCGGTTTTAGCTCAAAAAGTATTTATTCAAATAACTAATTCTTCACTTGGTTTAAATTAAATGTAACATGCCTATTTTGCGCGTTTAGTGTGATTTAGACAGTGCCCTACTTTTCTGTCATGAAAGAAATCTCCCTCTAAGTCGACCGTGGATTCTCGACGTTGAAGTGCTTTGCTGTTTTAAAGAACCTATCACAAGGAAATATAAAGGATTGTCCTAATATTTAAATTTGATTTCAAAGGGTTAAATCCGAACCTATTCACTGAAAAATTCTTTATGAAAGAGAATGCAAAATGTAAGAATGTCTAATCTTTCCTCAATTATTTGCGTTGTTAGGAGAATCTTCATTGGCCCAATATTAGCAATTGCAGAAAATAAAAATGAATATTTAACGAAGTGCATCCTAGTAAGAAAGGATATATATATATAGAATAATAATGTCAAAATTATTGGAAAAAAGTCCTAAGGTGATAGACTTTTCATTTATATGGGAATTTCATGGGAATCTCCATGAAATTGCTGGCCATGGTGACTGCATTGTCGAGTTCCTAACAGAGGCCAAAGGCCCAGGCTTGTGCAAGAAAATCTTCTTTTTTGTACGAAACTTAGTCAGTAGAGTCGATTATTAAGTTGTAATAAATGGGAGAGTACATATCGAATTCTTAGGCAACGATATGTTGGCTGAAGAGTGAGTTAACGTCTACGTTGAATTTTTATTCTCACAGTTGTGGATATTCGAGGCATTCTATACTGAATTTCCCTAATGCTATACAATAATAAAGTGTGACGGATATAACATCAGGTTTCGTCATTCTTCCACAGCAATGACCGCTGCCCTGTGCCAGCGCTTCGTTAGAATAATCCAGGAGAAACATCTCAGGCTCATTAATACCACGAGATGGTGGTGTAAATTGGACGGGAATATCCTCCCGGATTGGCTCTCCCGTCGATATCGCCGTCGACTTAAAAACGGTCCCCGATTGCGTTGGCTTTCGAAAAATGTTCGCCGGGAACTTGGAAGTTTGGTTTGTTGACTCATCCATCCTCGGGTCCAGGCATCCTTGGGGGGTCCGATATGGTCGAGAGGGGCGAAAGAAATGGGGTTGGTTCACTCTCGCCCCGATTGCAGGGCAAAAAACAGGGCCCCCGGCCGGCCCCCACCCAGCGCCACCTACCTCTCACGGTCACCTCGCTCACGCAAAATCCCTCCTCTCCCGCGAAGTAGGGTGCTCATTGGATGCCTCCCCTCCTTCCTCTCATAGCTCCCTCCTCCTCCTGCAACACCCACTTGGCCCCGCCAGACTCAAACTAACCACTCAATTAATTAAACCTCGACGGGTCATTAACAAGGGGAATTGCGGACGTCCCGGCGAGGTCAAGCCGTACATAACCACTGCGGGCGAGGCATTGAGTCCCCCAAGGGAGGGGGGAGGGGGCGGAGGTCGCACTTCGGGGTGTTGCGAAAGGGGTCGAGTGAGGTCTCTGTGCAAACCCTCTTCCCAATGTGTTTCCTCGCCGCCACCCCCTTATGCAAGGAGGCAAAAGACTTACCGGCCCTGCGTCGAGAGCATGCTCCACCAAATATCTCTTTCGGCACTTCTCGCTCCTACAGAGTTCAAAAAATGGTTAATCTTAGTTTGGTTATTTGAGTTTATCTACATAACACCATAAAGTAAGTATATAAAGAGTGGCAAAGCAATGCTAAAAACTGGACATAAATTTTTGAGAAAGAATTTCTCAGGTGTCACCACCTTAGGGGAGGAAGAATTTTGGCTTACGGAGAAGGCCACTCGGAGGCGCTAGTGGTACTCGGTGATTTTGCATCAACATACAGAAAAGTAGATTTACCATGGCTGTTGTGTGCTTTTAATCGAGTATCAATTACTTTGTCATTCCGATGATACATCGGTAAACAGTTTACTCCGTGTTTGGTAATCGCGTGCCTTATCATATTGACGTGAATTCGATTCATTATAGACGATGCTCATTGAAGTCACAATAAAATACATGTTTAATTTGGTCTCGATGACTAAATAAGATTTGTTTCCGTTGCTATGGGCCGATTAGTAAACATTCAGGCACCGAAATCATCATTTTAACATCATGTGAGTTATGCGACACTAAATGAAGTGGCCGTGTGCCAAAGCTCATTGTTATGGCCTGTCGTGCAACTTCGATTAACCTGTTCCATCTATCGGCCAAAGAATTATTTAAAATACTCATATCCGAATCTCCCCATCTCTTTGCCACTCTATTTACACTTACTTAGTCTTACTATATGTACTGTCTTAGGATAATACCCCGCGAGTCACCGCTTGGGCATGTGGCAGGGGGTGTTCGGTCACCAGCCGTGTAAAGGTGTACGTTTTTTGGAGATGAAATGGTGACATGTATTATAGTAGTATACTCAGTGGAGCTCAGTTTTTATTGGGGTCGCTCATTGTGCGCGGAAAGAACGAGTTTTTGTACCCATCTGTTCGGAAGAGTATCTCTCTTATTTTATCAAATCTGTCAGACCTAGAGATGTAGTGAGGAATCATGATAATATTCTCTATGTCGCTCTGAAAAATATCAGTTCTGAATTTATCAAGCAAACTAAGCCTAGCGTGTAGCCTCCGACTCTCTAGGGGTTCCCACTTTAATCCCTCTAAAAGTTGTGAGGCACTATATGTACGCTCGTAGTAGTTTTTAAAGAAACGAGCTGCTTTCCTTTGCATTTTATTAATTTTTGTAGTTAAATCTATTTGACCAGGGTCCCAAATGCTCGCGGTGTATTCGAGATGTGGCCTAACCAGAACAAAGTAGCATCTCTCTTTGACTTTTTCATCCGAGGACCTTCCTATTATACATTTAACAAGACCTAGTTTCTTTAATACTGCGCCACGTGTGTTCTGTATGTGTAATCCCCACGGTATATCAGATGTTAAGGTAATTCCAAGACGCGATTCAAACTAATTTAGTTATGTCGACTGATCTCAGGCATTGAATCGCATTGAATTAATTTGAAATCATTTCAGAAACTAGAGTCCGCCCGTGATAATAGCGCATTAGAGATAAAATGATTTTACCCTGGCCAAGACATGAAAAGTAAAAAAAACTTGTAAGCGTGTGATTTTAACTAAGGCCACAATTTCCTTCGGTCTCTTGATTTCCCTCTCCAACCGCCGTTGAGCGTGTTTATAAATTGGCTGCATTTATTCCTCTTAGTTGCACCATTATCTAGAACGCAATCTATAAACCTTTGTTAGCAATCAAGTGCACTCGCTTTCCCAGGGAATATTTTTTGGAACTTTTGGCATTCGGCTGAAGACTGTGCGAACGTTTTTTCACTCTTACACTTGCTCCCTTACTGCACAAAGAGCAAAATGATATTCACGTCAATTTAAATCACGTTATAACATTACGCAATACGTGCTTTATTTTTTACAATCATTACCCTGCACATAAGTCCTCGAATTCTCGCTTAGTGTTTAGTCAAATAGATGCTTGGACAAAAATCTATTTCATGATATGAAAACGGTCTATTGAGAATTTTTATATGGTTATATTGTCGTGTCTCCTAAGGCCGTCCAAACGGCACAGCATACGATCAGGCAAGGGGCCATTCTATATTTTTTCATATTCAGGGGCAATGTCATGACCCTAGCCAGTCTTATGGCTCTGTACATGACCAAGCAAGGGGCCAAGGAGTCTTAGTATCGGAGTATTTATTGAACTTCTCTGATCCTTGCGCGAAATGAAAGATCTTTCTGAGTTTTGCATCCCGTGTGTCCTCTCATTGGGATAACACCATATTGTGCATTCATTGCCACAAATTTAGGTTGTAACATTTTTATTCCACCGTAGCATAAAATATTAGAAACTACAGGGCATTCCGAAAACGACTCACAATAATTTACAAGTGGCAGCTAAGCATCGCAGAACAATTTGTTAATGGCAGCTAAGCAACGCATAGGAGAGGGCAGAGAAAGGGTATTTAAGGAGGCACGCTGAAGAGCACGGGGGAAGTCTGACAATAATCAAGGACTCTTGTGGAACTGATTGTGCGCAGATGAAGTTACTTTATTTTGGTGCATCAACGGGGACAAGCTGCTAGAGGAGCAACCGTATTACAACGCAGAGTGAATCCGGGGAGCAACAGGAATATCACTATAGGAGGAGTCATATTCAAACGCAGGGTGTATCCTGGAATTTAGCTGGCAAAGAACACAGCATCCACCTGTACGGATATCGATAAGGCAGTTGTATGTATGATTTTCATTTTGTTATGTGTTCTGTGATGTGAAGAAGAAGATACGTGAAGTGGCTCATATGAGCAAAAGTGCATAGCCTGTTCAATTTTATGAGCCCGAAGAGAAGTGATACAGTGAAGGGAAAAATATATGTCGCGTATTCTAATGATATAACATATTTATGGTGATTGGTAATCATTTGTGTGAAGGGATATCTATTTTCTTTCTCGTAATATTTAGTGAATAAAATTCATTGTTCAAACTGAGAAGGAGAGTCCGGGCAATTTATTAGTTACGTGAGGTTTACTCGAGAGTTCCGAAGGAGAAGACAAAATCAGAGATGCGCGCAAGTGAGAGTGAAAGAAATTTATTTTGTTTAGTTACAAGGTATTTGTTAGTTCCATTTGGTGCTGGTGTCAGGTATGCGTTAATCTGCTGGTTTCGGAGGCTATGAGAATGGTGTCTCTTCCGTCGTCCGTTGTAGTCTTGGGATAATCGTTTACATAAAGGCCAAATACATTACTTCTTGCACTTTCTCGCTCCCCAATACCCTCGAAACATGCCCCATCACCCTTCTCCTCTGCCTTCTCCCCATTCGCATGCCAAGGATCTAATGCTTGACCGGCAAAAAGGGCCGCTCGAAGGGGCCCCTGCCCGACCCTTTCAGACGTGGCCCCTGGCCGCTCTTGCTGCTGCTCGAATGGGTGCCGAGGGGTGTGGGTGCAGCACCATTGCCTGGCGACTTCCCTTCCCTCCATCTGATCCCGGCTTTTTCCCATCGAAGGAGGAGAAGTTGCAGAACGCTGATCTGTATAAAGTGGTGAAGCGGCTGAGGAAGTTTTTCCCCCCCGTAGTCTCCGCGAAGTATGCTGGATTGGAGTGTCCATGGGTTAGTTGGGGTCAGAAGGGTTTGAGGCCCTCGAGTTATCGGCTCCACCATCCGAAAACGACGCTGAAATCGCCGATGCGCAAAAAATTAACCCAGAGAGAGAGAGATTGGCAGATGACGCAGTGAAATGTTTTGTCGATAGTTTCTTTTTTATCGAAGAGCCGGTTAATGCTTTCGATAATTTACCAAGGCCCTTTCAACGTTGTGTTCAGGAAGTTTTTGTACGATCGATTTTTTTATCCAAAATATTTAAGGGCCCATATATTTTGGCATTGTGGAAAGGTACTGAGTTCTTGAAAAAAAATATATGATAAAGAACGCTGATAAATGTCGATGAGTTATTGGAGAAAGATGAAAATAGGGGAATGATGAAGAAGATATAATCTAGTATCTAGTGGGAAGGATGCCGAATGGAGGAGTTTTAGAGAACGAGAATGAGATTTATTATGTGGGAATAGTCAATAATGAGCTAATACCTTGCTGCCAAAAACTGTCTCGGTCATTCTTAACCTGTCTCGCATGAAAGATTACATATCTTCTATAATTAATTACCTACTGTGACTCATTGGAGAGAGCGGCTAAATGAACAATTGATACTCGTACCCTTTATTATATTTGGAATCCTGGGGAAGTCTAGATCAGTATTCTCGTTGGCCACCCGGGAGAGACGTGTCCCTTGCTGTCACGCCTATCTGGTGATAATTACTGCAAGGCTCATTGTAGACTTAGTCGAAAGGTAACTTCTTCAAAACTATGTATAGATGTCCTATATATACTATGATTACTAAGAACAGAACCAAGTAACCTTCTACTTCCGACTCACCGAACCACTACATTTCATATAATTCGTTTGTCGTGTCCGCCTCACAACTTTGAAATTTCATTCCAATTGATGTGAGGAAATCTCGATCGTTGGAAATTTTTCAATTTAAATTGTGTGAAATTTTATTAAATGAATGTTTTCCAGAATAGTTTAGCCCGGTCAGCATTTAATTCGCATTGCCAATTATTTATTTATTTATTACACAAAAATTGCTTTTTTCCTCATGGTCTGTTTATGTTTTTTATCTTGTATCATATATTTATATATTGATTGTATTTTTACCAATCTCCGAGTTCAGCTGTTTAACATGTAAAAGTATTGTTTTTCGATGAGAGCAGCTGTTTTTGTCATTTTCTTTACACATTGTATGTCATTAAGCTCTATTTATTTTTTTATTTGAACTAAATAATATGTTAATTTGTTTGTTACCTCGCTGCTATATTATTACATTAATTTTTGTAATCTTACTCTAAGGGACCTGTCCCAGAGTAAAATAAATGATTATTCTATTCTATGTCCTCAAGCTCCTATCAGTTTGGAATCCTTAACTCACGCACTGGTGGTGCGATTCAGTTTGATTGTGGGTAAACGGTGATGCTTAAAGCCAGATATAAGGATTAGAATTCCAGAAAACGACATTTTATTAATGACTCCGTGGAAGCGCTGTATATGAAGGAGGAAGCGTGCTCGGTGAATTCATATTTCATGAGGTTCTCATGGAATTGCAATGCGGGGATAGTCGACGAAGGTAATCGCTTTCAAAAGTTAGCAGTTTTTGATGCGTCGACTATCACCTCCTAGTCGTGGAATTCTTGCCGGCTACGAGGAGAAACGAATCTGTAAAGCGTCTTCGCCGATTGTGACTGTTGATCATCAAAACTGTGATGCTTTTAGCTTAGACAAGATCCCTGCATATACCATCACATTTCATTGAATACTCTTTTATTTAAATGGATTTTCAAATTTTTAAGACTATGCTTGTCGAATCCTGCAGCGGAATGAATTATCCAATAATATACATATTATCCATGAACCCAATCGATGACTTTATAGTTTAGCAATTTTGAAAAACTTATAATATTTTCGAAAAGGAAAGCTCGTTATAGCAAGGTATCATTGCCTTGAAGTTCTGAGACATTTAAATAGAAAAGGTCGAGTGAAGTAAAGGGTTTAAATGGAGCGATGTGGTATCTAACCTCAACAAGGTAGTACATATTGGATGGAATGGTTGCAGTCGGATTTCATCTAGATTGCAACTAAAAATTAATGTTATGCAAGCCCCTCGGTAATGTGGTTCTTCATAGATTCGAATTCATTGATTGATTTATTGTTTTTTGCTGTCGTGTTACATCTTCATAGTTATGGATCCAGAACCGTTGTACCATTTTTTGTTTTTCTTTCGGTTCTAATTTAGAATCGATTACCCTATGCATTTCACAATCGTTGGAATACAACTTCATCTGCATAGGCTGTAACGCCGCGCCCTTTAAGTTATTGTTTGTTTGTGTTTTAAATGTTTAATAGGTTTATTGTTTATTTTGTGAGTTTTGTTTTCCCTTCTCTCTTGTTTTTGTGTTTCAATGTTTAATTTGTTTATTTTGTATGATCTTTGTTGGTTGTGAGGGAGTTGTTTAAGTTTGGAGAGAGATTCGATTGTTGGAGTTGGAGAGAGAAGAGATAGCGGTGTATTAAAGAACGGTAAATAAAGCGCTACCTAAGAAAACACTATAGCGTTACAGTAAGTCTTAACTTAGCCTATATTTTGAATTGCGATCTACTTAGTCTCTATCGTTTTGTTTTCGAAAATTCGTTTATGGTAAATGTGGGAAGAGACTCCAAAATGTTAGTGTACGTAGTTATTCGTGGTGTAACGGGACAAACGGAGTATCGGTCCTCCTCTAGGAACTGCCTGCGTGCATCGATGATCTCAGCTCCAGAGGGCGCCTATTACCTTTGATATGATTGCCTACCGAGTGCACCCCTGGGATAGACAGGGACTTGAGCCCGTGCACTGGCGTCCAATAATGCTTTGGCGCTTGGCATTGACAGACGTGTCGGCTGCAACTTTCAGATATCACGTGGCTCTCAAGCTGAAGGATTTGAAAAAAGCACATCGCATTTTTTGCGTATACAACCGAAAGAACACCATGCACGGTTGTATTCATAAGTGACTCTTTTCCTGTTGCCGTTATTTTAGTATTATGTACATCTTATTATTTGTCTTATGGACTCAAAATTGGTGAAAAAAAAGTATTAAATATTTTATATAGGAGACTAAAGCCCTCCCCAAGCTACAGCAATGCCTCGTTTAAGGAATTTTAAGCGAGATATCACCACCTTCAAATTTCAATGGATTTTGCCTCTTTATCTTCAGCAAAGTCTTTTCAAAGATAAAAAAAATCATCCTCACCTATTACTCTACTGTTCCAGATATTACTGAATAGTTTGATACCTTTTTATATAGGATATGACTGTGTGCTCCAGAGTAAAATTTTGAGAGCTCATTCTGGGTCCTGGTGCTCGGAATCCGTCATAAACGTAACGGTTTGCGCTCATGTGTTATTTAACTCTAATTAATAATAACTGTTTTCTTCCAGTAGCATTAGGTATTCATTATTTCCATAAGATCTTTGGTTGTGGAGGTGTTTCCAGAACACGGTGTGGATCAAATTCGTCGCAATGGAGAAAGTCTTCTCGGTTTCGTGGCACATGGTTCGGCTTTCTATAGCTGACGCACCGTGCTGAGCTTCCTATGGCTGAATCCCAAAATACTTCCCAGAACTAAAAAATTCGAAATGTTGTTTAGGATATAGGAAAACATACGTTCTACAGGCAAGGGATTTAAATTTTATTACATTCCTTTCGATGGACCATCAAATCTAACCATCCTGGTCATATTTAAGGTGGTAGGTGACATTCACGCTAGCGGTATCTGTTGCACGTGAAGAGAATCATTATCAGAGAAGCTATTTTCGAAGGCCATCAGGAATAGCTCATGGATTTAATTTGAACCCCTTTGTAAAGGAATCATCAGATTAACTTAATTGGTTCTCGGATGATGATATGAAAATTGATTGGTAATATGCATAATTAATGCAATAAGCAAATCCCTTAAAAGCACCAAATAGTGAAACTGGGTGTCAAACATTTCTCTTTTTAATGAAGCAGTCATCAAGTTCTACATAGTTTTGGTAAGAAATTCGAAATGTATTTTAGATTACACCTTTTTTGATAAATAAACTACAAATGAGCCCGAAGGCTTACTGAGCACCTCCTATGAACTCTCTGAGAATACTGAAGCTTTTAAATGCATTCCGAGTTCGAGCGTGTCTAATTAGTGTTCGTGACAATTCTCGGGGAAAATAAATTTCTCTCTACCGTTAATTCTTTCTTTTGCTTTGGCAACGAAAATTTTGTTTTCAAAGTCATGAGAAAATAATAAACTTTGCAAACTGTCACCAAACTATCGTCACATTTGTGCCAGAAAACCCAGTGTTTTTTATCAATGATTATTTTGTTTTTGACACTAGAGTCGTAGTCAGCGGTCGGTCAGGATTCAATTCAATTCATTTATTATCGTGAGGCCATTTTGGCCCATGAAATATTTTACATAGTTATTACAAAAGTAAGAAAAGTATATTAATAATTAAAGAAAAAAAGAAGAAATGAAGTAATAATTACAAAAAATAATATACATTTCAATGCCATTCAGTGTTAATTCACCGGTTTTCAGTTTCACAATATGTGTACATATCATGAATGTTGAAAACATCCTTATCCAGAACATTGTCCAGTCTGTAATAACATTCATAACCATAATGGATATCACAGTTTGACAATGTGACAAAGAGCAACATTAAATTAGGATTAATCCAGTTGCTCATCTTCCTCAGTGCAGAACTCAGTTTTTCGGATCACCAATGCCAACTTTTATGCTGTATCAGATGTACCGTTTGAAAGAAAACAAACCAGTGGCATTTAGATACATTTCTTATTGTTTTGGTATAATAAACTTATTTTTTATCTTTAGGTAGTTAAAAATAATGAGTCACTTATTTCTCCTCGTATTAATCAATGATTTCACTGTTTGAATCGGACGAGAGTACCTCTATATTTACCAATCTGAGACGTAGTTGGTCATATTGAATTGCTTGGAAATTGGCGTGACTTTTCTTTGTATGCGTAACCTAGCTATGATTGTCGCAAGAGGAAGTTTGGAGTGCTAATAAGTAACTCCAGGCTGACGTGTGAAATGGTATTCGATACGTGAGTGAGGTTCAAGGAACTAGCATGGTAAAAATACTAACCGGAAAATACAGTGAGTACCCATCCCTAAAATAAGGACTTTAAGCCGGTGCTTGAAGCGTATTAAGACGTTAATTTAGGAAAATGCCAATATCAATGGTCTATCAAAAGCCCACCCCGCTGATCATTAATGTAATGTAACTAAAGGTAATAAATTGCAATCATCTGCCATTCTTCATTAAGAAATTAAATGAAAACTGTTATTGTGCAGAGCATCCCAATAACTTGCGAAAAAGAGGAAAATTAATGGTGAATTAACATCATCAGCTCCTTCCCTTTCATACTTTGATGAAGGTATCAATTTGACCCAATCCGCGTTCGAAACAGCGAGAAGCAAAGGCTGACATTGTGTTTATTTTTTCCCCTATCTGGTAAATTAGATTGCTTTCACTGGGCTCTAAAAGAGAACTCGCTGGCTTCTCCTGGAGTCAAAAGAAAAAGATTCAAAGAAAATGGATTTTCTTGGCAAAAGAGAGACGGAAGGAGTATCGCTTTTCTTTTTTCTCTTGGTAGGAATCTGAGGCATCTTGAATGGCCGCTTGTATATTCTTGAAATCACCCTCATTGTGAGGGCACCCATTTGGGAGTCCCTCGTGAAGTGCTCCCTTCTGCTTGAAAATCTTCTCTTTTTCCTCTTCTGGGGAGGGAGTGAGGGCAAGGCTCCAAACGAACGGCAGAACAAGGGCGAAGCAAACGAGATCCAATTAAAGGTGTCACTTTTGTTGGAGTCGGTATGAATAAATTCTCTATAATTTCCGATCGCAAGAAGACACGATAGCCAATTTCTCATGAATTTTTAATTTTAACCAATGTGAGTTAAAATGTATCTTTCTATTAATCTCATTTCGAAGGCCAATAGTAATTGCAGAGGTTTATTTTTTTTGGTAATGCATAATTACTTAAAACTGTAATGGTATAATATCGACCCACTCTAGTAGGACTATGACGCAAAATTCTCATAATATCGTGTCGAAGCGATTGAATCAAACTATTTCATAACACTTCGCACTTATTTTCAGTTCAATACTTTTTCCTTTTCATTACTATTGGAGATACTGAGAAAATTCTCGTACAGTCTCTCGTACAGTCATCAGATTCCTTTCCTAAAACCACACAACACTCTCTCCTTTATAATATGTACGTAGCAACCCTTATGTGTGGTTTATTCCATTTAAACGATGTCACGTCAGCAATAATCATCGTGAACTATCGGTTTAACTAACCAGGTAGCGCAATGGAATCACATTTTGCCATATATAATTATATATGGCGGAGAAAAGAAAATGAATGAAACGAGATATTTCATTTATCGGCAGTGCTTTTACTTTGCTAATGTAATTATGATATTTACGGCCAAATTTAAATACGCATTAAAAAACTTGGGGTTTTGGTTAATTTATTTAAAAAATTCACGGTTTCATAAGACTCTCAAGTTCATGCTTTCATAATAAATTATGCATTTGACTTAGTCCTTCGTACGTGCGAGACCGCTAATTATGATACATCATAGCAATGTCAAATAAACAGCTTTTAGCTAATTATTACAGATTAGCTAATATGAAGCAAAGTGTAATTTACAACGGATTGAATGATTTCTTCTCCAACGTTGAAAATAATCCGTGCATTGTCCAATTGTATCACTTCGCGAAACCTAAATACTCCCTCTTTAAGGGCAATGTAGGAAATCATAAAAACTCGTTTTTGCAATACTCATCTGCACAACGCGGTAAAAATTGTTAGTTTTCGTCCGTCTGTATAGGAAACGGAAAGAATTGAGGGAAAGATTTTTTGGTTCTTACATAGTTAGGATTTGATTCAAGACCTCTGACAGGAAATGTTGTGTAGTGTGCTCGATAAAAGTAATACAGATTATTGGCACATTATTTATGAATTTTATGATGGATATGAGCATAAGGGATGCTCCAAGCTCGGTGATAAGATTTTTAAAATATACATAAGGAACAGATAAATATATTTATTTTCGTAAGTCTTTCAAAATAAATAGACCGGGGAATCTTAAAAACCGCATGGAAAACGGCGCTCTTCTTACTTAAATGTTTACTTCCAGAGCCTATAATGGAGATGGATGCTTTTTAGCAAGGTTCGTCGGGTGCACCGTAAGTTATGAGTTGGACGAAAGTTTGGAAAAGATCATTCGGGAGGCGAATGATTTGCTATGATGCGCTGAAAATCTGACACTACTTAGATTGCCAGAAACTGTCGGGCAAAAGGCAATATCGCACAGGATTTTATGGAAATCAAGCCGTAAAATTATTATAAATTATTTATCAAAGAAGATTTGCTTAAAGGAAAAGGTGGAAGTAAAAGGATATCCTTCGCTCAGTTAGTCCGTATTATGAAATGCTTTTACTTGCGAGCAATTCTTTCGACTAACGAGTAAAAATGAGCGATATGTTTGCCCGGAAATAAAGGAATCGGGTGTTACGTGACAAAACATATGCGGCACAGTGTTAAAGAAACTAGGTTTATCCACCGCGACAGTGGCTTTGTAAGCACGACTTCGTCTCATGTGCTACAATGTAGACTTGAGGGCTGAACATCTAGTTCGCATAAACCCCCCTCGAAATTCGTCTTGAAGGAAGATGGCTTGGTGGTGTAACTGGCCTGTAACACCTGACCGGCAATTGGGAGACTGGGTTCGAATCCCGGTCTATTGAAATGTTTTTTTTCATAGCGAATTTCAACCCTGGTGTAAACTAGGTTTTGTTAAGCGTATAATAGGAAGGTCCGCGGATGTAAAAGTAAAAGAGAGATGCTACTTCGCTCTGGGTAGGCCACACCTCGAATACGCCGCGAGCATTTGGGACACTGGTAATAAAGATTTAACAAAAAAAAATGACAAAATACAAAGAAAAGCAGCACGCATCGTTAAAAACTGCTACGAGCAAACATATAGTGCTACACAACTGTTAGGGAGATTAAGGTGGGAGCCCCTAGAGACTCGGAGGCTGCACGCTAGGCTTAGGTTGCTTGCTAAATTCAGAACTGGTGTGTTTCAGAGCGACACAGAGAATATTATTATGACGCCTCACTACATTTTTACACATGCCATACTGTCCGACATATGTCTGACAGATGCCATAAAATAAGATAGATACTCTGCCAAACAGATAGGTACTAAAACTCGTTCCTTCCGCGCACAATAAACGACCACAATAAAAATTGAGCTCCACTAAATACACTCCCATAGGACATGTCACCTTTTCACCTCGAAAAATTTTTCATCTTTACACCTCTGGTGACCTACCACCCCCTGCCACACGCCCATGCGGCGGCTTGCGGGGTAGTATGTAGATGTAGATGACTCATCGTCGCCTGTAGATAATTGTCTAGCTCAGGTGTGCCGTAGTGTGGTCGTAGTTATGTGTTGATTACTTGGGTTTGTTGGAACGTATTCAAGATGTCATCAAGTGATGAAAGGCGCAAAACGTCGAATCTAATAATGAGCCTTCGTTTTTTTGTGAATGAATTGGGCTAGTACCCAGAGGCTCATGAAAAACCCCACATTCATAGAATTAATAAACTCAAGAATAAATCTTTTGGAATATTCATACCTTTTGAAAAATTCATTCTTTGCCACACGCCAGTCATTGTTTTGAAGAGAGGTGAATGAAAAAACTATTATAGGAAAGGAAATATAATGAAAACCAGAATTAAGAAGAAAACTATCGTCAAAGAAATTTGAAGTGTGAAAAGTGTGTTACTAGGTTGAGAGAGGAAGTTGCTGATATCAATGAAAGACGACTCAAATCCCGCTGTAAAGCGCATTCCAGTTCAATTTTAGAATTAAATTAGAATTTAACATATTTGGTGTGGGCGCCGCTGATAGGCTGCGTTTTGCACCTTACTCACGAACGGCTACCGCCGTTCGTGTAATAACGTAATGTGTAAATGTAACGTAATAATGACGGGGGATCAAATAGTTTTCTTACTTTGGTTTGCTTATTTCCACCAAGGTCGTTATTTGGTATTCGCGCCACTAATTTGTTGTGTTGGTGGCCACCAGAGTGCAATTCGTGGCTTTCCTTTTACGCGACATCTATCGGAAGTTTTCTGTAGTTTCGTGCCATTTCTCTTTTGGTTTGTAGCGATAAGTCAATCGTTCTGGTGATATGGGAGAGAGAGAGAGAGCGTCTCGCCAAATAAGAAGCCAAGTACTCACAGTCGTAGAAGACAACTTGGGTAAGTCATGAATTACACGAGGCCATTTAAATTACTTTAATACAGTCCACAATTTTGTGTTCCGGTTTTCTTTTCTTTCTCTCCCGTTTCTCCCAAAGAGAGAACAGTCGTAATGCATCGTCATCAGCCATTTATCTTCGCACATAATGACCGTGTTTCTGATTATGGTTACAGTTTCCATAAATGTTGACTTTTACGAGAATAGAGCGTCATTAAGAGATGAATGATGAAGTATTCAATGCTTGTAAACATTCCTCTCGCGTCGCAAGTTGAGCCCTTATTGAATTGACAAGAGCAACGACAGACAACACTGCACTAAATATTCAACAAACCTTGAATATTTAGTTTGGTGTTATTTTGCGATTGATATACTCGTCTTCATGATACATGTGTAGATCAGTACAATTCACTACATGAACAGCTGTAACAAAACTGCATTTATTTTGCCTGAGTCGTTGCCTCCTTCATCTCTTTTTCATTTGCTGGTACTTTAATCATGTTCCCCTAGATTGTGCAATTACACTTTCAGCGACTCTAGATACGGGTCATGACACTGTCCTTTTGTCCATCCCTAACTTCTCGCCGACGCTTTTTTGAATTCTCGTCTCGGATGGAGATTTAAAAATTATTTTAAATTTGTGCAATGGAATTGGTGGCATTGATTCACGAACGACCGATATCACTCTGAGATTCGTTGTATTGTCTTCCGGTCTCATTCAAATCCAGAGGCTCCTTGTCATTGCGTCTTGTTTCAAGATATGTCAAGGTAGAGCTTCACACTTTCGAATTATCACGAGACTGTTAATTCGACGACACAGACAGCAAAATCTAGAATAAGACGACGTAGAGGTCTTTAGCGCAGAAGGAAAGATGTTGCTGGAAGGAGACACTCGGCAAACAAAATGATTTTGGTTTTTCAGTAGAATACTCATTATTGTCCCCCTATTCACCTGGAGACCAACATGATGATCCTTTTTAAAGGTGAAGCCTATCGTGGGCTTTTGTAAAATGATAGTGAGTAGTTCTGTGAAGAGTGCCGATGGAAACATCTGGATGCGACGTGAAACTTCTGTGTTGTTGACTCTGTTGTCTCTATTTTAGCAATTAAATCAGAACTTTATCGTCTTACATGAAATTAATATTAGAACCTAGGTATTTTTCATCAACTTGCTATTAAGAGAACTGATAGAATTTGTAATGATCTCTCACTCACTTGCTTCTGGCTCTTCCCAAAGGGTTATTTGATCTGTTGGCGGGTATTTCACCATGTTCGAGGCTTAAGGTAGTTTGAGTGAAATAACATTTTACCTAGAAATCAATAAAATTGGTCTCATTTTAAAGAAAATATATCACCCTTTCATTGAAACAAAAAATTTAACCTCTTTTTGCATTACTTTCCGAGATATTTGACTGCAAATACCAGCCCTTTCACATGGGAAATGGTATATGTATGCACTCCCGAGAGACCTTATTTAACAAATGAGGAATTTCTAACACTTAGATCTCGTCTAAAAATCAGCAGTGTGTAGCTTTTATATTTTTTTTTGAAAATTAATCATATTGTAACCGCAGTAAATTCTTCGAGATCACAATAAACCTTCCGTTTTGATGGAGTTTCAAACGTACCGCGTGAAAAAAATGAGTAAAGTTAAAGACTTATTTAGATATTTTCATTTGATTACTTACAATTTCTGCCATGTAAAACTGTATTATTGCACCATAAATAACGCAAAATTTAATTCATGTGTCTCACAGCTGATGAAATTAAAAAATATAATGCGAATGTGGTCTCTATTATGGCTATCTCACTCGTACTACCTTAAGACGTGATAGAACTACATAAATACTGGGTGGTTGTGCATGTTACTTTACCAGATAAACCAGTGGTTTTTTTACGGAGGTCTTTTATCCTGGCAATCAAGCCTTGAGAATTTAAGACGGGAGCGTGAGGGGTGATCTCTTGCCCATTTCACCTCCAGTGACCCAGAGAACTCATAAATCGCGCACAATGGTGAAAAGTACAGTCGAAAATCTTTTTCAATTTTGATTTTTTTCCCGTTCCATACGTTTTCCAAACATTGACCCAGTTCACGTCGAAACAATTGATTATATTGGAAGGGATTAAGCTTGGCTTTCTCGCCGTGAATTTGGCGAATCTATGGTCGAAGGCCGTTGAGTCGAGTGGGGGCGGGGGTCGTGTGTGTGTTTTTTTGTTTTATTTTCGCGCTTCCTCTGGATATTGTGAGTGGTGAACTGACTCGCTCGAACCATCGCTGTATGTGCTTTTATTTTTTGCCCCCCTCCTCCCTATCCACTTGACTCTCTCGGATTTCGCCCGGGGCGAAGCGGGGCATTGCCATCCGCGGTGGGGCGGTGGGCGGTGGTGACCGCCTTAATTTGATTTCCAGTCGCGATAGTGAGCGTCACATTCGAATTAGGGCACGCGCGGCCGAAAAGAACGTGAAAGCATCCTACAAAAACACATGGAGCGCGCTCGCCCACATATCTTTCTCCCGGCTCACATCTCTCCTCGATCGATATGATCTGTTTGGGTGTGAGCATACGTGAGAGAAGAAAGATGAGATGTTAAGGTAGTCCGAGCGAAATAGTTCCCTAATCATAATAGAGACCATATTCGAATCATACATTTTAATTTCACCAGCTGTAGGACACATCAATTAAACAATGCATTATTAATGGTGCAATAATATAGTTTTGTATGACAGAAATTGTAAGTAATTAAATGAAAATATCTAAATAAGTCTTCAACTTGACTCATTTTTTCCGCGCGGTGCGTTTGAAACTCCTTCAAAACGGAAGGTTTTTTTGTGATTCCGAAGAACCTACTGCGGTGATTAATTTTCAAATATAGTTGAGAAAACATACAAAGTATACACTGTTAGTTTTTTTTACGACATCTGAGTGTTAGAAATACCCTTATTTTGTAAATAATGTCTCCCTGGAGTGCATACACGTACCGTTTCCCATGTAAAAGGGCTGGTATTTTTTGGCAAATATCTCCGAAAGTATTGTGGTAAGGGGTTGAATTTTTGGTGTCATTAGAAGGGTGAGATATTTTTCTTTAAAATGAAACCAAAATCATCGATTTCTAAGTAAAACGGTTTTTCGCTCAAACTACCTTTAAGAGAGGAAGAGAGAGAGAGAGAGAGAGAGAGAGAGAGAGAGAGAGAGAGAGAGGAAGAGAGAGGTAGTGGAAGGTGTCAGTAAGTATGGAAATGCATGAAAAGAATCGTCGGAATTGATATCGCTCCGTTTAACGCCTCGTCATTCTGCAGTGAGACCACCGTCATTTTCCGATGGTTTCCTGGCGGAAAGGGAATCACTGGAAATGGCATCGAGCTCCTCTCGCTGTTCGGAGCAGAATTGATTTTCTTTTTTTATTGTTCCTCGTCCACCCCCCCCCCCCCGCCTCCTTCCAAGAGGATGACGGGAGGTGATCGGATGTCCGTGCTCGGCCCCCCGCGCGTCAATGGGTGTCGTCGGATGCGACATGTTCCGTGTCAGGAGGTTGGAAGGGGGGAAGAGAGAGGACATGGGAAGGGAGGTTGAGTGGATGCATTGCTCCATGGAGTGGACGGCACACTAGGATTTGGAGCGGATGGGTGGGACAGGAGGGATCGCACTCACACGCTGGGAAGGAGACGTGCAGTGCACCCTGGTTAGGATTACGTGCGCCAAGATTCGCCCCGTCGCCGTCATGTCTCACCTCACTCCTGTTCCACTCCATCAGAGACACCCACGTGAATGATGCACCACTGTCTGCGTTTCTGCGTTAAGATCCTTTGGATGAAATGTCAATTCACTCGCAACGGAACTGTAATCATCTAGAGAGAGATGTCCAACGCTGAAACCTGACGACTTATGTATAATCACAATACAAAGTACGCTTACTCTCTCATGACTAAATTGAATAGGGTAAAGGATTGAAATTTGATATTGGTTGAAGAGAGATTGGTAGTATTGAGAAGTGTGTGAAAATCGGGAGTGACATACGTCCTAAAATTCTTCGACTCGTCAGTCTCCGATGACTAAAAAATGTTTGAATGAAGTCACGCCAGCAAACATATTTCTGCAAGAATATGATGATAACCTGAAGATACATACATACATATCCGGATCCCGTTCCAGCTACTTCCGGGTCTGGGTGTTAACGATGGATCTCCATCTCCTTCTCTCTATTGCAACCCTTTCTTCTCAACGCTCTCCTGCACACCTTCTTTCTATCTTATTCTAGGTCTTCGTCAAGGTCTTTTCCCGTTTAGCTGCAGTTGTTCCATCATTCTTGGCAATCACCTTACTTCCATCCTTTTAACATGTCCATACCATTTAATTCTTGCCTTTTTCACTTTATCTCTTATACTTTCTTGGCTCAAGTCTGTCCTTATATCTTTATTTCTTACTCGGTCTCTTCTTGCCTTCCCTTTTATTGCTCTTAGGAATTTCATGTCACTTGCGTGAATTCTGCTCCATTCTTTTTCTTTTGTGGTCCATGCTTCTACCCCGTATGTAATCATTGGTACATAATAATTTCTATACATGATTTGCTTTGCTTTGCTGCTCTTGGTATTTTCTCGTCCCACACTAAATGTTTTATCATTTAGTGTGGAACAGGTTTTATCATTTATCAAAACCTGAACATATGTAATTCTAATATCTCCTTCAGTTTCGATGTGTCAACAATTCTTATTTTTAGGGCGCAGATGTCGCAAGTATCTTATTGAATATTTCCAAAATTTGTCTCATAACAAATGTTTAGCATTGCAGTACTATCCAATACCTGTAGAATTTTAATAAGTACCATTTTATGAGTAAGAGATAAGATACAAGGAGTAGATAAATGGACTGGAATCCCGTGAGGGGGGGGGGGGAGAGGGAACTGAAGGTTGCGAGTCATGCTAAAAGGAAAGTTGGATGGGACATGGGATGAAGGTAGTGATTGAAATTAGAAGACGAAGAGTTACTTGGAATGTGCGACAGGTTTCAGTTTAATAGGTTTGGATAGCGTTCGGTTAGCGAGGAAGGATGAGAAACTTCAATGGATCTTAGAAAACTAGAATTTTAGAAATGGATGAAGGTGCTAACTGTTTTTTTTTTATTTTCCCCTGTGGTTGCAATTTTAGGAAAAATTATCAACAATAGAGCAATCGTAAGGAATGTTCTGAGGATACTATGTGTATCCTCAGAACAAGTAGTACAGTGTGTGATGGCAGACAAGAAAACTTTATAATATTCCGCACGTTTTGTTAAAACAACTGCATTCTACCGTATTTATTTGTGTAAAGAGTACTACCGTATTATGGTTGGGATCAATCAATGGCATGCAAAATTTGAAAGATAATTTTGTGTGTGTACTATTTTGTCATTGAAAGTTGACAAATAAAGCAATCGTTGGGAGAATTACCTTGAATTCAGCTAAGGGAAAGAAGAAAGGCTTGGTTAACTGCATAAAATTTTAATGGTAACACATAGATGAGGCCCCTCGTTACTTCACATCTGCACCACTTTAGTTCTCAGAAATGACATTTCACGATATGACGTGCACGATTTCCACAGTGCAATGACTACCTTTAAGATGCCGAAAGACAAATCTGATAAATGTTATTCCACTAAGATCGGGGACGGATGAAAAGAGGTGAATAGAGGTACGTCAGTGCAAAACATTGGAAACTCAAAGCATATTTAAAATAATCACTCTATCTCAATAATTTTTCCATAATTGCGTTGAACAAATATATGGTACTCAGTCGCGTGCGGAGTCACGAGGATCACGTGCACGGCTGCCAGGAAAGCACCCAAATAATTTATCATGACCAGGATTCGAACCCGGACCTCTTAATTGCATCTCACAATGGGCTAACAAACTCGATTGGCAGCCGGGAGATCCGAGTTCGAGCCCCCGTTATGGCAAATGATGTATTCTTGGCGAATGTCATCCACTTGGTGTGCTATATCTCTCTTAATGAGTTTTACTCTTGAACGGCTCCCGGCGTCCCGCACTGTCAGATGGACAGAACCCAGACGTCAGGGGATGCCGAAAACATTTGTCCCTGGGGGTTAAGGGTGGGTGCGAAATTAGGGCCGATGCAAAGAGGGCGTGGGTGGGTTGCTGCTGTTCACCGTCCCCTTCCCTCGCGTGGCATCCAGAAATGAGAGAAGCATGCGAGTGTATTCTCAAATATGCCGGACGCCACTCCGCGTAGGCAACACTCGTAATGTCTTTCACCCTCGGTTTGAAGGAGAGGGACGATGTTGGAAAGGGACCAAGGAGACTGGAATGGCTGAACCCTGGAGGGAAGTTGGAATGGGGTGAGAA
Source organism: Ceriagrion tenellum (assembly GCA_963169105.1). Lineage (NCBI taxonomy): Eukaryota > Metazoa > Arthropoda > Insecta > Odonata > Coenagrionidae > Ceriagrion > Ceriagrion tenellum. The sequence goes on from OY720636.1 coordinate 159,929,573, forward strand.
AGAAGTCGGAGGGTGGAAACACTGGCGTTCTCGGGGGAGGAATTTTCGGAGGAGGGTGAGAGGGAGGAAACGGTTGGAGGTGGCGTGGGGGAGGGAGGGTGGGTAGGTGGAGAGGGGGATGGCCGGTAGCTTGGGGCGAGAAGGTGGGCGTGGAGGTGAAAGGAGGTGCCGGGGGGAAGGGGGAAGGGAGGGGGGCGAGTAAAGAGATTGAAGGGAATGGATAGATAGAAAAATTCTCCCCTGTTGGTCGATACCGAATCCGAAATGAGTGCTCCCTCCTCTCTGAACCTCGTCCCTTCCCTCCTCCTCCAGCTTCCCTCCCCCTCCATCTCTCCGAACCTCCCACACGTTACGCGTTCGCAACGGAAGTCATTCGATCGCTAAAATTTCCCCCTTCTCCTTAAACCTCCCCCTTCCCCATTTTCCTTCGCCTCCTCCCCAGATATCAGTTCACCTTCCCTTCCATCTCCTCATAACACTCCCACCTGTCTACCTCCCTTTTCTTTCTTTACTTCATATTATCTCGAAAAATGGAGGGTGTTTTTTTTCCTTCTTGCGAGAGAAAGACGGATGCATGATTCCTTTCCTTTTTCTCCCCCGAAAACAAATTAATTCTCCAGTCTCGAGCCGCGTGATGGATGACCTCCACATTATGGACCGCCGACCGGGATGGGTGAAGGGGTGTCCCCTTTGGGAGCAATATTAAAAAAGTCTCCGGTTCGCATCCAGCCCGGGGGCGATGGCGGGAGATTGTTTTGGCCCGGGGGCTAATTTATTGGACTCGGAGAACTGGGTTGATGGCTGGGGTTTTCCTTTATGTTTTCTCTCCGTGAGGAATGATGGTTTGCTTTGGAAGTGAAATACCTCAATAAATAACAATTATTGCGTTAATAATGATGTTTGGCTTCCGGGTTATGCTGCGCTTGTAACGTGTCAGGCTCTTCGTTTCACTCGCTTTTCAGCAGGTATCTTCAGGAGTGAAGTGATTGTTGCTGTTACATTATCGTCTTCTTATTATATATAGGAAACACGGGCGTAGCTTAATGCTCCTCCAGATATCGAGGGTGGAGGCCTTGATTACGATCGATTTTGGGAATGCAGCCACGCTCTGAGTACAAAAACATTGGCGTTCCCTATGCATTAGGATGTAGAACTCGTAAATTTCGAGGCTTTGTTATCTTCAACCTGCCCGTATGGCCAATGTGCCCCGGTATACCCTAATGCAAACGATGCTGAAATTACTTTGTGGATTGGCGTATATAGTGATGACTTTAATGAGGACTTGAATACCTCAGCATATAATCAATCAAGTTGGAATAACTTTTACAACCCAATGATCATATTACAGGTCAATAGGTTAATGCAAAATGGCTCGCCATTAGACCTCTCTTGATTTACTCACTCTTCTCCCTCTTCTTATTTCGTCCAGAGCTCTTATCCTCTTCCTTCCTCTTCCGCGCCACCCCTGTGCTCTCTCCCCTTTATCACTCTCTTCATTATTTCTCCTTTCAATACGACCTCCATCCATCTCTTCTGCCTCCTCCGAACCGCGGGTACTTAAGTCCTCCCCTCTCCGACCGCATCAAATCCCTCCTCGTTCGTCCTTCTCGCCACCCAGCTCACCTTTTCATTCTTCTCCAATTCCACGTCCCAAACGCCTCAAGTCTATGTATATACATCCTCTCTTAGCAATAACCAAGTCTCCGACCCATGATGCGCTACGCTCCAGTAGTTTTCACCAGCCTTTTCTTTACTTCTCCACTCAGACCCCCTCTTATCAATTCCCTCGTCTATGAAAATGTTTCTTCAGCCATGGCGATTCTTCATCTCATGTTCCTCTCACTAAATCCATTCTACCTCAAAATACAGACCAAATACTTTAACTGCTCAACTTGCTCCTTTTTTGTAAACACAGCCAATGAAAAAAGAAAGCCAAGCGTCGCAACTCTGCAGTATGTAAGACGGCGTTCTCTTAGTGACCGATTCATCCAGATTGAATGAAATTCGATTGAGTAAAATTACCTGAGGCTTCTTTTACTTATAAATTACGTTTAAATAATAAAGTAAAGAGGATAATTATTTTTGATAGAAATAAGCTTTTGGCTCAACATGCCAAGTTTGTAAATAGTGATTTATTGTCTGAGTGTGAGACCCTATGAGTGTAAAAAATTCATGAAAATGTCTTTCGGTTTTGCTACGATTCCTACGTCCCGAATTAATCTATTACTCTTCAAATATGTCATAAGGTTGGTTACGGTTGTTAAATTTGTGGGAGCTCTACATGTAGATAGATAAAAAAATTATAGCCGATTCAAAAATTTCATCTCCTAGTGCTAATGATTGTTCACGAATTTTGGAGAGCGAGACTATCCAGCGTCATTGAGGAACGATTGGAAAAGGTGAAAATGTATTTGTAATTCTCTCAGCCTCATGATAAATGCCAAATGCTCCCTCTAAATAAAAGCCAAAATACTTTCTATGGGGTTTAGGCCAGGGCTCCGTGCAGCTTACTTCCTCTGGTTTACATGGTTGGTTTTGAACCAATCACTATTACTAACGCTATTCTGCAAAACACTAACCAAATACTTTAACTGCTCAAATTGCTATTTATTGTCAAAATAGCCAATAAATAAATGAAATACAAACGTCGCAACTCTGCAATATGTAAGACGGTGATGTAACTTTAACAATCAATTCGCTCCTCAAGACGCTCGCTGAAACGGGGGTGAAATGTTGATCTTAAAATACTAGAAGCGTATCATAGCTTGAAAGCTTCATCAGTATACTAACAGCTGCGGAAGCCTACTTTCTAAAATATGCCGTAGGTTGAAAAAAAATCACTCTGATGAAATGTTTGATTTTATCCTGGGGACTCGGTGAATTCTATTATACAGTGAATCATTTTATTTAACTAGTGCATGGTACATGTAAATAATGGATGCGAGACTTGTATGCTTCATGATGTGGGGAATTACTGAAATCATTACCTTGTTGTGGTGGGGTTAGTAAAAATGTCAGTTATTGTTTACGCCCATTTAATTTCGCTACGCTGACGATTGCGCGATCGTGCTTGGAGTACTGGCTGATGAGGGAATAGCGTTGCTACTTATGCATATTAAACGTACGTTGTCACCAAAGTAACTTATGAATTAAAAAAACGCATAGTTAGGATAATCATCGGCAAGTTAAAACAGAAGTGCAAGTGTATATTGAAAAACTTGGCGTTTCATACTTTGTAAATGACGTTGAAATTCTTGCTGAGAAGTAAAAAAATCTAACAATAATGCTAAGCCTTACGGAAAAAATTCAGAGGAAATATAACTTGAAGATTAAAATTAAGAAAATAAAGATTGTGGTCTATGAAAGTAACCAATAAGGCAATACAACCGTCATAATTGGGCGGCAAAAACTTGCGCAAGTGGAAGAATTTCGCCATGATGGCAGCGTCGTCAGCTAGAAGAAACAAGAAAGAGAATGCGAGGAGAGTAGTCCCAGCAAATAAGAAATTGTATATGATGAGGAATCTGCTGACAGTGAGTGACACAATCTTGTACGTATGAAAGAACCCTGTTGAAACAGACGTTTGGAGCGTGCTCATGTATCGCAGTGAAGTATGGGCAGGAACAGCAACGTATTGGAAACATTGGATGTATGGTGTTATCGAGGAACAATGAATATTAAATGGATGGAGAGTTCGTTCGAAGAGCTGTATAGGAAAGAAGGCTGCAAAGAAGGCGAGAGAAACTTATTGGGTGAAGGCGAAGAAGGCAAGAGAAACATGGGTGCAGCACAATAGCCCTCAAAAAACGACATCGGGAGAAGAAATGAATGGAAAGAACTGTCGAGGAAGACAAAGAATGGAGTGTGAAATCGAGAAAATCATGAGGGACGTTAAAGTAAATAATTCTGTAGTAATGAAGCGATGGGTAGAGAGGAGCGTGGCATTGAGAATTTGCTGCATACCAATCTCCGGATTGATGACTGCTGATGGAGTCTCCTCTGGGCTTTCATCGTGCTGAGGCTTAGTTAGTGTTGTGGATACAATTGCTGTGTGATGGTGATTGTAGAATAAATGACGGGGAAAAAAACTGGGGAAACGTGATGCTTTTTTATTTGGCTACTATCGTACAGCATAAAACCTCTCTGTCCTGCCATTACCATTATGCAAGCATGAATTACCCCGATTGAAATAAAAAACGCGATGCGAATGCGGAATTTATCAAAATCGTAACATTCAGTCAATCGAGGTGAAATTCATTTCATGACATTCGAAGGGTTAAATGTCAATACGAAGCGCTACATGGTTTACATCGGGGGAAAATCAGCGTATACTCATGAAAAAATAATGGAATCGAAACTCGAAACTATTTGCGGACTGCCGAAAACATACATGAAAATCGATAATTGAAATTACCAGCAAAATGACGAAAATTTAGTGTCACTGTCAACATTTATACAGAGGCCACGTTCCGACTCCATGAGACCATTGCTAAGAGTACACAGCTGGCTGTTGCTGATAGTTTAACCGAGTTTAATTGTTTTTTTATGGAGAGGAGGGAATTGGTAGGAATTGGAACAAAGAGGGACTGTTGCTGATAGTTTAACCGAGTTTAAGTGTTTTTTTATGGAGAGGAGGGAATTGGTAGGAATTGGAACAAAGAGGGAGAAAAGGGATGCAAAATATGATGTGTGAAGTGTAAACTCATAGTCTTAAAATAGGATGGAGTGCTTTGAGGCGTTAGAATGGATAATCGAAGCATTTGTAATTAGATTTCCTCGGAGGATAAAACAGAGGTCAAAAACTACTGAGATAAAAGTTAACATAGATAATTACATCATACATACATACATACATACATACATACCCATCACGCCGTTCCCTTTCGGGGTAGGCACAGTCAAAATGTTTCACTCATTAATACATAATTGTACACCCAACTCTGCTTCAATGATTTCCTCCATACTGGCCTATCCTTACAAACCTCTTTTGCCTCATTTACCCCAATACACTGTTTCATATAAGCCCTCCTGTTTTTAAGATTCCTAATATTTCTCCTCCTAAGAATTTCCTCAACCACATTCAACCACTACTTTCTCGGCCTACCTCTCCCTCTCGCACCATTCATTTCACTCTCATATTTCTGTTTCGTTATTCGACTCTCATCCATTCTCTCTACATTCCCAAACCAACGAAGCACACTCCTTTCATATACGTCCATTACTGGAGCATTTAACCCACATTCATTCATGACCCACTCATTCCTGACCCTATCCACCCTACTTTTGACGCAAATACTCCTTAGATAACTCATACCGACGGCGTTTAGTCTACTCTTAGGTCTATCCTGACATACCCATGTTTCACTACCTTATAGCAAAGTGGGGAGAAGTACACTTTTGTACACGGCAATTTTCGCTTCCTTAGGCAAGTACTCATTCCTTGATATGCTCCACATGCTACCTACCACTTTCATTTCAGCATTCGCACGTCTCTTCATCACATCTATTCTTCCACCTTTCGCATAAATCTTACCTAAGTACACAAAATCATCCACCTGTTCAATTACTTCACCATTCACCCTCATCATATAGCTATTCTGCCCATTCTCCTAATCAAAAACTACTACTTTAGTCTTGCACACATTTACCTTCAATTCCATTCTCTCCGTTGATTCACAAAACATATCTAGGAGCTTCTGTAATCCCTGTTGACTGTCTGAGATCAAAACAGCATCATCCGCATATAGAAGAACTCGCAAGTGTTCATTTCCAATCAAAACACCGTCGTTTTCACTACATGCATCTCTAACACATTTATCCATAAATAAATTAAACAGCCATGGAGATATTACGCATCCTTCCTTTACACCCCGATTTATTACAAACCAATCATTCAGAGCCCCGTTAACTCTTACACTTGCCTTACTATTGTCATACACTGCCATCATAACATTCAATAACAGTCCATTCACTCCATAGTCTCTCAACACCTTCCACAACTTCTTTCGATTTACTCTTTCATATGCCTTCTCTAAATCGACAACGCACAGTAAACTTTCTTTCGGACACGCATACATTTTTCTATCACCTGCTGAAGTGCAAAAAGCTGGTCTCTACATCCTCTCCCAGGCATAAACCCACACTGCACACCCCATATCTATTCGGAAGTAATATTCCCCACTTTTTCGATTAATATTTTACTGAACACTTTTTCTGGGATACTCAATAAACTAATGGCCCGATATTATTACATTCGGTCTTTCCTCCCTTCCCTTTGTACAACGGAATGATAATAGCATTCTTCCAATCCGCTGGAACAACAGAAACCTGTAAGTATAAATTGTATGGTTCACGCAGCCTACAAATTAGTAATTTACACCCACACTTCAACATTTCACTGGATATCCCATCTATCCCTGCAGCCTTCCCATTTTTCAATATCCTCACAGCCGTTGTGACCTCCTTCTCACTGATATCCTTTTCCATCCTCACATTTTCACATACCACTTCACAAGGCTCATCCTCAACGCCTGCAATATTGTGCTACAATTCTTCAAAATAATTCCTTCGGCAGTCCCTGATATTGCTCTCGTCCCACATGATCTCTCCAATAGATAATTAAGTGGAAAGAACTGACTGAGGATATTGCGGAAAATATGATCCGCTAGAATCTGTAAGAATGTTTCAATATATCAAATTTCAGTAACTTACTGCAAATTATTGTATTTGGATCATTCATATGTCATTGAAACGTTTTTCAAGGGAGTAATTATGTTTTGCTCTGCATATTTCACCTTTTAAGGTGTTACTTTTTGTTTGGATATTTTTGACTCATTTTTTCCCGGGTAAACGCGATGGTAAAATTCGAAAATAGGAAAATGGAAAATTGTTTTCGACGATGATAAGCCTTTATGGGCTGAAAAAACTTCTTAATAAGCTTGTATGCAATTTTATTTTAGATAGAGTATTAAAAGGATTAATCAGTAATTATCTAGCTTTTAGCATGATTATATGCAAAATGGGTGTGTTAATTATCAAATGCCATTATATCATCTGTAACAACGGCGAAATTCCATGGAACATCACTATTTCTTTTCCTCCTGTGGAATAAAACTCAATCCCTTTGGCTATGATATTTCCAATGTGAAGTCTCGTATCCAGTCGTGATCACTACTGAGCGGGTTTGGCAGGAGTTATCGCCGAGCGGAAGGGGAAAAAATACAAAAATTCCGGCGTAGCGAAATGTTTGAATATTCATACGAGGCATTCTAGATGCATTCAGCGTAATATTAAGAACGTTTCTATTTTCAATTGAGGTGAAAATCGAAGAAAAATCTTGAAGCTGGAATGTATTGGAGTGTAAAATACATCAATTTCAAATTTTTTCAATCGGTGATATATGTTCCTTCACTGTTATCGATTTTTTCAAATTCAAAATAACGCTCTTTCATGTGCATTGCTATCTGAAACTGTGAAATGATAAGGGACTTAAGGATTCAACGATTGGCTGATTAATTTTGACTTAACGTCATTTTCCATCATTAAGAGTTATTAGAGTATTAATTCCGATGGCCGAGAGGCTATGAATTGACGGTGGTCGTTATCCTCAATTAAGGTGGCGTTTTTGGGGATTTGCAGAATGTTTATGGTGATATTGCGAGTCTCCGGAAACTCTGGGAACTTTGAAAATTATGCTTCGCTCTGATTAGCTTTTTATGGATCAATGCAATGCCAGTGGCACATTTGAACATAATTTGATGAGGTATTCATTTATAGTTAAAACGGAGATACATTTTCTCATTCTCTCTCGTCCTGTGAAGGAATGTTTGCTTTTTAGGCTTTGCAAACTAAGAAAGGATATTTCGAGAATAGTATTCAGTTGAGATGATTTATTGTTGACTAAATATTCAATTCGATAAGTGAAGACCATGAATATATATTATGGATTGTTATCTCGCCACCAAAAAGTGTTGTCTAGAATTCCGTAAACAAACAACTTTTTGGAAAGTGGTGCCACCTAGTGATGAACGACGGGAGTTAAAGTACAGTCGATAGTTTGTAAATAAACACGTCTTACTGGTTTTACCATGAATCTACATGGGTTTTACTTACAAGTAATCATAATGCAGTGGATAAAAAATGTAGTACTACACGCGGAACGTAATTATACACATGTTTAATATCGTCCAGTCTACAGAAATATTTATTTCCTCTTCAAAATTTAATTTAAATAAATGCACTACTAACTTCGTGAATATCGCTATACGGAAATTTAATAATAATGCGAGGTGACTTCATGAGTATTCCCAATAGCCACCATTGCAGTGTAGGTAAAAAGGAATGCACCTACCGCCGCCTTGAACAGGTTCTTATTTTTCAATCCAAGTCTCCTATTTTGGGTCCTCGTAGTCGCATCCCCTGTTTTGCAGCCTGGTGCAAAGCAAGTTCAGTTTAAACAAGGCATTCTATATTCTTTATTTAAGCCAAATGGGCTTAATGCATTCAAATTATAATCAGAGTCTGGCAAACATCATAGTCGGCACACGATGAACGTTTCATAAACCTCTTAAACATTTCCTGTAATAGATATTTCCTCTCTAGCATTTTCAAAGTAACTTTTAGATTACAATAATAGCAAGATATTATTGAAAGCATGAATTAATTCATATCTCCTCGATCGTTATAGAATATTCATCGTAGTCTCACGTTAGCAACAATTAACTACGTCTATTTACAATAGCAAGGGAAAAGACTCTAATCGAAGTGGCGTCAAGGACTGGGGGAACTTAAAGTGGATATTTAGGCAACACGTAGCCTAGGCAACAATTCCAAACATCTAAAATCCATAATTTATATTCATGGTGAAGGCGAAACATAATTGACGCATAAAATGGTATATCACGTAGATAACTATTTATCAAATTACTGCAAAAGGAAACTAATAAACCGTCCATCGTCTTTTCTTGCCATTTTTACTCTCAGTCGCAGAGGCTTTTCCTAATGAGACATCGACCCTTTCTTTTCTTTTTATATTTGATGTTTAAGTGCGTGAGGTCTCTCGCTACCAAAGTTTACTTTTAATCTTAAGGAATCTTTTAATCCCGAATTTACTCACTCTTTGGTTGCATTAAAAAGCACAAAGGCACGAATTTAATCATGAATATACTTATTTTCTCGGTGAAAGTAAAAGATAAAGTCTGTTAATAAATGCTATTAAACAATTTATAAAAAATCGACGCTTAAACAATTGATTACGAGGCGTGCAATTTGCTAAATATTGCAAATTGGAGCGCATTCTAACTGTTTTACTGATGCACCATCCTGCTGTTACCTCATATCCCGCGGAGGCAGTGTATTTCCCTCGTTGGCGTATCGAGACAAACCTCATCTGTCATCTAGACACATCGTGGAGTTTACCTTCCACAATTAACGTAATGGCGTGTTGTTAGCCATTAGGTAAATGGTGCGCCAAATTATTCGCCAGGATTCACGTACAAACAGAGCGTACGTTCGACAATTCAATATCCTACCAGTTAATATAGTGCTTACATCAGGTGATCATTTGCGTCCGTTTCCAGGGGCGTCTGTTTCAAGGTATTTCTCTGCTGGCTATACATATGAAAGCATTTGTGTGGTTTCTTGTGCATATATTAGAAACCTGTTAGTATGAAATTAACTCTCAGGTACCCTCAAATAATTATAACGCTAGGCTTGGGCTGCTTGAGATATTCAGATCTGATATTTTTCAGAGCGATACAGAAAATAATATCATGAAGCTTCACTACATTTCTAGGTATGACGAATGCGATAAAATAAGAAAGATTCTCTGCCAAACAGATAGGTACAAAAACTCGTTCTTTCCGCGCACAATAAGCGACCACAGTAAAAACTGAGCTCTTCCAAACACACTGTCATAGGACATGTCACCATTTCACCTCCAAAACTTACATCTTTACACGGCTGGTGACCTATCACCCCCTGCAATACGCCCAAGCGGCGCTCGCGGGGTGGTATGTAGATGTAACCTGAGAGTGCATTTACTTTTATAGGGTTTTCTAGTTCTGTCACTGTAAACTTGAGGACCTATTGCAAAAACCCTTACATACTTAAATTGTCTTGACCTTTGATTGCGTCGCGTCGCCTTGAGTCATATCAATGACGTGATGATTACATGACTATCGATGTGAGACATAAAATATTGGATATCTTCCAAATGTTATGATATTATTGGACTACAGTCTACTTATGTATCTTTCGTTACCTTTTCGATCAGTGGTTTTGTGGCTACAGAAAGTTTCACTCAGGAAGTGAAAAAGCATTTCATATAACATGAGAATAAACTGTTTAAAACTCTCATTTAGCTGCTGCATAATATTTCCGATGTTAATACTAGGGTTATGAGTAGAAATTTGTGGCAATGTTGTGAGATAATTAAGGAAAAGTATCATCGGTATCATTGCGCGGAGTGCCGTTTTGTTTTAAGGTCTTCTTTCGCGGATTTCGGAAAGTACCAGTCACCATTTATTACACCCAATGAATTACTCTTCAGCTTTAGTAAAGCAAATTTAAGTGCATCTAATGATAGATATTTGTGAAGTGGATTTTGCAAAAGTCGATAAATGTGCAACTACTGCAAATTGTGAGTACAACCAATCCTTGAAATCTTTTAAATGCCTTTTCAAACTAATCCACGAGATATCAATTTGCGAACCTTAATTTGCGAATAATATGAACCAGTGGGAGAGTTCAGTCATTTATGTGTACAATATAAACTCGGTATGACTTTCATTTTTGGAATAGGGAGAGGTAATAGTGTGATAGACCTTCTTACTTGATTAACAAACATGAATGCCATCTTACTATGAATGGTGATGGTGCCTTTGAATGGACTGGAAAAATCAGTGCTAGATTGTCTATGTAATGATTTTTCATGCACTTTTGAAATGCGCATTATTAAAATAAATGCTCGATCAAATGGTTATGATGCTTGCTGCTCAGGAAAGAGAGGAAACATATGTGAAAAGTCCTCTCTCTCCTCTTTTACAATCTTTCACACCATGATCCATTGTTGATGTTAATTAATCTGCTATTGAACACTCTTGTTTCAGTCTTTCCAGACTTCAAATTGAGTGCTGAATAGTTATGAAGCAATAAATGAGCGGGATTGTTTCTGGTTTTCATTGTTGCTGAGCATAATAAGGAAATGATATAATGTTAAATCTCGCTGAGAAAAACCACGAATTGCATTTTCGAGGGCATTGTGCTGCGTAATTGGCAACTGGCCTTCAGACACGGAGCAGTATTTTAACGTAAAGATTTAAAAGAGAGGTCAACAGGTCGTTTTCGTTTAAATAAGGATCTCTTCAAATTACTTTCGTAGGAAGAGAATTAACTCCTCTATTCTGCTTTGACGATCATAGAAAGTCAGATTTAGCTGCACGCGGTAATAATGAAGCAATTCCAGGGTCCATAGAGAAATCAAGTGTAATTGAGAGGACATGGTTTGACCATATTTTTTATTCAACGGCATCGGACAAAGATTGCCGCGTCAAAATTTTACGAATCGACTCGCTGGATGGCGGCCATCTGTCTCCCTTCTCCCACCTTCCTAGCGAGAGACCAATCAATGCATAAATATTTTAAAGCATATGCCTTGGAAAACCTACACACATATGGGACGCATATATGTGCATTCATAGAATGACTGGCGTATGTGAAATAAAACATTTGAGGATGCTCTTCACGAGTCACATCCCGTCAACCGATCATTTCGAGCAGCTCGCGAATGGAGGAATGAACGCCCAAAATGCAGTCCTCTTCTCAGCGTCCTTCCAGAATTATAGAGCAGTTGACAGAAATGCAGCCAATCAGTGAACACATCTAGTGCTGCTCTGGGAAGGGAATCGCGCGACTGAAGAATCCATAATATTTAAATCATACGACCGCGAAAAAATTGTTTACTTATAATTTATTAATTTTAGCCTAATCATCGTATTTCAACCGCGCTATCACCCAGGGCGGACTTTAGTTGTTAGAGAGTCGTCATCAGCCCAGATCTCTTCTTATATTAAATCCTCAAAAATTTCCACGAAAAAGGTTTTAAGAGGTTTTTTTTTCCATTTTGTTTTCTAGCTCTTGTCCGCACTTTTCCCCGCAGCAGTCGAATGGCGAATCGCCAAGTCGAAGATTTGGAGAACGGATCGAAATTACGACGGAGGAAAAACAGAGAACGTATCAATGTCGTCACTAGTTTTCGTAAATTTTAAGGTAATAAGACTGCTTGAAAGTCATTGTTTGTTGTGCCATAACTTATCAGTAGTGTGTATTTTGACTTCTGAGGCTTGTGCTATCACAGGATATCTGATTTCTGCCAGGAATTATGAATGACCTGCTATCATAATTTATCCACTACATTGGTGTTGCGCTCAGCAATCGGAAAAATACGAGTTTCCTCTTTAAGTCTTGACTTTGGAAATATCCTTCGTTGTCAGGTGAAAGCATGGGCTCAGTACCCCTGTTGCTGTTAACGTGTTTGTCTCCGGATTGGATGGGCTCGAGAGTTGAAGTCTGGGCGAAACCTCTCGGGTCTTCCTCCTCTAATTGACTTCCTTACTCGATTTTCAGGGTAGGAAAGATGGGGTATATGAACGGCATAGGGCTACCATACTCCTCCATGCTACAACTAAGTATAATTTTGACCCTTTTTGTCCCCGTAAGAGATCAGCAAACTGTTAAAAAGAACCGTCTTGGAGCCGGTCTTCTAGCGTGTGAGTGGTTCTCATGTCATTGGCGGTGTTACTTAATTTTTCTCAAGATATCATTACCAACTTTCGACATACGTATAAAATCAATGGTTGGCGAGTTCACTCTGTAGAAGTTGTTCTTCATTAAAAGGTAACCACTTAGTTTTTTTCCTCCAAAATATTTTTTTAACAAATTGACAGGTTTCTGCCTATTCAAGTCATTATCACGATTACAAATATTTAATATATTGGTGGAAAAAACTAAGTAATTTCGACACACGTGCCTATTTGTTCGCCCTCTCATATAAATTTTTAAAATTTTGGAGATGAATGGGGTTTATATACGTGTATAGAATCAACGGGAATAAGGGAATGATGGAAACATTATTGCTTTATAACAGTGATCGACTTGAGTGACTGCATTCGTCGTTACCCTGTGACCACCGTGATTATAAACCAAGGAAGTTTTTTTTTGAGAGGGCCAACATAGGTCTGTTGGGAAGTGCTGCCTCTGTTTGTTGTGGCCCTGGAACAAGGCGTGGGAGCGCACGGGTGATGTTTATTTGAGGCCGTTAAGTGATGGTTTGAATGGCGAAGGTGGGCAGCGAGAGATTGTGTTCAGAATCCAGTCCCTCTCCTCAGAACAAGACCTCACTTCATGCATCCCATCGACGTTAAAAGGCGATTGCTTGTTCAATCGGGTTCTTGCAAGGCCCCCGGCTGTTTATGTCTACCTAGGGGTCTCATCTTAGGGTCCGTTGTAATTCTCTAATGGGCCAAGTTCAAGTCCCACCTGATGATATTTTAGATGGTCTGGATGGATATTGGTTATTTTTTGGCTTTGAACAGCTTACTCATCACTTGCATGAATATGTTCGGCTGCTGGTCGAAAGTATTGGTTGTAAAAGGACTACTATTTTTCACGGTTAGCGAGCTGCCGTCTGTGATAAGACGAATTGCTTAACTGTTGCTCATGAAGGATGGGTGAACGGGGAGTTTTGAGGTGAAGGGATTCACATTTGACCATAATTGGTCCAATTCACCATCCATTGGTCCGGTGGGACCTCAATCCGATGACGAACTCCGGCAGACCACACGACGTCTACCCATTAAGGGAGCCAAGTGGACACCCTATCCCTAATATTTGGGGCCAATGGGCTTCGCCGGCTCTCAACAGATGTGTGAGTTCGCGCAAGCGAGACTGGCGGTGACTCGTCCAACGTTGCCAGGGTAACCCAACAGCTACGAGGACTAGCGGGAGGCGAGGGCCCGTTGTCGTCCTTTTGACGGAAATCCGCCTCATGGTGTCCGCCTCCTAGAAGCTGCGTTTTTCGCTCACCCTTCCCACACATTTTACCGTTCTCCCACTACTTACCCATCCCAGGCGACAAGCGAGAAGCTTCTAGACCTGGGGGTAGGTTTTTAATCCACCGAGGTGACTCAAACAAGGTGTTGCTAATGAAGTGCGTCCATTTTCTGGAATGAACTATGTCCCTTCAAGTACTTGCGTCTTCAGGGGTACGACCCTACCTCAGTTCGATAGCATAAAGGAATGCATTATGTAAAGAAATACAGAAAAAGAAGAACAAGGATATAGTTTTAATTATTCAGTTTGGGAAATTTCAATCTGTAAATCGTTTTTTACTGAAGCAGCCAAAATAATAAAAAGGATGTGCTCACAAATAACCAGTGCATTGACTGGTGAACTGAAACCAACTTCGACGTTTGATAGATAAAGTTTCCTCTGGCAAGGAGGTTACACTTTGACTGGCTGGAATAAGTGTCTTTTGTGTGGAGTAATCTTTTGCGTGGACTTCAAATGCACTTCAAATGCAAATAGAATAGTATTTATTTCATAACAATAGTAATAAAAGAGAAGATCGAAAAAATACCCCTAAGTGATACGTAATTATGCTGACTACTTCCAGAAACATGAAAGTTCATTCACGATCCAAATCAATACTTTTTAAAAACGACTCAACCATTTTAACGGAGAAAGTTGCAGATTTGTGTCATGGACATAACTGTGGATGAAATTCAAAAGATATTGACTTGATGTCATCAGTTATCAAATTTTTTTATTAATAGAGAAGTGACTCGATATTTGTATTTAAACTAGTCCTCCGTAAATCATATTCATACCTTTGCATTGGGTTGTATTTAGTAGTTTCGCTGTTTCGTATAGTGTATTAACACAGTTACCTTAACGACGGATATCTACTTCCTTAATTTGCAACACCGCTGAGTATTAAGCGGTTTAAAGTAATTATGCAGTCAGTCACTAGTTTAACCGTATATATATATATATATATAAATATATATATATATATATATATATATATATATATATATATATATATATATAAATGTTTGCCAGAGGAAGGCAGACGACAAACACAGAAAACAAAAAAATGATGATCACACTTACAAAGTTTCTTGATATTTCGGTGCCACTAGCACCTTGGTCGCAAGAGCGAAGACCAAGGTGCTAGTGGCACCGAAATATCAAGAAACTTTGTAAGTGTGTTCATCATTTTTTTGTTTTCTGTGTTTGTCGTCTGCCTTCCTCTGGCAAACTTTTATATATTCGTCACTTAAGTGATCCTAAGTGCAGTT
The DNA here is from genome assembly GCA_963169105.1 of Ceriagrion tenellum. Taxonomy (NCBI): domain Eukaryota; kingdom Metazoa; phylum Arthropoda; class Insecta; order Odonata; family Coenagrionidae; genus Ceriagrion; species Ceriagrion tenellum. The sequence goes on from OY720636.1 coordinate 159,944,932, forward strand.
ATATATATATATATATATATATATATATATATATATATATATATATATATATATATATATATATATATATATATATATATATATATATATATATACACGGTTTGCCACAGGAAGGCAATCGATAAACACAGAGAAACACGAAAAAATGAACACACTTACAGAGTTTCTTGATATTTCGGTGCCACTAGCACCTTGGTCGAAAGAACGTAGAGGACTGAGAAGGAAGGGAGGACTGAGGTGGAAGGAAGGATGGTAGAGGAGGAACAGGGGAAGGGGTGGAGGGGGAGGGTAAGGAAAGGTGGGGGCGGGAAGCGGGAAGTGGAAGAACTTTGAAAGGAAGAAGTAGTATGAGCAGAGGTGATAGAAGAAGTTAGTGGGATTTATTGAGTCCTGGCGGAGAGAAAGCATGGAAAAAATAAATACACAAGGACTCAAGATCTTTGAGTTGGAGTGGGGAGGAGGAAGGGGGAAGGGAGGCGAGAATGCCAGCCTTAAAAATATAATTAAAGGTGGTGTTGTGGGAAGAAACTTGGGTGGCGACAGCGAGGGAAACAGAAATGGAAGGTGGTGCATTGCAACTAGAGCGGTGGCCATTCATGCGGATGTTAAGCGGAGTCGTGGTCAAACCAATGTAAAAGCTAGGGCATACTTGATAAAGGAGGATATAAACAACATTATGGGAAACGCAAGAGAGTGAGGGGACGGAAGGAAGATGAGCGGCAAGGAATTTATCAGGCAGAGGCTGGGTGAGAAGGATGCCACAAGTTTTGCAACGCGGGCGATTGCAAGGCGTCGGAAGGGATTTAGAAGTGCTGGAGATTGATTTAGAAAGACGTTTAGTAATTTTAAAGAGGGTTGAGAGGTTGTGGGGGCGTTTAAAAGTGAGAGAAGGACAGCGGGGGAAAATTTTGGAGGTGGTAAGGTTGTCAGAGAGGATGGGGTAGAGGTTTTTGATTATACGACGGATGGAGTGAACTCCAGGGAAATAGGTGGTACAGAGGGAGATTTGATCACAAGAACACTTATTAAGAGAGAGAGATTTAGAAGAAGAGGGTCGTTGTAGGATTTTTTTCTGAAGAAGACGCTCAGGGTAGCCTCTGCAAATGAGGGATTGGTGGAGATTAGAGAGAAAAAGGTCAAGGGATTCGGGATTGTTGCAGATTCGGCGACCACGGATAGAGAGGGAAAAGGGGAGGGATTGTTTAGTATGGGAGGGGTGGCAGCTGTCAAAATGGAGATATTATTGCTTGTTGGTAGGCTTAAGATGGACAGAAGTGTGGAATTTAAGGTTACTGAGGTAGATGTTTACATCGAGAAAGGTGATGTTGGAGGCAGAAATGTTAGAAGTGAGGGAGACAGAGGAGGAGCAGTTTAGGGAGGTGATGAAAGGGTTAAGGGAATCAAGGCTATGTGGTCACAGAAGAAAAATATCGTCAATGTAACGAAGCCAGAGAAGAGGTTTAGGAGAGCAAGACGAGAGAAAAGATTGCTCAAAGGCACCCAAGATGAGGTTAGCATAGGAGGGGCTGAAACGACTACCCATGGCACAACCTTTAGTTTGGATGTAGAATTTGTTATTAAAGGAGAAAGCATTATTTGTAAGTATAAAGTTGGAAAAGGTCAAGGAGAAAATCAGAACTAGGGGCGTGAGGAACAGGCCACTGGTTAAGAAAAAGACGAATGGCGGAAAGTCCTTCAGATTTCTTTCAAATTTCTTCCACTTCCCGCTTCCCGCCCCCACCTTTCCTCTCCCTCCCTTCCTTCCACCTTAGTCCTCCCTTCCTTCTCAGTCTTCTACGTTCTTGCGACCAAGGTGCTAGTGGCACCGAAATATCAAGAAACTCTCTGTAAGTGTTTTCATTTTTTTTTGTGTTTCTCGTCTGCCTTCCTGTGGCAAACTGTTTATATATTCGTCACACGAGTGATCCACGAGTGAAGTGTAGTTATATACCAACGGAAAACACATGTAGTGCACAATAATAAAAATCAAATGTGTTAGGCGTGACTGGCAGACACAGAGAAAACACAAAAAAGAAAAACTCACAGATTTGTTTATTATTAGTGACTACCTACTAATTTCTGACGAAGGCGGTTGTGTCCGCCGAAATATATGAACAAATCTGTGAGTTTTTCTTTTTTGTATTTTCTCTGTGTGTCTGCCAGTCACGCCTAACACATTTGTTTTTTAATTATATATATATATATATATATATATAATTAAAAAACAAATGTATATATATATTCATATATATATATATATTCATATACATATATATACATATATATCATATATTGGTTTTCTATTCCAACGTTTTTGGTGTGTTTGATGCCAATGTCACAGTTATGAATTTACAAAAATGGTAGTGGTAATGGAAGGACATAGACTGAAATCTGTAGCAGATGAACTCAAAACGGTAACAGAGGCCAGCCAGGGCAGACCCTCGAATTCTATTTAGAGATGAGACTCTCCGTGGCATGAATCAGAGCTCGTAATTTTCAATTACTTGGCTATTGAATAGCCCTGTGCGACAGTTTTGGACCATGTATCCTGAGGCGAAATGCGATCCTTGTTTATTAATGTCTCCAACGAATCGCTGACGTCTCTCTTCCGAGTTATGAGGAAGGAGCTGGCGGAAGAGGAACGGGGAGCGATTTCGTGTAGATTAGAGTGAGTGGAGGGGGGTATTGCCTGCAGGATGGGGGTGCAAGACGAAAATTCCGAGCTGAGAGGTATTGAAAGAAAGAAATATGGAAACTGCGGCCGCTTCTCCGTGTGCGTGTTTGGCGATATCGAAGAGGGAAGAAGGCACGTGTTCGGGAATGTTCGTGAACGGAATCCATTCGTAGGGAGCGATTTGTAGGGTGGAAAGGAGAAAGTGGGAGCATGAGGGGATGGGTGGCGTGAGGGAGGGGTTGATGGAGAATGGCAAAGAGATATATTGTGTCTCAAAGATTAAGTCCGACGATGGATGATGCATGGAATCCTTAAGATAGTCCGATCGAGATAGCTCCCTAGTCATAGTAGAGACCATATTCGAATTATACACTTTAATTACACCAGCTGTAGGACACATCAATTAAATATTGCATTATTTATGGTGAAATTATATAGTTTTGTATGACAGAAATTGTAAGTAATTAAATGAAAATATCTAAGTAAGTCTTTAACTTGACTCATTTTTTTCGCGCGGTGAGTTTGGAACTCCTTCAAAACGGAAGGTTTTTTGTTATACCCAAGAACCTACTGCGGTGATTAATTTTTAAATATAGTTAAGAAAACATACATAGTACACACTGTTAGTTTTTTTACGACATCTGAGTGTTAGAAATACCCTTATTTAGTTAATAATGTCTCTCTGGAGTGCATACACGTACCGTTTCCCATGTAAAAGGGCTGGTATTTTTTTGGCAAATATCTCCAAAAGTAATGTAGTAAGGGGTAGAATTGTTGATGTCACTGGATAGGTGTGATATTTTTCTTTAATATGAGACCAAGTTCATTGATTTCTAAGTAGTATGATATTTCACTCGGACTACCTTAAGAGTGTACAGTCATTTATTCACGCAAAAATGACCAAGGCATTATGGAGATGTGGCGTATTCCATGTCGCAAATGATGAAATCTAGATGCATGTGTTACTTCATTGCTTTGGCAATTTTGGTTCACATTATCATCAGTGATTCAGTGGAATAAGTATGACGATGAAATGTTTTCTGCCTTTGATTTAAGTTAATACAATGATTTTTTATCCTGGCCATTTTGTATTATTTAATATGGAGATAAATATCTCTTATATCCCTCTGTATTTGGCTCATATCCGCTAGTCATGTGGAAACATCGCTACCATTTTCCTTATGTCGCCTTTTTTTGCAAATCATTAACGTGTCAGGGTGTGTTCTCAATCTGTGAGCTTAATCTCTCTCACATTGAGCTGAATACGGGCCTCTTTTGCAGTATTGAACCACTTCGTTTATCGGTTTCTATCTGAGTATTTGATCCACAGTGCCCCCTCATCAGTTTTCTTAGATTTTTGTTCCTCAACTTCAATACTCTTAATTGATGCATCTCAAGCCATCCACGTCCCTTCCTTGAAGTCAGTCTCTAAGGAGCAGGAATCGGGATGAAGGGGAGAGGAAAGGAAATAGCGAGGAGATGAGGAAGATCCAGCCGGAGGAGGCAAGCAGGCATGGAAATCGAGTGATAGGGTATCGCAGGATATTTCAAACCATCCATGTAAGTGACGGCATCAGTCAAGGACCCTTTCTCTGCGACAGCCACCGTCCCCGTTCCTGCATCGCATTCATTTCCATGGGAGCGTCACTTCGCAGTTTTCCTTTTGCCCGCGAGATGGAACGTTTTAGGTCGGACGTTACGTTTGCCCGACTCGCAATGATTTTCAGCTCCCCAGGTGTGGCCTACGAGAAGCCTTTATCCTGCGAAAGCTCCCGCATGGTCAAGCATTTTTCCACAGTCGTGCTGCATTGGAGCTGTACCACCACGGTTGAATTGCGTTCCTTCCTGTATCCTCCTGGATGGCCGTTCCCCTTCCTTTTATGTTGGCCCTCAGCCCGAAGAACCCTCAGGGTTTTCGAAAGGCGGCAGAGAATCAATGTCGGTGCTAGATAGTCGGGTCGTTGTCAGCGCTCTATCGCGGGCGAGTCAGAGCTGAAGTTGCGGAACTGGCAGCAAATATGTTACACATATGTTTTATGCTAACATTCTACGAGCATTCTCGTAGACCAATTTTACATTACACTATCAAAGTATCACAGAGCAATGACAATTCAGTAATGATAAACATGCAAAAACTTCTATCAATAATAATAGTAATGATAAACGTCTAATAACTTCTATTATCACGACTCCTCACTACATTTCTAGGTCTGACAGATGCAATATAATAAGAGAATTACACTCCCGAACAGATGGATACAAAAACTCGTTCTTTCCGTGGACAATAGGCGACCACAATAAAAATTGAGCTCCACTTAATACACTCCTATAATACATGTCACTGTTTCATCTCCAAAAAACTTACACCTTTACACGGTTGTTGACTTAACACCCCCTGCCACACGCCCATGCGGTGGCTCGCAAGGTATGATGTAGATGTAAATGTAGATGTAATAATAGTACTAGTAATGATAAACGTGTAATGACTTCTAAATAACGCATCTGAAGATGGTTTACGCGTGATTTTTCAATAGCCATGCTAGAGATGTAATAGATTCTTTCTCGATTCACATATTCAGATTTTATTTTTTAATTCAAGCAGCTGAATTAGGATTGAAATATATTTGTCAATGATAATGACGCAAAGAATATGTTTTCTTTGACGTAAATTCTCTGTAATTGACTAAATATACTTGCCTAAGGCTCTAACTTGACTTATTTTTTTTCATGCCGTACGGTGAAAATTCGCAATATTGAAAATATATAAAAGTGGTTATGATTTGTTGGCGATTGTAATTGACTGCCTGATAATCAAAACAGCAAGGAACCACAGCCATTTAATTTTACTATGTTAAGGTCATGAAAATAGCTATGATTAACTGCATGAGGGTAGAATGCAAAGGCATGAATTTTCTGTGAGAGTTGCTAGGATTTTGCACTCATAAAGCCAAGGCAAAACATTTGAATTGGTTGTCATGAGCTTACTCTCGTCAGTGATTATGTACATGTACGCAGTATTTTATGGAGCCAGAAGGCAAAGCGGCTTAAAACTTCTGACACAACCAGAAAATCCTCGCCGAACCATATTACTATGGAAAGAAGTAATAAAGCATTTCAACCCAAATAATTATGTTGCTACATAAGTGAACAATGACATTAACGGAGAAATTAAAAAATATAGACTTTCCTGACAACTCAGTAGATTTTTATTCTTGAGTCAAATAGAATTTATTATCTTCGATATTGTATTTATTCGTTCTTAATTCGGCATTTAAGATTGTTTCATTTTTTTGAAAACACATTTCTTTGTCAAGAGGAACTCGGTCGCCGGGTACTTAAATATGAAATTATGTCACGGTGAGACGGCTTTTATACTTCGTACTTATTTGGTTACTATTTGCTTATTATAACGATTGGAAAAGAAGGAACCAGTAAAAAAGAGATAACAAACATAATACATAAGTAAAAACTAGCAATGAATAAAATGAATAGCATATTATGGTCAAAAGACATAAGTAGGAAAACAAAATTGCAAATATATAAAACAATTACTTTCAGAGTGTATTCCTTTACGGATCAGAGACATGGGAAATGACCAAAAGGGATAGGCAGAGACTGGAGGTCGTAGAGATGGATTTTTCTAAGAAGAAGCAGCATAAAATCAAAACTACAAAAAGTTAGAAATGAAAATATAAGAAAAATGATGCAGGTAGAAGAAAACATCATACAGGAAATAGAGAAAAGATGGCTAAAATGGTCAGGAAATGTAAAAAGAATGGCGGAGAAACGTTTTATATATACTTATTTGGTCTGCCGGGTTATGTAGTAAGTCTTAATAGATGAGAAAGCTCTTTAAAATCCAATACTATACTTCTTCTTTGTATATACATTATAATAACACGACATGAATGCTTATTGTAAGGAATTTAACACCTTAGACAATTTCTGACATGGCCGCCAGGTATGAATGAATCTCCATTGGTTATGACGCAAGGGGATGCTCTCGTAATTTCCCGTCGTATTTCAGTGCAGCATCCAATTTAGAGCGCCTGTATCCTCGAACCCCACCTCGTCTATACAGGTGAATAAAGGTGGGCTGACACAATCACCGATTACCTCGATGACAAGGGCTCATGAGAAATATCCCCGTAACAAATTGCTCGGTAGATGGGGATTGATCGCGGGCCATCTCGAATATGGCGATATTTCCATTCGCTTGAACGAGAAATGGAAAGCGAGGGCGCGCGAAGACGGGAGAGTATGGAGGAACTCGTACAGTGGAAGGAGCGGAAAGCGACCTCTCGGCAGAAAGTGGAAGCCCCACCTACTTCCAGGGGCTTGCCTCCCGCTTTTCCTCCTTCCTTTGTTTCCTCTCCAACTTCCACTCTGCGTGAATGTTGTGCGTGCGTGGCTATGACGCGCTGAATGGGCGGAGGGAACAAATGTAAGGGTTAGGGAAGGGGGATGGGGTGGGCGAAGAAGGAAAGAAGAGGAAGTGGTGGAAAGGGAAGGGAAGCCAAGAAAACGAATTCCGTGAGCGATTCAAGGCGCGTTCTTCGCGACATGGGCGCAGGGCTTTTGTTTGTGGAAGGTTTCCAATAGTTTGATGCCCTGAAAACAACCAGCTCAGTGATGGGCGTAGTCTGGGAGCCATTCCTTCGCCCTAACAAAATCTTCTTTCTTCCCCTCCTCCCTTCTTCTTTCTCCTGGCTTCTCCCTCCTCCTCCCTTCTCTTCCTCCTTATCTCCTTTATCTTGCTTCTCGTTTCCCGCCAGCCACCTTTCCCCTCATTTGCTCCACCTTTCGCTCACATCCATTCTTCATCCATTACCTCCTCCTTCCGCTTCGCCTCCCGATTTATTCCGTCCTTTTTAGGGTCTAATGGCGCGGAGGGAGGCTGTGGTCTCAATTTCACCAGAAATAGTATCCCTCGTAAGTCTCGACTTCGCCTCTCTCCTCCTTTCCTAATCCGTGTCGACGTCCTTTCTTCCCGTTGCTTGCGTCGCAAACCTCCGTCCTCCCAATACCCCTTCTTTGTCTTAATGTTTACCGCCTCTGATTCCCATTGGATTCATCCTCCACGCCTTCGTACTTCTTGCCTTTTCCCTTCTAAGCGAACGCTACGTACACGCCTACCTTCATTCTTCTCCCCACCCCTTCTCTCCCGTTCAAATTGATTCACTGCCAGCCGGAGCCCCAAAGTAGCGATCGCGTCTGGACTCCCAATTTAATGGGCGTCCGACAGTTTCAGGTCTTTCGAGTAAATAATGCTGTCGAGGTGCGGTAACTATCTGCGTGAAGATTATCTCGCCCGAAAGTGTAAAATGTACCAAGTAAAAAGAGTCAACCTCTGTTCAGAATTTAACAAAATCTAATATTTTACACCTCCAAAATAACTTTTTACATTCCGCAACCTTATCATTGGAACTACCTTAACATCCGACATATCGTGGGGAATACACATGCAGAACATATGTGGCACAGCATTAAAGAAACTAGGTTTTGTTAAACGTATAATAGGAAGGTCCTCGGATAATAAAGCCAAAGAGAGATGCTACTTCGCTCTGGTTAGGCCACACCTCGAATACGCCGCGATCATTTGGGACCCTGGTCAAATAGATATTACCAAAAAAATTAATAAAATACAAAGGAAAGCTGCACGCTTCGTTAAAAACTGCTACAAACGAACATATAGTGTTACACAACTGTTAGGATTAAACTGGGAGCCCCTAGAGACTCGGAGGCTGCATGCTAGGCTTAGGCTGCTTGAGAAATTCAGAACTGGTGTGTTTCAGAGCGACACAGAAAATATTATCATGACTCCTCACTACATCTCTCTGTCCAACAGATGCAACAAACTAAGAGAGATGCACTGCCGAATAGATAGGTACAAGAACTCGTTCTTTCCGCGAACAATAAGCGATCACAATAAAAATGAAGCTCACTAAAACACTCCTCTAATTCATGTCACCATTCCATCTCCATAAACTTACACTTTTACACGGCTGATGACCTAACACCCCCTGTCACACACCCATGCGGCGGCTCGCGGGGTATTGTGTACATGTAGATGTAGAATTAATGGCGGAAACGCCTTTTTTAATCACGTTTTCCATCTTTCCTTCAGGCAACTTAATATGTATATTATGTATCCATTTATTATTATTACACAAACACAGTTTTACTTTTTACGTCCATTTGATTGTTGGTGATTGTTTTTTCTATCACCGTGTCAAATGTTAGTGTTATCTCGGGTGTATTTAGAGAGTAATGGGGTAGCGTTGTGCCATTTAAAAACGGACGGACAATTTCCTGTTATCCTTTTGTATCAAACGCCATGTTTATCCGTCGGAAATATTGGTAAAGGGATTTTATCAAAAATTTATTCAATGAAATATTTGGTACGCCAAATAATAAATTGAATTTCCTGCTGTGTGATCATAAACCAAAATTTAAAATTTTATTTATTTATTTGTCACTGAAATCCGATTTCTTGAATAAATGGAATGGAAAAATTTTCATTAACAAATAAATTGCGTTGAAGTCATTCGAACGTTTATTTGCCTTCTTTTCCGTGGATGGAAATTTTATAAAGCCAGGGGTTTGCGGTAAATTTTTTTGGAGTTATTCTGACAATAATTCATCTTTACTTTCATTCCATTTGTCATCCCTCATTTCATGCTGTCGGTATCAAATAAAGAAATGAAGGTTCAAAATATTAGGAGCTTGGATTATATGTTGATGTAGGTTTTCAAAGAAAATTGATTCGATAATAACTTTCAGTTGCTATCATTTTTAGATTTTTACTCTTATTTTTTACAATGGGAGCTGAAAAATTCGCTCCTTGTGGTGAATTAATATTGAAAATAGCTCCAAACCGTAAATAAAGTCTTCTGAGTTGTGGAAATGCAGCCTTCATTCTGTGTTGAATGCATTGTTTTCCCCAAAAAGTTAGCGTGGATTAGTTATTAGCGTAAATAATGTTACGAAAGTATTGATATTGTTCTGTTTTTTCCGCCATCGTCTAGTATAATTTAGTAGTTATTAAAAAATATCTCAAGCGGCTAAAGAAAGAGTTGCAAATGACTCGAATCGAGAAACTCAACGAATCAGAGATCCATAACATAGCTACGGCTTGTACTCATGAATTCAAATTTTCTTATTACATTAGTGATACATTTCAGTCTTTTCCGGTAGAATGATCAGATACATTCATAATATCTCTTTATCGCTACAGTTGTGGTAAACCTAACATATAGATCTGTAGTTACAGTTAAAGTCCCTTGGAAATGATGTTCGAGCTGAGCAACCCAAAGCGGATGAACCGTTTCACTTAGTCTTCTTCCACTCCACCACCATTTGTCGAAATTGTAATGTCATTCTATGTTATGCATAAGCATGGTCAACATGGAAACATATCGTGAAAGCCTAGAGAGATCCTTTCCTGGAAAGCCTCCAGTTAGGAATTAGGCTGCCATGAAGTTTAACTGCCACATTGTTCAGTTTATTAAGGATTTCGTCATTCGATTTAGATATATCTTCTTAATATCTTCTGTATCACGCGAATCTGTGTTTGCCAGAGTTGTTAAAATAATGAATGCATGCATGCATGTCTGAGTTCTCTTGTGCGCAATTAGATGTCGGCATTTCTATTAGTCTAACGCCTTTTGCTACTCTTCAGAGAAATTATGTCGTACGATTTTCCTCCGTTTTCGTATTTTCATGCTCTACTCACCTTTTCTACCAGCCCACTCGGCCTTGTACTTGCTTGTTGATTTTTTCGACCTCTACATCCTACATATAACCCTAATAGCCACCTCATGAGTGTTTGACAGGGGGTGAGTTATCACCACCATGCACTATAATTTAAAATTAACTTTCATCAGCATGTACTATGCAATGGATATGCTACCAATGCTATAGAAACTCTTTGAATGAATTTTCAATGCAATTACGTAAGCGAGATACAAGAGTCATGCAGGGGTCATGCGGAACGTGATGCTATTTTTACGTGACGAATTAAGAAAAAAAAACCTCTACGAAAATTATTAGTTTCAGTTTCTTGTCATGATAAGGACTTCAATTTGAATTGCATTGCATTTTCCCATACATTTAAAAAATTTCCGTGTTCATTAGTAGTGATAGCGACTTTCACCTGGGTTTCCAGTTTGCATAATTGGCGATAAGTCAATGGAAGGTTTGACTATATATCCCCGAAGCAGGCCGTTCTTAAACATCTTTCCCACAATGAAATCCCATGTAAACTGTTCTTGCTATCCTCCATTCAAACAGCCCGGAACTCTTTTACTTTCCGCCCCTTCCCCCGCAATTACTAACACTTATTCCACCTAGGATCTTTTTCTACTTTTCGTTGCCAGCAGTAACCTAAACGATGTTTGAATTGCTCTTGAAAATCCCGCGGATGCTTCATATGAACAGAAATATTCGATGACGCAACAAAGTTATGTGGATGCCGTATCAGCAATTTGTGTGTGTATGGGTCATGAAATTTGATAAGCTTTAGTGTATTAGGTTAAAAATGGCTGCCAATTTCACAGATTTATTTTTCTTTCAGTTCATCAGTTGATAGGAAGGGAGAGAGAAATAGATAGATAGAGAGAGAGAGAGAGAGGGAGAGAGAGAGTGAGAGTATGAGAGATAGAAAGAGAGAGGCATACCTTTTATACTTGCTTATTTTAATATTGACGATGGATTGTAAACAAAAATAATGTAAAATCCGCTAGCAAATTGACGAATGCGCTTTATGTATGTGAATAAACAATCCGAAAAAATCGCGATTTTTGCCTTTTCCAGCGTATTATCGAAATCAATTGGGGCTAAAAAATATTCGTTGACTTTGAATTTGCATTTATGATTCTGCAGCAGTGAAACAAAAAAAATTGAAAATGCTTGTAATCGGTGAGCCGCTGTCAACTTGGCTCGCGACACGCCCTCTATTCCCCGGGCGAGTGAATATCTTCATTCTCCTGCAACCGAACATCCCGCCATCCCCAGAGACCCGACGCTCTCTACAAAATTTATGTCCTCTTCTGCCGGCGTCTTTACCTTTTTATTTCCTCCCACTGAAATGATACTTTTCTTCAGATGTGCTTAAATTTCCTCACGGCTCTGGAAGCCTTTCTCACGCGTATGACATAAACAATGGCATTTATTTCGCTTAGATATCATACGAGAGCCCTAATATTCGGCAACAAAATTATGAAAATAGTGGAGAAAAAATATTCCCAGCCTATGTTGGGGAGATCGTGAGAGTCACCAAACTCCTATGTTACTAGTCAAACTACTATGCGTGTATACTCAACTAGAGAACCTACAATAAAAATTAATAACAAATATTTTCAAAGAGGGGAGAGCTACAGATATCTAGGATCCTTACTAACAGCAAAAAACAGATTTCCCTCGAAATTCAGGACAGGTTACACATGGGTAATAAGTGCTATTATGCACTACACCCTATTCTTAGGTCAAGAAATATTTCAAGAAGCACCAAAATAGTCGTATATAAGATAGTGCTAAGACCTGTTGTCATTTTTGCCTCCGAAACATGGACAGTAACCGTAATACAAGAAAAAATAATCATAAGATGGGAAAGAAAGATTCTCAGAAGAATACAGAGTGCCATGATAGATGCAGGAATATGGATAATACGGACAAATGATGAAGTCTATGAATTGTATGGAGAACCAAACATCCTATCGATTATGAAGCAAAGATGACTTCGTTGGGCTGGTCATGTACAACGAAGATAGAGTCATAGAGGTCATAGAGGAAAGCAGGGCAGTCAAAAAGGTTTTCATTGATACTTCAGGAGGGAGGAGAAGCAGAGGAAGACCACGAAAGCGGTGGCTTGATGATGTAGAAGCCGACTTGAGAAGACAGGGGGTCAAGAGATGGAGGCGAGTTGCGGAAGATAGAAATGAATGGAAGCAGATCATTCTGGAGGCCAGAGCCATAAATGGGCTGTAGCGCCGAGGATGATGATTATGACGTACTCATATTACATATGCGATGGTAATCAAGCACTTAGAAGTGTTTAAAGAAGAAGCAATCTTACACCTTTTTATTGGACTAAAAAGTGTGATAATCGTATGCTCTAGCTTTTAGTTTATCGCCGTTTGTAGTCAGTTGGTAGATTAATTCTTCGAGTAGATCGAGCTCCTTGAAATAAATGCTGGCTCATATTAATTACAGAATGATAGAGTTCTTTGATAAATAAATCAAGATCTAGGAGTGGAGAGAGATCCTGTCAGTGGCTAATTCTGCCATATAAGGCTGAATGTCATCACAAATTTTGCTTTGTTAGAAATTGGTAAATTTACGACTTTTACTTGAATCAATGATGTCATCATAAGGGAGGAATGGTTTTGGACTAAATTTGGTTGAGCCTTACTTTGATCTTGTATTTATTTTCCATTACCAGCAAAAGCAGTTATCATGGAATTTCACTTATGAATATTCTGACAATAAACAAAGAATGAACAAGCAATATTAGTTTGTGAAGAATCTACTCTGATGACACTCTAAACTGCGACCCTGTTTTTAGCGGGCGGGAACATGAACCTTCTCACCTTTGATGCCCGGAAAAATGAGATACTTCATGAAACAATTGAATAGCATCTTTGTTTTAATCACATTTGCAATATAAACACAACAAAAAACAAGGCTGTTCATCTAATAAGCCGATCATTGTTTCAGTCTTCTCTCGGGGAATGCATTGTTCATTAATATTCCATCAACCTCCTCGAATTAAGGAGAGCTGTGCTCCGCAATGGAGCTTCGATAAAACTAAAAGTTTTATTGAAATATTTTTCGTCTGATAAATCCAGGGACAACTTAATATCATAAACAATGATAACTTTAATCGCATAAATCCTAGCGGGAAATGTAACCTAGATCTAGAGAAACGGGTGGTGTTTGTCTGTCAATGCGCGTCCAGAATTCCCCTCTCAATAAAAGGTAATGAAAAAATGCAGACCAATGTCCCGCACTCCAAAAGAACCTATCAAATGTACCTCTATCTGCATTTGACGTTTCTGTGCCATGAGGTCTGAGGAATCCAGGATATCGGCCATTTCACCCACCCATCTCTTGATGAAATGGCACAACGGACCTTTTTTCAGACTGTTCACACTACCGTGCCGTGGTGCACAGTGGATGTTTTGTGTCCCCGCAGTTGAGAATAAAAGTGCCTTTTTGTGCGCAGGGCCGGAACCAAATTTTGCTCGCATGCTCCTCCGCGACCGCATCGAGAGAGATGTAAGGACACTTTCATTTCGCGGCACTGATCACCCTCTGCGCGCGCCGCCATCTTCCAAAGGCGTCGAGAAAAGTGTGTTTTCAATAGTCAACGTTTACTGCTCCGCCTCTCCTCGCTCATATGCTCACGCGAGCTGCTTTTTATTGCAAACATTTTATGCATTCTTTTTTTCTTTAACCCATCAAAGAATGTCTATATATTTCTCCTCCGAATTTTTTTTGCTTATCCTCTTCCTCCCAGCGTACGTTCTCAATCAAAATCCTCTTCCCATACGCGCCTTCCCTTTTCATTTTACGCCCATTTTTTAATATTTTTATTATTACTATTATTTTTCTTTATTTTTCTCATATATTCTCCCGGAGGCACACTCTTCTTTTGGAAGATGGAAAACTGGATTTATTTCGTTTTTCGAGGGAAAAACGAGGCTATATTATTTTTTTATCCACACACGCTCACATCTGTACACACACGAGTCCTTCATTCCCCCGGAGGCGGTGACGGCGGCGGAGGCGGCTTCAGGCGAAGGAGAGGCCCCCCCTCGTTCGTTTCATATGCATGTGTCGGTAGGTAGTGTGTGTGTGTGGTGTGTATTCTTTCCGGTATACTCTCACTGATTGGTGTGAGGGAAATGAGGGGAGGAGCGGGGAAGTTACCGGGATGTCTGCGACGCGCCTGTCGGCGTCAAAATGATATGCGGCTGTACTTTGAAAATGTATATATTGCTCCCTGTAAATGCTAGTGCAATGCTTTATATATTAATTTAAATATAAGCTTATTGAAATTTCAGCAATATTTTGTATTATATGATAAAATCAGAAATAGAGAAACATTAATGCAATAATCGACACCGCGCACCCACACATTTAGCAGTTTTGTCGACTTCATGAACTTTGTAACTCAGCCTAGGGAAAACTACGTGATCTACAGCGTTGACTTTCCACGAAAAGTTGCAAGAATTATTAGAAATACATAAAATGGCAATCGAAAATTTTTATAATGCATATTTTGTTGGTAATGAACGAAAATGTTTAAACATTATCTAGTCCCAGAATTTTTACAGTATCAAAAAATTAAAGCCACGGTAAAACTTTTTAATTTATTTGAAAATTTTCTGTGATCCAAAATCTGTAAAAATGTTGTTATTTGTTAATGTAAATAATTTCGTCCGTAAATAGTGGTTCGCTTCCCCTAACCCCACCCCTAAAGCTACGTTTTCATGGACGCATCAGACGCGCACGCGCGCGACGAGACGCGTCATTTCTTCGCTTAAGTCGTTCGCATGCAAGCGACTCTGCGCGTAGGCGAACCAACGCGTAGGCGAGGTACCTACGCGCTATCTTCAGCAGAGAAGTAATATCAAAAAAAACTTCTGGGCTTCTTTTTGTCCCTCACATACTTATCCCGGAGGGCTTTCCACCGAAACGACACACTTTTTGCTGTAAAACACAATGCTATTACCACCAATGCATCACTACATGTAATCTCTGAGAATCATCGGAAATATATGTTGTTCTCACCTTCCTCTCCAATGGATACTCCTATCTCCCACCACGCCTTCTCCCTTAGGTTTCTATCCCTGTATCGATCTCCTTATATCGATATCCTTATCGATAGTCCTTATAATTGTACAGGATCGGGTACTTCTCTCGAATTTCGGAGACGATAATTTCATCCATGGAACCTACACTTCGCCGGTCAGCCACGTCTGTGATTCTACGCGTTCAACGCGTCGAAAGTTGAAAATATTTCAACTCGGGCGACGTGACTCTACGCGAAGATACGAGAACTCACGCGAAGGAATCCGGGCTTCTGATTGGCTGCGGATCTCGCTTTCGCGTCTCTTCGTCTGACACGCGTTCATGAAAACGTACCTTAACTTCACTCTATTTTTTCGTGGGGGAGGAGGAGGAATAGAATAATCATTTATTTTACTCTGGGACAGGTCCCTTAGAGGAAGAATACAAAAATAATAAACAAATCAACATATTATATTGTTCAAATAAAAAAGTTAATAGAGCTTAATAGCATACAATGTGTTAAGAAAAAGAAAAAAATAACTTCTTTCATTGAAAAACAATATTTTACATGTTAAACAGCTGAACTCAGAGATAGGTATAAATACAATCAATATATGAATATATGATACAAGATAAAAAAAACACAATCAGACCATGAGGAAAAAAAACAATTTTGGTCTAATAAAAAAATAATAATAATAGTAAAAAAAGAAAATTGGCAATGCGAAATGAGTCCTGACCAGGTTAAACTATTCTGGAAAACTTTCATTTTATAAAATTTCGTGTAATTTAGATTTTAAAATTTCCATCGAGCGAGATGTCCTCACATCAATTGGAATGGACTTCCAAAGATGTGAGGCGGCCACGACGAACGAATTATATGAAATGAGGTGGTTCGGTGAGTCGGAAGTAGAAGGTTACTTGGTTATGTTCTAGTTACCATAGTATGATAGGAAGTTCTTTTAGAAAACATATCAATTAGGTAGGACGGTTCGTTAGTGCCAAAGATAGAAAAAAGAAAGGTTCCAAGCATGTATTTGCGACGGGATATGGTATTCAACCAGCCAAGTTTCTTGTATTAGGGGGCGAGGTGCTCATCTTGACGAAGATTAAAAGTATATCGAACGCTCGACTTTAGGAGACGCTGTAGTTTGATGTTCTGCTCTGCCATTAAATCATTATAAACAAGACAACAGTAATCAAAATTAGGAAATATTAAAGATTTGAAGAGCAGAGTATGTAATGGCAGCAGATTTTTATGCACCTTAAGTTGATAAAGCGTACTATTATTTTAATTTGAAATATTTCGGATAATTATTTGCGGATACGAGGAGGAGGACGAAAAAAGGGACATCCGTCTCCCACCACATCCCGCCCCTTCTTTTCGCACAGCGGTGTCGCAAACCCCTCCCCCCCCCCTCACGCGACTCGTACTCGTGTAAGTGGACGCAACTTCGAAGAAAATGGGGAGAATTGCTTCGCTTCGATGCCTTTTGGAAGTAAGAAAGAGAACTTCCTTACTTGTCCTCAGTTCGGGCGGGAGAAGGGGGGGTGGGTGAAAGGGAGAGGTCCCGATTGTTGTTCTTCACCACTCACACTCTCTTGGTTTCACTAGCTTTTTTTATTTTCTCCGTTACAAGGGTAAAGAGTGGGTAGTCGGGCGGGGGGGGGGGTCCCTGCTAAAAAATTCTTTATAGTTTCCTTAAAACACTTCTACAGAATTTCTTAAAAGTTCTGTAGATATTCCTTAAAGTGTTGAAACGCCATTTTAAGGAATTCCGTACAACGTTCTGCAGAACACCTTAAGATGTTCTGTAGAATACCTTAGGACGTTATGCAGAATTTCTTTAGGACGTTCTGTGGAATTCCCTACGACTCTCCATATAGGTCCTTAGAAAAGGAACTGGGTCAACAGAAACCTCACATATTACCGTAGAGTTGCTGAAGTGCTTCAGAACAGCTTGTAAGGAGTTATTTGGCTTTGCAGAAAATAACTCTACAGAACATGTGTTCTGTAGAATACCTGACATACCTGAAAATACCTGAATGCAGAACATATGTTCTGTAGAGTCAGGTTCTCATGTTCTGTACAGATCCTTAGAAAAGGAACTAGTTCTGAAGAAAAAGAGTTAATTTCTGTAGAATTCCTTACGTTCTACAGAACAACTTGTAAGGAATTTTTTAGCAGGGGTGGGAGGAAAAAGGAGAGTGGGAAGGGCTGGAGGGGGTGATTGGGGTTGGTTTGGAAAAGAGGGAGGAAGGGTTGGTTTTAGTGTTGGTGGATGGGTTTAGTGATCCATCACTGGTTGTTCGGCGCTTCTCCTCCGTAGCATGAAAAAAATTCCGTCCGGGGCCTTTTGTCATTAATTCTCTGCTTAAAGTGCCGACTTTTACCGGAGACTTTAATGAAGTTTGCCATCGCTCCAACCCCATTAATGCCCCTTCCTTTATTTCCTGCAAACCTCGTGAAAAAAAATTATGGACCAAAACTTCAAATTGAACCGTTAAAGGAAAATTCACGAACATAAAAAAGTAAGCGTTTTAAGGGTCTGATTAAGGAATGGATCGTATTTTTAGGGTGCCTCTGAAACGGAGACCAATAACTGCCAGGTAAACGATGAAAAATGCTCCAAGACGTAAATAGGGGGAGAACCCAAAGCATCCGAGGAACATACGAAAGTGAATTTGTTACGTAAAGAATTTTAGCCAATGCTGAGAATCCGTAACTCGGTTCACTTCGATAGATAATCCTAATTAATGTCAATGCAATCTAGTGGTGCTCATCTGTCTGTCACTCACTCATACAAAAGGACTGAACCGATTGAGCCCAAATTTCGTACGCTGATGCCTACTGAATTTGGTTCAACTATGAGCCATTTTTAATTTCGAATTTACTATCTATAACGATTTAAATTGACTTTGAATTTTTTCATAAGAGTACCCGAGATCCCACATTTAAGCCAGGCCCCCAAAAATGGACCCCTTTTAAAGCACTGAGATCAGTGCGAAAATCACTCCTTCTGCATTGGTTTAACATTCTCATTGTTGGATTGCTGAAAGGATTTCAAATTTAATTTTAGAAATTAATTTTATTGTACGCTTCGTATTTCCTTAAAAAATATGTTTTCATTGCAAAAATCATCAATTTCCCTTAGATTTCAACAACAGCATATTTCCTTAGCAACCGGAGGAATGGTTTTGATCGGAACTTTCTACCGTGGATTTAATGGTGTATAAATTAATAATAAAGTCGAATATTAGCAAATATTAGTGACATTGCCGCTTGGGTACTTATTCTCCTCCTCTCCATTAGCGCTCAACGGTTTTCACATAGTTTTTGCATACATCTCAAGGATTCTTACTGTCAGCATGCGTAGTATATCGCGAAGTACGTAGAATTTTGTTCACTGCAAAAGACCTTGTCCCAACACCTTTTTAATCTCAGATATCACGGCTTAAGAGGGATAGTTGGGGCTCCATGTGGCTCGAAATACAATAAGCACTGCTTTCTATTTAGTCTCCAAATATTTAGAGTAAAGAGCCGTTTTCTTGAAATTTTGCTCGTAGGTACATATAAGTATAAATACTTTTAGGTAGATATAGATATTTTCATATCCATACAAATATGTACAAATGTACTAGGTGTCTGTCGGTGTGTGTAAGCATGTACATTGCTCTTCTCGTTGAAAAGAACTGAGCCCATTGACCTTAAAATTTTCGGATTCTAACACTTATTTTAAAAGAGTTCTTTCGAATTGTTAATGTTTTAGAAGTTTTAATTGATTCAACCCCAAACGGGTCAAAAAAATCCAATATTAATCAATTTTTACGGGCATTTTTCCTAATTACAGGATTTATTTCTTGACAGTATTGAAGTTAGAAGTAATTATGGGACAAACCAAGCTGCTAATTTCCAGTTTTAATCTTTAAAAAATGAAAAATTGAAGGACTTATGTTTTAAAATATTAAACGGGCAATTGCCACTCGGTAAAAGTATTGTGATTGTGAATGGACGGGAAAATTCTCTGCGGCATGCACAGACCTCCAGGGTATATTATTTTTCATTTTTATCCTCCCGATAAGAAGCAACGTACGATTCTGCCCGTATTTAGTATTTTATCGAATGAAGACATTTAAGAACATCATTAATATAAAAACTAATACACCAATTTGAGAGACGAAAGAAAATTCAAGCTTGAAGACAAAATTACCCACGAATTAAAAAAAATATTCCGACAGCTCTTATGAAATGCATATCCTCACTAGATCTCTAGGTCTGAAGGATGCGATACAATAAGAGAGATACACTGCCGAATAGCTAGGTACAAAAACTCGTTCTTTTCGGGAGCAATATGCGATCATAATAAAAATTAAGCTCACTAAATACACTCCTATAATACATGTCACCATTTCATCTCCAAAAAACCTACACCTTTACACGGCTGGTGACCTAACACCCCCTGCCACACGCCCATGTGGCGGCTCGCAGGGTATTATGTAGATGTTGATGTGCGAGATAGTTAAAAGTGTAATTTTTTATTTTCAGTAAATTTAACTTGCACCATGCCCAATGTTTTCAAATAAGCAAGAATATAATTACATTAATAACCAGAGACCAAATGATTTTCCATTGACTCTTATCCTCTTGCTTATGGGATTCTGTCTAGTGATTTACAATTGTAGGAACAGTTAATCGAGCGATAGGAATAGTCCGCAAAGCCAACTAAAATGCAGTTGATTTAACTTATGAAATATTTCGAGATTTCAGAGGGACTGTATCAAGTTGAACGGTCATTTTCATGCAAAATAAGAAAGAGGACAACTTTTTATTAAAACCACTAATTTTTATTACAAAACGACCCGGGTTTCGATGTGCATTCACATCATATTCTGGTCTGACCTTCAGGGCAGATGATGTGAATTCACATCGAAACCTGCGTCGTTTTGTAATATAAATGAGTGGTTTTAGTAAAAAGTTGTCCTCTTTCTTATTTAATAATGGATTACCACCAAGTGGTACTGACGAAAGTGAGTGATAATTTTTATGCAGCTGGTAAATTTCTAAGGTACTCAATGTGCACATCATTTTAATTTATTTTATCATTCTAAAACATGCAGTAGGCTTTCTAAATTTTTGGCGTAACGCATCGGAGCTATTGGTTTAAAAAAATCCTTAACGCGGTGTCTTGTACTGAACGTAGCGCTGAACATACACAAAGAGCTAAGTAAGTCCGCGCATCGATTCGCAGCGGCTAATATTAAAAAAAAAATATTACAGAAGTACCTCTGTAGTAAAAAGAAGGATACCCTTCGCAAAGAAGGCATATAAAAATAAAAAACATATTCTAGGAAATAGCCACATTAAAGTAGAAATAAGGAAATCTTTTGCGAAAACATTTGTATGGAGCAAACTGTGATATGGCTGTGAAAGCTGGACGTTGAGAAAGATGGAAAAGTCGCGGTTGGACGCAATGGAAATGTGGATATGGAGGAGGATGACAAAAACAAGATGGACTGACAGAAAGAGAAATAAAGAGGTGCCGAGGGAAATAAAAGAAGAGAGAAGACTGATGAAAGAGATGGAGAAAAGGAAGCTTAAACTCATTGGTCATGTTCTTCGACATAATAATGTTTTAGACAATATAATGGAGAGAAAGATGCTCGGCAAGAGAAGCAGAGGAAGGCCAAGAAAGAAGTTCCTAGATGATGTACGAAGTACGTTGGGATCAAAAACATATGCTGATTTGAAGAGAGCTGCAGCACACAGGGACACAAGGCTGCAGAGACAATGCTTAGCCTTTAGAAGACAATAAATATTTAAAACTGTGACGCCCTAGCTGCGCTGAAGTTCGTCATGTCCATTTGAAAAGGAAATGAATAATCTGGGGGTTAATCAAACGAATAAATCCATCGTGAAATAAAGTGCTTTGCTTCGGAAGATAGCGTCTGTTTCAACGTTTGGAAAACACGAAGAGTCGCGATAGGAATCCGACGGGAGGGAACAAGAAGAAGGAAGGAAGAAAGAAAGAGAGTTGAGTTGGCGTCTTTTCGCCAAATCCTCACGTGCTGATCTCGGGCGAACCAAACGGAATAAAAAAAGGAAACGACCGAACAACAAGGGGGAACATGGGGGAGAGAACGTTTCCTTAAGCCACACGCCACCACCACCACGGCGGCCACCGAACAACAACCCCCCAGGCCCAATCCTTCAACCTCTCTCCCACACCCAGCCTCCTCCTCGCCTCCCCTTTCCCCCCCTTAGCACTTGTAAGGGGAAACCGCAAGTGAACACGCATTGAGCCAAAAAAACGCGGACACCCTTTTTCTTTACAAAAAAATGAGAGGGGGTGAAGCTTAAGGAGAACGTGAGGAAAGAGGGATGGGGGAGGGTGGGAAAGGGGTTGAGAGGAGGGAAGGAAGAAGGGATGCGAGGGTGGGAAAGGGGTTGAGAGGAGGGAAGGAAGAAGGGATGGTGCGAGGGAGGGAAGTTGAAGAGCGGGAGATAAATCAGGAGTGGGAAGGTGCGATAGGGGTGGGTCAGGTGGATGAATGGGAGTGGAGGTGGTGGCATATGAGGTTTGGAAGGCCGCACAGTGGAGGAAGACGTCGCCTTTAACTAACCTGTTTGGAGCGACTTTTGTTTATGAAGGCCGCTTTACACGGTACATTTTATTGCACAAACGAATGTATCATAGAATGCACAAGAAAGTGAATGAAATTGGTGCAGGTTCTATTTTCCCGTTAAGTCATTCAGACAATCATACAATTTGCCGCTTAACGCGGTACAATTTTCCTCATCATGGAATTTGTACATTTATTTGTACAATAAAATGTGTCATATAAAGCGGCCTTGAGAAGATTTGCTTGGAACTTTGCTGACGTGTTCTCATTAGCAAGAGCTATTGACAGAAATGAAAAAAATGCACCTTCGTCATACCGATTTGATTTTTTTGTCAATTCAATGCCATTTAAACTGTGAACGTTTTGAAACAATACATATAGTTCGTAATAATTTAACCACAAGTGTTCACATTTTCTTCTAAGCACGAAATAATTCATTAATTATTTCTATAAGTGATTCTCACAAGCATCTTATTGTTAAGTCGATTCCAGTATTCGAAGAAACATATTTTGATATAACTTTATCTAAAATTCGGACTCCGCACCGGAACGTTATAAAATTCTTAAGGAAAAAAATTAAAATTAAATTATTTTCTCATTTTTATTGTTTTCTGTGCGATGAAATCCAAAGCATTAACAAATACACTTAAGGAAAATGTAGCATAGGATATTTTTGTGACCCACTTGTAAAATTATTTAAAAGTGTGCTCTCCATGACCCGCAATTATTTCCCCCAAACCCCTTAATATAGTGCGAGGGAGACAGTCCCCTAATAATAATAGAGACCATATTCGATATATACGTTTTAACTTCACCAGCTGTGAGGTACACGAATTAAATATTGCATTATTAATAGTGAGATAACATAGTTTTACATGACAGAAATTGGAAGTAATCAAATGAAAATATTTAAATAAGTCTTAAACTTGACTCATTTTTTTCACGCGGTTCATTTGAAACTCCATCAAAACGGAAGGTTTTTTGTGATCCTGAAGAATTTCCTGTGGAGACAATATGATAAATTTTCAAAAATAGTTGAGAAAGCACACAAACTACACACTGTTGATTTTTTGACGAGATGTGAGTGTAGATATTGTCTCGTTTTTAATATAAGGTCTCTCTGAAGTGCATACATGTACCATTTTCCGTATAAAAGGACTGGTATTTTTTGGTAAATATCTCGGAAAGTAATGTGGTAATGGTGGCTGAATTTTTTACGTCAATGGAAGGGTGATATATTTTTCTTTAAAATGAGACAAATTTATTTATTTCTAGGTTTTCTTGATATTTCGCTCAAACTACCTAAAGAAAAAAAAATT
This sequence comes from Ceriagrion tenellum, assembly GCA_963169105.1. Lineage (NCBI taxonomy): Eukaryota > Metazoa > Arthropoda > Insecta > Odonata > Coenagrionidae > Ceriagrion > Ceriagrion tenellum. The sequence continues at coordinate 159,968,341 of OY720636.1, forward strand.
GTTGACACGGAGGTGATTTTTTTGGTTTCTCCTTGCTCAAAGATTTCAATGATAGCTCCCGGTGATTTCATACTGCCTAGGATGAATTGAGTACTAGAGCACAAGTTAGACGAGACCCTGATAGAGATTTCTACCCCCGTTCTTTTGATTATTTTAGGAGTAAACTACCCGACACTTACGCCTGTGTGGATTTTGTGACTAGAGTCAAGTGGAAGAACAGCAGCTTTCACGAAGACTCTTCGGTAGAAGGTTATGTGAACACCAATGCCATTCGTTATGATATGGTTGAGTGCAATAGTCCTACATTCTCCTCGGTAGCAGCCCATAAAAAGTGGCTATTCCGTTCTAAAAGTTTCCTCGAGATCGATGCCTGACATTACATCCTGTAGAAATGTTTGAATGTGTTTTAGCTTCATCTCGTTGCATTGTTTTTTAATGGTTTTAATGATTATTTCCATGGTTATTTCTAAAAATAAATAAATAAATATAAAAGCAATTAGAGTAGGAGAAAGCATGGGAGCAAAGAAAACAATCAGAACTTGATTGAATTGTCAGACGTAGGTGCTTCTACTAGGTGCCTGCAATGTCCGAGGACAGTCCATTATATGTTTAACTCTTTGGAGAGAGTAGTGTTCGGTGCTAAGTAGCTCAGCTTTGAGATGGGTTGTTATGAATTTAGAAGCTCCCCCATGCAATGAGCTAGCTACTCATATTATTCATTTTCTCGTGAAGAATATAGTTACTGGTAGCTGATGTGGGAATCTAAGCAGAAATCACAAATTCGCTTAATTTTCGTCACCCACGTCATTGGAAAATCCCGAAAGAAAACGAACGAGACGATTAATGTTTTGGTTGAGATATGTGCCCAACTTTTGTGATTTTAGGAACTAAATCTCAACTTTTGGACAAATATTGTTCATGATGAGTACAAATAATTAAAATTTTCCTAACGGTGAAGCCTATCGCTTGAAATGGCTTAATATATTCTGATTTACTTAAATCTTGACCCTTTAATACTTTATTTTTCTTATCTGTAAGAATCCATTACATTTGGAAACCACTGACTCTTTCTTGCCTGAACTCCACTCTTAGGGTCAAAATTCAGGATTAGTTCTACTGATGACCGTGACATTGCCTCTTCTGACTCAAATTGAGAGCACCATTTCTATCAGAGTCTCTGAATTCTTTCCCCACCCATTGGTTCCCTAACTGGGACCCTAGTCTTGGTAGTTATTTATTCAAAAGTGTCTAACGGACTCGCTCAAGTCCTGTAATTTATGACTTCGTAACTTGTCTAATTTTAATGAAAATTTCGCACAGTTTAGTGGTATTTTTCCTACGAATTTCCGCGATTAAGTTTCATCTTCATTCTTAACCTAATGCTGTACTATGATTTATATTTCAAATCACCTCCTTACTGTGAATTTATGCATGACCTCAAAGGAACATTTTTAGACTCTTTAACTATTCGTCAGTTATAATTATCAAAAATACTCATATTTAATGCTTTCAATATTTCAGTGAAGTGATGTATATTTTAATTTCCAAAAAATAGTTAGGCTAGCGCGGTAAAAGAGATTAAAGATAGATATTGAAGGCAACGGCGGCTATAGAGTGGACGTGAGAGGCAGCAGATATAAAATTAAAAGGTATTTATGACCACGCGGTACATTAGAATGAATGAGGAGTTCAGAATTCTGCATCGATAAGCTGAAGTTTTCATTTCTTAGTGGAACTCTCTCGGTGCTTGTTGGACTGCCAATTCAAATGCGTAATTAGGTTGGAGAGCAACGGAGAGTGTCCCTTGATTCGCAGCTCTCAATCTCCCTCCCTTGCGATCCACGACGTCGCCCTCTGGCGGACAGTAATTGAATCGAGCGGTTAATGGGCGCTCCCCTCGGGCCCATTTACAGTTAGAAAGACACAGTCGCATTCAGCGGGTGGGTTTCATTCGAAGGTGAACGTTTGATGAAGGAATGAGAAGAACTCTAATTTGTCTACAAATTATTAAATTCCATTGCCAATTAGACTGGTGATCAGCCTTTCTTCGTAAAAGGATTCTGTTACTAGATCGTCCTCGTAGATATATGCAACCTTGAGATCTTTATGTCTCTTGCGACTCTCGTCTTTTTTATTTACATAGTGTATGGTTTGTCATCTCTCCAGGTAATTTCTCACATTAGTTCTAAGCTGACGCATAGCAAGGGAGGTGTTTGGGGGTTAAAACCCCCCCGAAATTTTTTGATGCCGAAAATTTTCGGAGAAAAAAGAGAGAAAAAAAGGAAAAAATAAGAGAGGAAGGAAAACAGAGGAAAGTAGAGGAGGAGAAAATAAAAGAAGTGAGAGAGAGAGAGGAGTGTATTGTAACAAAAACGTTAAATACTATTTTCTTTATCCTGACCGTAATAATTTCATCTTTTTTTTCAAAGTTCGCACGAGCTAACTACTACTACCGAGTCATGCATGTATGGAATTGTAACATATTCTTCGCTATATAGCGAGTCTTCCTGTTTTTTGCCCCATTGTACGTCAAAAACGTGCGCGTACCATGGCTGGTAGTGAATGGTAGCTTTTTGCCGTGGACTGAGCTCTAGCAAAACTGGCATTTTCTTCACCCACAATCAAACCTAAGAGGTCTCGTCCTCGACCGCTACCCACAAAGCTTCGTGGTTACTTTTTTCAACACACTTGAGTAGTCGTAGGCTACAATGTTTGGATGCAGTGATTGGATCTCAAGTTGACGGAAAAAGGGCGCGGAAAATGGAAAAGCATCCTGTCGATCACAAGTCGAATGGCCGATTAAGGGGCGGACCCGCCGCCTGATATGTGGAAAATGCTTCAACTGCAGCCCTCCTTCTGTCTGACAAAAGGGATACTTCATCTCCATGGAAGTACAAGGGCACAAAAATAAACTCCGGATGATTATAATATCATACGAAGATTAGGGTCAAATATACACACCGCAGGAAACTGATCACATCTAAGGGCTTAGAGAGTAATATCAAGAAAGCGAGGTCAAAATCAGTCAAGTAGCATCGAAGGAGGTTTCATAATGCCGGCTTTAACGTCGTATAAGGAATAAGGAATGGAAATGCATTCTCTCGCTTTGTTTATTTCCCGCGTCATTTACTTTGTTTCTTTTTTTTTTGATATGTTATGACGCCACGTTTTTCTCTGAAAAATCAAAATTCCTCGGCTCCTCACTGCCGGCCTGTGACTGACTTTTCCTCTTCCGCGACGTCTTCCGTCGTGGGAACCCAACTTCACCCAGTCACATCAGAAGAGAGAATTCACTTCCCTGGTCACATCGTATCCATAGTTCCATGTACCATTGTTATTTCATTTGGCCGGTGAATAAGTTGCCAACCCGTACCTGGATATCATAGCTGATAAACGCAGGAAAATTGTACTAACAGTGAAACAGAAAATTAAATGAAATGACAGACTCGAGAAACGGGAACCGGGGCTAAAACTATCCAGAGATTATGGCATTGACTTTTAAACGGTACGCAACATTAAAAAATGTAAAACCAAATTCATGGCGTATGCTAGGAATTGTGACCGTCCTGCAGGACTTTCAAAGTACTAATCCATCAAAAAACCTTAATAGGAAGAGGTAAACTCTGCCTTGCTTCATTGGTTTACCCAGAGACGAGCTAAAGGCACACCTCTTTCTGGGGCTGTTGTAACAAAGACAGCAAAGTTTTTTCAAAAGGAATTGGGATTGTAATGTGAGCTTAATGCTTCATCTGGGTGTTTTACAAGTTTCAAAGAGAGGCATGGCATTCATGAATTTAATATTCAAGGGGAGCGACTTTGTGCCAACACTGCTGCTGCTAATGTATTTCGGGAGGAATTTCAATAATGTATGATAGATGAACATTATGAATCTCATCAGATTCACAATACCGACGAGGCTGGTTGTATTGAAAATACTTGCCGTCAATAACCAATGCATTTGTGCGAGAAACCAACGCTCCCTTACACAAATCCACGAAAGAACGATCAACGGTGTAGTGCTGTGGCGATGCTCTCTGGTGCCCCCTATGTGCGGCCAACACTGAATGTTGGAAGGGAAATCATGAACGAGGTAGCCAACTTGTCAATTCAAAACTCTGCCAGAGGAAAGATGCTAAGGAAATGTTTAAACGTCACCAGAACTATTAACTCCACAGTGACGCAAATGTATCTACGGCTCATTTAAAGACTGTTGCAACAAGATTCAACCTCTGCCCACTTCGATTCCGCCCTCAAGCAAGAGATAAAGGGAATACTGTCCTTGCTCTGAACTTATGATACCAGTGTATTATGATTGTAACATGTTTTGCAATGGCTAAGAGATACTTTGCCGCGATTTTACTCCTTTCAGATCGAAGAGAATAGAAGAAGAGTCTAATCCATAATAGAGTTTGCAATCGGGAGGGTTTGCCGTTATGGGAACATAGGGAGGAACAAGAGAAAGTTACAAAGGATGGCAAATTTCGGGCTTTACTCAGACTCAAAGTTAACAGTAATGACACGGATATTGCTTTACATTTGGAATAAGCTACAGGCAATGCTAAATACAAATCTCCTGAATTCTTAAATGAAGTCATTTACTCTTGTCAATATGTTATAGTTAAACAAATTAGTGAAAGAGATTAACCAAGCAAAAGGGTTTTCAGTTTGAGCAATCGAAACCGCAGATGTCTCTTAAACAGAACAGCTTGTGGTATTCATACGTTACTTGAAAGACTATGAGGTGAAGCAGGTCTTCCTAATTTTTGTTCCTGTTACAGATTTAAGAGAGATAGCACGAGGGGATGCCATCATCAGTAATCCAATCAGCATGGGCATAGACATAAAATGCATATTTGGGCAGGACTACGACGATGCTCGTTCAATGAGTACTCGCTTTCAGGGTGTACAATCGTACATCCGAGCTAAGAACCTTCTTGCAATTTATGTTCACTGCAGTTCTCACAGCTTCAATCTTACATTTTCTGATGCATGTGGTTTACCAGTCATTACGAATTGCATATCTGTTGCGGCATCTGTGTAGGACTTCTTCAGGTATCCAAAGAGATACAATGAGTTACGGAAGGCAGAAGAAGGGTTGAAGCCTCATACCACAGCCACTTGCTTGAAGAAACTTTGTGCCTTTCGTTGGATTGAGTGGCACGGTTTTACTACTCACCTTCATTAATCTTCTCAGCCCTGTTCTACAAGGTCTGAATCAGATCATATCAAACTGGACTGACAAGGATTCCATCTCAGCTGCAAGTAGGTACGTTGCAAAGGTCCATTTAAGACGGAGGGTTTCCCATTACTGTGCATCTTGTTGCCGAGTTTTTTTTGCTATAAGCCTCCCCTTGAGTCACCAAATTCAGACCAAAAACATGGATCTTGCTCAGGCAATGTCTCTTGCTGACACTGCCCAAGGTGCCTTGCAGAAAATGCGAAACGATTCTACTGAGCATTTTCACAAGGTTTTCACCAGAGTTCAGCTAGTAGCTACAGGTACTTGTCTCTATTTTCCCTTGCTTTTATAGATGACTCCCACCGTTATGTGCTTTCGATATACATACATACTTTGCTTTACATAGTAACGTCCTAAGGTCCGTATTCACCGTTGATGGCTCCTTACTGTACTATCAGGGATAAAGGAATGAACCTGACCAACACTTGTCATCTGGAACGCCATGTTCGTTTCTTTTATCCTAGATAGCACGAGACGTCCATTGTCATGCCATTGATTTTACAGGACTTGAACTGGAAATTAAAGTCCCTCGCCGATGTGCACGTTAACTATACAGGGTTGATACTCCTGCCTCAAGCCCTGAGGAATATTTCATGCAGGCAGTATTTATTCCTTTCTTGTGCTTCTTCCTTGTTTAGATTGGTGAAAGACTGCTGGCACATCGCTATCTCCTGACGTGCTTCAGTTGTCTTTTACCTAAGAAGAAGGCCGGCAGCCAGGGCTTTAACTTTGATGCCTCGAAGCAGGTCAAAATCCTGCTTGCAGCGTTTTAAAATTACCTTTACTGTGGAAAAAACGAGTTTCTTAGTGAAATGACACTATTATCGGCATTTATCGAAATTGGGAGACCACTAAGAAATGCTTTAGTCGCTCTCAGGTACTCTTCTTTTTTTCTGAGAGCGTATCGTTACATGTTTCTTACGCAATAGCAATTTCATCAGAGTGTTTGTTCATTGGCTTTGGTCATTGTTATTTTATGTCTCTTCGTTGGCCGACACTATGTTAATTTTGTGTTCTTTCTGGTTTTTGGTCCTTTGGTTCTGTAGGTTTGTATGAAAGATATCTTGCGAGCGGTGCGACAGATGCTGAAGATTTGTGTATCCTGCCAATAACAATTGCAACAGCAGAACGGTCTTTTTCAACTCTCAGATATATGAAGAATTATTTAAGAACTTGCTGTTCGTAGAACAGACTTATTGATCTTACTCTCCTGTACATTCACTCGGACATTCCCTGTACACCTGACATGGTCCTCGATGTGTTTTCCACAAAAACAAGGCACCTAGGTCTTAAATTTTGAATATTCCCCTTGTGTTCCGTGACTCGGCTATGCCTGTCTGTAAATGAATGATTACTATTTGTAACCATATCATTCACATTTTTTCATTTATCGCCGTTTTTCTTATATAAAAGAGCAATGCATTGAAACAGAATATAATAAAAAGCTTGCATTTATTTATGACTAACCGCACCTTTAAGTATCTCGGTATTTGCCACCTCTTCCTTTTCTATCTTGTTTCTATTCGTTGGAAAGTTCTTACCATTCATCTTCTCAGTGTTAACAGACGAATTCAACTAGTCCCTGGTTGGTAGGCAACCATCAGCATATTCACTAATCGGAAAACAAAGCCTGGCTATGCGCCTGGTTCTATGACCAAAGTCGATCTCTTCCTTCTTTACAGAAAAATTAACCAACTAAATAAATCAGAGGAATTTTCCCGAAAGCAGATAGTGAGGTGCATGATATTCATTCATCTTGAAGTGACCGGAAAAGTTGTGTGAACATGAGGCAGCAGATTTTCAATGCGGTGTAATTTTGTGATATAAAAAATCAACATTATGCGAGTGAAACTTGGCTAGCCCCCTAGTCCGGTAATATTGCTGGTTCATTTAACATTGACATTCACTTTACAAGCTATGAAAGAGATTAATTTCATAAAGCGACTGAACTGTGATCATGGCTATATTCAAACGTGCGCTGAATGAAAGAATCAATCCAATATTGCATCTTAATTTTTCCCTACTCTAATGTCAGACCGGCATGGAAATGAGATTATCGGTCATACCAGAGCTCTTGGTGTGGGCAGCCAAAACACCTGAAGCCGTATTGTCTTAATCGTTATACTCTGGAATGTTATGCAATTTAACGTCGTAGATGTCTTTATTATTGGATTGTAGTGCGGTATTACAAAGGCCTATCCGGATCCCCGGAGAAATTAAGGCCTTATAGACGAGCTTCATGATTTAAATGCTGATAAACAATTTAGAAAGGTACTGGTGTTTGGTGGACATGAAAATATTGACAGCGCAACTCATGCAAATATGAAAAAAAATCTTCCGATTTATGTTTAATTTACTATATTTTTTTGTAATGTCCAACAGAGAGTAGCTAGTGCACAGATATGATCTTCTTCCTCTGGAACAGGAACTCGGTCATCGAGAAACAAAGTATGTATATGCTTCTCTGCACCTCGGGATAAAATGTATATGACGGATTCGTGAACTCGTAGATTGCAGCGACAAAAACGATTTTTCAAAGGAACAATGCGCATTAGAAATTCTTTTGCGGAGCATTTAGAGATGGCGGAAATAGCTGCCGGACGGCTGGTGTAAAATGAGCCATACCAGTCATCGTGCGCCATCCATCTACGGTTATATGCGCTGATGATTGGAAAGTGGGCGCCATTAAATACCCTGAATGAAATTGACGAGGGGAAGATATGAGGGTCGAAGCATAGGAGGAGCGATGGATGCCAGGGACGGAGAGTTCTGAGGGGTCATCAAAGGGTGTTTAACGGGTGCGTTTGATTGCTGCATTTCCGGTTTACTGCTCTTTCGCGTATGAATGGGCAGCTCCTTCCTTGGCTGTTAAAAGTCCCATTTCTTTTTCCGTTCCACCTTTTTCGGGAAATGGATTTCGGTAGTTAAAAAAAAAAGTTTATGACTCTTTAGAGTGCAGCACTCTTTTATCTTTGTCCGTGACATCTGTAGCGAGCAGAGAGATTCTCACGAGGCGAGGTCGAAGCTTAATGGGGTGCGACGCGAAGAATTATCGGCCCGAGACGGCCCAGATTCCCCGAGTCATCGCGTACTGCAGATTGAATCAAGTGATTACGAGCGAGACGGCGCCGCGTTCAAGTTTTTGTCCATTTCATTTTGCATCACTTAAATTCATAAAATTTTGACGAAATGTTCCAGATTGTTAATTTTTATTACTAATACGTTAATGTGTGCAAAATTTTGTTTGACGATACGGTTTTGCGGTTGTGGAAAATACGTTGTACATCCATGGATTTAGAGGAGGCATAGAATATTCAGGTTAATAAAAATGAGCTTCAGAAGGCTTTGGGTGACTATAGTATAACTGAGCAGTGATTAAATATTATGAAGGCAAGTTTTGATAACAGAGAGGCTTAAGTGAATGTGAACTGCAGAAATAAAAGAGGAATATTCAACAAAGATTACATATATTTCGACCCGAGTTTCAATGTTTACATATCATTGGATTGGGCCATGAGTAATTGGCTTAAAATGAAAGAGGGCGTGACACAAGTATGCGTAACGCCACCGTGGCTGTTACATTATTTAATGGGTAAACATGCGGTAGATGCATGCCGTGTAAGTCTAATGTTTTGGGGTGTAAATGTGTAAGTAACAGTGTACGCTGAAGATAACTTGTTATTGTTTATGAGCGCGGACGGATTTCAGGGGCTCCTGGTCACTAATGTGCAGGGCCGGAAAATGGATTCTTTTCTAAGGATTAATGAGTTAAAGGGCAAAGCAGCGATTTTTTACGAGAAGAATGATTGTATGATGAGGATGAACATTGAATTTCCTAACTGACTGGTGGATTATTTTGTATACGTTGGTCGGCTATTTCCGAAAAAAAGGCTTTCGAATGCTTGAAGAAAAGTGTTGAGTAGTGTGAAGATCAAGTCAACCAATGCACACTTCCCTATGGAAGAAAGAATCGCGGTACGCGAAGTGTATTCCTTCTCAAATCACCTCACGTGATGCAGCAATAGTTGAGTGTGCCCCATGATGATTGGAATGAATGCAGTGAGTCTGGGAGAAGTGCTTGCGGTTAAAGGAAGGAGGGATAAACGGTGTTAGGACTGATTGTGTTTCGGAAGAATGTGGTCCACCCTATGGACGTGTGTGGGATGAGTATACTTGGCCGGTTTGGGCGTCTTGAGGGAACTGATGAGAGTCGACTGACGACATACATTTACAGCAGGTGTGTGAACGGCGCGAGGGGGAGTTGATTGATTTGATTGGAAGGAATTGATCAGGAAAGTCAATGGACGAATGTGATGCAAAAGACTTTTAAGGAGGTCGGATCTAAAAATGAAAGATATGTAATTTTTTTCATATGCGGAGTACTGATAGAAAAAAATGTCCTCCATCTATATCAGTGAAAAGATACCCCTCATACCGTACTACTTTTTCCATAAATTGCAGTTGAAATTACATGCGCTTAATGGGGAGAATGGGAGTCACCTTGGAAAAAAGTTCTGTTTTCATATCGCAAACATTGTCACTTTTTCAAAAAACTGATATTAGGTTTTTCCGAGAAATAAATGGTAATCTTACAAAGGCACTGATCCGGGTTACTTTTTAAGATATTAGCGTAATTTTTCAGTTATTGCAGACGAAATGCGTTAGTGTGTTTAAAATTATAGCGTATTACTTTTTCCTTTCGATAGCTTAGGCATTTTTTAAGAGAGAGGAGTATTCCTTTGACAGCGTACAAGCATATCAAAATAAGCACAGTTTCTCTGCACTTATGACTGACACGGTCGCGTGCCAACTTCCTTAAGAGCCATACAAGCAAGAGCGCCTATGTAAAGCAAAGGGTAGCCCAAGAGAGCGGGGAGTTATCATGAATTATTTTATTTTGATATCAGTCTAAATATCTAGTAGTTATGCATTTTTGGGCGAGCAGAGAGGGAGAGAGAGAAAGATAGAGTTTGGCAATATGCTGTATTAGTATCAGTTCAGATATTTGTTAAAAATCTTGACGCTTTTGTATGATAAACCTATGGATATATTTTTAAAAATAGAACAACGGTATGGGGAACCAGTTTTCATTAAATCTTCGTCTCCACTCAACATCGATTTTCACGCGCCTTTTATTGCAGCAGGAAGTGGTCTCCATCATCCTTTGGGCTTAACTTTGGACTTCTTATCACCTCTACTCATAAATTCACTAGTGACTTGCAACAGTCAATTTATTCATTACTATTATTCTCGAGAAAAATTAATATTTCATATTTGAAGCGTTCTAATGGTGCTAAGCTTGCTAAAGTTACACCATGGCATTTAGGTTGCTTAAACTTGTGAATGTTTGTTGTCAAGTCCACTTCCAATCGATTGTCACAGCACCATGGCCGTTCTAAAATTTGCAAATTTGAATTAGATCGCGTGCAGCAAAGAGGAGCTAGGTTTGTAAAACGATGCCACAACAAGTTTAGTAGTGTGTCTGGATTGCTAGAAGAATTGGTATGGGAATCGCTATCACATCGAAGATAAAGTTATAGGCTTAGTCTCTTAACTAAATTTCAGGAAAATTATATCTCTGACGACGTAAAAAACATACCATTAACCCCCTTCGTACCACGGGAGATTAGATAGTGCCAATAAAATTAGAGAGATAGATTGTAGAGCCGATAGGTATAAAATGTCATTCTTTCCACGTACCATTCTGGACCTTAACAGCTGTGATCATCGTCATGAAAAGTGCAAATAGTGACATTAGCTAGATTATAGATCTCTTTCTTTATATATTTTACGTTCTTATTTATGCATGTTGTAAATATTGATGTTCTTATTTATGCATGATATTTTCAATCTATAATAGTTGTCTTTGTATCCCTTGCATGTTGGAAGGATTGACGATAGAATGTTTCTTGCTTAGTAGATTTTAATTGGCGATTTGCACGTGTGGTACCCTGGTTTCAATGTAGTTTCGGTGTTCTGCCGTATAATTCATGCATGCCTGGTGTGGAAGCACCCCCTGCCACACACCCTTTGGGTGGCTTGCTGGGTATAACGTAGATGTAGATGTAAATGTAAAAAAATTATCTGAAGTCCTTCCAATCAAGGCTGAAGGACTGGCATGCTTGGTAGCTGTGGATCGTGTGTGGAGATATTTTCCATCATTTTAAGTCCTTAAAGTGAGGCACTCTGTGGACATGAGAGGTCAGAGCAGCATAATGAGTGAAGAGAGAGAGAGAGAGACAAATTGTGAGTCGGATGCCTTGTTGATGCCTTTTCATTCCTTCTCGTTGCGGTTTCGGACGAATGTCATTCCCCGACTCGCACTCCATTCATTTTTCGACTTCCTCCGACATTCGGTTGCGGCGGCAGACCGCTGTCAGAGAATGCGCCCTCCAATTCATCATGATCCTATGCGTCTGGAGAGGAAACTTGAAGCTCCTGTGTTTATTTTTTGTCGCGCATGAACACATTTACTGGATATCAGGAGAATATTCATCGTCTTTTCGTATTAAAGCGTTAGGAAATGAGTTGAAACCACCAAGGGGTTACGTATTTTTTTACCTCTCTGATGTCTCTCATTGGCGCGATGTATTGATGACGAGTGACTGATAAGAGAGCCTTTTTGTAAATATATGTAATTATAAATTCATTGATATAGTCCGATTTTGATGAATTAGAGCTTCACTATTACACCCAATCCGTAGTCAAAACTATGTTTGTTTGCAAGTATTGTAATCAAGTGGAGTGAAAAGTGGCTTAATAGGGTGAAGTGTCGCCAATGCGTAGCAGAATCTCCAACTACTTAAGGAGAAAGATAAAATTAATCCCTCATTAGCAACCCATTACCATGTTTTTGTTAGCCAATTACACAGCAACTTCTAGGCTGCCGTTTATGTGAAAGCTATATATTAGCACGGGCATTATGGGAATTATGTCTGTTGGCCAAGAGGTCAAGGGAGTTAAGAGAGAATTGGAATTTGTTTCTCCAGGATGGTTAAAGTTAAAACGATTGCGATTAGAAGTTAAAGTGATGGTTTAGGCGAGCTTTAACTCATTGGCCTGAAGGTAGTGATTCGTAATGAGCGACTACATTGCATGCATTAATTTTGCCAAAACCTTTAAGAATCCTCTGCTGAAATCGATAGCGATGCCGTTTTTCCATCCATCATTCCCTTGTTTTTTCTTTTCCTCGAGATCTTGAATGCCCCCTTATTGACAACGGAACACACAAGCAACAATATTGCCCAGGGGTGATGGAGCATTCGTGTTATGGCACGTGGAGGTTTTGCCCTCAGTGCCTGCATGGTTTAATAATTTCCTCAGTAGAGATAGTATTGTGACTGTTGAATATCTGGGAGAAAGTTTTTGTCCCCGAGGTAAAGTAACGGATTTGTCAAATGCCTTGTGAAATCCTCTTTTCCAGTTCTATTATGATCACCGGCCTTTCGTGAGCAAGTGATCTATCTGCTGGTACTTTGAGGATGTCTGACATGCATTTTCATATTATCTCTTTGTAAGGAATTAGATTTTCGCCGCCATTCATTCAGGAAAAATATCTGCGGTTGAAAGTCTTCTTGCATCGTCTCTACAATAATGTGATGTGTCAGTGTAATCGAGTGTCCAGCGAGAGGCCATGCGGACCAACAGCCGAGGGCAGCGTCGGTGACACGTGAGGTTTGCATCGAGGCACGGAGCTAGAAATCATAGATTTTTCTGCCAGAGTTCTTTGTTTTACATGGGATTTTTCAGGCTTTAACTTGCGGGGGAGTTTCACTGAGCCCTAATTGTTTTTGCACTGTTTTAGAAAAAAAATACGTTTCGTTAGATGTGTGCTATGATGGCGAATCTATCCCTCATCAAGCATATTCCCTGGAAAACAGAATATTTAATCGTCTCTCACCTGCGAATTCCCTAAAAGGCTTTACTGCTCACCATATTCCACTTTAACCTTTACAGAGGAACATAATGAAAAGTAAAGAAAACTTTGTAATTCCACATAAATATTTAATGTGCGACCTAGGTTTCGACGTGGCACGTCATCATCTGGTCATGTGATGTGACACGTCATCATCTCTCATCAGTTCTCTTATCACCAGATGATGTCGTGCCACGTCGAAACCTTGGTCGTACATTAAATATTTATGTGGAATTACAAAGTTTTCTTTACTTTTCATTATGTTAAGTCGATTCCATGAAGTCACGCCCGAGACAACGAATTTTACAGAGGAACGTTACATGTGAATTTTACGTGCTCCAAACCACATTCCACAAACACAAAAAAATTTCCACACCATTAACCCAAGTTAAAACAATGCTCTGATTGTAGAAAAAATATAAAAATACAATTCTTGCATTATATATATATTAAAATGCTATGGTTATTTTCTAATTATGAACTTAGGTGAGGTGTGATCCAAGGCTCTTTTCTTGACTTGCTTAAAAAATGATGAAAATCTGCATTCAATGACCCTAGATTATCTTTCCAACATCCTTATACACTAAGGGGACGGACGAATTATTATTGCACCCTGCAAGTAGCACGGAAGTAGGGCTCGTATTTCCCATGGAAAATCCCTACCACTGTCGGAAACGGGCCCTGGAGATGGAATACCAGTACATTCCCAGTCTCAAACACCGACCCTCTCCCCCATATCAATGTCGTCGCACCATTTCCAATGATAGAATATGACGTACGGACAGACACCATTTCCGCGGATCTTTGGAAAGAGACTCTGAGAGGGGGAGAACATATGTACTAGTTTCACGGGCGGCCGTGTGTTGTGTGCCACTTGGGGGTCGCATCTCCCTCCTTTCTCCCTTCCTCCCTTTTGACGCCTCGCTCAGAGCGGACGTGACGTGTCGAGAGATAGGGGGAGAGCCGGAGAAGAAGAAGACGTTGGTAGGGTGAAGGCACAAAATAAAGACCTACGGAATCAGAAGGGTCACTTCGCTGATTTAGAGTGGCAATTTTTTTCTGCGGATGCGCGAAATCCGCCATGTTGCTGGAGAGTAAAACGAAGCACGCTTGATACTGGAGTGTGCTTTGGAGTGCAAGTTTCAACGTGGTATTGTCGTGGATTTGTTCTCACTGAGTTTAAACAAAGTGAAGAGGAGTTGTTGCAGGATTCTCTGCTTTCCCGCGTTGTCCATATTATGTGACATCGCGTCGGTTAAAGCATCGTGTTGGACATGCCTCATAGCGCAGCGAATTGGTGTTCTGCATTTAACTGCTGAAATTCCTCCAAGAAAAGCGAAGGAATCAGTTTCATTCGTTTTCCTAAGGAGGTGAGTGGGTAAGTCAGGCTAGCAGTAATGACCTGGATGATATTTCCCTTGGAATAAAAGTGCCTAATTGATAATAATACGAATGGTGTTTCATTTTTAGGGCAAGGAAATGGTTTATTGCAACTCGCAGGCGAGACTATTCTACTAATGTTATAAATGTGAAAGTTTGTATGTTTGATGTTTGTTACTCAATCACGCAAAAAATACTAGACCGATTGAGCTGAAATTTGGCATGTAGATAGAAAATATATCTAAGGCTATCTATCCCAAAGGGCTATCTAAGGCTATCTATCCCACAGGCCCCTATGGTGGTCGTAATCGTTGGTTTCGCAGCAGTGGTTTTTTTTTCTTTTTAAAAGTATGTACTTTCACTCAAGATAGAGGTCTGGAATTCTTTTATTGGGTGGCTGAATAAATGGAAATTCCAATTCTTCCAATCAGTTTTCTATTACGTTTCGTATTCGTGTTAAAGTCATGTTTTTAGCTAGAAAATCTCACATTTTCTTTGAGATCAACAATATTATATTTCCTTGGCAACCAAAGATTTGATTTTCAAAAGATATTCACGTTTCTATAATTAACATTTTTTCCTGCTAGACCACGATATCACGTTGAAAGTAAATTTGTATCCGAAGGACCCAGAGTCCCAAGGGTCCCATGATGGGTTGCTTAATGATGGTAATCGATTAATTCAATGCATATTTACAATAAGTATACATTCAACATTCCTGAGGGAAAACCGTAAATATAATATTTAAGTTTATTTTCTAATGAGCTGATACCGATGTTTAAATGATGGCAAGTGTTTATAAGCATTAAACGAAAAAATACATAAAAAATCCAACACAAAAATACCAAAAAAGGATACCTATATATAAAAAAAATGGGAAGCTAAGTCGGTCACCTTCCCGCGGTGTTTCTCGGGTTACACTAAGAACCGCACAAATCTCATCCTAACACAACCACGGAAGGGTACCCAGCTATAAATCTGGTTCAAATATTGACCCGTCTGTTTCGATACTTCAATCTGTTTTAATATGGCGGAAACTATAATAACGTCACTACACTGATCTTATCCGAAATAAGAACGGGGTATTCTGCTCAATGAACGCCATCCATGCATGGAAGTCAACAATTGCCCTAAGAATCAACATACATTTTTGATTTAAAAAACGAAACCAATGATTATGGCTACCTTTTACGCCTAAGACCCAGTCCAGGTAACGGAGTGTTAAAAGGTCGAATAAACATGGCTGCTGCAGCAAATGAACCGTTTGACATTTTCAACCGCTGGATTGTACCCCTACTCTCCAATTCTGTTTGAAGATACTCAACGCCCATATTAAAAATATATATCGCAACTGAAATAAGTCATTGAATTCAAATATACGTATGTAATCAAGGGAAGCGATTAAGTTCATGCACTCAGAAGACGACTCAAAGAAGACCGCTCAGTATTCTTCGGGTTTTGTGGCTTTCATATATAATAAATTCCGTGTTTTTCTCACCCGTTGAGTTTCAACGAGTACCTTTCGCTAGTATAGTCATATAATATTTATGGGGTAATAACAATTGTTACCACACGTAGAAATAACAGAATACCGTAGTCCCTAGTCTATGGCCAGTAGCTTAAAGTTGTCTGCTTTACTCTCCAGGAATATGGCGTCCATAGTATCACTTTTGCTCACCAGATGGAATCTTGGTCACGGCAATATACATGTTATTTTCGGCAAGTGACCCTTCTGATTCCGTTGGTCTCTATTCCGTGGTGAAGGTATATACGTAGCGGGGGTTGTTCTTCACTCTGGTCTCCTCCCACTGCCGCTCTCTCCTTTTCCCTCTCGCGAACGAACGAGATTAAGGGGCGGCAACATTTTGAGTGTTGCGTGACCTGTCCTCTCCTCCCCCCCCCACCATCTCCACGTGAACAGTAAGGAGCCATCAACGGTGAATACGGACCTTAGGAATTCAAAGATCCGTATTTACCGCGTTACTATGTAAAGCGAAGTATGTATGTTTAGCGAAAGCACATAACGGTGGGAGTCATCTATAAAAGCAAGGAAAAACTAGAGACAAGTACCTGTAGCTACTAGCTGAACTCCGGTAAAAACCTTATGAAAATGCTCAGTAGAATCGTCTCGCATTTTCTGCAAGGCACCTTGGGCAGTGTCAGCAAGAGACATTGCCTGAGCAAGATCCATGTTTTTGGTCCGTATTTGGTGACTCAAGGGGAGGCTTATAGCAAAAAAAACTCGGCAACAAGATGCACAGTAATGGGAAACCCAATTCAGCATAACTAGGCAGCTTGGGTGCAAGACGAAGGGGAATAAATGTTTAAATGAAACTCCACTCTCGCTAAAAATCATATTTTTATTCTGCTAATTTTTAGCCAACTATAAAACAACTCAATAATCGGTATTGAAGAATACGTCAAAAATCGGTCTTTTTACATCGGATGAATGACACCCAACACCAGCCAAACACACCCGTAAATGCGTGAATTTCAATGGGGAAAAATCATTCGCCTGGACTGGGAAGATGATGAATGATTTTTCCACAGTGAATTTCACGCAATTGTGTGATCACTAGCGGGTGACTCCGTTGAAGTAAATGTGCGGCTAGTTCCGTGGTTCTTTGAAAATGTCCAAAGTAAACACCCTTGTGTTTAAAAGTTGGGCTTTACCCCGTGGACTGTGGCGCTTAGCGCTCGCATACGGGCACCTCCGGCGTCCTATGCTCGGTACCTGTGAGGACAACTTGCTCCTTAAAGCCTCCATGAGATTCACAGTGGAAGAGGACGCCTGGGTAGCTTAATTGGTTAGAGCACTCGGCGCGAGGGATCTGGGTTCGTTTCCCAGTCCAAGTGATTGATTTTTCCACTGTGAATTTCACACAATTGTGTGATCAATAGGGGGTGACTCCGTTGAGTAACAGTGCGGCTAGTTCCGTGGTTCTTTGAAAACATACACCCGTACCCTGAATGGTGAAATATCCACATAGGCGAGTCTCAAACTCTCGGTTCACACCTATTCCCATGTCACCTCCACCGCAGCCACAGCCGCTGTGATCTACAAGGCGATTAGTTGAGGGAGCGAATGAATGATCGCTTAATTTGTTTATCATCAGTTCGAAATCATTTTCAAGTTGTAAGAACTCTGAAATCAAAGAAATAACAGTGGGGCCCCCCTGAGGGAGATCGCTGGGCCTCCGTGCTTTGCGACGAGCCGCGCGAGCGTAAGTTACGGCACTTGGCGTACCCTTCTCTTCCCTTCCCCACCCTTTCCCATTCCTGCTACTCTCTATACGAGCGTTTTTTGTTTCATTCGCATCCCTGCCTCTTTTTTGTTGCACGGCCCCGAGAGTTCTGTGGAGGACGAACGGAGCTCCACTGAGGGCTCTGGTGTGAAAATGGGTGGAAAGATACGAGGATATAGGGATATGGGCGCCCGCCCTCTTTGCTGGCGAACCGGGATCGAATGGCCGAATGCGCCGAGCCGGGCGGTCGGATTTGTGGCTAAACCTGGCGACGTTGCGACCAATCTGGCGCCTGGAGAAAAAAAAAGAAATCGGTGCGGGGAATCCCAGCGAACGCCGTCGATCTGCCATCGTTTAGGCGCTTCTGGTCGCCGAATCTGATTTTGCCACTAATCTCAACTCATTGTCGCGGCGAATTCTCGAATTGCGGGTCTGAACTCTAAATCTTTTGATTATTCCTGCTCCGAGGAGAGAAATAACACTTCCATCGTAAACTAAAGGATTTGTGGAAAGGGAGGTTGATTTTTTTTGGAAATTACTCGCATTCCGCCAACATGAAGTTGAATTGTTAGCCACATCTTTGAACTCCCGAATGACAGCATAACTACGCACGGATTACTTTGAGAAGTCGGCGGTAAAACTAAACTGATGATTTAAGGATTCTTTCAGCAGTCGTACCTTTTCGTAAAATCACATTCACAGTAGAAATGATTAGAAGAACGCTTCAGGTATTTTTCCTCATAAATTTTTATTTTGTAGCAACTATAGATATCCATTTCAAAATGAAACACAAGGGTAACTTTCCACACAGATTTTAATAACAACCGATCATGGTTTCAGCACATAGTGTCATTTTTAAAGGCAAGGTAGTATCATTACATTGATAATATGGCACTGAATAGGTGCTGAAACCATGATCGGTTGTTATTAAAATCTGTGTGGAAAGTTACCAATGTGTTTCATTTTGAAATGAATATCAATATCAATTACTTCCACAATGTTTAGCCTGATTCGCTTTTATATATTGTTGCAACTAGTTTTAACGTATAGATTTCCTTTTCAGGAACTATCTATTACGCCTATGCATTGGAAATAGTTGTTCCAATAAAAATCTGTGAAAAAATACCCAGCGTTCTTTTCATCGTTGACTACGAATTTCCACGAAGTCACGCCTAAGCTTATCGAGTTTGTTATCATTTGTATTAATTGTCGATTCCTAAAATCTTTTATTCTAAGACTTATTTTTTCCCCATTTTCCTGTCTATACTGTGTGTTTACGTTTCCCCAAGGTACTGGCGCAGGTTTTTCATTTTTACCAGGGTTGAAATTCGCCATGAAAAAATCATTTGACTTGACCGGGATTCGTACCCAGATCTCCCAATTGCCGGTCAGGTGTAATTGCCAGTTACACCATTAGGCGGGCTTGGTGGTGTGACTGGCTAACACACCTGACCGGCAATTGGGAGATCCTGGTGCGAATCCCGGTCAAGTCAAATGATTTTTTTCATGGCGAATTTCAACCCTGGTGTATATGCACCCGTGCGAGTGACTTCGAACCACATCATTCGTTTTATGCAATGGTTGGAAATTATTCATTTTTAGTGTAGTCCACGAGTGACGAGTTTATGTGACGAATGCGTTCTAAAATCCACGGCTGAGCTATGTCAATATTCCTTCGAAATGAAACGTAGAGCGTTGGTTACTTACCGTTCGCGTGGAATTTCTGTCCCTCTGAGCAGACAGACACTTCTCGACGGCCATTGGCCAAAAAATTGGGCGAGGAAACAAGATGATGGGAAACGCCAAGTGGGGCAGAGGAGAGTGGCAGTGGGTGAGAGGTGAAGTGAAAAGAGGAAGAGAGAAAGAGAGAGAGAGATAGGTGGATGGGGGCATGTTTATTTTTTCCCGTTGCTCCGCGAGACCGTGCTTCGTGGTGGTCGAGGGGGGTGAAGGGAAGGAGGTGGGGGAGGGGGTGTAGAAGGGGAGAAATGAGGAATGGAGGCCGAGCAAAAAAATTTGGGCGTAGAGGCGGAAAGGAATGGTTTTGGAGAGGGGAGGGCCCCGGGACAAGGGGTAGGGAAAAAAATAGAGTGAGATAGGATGACGGGCCAGTGAGAGATTGGTTTACGTATCTTGACGATATGCTCATTTGGAGAGGTGAAAGTTGGACTTGGGATGTAAAAAAATAAAATTGCGTGAAGGAGCTCCATGGAATGGAAAGGACCCGGGAAATTGAAAAAAAATAAACATTCCTGGAATATGAGAGGACGCGAGAACAAAGAAGGCAGTCGGGAGGTTTTAACTAATGGATGAAGTATTTTGAACTCATGTTGCCTTGCTTGTCCCTCACTGTTCTATTCAAATGCGTCACAGTTCATGATGTAATATATCGAGGAGTGGGAGATGCTAGTCTTTAAAGTAATGGGCGCTAGGGCTAGTTTAAAATTGTGCAAAATAAAAAGAAGAATTGGGGTAGGAAGGAAAGGAGTGTTTAAATCTAATTTTAAGTATTACAAACATTAACTAAGAAAGGATATAATGTAGATAGATTTTGATACAGAATTGAAAACCTTTGACGCACAGCTGTGAAATTGAACGTTTTTTTTTTCAAAATCCGATCGGAATTTTGGAGAAAATTTGTCTGTGCCAAGAATTTAATGCATATATTGTTGGCCCGGTGGCGGTGGGGTAAAGTCCTCGCCTGCTAATCTGAGAGTCGCGGATTCGAGTCCCGCCGGGGTAGAACATTACCTGCCCATGACATGGGTGTGTATGTTCTTCTCTGGTTTATGTTAAAACACCCGATGTAAGATGCCTTTGTTGAGCTGTTTTCAGGGTTGTGAGTATAAATAAAAGAATATATCTATTATTTTTTTAAACGTATCGACTTTCATTGTGTTCCTAACGTTTCAGTCGAAGTAAATGTCCCGCATAAATCGTTATACGACTGAATAAGTGAGCAAGGCGACCTAACGTGGGTGGAATATTTCGAAGGGATTAATGCATTCCCGTGGTCGCAATATGTCTTCTCCCCAAGGGAGCGAGCGATCCACTCTTACGCCCAACGATTGGCGCGAACTAATTTCTCATAACGCGCCTGTCTAACGCGGTGGAAGGAAAATGAAATTCTCTCTAGTTTATGCTCTTCAATGCTATGCGCTGGGGAGGAACATTGTAAAATATATGTCAGGGTTTATAGCATGGCCTTGAGTTACCTCATCGATGACCGAGTATCTTAAGCTCGATTGCCATCTTTGACTTTGTAACGTTTGGTATTTTTCCCTTCGTCAAACATATGTCGTTTTATACTTTCTTGTTTCATTTCCTACGATATTTTATCAAACTATGTTATAATATGGTGGTTATTTTTCTTAATTATTTGTTATTTAAAAAATTCTTACCATTTTAATTAATTGTCGAATATTTATTTTTTGTAAGGGAGTTAAAGGGTTGTTGATTGGAAGTAGGGAGGGAGAAGATTGCTGACAATTTGAGAAAGAAGGTCGGAGGTGTTAAAGGCGATCGATCCTAAAGATGTTCTGTTAAAAAGATTGCATCATCGAAAAATAAAGCATTAATCGAGTAAACTAAGGACCAACGTAACAGCTTCATGTCATTTATATGTCACGGGCTTTGTGGGGCAGATGTTTCTTTATGTGACATAGCTCTTCGTCAATCATACATGTCAAGTTATATGCCTCAAAGGGATGAGATGGATATCTTTACCGTTGGCATTAATCGGTGAGATTAGAGCAGTTGTTATTGAGAGAGTAGAATGCATGAAAGCGTGAAGCCTTCAAAATATAACTCTTTAAAAAGTCTGTAACTCAAACTTCGTGAAATTTTCTACGATTTGAGTTATGGACTGAACGCAAAAGAGTAACAGAAATTTAGTTAACATCTGAGAATGGTGCAATAATGACTATGGCTTTATCTTCGACATATTGCTAGGTCATTGTCATCGGCAATTCGAGGAATTTAGGGTAGTAAAGGTAGATGAGAAGCATTATGGATGTGTTTCATGTCAACTGTTCAATAGTAACTTTGGATGAAAAATAAAACTACATGCGTAAAACTATATACATGTGAAAGAGAAGACTTCCGGTTATATTTTCCATCGCCCGTCTAGAAGCTATCCAAGTAGTTTTATACTAACACGAAATATCGTTTAAATGGAATAAAACACACATAAGGGTTTATATGTATACATATTATAAAGGAGAGATTTTTGTGTGGCTTTAGGAGAGGAATCTGATGACTGTACGAGAATTTTCTCAGTATCTCCGATTGTAATTAAAAGGAAAAAGTATTGAACTGAAAATAAGTGCGAAGTGTTTGCAACACGAGGTTGTAAGTGGAGATTATATTTTGACCACGCTCTTTTTGAGCGATTTCTCCCAGAAGTTGGGCCCGTCTCTGTGTGTGAGTGAGTGATTTGAGTGCTTGTGAGTGTGATTGTGGTAATGACCAGGCATCCTTAGTAGGGTCGCACTAGCCCTATGAAGGATCTCAGGTTATAACCCAGGCATCTTTATCAGGGTCCCATTAGCCCTCGAAAAGGATCCCAACCGGGTTGAGTGTGTGTGTGTCTGTGGTGGTCACTGGCGAGGAAGTAACATTCCCGTAAACCATCACAGAAGGGTTTTCTGGTAGAGAGAGTATTCTGTGGTTGGTCCCTGCTGTGGAATCCCCATTCTCGCAAACCGACACAGTAAGTGTTGTGTGGTTGCATGTTTGACGAGTGGTGCCATTTTTTCCGGCCATAGGAGACTCATTTAATTTTGCCTCCAATTTATCCTGTTATCAAAAAAATTGTCTCTTGAAATGATATCCAGTGGATTTATTAACAATTTCCCTCGCCCTATTACGGGGCCAGCCCATTGCAATTTTTATGCAGTCCAGAGTGTGAGACTTTAATGAAGAGGTAGAAAACTGGTCGAAATACTTGTGCAGTTGGGCAGTAAAGCCGTTCACAAGTGGAGAAATAATTTGAGCTTAAAGAAATGGCAAATGTACACACGACTTTGGTTTATATCTTGTTAGACTCTCGTTATGTTGGTATGTATCCGTCCCTAATTTTATGTTACATAGGGCACTACAAATTGGCAACTATGCTGCTGGTAGACATCTTCAAACAAAATAAAAAAATTCCATATTAAGCCTGGCTTCAAAGGATATTATTTGTCTCTCTTCCCGAACATCTGAGATACTCCGGTAGCAGCGTGTGTTTCCGTATGCATGGCTATAGCATGGCCTCCCAGCCATGACATCTCTTATCATGACATGCCATTGATATTCCGCATAGTAATGGAGGAAAGTGAACACACACACACAGAGGGGAGATTCTCGTTTTGTCTAGACGCCCGAGGCTACGTGGTGGATCTGGGCTCACAAGCGCTTTTGCCTGCGAGCCGCTCTCGCCGTATTAGTGCGCCCTCTCGGCCGAGGCGAAGGCACTAACCGTGGCGACGACGTGAACTCGATGTATAGGCATCGTCCGGGTCATAGATGGGCTGGAGGCCCTCATGTTGTGTGCGTGTATACTCGAGGGCGGTGACGTGGGGAAATCGGAAAAGTGTGTTGAGGGCGTAGATATGGGATTTGAGAAACGGGGATCATCCTCATAAACCTCAAAAGAGCTGGCCACCGCCGTTTTGTGTGCGTCTCAGCCCTTTCGTCCTCTTCCTCCACGTTCTCGTCTTCGCCTTCTTCCTCTTTTTCCCTCATGCAATGCAAAAGTGTTCCCATTGTGTGAAACATGAGGGAGGAAGCAAAAGTATAATGGGAGGAGGGGGAGAGTGCGTGCGAGGAGAAGGGGGAGGGGCTCTCTTTCGAGGAGGTGCGATCGGAAGGGGGAGGTCCTGGGGGGCGGGAGGAGCGAGGGGAAGAGGGGGGCGGAAGGCCCCAAAGGGGGGGCGGGAGAGCGAGAGAGGGGTGTGGTTCTGGGGGCCTCAGGAGATGAGCCCGGCGAGTCGAAGGGAAAAAAGGACGGAGAGACTTAAATCAAGATCTAAAAACGTATGGGAAATCAATATGTAGGCGTGTGGGTGGAAGAGTAGACGGAGGCTGTTGAGGGAAGGGGTGTGTGGTCGTAGCTGAGGAGAATGGGGTGAGGAGATTTTGGGGCAATGGGGGGGGGGATAGCAAATGATATGGGGTGGACACCCCCTCCCCCTTCCCTCTCTTCTTGGATGGTCGTCGTGTGGGGAGGGAAGGAGAGAGGCATGGGATAAGGGGAAGGCGGAGAAAAGGAAGGAACTCTCTTTTTCTTCTCCCCTTTGTGGTGTGCGAGAGCGCCCTTTGAAGAGTGAACACACACATCGCGCACCCTTTTGAAGCTTTTCATTCGCTGCACATTTCCACATTCATCGTTCTCGCGACACCCACATTATTCTTATACAGCGAGGATGTAACTTTGCATCGCTGATGTGCCTATGTATCATCTTCAGACAAGATATACAAGAAAATATACCGCCTAGAATACATCCATCCCGATATCAAAACGTATACCGCTCTGGAGAAGTGCAACAGGGGACGGCGATGAAAACATTGAAACACAAACAGCCGTGGCCTGCGTCATGACGCGACACGATAGTGGATGGAGGTTTTATTGCGACTAGATTAGTGAAATAGATACAGGGATGACCCAGGCCTTAAAATCGTGTTCTTGGAGGTTTTGCTCACGTGCTGTGTCTTTCATGGAGAGCATATTGACTTGTCGTAATACTCTGCGGTTCATTTCTGCCAGTTATATATCCCATGATCATGCTGCATGCTTATTGAATCTAGCATAGAAGCAGTTTTTCACTTTGCGATCTCAGGTTATGCTGGAGCGAGTTGATTGCAATCGAGGGCTTCTCTTTTGATGTAAAAGTAGTAACTCATCAAATTGTTACCTTATTTTACTGAAAATGTATAAAAAATGAAATGAATACACAACCTGAGAAGCAGAATATGCATTTCTTGGCATTTTCATCGCTCAAAATGAATGGAGGTTGAACTCTGAAATTTGTAGGGAAACAGATGGTTTGAAACATAGTATTAGGTGAATGAATTAGCCTCTGAAGCTGCTCTGTGTACATTCCGTGGTTTTTAAATATAATTTTGAGTGCAGCCGTCCTTCCGAATTTTATACTTGTCCTTATCTTTCTCCACGAATTTCTTTTGTTGGCCCCTCATTTATTTTTCCTCTCTACCATTGATTTATTTTGTTTAACATCGAAAGCCATCTCTAATCTTTAAAAAATACTCAAATTAGATAGTTTTTTCAATGCAGTCTGCACACTATGGTTCTTAATATTTTCATTTCTCACTATCTTCCCGAATTCCTATGTAAATGCTCATTGATTGCTTAACCAGTAGATTGGAGCGTTTCTTCAAGTGATACGTTGTTTGTGTATTTGGTTCGTAATGAGACAACACTTGCCCGACCGTGATGATGCCTGGCAATTACCAAAGCAATTAACCTAAATCTCAACTCCATCGCGTCTCTTGTGTGCGGTGACTCAATTGCCGTAAGTAAAACATTAGAGGGATCAGTAGATGTTGATGACAATGATGCGCAATCCTGCTTTGAGAATTTAAAAAGATGTTGGGCATGGCAAAGGTGGAGAGAACTTCTGAAGCTTTATCGATGCAAATTTCCCAATAATTTCTTTGTTGACGTAGTGTGTTTAAGCTCAACGTTTCAAATCTGTCACTGGGAATGAATTAAGAAAAGTAAACGTTCTGGTAGAAGAACGTAGTTCTCCTCTGTGGTTTCAGGCTTGATGGAGTGGAATCGGAACATAACTAAGTATCAAAAAAATAGGCAACTTCCACTGTGATAACATTTATTCCGACCGGTTTCGCTTTTTACAGCATCTTCAGGTGATGCTGTCCTGAAGATGCTGTAGAAAGCGAAACCGGTCGGAATAAATTTTATCACAGTGGAAGTTGCCTATTTTTTTGATACTTAGTTAACATAGTTCTACCTCCGTGTCTATCGTAACGTTGACTAAAATTTCTTCTCTGTGTTCTGTCCTCTTTACTGACCATTGAAATGATCTTTTTTACAATTCTCGACGTATTGTCTGAGCTATTAGACTGATGAGTTCGAAATGAATGGAATACAGATGCAGCCAGCCGCGATTCTCGTATCGAAAGGATCGAAAAAACTCTCCGCTTGTCTTCTTCCTCGTCCCAAGGAGCCAAGGGTATAGCGATTATCGATGGTGAGTTGCAGTAGTATCAGCGGGGGTCAGCCGATGGCCCTTCCTTCTCTGTGCTCAGATTGCAATGGGGGTGACATCCATCCACATCCCCCCTCTGTGCTCGACCGCATCTCGCCCCGCGCCCCCTCTCGGCTGGCTACCGCTCCTCCCTCTTCGAGACACAGGCCACCTCAAAAGGAAATCCTCCCATATTCTGCTCCCCCGGGGGCAATGCCTCTTATCTTTCAACCCACCCACCCTTATCCAATCTTGAACCCCCACACTCTTAAACCCTATTGGCTCCTCCTCCACCGACACCCTCCTTTGGCCGCCCCGACCCCTAGCGGCGTTTTCCTTTGCCACCCTGGCGAAGCAGAGTGGGGGGATGTGTGAGTCTTCGCAATGGGCCGTGTGGAAGGAGGCTGTGTGGCAGGGTGAAACATTGTAACGATTAATGTTACATTTTGTATTTGCTTTTAATTCCTTAAATGAAATTGTAGGGCCTTGGCTGGATTTTATCGGTTTGGTTTTCTTGGTAACGGTTGTTTGTTTTTACGCGGGAGTTTTGATTGTCGTGCTGGTCCAGAGTAGACATGTTTTGTACCGAGGAGAAATTTTGACGATTTATAAAGATATTGTTTTATCTTTAATTTGGTTGTTTTTCTTATTTTTATCATCCTTAGTGTCCTGTTGTGGACTTTGGTGGTGTTTATTTTCAAAATCACCTGGCGCCCTGAAAAATAAAAAGCCTAAGTAACCCCCTGACACTGAGAACAAGTAACTGTAAGTAAGTAGTGACAAGTAACTGAGAGACATTTGGAGGTATAACATCGCCGCGGGGAGGGTCCATCCGAAGAGCCTCCATATCAGTGTCCGCCGGCCCTGGTCCACCACCCCATTCTTCCAACCCGACCCTTCCACCCTCGCCCACCGCCGTCTTTTCCTTTCGTGTCGGGGGAGTGCAAATCCTCCGTCGCCGCGCTGCGGAGACAAAGACGCCCCAGCCTACCGAAACTCCACGCACCAACACACACTCTCACGTTCACCCAGTCGTGCCAATACAATAGTATTAAGGCGTCATTATTGGGGCGAGATTGAGACTAAAGCAGTCCCTTCTTCCATCTAACCCTTCGTCAGATAAATTCATGAAATAAGTGTGAAGAAAGATGTATATATTTGTGGGAAAAACGTAAGGAATTAAGGAAGAGAATGTCCTTTGACGAAAAAACCCACTGCAGGAAATCACCCACACGTTTATAGGGGAGTGTGAAAAACCTGCTAAAACCTACAGATAGATTAAGCTAATGTAATGCCATAAAAATAACAAACAATGCATGAAATACACATGAAATGATAATGATAATAAAAGGGTAATTTATGCAAAACTCCAAAGTTAAAGATAAATAAATAAGGGATAACAAAATAAAAACAAATGAATTATAAGAAAGTGAACATAAATAAAAAATATGTAAATGAACAAATAAAGTAAGGAACAATAAATAGTGAAGTCGCTCCTTGTCCTTTCTCCCGGCATCTCCTCTCGGCGTCCTCCCTCCACGGCGATCGCCCTCATCCCGATGCTCACCCAACGGCCCAGCCACCCTCACTACGTGCGTCCGATGTGGGTGTCGACGTCGACGCCTTTTGTCTGCGCGAAAGGACGGGGGTGGGGGAGGGTGTCGAGGGGGCGGGGGTGAGCTTCGGAGAATGTCTTTTTATGTCCGGTGTTGCCTTTCAGGAGGGCAATAGCAAGGAGGGGGAGGATGAGTGTCTTCCTCCCTCTCCCTGCCCTTCGCCACCTCCTCCCTCCCCCCCACACCCTCTTTCTTCCTTTTCCTTTCTCTTCTTCCTCCTTCAACCTTCTCCTCTCTATACTCAACACCCGTCGTCTCGAAAACACATCCCACCCGTTCCTCTCAAATCCTCTCTTCACCCTCTTCTCCTTTCTCCTCTGCGAACTTCCCGAGCTTCCCTCTTCACTCGCTGCTTTCCATTCTCACTTGTTTACGCGGGACGAACAAAAAAGAAAACACATCCGATGGACGACAATATTGAAGAGGCAGCTCAAATGGGTGTCATTCCGTCGGGGTCGCCTCTCACCTAGGAAGTAAAGCGTCAACGCGAATTTCGACAATGGTGTCCGAGAGCGAGCCTGAAACGGTGAATGTATTCAGAAGGAGTGTTTGAATAATTACACATAGTGGCGGTAATTATGGATTATTAAAATTGTTAAGTTATTACAATGAAAGTGCTGATATGTAGGGCTGTCGAAAGACGTTATTCATTGCTGTAAGTTCATCTCTCAACTGCTTTTAGCTCGTTGACTAACTTCACGTTTCGCATGATACCTGCATCACTCATGTTTCTCGTTTGCGTAGTCTCAATGTGAGTGAATAAAAATAGAGTCTGTAGCATTGCCAGCTTACCTATAATATGGTACATGTTGGTGAATGTTACATTGACATTACAGGGCATGTTGGTGATGACGCACCCCATGCCAAACACCCTTGAGGCAGGACTATATGTGGATTTAGCTTTGTCCAATGTATTTTACATTTATTACTTGGCTTTATATTTTTGATTGTATTTGCCGGTACTAACGCCCCAGATAATGTATTCAAAATGTGGTGCTATTTGCACGTGACCTACTCAGCAATAAATGTTGCGGGTAAGTCACTAAGAATTTCGTGTCAATCGTGTTCTACTCACTGAGGTCCCTGCACTTAGTCATGTTATGCTCTAGTTGTCTCAGAACTTTGCTGTTTTCCCGTTTCCATTATTTAAATGATTTTAGGAACTTAATGCCAATGACTCTGAAATACTGCTTTCTCCGTCTGGGTGAACTCCTGAAGGCTACCTCCTTAGTTAACTGATGTTTCGAATACTTGATATAATCATTTGGAGGACACTGGCGTGCTATAGTCGGATCAAATTACTGCGCCAATTCCTATTGACTATTCTAAAACCGTGCCAACATGACTCCCAAATACCGCCATCTATTTATCGGATGATGAAGCACTGTAAAGTCTTATCATTTGAGGTGTCATTCTCTCTTGGCCTTTCAGTCTTAGCTTGAATTTGCTGCCATTAATTCCCTTATTGTACTCTCGTACCTCATGAAGTTCTTAGGAAGTGTTTTTTTCATTTTCTGTACAAAAACTGGCAATTTTGATGGAGTTAGCCGGTTTCTGGATTGAATTTTCGATGCACTTAACCACTTCTACATTACATTACCTTTCTCAGATTAATCCTGCCAAAATAGTCTTGTTCCTATTCCACGAGCGAAAAATTCGCTGTTCATAATTTTTGTATATTGTTTTGAATATAATTGATGGAACATAAAAACTTAGTTTTTGAAAATCAGCATATTTATTATTTATAAACTATTTTTTAAATGCTTTTTTGTTTGTGAAAAAACTAAAGCTGTACATATATTTGTTAGATTGGCCCGCGTCATGTACTCTTGTAGGTATGGTGGGGCAAAATGGCGGTGGAACATTGAAAAGTTTACGGCGGGACGCCTTAGGCCGCTCTGACAGATGATTCCGGCGTACCTACTTCTCCCTCCAAGGTGTGAGGATTCTCCCTTGCAAGAGCCATCGAGTTTAGTTGTATTTAACACCATGATAGATAAAAATGCTTGATGCATGCCACGGACCAAATGCCGTTGAAGTAGAGGTATTGAAACACGAGCGTCCTAGAATTCTCGTTGTTGGCAGTTTTAAAACATAAGTGGTCAAATAGACTTAGCAGCTACTTTAGAAAACTTGCAAATTTTTCGGTGGCGGATAAAACCAAGGCAATCCAAACCACGCAAATTTATTAAAATGATAATTGTCGGAAAGTCAGAGAATTCTTGTCCTGCTAGTGCAAATTAAAATGAGAGTAGAGATGAATGATTACAACTACTGGTTCAACGATGACACCACCGTGGTTCTGTTTTTAGGGAGCCTGTGAAAAAAGACTGGTAGAATATAAGGAAGGGAGGTTGCGAGTGACTGCTTACAAAACATCCAGAATAAATTTCCCGCGGCAACCCTCTTTGGATATCGGCGGTTGAAACAGGAATACTTGTGTAATTTTTGCTGAGGAGAGCCGCCACTCCTATACAGCGAAGAAATCCCCTGATAATTTACCTTCGAAATATTTCAAAGGAGAATTTGCAGTTTGGAAACGGGATTTATTCTCGATAAACTTTGCGGGAAAAGCAAAGCCGATGTTTTCCATCCAATTTTAGATTCATGCGACTTGGCTTCATTTCGTATCCAAGCATTTTCCGTGAATGAGACAAGGCACGCTGAGTAGCGACGGTGTCTGGGCCTACTTCGGGCGTAGACAGTTAATTCAGCCATCCTACGCCACCGTCACGTCTCGCACTCACTCGATGTAAGCGATAAAGCACGGTTGTGGAGATAATAAAGCGAAAACAATTTGAAATGAAGAGCTGAAGGAGTAATCAAAACCGGAGTCGATCGCGCGTTGGCGATGACGTATCCGTGCCGCTCTCAACCGGGGGATTCTTTTTCGAGCTCACATTGGCATGACCACCTTCCCCCTTATCATTTCCTAGGGAATTTAAATCCACGACTATCTGTATCTACCTGTATCATCGCGACCACTGCTGCTTCGGCAGTACTGACCGTTATCTTGTGTAATTATTACCGTCGCCTTCTGAATTGAATATTGTGTATTGCACGCGTTTACCTCGTTTATTCTTGTTTAGTTTTACAATGTAAACAACGTTATTTATTTTGTGTGTACAAACAGGTTTACTTCTTTAAATGCAGCACTTTTACGGGTTAAACGCTCGGAAAATAGTTTATTCACCAGTATATTTTAATGTCGTATGCGTTATATTTTGCACTGTTCATTATTTCACTCTGCAGTGTGCGAATTAACGCTATTTTCAAATACGTACTAATGAGAACCGTGTAAAACAAACTTGGAAGAAAATACTCCGGCCAAAATTACTTTAATTACTTCGATCTCAAAGGAATTTGAACCGTGGTAGTATTTTGGTCTCGAGAACCTCATTTATTTTACCAGATTTTCTCGAGTTCATTGAAATTTACTCAAATCTTCTTACTCTCAACTTTACTCCTATCACAAATATCAACTTCCCTTCATCCGTGTTTATTCCTCTGCGTGTGTGTTTCTCACAGCCTTACGAGTAGCGAGGGCTTCCTGGGAAAACAATCGTCTCCAACTGCTAAGCAAATCAAGGGTTTCGCGATTGCTAAATGTTTATATCACCACGCTGTTTATCTAAATCAGTTCTACGCGCGAGCTGAAGACGGTTGAAGTCTGCAGAGGGAAATATCAAGATTAACTGACGGATAAAAAAACATGAAATCTAATAATAGTGCATAGGATTGCATCTCAGTCCGGTAAAGGTTAATAGATCCTTTTAATTCTTTTTAAGTCTTCATAGAATCAGAATAATTGACGGATTAAGAGCTGTGCAGTGTGCGAATTAACGAAAAGAGCGAGACCTGCTTTCTCATGAATGCCTCTTGTTTCCTCAAAATTAGTTTCTTTATTATCCTGGTCATATTGATCCTAGAAAATTGTTAGTGTCAGGTAGTTTTTTGAAAAAGTTGCTATTCTTGGGTTCGTTTTACTTACGGTAAGTAAATGACCCTGCTCGATGCAATTTTTTTATCCACAGGTTGAAATAATTCTGTAATATCGTACCCTTTTAGCAGTTCATACAGTTCCCACAGTTAACAATTTGCCACTGCTTCCTCCAAACACAGCAATTGTTTGCGTAAAACACGTTGCGCCCGATGAAATATGGAAATGAAGTTATCCTGAATAAAGAGCTGGAATCATTAGGGGTATCGACTTATCTTCCGAAGCAAATAATGCAGAGGGGCAATATTACGTAGGCAGCAGGCCACAGGGACCAATTTCACCGAAATCAACTTAACCAGAGTGCGGAAATTTGATGACTTTTCCCTCGTCATTAGGATCCCTCCGTCAAAATGAGTAAATGCCAACTTATCGAGGAATAGTAAAAAGTGATTGCAACATCGAAGGGTCGCGAATTACTTTCAAGGCCGTGAATGGCACCCGTGCTGTAGAGCTCGCTCAAAGACTACTTACACCCGACTCTCCGAATTTTGGAGCGAAGTCGACCGCGTCTCAAAATCCTCATCTCCCAGTCGCGACGGAAGCCATCCGTTCTTGAATCTCCGGCGCATGGCGACAAATAGCCCCATCACAAAGCGAAGTTGTTAAGAACATGCACGATTTTTTTGATAGAGCAATTATATTATTGACTTTGTGATGCTGCTGGATATCCACTGTCACGGGAAAAATGCATCGAGCAGGAAGGACATATGGTTTCATTTCAGTCCCGGAGTGATTAAATTGACGGAATTCCATTATACTGGTGGGAGAAGATGGCTTACTTTTATTATGTGTCGAGCACGTGAGAGCAAAATGAACTATTGTTGACTGGATCCGATTTACTTGGAGGGAAAGTGGATTTTTTTCTATTTCATACCGTGAGATGGAATCAGGAGATAATAGCAGGAACTTCTAGATTTTTGCTTGTTCATATCTAAGGTTCTCAAGTATTCTACCTGGCTGTTTGGTCGGTTATTTGACAGTTCTAATCCTAACGTCATTATTTCTGGCATATGGTTCCGTTTTCCCTTTTGCACGAGACCCCTCATTATATCCCTCTTATATCGTCTCCCTATTCTTAATTCGTCCAGAATTTCTATCCTCTTCCATGCTTCTCAGAAAGCATGGGTTCTCCTCTTTAACATTCTCTCTCTTTTCAATACATCCTCCATCTATCTCTTTTTCTTCCTCCATACCTCGGGTACCAACGTCCTCTCCTCTCCAACCATATCCATTACCTCCTCATTCGTTATTCTCGCCGTCCAGCTTGCCTTCCTCATCTTTCTCCAAACACATTTCCAATGCCTCAAGTGTACGTACATTCTCCCTTTGCAACGACCTATACAGCACCATGCTCCATATTAGAGTTTTCACCTGCCTTTTTTTTACGTTTCTACTCAGAATACCCTCCCCATCAAATCCCTCATTTCTACATTTCTCGTGACATTTCTACATCTTATGTTCCTACCATAACCCATTCTCCCCCATAGTACTGCTTAGACTCCTTCAACTGCGCGACTTGTTCTATTTATTGCCCTCCCATCCTTATACCAGCTTCCTCATAAGGAATCTCATCACTTTCGTTTTCCTGTGGTTTATTTTCATCCCTTGCTTCTCGCTCTGCACCTCGAATTCATTCATCTTTAACTACATTCCCTTTGTGAACTGACCAGCCAATGCTTAATCATCTGTAATTCTCAATGAATTTGTCAGACTCCTTCGTACTTTTCATCCTTCCTCCTTACCATTTCTTCTCAATTCACGTTAAAAAGCAACAGTGATAGCGGATCACCCTGCCGCACTTCCCGTTCTACCCACGGGTGATGTCTGAACCATGTATTCGTGATAACTAGATTTTTTCTCCGGCAAAACTCTTCAGCTTTCTCGCCGCGGTCATTTCTCCTTCCTAGCCCATGATCGCCCACTTCCTACCCATCTCTTCCTTCACCCACCACTGCGCTCCAATCCCCAAAATTATCACTAAGTATTTGCTCCTGGGTAGGCTGTCAATTACTTCCTCCAGCTGATTGCGTACTCCGTCTTTCTCTCTTCGATTAGAGGTAGAAAGGCACATTGACCTGGATTACGATTAGGTTCATTGGATCTGAATTTAGTTCATCAACTATAATCCTGTCACTCACCTGTTCTACGTAGACTACTCTTTTAATAACTACTCTTCTTTCCTGTTCATTAAAATTACAATCCTGTGCTGGATTTCATTCAATTCGCTATATATCACTCTATCGCCATCACTCCAGGAGGCTTCTCTACCTTTCTATCTCACTTCGCATAATTACAAGTTTTTTAATTGTGATAGTATTCCGTGGCCTCTAAAAGGTGTTTCTTACTTGACACCATCACGTGAGAGGCCGTCCCACTGAGGTCAGATGCTTTTTTTTGGCCGCCTCACAGAGGATCAGACGCTGTGCGGACTACCATTCGTCTGTCTCCTAACCGTTGACCTATCTGGAATGGGTGGTCCTACTAGGAGCATTGCTCCCGCCACTTAAGCTCTAGGGGACTTCGGAGAAGACATGCTATTCCACCAAGAAGAGGTCGCTGTCCGTGGGATGAGTCCAAAGCGTAAGGTCTTATTTTAAAGATGTGGGAAATTAATAATAATAATCATTTTATTCCTCAAGATGTATTAGAAAAAGAAAAACCATATACAAAATAAGGAATTTAGACACCCTCTTGAAACCGTAGTCTCGCTTTAGGGTTGCCGACTCCCTGAACATTTACACTGGTCTGTGTTACATTCATTTTGTAAGTAGCACTTAAATGCTGGAGAACAATTAAAGGAGAGAACATACAAAAAATGAAAATGAACAAAGATGAAAAATGTATAAAAAAGGGAAATGTACAAAAAGGGAAATATACAACACTGCACACATAGACTTGCATCACCGTCATGGGTCGGTTGGCGGCAAGCTCTTATTTCCCAAGAGCAAGCAAAAATTCAACCTCCTTATTTTGCAGCAACCAAGTTGTAGCTGTTTGCAAAACTTCCATTCCCTTTCAGCTTTAAACAAATCAGGCGGTAGTGAAGATAAGATTTTTGGTCCCAAATATAAATAACATTGCCTATATAATTCTTTCATAGGTCTAGGAATCAACAAAATATTGTCAAATATTAATTCTTAAGCCCTTGGCTTATTTAATTCACCACCACGGTTATAAAAAATTCTTAAAACTTTATAAATGAATAAATGCCCCAAGGGTAGAATACTCATCACATCACTCGCAAATTTATAACATTCCACCTCTTTGTCGTCGTCATGTCGACTCTGCTTTATCGAAGTTTGGCAATCAGCGCACTTACAGGTTTGACCACTCACCGCCATTCCCTCGATACTTCGATAGAGGCTTCTCAACACACTGTCCATGATAAATTCTCTTGCACTCAATACAAGAGATAGAATTGGTGTTTCGGGTTGAATTTCGATCCACAAAACAGTGTGATATGGTGGAGATACTGTAGGTAACACTTTTGATCAACTTAGCTCTCCACTTAGTGCTAACCAGCAGAATTACGCTATCGTTAACACTGTTAATCCAGTTCCTCAGGAAGAAAATCGCTGTTCAAACACATCGCTTTGCATTCCTACTTCAAGCAACACAAGACCTTGAATATTTCGGAGCGACCGGGAGCACATCCGCTCTCGACTGGCGACCACCGTGAGCGAGTGAATTATTGCGTTATGTTGGATTATTATTGATTTTTCAACGATAATCCAGACTAGCGTATTCTGTTGTGGAAGGCGAGGAAGGAGTAATGCGCGAATAGCACACGAGGAGTGTGATATCGATGGGAATAGGAGAATGTGGAACATATCATAGGGAAGGCTCATGAATCGCTTTGTATTAAAAGGCGCTTAAATAAGCCAAAGATAGATTAATGCATCGAATAAACGAAAAAAGTTGGTTGTAAATTATTTTCGTGGGTTAAAGACTAATTTACTACTTCTATAGTCGTCAAAAACGCATTAAAAATTAAATAAGAGCAAATTGTAAGCATTAACTTGAAACAATACCCATAAATTTAAAATATATAAAATTAACCGTATCTTAAAATCATTTAAATCAATATTCATGAATTAATAGCGGTAGTGAGCAATCGCCATGTTTAAATACCTTATATCATTATGTTTTCTGATGCAACTTTGTGGAATAGCTACGTGATTGAAATGAAAAAGGTTTGTATATTCCGCATTTACACGAATTATTAACGACCTAGGTTTTGTCGAAGAGAGACATCATCAGGTAAAGTGAAATGATTAATACACACGCACGCACATATAAATTTAAGCACAAATCTATGTATATTATCCACGAGTCGAGTAAGTCGTTAATAAATCCTCTTAATGTGGAAGTTACAAGTCTTTTGATTTTAATCATCATCCAATGAAGAGCCTTGGAGAGGATTACTGTGGCTTTCATACCTAATATTGTCTAAAATCCTGTTGCGTAACTCATGAACACATGAGAAAAGAGCGTTATATTATTGCAATATCCTAGGAATATTCTTAAGACTTTGGTTTTAGTGTACTTCGATTTGTGTGATGAAAAAACAGCTTGTGTGGTACGGTCACGCACAACATATGACGAACGAGAGATTACCTAATAAATTTTAACATGAAATCGACAAAGTTAAAAAAATAAGAAGACCCAGAATCAGTTGGAGAGAAGGGATAGAAAAGGCAATAGTTGCGAGAAGGCCTGTAGATGAACAGATATCAATGGTGTTTAGACATCGGATACGACTTAGAATATTAAAAAAAAACGATTTTATATATTTAACCGAATACATCTTGTGTGATGGTAATCCCACCCATGGTGCTGATGTTAAAATTGACGTTGTATGTTACCATCGAGGCCTTATATCTAAATGAGACATCCGATATGCATTAAAAAATAACTTATTTTAAAAATTTGTGGATACAGGTCGTAAAAAATTCGCATATTTAAACAAAATGATAAGCTACATTTCAGGAAAGATTTTTTTAATGCTCAGGGAATGTTAATGAAAATTTCAGAAGGAACCGGCACTGCTTTTCTGTCCTCCGTGAGAAGGAAGTGCTTAACAACGCGAGATTGGTGTTATTTGGCCCTTCCTTCTCAGGCCCGACAAGAGAGAGGGAGACGCGAGAGTGAGACAGACTAGCGAGGGAGATATTTTATTCGAGATTTCGGTCGTAGTCCTGAACGGAAATGTATTTCTGTCTGCTCTCGGAATCAAAAGATAAAAAATTTCACTGGTAACTCCGCAGAGAAAAAAATAACCACGCAGCCTGTCCCTTATGGAATAAGGAAAATGTTGGGAGTATGTTGCGAGGTTTCACAAAATGAATCCAGAAAAAAATTGCGGGCCATGAAAAGAGAAAGGAATATGAGGAGAGAATGGGGGGGGGGCGGTGAAATCTTAGAAAGGAGAGAAACACACGGGACGGGTGGATTTCATGTGGAAATTTCGGCGAAGGGCGAGAATGAAGAGGGTTAGAGATGGCTGCTGCTTGGCAACGCGTTTCAGACCGTGGGGTCGGGGTGGGGGTGACTTGGGAGGGGAGGGTGGCGGGATGAAGAGGGTTGAAAGGGGAAGGGGTGTGGGGAGGGAAAGAAAGTTAGGGATTTTCAATAATAGGGGAGGGCAGTTACTGATCAATAATTATTCCCTCAGGTATGAATATTCATCGATTCCTAACCGAGGTTTGGCGTAATTAGCACCTTTAAATTAGTATGTCGCAGGCACCGGTTCGGAGGTTTCAGGAGATACTACTTGTGCCATCACAAGCGATTATGATATTGAATTTATTGTTTCTGAGATCTAATTACGTAACCTAGGAATACCTCCCCATTCTGAGTCAAAGAAAAAATTCCCGAACCAAGGAGAAGTAAATATATGGCTCTTTATGAATGTTTTTAATCAGCACCACATTTTTTTGGTGAATTTCTTACATAATGTTGAATTGTTTATGAGTATTAGCTAGCATTTTATAGCCAAAATCGGTTTTTAGTCAACACCACATTTTTTTGCCAAATTTCTCCTATAATGTTGAATTGTTTATGAGTAGTAGACAACATTTTAAAGCCAAAAATGGGAACTCAGTTGAAACAAACTAAATCTGAATATTTTTTTTGATGATTTGGGATAAGTGCAGCTGAAATAAATTTCTTTAGAGTATATTCCATTCCTTTTGTCACTTTCGATATTTAGAAACATTGTGACCTGTATTATATTTCTTTAAAATTTCAATTCCAAAGAATTTTGGTGATAACCGTGTGTTAAATATAAAACAAATGGTAAAAGATTAGTGTTGAAACAAGGCCGACGCAGATGAACAAATATTTGAATTTCTGTTGAAAATTCATCAAATTTTTATGTAACTCATATCGATTGTAAATTAAAAAAAGATAAATTTGACTATAAGAATTCAGAAGTGGTATTCGAAGTATTTTGCTCTCAAAAACAATGTAATACTAAATAGTGTCGCCGTCAGAAATGCATATAGCATATTAATAGTGCATTTACTTCATGATTTCTTGACTTGCTTTGATTCGAGTATGTACTTCAAGTGGATAACTGTCCGCTTGAGCTGTTTAAAAGTTTTTCGATGGCTGAAAGGCGCAAAAAGTTGGCGCAGGAAACAAAACCCGGATTCAATAAAAAGTCACAGCAAAAATATCATCAATTTTACTAGTCAGACTTTTGCATGGAATTGAATTGTAATTTCATGAATAAATTGTACTCAGAGTATATATTTATACTAGTGATGGGCTCAATAACTCAAAATTAAAAGTATGTGGACCGCTAAGTGCAATCTTAGTTATTCTTGCGCCTGACTGTGACAATGCTGGGTGCTATTAAGTACTATTATGACAGCAAATGCAGATTATGTGCGTCAGAACATTTGAGTAGAAATACCGTTAGCTTTTTTTACTACTTGCAAATCCTGCCTCGATATTTCGCACTTAATGCGAAGTACAGATGAGAGATAACAATGGGAATGAAGGGAATAATGGATATGCGATTGACTGTTGAGGGTTAGTTATAATGAAAGAGGACTCCTTATTTTTTGATGTTTTCATTCTGTGACGCGAAGTCTTCTGATGTAGCTGTCACTCACCAACTACTTCTGTGTTTCAATTTCCGAATATTTATCATGTTGGATATATAAATTAACGTTGTGAACATTTAACTATTATTAGAAATATCCTGGTCCATTACATTTTACACGACAGCATTTACTATGAAATACAGGGTGTTTCAATAAGAATGACCTGATTTTAAAACTCCATATTTATTGATAAAAACATACTACAAAAATGGGATGGATTGCAAAATACTCACAAAATTTAAAAGTTTTGGCTATGCTATTAGAAATA
Organism: Ceriagrion tenellum; assembly: GCA_963169105.1. Taxonomy (NCBI): domain Eukaryota; kingdom Metazoa; phylum Arthropoda; class Insecta; order Odonata; family Coenagrionidae; genus Ceriagrion; species Ceriagrion tenellum. Next base: position 160,007,326 of record OY720636.1, read on the forward strand.
CTACATGTGTCCACCAGCAGCAGCACGAACAACATCTAGACGATGGCTCATTTAGATTCGTCATAAACTTCACACAATGTACCTGCGTTTACAGAAGTTATGGCGGCTGTTATTATGTTTTTCACTTCTTCTATGTCACGAAGTAAAGGGGAGATGAACTCACTTTCCTCCACATATCCTCAAAAGAAAAATTCGCATGGGGTCATTTCTGGCGATCTTGGAGGCCAAGAATGCAGGGCTGTGTCTCGGGGTCCCCCTGCGCCCTATCCAGCGTTGAGACAGAGTGTTATTGAGAAACTGACGTACGTTGTCGTACCAGTGTGGTGGAGCTCCATTCTATTACAAAATGAAGTCATCGGAGTTCTCCAGAAGTTGTTGAAGTTAAAGACGCAATGACTGACATCTAACGGCGATTTTCTGACACTCTAGGCCACGCCCATTCAAACAATCCACATTTCATTGCCTTGTTTCGTAATTATTACCGTGCAAAATCAGGTCATTCTTTTTAAAACACCCTGTATTACCATTTCTCTTCAGTAGCTTTCAGTCCGTGACCAAATAGTTGATATGTAGATCGAGGCTTAGGCTTCTAGTGGTGGGAGAAATGCGATACATACCAAACCGCGACTATTGAATTATTTTGCTTTGCTAAAGGGAACTCGAAATTCCCGTTCCAGTCATTAATATCAAAAGAAAAGAGATAAAAAATTAATGTATGACTCGTTATTTGTTTGAGGAACGCCATTAATTTTTTTTAACTGTAGAAACTACTAAAAATACGCAAATATAAAAGGTGAAGAACAAAGACTGATAATTTTATTTTTGATTTATTAAAACGCACTCCCGGAAATGGGAATTCGGAAATCGGGAATCAATGACATTCACGGAGTATTTAAATAGGCCTGAATTTGATCTGAGTCGATTTTCAATTCCCATCCGCAAACTATCCAAATTCATTTTATAATCATGGCTTTTTGGAAATATTTGAAGCAGCCTAGCGAAGAAAGCTGCTTTATTGCTGGCTCTATCTTTTTACCATCAGTAGAACATGACAGACACGTTTCTTTATTCATCCAATGGTGCAGTGATTGCATTACTAATGATAGTTGTCTTCTGGTACTTGTGTAATCGCTTCCATTGATTCTGTCAGACACATTTTACGCGTTCATTGGCAACCAGATGATAGGTTTATAACGGTTAATATTTTATTTTGTCATAGTTATGGACAATTTTCCTCCCATATCCCTAATTTGATGTTAACTTTCAAATGGATTATGATCATATAAAATTGGTCAAGACGATACCGCGACTTCCCGTTTGGTGACCAATTTGTATATGTTGCGACGCTAGCTAAATGCCGAATGTGAAATGCGGGAAATCCAATCAGCAAAATTTTCACCCTTCTGTTCGTCATTTGCATTCCAATCCATTTTGACCTTTCTGTTTTCAGTGCAATTTCGTGGTGATTCATGATCCCTATAAGTGCTATGAAATTCGTAAGCGTGTGGCAAATTACTCAGGAGCGTCATCATCGCCCATTCATCAGAAAATATGAAACGTGTATGCATTTAGAATCATTGCTTTGTTGAAGCAATTTGTACTTCACTATTACGAACAGCCAATGCGAATACAAGGACGTATTTTATTTTTATCCCGGGTTTCCGCTTTTGTTGCGTTTTTGACTGAATTCATTTTGCGTTGTTCGACGAGATATTTGCTTTCCATTTTAATGAAACGCCATTAAAAGTGTTGAAATTGATTTAATAATGATTTTCTCTCGCTCAGTAATCAATTTTATGTTGAGAATAGCAATTTGTTATGCAAGCACTTATGGGTATGACGACAGCTGCTGAGTTCCTCCAGCCATTTGGCATCAGTATATATAAAATGTCATAATTACGAGTTACCATGCCAAATGAAGCACCTTTCAACCTGATGACTGCTCTCCTGTTTCTTTATCATAAAACTTTCAGAATCTTTCGGTACGTATGCAAATAACTAATCATGTAAGACTTGTGGATGAGAGAGATATTCTGTTGAATTATGACTCCTGAAAATGATGTATAACATCGAAATCCAGATCACGCATTCAAGTTTATCTGTCTATGAATAATTGCACATATTCTGGTTATATATTATAATCATGTTAGGTTTGATTTGCGGAGTATTTTAAATGCTGATAATTTTCGGTTCTTCGTTCTGGCAAAGGTTGAGACGCTTAGTAAACGAAGTCATGTTTAAGTTTATATTCTTGAGAATAACAGAAGCCGTTGTGTGGAATGGGATACTACAGTTTGCCTAAAGAATATTTGAAAGCTTGACTTTTCGGTGGCTCTTGTTAATGACATGTATGACCGGAATTTCTGAGCAACGCTTTAAGATGTTGTTGTCCGGTCTCTTTCTTGCTTGCTCCATATACTTAACAAATGTTTCATTACTTCGCTACTGTGGTAACAGTAAATGGTAATTCCTTTTGTTATTGAAAATCAAGAGATCGCGATACGTAGAGATATTTACATGTAATTCACTGCAATGTTATCCATTTTAAGCCTTTTTTGTATGTAAAATGTAGTTTTTTAAAGAGGGAAGCGTATCGATGAAACGAAAATGACGAGGATGTATATACAGGCTTCCCATTTTCTGTTTAATAAGGTATCTTTTTGGATATGTAAAGGCTTTGTTCTGCGTTGAATGTTGGGCTCAGCCTGTGGAAACTTTACCGCTTGGCGACGCTCACTTATTCATTGGCCTACTTTGGAGAATTCGAAGGAGTCATTCCAAACGGAACTGCAGAAGAAAAAAAGGAAACTCGCTGATCTGCAAGAGGAGCATGCTGCAAGGGCTTGGTTGATCCGCGATAATTTGATGCGAGCTTTTCTGGAAACAAGTTGGTACATATGGGGAGTGAATCCTCGCAAAAAAATAGAAAGCAGCAGGCCTCCCCCCACCAAACCAAGTCGAGTTGAATGGTGAGTCAATTTAGAGGCGAATGTCGCTCTCAAAGAGGCATTGAGTGTGTCTGTGTGGGTGAGGGAGAGAGGAAAAGAGACAGAGTGAGCAGCAGAGTGTATGAGACGAAGGGGGAAGGGAGGGTGAAGAGAGGGTTGATGGGATGGGATGGGACGAGGGGGAGGTGGGGAGAGGGAGGGTTGTCTGGCGAGGACTGTGGGGGAGCTGGAGCGGCGGAAGGGTGGATGGGGGAGGGTGGGTTGGGTGGGGGGGGGAATCATTTGGATCAGGTGGTGTCCCGAAGGAGGGAAAGAGAAGGTCGGAGGGAAGAAGAGTGCTGTGCTCAATGCTCAAAACGTAAAGGAGAAGAAAAAGCAACTTTGCTTTTTATTCGAGGCTGCGCGCGCATATGTACAATTTTGTACATGTCTGAGTCGTCTTTCTTTGCTTCTGTTACCTAGATGATATTTTATCGCTACCTCCTAATCATTTATATAATTTTATTCTGGAGATACTGGTCCAAGTATCGATAGATCATTATGTTCCTCTTATGATGACATTTCGTGTATCGATTACTAGTTAATTTTGCTTTTATGCATAATTATCTTAGATATTTATTTGTTAGATTAGGAATGTTGTTTTAAGATTAAATTATAAAACCATCCCCTTAAACTCATATTTAATCGATTAAAATTAAATAAAGTTGTTCCCCGAGATTTACGTTTGCCTTAATAACCTAATAACTGGGAGTTTGAATGACCCTTTACTCTTGATTTTTTTAGGGTGAAATACTAAAATACTAGTTAATTTTGCATTTATGCATAATTATCTTAGCTATTTATTTGTTGGGAATATTTACTGATTGGTAATTTTTATAAGTTTTATCCTTGCTGAATGATCTTTATTGTTTTTTATTATATACTATTTTAGGCCTATAAAAGATTTCAGTTCATCGCATCATGGCTAAGAGTTCCTCCTGAATTCATTTTTATGATATAATCATATGATATATAATGACATGTTTAGCAGCAAAGTCATTGTTATGTTATAAAAACAAATCCAAAAGCAAACCTCAGCCCTGAGAAAGCGTAATGAATAAGTGAAACGGCCAAACGAGAGGAATACAATCATTTATTAATGATTGCAGATATATTTCTAGAACAGAATAAAATACATTATCTGGGTTGGCATATGTATGTAATAGCCTCTACGAGTATATATGTAGGGTAGGCGGCGATGTTTTCAAACAATTTTGTATTGAAATTGAGCTGTACTAAAGAAATAAACTTTTATGCGAGTAGTCTAGCACTAATTGGGATCAGTTGTCATTGATTTCATGCATAACACATGATAGGTATCTGTTGAATTCTGTAATGTCGGTGACCAAGGTAATCATATTTTTCCTGAATGAAAATTGATAAGAGCATAGGTTTACGCACTTGCGTGGCATGAGATGCGTTAGAGTATGGATATTTTTGCTGAGATGGTTTGAAGGCAGCCTTGAAGGCCAAAAGGCACTCGGTCAATCTGATCACAAAAACTGGAACGCATGCAGCGTTTGAAGTCGAAAGGCCGCTTTACTCGGTAGACTTTATTGTACATACAGACGAATGCATGAACTCATTCATGATGAAAATTGTACCGTAAAGAGCGGAAAATTGTATGAATGTCAGAATGACTGAACGGTAAAAAAAACCTGCTGTAATTTCATTCATTTTCTTGTACAATCTGTGATTTATTCGTTTGTGCAGTAAAATGTGCCGTATGACCTTAAATCGACTTTAATGACGATTTGCGATCTGTTTTCAAACTTTTAATTTCTAAGGCAAATCAATATGTTTCACAACTCTGTCATCTTTGAGGAACTCTAAATTACATAAACAAGTGCAAGTTGCCTGTGGCATAATGTACAGGTTTTTTAAAATTTTATTTTCAATTTGGAATAATTTTCAATTTAATGGAAGTCTTGACAAAAACGCTGAGGTCTCAGGAATGTACGAAATTCGGATAAATCATCTCTGTTGTAAGGGAATGCTGGTTTCACCGCACCTTACGCCCATTCACTTGCCTCATCGGTCGTCCACGAGTGGACGCAATGTTTCTAAATTACACCCCAGATTGTAGTGCAGTTAAAATATCCTGATTTGGCTCGGAAAGAAATTAAAATAAAAAATGTTTAAAAAATGTTTCACAATGATATGAGCGCTTTCATCTTCTACATGTGCATCTACATACTTCCCCGCGAGCCTCCGCATGGGCGTGTGGCAGGGGGTGCTAGGTCACCAGCCGAGTAAAGGTGTAAAATGTTTGGAGGTGAAATGGTGACATGTACGATGGAAGTGTATTTGGAGGAGCTCAGTTTTTATAGTGGTCGCTTGTTGTGCGCGGAAAGAACGAGTTTTTGTACCTATCTGTTCGGCAGAGAATATCTCTTATTTATCGCATCTGTCAGACCTAGAGATGTAGTATGGCGTCATGATAATATTCTCTGTGTCGTTCTGAAAAATATCAGTTCTGAATTTATCAAGAAAATTAAGTCTAGCGTGTAGTCTCCGAGACTCTAGGGGCTCCCACCTTAATTCCTCTAAAAGTTGTGAGACACTGTATGTTCGTTCATAGCAGTCTTTAACGAAGCTTTCCTTTGTATTTTGTTAATTTTTTGGTTAAATCTTCATGATCAGGATCCCAAATGCTCGCGGCGTATTCGAGGTGTGGCCAAACCAGAGCGAAGTAGCATCTCTCTTTTACTTTTTCATCCGAGGACCTTCCTATTATACGCTTGATTAATCCTAGTTTCTTTAATGCTGTTCCGCATATGTTTTATATGTGTATTCCCCACGATATATCTGAAGTTACGTAATTCCAAGATATTTTACTGTGTCTGAAGATTTTATGTTTACTCCACCCACTCTTGGACGGACTCTAAAATACTCCTGAGCCTTCGTCGCGTGGTGATGAAGGGAATGATTACAGGGTGGGGAGAGTAGTGGAAAATCTTGCGGCGCAATCCATGAAGAGTGGTGGGCGCGAAATGATTTAGGATTTCGAAGTCCACGTCACCACAATGATCACAAGTCGGAGGGATGTTGATAGGGATGTGGTGGGGTGGGGTGGGATGGGGGTAGAGGAGAGGAATAAGTTGAGGAGGTGGGTGCCCACGAGTTGAAGGGGTCTGCTTCCTTTCAGAGACCTCCCCTTCCCCGTCATTTCGAAGTGGAAGTAGGTTAGTATTATATGTAAGACTTTATTATGGCTTTCCCGGCGAATACTTAGAATGTAGAGCTCTCGGGTTTCCAACCGGGTGATGGTGGTTTTCGGAACCGATGTTTCGAAGGCGTAGTTTGCCACCGTCCTCAGGGTGATAATTTTGGCGAGGAGGGTGTCACTTTATATATGCTCTGTGGATGGGCTAGCTTGGTTTCTGATTGGCTCTCTTTTCCCACTCTTCTCTCGGTACCCTTGACTTGAAATAACGTCATCAGTGTAAATAAAACCATGACGTGATATCACGTCATGCCGCACTCAAACGGTTAAAAGAGAGCGAGAGGGAAAGATTTAGAACTGTGGCTGTGACCACCACGTGGTGGTGGTCTGATCACAAATCGGAGGGGCGATGGTGTCAGGGGGATGGTCGGAGCAAGGGGCAGTGGGTTGGTTCCTTCGGGAACCACACCCCCCTCCCTTTTTCCCTCTTCACTTCAGCTCTCTTGAAGGGGGTGAGGGGAGGAGAAGTCGTAAGAAAACGCACACGTGTACGGACACACGCGAAAAGATGGCGCATTTATTTTATATGCTCCCGCGAACGGATATGATGTCCTTCCTCCGCCCAAAAGTTCCCAATGGGAGAGAAAATGGTTTCCCCTCCCTCATCCCCTCTCGTCTCCCTCCGATCCCTCCCTCCCTCCCTCCCCTCGCATCCACGAGGAGGAACTCTCCAAAGTTCTTTCGCCCGCTCCTTTCGGATTCGATATTTCATCTTATTTTTTTCTCTCGCATTTTTGATTTTCTTCGAGATTCTTAGCGGTTGCCGGGGAGTTGCCAGGTCAGAGGGGATTAGGGTGTGGGGGGAGGGGGAGGGAGGGATGGGGGTGAAGGGAAAGGAAGTTTGTGTGTTGGAGAGGCTGAGGGGAAAGTTCCAAATGGATTTGGAAATATTCTGGTAAAAAACTAATCTGAACGTGCGCAAGAATAAGCGTGTATTTATAAAGTATTTTCAGCGGAAATTGGTGAGAAATGGCAAACTTTTGGAATGAGACGTGAGGCAGAAGGGGTTGGAGTGGAGCTCTGTTAATGTTTACCTTCGGGTAGTGGAGGAAACGGGTTCATCTTATGCCTATCACGAGCGGTTAAGCGTTCGCGTACCTTATAGGTGAAAATACAGGTCACACTCAATTCGATTGAATCAGTTATACCTCATATCTCGTCTTGCACAAGATGACTTATCATGCTGTAACAAAATGCCTTAATAGTTTTTGCCTGCTGATTTTGTAAACTTAGGAATTCCTACAAGATATGTACGGAACGTAGAAGACATGCACGGAATGTGCAATAATACTGAAAATGTTTTTAGTAATTTTCTGTGACTAATCTTATGGAAGAAGGTATAAAAACAGGAGAAGTGTGAACTCATTTAGGGAAGTTATAAAATTACAATTAAGTTTACGAAAGAGAACAGGGTGTGGGATTTTGATATTACCAAAGAATGCGAGTGAAAGTAAAAAGTGTATTGAGCAGCTGGGTCGTTCTATGTCGTTAATTTTCATGCAGTGTACAGAAAAAAACTCTCGGACTTCTCACTGTATCTTCAAGACTCACTCTAAATTTTCCACTTCTCCAATGCTGCTTGAATTTATAACTCTGGAAATCAGAGTAGTCTTCTGAAATCATCAAAAATGTGAGATAATGTTTAATATTTTTATGAATTTTCGGTTACAGGTGGATTAAGTAGATTCACTACGGGAGTTGTATTTAGACCCGCGGATCTACGTGATTTGCTGACGATCTGGTCCCATGCCCAGGCGCCCGTGGATATGCGGATCCAGTAAGTGCCTTCGACTCTCAAGTTTGTATATTGCACTCCTTGACTTCCACTGGGAATTTTCCAAAATCTTAATTGTAAGAATACGGATCTTGATACGTCACTTTGACTCCTACCATCTTACGGAGTGAAAATATTTTTAAAATTCATCCAGTATTTACTGAGATATTTATGATTAATATAGTCAGAATTTCATATTTTTTCACGTGACAGCGAAAGAAATCTGATTGGTGTGATGTCATTTTCGCTGAGCGAAAGACGAAAGCAAATGTATCACGGATACATGAGTAAAAGAAACCGGTATTTTAGGAAGATATTTTATTGCTAACAACGAATATGGTGCACTGTGGATTTACTAAAACCACATCAAACAATTTACCCAAAGAGGTAATGTTTATGGTAGCGTTTTTATAGAGGGGGACGTCCGATTTAATGCTGCCGAAATTTGTGTAGCAAAAGTCCATTAAATATAATTACACAATAGGTCTGTTAAGACCTCAATTTACGTTGATTATTATCCTTAATTTAGGTAGGTTTGTTCCATAATTATGAACACGTGAAACTTTCCTGTAACTTTAGCAGGGAACACCGTGTTATGTAAATAAACCAAATTTTGCCCACGTTAGAAGGTTTTTTATTTTACACTGTCACGATTAATGTAATAATGTCTCATTTTGATTTGTATTACTTTATCATGGTATTTTAAGTCATATTCATATTATATTCAGCCCTCGTTAATAAATTGCATATCTGAAGTTCATCGGCATTGCCAACAATGGCATTAAATCTAAATAAACATTCGCAATAACTTTCAGCTTGATTAATTCTAATATTTTAGTGTTATGTTGTTCACTTAAGGTTTTAATCAGATATTACCTGTAGAGGAGATTCTAATGGTATTCTCTGCCATGAAACTGCCAAAGAATGGATCTTTGCCTCCAATCGTGGGTATTCGAGGTTAATTTAAAGTATTTTTAATTTAATAGAGCTTCTCATGAGAGTTATGGCGATAATAATATAGGATACATTATAGTTAAGAGGGAAGCGCCACTGTTCCCAGTCATTGCATAAGTACGCCAAGAACACAAAGTGAGCAGTAGAGTATACTTAGTGCAAGTGAATACCGAGGCTTCAGGTTTTAATTTTGTCAGACAACCAATCATCGACACATTCATGACATTTTTCGAGTCTTCTAGTAACTATATTAAATTCATTTGCATTAATGTTTTTAAAAAGATGTATTTATTTATGTGTAAACACAAAGTTCGTCACAATATGGTACATAAATTTAACCCATTCTTTCCCGAAGCTATTTTTTTACCGATTTCAAGGCTGTTTTTTTTAATATGTTCCTCTCTTTGAACTTTTAGTCACTGGAAAAATTGTTTAAAAAATCTGTGCTTTGTAGTTTCTGTTGCAGAGGCCGTGTGTTTAAACACACGTTGGGATAAAGTTCATATGGATCTAAAGAAAAACGATTGAAAGGGTAGCATGACTGAATAAGTCGTACTTCATTCAAACTAAATTATTTAAACATCAAGTAAATAGGAGATTGCATTGCTTACATTTTTATTGAATATATTTGCATTTAAGTAACTTTTCTTTGAAAATCAAAAAGTTCTTTGAGGCACAAAAATTAAGGGTCAACCGTGTTTTTACATTAATTCTTTGTTAATCAGTTAAATATATTTTTTCTAATTAGATTTATACCTCATATGATATTCTTTGTAGTACACATCAGGATGAACACCAACGTTACAATTTTCACAGATAAACTTGGAGCTTTTACCCCAGTAACCACACCGCCATCGCGTTTTTATTTTACATAACCAGTGATCATACTCATCGTATCTTCCATCTATGATTAATTTAAGGCGATTAATTTTGGCTGTGAATCGATTGACAATAATCCGATGACAATCTCTCTTAAAAAATCAATTTGTTTGGCTTTGGAGTTACTGAATCAGAAAATATACCATTAGTTCACAATACTACTGTTTAGACAAAATCTGCAAAATTACCGGCCAGTACCACTAGTTGAACCTAATAATCACACGATACACAGCACATTGTTGACCAAACAAATCCACACCTGCCATGCCATGGTTGTACATTTTTACAACTTGTGGTTAGCTTAATTTCACATTTTTTTGCACTTTGAATTCCAACAGGTGCACTTTCTCAGGTTGGAAACAGATTATGTTGTAATGTTAGCTGCAATCGTCACTTGCGATTTGTCATACCAGCGAATTAGAGAAATTGTACTGTTCGTATCAGTCAGAGCTAAGATTGCACCCCGTTCCTTTTCGCTCACATTTGCTCACAACGCGAGCTCCGTGAACTCAATCATTTCTAATGGTTCCCATGCAGTTATTATAATTTTCTTTCAACTTCTCTATCAAGGTGAGTGATGTAAAAAATTTATCAGCAAAGTAGTTAGAACTAGGAGAGAGAAAATTAATGCACATAGACTTGTCCCTGAGGCACCTAGAGAGACACCTTTAGGTCTTATCTGTTTTTCCCGCGTGAACTCTAAATTAAAGAAGGTAACCTCTCGAAGTGGCTGCACACCATATTTTATAAGCAAAACGGATAGGCTTCCCTCTAATAAACGTTTTTTTAATGTCGCCCATACTATGGTTACATACCTTCATCAAGAGAAAAATCATTGCCATAACACTCCATCATCTCGGTAAATTTTTTATTCATTTTATCAACCACAGGTCCAATTTTGTAAATCTTATCATCTGCCTGTATCTGTGTATTATCATCAAAATGAAAACATTTATGAATCAAATAAAATGTATTCAGACTCATTGATCCAGTAACTAGCGGGTGGAATGTTTTGTTCCCTAAAATATACGTCTAAATGGCACATTACAGCAGCCAGGAAGCAATCAAATACCAAGATATTTTTATAAGTCATTGTACCCTTATTATAGAGCGTCCACCCCCTAGGGAAGTGAATTACATTTTAGCCTAGGCTTCCAAAGGTAGTGAAAAACTTTTTAACCTTACGACCATATCATTTCCCCTTGCATCAAGCTTCAAAGAGGTTAAAAAACATTGTAGCCAATATATGCCTATTTTCTAACATTTTGAAGACGCCTACTGATGTGCAGATAATAATATACTCGGCAAGAGAGATTGATGTGGATTATCCCAGCGTGTGTTAAAACACACACACATAGTTTACTCACTTACTGATTTGTCCCATTTGCCTCTGAGTGAAATATTTGGGGATTGTCATATTTCCTAAACATTAAAATGCATGAATTAAAGTAATAATTTCATTTTTATGAATTATTCACAAAGAAATTAAGAATTTAACTTGAGGCAATAAGTGCACAAATGCTGTGATTTTTGTTTTTTACAATGATGACCAGCGCGGAGCGAGTTAGGGGCAACGTAAGAGATATTATGCCTTGAGAGGTTCCAAAGAAATAAAAGAATATCTAAAAAAATTTATCTGTTCAAGGAAACGTCAGGAGAATTTTTTGAATTTTAAATTGCTTAGCGTGTGTTTAAATACACGCTGGTAAAATATGGTTTAAATGGTCTTAACAACCGGAGAAATTTGTTTTGCAGAGGACGAAATCCCGGCGTGCCACTCGAAACTATAGTTTCTTTCTTCTTCCGTCGTGTGAAAGCTGAATAAGTTTCTTGTCCGGTATTTTAACCGATGTATTTGAACACAAATTGTGGCACAAAACACCATCGACATCCCTTATATCTCCTTGCAAAGGCACATCAAATAACAGGAAAATATCCAAGAGGAATTTTATTGCGCTTCATTCTACCGTAAGCTTGAGAAAACAGTTGGGTCTGCATGGAAACAGCGCAAATGACGTCATTCGGTTGTTTTCGGAGCGTGCTCGGGAACCTTCGTATCCTTCAACTTTCTTTGGCTCTTAAAAACTAAAGAAATACAATTTGATGAGAAAACTGTTGACCGATTGAATAAGTTTAAGTCGCAGAATCAGAATATCAAAAGATTGAAATACGTGGAAAATACCCGATTTGCACTAATTTCACGCTTTTCCGTGGCAGTAGTAGCCCATTATTGCACTGCACTGCGCTGACGGTAGATTCATTATTACACGAGACTTCACTTAAATCACGCACTAGTAATGGACAACTATTGATTACCAGAAGCATAATGTAATAAAAACACAGTTCATGTTATATTTATCTGATAATAACTGAATCATAGTGAACTTGAATTATATCTAGTTACTAAAATTGAATCTTTCAACTTTTTATCTTTAGAATCATCCCTTATAATCACTCTACACAGCTATATTTGTAACATTAGGATAATTAAATATTATCTCATGTGAACCACCATCTATTGTAGCATATTATATATATATATATATATATATATATATATAGAATATTATATACTTAAGTGAGTTTAAATGTATTGTATCTTGTCAATATCTGGTTATTAAAATTAATAAGCCAATATCTTGATTATTAAAAATATGAACATCTAGCTTCAGGTGATATTACCCTTTGAATTAGATAAAAAAATTTGAATAGGTTTATTTAATTGAATGCGATGAATTTAATTAAATTTAGATAAAGTTGACATTGGCTTAATTGTATCTTCTAGCACATCTAGAAACAACATTTGTCATTTCGACTTTTCAAACAATTCCGGAACTTGTTGGAAGATTGTCTTGCAATGGATAACTCAAGTTATCTCATGACGTTTAAGAAAATCTTCTACCGCAAAAACAAATCGATAGCTCAAACTCTTCGTAGAATTATACTCATATAGCTCTCAAAAGACAGAAAATGCAGAGTAAACAACGGTAACTATGTACAGCCGATTGTAAATATTTATCTATAATATTCATACTAATGAAATTCTTATGCCGCAGATGACGGCGAATTTAAGTCACACGGGCTATAAAGTAGAATGCGACACTCGTGACTGAAGTGGTTCTTATCACACAGTGTGCTATCGCCCTCGCTTTGCTCGGGCGCTAACTTCACGCAGTGTAATAATGAACCACTCAAGTCATTATTAACGCAATAATTTCGTATCGTAATCCATTGGCATGGCATTTTCTAGGAGGAGCATTTAGCAGACATAAATACCTATCCTTCATTGCCTTATAAATAAGTCATCTATAGGTGGCTCCTTGAAAAAAATACTTTTTGTGAATTATTACAGAGACCTGTGTAATGGGCGGCAAAATGAATAATAAAGCGAAGAAACATATGTGATGGTCAAAGAAAATATACCTTTTGTTTAGAAAATGACGATGAAAATAGGTTTCATGAATGCAATATTTTTTTAACACTTTTCAAAAGTCACATCTAATACTGGTTGTAAAATCTATATTCAGCCTATATATAATAGCTACAAATATCCATGCGTTTTTAGTTGTACCGGAAATTATTTTCTATTGCAGCGTATCATTTCATTTTTTAAATATTTATGTAACAAGATTTTATTTAAAGAGAGAGAGATAGAGTCATGAAGAGAATCATGGAAAAGAGAGAAAATGGAATTGAGGGTAAATGCGTGCAAGACTAAAGTAGTAGTTTTTGATAAGAAGAATGGGGAGAATAACTGTGTAATGAGGGCAAATGGTGAAGTAATTGAACAACTGGATGATTTTGTGTACTTAGGTAAGATGTTTGCGAAAGATGGACAGATAGAAGAAGAGATAAAGAGACGTGCGAATGCTGGAAGGAAAGTGGTGGGTAGCATGTGGAGCAATTTTAGGAGTGAGTGCCTGTTTAAGGAAGCGAAAATCAAACAAAAGTGTACTTCTCCACACTTTGTTGCATGGGAGTGAAACATGGGTATGTCAGGATAGACATAAGAGTAGATTTATCGCCGTGGGTAAGAGTTATCTGAGGAGTGTTTGCGGAAAAAGTAGGATGGATAGGGCCAGGAATGAGAAAGTTGTGGTTGAATTTGGTTGAGGAAGTTCTTAGGAGAAGTAATATTAGGAGCCTTAAAAACAGGAGGGTGTGTAAGAAGCACTGTATTGGGGTAAATGAGGCAAAAGAGGTTTGGAAGGATAAGTCAGCATGGAAGAAATTATTGAAGCAGAGTTATGTGTACAAATATGTATGTATTTAAGAGTGAAACTTTGTGACTGTGCCTACCCCGTAAGGGAACGGCGTGATTGGTATGTATGTATCCTAAAAAAATATTCAGTGTGTTATTCAAAGTCGAGCTCAACAATGGGCTATGTTTTACTGCTTGAGGAAGTACTGTCTCCAAAATATCGAATTTCCTAAAATAAAATCGGAATTCTAGTTTTACTGTTGAAAGTTGATCAATACATGTATTGAAGACTTAATATGTCTCAAACAAGTCTTAATAAAGACTTGAATTCTATAAAATAAGAAGTCTATAGAATAGGAAAGAGTCATTGAAGATGCGCAACCTGTGAGATTGAATTTATATAATGTCTTATCTTCTGGGTTTAAGCTCAATTGAACTTGTGAAGGGAGCAATGGGTGGTAGATTCATTCACCGAAACAGGAAACTATTTTCGGTGAGTGAATTGATACGTTATTTGAAAAAGGCTGAATAAATTGAGTGAATTTTTTTTTCTGGTGCTACAAAAAAACACTGTTTCCGAAAACGTTTCGTCGTATTGTTCATATTTGGCGCCATTCTCCATCCATTTTCACTTTTCCCATTCTATTGAAAATCTCTCCTAGTTTAATTTTCATAGCTTCCCGTAAACCGTCGAACGTTAAAAATGAGAAAGTATGTGCGAGTTATGATTTACCGCCGGATGACTCAGGAAATACATGTGTGTGCCTTTATCAGCCATTAGGATCGGAGTGAACTATTTTTTCCCATCTTTAAATGACATACGTTTATGCGTTTCATCGAAGGACGGCGAGTTTTGCCGGGTTTAACCCCATCCATTACCGGTTTCGTCAAACGACGCTAAGGATCGGGCATGTAACAGGGGTTTATGTTACTCGATCCATTCGTCAGCGTTAGCGACGAAATTACTCATCAGAGTGGGACATTATGCGATTCGCACGTGATAGCGCATCAGGGGTAGTTTTTGGGCAAATTTGGGGGTGGAGGGGGAAGGATAAAGGAGCCGTAGTTTGGAGGGGAGTCGCAATATCCCAACCCGCAAGTGATACGCGCTGCAGCCTTCTCAACCCCCTCCAGTCTTTCGTATCCGCCACCCCATTATTGTTCTGTAGTCAACGGCACGAGAGATTTCACAGGCACTCGTCCTGGTTCATCCTTCCTGTCCTCGTTTCCCATTCCCATTATTTCCGCCCGCGAGTCACGGGGTAAAATTTGCGCTTGTCTGTGTTCACTTACTGATCGGAGGAGAGAAGAATTTACGGCGGCGAGGCGCTACTGGTCGACTCCGACCGATGACGAATCGCCATTCGCATAATTAAGGGGACGGCCGTCGCGGCGATGTTAAATCCGGGTGGAAGATACGTTTGGCGACAGGGGATAATATCCTCATTCCGGAAAACTCTGCTAATCAGCCGACGCGTTCGAGTTGGTTAGTGGCGTATTCACGGTGGCCTCGGGGTAGTTATTGCTGATTAACTACTTCAGAGTAAGGGCGAGCGGGCAGTGAAACACTCGGTCCACGGCCAACCATATTGAAAGACAATTTTTGGGAAGTTCTACACACCAACATACATACCAATCACGCCGTTCCCTTCCGAAGTAAGCAGAGTCACTAAATTTCACTCATAAAAACATATTTGTACACATAACTCTGCTTCAATGATTTCCTCCATACTGAACAATCCTTACAAACCTCTTTTGCCTCATTTACCCCCATACGACCTCCTGTTTTTAAGACTCCTAATATTCCTTCTCCTAAGAATTTCCTCAACCACATTCAACCACAACTTTCTCGGCCTACCTCTACCTCTCACACCATTCATTCTACTCTCATATATCTGTTTCGTTATTCGACTCTCATCCATTCTCTCAACATGGTCAAACCAACGAAGCACACTCCTTTCATATATGTCCATTACTGGAGCATCTAACTCACACTCACTTAATACCCACTCATTCCTGGCCCTATCCATCCTACTTTTGCCGCAAACACTCCTCAGATAACTCATACGCACGGCGTTTAGTCTACTCTTATTTCTATCCTGACATACCCATATTTCACTACCATGCAACAAAGTCGGGAGAAATACACTTTTGTACACCGCGATTTTAGCTTTCGTTCTACGTTTACAAATACGATAAATCACTGATCTTCTTGGGTAAAAATTAATTCGCAATATTTTTGGTGGCATAATTGCTTGTGCTAGCAATGCTAAAGCAATAAATTTTTATTGTAGGTAGAGCATTGATATGACGGCAGGGGCACTTAACCCGCCCGCTTCTATTGTCGAGAAAAGTGTTTTGTGCAACTCCGTGTATTGCAGATGTTGTTTCTCTCGCCAATCGAAGTGTGTCAGACGAGACTTTTACTGCTAACATGTGATGCTTTCAGATAAGAGGTTGATTCAAGGAAAAATCTGATTTGAAGCCTAATGACTCTCGGGTCAACAACTCCAGTTACCAATTGTACTATCTTTAGATTGATAGAGCATTCCCCAGTTCAATACTTTTGTCTCTAAGTATGATTTCTTCATCTTTGAAATTCTGATGTCACCTGAATATTTTCAACTTGTTAATCATCGCCAAAGTGTCTCCGATTTATCACACGTGCACTTATAACCTCGTCTCTTAACGTTTCGGACAATATGCGTGAACCTTACTTTGGAAGAAATTATACAAATTCAATTTTTCGTAATTTTAACTGAAAATGTGAATGGAATCAAAAGAAAAACCACCCATTTTCAGGTTTTGTGCTCATTTACTGAATTTACTTTCCATCGTGGAAGAAATTATGCCAGAAACAACATTCAAAAGAGGCAATATTCATCTCCATAGAGAACTGTTGCCGAGCAGAAATCAAGGCGAAAGATTCTCTTGAACTGGTTGAATTGGACACAAACGACCAAGTGGTCACCAACAATATCGAAAAAGTCAATTTATTAAACCACGACTTCGAAACTGTATTCTCTAAGGATGACACAATACACAATTTAGACATTCCTGACTTTAACGAGCCGATGGCTGATATAACAATTCAACGTGACGGAATAACTTAACAACTGCGTTCGATTAAAAGTAACAAGTCCCCAGGTCCAGAAGGAATACCTGCACGCGTGCTCAAGGAGTTATCGCCACAGATTGCACCGTTCTTAGAAATTATATTTTGCAAATAATTATCCGAAGGCAAGGTGCCCCAAGACAGGAAGATAGCCAACGTCACTACGATATTTAAAAAGGAAATAGAAGTGACCCAGGAAATTACCGGCCCATATCGTTAATATCCTTTTTATGCAATGTCCTCGAACACATTGTCAGTAGATATGTTATGACATTCCCGGATAATTGTAACTTCTTACATAGCAGTCAGCATGGCTTCCGTAAGGGCAGGTCCTGCGAAACACAGCTTGCGCTCTATCTCCATGGTATCCTAAAATCAAGTAAATCAATTAAGCAAGTCGACGCGATATTCCTTGATTTAAAGAAGGCATTTGACAAGGTTCCTCACAAAAAAACTCCTATATAAATTGCAATTATGTGGATACACTGCCAGGCAGATCGGTACAAAAACTCCTTTCCGCGCACAATAAGCGAACACAATAAAAACTGAGCTCCATTAAATACACTCCTATAATACTTATCACCATTTTATCTCCCTTAAACTTACATCTTTACACGGCTGGTGACCTAACACCCCCTGCCACACGCCAATGCGGCGGCTCGCAGGATATTATGTACATGTATGGATCAATGTTTGTTTCGTAGACAATAACATAAAAGAAGCAGAAGGGCACAACTCTTGATTGGTTTCTTGGTGATAATCGAATGCATTTTTAATAGATTATCCACCAATATTTTGTAAATCTCTATTTCGATTGGATCATTCTGGTCTCTGAAATCACTCATTCCTCGGGATTTTATTTGAAGAATTTGAAGGGTATGAAAATTCTGAGATTTTGTTAGGTTGTTCATTGAAGCTGATTCATGAAGCTTAAGCAGAAGAAGATGTGATTGAAAATGGCTATGTCGAGGATACGGCGAGCATTTCTTTCCATTATTGCAATATTTCCTGAAGATTAAAGGCATTAGGCTGAAAAAATGATTTCCAATACGTTGTGGTAATCCCTTAAAGGCCTTTCTTTGACGACAACGGTGCGAGAAATTATATTATCTAAAGTCTATGAAATCATACTGATTATTAATCTCTATCCATTATATTCTATCCATCGTTATTGTTACAAACTTCAGAAACCACCTTTTACTTTCTCGTCTAGTCCGGTGCATAGGGAGGCAATTTACGTAATTATTCTGTGCTGAGTTAAGTTAGTTAGAATGAGTGGGAGTTAAGTGATTTACCTCGTAACATCGATAATGCTGAGACACTCCCTTGTTGTCTTATGTGCGTTTTACTCGATTCGTCATCTATGTGATATGTGAATTGCTTTGCCACTCTATATATACTTATAATATGATATTGCTAACATGTTTACGTATGAAAAGTTTCACGCAAATCTGTGTATAAACGAAAATCGCTCTGACCACATGGAGGGAGAATCCGTGCATGAACCGATTTTGGAACTCCTGGGAATTCAATTCAAGTACCTTGATAATGCTTCTCGGCAAGAGATGTAGTCCTGGGTCAAATAACGGCTCGAGGAAGGGGTTAATCGGACGTGACGTCGCCTGTGCCTTTCGATCAGCTGCTGCTCCGGACGCGTTAGCATGCTCCGTGCTTCCTCCGTCTCATTCTCCCACTCGCTGCTACTCAGTTTTATGGAGATTGGCACCTCCTCTGGCTGGTTAGTGTGGCCGTCGTAAATCAGTTGAACGTGGCCGTCAAGCATTTCACTGCGGCATCACCTGCCGAGCTGAGCTGCGTATTGACTCCTCCCTATGATGGCCAATTGATGGACTGCTTTGGTACCTTCCATCCGTGACTCTCAAGTGAATTTTAGACAGTTATTTCCAATACTTTTTGGCTGGACCACTGCTCAAGTTTATGAAGTGCTCCTCCAGGCGAAATTTTCTCAAAGTTCCCCTTTATTCCATTCTTAGTGGTCTTCTTGCCGGTGCTAGTCCAGGCCATTAATGATTTCACTACCCTGCTTACGAAAAGGTAGTGCGCTTTAGCACGGATTTATAGCAAACTACACATCACGCAAACCATTGGGATAGCTACCACGTTTCCCGTTAATTCCGCCAAATATAGTAATGCATGCATCTGATTTTTTTAATTGGACTTCTTTACTTCTTCTCATCACTCAAATATTTCGTCTTTGGCCTTCTCCTATTCGGATGTTGGCCATCATCATGCCGATCTCTAATTTGCTTGATGTAGTTTGGAAAAGTTTCACTGATATCGCCTCATCCCTGTACCATAGATTGGTGGCTAGATAGGAATTATTTCTTCCACTAGGACGTAGTCTTCCTTCAACTTTCCCTTCAATCCCAAAATGAATTATTCTATATTCATCCTCGTGTATCATTTTATGTCCAAGATATTGTAGCTTAATTCAAATACAACACTTTTCAAATATTAGGATTTCTTCACATATCACTAATATTTGATCCCATTTATTCGAGAATAGAAGGTGAAAAACCCGTGTACGATCACTTTTTGGCACTTTTGCCTTTTCATTTTATTTCATTAGATTTTTTCCTTCAAACTGATGGGACAATAATTCTCATTTTGCACAAGCAACTGTAGTTCACAATGAACTATATCGACCATTATCTTGAGCGCAAAAGCGTACTTAATTGCTGGTATTGATTTCAAATATTGACATCAACTTCTGGAATATTAAATCCGGATTTTAGGTCAAATTCGATCCACATTAATCGTTTACCATTGTAAAAATGCTTCTTTAACTTAACTTATAATGGACTAGATATGCTGTTTGTCCTCAAGTATTTTCACGCTTGATTCGTTTTGATTGTTTGCCATTACAAGAGTAACGTTTCCTTGCACATGATTTTGAATTTTCGTAATCAGTCACCATATGAGGGGTTACTAAAGTAATGATGGATATAAATCGTCAATAATGATGATTTATTGATCTCCACAGGAAAATTTTCCATAATAAAAGATACGTTCAATCATGATAGGCAGCGATCTAGCCTTTTCTCAGAGAACGCACCCAAACCCTAAGGAATCCTGAATCCTGGAAAGAAGACCTTGAAACTGGGGCCTTGTTGATAGGTTGTTCCCATGAATATGTATTATGGATTTAGATGTTTCGAATTGTTTCCTAGGCTACATGTTGCCTAAATTTCCACTTTTAGTTCACTCAGTCCTTGGCTCCTCTCTGATTAGAGTCTTTTCAGTTGTTATTGTAAATAGACGTAGTTCATTGTTGCTAGCGTGAGACCGTGGTGAATATTCAATAATGATCGAGTAGATATGAATTAATTGATGTTAATATATTGCTATTTTTTGATCTAAAAGTTACTTTGTAAATGCTAGAGAGGAAATATCTATTACAGGAAATGTGTAAGAGGTTTATGAAACGTCCATCGTGTGCCGACGACGATTTTTGCTATACTCTGATTATAATTGGAATGCATTAAGCCCGTTCGGCTTAAAGAAAGAATTTAGAATGCCTTGTTTAAACAAAACTTGCTTCTTACCAGGCTGTAAAATAGGGTATGCTTGTACGAGGACCCAAAATAGAAGACTTGGATTGAAAAATAGGAATCTATTCCAGGCGGCTGAAAGTGCATTCCTTTTTACCTACGTCGCAATGATGGCCATTGGGAACATTCATGAAGCCACCTCGCATTATTATTAAATTTTCGTATAGCGATATATGCGAAGTACCAAGAAGTTAATTGTGCATTTGTGTAATTAAATTTGGAGAGGAATCAAATATATCTTTAGACCGGACGATATTAAAAAACTGTATAATTACGTCCCGCGTGTAGTACTACATTTTTATCCACTGCATTACGATTAATTGTAAGTAAAACTCCTGTATATTAATGGTAAAACCAGTACGACGTGTTTATTTACAAACTATTGACTGTATTTGAACTTTCGTCTTTCATCGCTTGGCGGCACCACTTTCCAAAAAGTTGTTTGTTTACGGAATTCTAGACAACAGTTTTTAGCGAAGAGATAACAATCCATAATATATATTCATAGTCGTTCGATTGTTACAATTAAGTTGATTTGTTCAACAGTTGTAGATGGCTGACTTGAATCGGATGCCGTAAAGGGGGGAAAAAAGTAAGGTGTGAAGAACTGTGGCGAAGAGAGGAGTGATAAATGGGAGAGAGGAATAGAGAAGAGAATAGAATAATCATTTATTTTACTCTGGGACAGGTCCCTTAGAGCAAGAATACAATAAAATAATATAATAATGTAGCAGTGAGGTAACGAACAAATTAACATATTATTTAGTTCAAATCAAAAAATAAGTAGAGCTTATAAACATACAATGTATAAAGAAAAAGACAAAAGCAGCTACTCTCATTGAAAAACAACAACTGTTCATGTTTTACAGCTGAACTCAGAGATAGGTATAAATACAATCAATACTTGATACGAGATAAAAAGCATAAACAGAACATGAGGAAAAAAACAATTTTTGTCTAATAAAAAAATTGGCAATGCGAATTAAATACTGACCGGGCTAAACTATTCTGGAAAACATTCATTTAATAAAATTTCATACAATTTAGATTGAACAATTTCCATTGGGCGAGATTTCCTCACATCAATTGGAATGGAATTCCAAAGATGTGAGGCGGCCACAACAAACGACTTATGAAATGTAGTGGTTCGGTGAGTCGGAAGCAGAAGGTTACTTGGTTCTGTTCTAAAAACCATAGTATGATTGGTAGTTCTTTTAGAAAATATATCAATCAGGTATGACGGTTCGTTAGTGTCAAAGATAGAAAAAGGAAAGGTTCCAAGCAGGTATTTGCGACGGTTTCTGCTATTCTGGAGAGACAGAGACAGACAGAGAGACAAAAGAATGAGGAGAAGTGGAAGGTGCACTCACTGGAAGAGGAGCGTTGCGGAGGACCTGTCTGCGAAGAGCACCGCCGGGGGTGCGAACCTCTCGTTCTGCCCGCATAGCTGGAGGCCGGAACCGCCGCTCGTGAGGGATGAGAGGCCCTTGCCGCCGCTCCCAGGGCCGCCCCCTGCACCCGAGGCAGAGGAACTCTTCCTGCCGAGCACGTCCGAGCCTTCGGAGAGCTCCAGGAATCCCGACTCGCAGCTGCGGAGGAAAGAGGAAAAAAAATACATGGAGAAATTTGGAGAGCGGGAAAACACATTTCGCCTCGTTTATTTGCGCAAATAATCCACTCGCGGTCGGCAGTTTTCCTTCGACCATCTCCTCCGCGTTTACAGTTACCGGAAGGAAAGGAGGGAACTCCGGCGTTCCCAAACCGCACGCCTGTCTGTACGACGCTGATTGGACTGATGCCGTTTGCTTTTGAAGGGAAACGAAAGAATAAGGTGCGATAAAGCATCAAACGACCTGGAGGATAGTTAGGTGCGGGACTATTGGCTTTGTTTCTATGAAAAGAAAAGGATGACCTTTACCTTCTTGTATCTTCCTGTATACTTTTTTTTACCACGAAACGACACTTAAAAAGCTAATGTTTACTCTTTTACCATAAGATATTTTCATATTAATTCCTAGAAGAGTACTCTACTTAGTCAATATTGTGAAGCTTACCATAGTCTCAAAGAAAAATTCAAAGTATGATCCACCAACCTCGAGTGTTGGTGGGAATGACAGGCATACATTTAGCCAACAGTGACTCCCTTAGTTCCGTTGTAATAGCACAGTGGGTGAGACAAAGCCAGGGGTTTCACAGGCATTGTACTTTGCTTCTTAATAAACTTGTGTTAGTTATCTAGGGCAGTCTACCGACACCTCACGTAGTTTGTGCAACTGAAGATAGTTAGGTTCATTGGTATGCTTAAGTTCTAAAGTTGTAGGGTGAGGAGGAGGGAATGAGAAAATACTGGCTCAGGGATTACCCTAAATGAGATATTCCCGGTTCTATGCTTAGCGAATAGCTTTTGATGGGAGGTGAGAATACCATGACACAGTTTGAATTAGGACAAGGGCTCTTGGCTTGGGAAGCCGGTGCTCGATCCCCAGCACGAGCCGATTCCTATTCCTGTGTTGAGTCCGTATAATATGTTATAAGGATACGGAAGTCTTAGGGCCGTATTCATAGTCGTTACCTGCATGTCCCCGGGAACCCCTTGGCTCAGAAATGGTATTCATAGTCATTACCCAGGGGACTGCCGTCCCCTAACCCTCCCCCAGGCCGTCGATTTCCTCGGTAAGGCATGATCCTTACCCAAAGCTCCCCTAACGCAGCACTGCTGCCCACGCGTGGGACGAATTTATACTACTCTACTAATGGCAGTACACGATACTATCAACAACTTTCCATAGTAACGTCTTCTGTTTACAAACGTGGGTACTTATTGAATCACCCTCATATTATTCACCATTCATATAACATAAATATTTAAGTAATATTGTAAACATTCTCTCATATTCCTTCAATCATTTTTCATCAACATCGTGAAAGAGTGTAGAATATTATTGTTTATAGAATGCTTGGTTACGCTTATAACTGAGAATCTAAAACAACGAAAACCGTTCTGCGGTACTTTACATATGTATATATTTTTCCTCGGGATTGTTGCCAAATCTCTTACCCAGGTGTCCCCTTGCTGTGGGATACCCAGGTAAGGTTTATGAATCGCTCAAGGTAGGGGACCCCTAGGTGTTACCTGGCTAGGGGATACCCAGGTAACCCCTAAGAATACGACTATGAATACGGGCATTAAGGTGCTCTGAGACATGCGCGTAGGTCTTTGGATTTTGGTCCAGGTGGATGTCTTCAAGGCCTTTTCAAGTTAAATTGATTGTTCTTTTTTTGGCAGTATTAACATCAATTTTCCTGTAATGTGATGCCTTATGCTGGAAGTAAAAATGCCATTTTCAAATTTACAATCGCATGTGAAGTTTTCAAAGCCAAATAGAATAAAAGCAGAGGAAGAATTGCCATTACCATTAATTGAATTCAGGAGCTGTAAAAATCGATTTTTTCCTATATCAATTTTTAATCGATTTATTTCTGCTGACGTGTGTCACGGAATCTTGACATATTATGAACTTTGGCTATTCAAATGATTATATTTCACGTGAATTAGTTAAAATACCTGGTGAAAAATGACCAGTATAATGAATAATATTCCTTTATTTGTGTCAAGTTAAAGACGAGTGCCAGAATGTTTTTCCAAAAAATTCCTTTGCAGGAACACTTAAACCACCTTTCTCTTTTTTCGATTTGTCTTCTGGATCTTGACCTGCGGAAGCCATTCACTGTGAGTGGAACCGTGACAACACCAAGTGTTCATAATCTTTCTGAATTTCCGAAATGACATTTTGCAATGGTCCTACCAACCTGTCCTTAGCTGCAGAAAATCTCTGTTTCCAAGTTCCGCCCCCGATAAATTCGTCCCTCTTACTTATTGAGAAGGCCCTAGGCCTGTTGGTGCTACTAGTGAATAGCTGGACTCTTCTGTTGTTGGCAATGCTCTCCGGACTGGAGGTTGGGTTAGAACGTGGGGAGGGAAAGAAGCTGTTTGAACTGCTGTGGACGCATTAAATATGCTATTTTCCGATAATGCAAGGAGTCGCTAATCTCAATTTCCACGTAATTGTGAACTTCAGGAGGACAATTGAGTGACAGAATGCCTTGTAGATTCTAAAATGTTTGTGACCCATACCATTTGGAATATTTTTGGTATCTCCCTCTTCACATTCCTCTTATAATAGTTCTCTTTCATTGTCAACTCGAAATTACTATTTGATTATACCATATACCTACTATACTTAACGCGTATGCAGCCATTTTGAATATCGAATACGGTCTCGAACATTTCATTGATATTGTAAAAGAGGATCAGTCTATGATAGACGGATATAAGATAAAGTAAATAT
The DNA here is from genome assembly GCA_963169105.1 of Ceriagrion tenellum. NCBI lineage: Eukaryota > Metazoa > Arthropoda > Insecta > Odonata > Coenagrionidae > Ceriagrion > Ceriagrion tenellum. The sequence goes on from OY720636.1 coordinate 160,032,383, forward strand.
TTCTTTTAAAAATAAATGCTTAAATCGAATACGTTCAGTATAGGTGAGCTAAAGTATTCTAAAGTCTGTTATTATGTGTTTCAGTTTCTGACGGTTATTTTCCCCAAAATCTGCCTCTGAATTCTAGTACACATTGAAGTTCGAAAGACTTTAGGACTGGTCAAATTTTTTCAGCTGTAAAATATGAATGAAGATACGTAATGGTGAAGCATCGACTTGAAATTATTTACTTAACTCTAGAAGGACGGCAGGGGTCATTTGACCCATTTTTAGAATTCAAATTAATTTTTCTCTCTGTAAAAAATTTTTAAATTTTTTGAAACCTTTTTACTTTCTTCATTTCTACATTCCTCCTTCTGTCCGCAAGAATAATGAAATCCATTCAAGTAGAGTATACAAAAACACCCAAGACCATACATACTCTTACAAATTACCTAGCAAAAAAGAAGAATTTGCCTTTACTAAGTACCATGCACTTAGATGCCACAATTTCCGACACTCATAAAAGAAAGCCAGACACCATCCTTTTTTACAAAAGAAAAACAAAGTGGGAGTAGATGTTATGGACAGCATGCGCCGGAAATACTCCACCCGATCAGCTACAAGGAGGTAACTTGTTAATGAATTTTTCAATATACTGGATCTGGCCTCGAGAAATAGCTGGGTGCTATACTGGGAAACTGCAAATTCTAAACGGAGTCGCAAGAAATTTATCCAAAAATTAGTCGAAGAAGTGTTGGGAATCTCATTTCCAACGGATCCTCACCTTTATACTAAAATAAAACAAGCAAAACTTCATTGAATACCACATCCACATCCCTAAGACAACAAAAGAGGAAAAGGTGCCAAATACCTCCAAATTGTCAAAATAAATCATCCAATGTACACTTTCATTACAAAAAAATATTTTGTGGAAAGTGCGCCAAAAATTAACCATTTGTCTGAAATGCACTCCACATATTTTTGTACTTTTTATTACAATATATGAAAAACCATTATGCTTATTATAAAATTTGAAGCAGATTTTTGTATTTTGTAAAAATAATATAATTTTATGATTAGAGTGGCTATAAATTTGAGACACATGACACTGAATATTATTTAATTCATGATTTTTTGGAGTGATGCTTGTGTATTTTTAACAATCGGAATACCGTACTAAATGCTAAGATGTGTTTTTAAAGAATGAATATAACATTGCTACAGTATAACATGCTATGGGATAAAAACGACTTTGATTTGATGAAACGATGTTGGGGTCAAATGACCCCTAGCCGCTCTTCTAGGAAGCGTGAATATCCCGTCCTCCTAGTGTTAATTAAGATCAATGAACTAGACAGATAATTAGTATACTACAAAGGAGTATATGATTTTGAACGAAATTTTTCTACGTCTAAATTTCCTAATAAACGTGTAAAAAATTTCCCCCTGCCTGTTGAAGTTGATCCCTTGAACTGGAAATAGATCATACGCAGAATTTTATTTAAAATGATTTCATTTCGGAGAATATGCGGAAAAGAAATAATCCGCTACAAAGAGCCCATTTAATGGGAAATCAGTTTTTGTGATACTATTGAACCGAGGTTCGTGGATATCTTTTTACCGCCAAATGTGAGATCTACAAAGAGGCGTACCAGTGGCAAAGCGCCTCTTTCGCTGAATTTTGCCGTGGATTTTGATATTTTCAGAGAGGGTTTAATAAAAGAAATAATCGGGAAATAGTTGGAAGTATCGGTGCATTTTATGTCGGTTGACTGAACAAGTGAATAGCGAATGCGCAAAAGGCTCTCGAGGCAAATAAACAAACATCAATATTATCAATGTAGGTTTAAAAAAAAAAGTGGAACAAGTTGAACATTTGACCGAAAATTAATTTCATGGGAGTGCAAAACCTTCCACCGTTCCAACCGATCGACATATTGCAGTAAACCAAACGGAGGAGGAATTAAACAATATTGCAGCCAAAATTTTGCATGTCGTCGAGTGAGATCCAATATACATGCATTTTATACATGTACATCACACTTCCAGGGAAGCATGTCGCTGAGTTAGACTCGCATGTCCGTCAGTAGTCAAAACGATTCGATTGCATTCGTCCGCGACGGAGTGAAAATATTTCCAATGTGAACTTTACCTATCAACTATTTGCGTCTACATGATACCCGAATGGAATGCGATCTGTGGAAACTTTGTGGAATTCCATTTTAAATGGATCTATTATAATAACTTTTACAATCCACTGTGGTCGAAAGCAAACATACACGATCCGGATTTTTAATGCTAGAGCACCATCATCATAGAGCGTCATTCAGCATCTGATGATGATGCTCTAGCCTTCGAAATCCGGATCGTGCATGTTGTTTTTGACTACAGTGGATTGTAAAAGTTATTATAATAAATCCATTACAGGATGCCCTGCTGGCCAAGGATGTGTGGCATGGGGTGAGTTACCGCCGACATGAGTTACACTACACCCCATTCAAGTTAATGTTAATGCGACTTCCGATAGATTAGTAAAAATCTGCTGATACTTCTCTGGAGGTGATATTTCAAAAATATGCGCTATATGATTAATATACTACAAACGTATGACTGTTTGTATAAATACTTTTACTACTACACCAATGCGCAAAGTTGAAAGAGTGATTCTAAAAAACATGCACTCAGTGCTTCTAGAGTGCTAGGTGGCAGATAGGTGCGGATGCAAAAATGAGGGAGTAAACCAATTAACCTAGCTACACCACCTATCGATAAACCTGGTTAAGAGTAAAATTCTCTAGTTCATCTTTAACTTTGTGGTATTCCATTATACTGTTTTTTCGATGAATAACTTTTACTTATACCACTTTTTATAAAGAAGTAAAGTGGTATAAGTAAACGTTATTCATCGACAAAACTGGTTAAGAGTCTCTTTGGCAACCGTCACGGTTCACTTATCGTTTGCGTAAAAAGGCATTTTAAACCTCTCTGTTTTGCAGTACACTCGTCTAATTTTATTCTTATTCTTAATCCTTCAGTTTGCTCATTATTTTCTGTCGTATATATTAATGAGCTTTTGAAGTCATCGATTTCATCCATATCAATGAGGACGTTTTTACGGCTCAAACGTCATGAATTTTATCCTAATTAGCGTAAATGATTTCGTTATTTATGAGCTCAGTTTAATTCCCACGGCAACTACTCCGGTTGCTTTAGACCATATAAGAAAAGTAATCTACTACTCAGCCCATCAGTTGATTGGAAATAATGCATGTAAAAATACGAAGATTCGTGCGATATTGAGTGGAATATATGCATGATGCAGAAATAAAATGATTAGCATCCATCCACAGAAATACATTTTCCGACAGCACGTAAAATTTGCGGAAGTACGTAAAATGTTCCATTCGTGTTATTTCCGATGCAGAAATAAAAAATTATCTACAGAAATAATATTTACTGCAGCACGTAACATTTATTTCTGTGAATAATTTTGTATTTCTGCATCGGAAATAATACGAATGGAACATTTTTCCTCTATTGGTGAAAGAAGTGTGATAATTAACCCTGAGTCACTTAGTATAGGATAGTAATGGGAATATTGTCCTCTACTGTCTGTTGGCGTTGAGGTATCACAGTTTTCAATAATACTCCCTTTTATAACCAGGTCTGATAATCAGCTTATTAGTACTCACTTGTTTAAGGTTGAACATATGAAGTAGCGCTCGCTGAAGGTAGAGCTTTTCTATGAATACCTGCGAATATTCTGGAGTTAATCAAGGATTGATGTAACTTGCAGATATTTTCTCAAGCTTCCTGATAGAATTTGATTTAGCTATAAGTGATAAAATTTAATGCTCAACTATCATGGTCTTGAGTCTCTATTGGTCTTGTGTGGAGGGCAAACGCTCCTCTCTACTGAGTGATAGCCATTTTAAGTCCGAGGATGCTATTGACAGCTATGGATGAGGGGTTCTCACGCGATCAATATTAGAAAACTGTACCGTCGCATATTCAGCGTGCATATTCCCGTTAAAGATGAGCAATAACTGTGGAAAACGATGGTTAATAAACAACTTCCAGTCCAAGTCAGCTGGTTGTTGGGTGACACAATTCTCTAATGGCCTCAACTTAGTATTGGGTTGTTTAAGAATTTAATAGCTCATTTTTTTCTCTATATGAAATAGAGTGGATTTATCTGGGTCAGTGAACTTTCAGATTATCATGAGCATGGTATTCTGGGCGTGATGCAAGGTCCGGTTCGTATCTCTCTCATTCTTACAGTTGGATAGCTTGCTGCTTAACATATTATCAGTATTTAATTACCAATATGACAACTTCAGCACACATAAGAAACCACGAGTGAGTTTTCTACTCTCTTTCCCTGCGGGATCACGTGGCCAGCATGGCAGAATTCATAGTGAAAATAAAACATTTTGTGATTTTTTTAAGTGATCATAACATTATTAGGATAAGTTTTAAAGTTACATTGTCACTTTCATGGTATTATCGTAAATAGGAACAATGAAGCGTTGGAATCCAACGGGAAATGTATTTGACTACGGGAAATGCATGTTTCAAGAATAAGTTTTTTTTGTTGATTCCACCAATGAAAGCCTGGATGCAATCAACTATAAACCTTTTCCTTTGCCCCTCTTTTGAATGACATACTGCGCAAAATAGGTGGCAATAATCGCGCTAACGTATGATTTTTCCGTTCCGTAGGTGTACTTATTTGTAGGTGTACTTATTTGTAGGTGTACTTATCGTGCAATATTTTAGGATTATCAAAGTGTATTTATGCGGAAATAATAATTTCTATAAGATTTCTCAACTATACATTTTGGCGGCTATCATTCATCTCTTGTTCAGTAAAAAGTCCTGGCTTGAGTATTTTATTATCAAGACTGATAATTTTGGTTCTTTGAAATTAGTAATGACTTTTGTTGTTCTCGTTGGACATAAATGGACAGAAATGGATAGAAATGGCAGAAATGGAAATGCTATGTACACTTGTGTTTTTGAAATCGCGTACCCCTCGATTTTAAATTAAGCATAGTATTTTAACGGATGATTATTTCCTCTCTTCGCGTAAGTGGTTGGCAAACATACTGTCTCGAACTATCTGTTGTTGTGCTTAAGTTTTATCGAAGATTTGATTCCCTTGGCTTTGCATATTCTTCGAACCGCTTATCCAAGCCATAACCTCTTCACAGTTTTTTTCTCGTATTTACCTCTTCCTTTGGTTTGTAATTTCTTCTCATATGGTCTGTAATTCTCACTACTTCCTATCGAGAGGTACGTTTTCATTTTTTGATTATCTGAAATTAGAGTAATACTTTAACCTTTGTCTGTCGTTATAAGTGTGTTTGAGTATGCGATGAAGGCGTAGCTGGAAACATTTGGAGTACGTATTTCCTAAGGCATGAAGCGAGCGACTACTCTTCTTTTGCTGGAACTTTCTCCGCATTTGGCAATGAAACATTTCCATTAACCGAGTATCTCATCAGGCCCTGGGACTGAATTATAATTCCCGTTATCGGCGTTCATGAAAGTGGGCAAGTAGCAGAGTAGTCTTAAATATTTCACGTTGGTCAAAAATTCAAGTGCTTGTGGTCTGCGTGAGTGGTTTTATGAGTCAGTCCACCCTTATTTTTGGACGGGGGTCATCTCATCCGACCGTTGACCCACGAGTCACCGAAGGACAATGTCCCTCGGCGAGATTGCGGACCATGAGGTATTTTTGTTTTTTCTACGAGGCGAAAGGAGAGAGCGTGAGCTCAGTTGCAGAGTGAGTTCGCATAGTCGCAGTGAGGGAGAAAATGATGCCGTAGCAATGAAATTCGCTTGACGCAAGAAAACCTCGCGGCGCCCAGAGATCGAGGCTTTCGAACAATCGAGACGCGGCGGCGAGGAATGCTGAGGGTTATGATGAGATGGGAATGGGTCGGACTTCCCTGGAAAATGGCGAGGCTCTTGAAAAAGTTCCTGGCGCGGCGCAGAGGACAACTTTGGGACATGGGCTTCTGAACTTTCAGAGTCCTGAGAGACAAAAGAGGAATGTTGTTCAGGACGGAGCCTTTCCAATCGCTCATAATAACACAAGCGCTTCCAGAATTGGAGTGACCACAATTACCAGATTAGTGAGACTAGCTAAACTACAGATCCTTCTCTTTATATCGTTATATTCTCTACGTTCTTATTTATGCATGATGTAAATATTGATGTTCTTATTTATGCATGATATTTTGCATCTGTAGTAGTAGTATTTGTATCCCTTGCATGTTGGAACGATTGACGATAGAATGTTTCTTGCTTAGTAGATTTTAATGGGCGTGTTGCATGTGTGGTACGCTGGTTTCAATGTAGTTTCGGTGTTCTGCCGTATTATCGATGCATGCCTGGTGTGGAAGCACCCCCTGCCACACACCCTTTGGGTGGCTTGCAGGGTATGACGTAGATTTAGATGTCCTTCCGTCTTGCTTTGACTCGTATAGCAATGATACCTCAAGACAGGTTCCCTAGTTATGAGATCGGCGATGGGTAACTTAGACCACTAGTCTAATTGCCTTGTGTTCTATCTTATTTCTTGACAGAGTTTTATTCCCCCACCTCTCTTTCTCTCTCTTTGCCTTCCTCTCTTTTCCCTCGTCCTTTCCCTTCATCCCTCCACTACCTCTTCCTTCTACCTCCCACCGACCGCTCAGGTGTGAGCCAGGAACTTTTGCGGCAACTATGCAACGAGCGGCAGTTGGAACGACGGCAATTAGGGATGGCGAGAGTGGAGAAGGAGGATTATAAAGGCTAGACTAGATAGGAGAGGGCGACTATAAGAGAGGCTTCAATTCCTCTTTGCTCCCTCGTTGGTGAATCTAGACTTCGGTTTTGAGTCGGTGGATTTTGTTCTCGTCGCGACGCAAGGGATTGTCACTTTTTCCCCGAATACTTAGCTCTCTCAGAAACAGGGAAAATAGGAAGGAAAATATTTTCTACTTGCGGTTCAAAATGGTTTAAGGAACAAAGTCCAAATGACTTGCGTTTCTCCTTCTCTTTTTTCTCGGAAACTTCAAGAGAATGTATTTTGATCGTGACTTTCAGACGGTCTTGATCCTACTTCCATGTACCACAACCGTCACTCAGGCATTGATTTAGCGTTAGATATTATGAGCGTAGCCAACGATAATTGGTATGTTCTCAGTGAAGAGTCCATTCCACTTCTATCTCTCCACCATATAGAACATTGATTGCTCAAATTAAGGTCTAAAATCGATGTAATTTGGCTATAGAGTGACAGTGTCATGACAAATCAGTGAATTCTTCTGGAACCATTCATGCTTTGATAATATACGTGATAAATCTTCTACAAAAAGAAATAATTCTAGAATTTTTGTGGTACTATGACAAAAATATGATACTAGTCAAAATACGGGAATTTTACTGCTATTTGATGAGTCCTCGGGTTAACATTTACTGATGCTTCAATTTCATTTTTTAATTTCGCACAATGCCCTTGAAATCAACCATCAATTTTAATAAAAACTACCTGCTCGTTGGAGTTCGCTTCAAGTCTCGAATTCTGTCGTCACTACATTAACACGTACGTTTGAGGCAAGGTGTAATTAGATGATTTGATAACCATGATCTTGAATATTTACTGTCATGTGTCGCAGAGATATATTCTTCTTTTCTATTTTGTTAAACTTCCCAATTCTATTCCTGGTAATTATAGTTCTTGCAGTTGATCTTAAACTATTAGTCTGTCCTCTCCCGTTATTATCGCAAGAGTTCCTTGCCAGCAAAGCTTAGATGACCGACGTAACGTTAGACCAAGAGAATCATTGAGATAGCTGCGGGAAACTTCTTCTGTAAAGAAAATGTGAACTATTCTTTGTATGTCATATTCTGCGAAATTGTTGATAACCTCGTATTTTTATTCTTAATCTTCCAATTTGAAATAAAAATATCCTGGAAAAACTCTCTGGAATTAAGACCCAGTCTTCCGATGTGAAACTTCGGTGGTTCATCATTGCTGCAGTCTGAACCATAAATCTCCATTACTCTCCGTTCCATCAGCCGTTTGGTGCACATGATCAGTGTCAGTCATGAAGCCACGTGGTACATCGGCAATTGGATGCCGTATAAATAATGCTGATAAGGAATGAGGTTTGGGAATCGAGGCGGATACCAACTTCCAACACTCTAATGCCCACACGTCAAACGGAATGACGTGATGGAGGTGACTCGAGTGTCACTTCACCTGTTCCCCGTGAATCAATGTATTGAACGTGAATCATCTCGACTCTTCTGCCCTATTATGTTCACCATTAAGTTACACTTTTGAATAAATCAAGTATATAAAAAAACTTTTCTTTGCTGAAATGCGTAAATAGTTTCTTCGATAGAAGGCAGAAAAGGAGACTCCTCACTTATCGTCAGAGCTGAAGACTTTAAATGGCCCATTAATAACGGAGTAAAATATTCTTTTATAAAACATAAATTCTTCTAAAATATTATTGCAGTCTTCTTCATAAAAAAAGAAAGTAATGTGAGCGCAAAAATAAAGAGCAATGACTTGCTTGCGAGCGTAGTTTTTTAGTTTAGTTTTTTCAATTCTTAGACGACGAATGATCCAATCATGCTTTGCTCTTATGAGGTAACTTAACTTTCATTTTATTTTATTTTTCCTGTTTGGTATTTGCGCCACTAATTTTTTGTGTTGTTTGCCACCAGAGTGCAATTCCTGACTTTCTTTTTACACGACATCTATCGGAAGTTTTCTCTTGTTTCGTGCCATTTCTCTTTTGGTTTGTGAGCGATAAGTCAATCGCTCTGGTGATATGGGAGAGAGAGAGAGCGTCTCGCCAAATAAGAAGCCAAGTACTCACAGTCATAGAAGATAGCGTGGGTAAGTCATGAATTGCACGAGGCCATTTAAATTACTTTAATACAGTCCACAACTTTGTGTTCCGGTTTTCTTTTCTTTCTCTCATGTTTCTCCCAAAAAGAGAACAGTTCCCATTGAAAGTATTGATTTAAAATCAGAGTTTCACTTGTTTATGTCCAAGTCACCTTTAAGTCTCGCAGGTAATTGGCATGGGAAACCTCTGCTAAGTGGAAGTACCGAGAAAACACATCTTCACTTCTGACAAGAAAAACCTTCTGAGAAAAGACAATAAAATAAAAATGGAAGTTTAATCATGTCCATTAGCGTTTCACAGCATTAAAAGAGGGTCGTAAACAATATTTTTACAAGTCTTGAAAGTTGTCTCTTGTGTAAACGTAGCTTAGGGAATTAGGAAAAAAAATCTGCCACTTCGCTGTAATGTGTGGGGCCAATGAGAAGAGAGCAGAACAAGAGAATGAAAAAAATAAGTGTCGGGGACATTTGATTGAAAATTGCATTTCGTCTTGCAAGACGGAGCTGCAGAACCTTGGCTAAGCGAGCGCTTAAATTTTGAGCGGTAGGAGCGAAAACGATTGTATTTCTTGTGAGAAACTATTCAGGAGCCTTTCAGTGCAATCTAAGCAAGCAGTGAAAGAGGCGGGTACGAATCCAAGGCCAATTGAAGTTGAGTTAGAGGAAATAGGCCAACATAAAAAGACTCCATTATTTTATAACGCTTCATTAGATTCGCCAAATACTTCTTGATTGTGTTATGCATAGAAGCGCTAATTGTTGTAGTTTTCTGACGAATTTGATCTTGTTCTATGATTGAAAATGTGCGAAGGTATATTCATCATCCCGTATGGTGTGGCGAGTTGAACTCACCTAGCACTTATGCAGATACAATCGGAGAAAGCTCCAATTCATGCTTTCACCTCTATTGGAAATGTTATCCTTCGACATTTCCAGCAGTGAAAGTCATCGAACCTGGTTTATGGAAAATGTAATGCCTCTGTAGAAACAGCGAATTGTTTTCCCTCCAAGCAAAATTCACCACGTCGGCCCTGAAACAATTCCATCCTGGAGCTAAGAATGAAAAGTATAGCTTTGATTTGGCACTCGTCATTCAAGGTGAAAGCTAAACCTCTGGCTGTTCAGCTCCGTATTCTGTCGTGTTTCAATTTCATTGAATTCTTAGAAACGATGGAGGGAATGGATTTCATTTCATTTAAAAAGTTCCTTCTTTAGCAACTTGGTCTCCTTCTTGCCTTGCAGCTTTAACATTCTGTGGTAAAGTAAAATTTTCCCGATTCTTAAATTAGTACCTGTATTAGTAGGTGCTGAGTGCATTATCTTGGTGGAATTTTTTTCTATTCTTTATTTTTTGTTCGAGTGGACCTAAATGATGTATCTTATGCATTATCCAACGATCGTTTTATTAATCGACTTCTGTAGAATCAAAAGAGAAATTTAAGCGCACTTCTTCGAACTAGCATTATTTATTAATATTTGCTTAATTAACTATGAAGAGATTTTCTTGGGAATGGACGATTTTCTGAACGTTTGCTTGAATGTGCAGGGGTTGAGCTTGAAAAGGGTTTATTGTTGATGCCTGTTGATGATGTTTGAGCTTGAAAAGGGTTTATTGTTGATGCCACTAGCGACGCAACGGCAAGATTGTAGTTCTGCGAAATCCATTGTGCTCCAGATTTTTAGATGCCCAACTGCTCACTTTCGCATTAGTGAGGTAAAATGTTTAAATACAGTTAATATATCTAAAAAAAGATCGTAATATTTTGATGCATCTTCACCAAAGGATGAGTTTTGCAGGAAACACAGAGAGCATTAATTATACTTTTCATGTCAAAGTTATTCGGTTGCGCATGTTCTTAGGTAAGTGTTATTGTGAAAATTATTTTTATTCTTCAGCGCTCTTCTCGCTCTCATGAATAATGGCAAAGAGTTCTCTCTTAGTACGTAAATTGCTCGCATTAAAAAAAAAATCGGCACTCCTAATACCCCTAGAGCTGTGCAAAAATTAGACTTTAAATTACTACCGACAGTTCGTCCTTCATTTTTCCAGGGATAATCTATTATTAAAACTCTCGCCATTGTACGTAATTACTCTTTCAGAATCAGGACTTACTAATGGATGGTTAGAGTTATGGGAAAATAAGGATTGGGAGAGGCATGTCTTTAAATTTTAAAAATATATTTTTCAATGATATTTGCATTATGTTTGACCACAATTACTGAAGTTGAAGGCATATGTAAGCATATGCCTATGAACTTTAAATAGAAATTATTATTTATGTTAGGTTATTAGAACGTTATTAGCCATTATAGCTCGTTAAGGTTAAAATTTGCAGGAGAAAATAGCGTAAGCTCTTATGAAATATGACAGAAAAGGATGTGCTCAATATCACTGAATACGAATATTGATATTGAGTGTTTATAATGAGCAATGGAAGCCATATCCGTTTATATTCCACGTATATCGACAAAGCACATGAATGGATGTTCCTTAAATAAACTCTAAGAAAATATGAAGTTAAGTGCATATTTAATAAACAGGCAGATATATATGTGTTAACGTTTTTTAAAAGCTCGGTACAATAGTAGAGCTATAAGCTCGAAAAATTAGAAGGGCAAAGAAATAATTCCAACAGAAATATTATAATCGAGAGACTGAAAGTCACTTAAGCAGGCAAGGAACCTTTTCTTGATGTATGGGAATCGATCAAGGTAGTTTGAGCGAAAAATCATTTTACTTAGAAATCAATGAATTTGGTCTCATTTTAAAGAGAAATTTCTCACCTATCCAATAACACCACAAAATCTACCCCTTACCACATTACTTTCCGAGATATTTGCTAGAAAATACCATACCTTTTACATGGGAAATGGTACGTGCATGCACTTCAGAGTCACATAATTTGAAAAATGAGGTATTTCTAGCACTTAGATGTCGTAAAAAAAACTAACAGCGTGTAGTGTGTATGTTTTCTCAACTATATTTGAAAATTAATCATATTGTCACCGCAGTAGGTTCTTGGGTATCACAAAAAACCTTCCGTTTTGAAGGAGTTTCAAACGCACCTCGCGAAAAAAATGAGTCAAGATAAGGATTTATTTAGATATTTTCATTTAATTACTTAAAATTTCTGTAATGTAAAACTATATTATTGCACCATTAATAATGCAATATTTAATTGATGTGTCCTACAGCAGGTGAAATTAATACGTGTAATTCGAATATGGTCTCTATTATGACTAGGGAACTATCCCACTCGGGCTACCTTAAACCTGGACCTGGCGTGTTATCAACACTGTTACCGCTGTCAGCTGTACAGAACTCGAGTCGTAGCAATATTCGGCAAAAGATAACAACCACTCTATAAAATAATAATGTTAGGAGCTTTACAGACACGGAACTGAAGTGATCGCCCATCGAAGGAAGTCAGCGAAACACACCAACGACGTGAAATTGAACGAAGTGCGCATGAGAATCATTTCGTGACCTGCCGTTAGGTAGCATTCTCAGGAGAAAGGTTTTAAATATTTCCTAATTCATAATGCAATTTACATGTAGTTTTGGCAGCAGTGCGTCATCTAATAGCGTTTTAAAAACTCAATGTCAATGTTTTTTATGCATGATCACCATTGTCAATAGGTAATTTGAATGGCCATCTTCTTAAGTGATGTTTAGACCCGCTTATTGACCTTCGACAGTTTCCTCTTTATAACCTCATGTCTGCATGTAATTTTCCCGTAAAAATGCTTGCAAGTTAAAACTGGAGCAAATGAGCGTAAACTAATTGAGAAGAAAGTGTTATTCAAATGTGTTAATAGTAAAATTCAATTAGGTGAGCCAAACGTATTGCGCGACAAAGACATGCATGAGGAAAAAATGTTTAATTAATAATAAAATAAATAATAAATATTTAAACGCTGTAAATTTGCAATTGGCGAATTGCTTAGGTTGCTAAAGCTACCGCGGCGGTAATAAATTTAGTGAAAACTAACACCTGTGTTTTTTCAGAGACCAGGAGCGAAAATGAAAATAAGAATATGGCGGAAACATTGACCTGTGATAGATGCGAGAGAAAAAAATAAACATCCTGTCCCCCTCCGTTTCAGCAGTGGGAGGGGATGAGTGGGGGAGGGAGGGATGGAGGGTGAAGGGGTTAGGAGGGAAGGAGTGAAGGGTGGAGGGATGGAAAGGTGAGCAAATGAAGTTCGAGCCTGAGTGAACGGAATGGATACGTCAACACCCGCAAATTTATTTGAATTAGTCTGCTATCAAATGTTTACCGTACAAATATCAGAGGAAAATGGATGCACGTTCATTCACGTACCAACAACCTATGCTTTCGCCATGCGAAGAGGGAATTCTACAGTCATATCGAATGAAAAAAAATCAGAGAGTATAGCCAATGATAATTAAGCCTCGTGGAACTGGTAAAGAATAAAACTGTTCATTGTTTCAAAAATTCCTAAATTATAAAGGCGTAAGAATATAACAATTTTTTATCGTAGGAAGAAAAGTATTAATAAAAAGTTTCATTAAGTTGTAATGCTCTTAGGCCAAGTAATGAATACGTGTGGCATTTCTAATTCTCTGTTGAATTTTTTAAAGACTATTTTAATCAAAGACTACATCCACAGCTAACGTACTACCCGTCGCAATCCGCCGCATGGGAGTTTGACGGAGTGTGGCAGGGGGTGAAAGGACACCAGCCATATAAATGTGTGAAGGATAAGAGAGAAATGAAATGGTCGAAGTGCATTATGCGAGTGTTTTGAGTTGAGCACAGTTTCTATTGTGGTCGCTTATTGTGCGTGGAGACAACGAATTTTTATTCCTAGTTTTTCGGAAATTTATCTATCTTATTCTATCGCTTCTTTTGATGAAAGAAATGTAGTGTGGCGTCATGATAATATTCTCTTTGTCGCTCTGAAAATCATCAGTTCTGAATTTCTCAAGCGAATTAATCCTAGCGTGTAGCATCCGAGTCTCTAGGGGCTCCCACCTTAATCCCTCTAAAAGCTGAGACACACTATCTGTTCGCTCGTAGAAGTTTTTAACGAAGCGCGCAGCTTATCTTTGTATTTTATTCACATTTTTGGGTCAAGTCTTTCAGTCGGTATTTGGAGAAGCTCAATAGAGAATGGATATTTAATATAGAGCGTATTCGAGGAGTGGCCTTACCAGTGCGAAGTAGCATCTCTTTTCCTCTTTTTCATGTGAGGACGTTTTACTATCATTCGCTTGATAAATCCTTGCGTCCTTAGTGATGTGCCGCATATGTTTTGTGTGCGTTTCCCACGATATGCGCTAAGTAAGGGTTATTCCAAGGAACTTCACTTCATGTGAAGACTTTATGTTTCCACCACCCACAGTATAGGTATGACGTAGGTTTGATGACGTCCTCAAGAGGTGTATAATGATGTATATACTCAGATATATATCCGTAACCCACTCCTGACACCTAGATGGCTGCATATGACATGGCTGGGTATTTCTATAGCAAGAAAAGGTATCACAGTTCTCTCAATTCGCAGGCAATGTTGAGTTCTTGACCGCGAATATGGAGTTATACTTAGTTAAATCGCCATATTTTCTAGGCTGCTGGGTAGTGCTTACAACAAACTCATCGTTTCCTTCACCAATCGGGATGTCATCACTTCGTCATTCTGGACGCTCTCCGTTCCGAATTCCTTCCTGAATTGGGTCCAGGTTAAGGCTAGGGTGGCAGGGTATTATTGACCGCGTCTGGATCTACATATTCCAGTGTCCTTTTCCCGTCCTCATCTGCTTAAATGCAAACCTGGAGTCGTATCGAGATATCCCTTTCCCCATGGGCTCAGGAAAAATGTCCGCTCCTTCCCCCCTACTGCTAACCACCTCATCCTCTGCCCTGGGCGTCTCGCAAGAGGGCACAACTCCCCACCGTCCTTCATCCTGCCCTCTTCACCTTATACATGTATATATATAACTACACTTAGGATCACTCGTATAACGATTATATAAAATATAAATACATAAAAACACACATATAAATGTTTATGAAGAAAGGTAGAAAGAAAGTGGATAGGAATACATAAAGGAACACATCCAAAGGTCCGTGGTTCGATTCCCGGTCCAGTCGAATTTTTTCTGCTTGAAATTGGCCATCTTTACATCTTCACACCACAATTGTGTCTGTCAATTTTATGTGTTCCTATCCACTTTCTTTCTACCTTTCTGTATAAACATTTATATGTGTGTATTTGCCGCTGAGCGGTCTGAGTGAATGAACGAACGATTATATATAAATATATATAATCGTTTATATATGTATATGTATATATATGTATATATACATATACATACATTGCATACATTATATATATACATTCTATTCAGTTATGTAATAAACATCGATTGTAGTCTTTACCGAACAAAAATGGCAAAATAGTCACAAAAAATATGGATAAAACCAACTTATTAAACCACTACTTCGAAATTGTGTACACCATGTATGATACAAAGCATAAGTCAGACACTCCTGACATTAATGATTCGATGGTTGGCATCTTCAATCAACTTGGTGGAATGACTAAACTACTGCGTTCGATGAAGAGTAACTGGCGCCCATGTTCAGATGGAATATCTGCTCGTGTGCTCAAAGAGTTAGTGCTACAGATTTCACCATTCCTAGAAATCACATTTAGAAAATATTATAGTATTATTGACCGCGTCCAGATCTACATATATTCCGTGTGCTCAAAGAGTTAGTGCCACAGATTCCTCCATTCCTAGAAATCACATACATACATATCCATCACGCCGTCCCCTTCTGGGGTAGGCACATTCACAATGTTTCACTCAATAATACATAATTGTTCACCTAACTCTGCTTCAATGATTTCCTCCATACTGGCCTATCCTTACAAACCTCTTTTGCCTATTTTACCCCCATACACTGTTTCATACACGCCCTCCTGTTTTTAAGACTCCTTATATTCCACCTCCTAAGAATTTCCTCAACCACATTCAACCACAACTTTCTCGGCCTACCTCTACCTCTCGCATCATTCCTTTCACTCTTATAGATCTGTTTCCTTATTCGACTCTCATCCATTATCTCTACATGGCCAAACCAACGAAGCACACTCCTTTCATACACGTCCATTACTGGAGCATTTAACCCACATTCATTCATGACCCTCTCATTCCTGACCCTATCCATTCTACTGTTGCCGAAAATACTCCTCGGATACCTCAGACCCACGGCGTTTAGTCTACTCTTATGTCTACCCTGACATACCTATGTATCACTACCATATAGCAAAGTGGGAAGAAGTACACTTTTGTTCACGGCAATTTTCGCTTCCTTAGACAAATTTAGAAAATATCACGGAATTTTTGACCGCGTCCGTATCTACATATATTTCTCTGTCCTTTTCCCTCTCGAACTCGTCCTTATCTGCTTAAATGCAAACCTGGAGTCGTATCGGGATGTTCCTTTCCCCAAGGGCTCAGGAAAAATGTCCGACCCCTCCCCACCACTACTAACCACCACCTCATCTGCCCTGGGCGTCGCGAGAGGGTACCACTCCCCCGTCCTTCATACCCTGCTCTCTTACCCTTTCCCTAAGTAGCCCCTCCTGAGAGACAGGGACCACACAAATAGAGAGAGAGAAGGAAATAGATTTAGGGCGCAAGGAGCAGGGAGAAGAGATTGTGCGTACGCGTATTTGGGCGAGAGGAAGAACAGTAGGATATGAGGGAGGGGGATGGGGGTTGAAAATGGAGAAGGGGAAGGGGGTGAGGGGCCAGAGAGAGAGAGGAATGAGGACCCTGTTTTGCGGATATCGCCTAAATCCTCGGATCTCGTGGATTTCGGTCGGATAGCCTCGCCCCGGGTCCTCGGGACATCCATTTGGATCAGATCTGAGTGCCCCTCCAAGCGACTATCCCTTTCCCCCCATACCTTACGCTTTTACCCTGCCTCACTCTTCGCTTTGAATCATAAATATTAATGATTGAAGGAAGGAGGAGAAAGGAAACTTTTTTTTCAAAGACAGTCGGGCCAATAGACAAGGAGTGCGGAGGGAAACGTGAAAGAGGGGATGTGAATGAAAACGTGACCAAAGAGAGGAAGAGACGAGAGTCGCGGGTAATATTAAAAAAAAGACGCCGGATCGCCACCATATCAAAAAGAAATGATGGAAAGAACAAAAAAAGTCCTCTCAAAAGAAAATACGATGCCGGGAAGTGAATTCGTTAGGAGAATTTGACAGGGGTCAGGAATCATCTGCTGATCGATAAAGTTTTTCATTTGTTCAGTGAGACAGTGAGAAGGAATGAGACAAGAGATGAGACAGTTTTTTTTTTTTTAAATTTCACTGGCGCTGCCGAAAAGAAACTAACAACACGTGATGAAATGACCGACTCCCTGGCAACGTTATAAACTGATAAAAACTAGTTTCGTTAACTTTTTGCTTTCAAATGGAGGGCTGGTAGTCATCCAGGATTCTTTTTTTTTTACTCGTACGTGCTCCCGGGAAATGATTCCGTTGCCGCCTGGCTTATAAATTTGGATTACGGGGATTCGGGAATGGCCCCTCGCTCCGTATGGGATGTGCGAATGCCACCGTGTGCGACGCCGAATGCTGTAGTTTTGCATGTTTGATGACTTTTTATTCGAGCCGAATAACCACCGCCCGTGTCTCCCTAGCCGAATACCTTAATGCGGCGAGATGTTCGCAACGGGTCCAGGGGTAGGAGGCCGGGATTCCCTGTCGTAATTTGACTACTCGTTACGAAACCCGTCTCTTAGCGATGGAATTCTTCGTCGGAACTGATGAGAGCTAAATTCATTTGTCCCAGCATTATTTTTGTTTGCTTTGCCATTTCATTGTGAGTTTGATACTGCGCGCACTACTGGTTCATAAAATCAGAGATAATAATAGTGAATGTGTGAAGAAGGATCCTCCGTCACTTTCAGAGCCATTGATTCATCTACATCTACATACTACCCCGTGAGCCGCCGCTTGGGCATGTGGCAGGGGATGGTAAGTCACCAGCCGTGTAAAGATGTAAGTCTTCGAGAGATGAAATGATGACATGTCCTATGGGAGTGTATTTGGTGGAGCTCAGTTTTTATTGTGGTCGCTTATTGCCCGCGAAAAGAACGAATTTTTGTACCTATCTGTTCGGCAGAGTATCTCTCTTAGTTTATCGCATCTGTCGGACCTAGAGGGGCTCCCACCCTAATCCCTCTGACAGTTGTGTAACACTATATGTTCGTTCGTAGCAGTTTTTAACGAAGCGTGTTGCTTTTCTTTGTATTTTCTTAATTTTATTGGTTAAATATTTATGACCAGTATACCAAATGATCGCGGCGTATTCGAGGTGTGGCCTAACCAGAGCAAGGTAGCATCTCTCTTTTCCTTTTTCATCCGAGGATCTTCCTATAATACGCTTAAAAAAACCTAGTTTCTTTAAGGCTGTACCACATATGTTTTGTATGTGTGATCCCCACGATATATCAGAAGTTGTGGTAATTCCAAGATTGATTTACTCCAGCCTGAAAATCTCATTGGAGGCGATTATTTTTGCGCCATCTAAAGAACCTTCAAACAGAAAATTTATTACTTTAACGCCAGATGACGCCAAAATACTACGGAAATTGATACTCGCGAAGTATCAGGGGTGAACTTGGCCGTTACTTATCAGGAATCTCGAGTACTCATTCGCCTATTTTATTTTTATTGATTTATCCTTTATTTTACCACCCGCAAAACCACACTATTGGCTATTTGCATCGGGTATTTATTCACAGCAACCACAGACAAACTCAAACCATGATCTTGGTGGCGAAAAACCATTCAGGCGATTCTCGAACCCGCGATCCTCGGATTTGTGGGCTAAGGCTTTATCCACCGACACCGGTGTTATATCGACGTGAGAACGAGTGTTTTTTATTTTTGCGTTACATTTGCATTGCATCATTGTCCCACATTTTAATTTCCCTCAACAACTGTGTATTTCCAAGAATGTCTCGCTTCTATGCAAAATCGCATTGCTTTCTTTCGCGACTAAAGTTCTCGAAGTTCAAACTACGTTTGATAGTAGTCCATAATTGGAGTTCCCTTCGTCTTCATTACTTCATCTGATGGCTTGATTCCCATAACCAAAGTTCAGTGACCGCGACAAGTATTTTTTTCGTATTTGTTCGAATCGTAGTCTGCAACCCTCCGCGATAAGCTCAGGAGCGAAGGCACTCAGGCGCTCTCGGATTCATATCACGCATGAAATACTCTGCGCCGATGAGTGTGATGGGCAGCAACGTCAGCTTATGTTTTTCTTTTTTTAATAAAAAGCAAGCAGGCTTTAACGGGCAAATTTTTACGACGGAAAACCACTTATGGGGTCGCTCGTTTCCAATAACAACCTTAGGAAACACGGATCACTCCATGGCATTTATTTCCCCCCCCCCTCCACCTTTACCCCTCATTCGACCCTTTTCATTAACCTGTTTGCCCTCTCTTGCTCGTCTGTCCGACGCGCGCCCCCGTAAAACTCGCCGTTGATAACTAAATAGCCGCCGCCGCCGTCGAGTTGATTCTGCGAGCTGCACCAATAGCGCCCTCCGCACACAAGCCTACCTTCGCCCCTTCCCACCGACCCACCGCCAAATCCACCCGAAATATAAGGGAGTCGCTCTAGAGGGCTTGACGGCGGAGCGAAAACAAACATATTAAAAAAAAATGAATAATGTAAAAAGAACAGAAAATGGGCGTCCGTGACGCGGGTTATCTTCGGGAGTGGAAGGAGATAGAGCACGCGCTTTCTGAGGGGATGGAGGGAGAGAGGGGGATGATTGGCAAGGGGTGGGAGGGGAGGGGAAGTGGAGCGGGAGGGGTAAGGCTCTGTGTGCTCATGAGAAAAGGATAAGAGCTCTCTTTCTTCCTTGCTGTTGAATCCCTCTCCTCCCCGAGAAAGCATAAAAGTAATTCATTTTTTCCCAGCCCGCGCTCCTTTCAGCTTCCACACCCAGTAGAGACCAAGGATTTCAGCTTTGGACCCAAGAAAGAATAAGATAAGGGCATAGAGGAAGTACATGTAGAGTGGCAAAGAAATAGGGAGATTTGGATATGAGTTTCTAAGTAATACTTTGGCTGATAGATGGCACAGGTGTATCGAAGTTGCACGAAGCCATAACAATGAGCTTTGGCACACGGCCACTTCATTTAGTATCGCATAACTAACATGATGTTCTTATTATGATTTCGGTGCCTGGATGTGTACTAATCGACCCATAGCAACGGAAAAAAATCTTATTAAGTCGTCGAGATCAAATAAAACATGTATTTTAATGTGCCTTCAATGAGCATCGTCTATAATGAATCGAATTCACGTCAATATGATAAGACACGCGATTACCAAACACGGAGTCAACTGTTTACCGATGTACCGTAGGAACGACAAAACAATTGATACTCGATTAAAAGCACAAAACAGCCATGGTAAATCCACTCTTCTGTATGTTGATGCAAAATCAACGATACTCATTCCTTGATATGATCCACATGTTACCGACCACTTTCCTTCCAGCATTCGCACGTCTCTTTATCTCCTTATGTAATTTAACCTTTCATAAAGAATGACTAAATTCCACTTATTTCCAATTAAGATTCATTCATTTACTACATCTCAAGTCCTGTTCCTGGGGATCATCACTTTCTATATGAAGTAGTATATTCTTCAATTTCCGTACGTTTGTCTTAAAATAATGTGTATGTTACCAGGAGAGAGAATATATGATATTAGATCATTGTCCACGACTGATGCGTGACTACTTCTCCAGTTTTCAATCCATCAGAAATGGTTTGCGACTGCCCTTCACCTCTTTCTATCCGCTGTATTCATCCTCTTCATTTCTAAAAACCCATCCACATCCCACGTGTCCTCCATTATCTGCTTCCAATACTGCAATCTAGGTCTTCCTCTATGCATTGAGTCTTCTATGATCCATCCTCAAATTATCCTCTCATAATGCGGCAGTGAGATGATCAATCCATCCGTCTCCTCATCTTTTTACTGTTTCCCACAGGCCTGCCTTCTTTTTACTCTGTACTCCAGGGGCCACTCAAATCCTGGCTGATTTTTGGCCTCGCTTACAAGTTGTCTCCAGACTTTTTGTTTTCAGCCATCTCAATGTCACCACCCAGTTTTCTCACATCATTGGCTACTTGGTCATCCCATCTTATTCTTGGCCTTCCTGGTGGGCGCCTTCCTTCTGGGTGTCCTCTCCACACTCTTCGTATGGCTGTATCCTCTTCTCTTCTTCTGACATGACCAAACCATCTTATCCTTCTGCTTTTTACCACGGCCACAATATCAGGTCTTCTGTTTAAATCTCCAAATCCTATGTTTTCTTTATTCTCCATGTTCCTGCTTCAAGAGTTGGTCCATATATTCTTCTTAATATCTTGTTTTTAAAAGTTAACAACTTTTTCTGTGTGTACTTTGTTAGTGTTTACACTTCTGACCCATTCAAGAGAACAGGTTGGATAATCGCTAGGCATATCCTAGTTTTTGTATTTCTTGACAGAAGCCTGCTCTTCATCAGTTTTGACTAACTCTAGTAACTTCTATTTGCTGCATTTTATCTTGCTTGTATTTCCTGGTCCATCTTCTTTTGACTGGTGATAGTAACTCCCAGATACTTGAATTATTCAGTTACTGGAAATTTGTGACCCCTGACTTCCAGCGTTGAGCTAATTGGCTCTGCCTCTCTTGCTATTTTCATGTATTTAGTTTTTCCTTCGTTTTCCTGTAAACCAACTTTGCATGCTTCTTCTAAGAAGACTTCAGCTAGTGCTTTTAGGTCTGTTTTATTATCAGCTACTAGGGCTACCTTTTTGCCTGCCTTCACTTGTCTCCATATCTCTTGATTCGTTGCTTGCTATATCCAGCTTATCTTGCACATCATTCTATAATACCCCATCTGAGAAGCCTTTTGTAACTTCCTCTCCGCTTGTCCTTCGCTAGCTGCCAATCTAGAAATATACTCCGCACAGAGTTCTTAATCCTCTTCAATGCAGTGCCAGAGTTCGAAGTGAAGAGTATTCTTGTTTCTTTGCTCTAAATATTCTATTTCGTATTTCTTTTCTACTCCTTCCTTCAAAAATTATATCGCCACCTAATTACTCATTTCGTGACGCTGATGTTTATTTTGACCTTCACGTTCTACTTAGTTGACAACAACGAGTTATTAAATTACCAGAGAGGCGGCGCTGCCTCCGCTCAGCCGTGAGCTGAAGTGAATCCGCTTCCGTCGCATTGAGCGTCCGTGACTCACAATTAGTGCCATTGGCGTAACTTATTTATCTACAGGTTTGCTCTAAATTATATGTTGGATTTCTGAGGAATTGGAATGATGCATATCGGTTGAGTTGATGAGTAAATATATTTTCCAATCATTGCATAGAACAAAAGAAGTGATACGCAGTGACGCGCAATAGTGCAAAGATATCAACAGGGCGATTTAAAGTTTTACTTCTGATACCGATCGCAAGGCGAAAAAAGGGATTTGGGAGCATTGAAAAGGATACAGTCTTTCAAATTAAAAGGAAACATGCATGCAACTATTTCACTTCAAAGAAGGAAACAAGTACTCGTGGTTAGAAAATTTGTCACATTATTCTGAAAAATCTCAGTATTTCTGGCGGAAATGACCTTCAGCTGAAGTTTGTCGCGCCACCTCTATTGAGATAATTCTTATACGGCCGGTTGCAAAAACATTTAATTATGGAATCAATAGTTATGAGATCCATAAAGTTATGGATCTCGTAAATATATTCGGGTTGCAAGAACTCATCGAGTACATACTTCAATTATTTACAATAGTTAATAGCTTTGACTATTTGATTTAATCTTTCAGCACCGGATAACATTTACGAAAGCTTAGCGTATGATTAATTGCTAATGCAGATAATAATTAGTCAGTAAAAGTAAACAAACTGGTAATTTGTCTCAAAACATTTCTTTTATCTAGTCATTAAGTCTCCAAGCGGTTCATTGCGCATCCGCCATCTTCGCTACTTATGAAACTCATAGCTCCATGTCATAAGTTATGAAACCAATACATTTGTCGAATGTTTATGCCGTGAATATATATTATAGATTGGGATCTCGTTGCCAAAAACTATTGTCTAGAATTCCGTAAACAAATACCTTTTCGGAAAGTGGTGTCTCCAGCGGGTCGATTATGTAAATGTCATAGGCGTCATAAGGGTGATAGCTATGACGGGCAACTTATGACGGCTATGACGCTCGAGCGATCGTATAAGCGAGCGTCAGAAGGCTTATGACGCTACGTACTGACAGGGAACCAAACTTAGCTATTAGTACGTTGGCAACCCTTCATAAACGAGAAGAACCAATGGAATTCACCGACACATCCCCTCCACCCATCTAAAAAATTGACTAACGGCAACCGTGGAAACTATCGTTTCCCAAATATGAACAAACCACAACAAACAGCCAAGGATTCTTTTAAGTACCTACTCATGTAAACAACAAACGATCGTGTGTAGTGCTTGGAAATAAATGGATACTTTGTGTCGCCAAGTTCCTTATATAAATTAGGTTTACACGCTAATATTGTAAAATATGATTAGCAGCTACTGTGCGGTACCAGTAATTTGAAACCAATCGCATAATAGGCATACATTTGTCCTACATTCATCGTATGCGTTTAAGGATCCCGGAGAAAGGGTCGAAGTAAACAGTAGGTCAATGTTTGGAATAAAATACTGTATTATTTTGAAGAGGTGTGCAGTTTAGATTTTGGCCCACCGGCTTCAAGTCGATCCTGAGTTTCCATAATCGTCCGTATGCAATACGTGTAGTTTGAAAGTTGTAATTGTATGATTATGCGTGCAAATGAGTAGAGTTAACGAAAGTGAAGTCCACACACATTATTTACAATTTTTTGATAGTCGTTCTTGTGCGACATGTGTTATAATAGCAATGAAGTTAAGTTTCATATCTTAAAACGAAATGAGAAATCCGTCGAATAATTCAGATAACATACCGAAGTAACATATTAGAGTACCTACCTACCTTTGCAATTCATCGTGTGAGTCAGAATTCAGTATTGAATAGCAACTCATGCACAACATAATATCGCGATTACCCCAAGCAAATTCCACAACTATTCTAATACTAATGGTATCTACAGTTAAAAAACATATAGATATAGATTTCTACAGTCGGTGACTAAATTAGTAATGTGGTATAATTTCATGGTTGTCATGTATGCACATATCTTCTATGATGATTAACACAATACGTTACGTGTATTCGCGCAAAATTTAACGTTTGCACTCAAGATTAGAATCATATTCTAAGTACAAGTTTTTGAATTCCACATTTTTAAGAGTAAATACGATGATATTTTACTATTTTTCAATGAAATATTGCCCACGACCTTATGACGCCTAAGACGGGGGTTTTCAAGCATCGTACGATATGACGGCTATGACGGGGTTATGACGGCTATGACATTTACATAATCGCTCCTTTTCCCTAGCCGTCATAGCTATGACGCCCCCGTCATACGAACAATGGTTATGACGCCTATGACAGTTACATAATCGACCCGCAGGTGATGAAAGACGGAAGTTCAAATGTAAATACGCTCGATAGTTTGTAAATAAACACGTCCTACTGGTTTTACCATGAATGTACATAGGTTTTACTTACAATTTATCATAATGTAGTGGATAAAAAATGTAGTACTACACGCGGGACGTAATTATACACTTTTTTTAATATCTTCCGGTCTACAGATATATTTAATTCCTCTCCAAATTTAATTACACAAATGCACAATTAACTTCTTAGCACTTCGTGAATATCGCTATATGGAAATTTCATAATAATGCGAGGTGACTTCATGAGTATTCCCAATGGTCATCATTGCAGTGTAGGGAAAAGGAATGCACTTACCGCCGTCATGAACAGATTCTTATTTTTCAATCCAAGTGTCCTATTTCGGATCCTCGAGGACGCATGCCCTGTTTTGCAGCCTGGTACGAAGCAAGTTCTGTTCAAACAAACCACTCTGAATTCTTTATTTAGGCAAAACAAGGTTAATGCATACCAATTATAATCGGATTCTGTCAAACAACGTAGTCGGAACACGGTGAACGTTTCATTAACCTCTTACTGATTTCCTGTAATAGATATTTCCTCTCTAGCATTTAAAAGTAAATTTTAGATAGCAATAATAGCAAAGATAGCAAGATATTATTCTAAGCATCAATTAATTCATATCTCCTCGGTCGTTATTAAATATTCACCACAGTCTCACGTTAGCAAAAATTAACTACGTCTATTTACAATAACAACAGAAAAGACTCGAATCGAAGTGGCGCCAAGGATTGGGTGAACTAAAAGTGGAAATTTTGGCAACACGTAGCCTAGGCAACAATGCCAAACATCCGAATCCATAATATATATTCATGGTTTATGCAACACTTATTGAATGGCAGCTGTGGCTTATGAGTCCCATAGCTTAATAGAATACATATGTGTCGTTCCTACAACTGGCCATTTAGGTTGTAGAGGATGGTTGTCGAATGCCGAAGGGGACCACCGATCAGAGTGGGGAAGTGATGAGGGTCTGAGGAGGGGGAGAAAAGCGAGGAGCTGCGGAAGGGGTCGAAACGTGTCCGCTTATATTGCTGTGGGGTCGGGTGGGGTTGAATCGCCCGGACGCCTTGCATCCCGGATCAGAGAGGTCCGCTAATCCCAGAGGGGTCGCAAGAAATGAGTGCTCCGAGGGATGTAGGCTTCTACGCGTACGTTCATACAAACACGATTCGGGGGGGAAGGATGAAGAGTTGCCGGCGGGAATGGGGTGCCTCGCGGAGGTGTGTAGGGGGGTGGGGGAGGGTGGAATCGGTGGGATGAGAGGCAGGGGACATATATACATATATATATATTGGGGCGAAACGAAATGAAGGAGGAGGACACGACGGGAATGGCGCACCTGGTGCCGTTGAAGTGTCCCACGCTCACGAGCCGGTACACCTGTATCTCGATGCGTTGGTTGCGGTCGGCGAGTAGCAAATACCAGCAGGAACCCGGCCCCACCAATGAGGGCGACTTGATCTGGCCGAACGATTTCCCGGAGCGTGATTGCAGGGCTCTCGAGTCGATAGTCATGTTGCACACTGCGGAAACAATGGGAAGAGAAAATGTCGATTTAATGACAGAAAATCGTGGAGAATATGAAGTGCGGTGGCATAATTAATAAACAATCACACAGCAAAAGCAATGAAATTTAGTTTTCAGCATGCAATTTGTGATCGCACTTGCAGTTAAAAGACGAGGAAAACGTTGGTATAGATTATTTTAAACTATAGATCCTAGATAGGAAGAAGATTAAAACATAGAAACACGAAAGAAAAAACAATCACAAAAAAGCTCCTGATATTTCGACAATGGAGCACTCTTCTTTTTTAGAGTTGAGTAGGGACTGAGGGGGAAGGAAGTACGGAGACGGATGGAAAGGAAGTATACATATATATGAGAGACTAGGTAAAAGGGATGAAATTTGTTCGCATCTATGCGCCGTCTGAGAATCTCCAATGTAGTCTGTGATCATGATCATAGAATAATAATAGAAAGGGGGATTTTATCCGAGGCGGTGTGCGTACGCACAAAAGGAAATCCTGGGCTCAGAAGATTTTATTTAGTGATTGGATACTTCTTCAATTTTCATCACGTCGCTGTCAATTACTCATTTTACACGAAGCTCATTCCTACTTTCATTAGCTCAACATCAGCTCTGGAAGTTGTTTGCGTAGCGTGAAATATGAACCAAGGAGCTTAGTCAGTCGGAAGGCTGATATAGGTACTGATTTGGTTGCCTATTACTATTAGAATTGTGAAGCGTTGTCGC
Source organism: Ceriagrion tenellum (assembly GCA_963169105.1). Taxonomy (NCBI): domain Eukaryota; kingdom Metazoa; phylum Arthropoda; class Insecta; order Odonata; family Coenagrionidae; genus Ceriagrion; species Ceriagrion tenellum. The sequence continues at coordinate 160,059,218 of OY720636.1, forward strand.
AAGTATCTATTAAGTCCTCCATTAGTGCATTGGGGCCGCCAAACTGCAGTTGAAATTCAATATGTATGATCTATTAGAACATATGTACTTCTTATGAACTTTTTAATCATGGGACATTCGCATATCTTTCATTGGACTAGCTGGGAAATGATACTCAGCCCAATCAGAGTGAGGACAAATATTGCATTGCGTACATCCATATTTACTCGGTTGCCTGCGCGACTACCGTAGCTATGATGATGTCAGTTATTTAACGTTTTACTCACTGGGGGATCCATGAAATCCCTGCGTGAATAATCAGTGTTTAAATCCTTCAATTTCTCTTTGCTTTAAAGTGTTGGAAATAGAGTGTACGAAACCATTGCAAATTATTCGTGCTCTGGACTAAGAATTTCAGAAAAGTTAGCGATAAAACGTGACAATGAACAACATTTTCATGCTGGACCGCTTTATTGAGGAAAGTGATATACACATCTTAGATATTTTTAATTTGGTCATTTCAAAATGTGTATCTTCAGTTCGTCAAAGATAGCCCTATAGGCCTTACACGGTACATTTTATTGTACAAACGAATGTATGAACTCTTGCATGAGGAGAATTGTACCGTGTAAAGCGGCAAATTGTATGATTGTCTGAACGACTTAACGGGAAATAGGACCTGCTTTAGTTCCATTCAGTTTCTTGTACATTCTACGATACGGTAAAATGGCCTCATGAAAGGCCGGCAAGCCATTTCTTTTTCAAGCCAACGCTTCACGTTGGTTCATCCAACTGCTGGCTGTATTAATTCTTACTGGAATTAGATCTAGCAAAACTCATGGAATTTGCACTAAGGTAAGATCAGGCATATTCAGCATTCATGTCCACTAGTTGACGTCACTTTGATTTATTGAATTCATGCCGTTAGTGGACGACGATTGGAGAAAAAATATGAACGGCGAAAATGACGAGCACGACTCGTGGAAAATGAGAATTTCCATGAATGCACCACGTTTATTTTTAACCCGTGTGCCGGCTCAGAAATAACTTTTATTTCATAGATGTGCAGCGGACACGAATGTAATTGCTCATTATCGTGAGGAGAACGTCCATCATCTGAGTGACACGCAGGATATATGTTTCACCTCGCTCCGAAGTGTACCTGACTCTGCATGAATGTGGATGAGTCCGGCCTCGGCAGGACTGGCAGGCTCTCTTTTTTTTTTACATATACATAGCATATCCTCTCTGAAAAAAAGGATGTAATGTAATAAAAATACGAACGACGATGGATTCGATGCGTTATGAAAGAGAGGAAACGGCGCCATTAATGAGATTTAATAATAAAACAAGCCCTGTCAACATCATTTCCTATTTGCATCGTTTTCGACATGCCTCTATCGACATCAATATCGATTGTCGCGAAAGAGTGAGTGAGAGAGAGAGAGAGATAGAGAGAGGGAGTCATCATCTCCATGGTTCTCGTGTAGTACGTTAATTGAGACGTATTTGAATGGGGTTGGGGGAGTTTATGTCGTGGGGGTGGGGGAAAATGGGTCCGACGGACAATATCTGTCGATTCATTCCTTTTTATTTTCAGGAATGCGGCCGGCTTTATGTTTGTCGCGGGGGTAGGGGGGGTGGCCAAAATGTCCTTTCCCACTCCTACTACCCCATCCCCATATTCCCGGGCACTAATTGCAAAAGCAGGAGACGTGTGCGGGAGGGGCTGCCGGCCCTGAGGGCGCATGCGCCGGCACACACATTCGGCTTACGTCTCTCGTTTGTTTTCTGTTCGTCCGCGGAAAGGGAGAGCATCAGTGATATTGTCCCGTGGCGATTGCCGGTGCGAGAGCCCGGGAGATGAGGCCATCCAATCCACCGTCGTTGCCATCGCAATTAAGGGACGAGGGAGGGAGGGGGGAGGGAGGGAGGCAGGGAGGGGGTAGGGGGATGGACTTTCAGAGGGGCCAAACAGGCGGACTGCCACCGTTAAAGGAACGATTTCATTTTTGTTTTGCCGTCCTGGTAATCCGAATCGTCGCCGATGCTTGCGAATGAGTCACGGACCAAGATACCCCTTTGTGTGAATGGATTCCTGCGAATCATTAAATTAGCATTTATTAATGTTGTCTCGCGTTCGACCCTTCGGTCATATTTATTTCCATTAGGTACACTTGTTCGCGTAGATAGATTTAGGCCTTTCAAACGATTTTTGACTCAATTGTCAGTTGATGCAGAATTATAAACGGGTTTCCGAAAATAGTAATAAATAAATTTATTTTTAACACTCACGGCTTCCTTATTTGTCATTTTTAAAACTTCGATTGTTCCAAAATAAATCACGCGGTGATAAATAATTTAGATGACAGCAGAATCTTATCAAACAACGTGACATATCTACTTTTTGCTTTTACTGGCATTTAAAGTTATTTTGTATAGCCATTTACAAAACCAGACTTACTGATTTTGTCGAAGAAGATCCCTGGAATAATAAAAAAATATTCGAAATTCGAAAAGGCTAACGAAGGCGTTGGCTTTGACTCGGTTGGGTTTCAGATTGCCCTTGAGAGATGAAGCGAGGGACTGAATTTGTAGCAAAAAATATTAAAGCAGTAATAAGCAAAAGTAACCAAGCTTGACTGCTAAGCTTGCTTGAATACATCAGAGACGCATTTGAGCTTCAAAAGGTAGAGATTTGTTGGATATTGTTTTAGCTCTTTTTGTATTCAGTTAGTGGCCAAAGTAGAGGTATCTTGCTGTTTTTATCGGAAAAGTGAAAGTTTTGCATTGTTAATGTATGCCAATCTCGTTGAAAACGTACTCTAAATCATATTAAGGGAACATTTAGTTCTGTTTATACTTTTTACGTAAATGAATATTATTGTGTGAGCGTCGTGAGAGATCATTGGGGTCAAATATGAAACATATCATATCATACATGTTAAGGTATTGATTGGTGCATTTATAATTGTTAGTTACGCTATGCTCTATTTTTCTGGTTAATAAAAATCTGATTCTAGGACATATCCTTGTAATAGTTTTAATTTTTATCTCATCCATTTTCCATTCAAGAGATTTAACAGTCAACCAAAGTGAGCAGTTTTTATGATTGAAATAAAATAAATTCTTGTGTTGACTACCATCGTTAGTTCTCATAGATGTCACACGAGGATGATGGCCGACAAGGTTTCCTCCCATGTTTGGGTTAAATATATAGATTGGAAAAATTCTCACATCATATGCAGCAAATGTGATATAGCTTAACATAATGAGTATTCTAAATTAAAGGACAATTATTTTAAAGTGAATGTCGCCGAGCAATTAAAGCAATTGATTTTGTAATCAGTGTTATGTAATGTTTGAGGCATAAAAAATAAACTGACGGATCATAGTTTAGCTATGACTCTGTTACATTTCGGTGTTGTCGTGCCATCAGAAACGTGGTTGACAAGTGACATCTCAGCATCTGAACTCAGTTGGCGGGACTTCAATATGTTTAGAAGGGATCGAGATAGCACTCATTCGACCAAAAGACAAAAAGGTGGTGTCTTGATAGTAGTCAAATGTACATTTAAATGTTATGAACAATTTCGGCCTGCTTATAGCGTTGAACAAGTATTTGTAAGTATTCATCCTGCAGGATTAAAAGTTCTAATTGTATCTGTTTATATTCCGTCTTATTCTCCGGTTGCATTATTTGATGGCCGTAGCCTAAGTATTGAAAATATCCTAACTGAAGATTTAGATGAGATTACACTGTTAGGTGACTATAATTTACCCTTTATTGATTGGAATATTCCTGTAGAGGACGAGTTAGTCCCTAGTGTTTTTACACCTCAGACCAAAACTGTAAGAACATTTATTTATGGGTCTAGTAACAATTAGTACAATAATAAACAAACACAATACATTACTAGACCTAGTCTTTTCTAACTATAGCAATGTAAAATGATCTATGGTCGATGACCTTTTAACCAGATGTGATTTCTATCATCCGTTCATTGAAATAATGATGAGTTTACCTAAAAAAGCTGACAGCCATAAAATACGAATTTCTTCTTTATAAAACTGTGACTTTCTTGGCTTAAACAACTACCTCGATGAAGTTAACTATTTACCTACATGTGATATTAAATAATTTATATTGTAATGAGGCTGTGAACTGTTTTTAATCTATAATATATCATGCTGTAGTAATATTTATCCCAGTTGTATGCTATTGCAATAGCCCCTACCCCAAATGGTTAACCCCCACCCTAAAGCAATTACTTTTCCTCAAGAAAATCCTTCACAAAGAGTATAAAACTTCTGGGAACTCCTCAGATCACCAAACGTTTTCTAATATCCGCAAAAATGTAAAATACTTTCTAAATCCTGTTATCCTTATTTTATATTATACAGGACAACATCCTAGTTAATATAAAGCATTTCTGGTCACATCTAAATGATCGGCGAAGAACTAATAACATCCCATCAAAAATGTCCCGTATTGCGAGTGAAGATCCCAATCGTATTGCATATCCATTTGCTAACTATGTTTCTGGAGTGTATTCCATTGCGGTGAATATAATTTTTCCTAATTTTAATTTTAGTTAAAGTAAATATTCCGACAGTGAAAATTACTGTTGAGGAGGTACCAAAAATATTGAGGAAACTGAAGGTAACAAAAAGACCTGGTCCGGCAAACTTACCCCATTACTAATCAAGAACTGTTGATGCCTTAGCGTTTCTCCTATACATTATTTTTGCCAAATCCTTAGATTGCGGTACTTTTTCAGATTTTCCAAAAACTTCTTGTGAAATTCCTGTACATAAGAGTGGTAACAGACATGATGTAAATAACTTCAGGCCAATAATTATCCAATCTGTCTGAGCAAAGGTGCTTGAATGTTTGATTACAAAAAGAATTACCCCTCTAGTTGAGAATGTCCTAGTACATGAACAACATAGATTTCGGAGTGGCAGGTCTATCGCCACCAACCTGTTATCTTTTCAGGATTTTGTCATTACCTCAGCACATGATCACTATCAAGTTGGCACTATTTAATGTGATTTTACTAAAGCATTTTATAAAGTATTCCATTCTATACTTCTAGCCAAGCTTAATACTTATGGTATGCGTGGAAAATTGCTGTCTTGGTTTAGCAGTTACTTGGCCAACAAAAATCGTATGGTAAAAATCCAAGAATGTGCTTCAACTCTCATTGAGGCTGTATATGGTATTCCTCAGGGATCATATCTGGGAACAATATTTTTTTATTTTCATCAATGATATATGAACCTTTATTACACCGGTTAAGTATTTAATGTATGCTGATGACATAAAGTTGTTTCATCAAATTTATTCATATGCAGATGTTATTGTATTACAAAACTAACTAACTAACCTTGACTAACTTTGACTAACCTTTCTGAATAATGCAGAATCAGGACTATGCATTTAAGGATTAATAAATTCAATGCTCTAAATTTTGTAAATCTAAGTTGCCTGTTATAAATGACTATTCTATATCTGGGCACTATCACGTTAGAATGAATCAGAAACTTGATTTGGGTATTCTCTTTGACTCCTGCTTAACTTTCAACAGACACTTTGATGCTACAGTTACAAAAGCCTATAAAATTGTTTCATAACTGAATAATTGAATATATAGAATGCGTAGGAGAGTTTGTGCTTGGCTTCACTTACCGTAATGGTAAAGATATTAACAATACTTATTGTTACAGACTTTTTGACGTCACCTTGGACCGTCAGACCAAATCTTGAATATTGTTAAAAATTCTGGCTTAAATATAATGATTAGTACGACATAGCCCATGAGAGAGAGAGAAAATAAATTTCTTAGATTGGTGGCTTTTGACTTCAAAATAGAACGGGAAAGTGGAGCATGTGAAAACATATTAAAAGTATTCAATATGCACCACTCTCTCTGCACGTAGGAAACTGATGGGAATCATATCCTTACACACTATATTAAATATTCATATTAAGCGTTTATATCTTCTTTCACTAATTAATATGAGGGTTCCAACTGTAAACTGTTTCACATTCTCTATGCATGTACAAATTATTTGTATAATCTGCGTATTTTTTTGAATTATTAGAAATTATAATAGTCTTCGTAAGTTTAAGGCCATTTTTGTATCCCTCACACAATGTTTTCAAAAATTTAGTCATTCAAAATGTCTTAATATTCTTACTTTCTAAAATTATCTGTCTTTCTTGTAATACTTGTAAAAGGACAACTGTCCGTATCATAAATATTATTATTAATATAGTCGAAAGTTAAGCTTCTTCAAAACATTCTCTCTTCGTTCTTAGTATTTTATCAATCAGGATGGATAGAATAATTATAGGCTCTGGGCAGTGTTTTTGTATCAAAATAAAAGAGAAAGAGGAGAAGTCGAAGTGTCCTTCCATAACATCTTGTCTAAGATAGGTGTTTATAACTTCTAACCCTGACACCTGTAGCAGAAAACATTTTGAATCCTCAATCTATCGATTGAGTTGTTATTTATTTGTCATTATGTTTGAAAAGTTGGGTCGATAAGATAAATATAAAATGATTATTTTCCTTATTGGCACCTGCAATCACTTTTCGTAATGGGCAAAACTTTTCTGGATGTAGATTAATCATATATATTTCAACTCTCCGCGTGGATTTTTTTAATAACACCATCCTTGCTACGCCTCAAAATGAAGAATGCGGTGATATGTTATCGCGTAGCTTAGATCATTATAGAAAATGATCTCATTCAGGTAAAGTAGTTTCGGAAGAAATAAGTGGGTCTTCTTCATGTAAGGGCTGCCGAAAGGCCTGACTTGTGTTTTCAAATGGCTAATATGCGCTCACATAGCATTTGGCTTAAAGTTTAATCACCGTAATTTATATGGATTCAAAGTGTGTTCGTTTTCCCTTTTTTAGATCGTATGTAAAAGCGGATTTGTGCGTGTAATATATACAAATGCATACTCGGAACACCTGTAAAAATAATACAGATGTGTGGAAGTAGTTAACTATATTGCATGCAATCCCCATGCAATCTCGTTGATATCCTTTGGAATTTTCGGAGGTTATGAATTACTCTTGTGTTTAGAATTATGACTTAAATATCTCCATCTAAATTGGTGGTAAGATAATCTATCACTTCATTAAACAAATCTATTTAAATAATTTACGACTTAGTTAAATGAATAGACTTTTTTATTTCTATTTATTAATTATTCGAATGCAAAGATGATATTTTGAAAATCTCCTATCGTACCAAACAGAGGACAATCCTTTCACTCAAAGAGGTGCGGAGAGGGAAATATATAATATATATCTTCGTAGCACTCGTTAAATATATTCATCCAATGTACACCTCTTAACTCTTTTAAAGTTCTCATTTAGAATTCACTGAAGGATAAAAGAATTATGTTGAATATATCAATTAACTACAGTGTTTGTTGGCTTACGGTAAACTTTGAATCAATGCCGTGCGTGAGTAATTCTGTATTACCCTTTTCAGCAATTCCCTCGATGTTCTCATTTATTTTTCTTTTTAAGTTGCTATTCAAATTACCTTTTCTGTTATATTAGATCCAAAATTGAGAAAAACGTTTTTCCTACCGATCTCTTTCTCCCGTATTATCAATTAATATCATAGGGTTTAAGAAAGAAATTTAATGCCTTTGATGAATTTTGCAATTTAGCATTAACTAATAGAAGGCATAAGGTCATCAGTTTTCATCAATTTTCATCGTGCATGTCTTATTAAACTGCAAGAAAAATGAGCACACTCCATCTGTTCAACACAGGAAATAAAATAAGTAATTGACTTCAAATATAATTTGAAACTATTTGAACATAATTATTCTCTCTGAGTACTTAATGCACAGCCATCACAAATCATCAAATTATATTTTTTATAAGCTAAGTCTTAGAATCTTATAGTTACTTTGAAAAGCTACACCGCAAAAAATAGTTGAAAATAATTCAGAGTCAACACACTTATGAGTTTGATTAGGATTATCATTTTTTTTGTCTTCCCGCGAGTCTTTCACTGAATATATAGAATGTGTAGGGGAGCTCGTGCTTGCATTACACTGTCTGACGTAAAGCAGGCAACGTATCGACAGACACCGGTACCTTCACTTTGTAGAAAATTATGTAGGATATGTGGATTAAATTTAGAGGGCAGGAAGTAGTTTTTTTCACTTTCTTGTTAACGTGATCACTTAAGGAGCCGTGGGGCGCTCAAATGTGGAGCACAGAGGCTGCCTTTATTCTCAGTGCCCTAGCTGCCGAGGTTTCCCAGTCAGCTTTTGTGCCCAAAATATCAAGCAGCTTCCACTTGGCTCAGGGTTAGTAGGGGCACCACCCGGAACCCTTTATCCGCGTGGAACCCAGAACCCTTTATCCGAGTCGAACCTGGAACCCTTCATCCTCAAGATTATCATACTTTCAGAATCGTAATGCTATTCTGATATTAAAATGAATGTATTTTCTGTTTATCGTGATTCCGTTTAGACCACCGTCCCCCAACGATACCTATAATTTTTCGTTGTTCACCAATTTTGAAGCATGCACTCATTATGTATTAGGGGCATAACCCTGTCCATAATTTCATCCTCCTTGAATATACAGGTTTGATCGATGGAAAGAATGAGAAAAGTCTGAAATAATGTATACCTTATCCAATTAATTAGGACACTGAAATGAGAGAATTTGTGAACGGTTTTCACTTATTTACCTTAAAATGTTTTATTTATCAATTTTCAGATCATTTGGCATGATCATTTGATTGGTTACCTCTATTTTAACTCGCTTTCGTTATCTTCGCGAAGTCACTTATTGAAATTTCCGGGCATTTTAAACAGTTGATCTAAAGCTCTAACAAACTTAAAAAATATTCTTACAATTCCGAATGTGGTGTGCATCACTAGTGCCTGACACACGATCATAATCATTTTAATTCTTCATTTGATTGTCTTCATCAGGACTCAATCTCGCCCTTAGTGATGCTTCTGGCGATCAAAACTATGACTTTGTTGTGGATGGACCATTAGTTGAGGTTGAAGTGCTGTCATTTATGATGTTAGTCCTCTGAAACACAATTTGACTTAATCTCCATTAAGTTACGATATAGAATATCGTCAATTTACCCCAGCTTTTAAGGAGCCCTAGTGTTCACCACCAGTGACCTCTGCTTAAATAAATTATCTGTAGCTTATGTATTCATAAAAATTATAGTGAAAGTGAAATGATGAGTTTTAATTTTGCAAAAGCAAAATGAAGCCGTTATTTCCAGAAAGATTTTTTGGTCATTTTTATGGACGTGAAACATATATTGCCCAAAATTTCATTAGCGAAACTTTTCCAAACTTCAGAGTGCACGATTGTTATTTTTAAATTGCGGAAAATAAATTATTCAAAAGATTTAATTAGCTCGGGGCGACTTTAAAGGATTGATAAAGAAAAACGCATTATTCACGCATGTGAACAATAAAATGGCTTTCCGTTCTCAAATTCCAGTTTCGTTTTCATTATCTCTGGGTGCCCATTTCCCATTATACATTTTTAAACCCTTTGAGTTCTTTAAGTCTGCCTAAATTTGCTTTTAATTCGAGTGACGAGAATTCGTGTCGTAGACGCTGAATCACTAGTGGAGCGGAAAATTGCGTTAAACCCTCTGGCTGTTGTTTCGTATCGTTGCTCTTAACAGTGTGGCACCACCTGGGGGAGAGCAAAATGCTTTCTAGGATATTAATTGGCGTATTGTTCCGAATGGCCTTGGAATTTCATTGAACTAAATATTCCTTCGCACTCATCGGATAAGTGAACATTAAATGCCGAAGGAACTTGTAAGTATGTGAGCGTCCGGTTCGAGATTTCAATCGAGAGATTGGCGTGGCATTCACATGCTAAGGTAAGTAAGGAAGTTATTAAATAAAATATCTAAATAAGTCTTTAACTTGACTAATTTTTTTCGCGCGGTGCGTTTGAAACTTCTTCAAAACGGAAGGTTTTTCTGTAATACCCAAAAATCTACTGCGGTAACAATGTGACATATTTTCACTTATAGTCGAGAAAACATACAAACTACACGCTGTTAGTTTTTTTACGTGATCTATGTGTTAAAAATACCACATTTTGTAAATAATGTCTCTTTGGAGTGCATACACGTACCGTTTTCCTTGTAAAAGGGCTAGTATTTTTTGGCAAATATCTCCAAAAGTTATGTAGTAAGGGTTAGAATTTTTGGTGTCAATGGAAGGGTGAGATATATTTCTTTAAAATGAGACAAAGATTCTTGATTTCTAAGTAAAAACATATTTTGCTCAAACTACCTTAAATTTAATGAAATAGTACAAATTCGCCATATCCTTCGAATATTGGAGAGATTTATCATAATGGTTTTGTTTTCGCTAAACATTTTTGAGAAAGCTGTAAATTGTTATCAGGTGCCTAGTTGATTTTTCAAAATTTCCAAATTAAACAATAGTTCGAAGTTTAGCAGTTTCGTAATACACTTTTCTGCCAATAGTCTTAGGCCGAAAATGTCCAAATAGTTGCTTCGCCTGAGCCAAATTATTTTCCCAGATCTTAGATTGATACTCTAAACGCTCTTAGACTCTAAGCGCTCTTTAAGTACTTAGGGGTCACAATTACTCACAAAATATCTTGGGGGAAACATATTCGGGAAATATGCAGTCGAGCATACAGGAAGCTATGCTTTATCAAGAGAGTACTCGGAAAATGTGATGAGAAAGTGAAAGAACGTTGTTATTTTTCAATCGTTAGGCCTCATCTGGAATATGCTGTTAGTGTATGGGATCCATACGAAACGGGGTTGATATCAGAGTTATATCGCGGGCAGCGAAGAGGACAAAGCTTTGTAAAACGATGCTACGATAAGTTGGCTAGTGTGTCTGGACTGTTAGAAGAATTAGGATGGGAATCGCTATCACAGCGTAGATTAAATTATAGGCTTAAACTCCTAACTAAATTTCAGGAAAATTATTTCTCTGACGACATAAAAAATATACTATTAACCCCCTCGTACTACGGCAGATTAGATCGCGCCAATAAAATTAGAGAGCTAGATTGTAGAACCGATAGGTATAAAATGTCATTTTTTTCCGCGTACCATTCGGGACCATAATAGCTGTGATCGCCGTTATGATTAGTTCGAATAGTGACAATAGCTAAACAGTAGATCTTTCTCTTCATATTCTCTACGTTCTTATTTATGCATGATGTAAATATTGATGTTATTATTTATGCATGATATTTTGAATCTGTAGTAGTAGTCCTTGTATCCCTTGCATGTTGGAACGATTGATGGTAGAATGTTTCTTGGTTATTAGATTTTTAATTGGCGCTTTGCATGTGTGGTACGCTGGTTTCAGTGTAGTTTCGTTGTTCTGCCGTATAATTCATACATGTCTGGTGTGGAAGCACCCCATGCCACACGCCCTTTGGGTGGCTTGCAGAGTATGACGTAGATATAGATGTAGATTAAGAAAGTTGTCCCAAATCCATTTATTCGCCCTTTCGACGTTTTTCATTGTTAATAATGTGCTGGAACATCCAGGGCGCTCGTCATTTTTAGTGGCTTTATGTTCCTCTTGGCAGGTTCTTATCTTAATCATCGTGAAAATGCTTTTGTATCCATTGACAACTTGCCAAGAAGAAAACATTTTTCATAGGTAAGATGGCGCCACTCTTAATTTCTTTATTCAAGTGAAGTGTAACGCTAATTTATATCTTTTTGTCCGAAAATGAAAATTTGCCAAATGTCAACATGTACTGCAAAAATGCAGCCACGGAAAAATGTCGAAATATGTAAAGATCTAGTCAACGCAACGGCAAAAATTGGTCCAATTGGACTTGAAAAACTTGCGAAATTAAAAAAAATCCGCGTATTTTTTTTATTCAAACGCGATGTATGATTGCCATTTTATCGAAGGGAGTTAATAAGAGTTTATTGACCTGGTTTTATCAGGCTTATTGACATTTTATGACTCTATATTTTGTCGTCTCATAGTTATTTCGGAAAGCTGAAGTCTGTTTTGATTATATTCTCATATTCATTCATATTTTCTAAAATATGCAGTGTCTGATGAATAGTAAATGCCTCTTATTTCATTAGGAATTTGTTGAAAACTAAATATATTTCTCCCGTATTTGGGGAAATGTACTTCAATCGGAAGGGGACTTGTAGATATGTCAAATAGAATCTACTAAGGTGTCATTTCAACTATTTTGTGCTTAATAAATTAATTTCTAATATATTAGTATAAATTTCTACGTTATTGAGCGATAAATACTACGGTCCTTCATATCAGACATGCACTTTTACAGTAGCTGATCCCTATTACCTGTCCTGGAAATGACATTTACTCAAACTATTATAAACACCCAAAACACGCTTCGTCAAATACAAATGTACAATTGATTTGATTCAGAAGTGAATGATGAAAATATAACCGAATAAATATCGCCATCTATTCAATTATCATAGGTGATAATCAGAAGGCATTGCATTTTAGCTTAAATCTGACTCGTGAGAATAAGGAGAATTGCTGCTATCTTAATTTCATTTACTTAGTGGCATTGTGTCTTCTTTTGGGAGAAATTTTGAAGGAGATAAATTATATCACCCTGTCTTTTGAGCATAATGTATATACTTTTCTCATTTATTACATGATTGTTACATACATACATACATTTCAATCACGCTGTCCCCTTCCGGGGTAGGCAGAGTCACAGAGTTTCACTCATAAATGCATATTTCTACACCTAACTCTGCTTCAATAATTTCCTTCATACTGACCTATTCTTGAAAACCTCCTTTGCTTCATTTATTCCCATACACTGCTTCGTACACACCCTCCTGTTTTTAAGACTCCTAATATTCCTCCTCCTAAGAATTTCCTCAACCACATTCAACCACAACTTTCTAGGCCTTCCTCTACCTCACACACCATTCATTCTACTCTCATATATCTGTTTCGTTATTCGACTCTCATCCATTCTCTCAACATGGCCAAACCAACGAAGAACACTCCTTTCATGTACGTCCATTACTGGAGCATCTAACCCACACTCATTTATTACCCACTCATTCCCGACCTATTCCTGACCTATTCCTGACCCTTTTTTTAAAAGATTATTTCCTGTGGAAAAAATCAATTTATTTACGGAAAAATATGATTTTATGGGAAAAGATATTGTATTTTATTAATGAAATATGGCGTGCAGAGACACAAAGTGTGCCGGTATATGTTTCTTTTAAAGTATAATACTCTCATTTTCCTCCTTGATATCTATCCATACGCAAGAACTTTTTGAAATCGGTCCTCTTTTTAAACTGATGACAGTGATATTCGTTGAGTGGAACAGGTGTCGTGGGTCGAGAAAGAAATTTTCGTCCAGCCAGAATGAAAATATTAGAGAAATACCTCAGACCTAATTCTGTGAATATTATAAAAATCACTTTAAAATGAATAGGATCCTGAAAAATGAGTACTTCTTTTATTATAAAAAGTTTCTTTGGTATTATATATTATTGAAAATCCATAGAATTTTAGTGAAAGAGTAAATGATTAGCATATTTAACTTCAGGACACTTTTACCAAGTGTGGAAATACTTGTGCTCCACTTAAAGGCATGGTCAGCCGCTGGTCGGTGCCAGATGCATAGTCATAAAGTTTCGTATCTATTCATTAGTTCCATTAGAATTACTTATTTCCCCTGTAAACCTATGTATTGATGCTACTCTACATATCAAATTTGCTTTCATCGAAGGAACCTCTTTTCATTAAAAGAGCTAGATGAGAATGCTTTGAAGTTGAATTCTATATAAAATATAGTTTATATTGCTCGTAAGGCTCAGTCAGAGCTCAGCTCCCGTGGGGTTCCGATCGTTCTCTCCGGCTCTCTCCTGTGTTACGCAATGCCCAACTGTAGTACATGTGTCAAATCCATCAAGCGCGACCAAGAATCGCTCTCTTGCTTTGAGTGTAAGGCTTATTATCATCCAGTGTGCCTCTCAATATATGAAGTCGATTTTAAGGTGCTTATTTTGTTGTATATTGTTTTTGATAATTTTTGTTTGATAATTGTTTTTGATAATTTTTTTAATGCTCTTAGGGGTGATGTACCCAGAGCAAATAAAGTATTATTATTCTTATTCTTATTCACTTTGGTAACTGCATCATTCAGCTCATGCAAATGGCAGTGGTAATAAATTTGTAGGTTATCAGCATATAACAAGTATTTACAATTCATGATACACTTAGGCAGATCAAAGACATACAAGGAAAATAAGAGAGGGCCAAGAACTTAGCAGGACAGGGGTCCATTTCGATGTATTCCCACTCACGTCCTTGACTGCCTGTTGACGATCTTTTAGATAGGAGTAAAACCAGTTAAGTGAGGAACAGGAAAAGTTGAGGTTTGTCATCTTATGGAGAAGTTTGGCGTGGTTAACCAGACCAAAAGCATTGGTGAAATCAAATAGGACCAGAATTGTGACCGTCTGTTTATCAATTGCCCGACGTACATCATCCGTTAATTTGAGTAGCGCTGTTTGCATAGAGAAGTTTGTCCGAAATCCAGATTGATAGGGATCATGCAAGTTGTTTTGGTTCAGATAATTCGTAACCTGCTGAAAAAAAATCTTTTCTAAGCATGTAGAAAGAGAGCAAAAATAGAGATTGGCCAATAATCACGGGGAATAGGTGGTTTTTTAACCTTTTGAATTGGTGTAATAAGTCTTGATATCCATATAATCGGAAATTCAGATGACGTCAAGGAAAAATTAAAGACATCAAGTATTACAGGTAGAAGGTACAGTTAACGAGGCCTTAATAAATTTAACTGAGATTCCATCGACCCCAATTGAGTTGGATTTAGAGAAAGATAACACGTTTTACGTAGGGTGTGAGGAGTTACGTGTTGGATGAAGAAATTACTCTCGTTATAGGGTACAAGTGATTCAAGGTTATAGAGACTGAATATGTCTGCTATGCTATTTCCCTCAGAGGTAAAGGCGGGAGTAAAATGCTTGTTAAGTTCGTTTTGAGAGAATTCATGCATGGGCTGTTTGTCTCGCCGCTGTACGAGTCCAAGACTTCTAAGTTCCTCCAGACCTGGTTTGGCTCAGTCAAATTGGAAAAGGTGGTTATATAATATATTTTTTCTTGGCCTCTATGACAAGATGCTTTACCTGATTACGCAAAGCGATAAACTCAGTGTAAGAAGTCTGGCTTTTTGTGCGTGTGAAAATTCTTCGTGACACATCGCGCTCCTTCATTTTTTGCTTAATGTCATTAGTCAGCCAGGGGGTTGAGGGTCGTCTAGGTGTGCATGTTCGCAGGGGAGCATGACGATTTATACACTCTAAGAATTTCAGATGAAAGAATTCTAATTTTGAATCGATGGACGAGGAAGTAAATAGGTTGTTCCAGTCAAAAGTGAGCAGATCATCCTGAAACTTGGCTGCATCGAAATTTTTTAGATCACGGTAGACAACTTTAGGTATAGGAAAGCAAGGGGAATTGAATGTGTAGGAAATTGAAATTTTGTCATGTGCGGAAAGGGCTCAGGGGATTGTGAAAATGAAGAGACTTTTTCAGGGGAATCAACGATACAAAGATCCAGAAGAGTGTTTACTCTGAAAGAAGAGTGTTCAGATCCAGACTGTACCAGAGTTCAAGGTAGAGATTTTTATCGCCCAACAATCGATACTAGATCAATTATTACTTGGATCTAAAATATAAAATCTCTTTAAAAGACTTATAGTCACTGAACCTGTTTGCAATAGTATGCTTCTGGGTTCTCGGAAGTTCGCAATATCTCTTTTAGAAGAAAAAGTAGAACCCTCGAGACGATATAGAAATTGGTTCCTAGGAAGATATTTACGTGTCGAGAGAGGGAATGAGGTCGGAGGGAAAACATGTTAGCGATGGACAGAGCGCTGAGAGCGGAAGTTGATGAAATAACGGAGCGGAGAGTGGGAGGAAGTGGAGGGGGGGGGAAGGAGGAGAGTTAAGAGTGGGGGGGAGAGGCATCGAAAGAGAAAGTATTGGGAGGAAAAAGTGGAGAAACTGTTCTCCTTCCAGGAAAGTCACTGGATAGAGCCGCCACTGAAAGAGGGGCGGGTGGGAAGGGTAGGGTAGGAAGGCGTCGAAGAAGAAGTGGTGTGTGAGCCGTGAAAGTGCCCCTCCTTCTAATAAGGGTATGTTGTACCCAGGGAGGGTGTGAGGAGGGTGAAGGGCTGTGGGGGTGTGGCATTAGTGTGTGGCGAGAGAGACGAAGAAATGGGAGCCTAACTCTTATCTTTAGGATGAGGAGGAGGCGAGAGGAATGAGGAGGGGTGAGGCGGAGAATGAGATGAGAGAAAGAGAAAAAAGGACACACCCCTCACAGTGGTCCTCGGCCCATGTATTTCTGGGACATGAAAAGGTTTTCTCAGATCAAAATGAAATTTGGTGTGTATAGGTTATCGGGGTCGCTGAATACGAATATGGTGCCAAAACAATTGAATTTTTCCATTAAATGTGAAAACTTGCTGATTTCATTTTTTGCTATATTTGTGCGAATAGATTTTATTTAGTGCAAATAGGACCAAATTAACAAATACAATTAATATAGGCAAATGTCGGCAGACACTTATGAGTTTTTTGTGTACTAAGTGATGTTAGTTACACTTTCCAATAGATGTTTTAATGGAATCTCATGGAATGAGTGAACTTTTCACTAATTTCAATTATATTTCGCGGATTCAAGTTCTCTAATTTTCATGATTTTCAACTTGAAATCGCATATAATGACAACTTAACAAGACATTTTTACTTAAATAAATAAATAGTACATATTTTCCGGAGATGAATCTAGTTCTTTGAATTACAATCGATGCAACAGTCTTCTATGTGAGCGACTCCGAAGTTAATTTCTCCGATGTTAATTTGCGCGCATTTGACTTTCGATTATTAATAGAATGCATACCTTACCTGAGCGTTCTCTCATATTACCTCTAACAGTAAAGGTGCGTGATACCGGTTCAGGATCTTCGAATTCTGATGCGTCATCACTTACTCTATCCAAACGCTGCACTAAAGATTTACCTGAATATTTTATTTTTCCTACCATGTCCCATTGTTCCATATACTGGGACCACTGTGCGCCGCCCGGAATGGAAGCGAGAAGAGAGAGAAATACAACGAGAAGAGTGAAGTAAGAAAACAAGGAATCCCATCGCACGCATTATTCCTGCCTCTTCTCTCTCGCCCCTGTCCCCTACTCCCTTCATCAACCACTCCTCCATTTACCCTCGTCCAACTTCCCTGTCCCCGAGGGAGTCGCTGGCCAAAGAGGAAAGGAGATATGAGAGCGGGGGAGGGACGAAGTGGTCGGGAGTAAGAAGAGCAAGGGAGCGTGGGTAATTATGGGCAGGTGGCCATTCGAGGCCATCTTCACCTGGACACTCACTCCCCGCATCGCACTCTTTTTTATCACCTTCTCCCTTTTCTCCTCCTTCCTGGCTCTTCCCCCCTACCTACATCTCTCCAGCATACGTTGGCTTCTTCCCCTTCTCTCTTCCCTGCCCCTCCTTCCAGCTCTGCATCCCCCACGCCCGTCTCCATCTCTTTCTCGCCTCCCAAGCACTACTCACTCTCCGGGAACTTCCTTCCCTTTCCCCTCGCTCTTACTCACTCATCATTACCCCGTCCCATTCACCTGCTTAAAGGTATTCCGAGCGAGATAGTTCCCAAGTCATAACAGGGACCATATTCAAATTATACGTTTTAATTTCACCAGATACAGGACACATCAATTAAATATTGAATTATTAATGGTGCAATAATATAGTTTTATATGAAAAAATTGTAAGTAATTAAATGAAAATATCTAAATAAGTCTTTAAGTTGAGTCATTTTATTCTTGCGGTGCGTTTGAAACTCCTTCAAAACGGAAGATTCTTTGTGATACCCAAGAACCTATTGCGATGACAATATGTTTTATTGTGAAAAATAGTTAAGAAAACATACAAATTACTCGCTGTTAGTTTTTTCACGATATCTAAGTGCTAAAAAAACGTCATTTTGCGAATAATGTCTCCCAGGAGTGTATAAAGGTACCATTTCCGATGTAAAACGGCTGGTATTTTTTTGACAAATATATATTTGAGGGGTAGGAAGACGCCTTCATTCCGTTGGCAAAAGATTTAAGGTAGTTTGAGCGAAATATCATTTTAATTAGAAATCTTGGTCTCATATTAAGGAAAAATATCTCACCCTTCTAATGACACTTAAAATTATACAACTTACCACATTACTTTCGGAGATATTTGTAGAAAAATATCAGTCCTTTAAGATGGGAAATGGTACGTGTATGCAGTACAGAGAGACATTCTTACAAAATGAGGTATTTCTAACACTTAGATGTCGTAAAAATCCTAACAGTGTGTAGTTTGTGCGTTTTCTCATCTATACTTGAAAATTAATCATAATGTCACCGCAGTTGGTTCTTGGGTATCACAAAAAAATCTTCCGTTTTGACGGGTAGGGTACCGTTTCCGTAGAATTGACAGTAACTATTGGCACCACTCGTCAAAAGATAGAAAATATTTACTGAGTTGGTTTGACGGTAGCGTCAGAGACCAACCACAGCCTCTCAACCACAATATCCTTGAGAAGGTTTACGGGAATGTTGATTCCTCACCAGTGACCATTCACACACACACACACACACACACATACACGAGCCTTCGAAGAGTGAGGACGTCTCCTGACTGCGCTCCTCCGTTACCGGCCTTTTCTGTGTGAAATTCGAGGGATCCACACCGACTCTTGGTGAGATTTTTCCTTTTGTAAAACTTTTTTCTTGCTATATTAGCAACTATTGGCTTTTCCCTGCCTGTTGTTTTACACTAAAGCTTACTCTGAGTAACTCTACGTGAAAGTAGACATTTACTAGTGCGGGAGCCCTTTTTCCATCGTTTAACTTGGTGGCATGTTCTCAGACATCCAGGCCATCGCTGCGTTGACAGCGATGTCCTTGACACAGGGCAGGGAGGGATTTCTTCCCCCCTGCCCCTCCCCTTTCCGGAAACAAGCGGAGCAAAAAACTTCTCTATCGCCTTCTATTGAAAAGTTGAACAAGTTAGACGCTACGACTGAAAATTCATCTCTATCGACCAGAACTATTTTAAAGAGGGTTAGTGGTGCTTTACACCTACTACCCGCAGCTAATCGACTCACCGATAAAAACCAAGTGGAACCCGATGCCGTAATCGACTCGCGACCGAAAGAAGATTTTTGTAGCTATGCCAACATCACAAATGGGCAGACCTTCGTAAAACACACTGACTCCAGCCCGTCGAGTTCATTAAAAACCTTCTACTCGTCTAAATATAGTAGAATTCCGAAGCCTAGCCTTACCACCCCATCTAGGAAGATCTCTCCGAAGCCAACGGGGGCTTAAAAAAAACCGGAATACTTTTTTAAGGCATTGAGAATACCGCTCTTTACGACTATGTATACGCCGTTGGAGATGCGTTTGGCGGCGGCGAGAATATAACGCATGCATCTACAATACCTGGCGACAGAATAGCTATTTAGCTTAAAAATGAAGAATTAGTCCATCATTTTATGGATGACTTCGGGGGAGTTACGATAAAAAATCAGTTTGTTGAAGCTCGCACTATGACTGCAAGGGTAAAAAAGCTAATTCTCTCCAATATCCCACCAGAAGTGTCGGATACCGATTTGATTGACGTCATACAGCAGGAAGTGACCGTATGCGGCCCATTCAAGCCCTTCACTATAGGAGGAAAAAGAGAAGGTTTCGACCACATTTTTTCTTACCGAAGATCAGTGCCAGTTTTGAGGCGGTCAAATACGGAGCTTCCAGACTCTGTTCTGCTGGATATTGATAATGTGCTCACGAGAATATATCTCCCTTTTGAAGAGCCAAGGTGTTTTAAGTGCAAAGCTCAAGGTCATGTCGCGAGGCTAGGCCCAGCAGCAATGCAGGATCAAGATTCCTCCCCAACCTCCTCACACCTAGATGACCCTGCGCAGAAAGATCCCCAGATGATGTCTAATGCCTCTCAAACACCCGACACATCCGCAGGAAATTCGGCACAAGTTGACCAGAGCACGACTTCTCCGGCAAATTCGCATGCCCCGGTCGACACCTCTGAAAAAACGCCGACTAATGACAAAAGGAATCCAAAATCAACTGATTTTGCTTCACTTCCGCTCGCACCAACTCCCATAGCCCATGAAGCCAATAGCTTATCTCCACCAATATTAAGTGCATCCCATCCTGAAGACATCACAGTCCTAAAATCAGAGTCAACTTCCGCCAGCACATTAGATGCTAGCCCCGTTAATCCCAATTCCATATCCATGAATCCTCAGCTTTCCAATCCTTTGCCGATACCTCCCAAACCCTCCCGCCACCTTCTCCTACCGATCCCTCTCTCTCAACCGTCAACCTCCACTCACCCCCCTCCACTCTCGACCCTAACGCTCCCTCTTGTATCCACCATACCCTCCAGTTCACAACAAATGTACCTCTCACTTGACTCCCTATATGACTCCGAAAATGACATGGCTACAGATGAACAATCAAGTAAGACCGCTCGCTCCATCAAACGTCCACCACACAGTGAAGAGGAATCAACTGAATTTTCTACTCAAAGGAAAAGGATTTCCCGAGAGGAGAAAGGAGGGAAAGTTTCATTACATCGCCTCGACGATTCAGACAAGGACCGTATTAACATCATTATGTCAGCTGACTCAGAGAAAGCGTTGAAAGCGGACGAAGTAATCCGTTTCTTAGAGGAAACGCATAACAGAAATGTTTCCAAACAAATAATGCTTGCTAAAACCTTAACAAGCGATCTAGATGGTTTATCCAACGTACTGGAAACCATAAAACCTCATCTCTCTGAACGACTGAATATGCGAATAGGTCGCATAATCGGGCACTTGTCAAATACTGACTAAGGGCCTACTTCTTTTAATTTATTTCATATACCTTAAATATATATATGTGTATACGTGTAAAAATGTATATGTACATACACATATACATTATATATATATTATATTATATATTGACGAGTGGTGCCAATAGTTACGGCCATTGGAGAAATATTCTCACCCTATTTTGTCAGAACAAGAAGTGTAGAAGTTTACTGAAGAGTAAAATAGGCAAGGCCCCCAGGGAATACTATTCAGAACAGAAGGCACATTGTGAGGCACAATGGGTTCGCTGAGAATGCAATCGAAGGAAAAGTAGAGGGAAAAGTTTCCCAAGAGGAAGGTCACGAAAATAATACGTACCCCAAAGAAAGAGGGAAGTACGCGAGGACAATTACGAGGGAGGAAAGGGACATAGCATTTGACCAGGGATCGTCAAGGGAATGTCAGGTCCTCGGAAGCCACGGAGAACATAGGAAATATAAATGGAAAGAGAGAAAGGAAGGAAATACATTTTGTGAATATACTTATTTACCACTTAGCCTTTTTTGTTAAAGTCGCTCCCTAAAGGTGCGGTAAAAGAGATAAAATTGCGCATATTATTTTGGCAAAGTTCCACTCTTATTATATCTGGTAATCTTTGGGTTCTGCGAGTATTTTTTGTATTATTCTTGCGACAGTTTTGCCGTGCTCTGCTGCTGGCTTCGTCGGGATTTTTAAACAACAATGGTCTTATTTTTTATAAATAAACAAATTCGGCAGTTGATGAATTTGGAATTAATTTAAAAAAATTAATTCCAAAGATGTGATTTCCATATATAAGGGGGTTTATAGCCACCCTCTCTCTTTCTATTTTGGGGTCTCTATTCAATTTTAATTGCCTCCCTTATAAGCCGCGGAAAGTAACTGCTTTCTTTGTGTAACATTCTTATTTTTTTCACTTTTATCCGTTCTACAGATATACCTATGGATTAAAATACTATCTCTGTGTCACTATAAAACTCCCCTGATCTGAACACCTCAAGTAAACTAAGTCTTTCTTGCCCCCAAGTCTCAAGTGTCTCCCAATCCAGTCACTCCACCGGCTGTTTTCTGAATTTTAATAATAATGCGAGGTGACTTCATGAGTATTCCCAATGGCCATCATTGCAGTGAAGGTAAAAAGGAATGCACTTACCGCCGCCTTGAATAGATTCTTATTTTTCAATCCAAGTCTCCTATTTTGGGTCCTCGTAGATGCATACTCTGTTTTGCAGCTTGGTACGAAGCAAGTTCAGTTTAAAAAAGGCATTCTGAATTCTTTATTTAAGCCGAACGGGCTTAATGCATTCAAATTAGAATCAGAGTCTGAAAAACATCGTCGTTGCACACGATGGATGTTTCATAAACCTCTTAGGCATTTTATGTAATAGATATTTCCTCTCTAGCATTTACAAAGTAACTTTTAGGCCTCAATAATAGCAAGATAATATTCAAAGCATCAAGTAATTCATACCTCCTCGATCGTTCTTGAATATTCACCACAGTCTCAAGTTTGCAACAATTAACTACGTCTATTTACAATAAACACTAAAAAGACTCTAATCGAAGTGGCACCAAGGACTGGGTGAACTATAAGTGGAAATTTAGGTAACACGCAGCCTAGGCAACAATTTCAAACATCTAAATCCATAATATATATTCATGGGGATAACAATGGGGCTAGATCGCCTTAATGTGCACTGGAGCGCGACCTTTACCTTCCGTTTGCCCGTGGCAGTTTTAACGAAGCGTTCGCGTTTCCTTTGTATTTGTTTATTCCCAAGTAATGAATCTTTCTCCACGGGGTGCCAAATGCTAGCGTCGAGAGCCCTTCGAAACTTTTCCCTTTAACAATCGGGCAATCCCCTCGTCTCTAGGCGCGAAACTCTTAGAAGTCGTCCGGGATGCGACCCTTTGCCGTCGAGTGTTCTTACGTTCCATCCTTTCCTCTCTCACGATTTTCTTTGTCGTCTCCGTCGTTTCTCGCCGTCTCGTCTCCTCCTTCCTTCCTTACTTTCTCGAACTCTCATCCCATGAATATATCCCATTCGCCTTTCATCGACGTCTTAATGATCGTCGCATTGACCTTTTGTTTTGCTACGTGTGGATTTTTCGAAATTGCCTCTTGTAATCCCTCTCTTCCACCCGCAGTTGCAATAAAAGAGAAAACTTCCTCAATACATGTTTTATTCGAGCCTTTATATAGTTAAAATTACTTCCAGTTTAAGCATTTTTTTATATATACTCGAAACCTTCCTTATTTTTGCTGGAATATATCTTGGTTTCTCTCGGTTATGATTATTTTACGAATTAAATGGCGATAATATTGCCTCAGAATCGAGAGTTAGTTTCGTTCTTAATTTCAAATTCGTAGATTAAGTTGAAATATTTTTTTCTCTCCCTGCGCAACACTGGGGGTTCATTGAATTGATTTAAGTTAATTGTTCGTACTTAAGTGGATTTTGAGGGAAACGTTTCATAAATCGGTACAAATGACTGGCCGAATAATTACGTGTCCCTCATCCATTTCTTTATAATGCGCGAATATGTGACGGATACAAAAGGGTCGCATGCCGCCAAGAAGAGGAAAGTTGAAAGAACTAAATAATTGGGCACCTTGGAATTGATGGCGTTCAAAATAGCATGCCCGACATATATAGATATAGATTTTCTTGTCTACGATCTCGTGAAATTGCCATAACCCGACGGGAAATCGTATGATGGTGACGCCGTTGGTGGGCTCATTGAAAAGCATTAACAGCGTTCTCTGAGATAATGTCACGAATTAATCTAAGTTAAAAAACAATTCAAGGTGTGTTTTGCTGTATTGATAAAATTTTGCACCTTGGGGAAAATATTTCAATATCTACAAAATAGAACTTGAACTCCTTCAGAATGAGATTGCATGATGGAAGCGCATTGAATTTTGAATATCAAAGAAGTAAAGACTGGCATTAACTTAATGTTCCAGAGTATCTCGGAAGAGGGGGAGGAGGATTGCTTTTGCTAATTCCTGGGATCAACGGGACAAGCTCGTTCTGTATTCTCATATATTTTACAAAATACTCTTACCTGGTCTCAACTACTATCTGTCCATCATGGATCTCGAGCGATTCTTTTTTTTTCCAGAACTGCCTTCTACGCGGCACGTTAAGGGAAATCGTGCCTAGCATGGTTCGGCTCCCTCAAGGGCGAATGCTCCACCAACCTCGGTTCTGCTCCGAGTGACGCATAGTTGTGCTCGAACTAAATTTATGACTTGTATAAATGACATTTAAGACTAAGTTTAATGAGACTCGCGTGATTATTGTAATAATTGTCAGTAAAACGATGGAAAGCAGGGGATATTTAATTAGTTTGTTGTTCCTTTCGTCACAAACTTTTCTCGCGGAGTATTAGTTCCTTTTCTTAAGATTTGTAGATTTTAAAGGCTTTGAATGAGTGACGTTTTCCCCCAAAAATTTATACGGAACTAGGCGTATTTTTATTTATGCTTTTCATATTAAAAGATCCAACGGTGAACAACGAGAATTGTGTTCGCCTACTGACGCAAGGGATAATTTGTAGTGTTCGAATGTGGGAAAAGCCTCTTTCCTTACGTCAAACTTAATTTCCGCCGGCTGATCTTCAAGTTTCAAACTTGTCGGGAAAACGTTGGCGGAAAAGTGATCATAACATTCGCCCTCATTTTTATGTGCATTATTCTCACCGGTAGACATTGTAACATGCATACTTATTCTTTACCTGTGAAGCTATTGTTCGGCTTTGAAGACTAGAGTTCACTAAATAATTAATATACCCTAGGGTAGCAAAATTTGGGCTTTTAGTCCTTTCAGTTTGGAATAATATACTGATGGACCTTGCACTTTCGCTATTGTATCCTCCTAAACACGCTGTGACCACGCTGGGCATCCTTGGTTGCGTCGCCCAAATAAATGAGTTACTACTTGATTCCATTGGATTGCTGCAATTAACGAGCAAAGCACTTAAAGGCTTAACAATTGAAGTTTGGCACAATTATCTAAGTGATCTTTCAGACTGATGGCTAAATTAAAGGGTACCAGATGGTTAAAATGATTAAGCATCATTTAGTGGAATATTTAGTGGAATATTTAGTGGAATTTGAGTGCACCACAAAATCGATCGGTGATTGCGGTTGGGTCTTCATCTACATCTGCGTTTACAATCTCTGAGAGGCAACATTTCAGAAAGTGCTTGGGAGTCATTATTAATTGGAGCTGACAAGCTAAGGGAGCATATGAAACGAATGGGTGAATGGTTATATCATGGTTGAATAGTTATGTTATTGAGATCATAAGGGTATAAAAAACATTTTTTATGGCTGTAGTTTCTTTAAAGAAAAAAGAATATTTTAGTGCTTTTAAACCTGAATTGCACTTTTTAACGTCCTTATGCTATATTATTTTATGATGATTCTTATCTTTTACTTATTGTGAGGTCCTCCTTTTGCGTTTCAAATATCTCAAATAAAATAAAAAAAAAAACAAAACAAAAATCAGTGAGGTAGAACAATAAGGTTGTTTCAAATGCCTTCCAATAAATGACTGAACACCTTGTGTCAAAATGAGTAAATACTATTTTCATATAAAGGACGAAGCGCGGAAAAAATTCCTTAAATTTACGAAAAATGTCGCCTAAAAAGTCTCAAAAGAAAAAAAAAGTTGTAAAGTATTTTCGTAGATATGTTCCAAAATTGAAGTAAAATTATAAATTAGAGCTCAACAAATTTTCACGCATTGCTAATGAAATCACAGGAAATTATTATATGGACTTCAAGACTTCAAGATAATATTAGAACGAGGACTTAATAAGGAAAATAAGGATTTGAAAGAGGATATACCTGTAGTATCTCTCGAAACTATGAAATTAAATTTTTAATCACTGTAAGGTGCTTCTTCTACTGCTATACGCAAGATAATAAAAATATCAGTGCATGTAAATTTTTGTAACAGTTACTGAAAAATCCGTGAAATTTTAATGGTTAGAGAAAAGAAAAGCGAAAATATTTATTTTTAAGAACGGATTATATGATTTAAAATTTCTTACTGTAAAATATTTACAAATTTTTATTAATTTTCATATATAAGTTATGAATAAAATAAAACTTGTTCTTGGGATAGTTAAAAAGAAATTAAATTCATCATAACCACTTCGATTGCATAAAACCTTCCCCGGGCGACGAAACGCAATCATTAGAAGTGTTTCAATGCCATTTTTATTTTTGGTAAGTCTTAGTTCACTACATATTTGGAATATTTTACTGGATCAGGAAATGGATGCCTTTAAAAAAAACTATGCCAGAACCTTTGAATAAATCAATCAAGAAAACTTAGATGCAATTTAAATTCTCAGCTTTGAAACCTTATATTTACGACACCATTCTGTTTGATTTTGGCAAATATCTGTATAACCTAAATAGTTAATATTCACATGCATAGCTTAACGTGATTTACATTCTTAAATAGCATAAAATTGTCAGAATTACCTTTTGAATCTTATTTAGTTTTGTCAGTCTTAGTTGAATTATACATTGAGGGATCGATTTGTCGAGACTTATTTTTATTGAATTCAAATCATCTGTAATGCATGATTTAGTAAAATTTTCTTTAATGCACTCACTGAAGAATACATTTCACATTTGTAAATCTATTTCGTATCCCAGGTTTTTCTGCCGTTTTCTACGTAAATCTCAGGTCACTGAACTGCCTACTTATCTCCTGTATGAATGAAAACCTATTTAGAGTCATATTTGTATGAAAATTCTCGAAAATATCGTATTTTAGATTATTTTGACGTTTGAATCAGATTACTGAAGCAGAACTCGTAGGAACTCTATTGTAAGTAGTTGCCGATATAAAGAGAATCTCTACAACCCAAGAAATAAATTATGATATCCGTCACTCAATCCTCCCCGTATATTTTGGTAAATAAATTACATTTCATAGCATAAAAATATTATTAAAAATGTACCTAACTACGAAATGTCACCAATTACTTTTGAGTAGGCGTCTAAAAATACATATTTACTGTGATATTAAGGTAGTCCGAGCGAAATATCATTTCACTTAGAAATCAATGAAATCGGTCTCATTTTAAGGAAAAATATCTCACCTATCCAATACCACCAAAAATTCTACCCCTTACCACATTACTTTCGGAGATATTTGCCAAAAAATACCAGCCTTGTGATTAAAATTTTTAAAAATATCTATAAAAATAGAAAATATATTTTAAATATAAAAATAATGTTTTACAATTGATGCTCATACCTTCTGAAAGACCACTAATCGGAGGCGCATAAATGGATCACCAGCTGCCATTGTGACCAAAACGCCATCATGACTCGGAGAGCTGCACAATCAAAGCAGCCATATGGAAGAAGCTTTCGAGCTCTATTGCTTCCGAAGAATGCTTCGAATATCATGGATGGAACGAAGAAAAAACGTGTCCATTCTCACCCAGCTGAAAATTGTGGACAGAGACTGACTGCTGCCAACAATATATCGTAACTCACTCAAATTCTTCGGCCACATTGTAAGGCGTAATGGCCTAGAGAATATATGTAGTGCTCCAAGGCAAGAACCAGGGCAAAAGACAGTATGGTCGGCCACCTTCAAGACTGAAAGACCAAATAAAGACACTAAACTAAATTTGAGTGAAGCAGTCCACGCGGCCCAAGATAGAGGAAAGTGGCGCCGGATGGTCCGAAAAACACAAAACATAGTCCTTAGGTATGGGTCACAACGCTCGATATCGAGCCAATGACCTACCATTAATTGTATCCCTTCTAGTTTCTTAGTCCAGATCCTATCAGATGGAAGAACATGCGCGAGAGCTTTTCGGCGATTACTCACTTCCATTGTATTAAGGATACCTTTCTACTTCGAATTTTCGATCGATTGAATCAGATAACTCGAATCTTCACCACTTACCTTCGGTAATTTAGTGTCAACAATTGTGGGTGTGAATCAGGAGCTTGTTGACGCAAAGAGAGATAAGTTTTCGTCGGAAATTACAAAACGCATTGAGCGAAGATGCAGGCCGCTAGATAAAGAGTGAAGAATCCCAAGTTCCTAGTGTAAACTTTAAAAGTAGGTTTCAAGATTTTTGCCGAAAATTTTTGTGAATTACGTGGCTACTTTAAATGATGCCCTCATAGCAGCGTGTGTTAAGCGTTATGTGTGCAGGCGTATAGTGAGTGACCGAGACGTATCCTTCTATTTGGAACAAATAGAGATATATCTTGTCAACATCCACTCAATGAATGCGTTTCTATCGGGGAAATTAAACTTAGAACCAATCAATATTTGTGAATCTTTGAAAATATTTTTACATGATTTTCATTTAAATGTTTTCATCTATCGATTATTCTGCCTGAAGGAGACAAGAGAGAGATATTGTAATAGTAAATTCATTCCTAAATCACTTTGTTTGTTTGCCAATTGTTATGGGTTAATTATGAGTCTTTAAATTTTGTAGTTAGCCACGTGTCTTCTTATTTAGAGGCGTTGTATTCCTTAAATTGCTAGCAGAGTTCGTTTTTTAACAGTTAAACTAGATTACACAAAGCAAAACTTTGATTCAAAAGTCATATAACTTCTATTATGTGATTATTAGAAGGAGAAGAGTGTCAGGTACAACTTTCCGGTTCATATAAAACTAACCTTTTTTTCAAGTAATTCGATATAAGATTTTTACGTTACTTGTGATTGAGTTGCCCTCTCTTCAGTGAAGTGAAGGTGCATTTTTCTCGCTAATCTTGCGATAAATTCCCCATTAAACTTTTTGAATGCAGCTATGAAAATAAGGCGGTGCAATTTTACTTTGGCGATCCTATTAAGGCTGGTAACATTTGGTTCCGTATCAGCTTCTTTCAGATAATTGAAAATGGTAGTTAATTGCATACCGTCTTCTAAATGTTTGCGTATCGGGTTATTGCATAGCTTTGCTTCTTCTTGGACTTTGGTATTTTTACAGAATGAACCATTTGTGAAAAATGATCGTTAATATGGGGATGTGCGATAAGGTGATAATATAATACATTATTATTAAAACAAAGAAACTCAGCACGCTTCGTTAAAAACTTCTACGAACGAACATACAGTGTTTCACAACTGTTAGAGGGATTAAGGTGGGAGACCCTAGAGACTCGAAGGCTGCACGCTAGCCTTAGTTTGCTTGAGATATTCAGATCTGGTGTGTTTCAGAGCGACACAGAGAATATTATCATGACGCCTCACTACATTTCTATGTCTGACAGAAGCGGTAAAATAAGAGAGATACACTGCCAAATAGATAGGTACAAAACTCGTTCTTTCTGCGCACAATAAGCGACCACAATAAAAACTGAGCTCCTCTAAATACACTCTCATAGGACATGTCACCATTTCCTCCCCCTGACACACGCCCAAGCGACGGCTCGCGGGGTGGTATGTAGATGTAGATGTAGAGGGCGGTAACAAAAAAATCAATGCGCGAGTTTCGACAACTGTGGTGTGTGGAAATAAGATACCGATTCTAAACGATGACCAATGGCATACCAGCCTTGTCCTAATCTGGAATCTGGAAGTTTTCAGGGTTTCTTTCACTTTTTTCATAATTCATTCATTATTTTACCCTTCAGAATGCTTCACTTATTGCTAACCATTGAAAAACGCTTCAAGTATAATTAATTCTCAATCAAAATTTTTATTATAAATACAATTTTCTTACACTAATAAAATATTACGAGGACAGTTTTCTTCCTAATGGATCTGAAATTTCTTATCAAGTACTCATACTTAAATTTTGCCGATTATTTCACTTATCGCTTGCTCGGGGATAAATTAAATATCTTCTAGATCTTCTTCTTTGTGACCTCTTTTTTTAATATGAGGTTATTTTTCTGGAGATTGTGGGTCATAATTCATGTATAAACTTTTACTCTTTCGGCGAAGGATTAAAAGTTTATGCATGAATTTTGACCTACATTCTCCAGAAAAATAACTTCATATTAAATATCCTCTCAATTGTGAAACAGAGAGTGTCTTGGCCTCATCCTTTGCTTGACATTCGCCATATCGGGCCTCACGAGTGCCTACGCTGGGGTCATTAAGTAAATCGGTCTGAATCATTATCGGGAGTTAAAAAATTACAGATGAGTGACCCTACGAAGTATAAACTCACTTTAGTGCTCAATATATGTGACATTAAAAAATATTCAAGCTTCTTATGAAACAATATGAAAGTAAGACATAGTTCCCGGCTTTACTTGGTGGAAATTTATGATGTTACTCACAAGAAAAAATACTTGGTTTTATTCCGCACTATTTAATACAACTCGACCATGGCTTCGACACCGCGTGTCATCCTCAGGTAAATCTTTATAAATGGGGACCCAAGTCGACCCAAGACGACGTAAGTCACCGTTTTTTTAAGTTTACAATTCACTAACCCCTTGAAGAATAAAAGGTCGCAAAATATGCACCACGAAAAAGACGGAATGTAGTGATAAAATTCGTTGAAAGAATGAAGGAAAAATTATCAGATAGTACCTCGCCTGATAAGCGATCGGAGTTAGAGTAAGCCTGAAAGATAGTCCACCGCAAGAAATAATTACCTGTCGAGAATGCGTTACCTATGCACCGAATTAATTACTCCTGAATCGGATGCGCGCTGCTTGAATTGAACCTTAAACCCTTACGGTGAGATACGAATTAGGCACTCGTGAATATTTACGAGGTGAAACTCGTTCGATTTATAGCATCGTTAATTGTAATAATAATAATTTCATATAATTAATGAGTTATTTGAAGCCCGAGAAAGATATTTTCATATAATTTTATTATAATAAATGTTTCCCAATAAATTTCAAATACACGATAAACTCCACCCCATCGACCATAATTCCATCAGTAAAAGATCTTGGAGTAATAACGGATCAGAAACCGACCACATTCATACTATTAAAAGTAATGCCATGTCCCTGTCAGGTCTACTATACCGTTTCACCGAAATTAGAGATCCCTGAGCTATACAGTCCAATTTCACATCAATTGTTCTTCCTATTCTCTCCTACTGTTACCCTATATCCTCGAAATCAGCCTCAACCAATGTTAAATCTCTGCAACTTATGATTTCTCCGCACGTATTGTTGAAAATAGAGTGCCAAATCTCCGCAACCTAAGCTGGCTTGTCCTCACTTTTCGTTAGTAAACTTGATAATATTTTCTTTAAAACTAATCATAAACTTATCTATAGCACACTGAACTCAGCCATTGACTGCCCAAACATTGTTTTCTTGATAAATTTCAAAGCATCCACCCGACACACCAGAACTCACTCATTAATCCATAGGTATCCCTACTCCCAGATTTTCACTTACCAAGTGCTCCCTCATTTTTCGCCTCTCTCCTCTTGTTTTTCCCTTCTTCTGAGAACATCGACCCTTTCACCCCTTCTTCCACCGTCTTCGCTTACATAACCATATGCCATTCCAAGAAAAGTAATTTTTATAATCCCCACATGTCGCATCATTATTTTTTACCTTCTTCTTGTTATGCTTGTGTCCTTTTTTGTTTGTTATATGTTTACTGTTAGATGGCTTAATGCTGTATGTGACCTCTTTCTTAAATAAATAAAGTAAAAAAATTGTGCTTGCGACTTAGGATTGAGTATTTATTTGCATAAAAGTAACTATTGCAAAATATCAGCTCTATAGTTTTTTCCATTTGACATAAATATATGTGAATTGTATGACTTTTTGCTGATTATGCTGATCTGATGGCAGCGCTGCTCAGAACTGGCAACAAGAATTGAGTAAAGCGCGAAACAAAACTATAAGCTAGGTAAAATAATTTGTTGCCGAGGTGATAAATTATTTTTTATATATTTAAATTACACCAAATCTTCTCTTCTCGAAAATGAAAAACTTAGCCACGTATATCCACACAAGACGCATAAAACAATAATTTCGTGTAATGAGCAAGGAGATCGTGCCAGGTTGTGATCATTGTTTGGTAGAAAATTCGAATTATTTCATTGTATCAATACTGGTTTACATCTACAATGTAGTTAGTTATCAATTAGTTATTAATGAAACAGCAGATGTAATTCTTCGAATGGATGATAAGAGTGACCACATGCGTGATTATCCTTAGTTTTATTAAGTGTGACTCTATCCATGGACATGAGAGACGTGTCGCTAATATATACGATAAGAGGTAGTACCATCCCAGATGGGCAACGATGTATCTCAACGTAAGTGAATTTTGATTGCTCCAAGTGACATTGTTCAACCTATCTTTGTTATATTACTAATAATAAATAAGCTATTAGTCTCAAAGAAAGTTTCGGAAATTCACGGATTACATACCACAAAACGTAAATTAAAACAGCACTCAGTTGTACCAAAGTGCTCATGACTGTCGTTTTGTCATAGCCGCAAATATGGATTCAGAACTATGCCTCGTGAAGATTTAAGGCTTAAAAACGTAGTGCGATTGAAATATCCTTCTTTTTTCATAAGTCTCAGTGGATGAAAAAAGTCCGAAGAAGTCTCCAACAGAGGATTTAAAATACCATTACTTACAAAATGTCGTCCAGATACATCGTTACGATCACTTAAGTCCGAATAAAAAAAAGGCGAAAAGCTTGTTATCTGCGCTCTGATAATGGAGTACTCCTACTAGTCAGATTCGGACAAAATTTCCAGAAAATTAAAAAGATAACACTCTTTCAAACATTACACTAACAATAAAATGTCTAGCTTGAAGAATATTTTTTTAATGGTTCGGCTTTAGGAAACGGCGACACTGCTTCTCTGGAGTACTAAAATCATCTGCTTCCAAAACAAGTTTAATCAGTAATGTTTGATTCAAAACTTTGAATCTCTGCCAGGTTTTATAGGGAAATCATATTTGTACATCTATGGACAGGAGAAGTATGTATTTCTCATAAAGATTTGTAGAGAAAATTTCTGTTCAAACATCGTAATTATCCGATCTCGTATTCCTGAGATTATGAAGCTAAAAGCTATGCTGTGTCATGAACAATTAAAATCAGTCACCAATGTTTTATTCTCAAAAATGCTCTTTGCAAATAGTGAAGTGCCACTCGTTTAATGTCAATAGTTAAACGAGAGTTTTTTGCTACTCTGGGCAGCATATTCGTTTATTTTTCGGATATTTATTTTGTTTTTTGTTTGCCTAAGAATAAACTAATAGCTGCCGCATTGCATTTATTCACTTTTTGAAATTGAGTTAAATAAATAAATATACAGAGGGTCTCTGCTCAAAGGATTCGCTTTGTGGAATTTCATTCTAGTTTTAATTTTGTTGGTCGTTTGCCGACGCAAAATCAAACAATGATATAAAAATTAGTACGCCACATTTTTCTTTTCATGTTCATTAAAATTTGCTCAAGAAGTATCTGCATAGCTTCATGAGACTTGCAGTGGACGTCAAAAACAAACAAGTTATATAGTTTAATGAATGAGCACATTTTGGCTTGAATTATTACTGAAGGAGTTAACCTAAGATTGTGCCCTGCTCGGAATTACTCCAGGATTTTCTTTCAATTTGTTTGTCTTTAATTGGATTTGAGGGACACGAATCTATCATTATTAGCAGCCAGTAGAGTTCGTTACTCAGTAATC
This sequence comes from Ceriagrion tenellum, assembly GCA_963169105.1. Lineage (NCBI taxonomy): Eukaryota > Metazoa > Arthropoda > Insecta > Odonata > Coenagrionidae > Ceriagrion > Ceriagrion tenellum. Next base: position 160,092,862 of record OY720636.1, read on the forward strand.
ATTTACCAAATTAATCGTCAATTAATGTCTCTTTCGGTTGGTTTATTTCGTTAGTCACGAAAAATGTACTCCTCCGAATTCAAACATCTAACATATCTATTATTAGCCGCATACTGACCTTCTGTCGACTTTGGGGTTACCGTGACACCTTCAACAAAGCCTGAAAATGTAATTAATTCCGTGTCCATTTGTTTCTCGGAAGCCACAGCAATAAGAGTCTACTATTCACGAAGTCTTGGTTTCCCGTATTGTAGGACCGACTCAAAAGCCGGGCTCTGAGAAGTCTGTTGTATGGCAAGTCCTTTCGTGCTGCATATTCATCGTGTCAGTAATTGAGTGGAAGCCGTACAAGTAGACCCCTTTTATTCCTAGTAAAGTCATAATTTCTTTTTCATTTAGGGTTAAACTAATTATTTGCAGTTAAACTTCCATTTTACTACCCTCCATCTTTTTTAAAATACCGGAGTTTACTCATGCTGACTGACAATGAGACGTTGCTTCATTCGGACACCCATTGCATCGGAGTGTGGTAAAGGTGACGACTTCATATAGAATTTTAAGCATAGCTTTGACTGTTGTGGATTATTTCTTAAAAATTTACTATTAACAGCGATTAAGCTATCACAAAGCAGAAGGGGAGAGGCATTCTTTGATCAGGGCAATCTTTTCCCTTTGTTTATTTGGCCAAACTATTCAACCAACATCTGATGTATAATGCATCTCTCATTGGCATAATTTCCTTCCTCGATTTTTTGTTGTACCTAATTTTGATGTACAATGCTTCATGCAATATTTTACGCAATGATAGTATCGTAAAAATATTTGCATAGTATTCAGCACGATAATGATATATGGGATTAATTTTACCATAAAGATATAACAGTCTTTTTTTTTGTCTATGAGCAGATAAGAAATGGTAATGTGCCATGCTGTGTCGGTCGAGGTCGTAACGGAAGTTTGTAGATTGGAATGCTACAGAGAAATAAAATGAGAACAGATATTTTTCTTAATTTGTTTGTTGCGCACCAAAGTTATGGTGAATTGAAGGGTTTCGATTTCTCCCCTCATTTTCATTAAATGTTGCAAGACTACAACAAAGAAAAACTTCCTGGTGAAGATTTTGAGTGAATAGAGTAAACTTTGCTTCTCCACTATGAATTTAATAACTTGCGACCATCGTTTCGACGATTAACGTCATCATCAGGTCCTTCGTCCGTAATTGTCGAAACCACGATCGCAAGTTATTAAATTCATTGAGGGAAAAACAAAGTTTACTCTATTCACTCAAAATGCTGAGAATATTCCATAAGGTATCGCCGATAACCACCAACCTTCCTGGTGAAGGGTTATCTTTAATAATGGTTTACTCAAGGAAATAAATACCTCGGGAACATGACAAACGGGAATAATTGGGAAAAATTTCCCGCTGCGTTTCCGGTCTTACACATGTGGTGTGTGAGCAAGTTCACGGCTTCATCCAGTTTCCTAACAGAAGGATACCTTTTCTCCTCCTAGTGCTTAACGATATATATTATGCAAGTGGTCTTGTTGGAGGAGGCTTTAACGACCGCATTTTGAGCGTCTTCGGTAGTTAAGACTTTGCCTGCACGCTGCTGCTGGCCAACATTAACAAGCCAATTTTCTCTCTCCCCCGCCACCCACTCTTTCTCCACCTCTTTCCTCCTCCTCCCACGTTTATTTACCACCCCTTCCCGCTTCTTCCATCCGTGTGCCCCACCTCTCCTTCTCTTCCACTCGCCTCAACTTTCTCAGTGCTCGCCCTTATGGTATGTGTTTTCCAGCCCCTCCCCCCAAGCAAACCAATGGAGGGAACCATGCTCACGGACTAACCTCGTCCCACCCACCGCCCCCCCCCCCTCCCTTCACCGCCTCCCTTGTGCGCCCCTCTTGAATCCGACCGAGGGAGACAAGAAAGACGCTGGCCGGGGGGAGTGTGTCTTTCGAAGTTGAGAAGGAGGGAGAGTAGTGGAAGGGCGGGCGGCCTGGAGTCGGCCAACTTAGTCACACTGTGAGATGTGTGGGGGCGGCTGCTGCAGGGGTGCGGGCGACGGGTCGGGGCAGGTGTGCGACTGAGGGTCGCTAACAACGGAGGCCCTGGGTGCGGGGGGTGGGTGGGTGTGGAGAAGTCCTCCTCGTTCGTAGAAGGGGGCGCCACAGTGGTCCTCGGCCCATGTACCTATTTCTGGGACATGAAAAGATTTTCTCAGATCAAGATGAAATTTGGTTTCTATAGGTTTTCGGGGTCGCTGAACACGAATATTATGCCATAAACAATTGGATTTCTCCATTAAAATGTGAAAACTTGCGGATTTCATTTTTTGCAATATTTTTATGCGAATAGATTTTATTGAGGGCAAATGGGACCAAACTAACAAATAAAATTAATGTAGGCAAATGTTGACGGACACTTATGAGTTTGCTGTATACTTACATCTACATCTACGTAATACCCTGCGAGCCACCACGAGGGTGTGTGGCAGGGGGTGAAGACATAGTGATGTTAGTAACACTTTCCAGTAGATTTTTTAATGGAATCTCATGGAATGACTGAACTTTTCACTAATTTTAATTATATATCCCGAATTCAAGTTCTCTAATTTTCATGATTTTCAATTTGAAATCGCATACAATGGCAACTTAACAATACACTTTTACTTAAATATATAAATAGTATATAACTTCCGGAGATGAATCTAGTTATTTGAATTACAATCGATGCAACAGTCTTTTTTGTAAGCGACTCCGAAGTTAACGCGCATTTGACTTTCGATTATTTATAGAATGCATACCTTACCTGAGCGTTCTCTTATATTACCTCTAACAGTAGAGGTGCGTGATAACGGTTCAGGACCTTAGAATTCTGATGCGTCATCACTTACTCTATCCAAACGTTCTGCACAAAAGATTTACCTGAATATTTTATTTTTCTTACCATGTCCCATTTTTCCATGTACTGGGACCACTGTGGGGCGTGTCGGGTGAAATGGGGGGAATGGTGAGAGAAGGGATGGTTGTGACGGAGGAGCAGGGGGAGTGTTGGGGGAGGGAGCGGTCTTGTAAAGTTAGGAGTGGAGTGTGGTGCTGTTTGGCTCCTTGGAAGGCTGCTGTGTCGAGAGGGGGCGAGGAGGGGAAAGTGTGTGAAAGGGAAGATGTAAGTATGGACGGTGTGCGGAGAGAGAGAATCGTCGTAAGTTGGGAGATGTGGTGAGAGAGGGAGAGAAAGTCGGTCGACGCCGGATTGAGGGAATTCGGCCGTAGCAAGAGGTGCTCGAGAGTTCAGGAAACGAATACTCGATAGACCTTTGCGGAAAACTTCATTCTACGGGAATAATGCTTCTCCTACGACCGCGAGCTACTCGATAGTGATCCTGAAGTTCGAAAAGAAAAAGTATTATTAGATCTTCGCTCGTGGAATTTGCTGTGTCCGAGGCACCTCCCGAATGGGGCGAGAACGAGGGAGAAGAGAAGCGCTGGTAATTGTAACTTGGCAATGGTGAGCAAGCGAGGAGAGAGACTGACGTGGCCTCCGAAGAGACGAACCTCAAGTCTCCCGTTCAAATCAATCGCCGCTTACGAATTTTCCATCACTTTTTTCTGGGGATGCAACCATGTTACGTGCAAGGATGTGAACGGGAGCGAAATTCCGCGAGCATTTTGTCTCGCTCCCAACAACCAAATAACTGCTCATTGACACTGTGACGCAGCCACTCTCCGATGTCCTTTCATTCTCCTTGTGTCCTAGTATGGTTATGATTGCTAAGACCCAAGGATTGTTGTAACTTTGATATGAGTATTGGATTCAGATCCTGTTTCTTGATGAAGTTTTTCTTGAAATATCCTCAAAGTCATTAGTGCAGGAACAGAGTTAGCTATAGAAGTCCCAATTATATACTCATACGGAAAAATGTAAGACATCTTATCAATGGAACTCCGGGATATCTTAACAGCGAGCATCGTAAATGTGCAAACAATAGACAGTGGCCGTCGGAACGGGTACTTATGGTAACTAGATACAGTGTGAGGCACAATAATAACTTGTAAAGAATCCAGTGTAGTATTTTTTTCAGTGATTCAAATTTAGCACAACATATAGGGGTGATCGTTTTGGGAGAAAGGTGCTGTTATGAAAATTATATTAAAGTAATGAAAAAATCTGATTATTAACAATATTTTTCTCCTCAATTCTTCAAAAATGTTTTATTGGAGTATTTTCAAATTTCAACTGAATAGTAATGACTTTTTATTTCCGCTAAAGGGTGCTTGTATAATTCTTTTGAAGTGAATTAAGTGGTGTTGATGAAAGTATGATCCAATATTATGCCCAGAAATAAGATATTTTAGTGAGTTACGTAGTTTATCCATTTATAAAACCATAATTTTCACATTATGAATTATTGGACCTTTTTGTACGCAAAGCCTCAAGGTAGAGTATCAATTCGTTTTCCTGTAACAGTTATGGAGAAAGTAAATTATGCTGGACTAACATAGTATATAAAAATTAATTATACTATGACCAACAAAAGGATAAAACTTTTCATGAAAATTTTTTTTGATTTGTATAGGATTTGAATTCGAATCTTGGGTCGAACGTGTAAGGGTGGTAGACCTTGGATCGAATGGCATTCAAGTCAAATAATTTTTTCATGTTAAATTTCATACCTTTGCATTTATTCGTGTGGCAGCGCAACAAGTTGACTATGCACCTTGCAGTATTATTGGTTTATATGATGATAAGTTCAGATATTTTTAAAACTATTATCTAAATTTAATAGAAGAAGGCTAGAAGGAATGTTATTACATAAGTGTAGATGGGCCTTGAGTGAAATTTCATTTTATCGTATACAAAGTAACAGTGCTTAAACTTTAGGTCACAGGATATTGGATCGGATGGTTATTCCCTTCAATATTTTCTGTTCCCCACTATACTTTGGAAATTTGTTTAGGAAGTTTCAGAATCTTCAAAGTTAAAGCGCTTCTCCCGCTCGGATGTAGAATGCAAAATTCTCCCATGTGATAGGTACATGAGGACATCATTGTTGCAGTTTCCTAGAACTCAAGTCATAAAAAAGTCAACGACTTATTAAGCAGCTTACAGATTTGACAAACGAAGAAGTACATCGCGACGCATTAAAAAATAAACTTCTATCTCTAGCTGGACTATTTAGAGCGCGCCTGCTTCGTTTGCGCGTGGAGCGATTAGTTGTCAGGTAGAAGGAATGGAGGGAACCTCAAAGGAAACCACCTGAAAGGGAATGGAGTATTCGTCTTCGCATTTTTTCAGAAACTCTCATGTGCTGGGAGAGTAATAATATTAAAAAAATGAAATTATCGAATTAGCAACAGTTACTGTTTGTTAGTTATATATATACCGGGGTCCCAGTCAAGGCGGATGATTTTTCTTCTGCGGAATTACGCACACATCTTTTTAATCTATTGATCCCAACTAAAATCTCATCTCAAAGGACTATAATAAATTATACTGGGAAGTTTCTATTGCGAATCTAGCTCAAAATTGCCCTTTTTACGCAGTGGTAAGTTCCGCACCATTATTGATGTAACTTTTATAACTCGAACTGTTTATTAAAGTCACTTTATTTCTTATTTGTATTTTTGGATGTACCATTGAACCTTTATACCTTGTGTGCCGTACTTATGCTGGTATGGCATTAAAGGCTACGGTAGTGGGTTCGAATCCAGTTTGAGCCAATGACGATCATGTTACTAAGGACTCATGTGGTACAATCACCTAGGTCTGGAGATTTTGGTGGATTTAGACCACTCGTCAAAATCTCGGGTAACCTTACCGATCCTGTTTTTCTAGCGGGAATATTGTTGATGGAGTCAATTAGGACATCGATGTTTTTAGCGAGCATTGGGCACTGGTCGTTGGGTATTAGTTTTCTGATTGAATACTTGTTATACAGCGCAGTACGCATATCTAAATATGAACATAAGGTTATCTTTTTTTCTAACTATGAATTTCCTTTCAATAAATCACACAATTGCATCTTATCGTGAATGAACTGGGGTGGATGAAGGTGTGAATAAATCTTGAAGTTCATCAATGGCTCTGAATTAAGTAGCTAAGAAAGCAGCATATGGATTACCTTTGGCATTCAGCGCATTACTGAAGGGATGCAAAGCGTACAATTTGAGGAAGGTAGCTAAATAAACGACGGTTTTGAGATGATTTTCTGGAGGAGGAGAGCACATTAAGAACATGTATTAAGGTAGTGCGATCGAGATAATTCCCTAATCATAACAGAGACCATATTCGATATATATGTTTTAATTTCACGAACAGTGAGATCCACCAATTATATGCTTTATTAATGGTGCAATGAAATAGTTTTAAAGACAGAAATTGTAAGTAATCAAATGCAAATATCTAAATAAATCTTTAACTTGACTAATTTTTTTCACGCGGTACGTTTGAAACTCCATAAAAACGAAAAGTTTGTTGAGATTCCGAAGAATTTACTACGGTGACAATATGATTAATTTTCGAAAATAGTTGAGAAAACTCACAAACTACACGATGTTGATTTTTTTACGAGATCAAAGTGTAGGAAATGCCTCATTTTTAAAATAAGGTCTCTCTCGAGTGCATACACGTAACATTTCCCATGTAAAATGTTTGTTATATTGTTGCAAATATCTTGGAAAATAATGTGGAACGAGCACGAGTTGAAATATTTTCATTTTCGACGCATGGAACGCGTAGAATCGGAAATATGGCTAACCAGCGAAGTGTAGGTTCCATGGAAGAAATAATCATCTCCGAAATTCGAGAGAAGTTCACATACCTGTACAATTATTAGGACTATCGATACAGGGATAGAAACCTAAGGGAGAAGGCGTGGGGGGAATAGGGATTCAATGGTGCCGCTGAATCCATTTCTTACTTCACAAAACTGCACGTTAATTAGCTCTCAGCAAGTTGGCGTGCGGATGAGAGAAATTAAGTTGTAGATGAAATAGAATAACAATAGCTATTGCACTTGGATGGAGCTACAAGAGTGTTCAAATGAAAAGGTACGAAACGACACTGTGGGTATAATTGAAGTCTTTATACAAAAGTAATAATCAGAGGCGTGAGCAAAACTATCATCTACATCTACGTCATACCCTGCAAGCCACCCAAAGGGTGTGTGACATGGGGTGCTTCCACACCAGGCATGCATTAATTATACGGCAGAACAACGAAACTACACTGAAACCAGCGTACCACACATGCAAAGCGCCAATTAAAAATCTAATAACCAAGAAACATTCTATCATCAATCGTTCCAACATGCATGGGATACGAAGACTACCACTAAAGATTCAAAATATCATGCATAAATAATAACATCAATATTTACATCATGCATAAATAAGAACGTAGAGAATATGAAGAGAAAGATCTACTGTTTAGCTATTGTCACTATTCGAACTAATCATGACGACGATCACAGCTGTTATGGTCCCGAATGGTACGCGGAAAAAAAATGACATTTTATACCTATCGGTTCTACTATCTAGCTCTCTAATTTTATTGGCGCGATCTAATCTGCCGTAGTACGAGGGGATTAATAGTATGTTTTTTACGTCGTCAGAGAAATAATTTTCCTGAAATTTAGTTAGGAGTTTAAGCCTATAATTTAATCTACGCTGTGATAGCGATTCCCATCCTAATTCCTCTAACAGTCCAGACACACTAGCCAACTTATCGTAGCATAATTTCACAAAGCTAGGTCCTCTTCGCTGCACGCGATATAACTCTGATATCAACCCCGTTTCGTAAGGATTCCATACACTAACAGCATATTCCAGATGAAGCCTAACGATTGTAAAATAACAACGTTCTTTCACTTTCTCATCACATTTTCCGAGTACTCTCTTGATAAAGCCTAGCTTCCTGTATGCTCGACTGCATATTTCCCGAATATGTTTCCCCCAAGATCGTGAGTAATTGTGACCCCTAAGTACTTAACAGACTCGGCGTGAATAATATCCGTATTATTAATTCTGTAAGCCCTACCTGGCCTATTTTTCTTTTTCCAAAAGCTGACTGCTACGCACTTTTTTATGTTTAGTTCCATCTGCCACTTTTCGCACCAAGCATGAATAGCAAGTAGGTCGATTGTTAACGAGTCGCTATCTTCGGAATTGTTAATATCCCTGTACACAACCGCGTCGTCTGCGAAGAGTCTAAGCTTACTTTTAACGACGTTGCTAATATCATTTATGTACAAGAGAAATAAAAGTGGACCAATGACACTTCCCTCAGGAACACCCGATGTAACGCTGTGTTTGACATGACAGTACTGCATTACCTTGAATTTTACACCAGAGAAACTTAATATCTTTCGTAATCTTCATCCAAATCTCAAGACGGTGGTGAAATGTATTTAAGAGAAAAAAATTTTCTACAAACACCTCTCAGGTTAACATAATACAGAATCATCTTTGACCCTAATTTTTTACCCCTTTTCCCTAAATCTCCATTTTTCCGCTCTGCTCCTCGCCTTTCTCTTCAATGGACCACACTTTCACTCTCTCTTCTTCCACCCCTTTTTAGGGATTATCCTCTACCCTTCTCTCTATCTCTCTTTTTCCCTATTCCAGGACTCCCGAAATGGAAATTACGCGGCACAATATATCTCTCGAAAATTATTGGGCACTTTGGGAGGAATGGTCTCTCTCTTTCTCTCTCTCACTGCGCTGCCGCAGGTTTGCGGGGTTAAGGCCCCGAAATCTATAATGCATCTGACCTACCTTCCTTCCCTCCCAGCCCACCCTCAACCGCTCGCCCGCACCTATGACTTCGAACCTTTCCCTTGCCCTTTTCAGTAATTCATTTTTATTCCCGGCGCACGGGGTAACTGTTATGCAAATGCTGCAAATGCCATGTAATCCCAAAGGAATTCCAGGATGGGTATATCCATTTTAACATTCCGGGAGAGATTGATGACAAGAGGGAATATAAATGTTTGCCACTTGCTGGCACATGAGATTGTCCTAATGCTTCAGAAGTATTTTCAAAAATTAATCTCAGAGAAAAACACTCGGATCAGTTGAAAAGCAGTGGAGAAAGCATGTTCAAACCGTCATAGAGAATCCTTATTCTACTCTACAGCACAAAAATGAATTGATAATTTACATGGATTCATTATCGTATCATATTCGTTGGTTGTTATAAGAATTGGGATGGGAATCGCTATCACAGCGTAGATTAAATTATAGGCTTAACTTCTTCGCCAAAGTTCAAGAAAAACATGTCTCTGACAATGTAAAATACAAAATATTAACCCCCTCGTACTACGGAATATTATACCACGCCATTAAATTAGAGAGATAGATTGTAGAACAGATAGGTATAAAATGTTATTTTTTCCGCGTCCCGTCCGGGACCATAGTAGCTGTGATCGTCGTCATGAATAGTGCGAATAGTGACATAAGCTAGACTGTAGATCTTTCTCTTTATATTCTCTACGTTCATATTCATGCATGATATTTTGAATCTGTAGTAGTAGTCTTTGCATCACTTGCATGTTGGAACGATTGACGATAGAATGTTTCTTGCTTAGTAGATTTTTAATTCGCGCGTTGCTTGTGTAGTACACTGGTTTCAATGTAGTTTCGGTGTTCTGCCGTATAATTCATGCATGCTTGTTGTGGAAACACCCCCTGCCACACACCCTTTGGGTGAGTTGCTGGGTATGACGTAGATGTAGATTATTTGGATGCAATAATTAAAAATTTGCATTAATAGTTTCGGAAAATGAAAGAAAACCTAACATCTGCTTGGTATGAATGAGGTACATTTAACGCTGACAATTCAAAGTTCATGAATCATAATTATAATCGCAGACATTATTACAGCATATAAGGTATTTTGAGAGTTCACAATGATCATTTCCTCCTTATCTAATACAATATTTGATGATACATGAAGTTAAAAGTAATCTCTCAATAAGTTTTAAAAATATGTTTACTTCCGCGTTATTTGACTCGGAATCTTAAACCTCATTTTGCGTCATCCAAAAATTCCTCTCCTTCCTTTCTCCCTTCGTAGTAGCTGTTGTAAAGCTACGTTTTCATGGACGCGTCAGACGCGCACGCGCGCGACGAGTCGCGTCATTTCTTCGCGTGAACCGTTCGCATGCAAGCGAACCTACGCGTTGGAGGTACCTACACGCGTATCTTCAGCAGAGAAGAAATGGTAAAAAAAAGAAGTGTGACGACCGTGTGTGCTTATCGCTTTATAACCTATTGTTGATAATTGTGTGTTGATAGTTATCAATTTGGGTGTTCAAATGAAAAGGTACGAAACGTCGTAACAACCAAACCGATTGAAATTTAAATATGCCGCTTTGGGAAAACGTAGTGAGACATGTAGGCACGCGAATGTGGTGTGTCCGGCGTGCTTGTGCGCATGCGACGGGCGCCCTTACACGACGCGGGAGAGAAGCAGGCACTTGTGTGTCACGTCCAATTGACGCGGTGACACTGTGTGGACGATTGTGGACGACAGGTTGGGTTACCGGAAGTTGTGCGAGCAGTGGGTTCTGAAGATGCTCAGCTAACCGCAAAAAAAACTGCATATGGGGCCAGCATTGCAACATCTGTTCCGGTATCATGAAGACCCCACTTTCCTGGAGCGGATCGTCACCGGTGACGAGAGCTGGTCCCATCACTTCGAGCCAGAGACAAAGCGGGACGGCTTGCAATGGATATGCATGCGTCATCACCTCCCCCTAAAAAATTCAAAGCTGTGACCTCAAGAGGCAAGGTGATGCTCACTGTCTTTTTCGACGTCCGAGGTCCGATACTCATCGAATTCCTCGAGCACGGAAAAACCATTCACAGTGGCGTGTACTGTGAGACACTCCATAGCCTACGCAAGTCCTTCAAGAGCAAACAGCCTGGGTTGCTCACGGAGGGATTGATTCTGCTCCACGATAACGTGCGTCCACACATCACCTGGGTCACACGCAGTTTACTGACCAAGTTCAAGGGGCGAAATAGTAACTTCCAGTTTAGATAAGGCTAATTTGTTGAATTATTTTTTTCAGAGCGTTTTTAATCAATCTATGCATAGTTTCCGGCAAACCATACAAGACCGATTTCAACAACTAATGCCCCCGATCGATACATCTTGTAGCGGAATCGTATCCTTACTAAGTAACATTAGCCCGAACAAGTCCTCAGGTCCTGATGAAATTCCAGCTCGTGTTTATAAAGAATTAGCTCTCGAAATGGCTCCGTATCTTAAAGTAATATTTAACAAATCCCTCGAAGAACACGCGGTTCCCAAAGACTGGAAGATGGCTAACGTGACCCTAATTTATAAAAGTGGAGATAGGGAACAGCCATGTAATTATAGACCAATATCATTAACGTCACTATCATGTAAAATTATAGAGCATATAATAGTTACATCAATAATGGGACACCTCGACAGCCAGGATTTATTAATAACAAAGCAGCATGGGTTCAGAAAAGGACGGTCTTGCGAAACTCAATTAGGTCTTTTTGTTCACGATATTTTAGTTTCTGGAGAAGGTTATGTACAGGTAGATGCAGCGTTTCTTGACTTTAGAAAAGCTTTTGACAAGGTTCCCCACTGTAAGTTACTCGCGAAGTTAGCATCATACGGAATAGACAGTAATATAGTAGGCTGGATAGGAGACTTCTTACATGAACGCGTCCAAAGGGTGGTATTAGATGGTGTCAGCTTAGGCGAGGTAAAAGTTGCATTGAGTGTTCCCCAGGGAAGCGTGAGAGGTCCAATTTTATTTCTTCTGTACGTAAATGACTTGAATAGTGTAGTAAAAAATAGCAAGCACCGTCTTTTTGCCGATGATGCAGTAGTGTATAAGGAAATTAGAAATGAAGAGGACATCCAGTCTTTAGCTAAGGATTTAGATGCGATTGATGATTGGTGTGATAGTTGGCAGCTAGAATTAAATTTGAAGAAATGCGCGATAATGAACTTTTAGAAAAAGAATGGCTTTCCCCGGAATAATTATAGCATCAAAGATAACAAAATATCTAACGTAGAATCTATTAAATACTTAGGCGTCACCATCACTGAAGACATGTCATGGGGGAAACATATCAGGGAAATAACTAGTGTAGCAAATCGTAGATTAGGATTCGTAAAAAGGGTTCTAGGGAAATGTGATGAGAGAGTACGAGAAAGAAGCTATTTTACACTGGTCTGGCCTCATTCAGAATATGCCGCTAGTGTATAGGATCCGTACGAGGAAGGTTTGATAAAAGAATTAGAGCGTGAGCAAAGGAGATCCGCTAGATTTTGTTAAAGGCCGTTATGATAACTTTTATAAGTGTTACGAATTTAATAGAAGAACTAGGATGGGAATTACTATCAGAACGCAGGTTAAAATTTAGGTTAAACCTTTTAAGTAAATTCGAAACCGATTTGTTCACAGATGACGTTAGATATATATTAAGAACACCTGCGTATTATGCTAGGTTTGATCATACTAACAAGATTAGAGAGATAGATTGTCGTACCGATAGATTTAAAATGTCATTTTTCCCGCGTACCGTAAGAGAGAACAATAGGCAACTTAGCAAAGGGATAGGTAGGTGAAATATAGTTAGAGTAGTCTGTAGTGTATGATGCATGTAATAACAAACAATAATTCCTTTCTTATTATGTAGATACTAACCATCTTGCTGCATGTGACCCTGTTACCTAGCATATCTCCCTTATATCTTAAATATCCTACTTGCATGGCAATAGTGCATGTTAGGTGATCTTCACCCCCTGCCACACACCCTCGTCGTGGCTCGCAGGGCATTACGTAGATGTAGATGTACTGCTATCCGTTGTTTATCATTATTTAAAACACAATAAACAACATTTCATGAACAAAAAAGCTTGTCTGTCTCTGTCTCAACTCAACTCAAGTCGCGCACGTGTGCGGATGTGAGCAACGTAACTGCTACCATAATCGCATCACAAACCAGTTGCTCAACTCTGGTAGAGTTTCAGTCTTCCCGTGTGCAGAGCGCCTAAATGACGACCAGATTATATTCTAAATACATGTTTTCGTGTCCTGAACACCACGTAGTTTCTGATAATGATCTCAGGAAAAATCACCCAATCATCTCGCAGGAGCCAGAGATGTATCTCTATTATTTTAGCCAATATTTGCAGGCCGCGAGAGCAGGTATCTCCGGATGGGAGGGAGTGGGTCGTAACTGGGTTGGGAATAGTTGGAAGTGGCAGCGTTTGGTATCAGCGTCGAGTGTTGGGAACAAGGAGAATAGAGTACAGGAGGGCTAACAGAATAGGAGGCGAGGGAGGGGGGAAAGTGAGGCGCCATCGTGAGCAAGGAATCCTGGCGGGGAGAGGTTTACGCTTCCACCAAGTGCGGCGCTGTCACTGTGAGACCCGCGTGAGTAATCGCTGTGGCACGTTCTTTCTCGTGTTTGCGGCTGACGAGTCAAGGTGTTAGAGAACTTCGTTCCGTGATTTGGTGAAAAAAGTAGACTTTTTGTTTCAAACATGGCGTCTAGTTGCTTTGTTCCTGGGTGTTCCAGTGGCAACAAGTCAACCTATCGACAAAATAAGGAAAAAGGCTTGAAAAATCCGAGCCTTTTCAAGGCACCTAAGGTAAATTCAAATTTCAATGCGTGGAATATCTTTTCTTTGGTTGGTGCTGACTCTTTGTTGTGTACTTAAATGTAAGGGTAATCGAAATTCATGGTAATATTTTAGTATGATTGTATTCAATACTCCTTGGTACTGATTTGCACTCTATACTTCTTGGTTGGGAAGTTGGGAGACGCGGGGTGGGCTGCCAGGTAAGCAGATTCTAGGGGATGGGGGATGCAATGTGCGTGCGAGGGGGCGTGACGTAGGGATGAGTAGGCTTGGAGTGGCGGGGAAGGGTTGAGGGTTTATGGGCAGTGGGAGTGATGAAGGGGGGAGGGAAAATTGGAGGCGGGAGGGGGAAGAAAGCGGAGTTTACGGCTCGTCCCCCATCTCCCTGCACGGCGAGGGCGCTCACGGAATGCCTAATGCCTCCACGAGTGATCTCATAAAAGACCACGCAGGCACACGGATCTCGTGTGCACCAGCCAGGGAGAGAAAGGGTGGATAGGTATAGCGTGGAGTTCGGGGGCCGAAAGGTGTGCCAATTGAATACTTGGAGCACCCGCTGAAGATCATCGCACAGACCTTCGCGGAAAGGAGGATATTTAGAGCTGGAGGGTGTAACGCCGCGCTCCTTTCCTTGAGTCATAGTTTGTTTTCTGTGTTCTAAGTGCTTAATGAGTTTATCGTTTATTTTGTGTGCTTTGTTTTCTCCGAAGGGTTCGCAACTTCAAAAACAAGCGTACACTGCATTTCCATTTCAGCCATTTCTAACCATTTCTGTCAATTTCTGTCAATTTCTGTCCATTTCTATCCATTTCTATCCATTCATATCCATTTCTGTCAATTTCTATCAATTTTATGTCTATTTCTAACCATTTCTGTCCATTTATATCTATTTCTGTCCATTTCGATTCACATCTGTCCATTTCTGTCCATATTGTTAACTATTTCCATCCATTTCGCGACTATTTCTCAAAAAGCGTACACTGTTTCTCAGAGTTGCATACCCCTCGGTTTTCTCTTATTTCTTGTTTTTTGGTTTTAATGTTTAATTTGTTTATCTCATTGTTCACCATATCATTCTCTATTAACTTGGGATGGTTCTCTCGAGATAAGGACGCATAATACAATAAAAAACAGCAAATCTCCATTAACGTTTCGCAATTTTATTATTCCATCTTCAGGGCTTAGAATCACATTAAAATCATTAATTTTCCAATCACACCGCAATTCTGATATAATTTATCCTGATTACTGATTACCCGTGATTATCTGGCACGATAAACACCATCAAGCACCATTCTGTTATTTCTGTTCATTGCACTGATGCCCATGACTTTATGATTTTAATGTGATTCTAAGCCCTGAGGATTGAATAATTAAAATGCCGAAACGTTGGTGAAGATTTGCTGTTTTTATTATTTTTACGACCTTACCTTGAGAGAACCACCGCAGTTTAATTTGTTTATTTTGTATGGTCGTTGTTGGTTGTGAGGGAGTTGTTTAAGTTCGTAGAGGGGGCGATTGTTGGAATGGAGAGAGAAAGAGATAGTGGTGAATAAAGAACGGTAATAAAGCGCTAACCAAAGAACACACAGAGGCGTACTAGGGGTTGAAGAGGAAAAAGGGAAAGGCGACGAGAGGTATTGAGGCTGGGGAACAGAAACACTGCGCGATAAATGTATGGAATGCACACAATCGCGAGGCTGGTGAAGATGGTAAAGAGGCTCATACTAGGCCAACAAAAAACTATTTAGAAATGAAAAAGGTAAAGGAGTCAGAACTGAGAGATTTTAAGCGAGGCTGGGAGTTAAAATCACCCTTCGATCATATTTTTCCCAGTAATCTATCTTGAGGCCTCATTGTGAGGCGAGTCGACATGGGATGCCCTGGCAAGTGTGGATAATCCCACATCTTGGTGCACTTGTTAGAAATGATGGTAATCTCTGATTTCAACTAAACAAATGGTGCTTCCGTTAGCGCCCCCATCCGTATTGTAGGTTAAAACGTTTGGTAGTGGCCTAACAAAAAGAACGTCGGCTAAATAGAAATAACTTACTCGTGGGGGTCGGGTTGGTGTGGTGGCTAGAGTACTCGCCTAGCACACGGGCGGCCAGGGTTCAAATCCCTGCAGTGGCGGATGTTTTTCAGAGGAAACTCGATCTCTACTTGAGTATCTTGTGGAGGGCACTTTAAAGTGGAGTACTCCGTCTGTCGGATGATACGTTAAGCCATGGTCCCCTTGGCGCCTTTCGTTAAGAGCAGGCTAATGCCGACGCCGGATTTCCATCCACCCTTCCTCCTTTACCTTTCCCCTATGGCGCAAATGACCTCCGCCTCGCCTCCTCAAATATCCAATCCAATCTTTACTCGTGGATGGGTGCCAAAGTATATAATATCATTAATAAGACCTCATCAGCAATCATAAGAAAGGAGTCACTTTGACGATGTAATACTATGGGCACTATTGGTATAATAGTACACGAAAAAACCTCGAGTAAGCACGACCGGAGATAACAAGGTTATAGGTAGGAGATGTGGAAAGATTCAGCAAAAGTGGAATGAAAGCGTAATGAGAAGGAAATACACAGTGGGAAGGAGGAAAGGACATGTGTTGACACCAAGAAGAGAACAGGAATATTGGACGACTTTAAGAGTGAGAGTTATGAGCACAAGGACTTGGTGCGAGAGTGATTCCCAAGGCAAGTTTAGAATCTCCCACTGAAAAGAATGATTTGATGATGGAGCCTGTATAATATCCTACCTGGGTTTAAAATCAATAAAACGTTGATGTAAAATCAAGGCACTACCTTATTATTTTGCTTTATACTGTGAGCAAATTAAAAATGCTACTATAAGTTTCGCCTGAATTCTAAGGGAAAATAAAGAAACGTTTACTGTTAAAGTATTTTGTTAATCATCTGGAACCAATGTGAGGTAGTGGGTGCCGCGAAAGGGAGTTGGATGTTTCGATTAAAGAGCAAAATCCATTCTTTTTCATGTTTCCACACCCTTCACTAATTCACTCGACGAAAAACACCGCCGAGACGCCTCCCGTTTTACGCCCAATGACGGCGTCGGATGGAAGCGTGGAAGTTTATATTTTCACTCCCCACTTCCCCCTCCAAGCCTTCCGAGGTTATCTTCGACTTTCGTAAAACTTAACATTTTGGGAAACACTCCAAGCATGGAAATCGCTTCGTCTACTCCCTCGCCTGCAAACACCGACCCAATCGAGAAAAAGAGATATTCGCCCGCCATTCCTCTCCCGTATTTGCCTCCCATTTCCATCCCTTTCACCATTTCCCAAAGCAAAAAAAAAACAATATCCACAGCGAATCGAGCAAACTCTGCTCGCGAAATTTTGTAGGGTAACTCATCAATGATTTTAGGAGTATTCTTTCTCAATTTTTAGGTATACATCGAAAGGTATGGTGGTGGTTTTGATATGTGCCTTAGAAAAACATTACAATTATTAAATAGTCAACAACACCTAAAATGTTTTTGGCTAAAGATGTATATGCTTCAATAGGTATAACTTTGATGCTTGTTCCTGTCAGAATTCGTATGTCACGTATAAATAGGAGTTTGCTTGTTAGAAGTGAGTATGAGAGGTAGTCACCATTAATTATAATTTACGTAAAACTCCTTTGTGTCTCATTACATTTAATTTTACTGATTAAGTGCACCACTGATTTTAAGGTTGCCAGGAGAAGCAGACATGTAGCTGCACCATCATTGCATCTAAAAAATCTTCTATTTGTGCTGAAGATGAATGAAAATACACATTTAGGTTTTCCATAGTGGTTGAAATTGTGAATGAATATGTTTCAGTTACGTGACGACTATTTGTGACATAAATTTTTCATACTTACGATAATGGCATGAAGTAATCTCATTGGTTGACCATTTTGTGCAAATGTACGGAAGTAATTCAAACTACTCATAACATGAAATTAATACACACCTCTTTCATTTTATCTGGCATATTCAGTTGATGGAAAGCTCTCAATTTTATCTGGACTCAAATTTCACAGAAAAAACATTTGCATAATAAAATATGATATGATTTTATTATGTAGCTAATACCTAAGTTAGAAATTTTGTTTAATAAGTAAAAGAGAACTGGAAATTTCATTTGGCTGGAGAGGTGTTCTCATCTTTCATACCAATTCCCTGTTTAATCCTAGGATTGGAGAAATGGAATCAATTCATGGGTTTACTGATCCAAGGGATTAAATAAAGCTTAGTTGAATAATAATGGATCCCGAGGAAAGCTCTTTATTCTTATTAATTTGTAAGCGGGGAAAGTAGAGGAGATTATAGAATTGAGGAGATCAAAATCAATTTGCATGGAAGGGATTTCACATGTCATGCTTATGCTAGGCGTCCTGAGCAATAAAAATCTCCTCTTCCTATAAAAATATTAGTGAGATCGCGGCAAGGGAAAACACGCAATGATTGTTTTCTCCTGGAACGAAATTGCTTTGAAAAACATGTAAAAAAAAAGTTTTTAATGGATTTTGCAATTGCAGAAATAATGTTTTATGAATTTTATATAATTGTATGTAATAGGAGACCGTTGTGACCCGGTGTGTCAGTACACCGCATATTCCTCCTTGTGGTGGGTCGCGGGAAACCGTATTCTAGCTCTCAAGGTAGTCCTTTCAGGAGGGATCCTAGCGTGAGTAGAATAGTGAAAGCGGGTCTAGGGTATTACTATTACTATGGTCTCCCACACTAACTCCCTCAATCTTTCATACACAATGAAATCAATCATGCTTTTACAATCGCCCCTTTGCCAAGTATACATATGTATTCTCTTATGTTTAAATCTTGTATTCGACACAAACAATCCTTTTTCCAAGCACACACTCACCAAGTTTTCACTGTTATCATTCACTCCATGGTCACTAAAAGGCCCAACCACTCTCTCAGATGCATCCCGCCTCACACCAACCCACCCATTCATGTCATCTAGTACAATTATTTTCTCACCAGGGTCACATTCATTCAAAACATCTCTCAGTTTTTCCCAGAACTCATCTTTCACACTGTCAATCTCTCCATCCCCTGGTGCATAGCACGCCACAATCACAACTCTCCTAATACCTACCTTCATGCGAACCCAGAGCAGTCTAGGGGATACTAACTCGTGCTTCCGTACCAGTAACTTAGCTCTGTCATTAAGAATGAGTCCTTCACCTTGACCGCCGTGTACATTATCTTCAACTCCTGACCACAGTGCCAGACCACCGCCATCTACAGTAACAACATCCCGCCCCTTGCGCTTAGTTTCACATACATACAATACATCCATTCGTCTCACTTTCATTTCATTCAAAAACCCATTCTCCTTTCTATATACTCCTTTCACATTCCAAGTACCGTTAGTCCAGGTCGTTTTGATAGGCCAACCGGTGGGTCAGTACACTGCATATATCTCCTAGTGGTGGGTCGCAGACAATGGTATTCTGGCTCTCAAGGTAGTCCATTCAGATGGGATCCTAGCTTGAGTAGAATAGTGAAAGCGGGTCTAGGGTATTACTATGCTTTGGTTTCTCTTGTGGCATACTGGCAGAAATGTGCCAAAACTGACTGGCAAAGCGCCGAAACTGTTAGCAGGGAAAGCTGCACGTGGTGCGGGCACTGCGAAGGCTGGTAACCTTGCATACTCTATTACAACTTACTCATAAGAGTCACAAAGTAGCCTCGGACGGCTGAAGCCACGATGGGCGGCGGAAGCTGAATGAGGTGGCCTATCGAGATACGGACTTAGCGATACAAACTGGACTATTTGTAGGCCGAGGTAGGAGGTAGAGGTAGGCCGAGAAAGTTGTGGTTGAGAAAATTCTTAGGAGGAGGAATATTAGTGGTCTTAAAAATAGGAGGGCATGTATGAAGCAGTGTATGGGGGTAAATGAGGAAAAAGAGGTTTGCAAGGATAGGTCAGTATGAAGGAAATTATTGATGCAGAGTTAGGTGTACAAATATGTATGTATTTATGAGTGAAGCTTTGTGACTGTGCCTACCCCGGAAGGGAATGGTGTGATTGGTATGTATGTATGCAGGAGACCGTTGTGTCGCGACTGCTGATTGTGTTTTTCTTAAGGAAAATTCATAAATGTGTTTTGATTTAGTATAAACAATGAAGTACCATGATTGCCGCTCTAATCAGGAAGAAACAACGCGGAAGGAGTAGATGGTTGCTAGTGCTACAGAGAAGTTAGATTTAATTTGTTGGCTTCCATGCGAAAAATCATTGCCTAGCATCGCGGGTTAACTATGGGATTGTATATTCTTTAAAATCTTAACGCAGCTGATTCTAGTAATTTTATATAATTTTAGAGTGGCAATGAATTGACTACGACTTTGATTGAACATATGAAAAACGGTATTGGTAAGCATGGTCATGGAAAACATTGATGTCCCATTCTTAAATGGAATTATTTTCCTGATATATATAGTGCCTTTTTGTATATTTATGAGAGAAAACATCCAGAAGTATGTTTCGATAGTTCTACGTACGTTATAATTTGTACTCTTCCTACAACCAAAGTTACTTAAGAAACCTGAATATCATCAGCAACTTTACGGGTTGGTATTTAACAGCTTCTCTTAAAGTTTTTCAATGAACTTGCAATAGATTTCCAGCTTGCGTACTACATGTCATAATAATACAAGAGGGAAAAACTCTGAAATTGACTTTCGACCGGAAAGCTCATGTCATTTAAGAAATTTTTAATGATTTGATCCTTTAATTGTTCGTAGCCATCGTTATAGAACAGTATTGCGGTAGGAAGGAATGTAGAGATGTTGCTGAAACAGTAAAAGGACCCACTCCCACGAGTAATGTATTCAGAAACAGTGGCGACAATTACAGCGACTCTCTGAAACATTAAGACAAAGGAGTCATACATTGCGCAGCACGGCCACACTCGTGTAGGACTGTAAAAATCAACCTCATTACTCAAACTCGGAGTAAAAAATGACTATAAAGGTTTTTTCTTCTGGTATGGGCGTTATCTTGCGGCCGAGCGGCGTGGAGACTGAAAGTTTCGTACGTCGGTGGCGCTACCTGCGGGCGTCCGCGGGGATTGGCTTAGTCGAAATGAGGCATCTTCTTTTATCCCCTCCGCCCTCTCACCCCATCCCCCCCCCCAACATCCGCCCCCAACCCCCTCTAGGCTCCCCTCTTCCGCGACATTAACTTTGATAAATATGGCCGCCACCCTCCTACTCTCTTCCCCCATATCTCTCTCTCAACCCCCTTCAACCCAAAGGCCTCGCTCCCTCCCTTCCCTCCCCCCCCCTTCTACTACTCGCTCCCATTAAGAGGATGGCCCGGGTTAGAAGTGGACCATCGGTCCTTCACCACGAAACAGAGGCAGGCAAAAGGGGATTAATGGGAAGTATGGATGGCCATTCGGGCGATTTTACATAACATTTCCGCGCCGACGATACCCAACGGGCGGAATTCTGAGCTGCGCCGAGTTCCCACGTCACATGGGGCCTGCTCAGCGAACGAGGCTTTTCGCCAGACCATACGGACTGCTACGCGAGAATTACCCTTTACACACTTAAATAGTGTGCGTAAGAGAACCTGAATATGGCGGATAAATAGGAGCAAACCTTTGAGATACATCAAGGTGGCTTTTAAGGTAGTGCGAGCGAGATGGTTCCCTAATCACAATAGAGACCATATTTGATATATACGGTTAAATTTCAACAACCGTGAGACACACGAATTAAACATTGCATTATTAATGGCACAGTAAATAGTTTTACATGACAGAAATCGTAAGCAATCAAATTAATATATATATATAAATAAGTCTTTAACTTGATTCATTTTTTTCACGCGGTACGTTTGAAACTCCTTCAACGGGAGGTTTATTGTGATCCCGAAGACTTTACTGCGGTGACAATATAATTCATTTTCAAACATAGTTGAGAAATCACACAAAATCCACGCTGTTGATATTTTGGCGAGATCCGAGATGACGAGATTGACGAGAAAGTGTAGGGAATGCCTCATTTTTTAGATAAGCGCTCTCTGGAGTGCATACACGTACCATTTCCCATGTAAAAGGGCTGGCATTTTTTGGCAAATATCTCAGAAAGTAATGTGTTATGGGATTAAATTTTTGAAATCAATGGAAGGATGATATTTTTTTCTCTAAAATGAGATCAAATTCATTGATTTCCAGGTAAAATGATATTTCACCTAAACTACCTTAAGAGGATCATATCCCTCAAGAAGGGGTGAAACAATAGTGAAAATGAGACATCAGCTGACCCCTCTAACCATGATAATTTAAGTTTTGAATTAATAATATTTATTTTATTTCACGATTATCATTAGGTTCTAGTAATTGTAGTAGAACTTTAAAGCATACAAACGTCAATACAGTGTTTTTAGTTATATTTCTAAGGCGTCACAGCAGGAGCCAAAGATTTCTTAAATGATACTTGAGGAACACAAGTTACAGTTTCAGGCTTTACTTTGTGGAACAGCGAAACATGAAAAGAGAACTCGCTTTGTACTTTCCACAGTTTAATTCTCTCCGACTATGGTTTCGACAAAGTTATGTCATTATCAATCACAGTTATGCCATTGACATATGATGAATTACCTCGATATGACATAATTACCTTGATAATGACATAACTTTGTCGAAACTTGGTCGGAGAGAATAAAACAGTGTGGAAAGTACAAAGCGATTTCTCTTTTCATGCTTGAGGAAGGCCAAATTTTAATTATAATGGGGTTTGATAATTTATTGGTTCCGGAAATTTATTTATCATGGTATCGGTTTGCAGCGACTTTGATACATGTAATAACGATACATTTTTATGAGAGAACATGATCGATCTCACCTGAAGTAGGAGTCGTGCTAACGTGCACGCTAATCACTGAATCAAGCTTCAAAAGTTACGAATCGAGTTGATTGATTACTAAGCGCGGCTTAGGAAGACTGTTTGAAGTTTTAACGCTAAACCATTTGTAAAGTAACTACGCCAATAATTTCTGTTGATCGAGTCTGGGCAAATTTTAAGCCACGCTCCTGACTTGGTTAAGTCATTCTGCAATCATCATTTGTAGTTCATCTTGGAAAGCCGACAGATTGTCCTGACTTTTCCTTCCTGGTTAATAAGCTGTTGCGTTCATGTGAGATGAGCTAACAATTAAAGTCACTAATTGAACGTAAATGTGTGTTTAAAGCTTAATATCCGACGAGAATTCATTTAGTTCTTTTAATTTTTGGCGTTAAACTATGAAGAGATGTTATTGAAGTGTTCTGGTGCTTTAATTGGTAACGAAGAAAGTAAACATTTATATAAGACATAGTTTCCGGCATCATATGGTGGAAATGTATGCTTGCACCCACAGTAAAAGATACTTGGTTTTATTCCACACTATTTTATACAAATGGACCATAGTTTCGACATCGCGTGTCGGATCGGACCTGAGGATGACACGCGGTGTCAAAACCATGGTCCAGTTGTATTAAATAGTGTGGAATAAAACCAAGTATCTTTCATTATGAGTAAACATTTATAGATTGTCACACTAGGATACATTTTATCGAAACCTTCCGTTAGTTATGGAAATTTGAAAGAATCCCTCGTAAGATTTGTAGTTTTAATAAGGATGACATGAACGTGGTGAAGTTAGTTTCATCAGCTTGAATCTTCTCCGCGATTCCTGGAGGGACGGAGGAGTGTTTCACGCTACTTAGACAGCCACTTTATTCATTTATTTATTTAAAGAAAGAAAACCCTATACAGCTATGGAATCATTTTACAGTGGCCATGTAACAATACATAAACATAAGGACTTATACAAGCAAACTTAACAACGGGTTGCGAGCAGAAATTTTGGAAATATAAAAAAAATAGGGAAATAGCTACTTTGGTGAAAGATACGAAAGAGAAAGGCATATAAAGGATTAAGATGAAAGTGCGAAAGGATCGATGTGAGAAGGGAGAGAATGCAATAGAGAGGAGAGGCGGAAGAAAAGAGAACGTTTAGTAAACGAAAGTCTGGGAATGGGAAGCATATGTGGAGTAAAGGGTGAGAACGGGTGGGGCGGGATGGAACTTTGAAATTGATAAAGGAGAACAATTCGGGGCAGTCGATGGTGGAATTTAAAATATTATAAATACATTTTAAGTCTGCTGTTAGTCTATGGGTGGGGCGATTAGGAATGGAGAGATAGGATATAATAGCTTTGGTGGACATATTACGACACTGTGGTAATCTATTATTAACTACGTTAGCAAAATTCATCAATCGCCTTTCCTCGGATGTAACCAACGCGCTGAACGTAACGAAATCTTGTTATCACTCTGCGCATTTCTTTAAGTCCGTCGGCCTCGTGTATTGTGGGCACCAGATGAGTCCCTTTGCGAGTTTGGTGTTTCGAGGGTGACTTGGAGGGCGGCGTACTCATACCTTCTAGGCCGCCCTTCACCCTTTCCAACCTTGCAGGGCTTGAGGGTGGGATGTATGAGGCGAAGGCTACTTCACGGGCAGGAAGGAGAAAAAATGTACGTTTTAAGGGAATCGCTTCAAGAAGGAAGGACATGTCCACCTCAACGGTCGCGGAAATAGCGGACTCTCTTTTTGGGAGGAAAAGCGGAACAAGGAACGTTTTACCAGAATTGTGTTTCTCTTATTTTTTTCTTCCTCTTCTTCTCTTTTTCCCTCCCGAGAATGGCACTCTTCCTAACGCACACGGCTGGCTCCCCCTTCTCCTCCATGTTCCCTCGGCGGACTGATGGCTGCGGACGGGAATTTAAGGCCCGGGAGAAACGGCAGTATTTTCTGCTGGCTGTAAGGGGGAAATGTTTTTCACGGAAGTTCGGTGAGGGAAAAAAGAAGACTTATTCTTTAGCTACTCCAAGTGTGAGCTGAATGTTATGGACTGTATCTCCCCTCGGTCGTGATAGACGACTTCAATGCGAAGAGCCTTATTTTATATTGAAGAGGATAAAATAGAGATCACTATATTTTTTAGACTCATTCTCACGCCCAAGAGTTCTCCGGATCAAAAATTATTTTGTGTTTTTGCAACTGAAAAAATTCCATTAATCGTAAATGCCACTGCTCTATTCTATTCAATAACTAAATCAGTTGATGCAGTTATCTGTACTCAGCGTGAAAATGGAGAAAATGGAAAAAATGTGGATTTATGAAAAAGTTTTTGGTACCAATATGAACCAATTTTAGGTTATAACTGCAATGAGAGCATGTCTCCTCAATAGTAGAGACTTTCTCAAACGATTTCCTTCTCAAAGTAATTAATTGTCACGGATTTAAAACATTGAGTCTAGTTCTCTCCGGAAATATTATGAAAATAGCATGTTAATCTCGTGATACATTGAGTAGTGCATGGAAGTGTTAATTTCAAGGCCCCATCCAGTTCGGTATTACACTCGTCGTCAGTAATGCTGCTCACGATTGGTTAAGCGGATGATTTTGTTTTACATCAGGGAGATCTTGTACAGCAATTTCAGCGGAATCTTTCCTTTTCCAAAATTTTTTGGTCAATTTAAGGAGACCAGTGTACATAGAAAGCAAAAATTGACTTTTGGTAAGAATATTTTTAAGCCAAATCTAATGTGTTTTAAAATTGATGCATTTGTGGATGCTGGTTTTTTCGTTGTTTTACGTCCTTGTTCAAAGTAAAAGTTTCTGTGATAAAGCTAGGTCAAAGTATTTTCTTGGACTAAAAAACAATAGTATTGGTCATCATGGTAGATTATAATCCGCAATACTTCATTTAATTTCCAATTCGGCTAATGTTTTTGACGATTAAGAATTTTGCATTAAGTGGCACGTATGTTCAACGATTTTCCTGTATTTAATGGTAATTTTGCAGAAGACGCAATGTGACTAATGATTTTTGCATAACATTTCATGGAAAATCTTCAATTCGTCACTGGCACGTTGATGTTCTCTTGGGAATCGATGGTTCACTCGCTGAACCGACAATGAGAATGCAAATCAATTGACGTTTGTTATTTTCCGTGACACCAGGCGACAAAGGTTAAGGAAATCTAACACTATTGGCAGTCTCAGATGGTATTCATCACCTGTCTGTTGATTAGAAGTGGAATGCACGATAGCAGAGTGATTTTGGAGAGCGAAAAGACGAGAATATGCGTGAAAAATACTCGAGACGTCGCAGAAGCTCAAGATATGGATGCTCTCTTTATGTTTAACTAATGTTGCAACTCTCTAATTGAAAAAAAAACTCTCCCTAGGTGGTAGATTAATGAAATGAAAGCCAAGTCTTATCTTTAAATGGTTTACTTGCATGTACGTCTTGGGCTGCGACATGATGTCTTGTAACCGTTTTCTCTACCAGGTGTCTGAGGTAGGCCATAGTGTATAAACTTTTTCACTCAATGTGCTAGAAGTTAATTTGACCAGAATCATTTTTATTTATCAGTCTCTTAAAACAAGTCGCCAACTATCTCATTTCTTGAGTCATTGATAATTTCTGTGAACAAGATAGATTGCTATGGCACTGTAGTTAGCACTTCATCCTGACAAAAGTTACCATTTAAAATCCACTATTCCGGTAATTAAATATATTACATTTATGAGGGTTATTTAAAGATAGGTATACTATCAGAGAAATCATATTCAACCGATTGAATAATAAAATATTGAACGTGCGATTCGTTTTATTTCGCGTGGTTGCCTTTAATTCTCTCCAAGAAACAACTGATACATTATGCTGTCCAGCATTATCAAGGCTATGGTGCTGTTGAAATACATTGATACGGTATGGAGTGAAATGAATATCGAACTATTTTTTCACAATGATATGGTTTAATAATAGGCCACTAAATAATTGTCCGCATATCTAATTGTGAACTACGCTGGACCAAACAAAAACGACTTCGTTAACTCCACTAGAGGTTTATTAGCGCAACCCAGGCTACGCACTTCGTGTCATCTTCAGGTGACACGAAGACCTGAAGATGACATAGAGCGTCGAAACCTGGGTCGTGCTTATAAACCTCTAGTGGAGTTAACAAAGTCATTTTTATTTGGTCCATTATGGATAACTTCCAGCCTGTAACCATTTTCTTTGTAAACTACGCTGTCATCTTGGAAAAACTATGCTGCACTTTTTAAAAACTGTTATCCATAACTTAAACGATGGCTTTCTGCGTGAATGGATGATTGGATTATTAGTGAGCTAAAACTCTCCATTTTTTCCTATTACCTCTTAGTGACTTCATGCAACGTCGGTGCAATCAATATATCGAAATGACTACTCGATAAAATATTAAGGAGAAGCCATAAACGAAAAATTTCCGAATGTCGTTCGGCGAAATGAGCACTTAACGTGAAAGAGTGTAAGGGGCGACGTTTACTATGAGAATCATTTCGAAGCGATACTCATTTTTTTTCCATGCCTCTCGAAGGAAATGAACGAGAGGCCGGGGGCGATTAAAGCCTGACTTTACGAGGTTCCTCGTTCTCCTCTGGTTGTGTCCTGTCTCGCGGATCGCCCCCTCGCCCTCTATCCCCCCACCCTCCTCAAGAAGTTGCCTCGAGACCGAAGGAGAGATAGGGAGACGGGGAACACAGGCATTAAGGAGAGGAGGAACATCAGGTGTGCGGGAGGGAGAGAGAGGGAAGGGAGGGGCAGGGTGGAAGAAAAGGACCAGGAAGACAGTTCAATTGCATCGTCCGACGATGAGGCCGTACTTCAATCAGTTTGAAACACGTTTAAGTCTTCGCGAAACTACACTTCGGTTCTCGTCTGAAGAAGGATGGAAGGGAGGAGGGAGGGTTTTTGGGGGATGGCTGTGAGGGTTGAGCCCCTCGCTCTGGTGGATGGAAGTTGAATGCTGTGAGGGGGATGGAGGGGGAGGGAGGAGAGGCCGTGAATCGAACTTAATGAGTAACGGGGGGAGTGAGGTGGGGTGGAGGGAATAGAAATGGGAGCGAGTAGGGGGATGATTGATTGCGTCTTGCGAGAGGGCCGTGGTGAGGGAATAAGGGGGTGGTTCGGGGGTGGGTACGTCGTGGAGTGTGGGCACGGCAGGCAGGCAGGTATGTAAGTGAGATGCAAGCATGGGGGGTAAGGAGTTTGAAGGGGATTGATCGAAAATGGGTGCAGCCGTATGGGGGACGGAAGATGGAATGAGAGGAGAGTGAATTAGTGGTTTTCTTAAGGAGTGGGAGTGGAGGCGGGCAAAAAGACGTTCAAAGGGGGGTGGGTGGGGCTCAAGGAGGGAGTCGCTGAAGAAATGGGAGCCGGTGAGTGGGGGAGAGGGGGAGAAGAATTTGGGACATCGATTAAGGCCCGTGATCGTGAAGGAAGGGGATTTAGGAAAGGTGATTGCATGGAGGGAAGTGATTGATTGAAGCGAGTGGAGTACATTCTCGCATTTCCTGGGCGCTGGATTGAGATCTCCCTTCAAGGAGATTTGTCGATTGCCGGAACATGACAATGGCGGACTCATCCGAAGTGTTGGTCTTGTTAAAAAATAAACGCCCACATCACATGGTAGTTGAATTGGGACTCTATTGGGCTGGGAAATATAATTCTCGATTCCATTCAAACAAGTTTTCTTTATAGTAAATTAAATAAAACTTAGTTTACTCCACTATAGGTTTAATAACACGACCCGGGTTTCGACACATCGTGTCATCGTGGTCGTGTTATTAAACCAATAGTGGAGTAAACTAAGTTTTATTTAATTTACTATGAATTACTTCCACAAAGTCAATCCTGGAACCATTTCTTTTGTGAGGTTTTCTTTTCATTAATATGGCTTTTCCACATTTCTGTTTCATTAATCCCTTGTATAAAAATCCTCATTCTTTAGCATCGCTGCGGATAATATTACTTGCCTTTCGCCGAATGAACTGTATTTTCCACACATTTTTTTGTTTCAATAGATACGTGAAAATATATTCATTGCTCGGCTTGCGGAATTTAGAAGCCCTGAATTGTAGACTCGGACAATGCTTCTTAAGAAAGCGGCATTTAGTATAACTCCTCATGTGATGTGATGATATACCAGTTGAATGACAGAATCGGTGTATTGCAAGGATGAAACACGCAATGTTAATGTTATAAATTTATTCGTTTAAGTTTTGCGATCACATGAATTTTTTGCAATCAATTTCATTTTTTACGTCATAGACTCTAGTATTTTTAAAATCCCTTATTTTGGTCAGCATCTTTAATTTTTAGGTCTACATGTCAGAAACACGTAATGTAATTTATGCTCTCATATTGACATATAGTAAGGGTTCCTCATCTTCTTGTCCATATGACCACGTAAAATAGTTATTTAAGCCCTACGAAACTTAATTATCTTTTCGTTCAAATGTATCCTGTGATCGTGAGGACTGCGTGCATTTGATTGTATTATGCTACTTATTATGTCAATTTAGCCAGTTGGTCACTGTCAAGGGTTAAAAAGTCTGTGACAATTAGACTAGGAAAATACTTCTCTTAAGGCGCTCTTGGAAATTCCCCCTTTATATTAATTAACAAGAAATATGTTCACTTGCATCGGACTCAAATTCATTTTCGTTTGAAAGTAAATAGGACAAGCGGCGACTCGCAGGGTATTATGTAGATGTAGATTAGACAATGTATGACTTAGAATATGAAATTTCTCTTTTCATTAATATCTGTTCAAGTATTTTTCTCACAATAGAGACGATCACCGGCATCTTACGAAAATAAATGCAGAACACCGTAGCACATCAAAATTATTAATGAAAATACCAGGAATCTTAAATATAAGTAAAAATTTCATTTTGGTGTAAAATAAACGTTGAGGTGAAAATTATTTTCTATTCGGAGAAATTCTAAAATGGAGTTTGGAAAAATCTAAAACAATTAAAGGGCCAGGTGGACTTTATAGAATTGCTATTTTATTTAAATTTAGCATTTTACTTGGTCTGCCAGTTATTTACTCATCTGGTACGTGTCTGTATTTCCAGAGGTCCCACTGACGTATTATCGGATTTGCCCCGTCCGGACATCCGGAATTATCGCAACCCTCTCACTAAGGGTGGCTCCAAACCCTCGGCCTTCAAATTTTTTAGGCCATCGCGGTGCGAGTTGGAAGATGGGAATAAATTATTCAATGGAAGTAACCGTTGCAACTGCGAATGAGTGTTAATACCCCAATTAACATAAGGCCTAGTAAATAACGTGTACTATGAAAAACCTGTATTAATTGGTTAAAGCGCTGAAAGTTTCATCGAAAGTGAGACGTTTTGTTCCAAATCGAACTAATAACTTAATGAATATGTGTGTACCTGGAAGGGATATCAAACGTTCAACCTTGAGACTGAGGCACAAAGCCTCGATTGAGACATTTTCCTGGCTGGAGAAAATTGACTTTTGAAGGGACTGTGGGAGAAAAGGCATCACGCCAAGGAAGGAAAGGAAAATTTTGACAAACAGACGTGAGGTCCCAATTTTCTGTCACAAAGGTCGCCCTTCGATTGGCAACAAGGTCGACCAACATCTATTACGACATTTCCGGCCGATGCAAACCCATTTATCGGACTCCGAAGCGTTTCTAAAGAAGAGCAAAAAAAAACACAGAAATGTGAAAATGGAAATGGAGCAAAGGGGAGAGGACTGTTTCGCAAATTGGATTAGGGCGGAGAATGAAAAAGACGAGAAAGATTGTGCGAGAGCGCTAGAAAGAGGAAAGGAAGGAGAGGGAGAGAGGAAACATGATGGTAAAGATTTTAGGTTTGATGAGCGGGTGGGAGGGGGGAGGAAGGGAAGGAGCCGATATAAATGAAAGAATCCTTTAATATTTTGTCCCGGAGCGAGATTCGTTAACTTCTACAGGCCTCATTTGCCTTCTAGCCCTCGAGTAGTGAATTTTTTGCTAGACCTTCCTTTTGGGGTCATATTTTTCGTGAATTTATCCGCAGAATAATTGATAAAACCACGGCGTTTATTTCATTCTGAATAAAAAAAATGTGGACCACAAAAATTGGTTGTGACATATTTTTTTACGAGAAATGAAGTTAACAATAATTTCATTAAATGTTATAAAAATAATTTGAGCAATCCTTAACATAAATTTCCATTTTTTTTATTTTCTGACAATCATTTTAAATTGACATTTGGGTAGTCAAATTATTTGAACAATATTTAAATAAATTATAGTTTATCTTACTTTACGTTTAAATTAATACAATTAGAAAAACTGGTAGGCAAAGGCTCAAATTGCAAAGTCAGGATAGATGGAGAATTGTCAGAAGCAATGAAAGTTTTATAAGGAGTTAAACAAGGTGATGGGCTATTGCCTTTTGCTTTTTAACGTAGCATTGGAAGATGCATTACAAATTATTCGAAAATATCAACCTATGAATACGAACAGGAGCTTAAATTAACATAATATCCTTCGCGGATGATGTAATTCTCCTGAATGTAAGCAAAGGAGACACAGAAGAACTAACAAGAATTTTCCTCCCATGGAGAAACACATGGGATTAGAAATAAATGAATAGAAGACGAACAACATGCACTTTATAACAACAAGGGGCGGGTACAACTAATATTCAATGGACTGTCTGAGAGCGATTCTCATCCAAGTTGTTGCAAGAGGTCAGTAACACTAACAAGACTATTATAATGTCCATTCATGTATCTTGCCAATCTTCTCCATTCGTTCCAACTCTGTTTTAAAGCCTAACTCATGAGGATCCCAAATATTGGCAGCGTACAAGTTAACGAGTAGTGTTACGAGAGGCCCGCCCATTGCTTTTCTTCGCACCAATAGGGTTGACCTGTTTTATTGAACTAGTCCTCGTAGTTTCTTATTCAGGCATTATCAAAATTTCCACTTTGCCTCAAACACATCTTCAAAACTAGCCAGAACATTTTTCTCCAAAAGCAATTTTCTTGCCTCCAGATGCCAGATTATGATCAAACTATAAATCCTCATCCACAGATTAGTAACTTATCTTCTCATTAACCATCCATTCTAACAATTGACACATGTTGAATGAACTTATTTTTCCCTGAACTTGTAATAAAAGTTTTTGATTTAATATGTTAGCCTTACATTTTCAGATTCTGAAGCGTTGAAAAAATTATAAAAAGCCCTTAAAAGTTCTTATTTCTTAATCGAAATTGTAATTTTATTTCCTCAGAAAAGTAACTTTGGATGCTTAAATAAATTACTCTTTGACGATATACCTTACTGGGTCCTTCAGGAAAATAATTTCATGGAAGGCCATAATAGGAGCAGTTTATCAACAGCAGCACTTTGATGGCTATAGTGGTAACGTGAGAATGTGGGAGCGATTGTTGAAACAATGGAGTCCACTTCGCAACCCTAATAGACCTGCCCCTTGTTTAAAAGGACAAAGGAGAGATATGCGCCTGAAAAAATTCCACAAGTGTAGTCTTAAGGCTTCGTCGAGCGTCGGAAATATTTATTTCTAAAGGATTCGTGCTCTCCCGTATTCCCGCTGTCCCCTTTGTGTTTAGTGAGCGAGATTTTTCCCTTGAACAGATGAATTTTATCATTTTGTTCCTACAGTCATAAGAAGCATGAAGTACAAATCATAGCATAAATGGTGAAAATGCTACTTTTGAATGCTGAAATTCTCTGATATTTAATAAATATTCCCATATAAGTCTTTAACTTGACTTATTTTTCTCATTGCCGTAAGGTTATACACCTTAACAGTTTTTTGTTACTCTGCTAAAATTATTATGGTAATTGATTTATTTTTTAAACTGTTGACAATATACGTGACTAACACTGCATTTACTTTCTGAAGAGATGAATGTGTAAGTTATCCTAATAAAAATATAATAATATCTCTCTGAGTTCATGGGATTCCCACCTCCCATGGAAAAAGGGCGGAAATGCATTTGGCCAACAACTCAAAAAGTGGTGCGATGAGTGGCAAATTCAAATGGTATTTTTGGGAAGGTGCGATATTTTTCCTATTTAAGGTAGTACGAGCGAAATATCATTTTACTTAGAAATCAATGAATTTGGTCTCATTTAATAGATAAATATCTCACCCTTCTAATGACAACAAAAATGTAACCCCTTACCACATAACATTTGGAGATATTCTCCAAAAAATAACAGCCCTTTTACATGGGAAATGGTACGTGTATACACTCCAGAGAGACATTATTCACAAAATGAGGTATTTCTAACACGTAGATGTCGTAAAAAACTAACAGCGAGTAGTTTGTATGTTTTCTCAACTATATTTGAAAATTTATCGTATTGTCACCGCAGTAGGTTCTTGGCTATCACAAAAAAACCTTCCGTTTTGAGGAGTTTCAAACGCACCGCGCGAAAAAAATGAGTCAAGTTAAAAACTTATTTAGATATTTCTATTTAATTACTTACCATTTCTTGTGTCCTACAGCTGGTGTAATTAAAACGTATAATTCGAATATGGTCTCTACAATGACTGGGGAACTATCTCGCTCGGACTACCTTCAAATGAGGGCCTATTCATTGAACTCTAGGACTACCTTAAAGTGCGGGTGGAGGTGCTTGGTGTGTGTGTGTTGTGTGTGTGGGAGGGGGAGGAGGGAGGTGGCAGACGGTCCGTCATACAAAACGTTTATAAGAGGATGGTTGGAGTAGGGTGTGGTAGAGGTGGGGGGAGGGTGGTGCAGAAGGAGACGAGAGGAGGAGGAAATGCGGAGACGCCGCCGGTTCCTCCGTCTGGACCCCCTCCCCCGCCCCCAGTTCCTCCTCTTTCGTCATTCGCCTTCCGTCTCCTCTTCCATTCCTTTTTCTTTTCTCGCAGCGGCGACGAGAGGAAAGCGAGGAAGAGCGGAAAAGGGGTCAAGAAGACGGGAAAGGAGAGACGGTGAGAGAGACAGAGAGTGGAGTCTGAGAGAAAGAGGATGAGTGGGTGGTCGGTGTTGGGAGTGGAAAGGAAATATGTGTTGGGCCGACTAAAGAAGTTCCCTCTGGAAATAAAATAAGTAATTAAGGAAAGGAATATAAATGGTTGTTGGGCGAGCGCGGGGGGATTTTGCGTCTCGTGGGCATTTTGTCTGGCGACGGCAGTTAATAGGCGGGCGTGGGCCTGAGAGGCACAGTACAATGGAGCAAGGCGTTTGAGTAGAAACTTAAAAGGATCACGACCTGAGTCGTATTTATGTGTTTATATCTCTGGTTTTTTAATTGAAGTGTCCATTTATTTTATAGAAATAGAAATTTAATCCAGTTCCTGCGAGATCAAATATTTTCATTTCCTTTTTCAAATTTCATCCATATGCATAATTAATGGTTCTCATCGAGAATTCTGTTTCAAAGTGTGTTAGTAGAATTAGTGTTTTCTCCGTTCTGGGGAAATATTTCTTTCATACGTCCACTCTAGAAGTATTGAAGGAGAACTTTTATACATGAAAGCAAGTCATACTTTTATAATTTTCTTATCTGGCAGTCTAGAAAAGAAAGTGAACAGTGGTAATTCGACTCTTAGTAGCTAGATTTGTAATAAACTGAGTGGCAGTGGATGGCCCGCGGCTTAAAGACATGAAGAGGAATCAGAGCCTGTGCCCATTAAATTTGAAATTGTCTATGCAAAGGTTACCCAGTTCATATGAATTTGATCCGAATGAGCGCACCGTAACGATTGCATTTTGTATATGTTACATTTGGAATTTACTTTTAAACGTTTTAACGGTTTTGGCTGGACTTTATCCGTTTCTATTTACTTGGTAACGGTTGGTTAATTTTATGTGGGGGAGTTTGATTGTCGTGATGGTCCAGAGTAGACATGTTTTGTACCGAGAAAAAATCTTGAGGCTTTATAAAGATATTGTTTGATCTTAAATTTAGTTGTTTTTCTTAATTTTATCATCCTTTGTGTCCTGTGGACTTTGGTGGTGATTTTTCTAAAATCACCTGACTCCCATAAAATAAAAAGGCAAAGTAAACTTTTTCTCTACCATCGAGGCACTGACAGAAATTTGGAGTTATAGCACCTTGAAAATAAGTTTCATATTTTAAATGTCCTATTTTGTGATTTCGGTCTACTTCGATCAGCATTTGTGATATCCAGGATATCATATTTATTTGATATATTTAACTTAAATGCTATATCGAGGTATTTTGCTTCATGTATAATGTTTACCTCTCATTAAGGAGGTATATTCAGGTAGAAATTCAGCATTCTTGTTGTAATTCGGCCGCTATATATAGAGAATTTTGGCCCCTCTTATTGGGTGGGCGGTGTAGAAAGAATGATTCCGCCTGAAAATGGTTCCTGGATTAAAGGTATTCCAATGATCACATTGAAGCATGTTGATTCTTCGAATATCTTCTGTTCTCATGAAGTATTTTGCCCCTGGTTACAAAAGCGAAAATTGATTGCGTTATTTAACTTGCTGACGCTTCACCATTTCAATCTGTTTGTAATCATGTTGATTAGTAACTTCCAACGTGTGGGGGGAATATCATCTTTTTGTATCGTATCGGCACTTATATACTTTGTTCTCTTTTATTGGCCGAACTATCTCGGTCTAAAATTATTTAACAATTTTCGGTAATAAGTGCGTACAATATTTACTTGGAAAAATGCGTTACAAATGAATATAGCTAAATTGGAGCGTTGAGGTAAAATTAGGCCACGGGAGGAGCAACTAGTTTGAGTTTCAGATCGTGGTTACATGGTTGGTCTAAATATATACAATGGAAAGTGCACTTGAGCTATTTTTCAGTCATAAAATTTGGGAATGATAATGACATGAGATTATTTCATGGCTCCTTTGATGATTTGAAGATGTTACGGCTGCTCAGTGATTGGAATTAAAAATTGTTATAATTAGTAAATTTTGTCTTTTTTATAACTTTTTTCACGCATTTATGTTATGCAACTGGTTCACGTTTGAATGTACCACGCGAGCTCAAATAGATTAAATGAACACCACGCTTTCATTGGAATAAATTTGCGGAACGGTAGCACGGTGGACTCAATAAAAGAGTTGTCAGTGGTGAATTAATTGGCTGTATTTGGATTAGCCAAATCTATATATGTCATATTACCATTCGTAATTGCTTGTCAATTGCTTGAATTAATTACTTTCTAGATTAAAAAAAAACTACAATGCTTTGATGAACTCTTTCTCTTAATTAAGCGTCATATTCTCCCTTTAAAAATTGTCCTTTAAATTATTTAACGGTAAAGCCTCGTGATTTTTCTTATTTCTGTAGATATAAATCATGATTTCTGAACTCCAGGTTTTGAACCGCAAATGAAATAAATATGAGATTAACCATCTATTGAAGGGAGTGAATAAAAGAGCACGTGAGTGAGGTAACATTGCATGGAAGGTCCCGGGTGTAGTAAGTTGTGCCTGTCATCGCGGCGAAGATAAGTGAATGAGTCAAACTGAAGCACAAACGGAAGGAATAGAGAAAGCACTCTCTTACATTGGAGAGAGCGTCCTAACTGTGAAGTGCATTGCACTGGTGAATAAAGCGATGAATAGTAAAACACCAGAATTAGAGAGAACCTATCCTTGGTGAGGAAAAAAGTAAAATTGGACGGTGTATAATTTATCCGATGATAGTGCCATACGTTACCATTTGCTTATTTCATTTTGTTTGACCTAATGTTTCCTTTAAAAAACCATCTCACATGATTTTTAGCCCTCACTAATCAGTACGCATTCGACGTTTATTCCAAACTTCTAGAAAATTGATTCTGACCTTTGGAGAAACTTAGCCTCGATGTGTTATTTCAGCTTTACTTCATGACTTATATTCTGCCATCAACAATGAGGCTGCATTGGTTTTAGTTTCCTAATGTCACATAGAATATTAGTCCTCTAAACCATTGCAGTCCTTTCCAGTCAATATCTAGGGTTTACAACTCTGTTGCTGGTTTCATCAGTCATTTCAGTTATCCTGCTCATCACCAAACTTTTCGGCCATTCAAAGTTTCTTCTACTTCGGCAGAACTTTCCAGGATTTTTCCATTAATCTACCCTCGGCCTTCCTCCATAGATCTCCTCTTCCAGGATTCCTTCCAATACAGCCTGGAAACTGTAAAGTATTGGGTCTGAGAATGCGCTGCATTTCTTTATCCCAACTTTTTCGCCCGTTCCTTCCCTCCATTCATTTCTCCATTGATTCAATCTTCAGGAAATTCCAACCGTTGCTCGTTCAGTTCATCATATCGTCAGCATCCTTTCATATCCTCGCCACTCTCCTTTGGGATCATCTTTTTTCATTCTTAGGTTTATTATCACTGGCTTTTCGTAATATTTTTATGCTAAGATATCTTCAATTACACGTCTGACAATAAAATTCTATCCCACTAAAGTATTCTTCTCCATAAAACTTTTTGGTTGCAAAAATTGTTCCCAACTCCCTTTCCAAGAAAGTTTTTTTTTTCTTATTGCACTGTACGCCATGCGCATTTAAGCCAATTTAATCCACGACATCCATCAGGCTGATTAGCTCGAGTTTGCCTTTTGAGCAAGAGAATGTGCGTAAATTATTATTTTTTTAAACTCATTCCAACATAAACTATTAAAGAAAACTCTCTTTGTCGCTTACATGTGGATAAATAACCGTAAGAACGGCAAATGTTAGTGACAGCTGTTATTTACCTCAAAATACGCCTCTGATGATATCATTTTCCGTGAAACCATGAGCATTATATGTAATTTTCTGGTGCAAAGCGGCTATACCTGTGGCACGGAGATTACAACTTAGTTTTACCACAAGGAGTCAATCCAGTTGAAATATAACTGAAGAATTTAATAAAAGAAATAAGACAGACAGCTTTTAAAAATAATTTATTTCCCCAACTAGACTTATTAAAAAGTAATGATCACTTATAATGGCTAATGGATTTTATAAGGCTTTCTATAGCTGTTAATTCGTAGACAAATGAGGAAGTACTTGGAAAAGAGCAGCTTTTGCAGCCTTGTTAATGGAAATGCCTTCACCGCTGTACTCTTGCAACTCACTTTCACCCTTGTTTTCGCATCTTAATCTCATTTCTCTCCTCAGTGCACTTCTATTTCTTTCTTATCTCTCCCATAACTCAACTCCCTCCCCTCCACCTGGACCCCTAGCGGCCTCTTCTCCTTACAGCCTCCTCTCCTGAGCCTCGCCACCCCGCAGCAGACCGGGGTTCCTGTCGCTGCCTTCGCTAATGAGTTTTGTTCCTGCGCCCTCCCCCCACTCCTCCCCTTTCCACGCCCAGCTCCCCCTCCCCACCTTACCCCCACTCCCTTCCTTCCGTCCCATTGTTCCCGCGGCGCACGACGCGACGGGACGGTCGACCTACGCGACATCTGTCTCGTGCCGCTCGCCTCCCTCCTCCCCCCCTACCTACCCGACCCTCCCCACCCCCCACGCCTCCCCACCCCCCATGCCTGCCTGCCGGTGGAATATTTCTACAAACGCTGCTGCAATATCTCTCTCCCGCTCTGCCTCTCTCACTCTTCCCGCAACCCATCCTTCTGTAGGTATCTCCCTTCTATTTACTTCGTTCGTTTTCTCGGTCATCAGCTCGACACCTATCTATTCCAACCATCTATGTCACCGTTGAGACTGCAGGCGTTATCCTGCACGAAATAAGAATGTGCGCATTGCTAGACAAGAGGGTGGAAAAGCTGTAATTCTTATGACTTGAAACTTTCTGATACATCGTGGGGATTGCACATACAGAACATATGTGGTGCAGCATTAAAGAGACTAGGGTTTTTTAAACGTAAAATAGGAAGGTCCTCGGATGAAAAAGTCAAAGAGAGATACTACTTCGCTCTGGTTAGGCCACACCTCGAATACGCCGCGAGCATTTGGGACCCTGGTCAAATAGATGTAACCAAAAAAATAACAAAATAGGAAAGCAGCGCGCGAAAATAGCAGCGCGCTTCGTTAAAAATGCTACGAGCGTACATGTAGTGTCTCACAACTTGTAGAGGGATTAAGGTGGGAGCCCCTAGAGACTCGGAGGCTACACGCTAGGCTTAGGTTGCTTGACAAATTCAGAGCTGATATTTTTCAGAGCGACTTAGAGAATATTATCATGACGCATCACTACATCTCTAGGTCTGACAGATGCGATAAAATAAGAGAGATACACTGCCGAACAGATAAGTACAAGAACTCTTTCTTTTCGCGAACAATCAGCGAACACAATAAAAATTGAGCTCCACTAAATACACTCCTATAATTCGTGTCAACATTTTATCTCCAAAAAACTTACACCTTTACACGGCTGGCGAGCTAAAACCCCCTGCCACACGCCCATGTGGCGGCTTGCGGGGTATTATGTAGCTGTAGATGTAGAAACGTCTTTTTGAATATTAGAAAGGGTGAGCACCTATGTTTGGGGTTAATACGAAAAAAAATACGCGTATAAGACCTTTTATTCATTACTGGGGAAGATAAAATGGACACCCGAGTAATAAACGCGCCTTTAGAATGGAGAGCGCCAAAAGAGTATTATAAACAGTCATCTTTAATTTGCTGATGAAATCAATAAAGAGGAAAT
The DNA here is from genome assembly GCA_963169105.1 of Ceriagrion tenellum. Classification (NCBI taxonomy): domain Eukaryota; kingdom Metazoa; phylum Arthropoda; class Insecta; order Odonata; family Coenagrionidae; genus Ceriagrion; species Ceriagrion tenellum. Next base: position 160,132,029 of record OY720636.1, read on the forward strand.
AACTTCCGATAAATGCTTAAACTACGTGGCTCTGCCTGCATAAAGATATCGTGGTGCGACGTAAAAAGGCAAATGGACATGTTGAATTAAATAGTTTTGGTAAAGATTGCGTGATTTCCGTATGTCCTTTCTTTAACTGCAAAGAAAAAATCTATTTTGAAATTCCTACTTGCTCAAAGGATACCTAAATTAAAGATCTATTAGAGCTTTTTTATGCGTCCTAAATTTCGTAAATCAACGAATACAACCATTAAAACATCCGTATCCATAAGGCTTACTTTAGGGATAGCTTAGATTACATTGAAAATACATAATTCTGAATAATGTTTGCTTATATTGCCAAAGAAGTTAAGTGACTGAATGGGTTCCGAGAATGCATGATTTGGGTGACTGGGGGAGAGAATTGGCTGGGGTCGTATGAGAATCAATTGTGTATTTGTGAAGAATCGATGGTATTGTTTAAAGTGTTGTATTGATAGCATTAATCATAATTTTATCCTTCGAAGTGTATGCTCGCAAGAGCATTTTATGTGACAAATATTTCTTATTTTTAGAGCTATTTTCTCCGCACAAAGCATGCTGTAAATTCAGATTTACCGTCACATATGAGGTTTTTTATAAGCTGCAATTTTCAGTTCTATGTTAGCTGATCTAATTTTTATTCCCTATATAGATATTGCTTCAGTGGTACGTATCCGTAAATTGAGTGACCATCAAACGTTCTCTCCCGTTGAACAGAAACTGTTATCTGCCTACGAACGCGAAAATCCATTACTCATACCAAAACTGCCGGTTAGGACATCATCCCTTAACCTCCTGGGAAATTCAATCCTATAAACATCAACAACTGAAATCTTACCCATTGACATCTACATCTACATACAACCCTTCAAGCTGCCACTTGGGCGTGAGGCAGAGGGTGTTAGGAGACCAGCCGCGTAAATATGTAAGGGATAAGGTTTTGGGAGGTGAAATGGTGACTTGTATTATGGAAGTGTATTTAGTGGAGCTCAGTTTGTATAGTGATTGCTTATTGGTCGCGGTATAAACGAGTTTTTAAGCATATCTGTTCGGCAATGGATCACTCTTATTTATCGCTTCTGTCAGACCTAGAGATGTAGTAACACGTCACGACAATATTCTCTGCGTCACTCTGAAACTCACCAGTTTTGAATTTATTAAATAATCCAAGCCTAGCGTGTAGCCCTGAGTCTCCAGGGGCTCCCACCTTAATTCCTTTAAAAGTTTTGAGACTAAATGTTAGCATTTTTTAACGAAAGGTACTGCTTTCTTTGTATTTCATTAATTTTTTGGTTAAATCTTTATGACCAGGGTCCCAAATGCTCGCGGTGTATTCGAGGTTTGGCCTAATCAGTGAGAAGTAGCATCTCTCTTTTATTTTTTCATCTGAGGACCTTCCTATTATACGCTTAACAAAACCTAGTTTCTTTAATGCTGTGCTGCATATATTTTGTTAATGTAATCCCCAAGATATATCAGAAGTTGAAGTAATTCCAAGATATTTTACTGCATTTGAAGATTTTACGTATACTCCACCCGCAGTATAGGTATAGTATTTGTGTGATGACTTTAGCAGGAAGTGAACTATTGTGCATTTACTAATATTTAATTCTAGTTCCCACTCCTGGTACCACGAATGAACGTTGTTCAGGTCCGATGACAGAACTTCAAAGTCAACATCATCGTTTATTTTGTGGTAGATAAATATATCATCCGCAAACAATCTTAATTTACTGCTAACTAGAGAACTTAGATCATTAATATAAATAATGAATAAAAGAGATCATGCTTCCTTGAGGAACACCTGATGTGACTTCAACCATGTCAGAGCTAAAACCATCAGCAACTACTTTTTGTTTTCGATCACCGAGAAAGTTCATTATTCAATTCATTATTTTATTTTAACTCCGCATAGTTGCAATATACATATGAGTTTTTTTGTGAGGAACCTTGCCGAATGCCTTCTTGAAATCAAGGAATATCGTGTCGACTTGCTTTTTCAACTCCATATTTTAGGATATCATGAAGGAAGAGCGCAAGCTGTGTTTCGTAGGATCTGCCCTTACGGGAGTCATGCTTACTGCCATGTAAGAAATTACGGTTTTATAGGAATGTCATAATATCACTAACGACATTGTGTTCGAGGATCTTGCAAAAAAGTGATGTTAACGATATAGGCTGGTAATTTCCTGGGTCATTTCTCTTACCATGCCGTCTGACATACTATTTCAATGATTTATCGCATCGGAACAAATAAAAACGTTTACAAAATATGTGAATTCTTACTCCAGAGTAAAGGCTTTTAATTATTATTTAGATTTTTGATTGAGTAGTCATTTTACTTTTGGGATTTTAAGGGAGAATTGCAACTTAACTATTATTTCTGGTGAGCAGAACATTAAAGGAAAGTCGTCTAGTAATATTCCATGTTCAATTTTAAGAAATATAGCAAAACTTTTCACTACATAGTATGGCCCATGAGGTAAACGAAGCATAGGATATTTTTTGTTTGAATAGGTCTTCGAAAGTGAAATCTACAGTGCTTGCCACAAAGCACCCCTAGGTCGATGAAAATACAGAATCACATCTCTTTGGTTTTCCTAAGTTGTTAAAGGAATTTTTCAAGAAAATTGAATTAAAAAGTGAGAAATTGTCATATATTTCCAGCAAATGAGAGAAAAAAGAGCATCCTTAAAGGATTTGTCGGTTGTGCAGAACCCCCCGAAATTGATTATAAAGGAAGTGTTGATGACGGTTGAGATTTTTGATGTGCATGGGATTCGGAATGGTCGCGAGAGCCCTTAAGGTAAATCGAGCCAAATATCATTTTACTTAGAAATCAATGAATTTGGTCTCATTTTAAAGAAAAACATCTCACCTATCCAATGAAAACAAAAATTTTACCACTTACTACATTACTTTTGGAGATATTTTCCAAAAAATACCAGCCCTTTTACATGGGAGACGGTACATGCATGCACTCCAGAGAGACATTACTAAAAATGTGGTATTTCTAACGCTTAGATGTCGTAAAAGTACTAACAGCGTGTAGTTTGTATGTTTTATCAACTATTTTTGAAAATTTATCGTATTGTCATCGCAATAGGTTCTTCGGGATCAGAATATACCGTCCGTTTCGAAGGAGTTTCAAACGCACCGCACGAAACAAATGAGTCAACTTAAAGACCTATTTAGATATTCTCATTTAATTACTTATTATTCCTGTCTTATAAAACTATATTATTGCACCATTAATAATGCAATATTTAATTGATGTGTTCCACAGCTGGTAAAATTAAAACGTATAATTCGAATATGGCCTCTGTTATGACAAGGGAACTATCTCGCTCGCACTACCTTAAATGTGGAGCGCTCAGTACCGATGAAGTGTTACTGAAACATGGGAATACATTTCATTGGAGTATATTTTGGTTGAAATACGGGGAATAAAGTGAAATATTTTCATCTTAAATTGATGCATGGTGGTAGATTATCTTTGCTGGATTGGACTGCATTGGAATGAGATGGGATGATGGAATTAGGAGGAGATGGGAGGGGGGGGGGTGTGTGTGAGATGGGGGAGTGGGAGGAAAGCCGGGTCGGTTGGAGAGGAATTAGGCGATGGAAAGGGGATGAGGGAGGAAGGTTGGGAATGGTTGTTTTTATCTGGAGCAAGCTGAAGATGGCGCTCTTAAGCATCGCAACACGCTCAGCGTCTCCTGCCTTCGTCCGTCCCCGTCCACTCCACTTACTCCCCCCACTTACCCCGTGGCCTAATCCCTCTCTCCCTACTAAACCCCCCTCTACCCCCTCCCACCCCCCTTTTTGATCTCCTCGCCTCTCTGCTCCCTTAAAATCCTGCCGCTCTCCCAAGAAGACGGAAGGACCGGAGGAACGGGATTAATCTCGCCGATCAAGGCGAAGGGAGTGGGGGGGAAAACATGAGGCCGAGAGCGAGGATTGGGGGAGGGTTCCTCCGGGGGGAGGTCTGGGGAAGCGAGGGAGGAGGACACCGCCACCCTCTGGACAGCGTGCGGGAGAAGGGCCCGCCCTCCCGCGCCCTTTGTCCGCCCTGGGGCAGACTTGTGCATTGCTCCACGCGGCACACTATAACTCCAAATGTCTCTCAGTGCCTCGATGGTAGAACAAGGGGGGATTACTTTGCCTTTTTAATTTCTGAGCGCCAGGTGATTTTGAAAAATATCACCACCAAAGTCCACAGGACACTAAGGATGATAAAAATAAGAAAAACAACCAGATTAAAGATCGAACAATATCTTTGGTGGTTTCCGGCGATACTTTATGGAATTTACTAAACATTTTGATTGAATAGAGTGAACTTTGTTTTTCCACAGTGAATTTAATAACTTACGACCATAGTTTCGATGATTAACATCATCATCAGGTCCTGATTAAGACGTTAATCGTCGAAACCATGGTCGTAAGTTATTCAATTCATTGTGGAAAAACAAGGTTCACTCTTTTCATTCAAAAAAAATATCATTATAACTCCTCAAAATTTCTTCTCGGTACAAAACAAGTCTACTCTGGACCAGCACGACAATCAAACTCTCCCCGCATAAAAATAAACAACCGTTACAAATAAAATCAAACCGATAAAATCCAGCCAAGGCTCTGCAATTTTATTTAAGAAATTAAACGTACATACAAAATGTAACATTAATCGTTAATACAAACAAGAGAAAACGACGAAGCCGGACCCTGGGAAACACTTACATTGGAGTGTGGTGACCATTATTTTGGAGTTTTACTCTTAATTATGGCATGTTTACAATTCTGCGTAAACATTTGCTTCTTTGCAGGATATACGGAAAGAAATTTGAAAGTCAGTTTTTCGCTAATTATGCACCACAATCACTTTTCATAAATTTTTACAAAATTTTTGTCGTAGTTGCAATGGAGGATTTAACTAATATTGTATTACTATTTTTAACATATCAAATGGTTCAAGAGGGTTTAATTTGACAGATCAAACCATGAATTTTTCCTTAACCAACTCAGCCAACCAACTATTCTTACAATTCTGCCATGTCCAGAATTCAGAGATTAGGTAATATCCATATGGATTCTAATAAGATTGATATTTTTAACACAAAACTTTTGTACACCAAGCGAATAAAGATCTCGCCTGATATTAAAACATTTTTGTAAGTTAGTGTTACCTAACTGTATACATTTTTCCATGTAACTTTACACCTGTGTTTCTAATAATTGTAATTCTATTTTACTTTGCATATATTCTGTATACTTGAATTGTACTTGCAATAACCTGTATAATTCTATCATAATTCTTTCTGTTTAGTTTGAAATTATCACAACTATAGTAATGCAACACTAAATGTAAATGGATTATTACCCGTACATACAATTGAAATTAAAAATTAAAATTTCTCAAATGATGCTCACAACTATGTCACTATTGAGCTGTTCATTCAGAACTCACTACCTTTAAACTATCATATCATATTGCTTCATATCACGGCTTCAAGAGGATTTGACCAAATTTCTTGTAAAACGGCGGCCGTCACTGATTGAGGAGAGCCGAAAACGGTGGACTATAAAAGTTCGGGTTCCAATTTTGGGTACAAACGAGTACAGACGCATTTCCTCCTCTACTCGGCAAAGTTAGAATTTAAGATGACAAGATTAAGAGCAGCTCGTGTCTCAAACCTGCTTCTGAAGGATTAAACTGCCAAACTGTGCTTCTCATTAGGTGAAGATTAGTTGAGCATAATCTTCGATAATGGTTAGGCTATCCTTAGCCAACTTCTCGTGGATATGGTACGGGAGCATCTGGCAAATATTTCCAAGAACTCAGCGTCCCAATTCCATGATATCCGTGCTCCACATCTCGGCGACGCAAAGCAGCAAGGTCGAATCTTATGTTCGTCCTCTTAAGTTGTCCTCTAACGCAAAGGACAGCAAAAGCCAACAAATCCTCATTCTCTTTGTTCCAGATCTGTACCTGCATCATGAAGCTTAGCGCCTCATTCTGTTCTTGCTGGAGAACTGGTAGTAGGAATTAGGAAAAGCCGACCATTGTGCATGGTTTTTCTCACATGAGACATGAGAATTCGCAGAGCGTCTTTTCACTGTTGACCGGGGACCATTGACAACGTGTAAGGGATGAAAAAAGAAACGAAAATTTAATGTTTTCTAATATGAATTGAATAAGATTGACGAGTTGGTCCTCGATATAAACGTGCAGAGAGGAATAGCTATTGGGAATAAGTGGTGCTTCAGAGTGTACCGCATGCATCGTGTAGGATAAAATGTTTGTTGACAAGATATCCGGACGTGTGAAGGAAGAGAATGAGATGTGAAGGGAGGTTGTGGGAAGGTTGAAGTTGGTGAAAGTGAAGGGAAACTGATTATGAAAGTGAGAAGACGGCAATTTGACAGGCGAAGGACTGTTCGGGTAAAGAGGTGAGACTCAAAACGGAGGAGACGAGAGATTGGCTGGAGAAAGCGATTCGTGAGTCAGGCACTAGAGGGTTCCTATAAATAGTGTTCTTAAGTCTAATTAAACAATTCCTCCTTCTAATACAACAAATAAATAACTTAGAATAAACTATAATTAAATAATTCCTATTTCTAATATGACAAAAACAGAGTAAGTATGTGGAAATTTAGTTAGATTTAAGTAGATCAACTTTCTATTTATACTTGTCATAAAATAATTTTACCATAAAATCTCTGACATGGACTAATAATATTTTCTTTGTGAACTTGTACTAAAATTTTGTCGACAGGTATTAATGTATGTATGTATAATTATATATTTGAATGGGAAATTTATATTTTAGCAAATCTATATTTATTGAATGGGCAATTGTATTTCTTTGTTTTTTAATAAACTCATTTCTATGCTTGGGAAATTCTTAAATATTGAAAATAATAATAGCAAAATATTCATATTTATAATTACTTCTATGTACAGTGATACAGAAACTGAATTTGTGAAGAAACTCTCAATTGCCTAATTATGCAATTTTATATTTCCAAAATTTACTCCTGTAACTGTAATATACGGATTTGTGATTACACCTCAATATTGCAATTTTGGAACCTGCTGATAAGCATAAGCTTAGCAGGACCAGACTGAAAATCTATCTTTTTTAAGGTTAGAAATGATTTTTTAAAATCTGTAATTTAAGAAATACTTGCTCATGATGCATATTTGTCCAGTATACAAAAAAGTACATTTTTGCTTAAGGTTAAATATATAAATTCATTTGTGATTATTATATTACGATTGTTTATAATAAATTATTTTCCATTAATGTTCTTACTTGTAATATTTTACAGTTGTATGAGAAATGTATCTCCTGTGGTTCTCTCAACTTTGATTCTCTTTAACATTTAAAACGGGATAATAAAGTGCCCTTTTTTCTTATCCTAGTTCGAATTTTTACAACACCTTTGTTTCTCGTTCAACTACATAGTAAAACGACTGAGACTAGTGCAAGGAGAAAGAACCTCGGGATAAACTGATTTGTTTTCTTATTTTCAGAAATGCTGTGCAACAGTTTTTTCATGAAGACCCTGAACACGTGTAAACAATAACACAGTATACATGGATGTGAATAACATTAAAGTTCGTAACGGAGAAATCATTTCTTCTGACCAGAATTTAAACCCCAGTCTTCAGAACCACGGTAAGGTCTGATAACCAGTTGTAATCTTACTAATTTTAATTGTTCATGAATGGATTAATTAAAAATTTAAATTTATCGATGTTACTTAATAACACGACATGTTTTCCTTGTAATTGCCTCTGATTTTTAAGCGAATGCTCCCTCATATCTTTCATGTTACCCATAATGATACCTTGAGACAATGGATTTCGTACATGACAATTCGCTCGTTTCAATCAACAAAAGTTGAATTTACATGGTGAGCAATTAACATTTGGAAATTTTTTGTGTTGGCTTCATCGCTCGTTTTGGTGTTGCTGGCTGTTAATATGACGCTTGGCGATACAGTTTTGGGTCAAGAATCTTAATTAGTTGAGAGCTTTCGTAAAATTTTCTCTAATTTTCAAGGTGCGAAAGTGCGGAGTTGCATACAATAGAAAAAAATCAAAACTAGAGTTCGTTAATGAATTTAATGCAAAATTCTTCTCGCTTCATTTTTGAGTTTCATCCCTCTGTCATTAAACATGTCGCTACGTCACTATGTTTGACCTCTTCTCCTCTATGTTTCCATGCTTATTTCGTTTCCGTTGCATTTGATTGATAAATCTTTTGCACATATTTTAAGACTACCATTTCTCAATTTTTTAGACTTATAATACTCCTCCTCTATGCAATGACTTCATCTGTCATTTCGGCCTTTCATTATGCAGCCATTTATTGTACTATATTTGTCGCAGTTATTCCACAGAAGCAAGTACAAACAGTTGGCTTGATTTAAAATAATGGATGCTAACTTCTTAGAGAATAGGTCATTCAACCCACACCTTTTTTGACACTCTTAGGCAGTTCTCACACTATCCATCCTAATTTTCTCGCATAAATGTCTTTGGCAATGCGCAGTTGTTGCGGATCGGGGACTTTTTACCTTTTACTGAAAATCCTATTCTCATTTCTTTTTCCGAAAGTGATAATGAGTACAGTGTTGCATATTTTCCCCGAACATTTATTCCATGCACGTTCATTATTAACATTTATTCAGAAAGTAAGCATTACCGTTCTTCTTCACTTCACACCTCTGTGTTTCGTCATTTGCGAGGCAATATTTCCTAAATGTTATGCCAATGTGTGCAAAAGAATTTAGTTTTGTCAATTGCTACACTAAGTCTCTGCACACACTTATTTGCACTTTAATTCCAGTAATCTTCCCCTTTTATACCAAAAAAGCGAAGTTTCTTGGGTTCTCAAGATATTTATTTTCTATATGCATTTAAATTGGTATCATATGAAAATTCAGTGGACATGAAAATAATTTTACTCTATTGATCGAGAGGCATGGTCATGTTTGGATTTTCCTCGCAACACTGAACGGTTGGTGTAGCATGAGAGGGAAGGATTAGCAATGTTCAATGGTTCAGGCGTTGTTTGTTGGGAGATAAAATTTACTTAATCAGGAGCCAAATCCACTCTTCTTCACCGTTAAATTTCTGCTTTTCTGACATTCACTCATAACCTACGCGATACCTTAAAATTTTTTGTTCGAACGCTTTTGTGTCACATTTATATAGATAGCTATAAAATTAAAAAAAAATTACTTTTGAGTTGATATTATTACAGTAAATGCAATATAAATTGGACTTCACTTTTGAATAATGCATGTTGATTAGTTTAATTGAGTGGAAATGCGTAAAAGGGGACTGAAATCAGGTGCATGGTGTGAAAGCACTCAACCAGAAGGCATAACGGACATTGCAATGCTAAAATTTTATTTCCATTTGGATAAATTGCCCGTCTTCCTTTAAGTTCATTTAAAATGCTAATGCATTAATCAGCAAAATGTGCCGCCAAGGCTAAAGGACCGAATGTTAATTTGATTATATAATGATTTCTCGTTTAGCGTCATAATCCACCGTCGGAGGGCTTTCATGCACTCATCTAGAAAGTGTGAGAGTATTAATTTACACCATTATTGATTTAATTAAAGCCTAAGCCTAAGACAGGTATCCAAAAATCTTCTATTAGAATAGAATAGGATAAATATTTATTTTACTCTGGGACTGGGGTCCCTTAGAGCAACAATACAATAAAATTAAATACAGCGAGGTAATAAACAATTTAACATCTTAATGATATACAATGTATAAAGAAAAAGACAAAAACGAATATTCTCATTGAAAAATAATAACTGTACATGCTATACATCTGAACTCCGAGATAGGATATCAATAAAAGGTATATATATGTATACAGGAATATTATAAAAGATAAAAAACATAAACAGACATTAAGGAAAAAAGCAATTTTTGTCTAATTAAAAAATTGGCAATGCGAAATAAACACTGGCCAGATTATACTATTCTGGAAAACGTTCATTCAATAGAACTTCATACAATTTAGATTGAATGAAAGAGGGAATTCTTCATTCATGAACGAAAAAAATCCAAATAATGCCTTTAAAATTATGTCTTCTGAGATATTGTGGTTTCAGTGAGAGAATTACGTATTTTATCAGTTTATTGTCCTACAGTGACGGCGAAGACGTAACCGACTCCCTTCACCGCCACTAGGCCTCGTAGAATATGAATATTATTCGTAGGTGCATCGCAACTTTATTGTTCTTTCAGCTTGTCTATTGCTATGCAAACATCTCGTGACTCAAGAACATGGTCTTTGCTGAAGTTTGTTGACTAAGGAATTCTTGAGAATGATCCCCCGCGAAAAGGAAACATTCACAATGCCAAGGTCCCTTTGTCATAATACTCGACAAAATATTTGACCAAATGGATTTTAGTATCGTGAAATAAGCAGAATTTCGAGGATACTTGGTTTTATTCTAACAAAGTGATCGATTAATTGATTTATAAAATTTCGTCATATCATGCATGTCACACGATACGTAAACCAGTTTGCTGAATTTTGTGTCAAAAGTTTTCGCTATGGTACGTGGCCGAAAGAGTCAACATTGGCTCAAGATTCCGTTTAATATAGGTAACTACGCAGTAAAATATGCTGATTTGGTCCAAGAAGAAATTAAAAGTATAAGTACTACTTTTTAGCAATCGTATGATTTAAACTAGGGTCACTGCCATGAGTTTTTCGATTTCTGCCTTCCTAGACAGCGATGGTTTGTTAATAATTCACTTTAAAATATTCCACAATGGTTTTTATAAATCCTACCTAGGTTTCAACTCAAGTTAAGTCATTATCTAGGTTATCAAGGTTAAGTCATTACCTTGATAATAACTTAACTTGAGTCGAAACCTAGGTCGGAATAATAAAAACCGTTGTGGAATATTTCAAAGTGAATTTATTTACAAACCATCGCAATGTTGTTCCACCTATTGAAGGCTGAGAATTTATTATATACTCCTAGAGAGAATTGGATAAGTACATTGGACCACTAGGCTGCATTACTTAGTTAAACTCTCTGTTAACTTGTACACACTTTAACCAGCAATCTGCTTCAAAGTTGTTAGTTAGCGAAATGTTTTGTAACCTGCCGTTAGTTAGCATTCTATGAGTGGACAGTAATCACGACCGACTCTTTTGTATGAAGTTTTCAAATTAATCCAAAATCTGTATTTAAAAACGCAAGTGTAATATTTCAGAGTAATTAAAAAGTTTACGATATTCAAATCGGACGCCTTTGCTGAAAATCAAAAGTTTCACGACAAATGGCGAATGCCACGTTTGTTGTGAATCGTCGTACGTTTGTTGTTTAGCTCACATCAACTCTGCTTCCCATCTGTTTTGAAAAGTGCTTGTTTAGAGCGCGTGTTGAGATGGAGAATTACATCGCCTTCATCGTCAAATGGTGGTCAAGTTGGTCTAGCAGCGTGGACTGGAGGTGTTGCCTGAGAGGTGCCGTCAAATGAAGATATGACGTCACCACTTTCTGTATGCACAAGCGATGTCACTGCGACACACGAGAGCCTGTGTTGAGCTGTTCACGTGTGGACGCGTGCCTTCGCGCTAATAAAAGCACCATTTGTTAAGTTGAAACCTGAGATTACCATAATTTCTAACTCGCGAGGTCTGTTTGAGGAACAGAGGGCGGTGTTGCGTTTCGGAGTAATTAGCACACTGGAGTGAATGGAAGGCACCCATCGCTATTTTTCTCGCTTTCATTTGTTCTGTAGATGAGGAGAAGGATTGAAATGATTTGAAATATCCAGTCGTTTCCTGCTGAGAGTACGCGCCATCGCTCTATGAATTGCGTCACTCCGTTGACGCCAGGGCATTGAGAGCGCCATGACCAGTGATCGACAGTATTGTTCGGCTCTTCGCATAACTTCCTCGAGTGATTTCCGCGAGGCGATCGTGTAACACACGGCTCTCGGCCTCCTCCCGGTTAGTCCGAGGTAGTCCGAGCGAGATAGTTCCCTAGTCATAATAGAGATCATATTTGCATTATACGTTTTAATTTCACCAGCTGTAGGACACATCAATTTAATATTGCATTATTAATGGTGCAATAATATAGTTTTATTTGACAGAAATGGTAAGTAATTAAATGAAAATATCTAAATTAGTCTTTAACTTGACTTATTTTTTTCACACGGTGCGTTCGAAACTCCTTGAAACGGAATACTTTTTGTGATCCCGAAGAATTAACTACGATGACAGTATGATTAATTTTCAAACATAGTTGAGAAAACATACAAACTACACACTGTAATTTTTTAACGACATGTAAGTGTTAGAAATTCCTCATTTTGAAAATAATGTCTCTCTGGAGTGCATACATGAACCATTTTCCCTGTAAAAGGGCTGGTATTTCTTGGCAAATTTTTCCGTAAGTAATGTGGTAAGGGGTTGAATTTTTTGTGTCATTGGAAGGGTGAGATAATTTTCTTTAAAATGAGACCAAGTTCATTGATTTCTAGGCAAAGTGTTATTTCGCTCGAAATACCTTAACTAGTGGGTCGTCCTTCGGAAGGGGGCTGATGACGTCATTCCACGTCGCTCAACGCCACCGCCACCGGTGGGGTTCCTCTCGAGCAGCAATTCGGGGGTGGGAGGGTAGATTTGGTCCGTGTAAGACGTAAGAGAGAGAGGAGGCAGAAAGATTTTGCCCGGCGCTGGTTGGGGAGGGCTTAAAAAGGGCTTTGGGAGGTGGAATGCGTGAGAAGGCAAGGAGTTGGGCTCGGGCAGGAAGCCCTCCCACTCACCCCCTGTCGAGTGAGGGGATGAAATGATCCAGAGTCGGCGTCTCCATGTAAACCAGGAGGAGAGATGATAAATGAAGGCAACCTGTGCGATGTGCTAATGCCATTAAGAGGCCAGGAGAGGGAGTGAGAGAGGGAACGGGTAAGAGGTAATTTTATAAATTGATTCCCCCAAAAGCTTTGTTCCCTAGAATTGCCTCTTTGTATGGTCCAACTTGTGTTTCCCATCCACACGGGATAAGGAGGATGAAAGAAGCTCTCTGTTGCGGGTGGGATGAGTTTGGGAGTTGTGTCAAATCTAAGTAGAAAGTGGGGGGACGGTTTTACAGTGAGGTTGTGGTTTTTTTTTACTACGGGGGCGGCAGTCTTTGGAGCGAAGGGTAATCTAAGAATCGAGAGGAGGTGGATGTGTTGGGCGGGAGAGATGATATGAAGAGGGAGGGGGGCGGGGAAAGAAGGGTTTGACGTATGGAAGTCTTCGGAGATGTTCGATATCAGCAAGTGCTTTTCGTTTTTTATGTTTTTTTATCCATCTTTCTCTTTTATTATTCGCCCTGTGCGGCAAAAGGTAAGGACGTAAAGTGTCGGTGATGGCTTGGGCTGTGCGGGACGTCAAAAGAGCAGCGAAACCATCTTGTCTTCATGGAGAGAGTTTAGAGGAGGGTGGTTTGCGCACAGGGTGTGGAATTGAGAGGCGGGTTGTGTTTGTGGAGCAGAAAGGGTTTTTCGTGGGTATTGAGCGAGAGATAAGGGAGCGAGCAGTGGGGCGGGCAAGGCTCGGAAAGGGAAAGGCCAGGGTATAAGAGGAGGGGGCGAAAGGGTTCACAAATAGGGATCGGGGAGGAAGAGGACGTTTGTAGGTTTTAGGGGTCAGGAAATAGAGTACTTCCAAGGAGGGTTATTCGACGTGTTGGGCTAGGCTCCGCGGTCATTGTCGTGGAAGATGGGCCTGGACCGACAGGGTCAACCAAAATAAGTGGGCCGTCGAGAAGTGCTGCGTCGAGTAGTGAATGGATATAAAAAATATATAAACCTACATCACATATGTTTGCGTGCATGGCTCTGCGGAGGACAGCGCCTTTGACGCGAGAATGAGTGTATTTGCCCGTCCTAAACTGCTTGGGTGCCGATGGGCAAAGCATGGGAAAGTGTGACGAGCAGATCGGCGACTCTCCTCGGTGTAAGAAAAGTGTACACTCCCACTCAAGTGTACGTTATGAGCTGCACTCCATCACCAAAAAGTGCAGCGGAGGAGTCACTTCATTTATTTTGAACTTTCATGCTTCTTAACTTGGGTTATTTGCAGTCACGAGATATAAAATGAAAAAAATGAGGGAAAATGAATGGATTGGACACTAAAGGTTTCTCCTCGAGGACTTGGAGATTTCTCGCTGCTCTCTTCACTTTAGTCGAGCATTGTCAAATAGAACACAACGTTTAGTCCTTGTGATGAACCTATTTCAGTATTTTCCAGGATTTCGTAGTATTTTTGACTATGTCATTTTCTCCTACCCCAATGGAATGGTATACCGTGGTCAAATCTTTTACCAACGCCTATTACACAATGGCAGATATATTTTGCTTGCTCTATCATGGATCTGAAGACGGAAATCTGGCGTTGAAATGCATTGTAATGAATAGAACTGGCAGAAACCACCGGCGTTTAGCGGCATGCTGTGTAATTTGATATAATGGTTGTGAATTATTCTTTTCGTTTGCCGTATCAGTTTCTGCTTTGAATTTTTTTGAAAGTTAACTATTGGACATTCTTTATAGTCGCTATTTTCAGCCATTACAGCGTTAAAAATGTATTTTACATTATTACTATTGAACAAGAAAGGGAGATTCTAATTTGCTTTCGAGGAAATGAAAGGGCAAAAAGGTGAATTTCAAACGTGATCTGCAATCTGACACTGCCATTATGGGTAACAATCAAAACTTAAGTTTGTGACTGGAGTAATATTTTTCCTGTTACCGGTTTCTTGGTGGAAATAAAATGCTGTAAACCTTTTTGCAAGGTTATTAATGTTGTATCTAGGATAAAAAGGGCCTTAATTTCGTAAGCGGCTTTGTAAAGTTATATTTAGGAGTAGATTTCTATTAATTTGTGGTATCATATTTTCACTGCCTTGAACAGGATGAAAAAAATCCGTTTTGTCAAACGGTATTGATGCGAGGGACGCAATATTGTAACACCCAATCAGATACTGTGGCCACTCTTGGAATATGAGGAGTAAGAACTAATATTAGCTGAGAATTCCTATGGTACATTTTGATTTGAACTTTTATCCGAATAGGGCTGTTAATACATTGTAAACGAAATTTTCACTCTGAACAAGCAAAGGGAATGTGACCGAGTATGGTTCGTGTAAAATTAGAGTTTGGTCTGAATTGAATTTGATGTATAAATTTCGTGAAATTAAATCGAACATCGGAAAAGTTATTTCACTTTCTATTGCCATTATTTAATCGAACTAAAAAATAAATGGAATATAAAAAAATAACTGAAATACGGAGAACTCGGAAGCCAGGTGAGGAGAAATATAAAAGGTATACTCTGGTAGTTGTAAAAGTACAATTTTAGACGCACGTGGGCATATGATTTCCAATACCCAAAGATATTAATAAACCCGTACTTTGTAAAGAATTCCTGGTAAGTCAATCATTGTAGAAGTACATTCAATTTCTATTCTTGTGACTCTTTGGCAAGAGGGAAGTTGCCAAACGCTTGCCTATATTTTGAATGGCCTTGTTGTGCCTTGCAATATCTATTCCATTTTGCATTTTTAAAATTTTAATTATTGGTGAAAACATATTATCGGATGGTGGCAGTGATAAGTGTCATGCTTAGTGGGCGGGATAACGCTGTAATTGGGTTGCAAAAACAAACCACGTTCCATTACCATCATTTTAGTCTTAATGGAGACCAGCCATTGTTAAAACTATTATTTGCAAGGGTCAATTTAGATATCTATAAAAAGATCTTCCTTCCGAACTCTTGTATCCTCGAATACTAATAGGCTGTTCAAAGAGTGGTTTTGTTGATGGATGGATCGTAGAATCTTAATTTTTCTATTCGTCATGTGTGTATCTCAATCTTTGTTTTTAATTCCACAGCCTCCAGTGGAGTCACTTTCGGCATCTTCATTTAGCAGTACCTTTCTAAATCCTCATAAATATGAGGAAATATGGCAATTCCTAAGAACATCTATTTAAATTCAGTGCCTTTTGAGCGTTAGGCATTTTATCTTTTATTTGCCGGTTAGGAATAATTCCTACTCTTGTCCCTCTAAAGATATTAGGAAGATATTCTCTGCACAAAGGAAATGGTTCCAGGCTTGACTTTATGGAAGCAATTCATAGTAACTGAAATAAAACTTTGTATACTCCACTATAGGACCACCTTCACCTTTAGGTCAGGTTTTATTTAAGTTACTATGAATTGCTTCCATAAAGTCAAGCCTGGTCACCTGAAGTCAGTCACCTGAAGATGACACGAAGTGTCGTAATCCGGGTCGTGTTATTAAACCTATAGTGGAGTATACAAAGTTTTAATTAAGTATATAAGATCTTCTCTGGTTCATGACGTGGAGCAATTCCTCAAAAGACAATGACATTCGTTGTGATGCCACGAGTAATATATGATGAAATGAGATAAGATTTTAAAAAAAGTCTCTTCAAAGTTTTTCATCATTTTCAACGAATTGCTTGCCTCCTACAACGTTTCAGTATTAGTTTACACTGCGGGTCATGCGCTCCAAGAATATTAGTAACTGCTTTATGGCAGACAGATTTATCTCTTTGTGCATTAAGTTGCCAATTGAATACAAAGGATGTATTGGTGACATGTGGTATGTAGTGGTGAATACAAAGGATGTGATGGTGTAATTTTTACCTCTATTTTAAGTGTACTAGAGAAATTTTGTAGCAGTTAACTTTTAATGGAAACGTCATGTTTTCTTAATTGGTTTGACCAATTATTTACTGTACTTTACACTGCAGCTGATGCACTCCAAGAATGTTAGTAACTGATCCATGACAGACGTTTGGAGCAGCAAATTTGAATATATTCTTCACTGTGTCATTCGTATTATCATTGAACTCGGGTTTGGTTGAGGGCTGGGTCGTAGAATCTTGATTCATTGATGGCACCCTTGATTTCCACCCGAAGAATCTTCATTTATTAATGAACCTTGGCAATATTTCTCCTTTGCTGTTTTCATTGTATTGTATTGGTCCGCAATGGAGACGAAAACTTGTATGTTGGACCATCAAACTTTTTTTTCCGTTATATCTTTCTACCTTCTGGAGAAAAATTTAAAAACTGTATTGTTTGAAAACTCGGTACTTCCCTTTTAAATACCATAAAACTGAGTTTTTTAAAAATCTTGTCATGGTAAATATGCTTCATAAGTGAGGTGATCAAACGGCCTTCATTGAATGTAGTGTATCATTAGAATATTCGACGTTGAGATTCACCCAATCTGAACAAATTGCTGCTCCCACTTGCGACGACAGCGATCGACTGCGAAGGTCGTCTGTTTGAATTAGAAAAGTTTGACTACGTCCTCTTGTGTCATGCGACTCTGTTTAAGTTTCAGCGTTCTCTGCCCTAACTACTTCCCAACTCACTTTTTTCTTCTTTAGGCCATCACCATGGATGGCTCAAAGTTACTGCCAGAGTTTAAGCTTTAATTTTGACTGCTTAAGTTCCAGGTCAAGAGAAATTAAGTCCAAGAGACACCCTCTCCCTCAACATATATATGAGGAAGGTGAACAAAGGTATACAACGGTACAAATATTTGATTCTCGTCAATAGGAAATTTAAGGCAGTATTGAATGGCTAAATTAATTTTGGTTTCGAAAAAAATCTCCGGGATTCAGGATTTCGGGCAAGTCATCATTTGCCGCGGTGACCTCAAGAGTGGAGGTAGGCGCTGGCATCTCCGGCTACGCTTCCCATAATGCAATGGTTCCCTCTTACTTCCCATGGCGCGCTCCGACTAATGTACCTACACGTGTTAACATAATAGTATCAGTGTCAACTCTTCGCGGTAGCGGCGCTGGGGATTGCGTCGGAGGCGGTTCCGGGGGCTGAAAATTATGGAAATAAGCGAGTCTGTCGCCGAGCAGCGAAGGAGAGTGCGAAAGTAAAATTGAGAGAGTGTGCCTGATGAGTTTAAGCGTAGAATTATCGGCTGCGGCAGTTTTAGGGTTGGGTCGGAATGAGGTGGGAGGAAGGGGGTGGATCGAGTGAGTTACTCCAAAGAAGGGTGAGAAGAGGATAGAGAGGGAGAAGGTAAGGCGGTTGAGGAGGGAGGGAGGGAGGCGCAGGAGGGCGAAGACGATCGCCTCAAAGAGGAAGTTGAGACAAGGAGGAATTTGTAGGGGTGGGTGGAAGGAAGAGAATGGAGAACGGGGTAATATGGGAGCGGGAAGAGGTGAGTGAGTTTCTAAAGCGGCTTCGCCCTAATGACAGATTTAGTCTAATGTGAAAGGGAGGGGTCGAAAAGAGGGTGGAGGTGGAGGAGGGGGCGGGGGTGGGAATACTTGCGAGCGTTATTCGCGGGAATGATTGATGACGTAGGGTGGAGGGGGCGGGGAAAAATGGGTGGGTATGTATGTGAAGGGGGGGTGTATTCTTGCCACCTCACGCAACTTAACCTATCCCGGTCCCTCTCCTTCCATCTCGGATCGGTGCGCGCAAAGGTGAAGGGGTTGGCTGTGTATGTGACTCGTAGGATCGTCTCTTAAAGGCGAGGAATTTGAAATGTGGACCTTAATGACATCCGTTCTGGGAGGAGATGGATGTGGGGGTAGGGGGCGGGGCCGAAAGTGGCGTTAATTGAACGCTGGCTGTGGAACGAGAGGAAAAACCTGAGCTCCCGCTTTAATTGCTCGTGTAAGCGCCGAGTCAGAGCCATTGAAGATGGGGAGGGAGGGGCGAAGTGCTCCCGATCGTTTGCGTCTCCGAATATAATTGAGACTGCGTATTTTGCGGCTTTTTCTTTATCGACGAGGTGAAGAGGATGTCTCCGCCCATCTTTACGTTCCCCGATAAACACGCTCTCACACGCCTACACAGCATCCACCTCAAGAGAAACCATTCAAATGATGGGAGTGGAAAATCCGAATGGTTCAGTGAAAAGAACCTTTGTAAAACGCGTGCTTGGAAATAATCACGTTGATAATTCATTATAATTTATATATAACACAACGCAAAATGACTTGTGCCCAGTATATTCTTATTGATTGATTTTTAAGTGAAGTTTAGGTTTTAGTACCATTATCGCTCTGGTGACCTAGTGAGGATTAATGGATGCATTGACATAATGGGACTTTCTCCTATAAATTTTTATAGGAATGGAAAACTCATTAGGACACTCAGTACGTTCCACTTATGATTAATTTACAAATTTTTAAGTAAAGTTGGAAAGAATAGACGTGATGAATACATTGCTGAAGTTCAACTATTAACCAGAAAGTTTCGGCGGAGGATATGCTCTAATTTGATAATTTCTTTTCCGATTTGTTAACCTCTTTAATTTAAATCTTTCAGCCCTTCAACCTGTCTGGTTTAATCAATGGAACCCAGTTATTTAAATGAAATTAAAGAAGACGTAATTGATGAAGACTTAAATAACTTATGGCCAAGGGAGATATTGTACTTTGAAAGCATGCTCTTTTGAATTTTCTTTAAGTTATCACCAATGGTGGTGGCTCATGCTGTGTTACCACGGATATTTCGCGATCGAAGTATAAGTTCCACTAAAGTTTGCTTATTTGAACCTGCTTAAGACATGGTTGTCATTAGAACGCGCCTCAAATTCTCAAAAAAAAAGTCTCAAATTCAAAAAGGCCTTTTATAAGGATGGAAATGTAATATTTTTCCATGAATAAATAGCATAAAATAATTTAGTTTGAAAATTTCCATTCTAATTATGTCATTTAATGAAATAAGTAATTATTAAAAATCGAGGTAGCAATACTGACATCATTAAAAACTTCTGAGGATTAATATTATACCAGCTACATAATGAACTTTTACGCCTATCAAATAAATTAAGGTAAAAATAGCTTTTGCAAAAGTAAAACACCGTATATTTCCCTTCCCTTAATGTGTGCAAAACTGTCACCGGCGTTTTGTTGATGAACCTTGGGCTCGTACGTTTTCATTCTCTTTCGCAACGGTTTCGTCGGAGTCAAATATTTATACGAACAGCCGAAATGTCGGAGTCAAGGATTTATATTGCCCGGTGGAATTCCCGGCAGGGGTGGGAACGCGGAGCCATAACTATATTTGCACCAAAATATTTTTCACATGCGGTCCTAGAATTCAATTTCTTTTCTTTTGCCTATGAACGCGTTTAATTAAATACGGTTGCTAGCAAAAGAGGAACGCCAAAATAACCGAACCGGAAACTAAATCATAGAGGGTGCTGCTTAATACGATTTCGACAATTGGACTCTAAAGCGATTATACTCAATGGAAAGTGTCGTGCATCATCTTTCCCCCTTCACTTTATGAGTGCCATACTTTTTCTTCATCCCCTCCACACTTCATCCCCCCGCTCCACTCCGTCTCCCACGAGGGCACAGGCTGCCTGCCATCTCGCGGAGAAACTCCAAAATAACAACCGTTTAGTTTCCACTCTCCAATCCTCAATATTATTAATATTATTTTTTCCTCCTCACCCGTCCCTCACCCACTTCTCTCCATCCTCCCACTCTTTAGTAGCAGTGTAGGATCTCCGCCGTTCGGTCCTCGTGAAACCCATTCACTCTGGCGGCTCCCGCTCTCTCGCATGCAATCCTATTCTCTTCTTTATGATCCATGCCGGGCAATAACTCACGCTTCGCGGCGCTCCCCTTTTTCATTATTGCGTCACCCACCCCACCCGGTGACACCACCCGTTCCCACGGTCCCCCATTCTCATCCCACTCCTACCTCTCCTTCTCTCCTTCTCTCTCTCTCTCTATCGAATTCGTTCTGATTTTAGTTTCAATGCCTTTTAATTCAATTTTATTCCTCTCTCCATTTCAAGCAATGAAACATAACGTTAGTAAAATTACGAAAACAGTCATTTCTGTGATGAGTACCCTGCTTAAAAATTCTGTATAGTTTCCTTATTAAATATTCTGTAAAGCACCTTTATAAATATAAAATAATAAAAAAATAAAATAAAAATAAATTTCTTAAAAGTTCTGTAGACATTGCTTAAAGTCGAATTTCGAGGGGGGTTTATACAAACCAAGTCAAATAATTTTTTCATGGCGAATTTCAAACCTGGTGTATATGCGCCCGTGCGAGTAACTTTGTACCACAACATTTGTTAAATGCATTGATTGAAAATTCCTTAAAGTATTGAAACGCCATTTTATGGAGTTCCCTACGACGTTCTGCAGAATACCTTAGGATATTCTGCAGAATACCTTAGGATGTTCTGAAGAATACCTAAGGACTTTCTGCGGAATTTCTTAGGCCGTTCTACATAAGCCTTTTGACGCTCTGTAGAACTCCTTACAAGATCAAGGAAACCTCACCCATTTCCGTAGAGTTGCTCAAGTTCTACAGAACAGCTTGTAAGGTGTTATTATGCTTTGCAGAAAATAACTCTACAGAACATATGTTCTGTACGGTCAGGTTCTCATGTTCCGTACAGATCCATAGAAAAGGAACTAGATCTGAAGAAAAAGAGTCAATTTCTGTAGAATTCCACTCCGTTCTGTCTACAAAACAGCTTCTAAGGAATTTTTAGCAGGGTAGAATAGAAAAAATCAATAAAAAACGGATCAATATTGCACAATGGCCTATTTTTACACGCTCAGGTATTTCCATCAAATGTTCAGAGAAGGGTGAAGATTTACTCTACTCGCTCCTATTCTCATTTATCACATCAAAACAGGGGATCGGGTTGGTGTGGTGGCTAAAGTACTCGCCTGCCACACGGGCGGCCAGGGTTCAAATCCCAGCAGAGGCGGATGTCTTTCAGAGGAGACCCGATCCCTACCTGAGTGTTTTGTGGAGGGCACTTCAAGTACAGTACTCCGTCTGTCGGATGAGACGTTAAACCGTGGACCCCTTGGCACCTATCGTTAAGAGCAGTCTAATACCGACACCGGTCTTCTATCCATCCTTCATCCCTTACCTGTCCCCTATGGCGCAAATGACATTAGGCGTCGGTCGCCTCCCTAAATATCCATCCATTCGACATCAAAATAAAGGAATCAATAAGCACCTATTTGTAGATACAACAGCTATCTCCTCTATATTCATTTCATTCATTTAGCATTTGGTTAACGTGTTGAGTTAGTTTGGAGACGCTAAAAGCATTTAGGGAAGCTACGTGAATCGCTTCTCACGTGAATCGTAACGTAAATCATGACTGGTAGGTATTCTATCTTAAATTAAGTAAAATGGCTCAAACACCAAAGGTCACTCTCGACCGAATTTAAATTATGGCCTCGTTCTTGTTCCGGTGGCGCCTTTGCTTCCAAGCTATTCGTTCTCGTCATATTCCTCCCACTTTCCGACCGCCTTTTCCAGGCCCTCTTTCCTCGGGCTCTCCACATCCCCCTCTCGTTACCCGTTGTTGTCAAAGCCGTAACTCTTTCTCGGTCCCCGCCGCGAGGGCCATTCTATATCATCGTGTTTCAAATTCCAAATGTCCACTCCATGCCATGTGCTTCTTCCCCCCCCCCTTTCCCCCCCTTGAGCACCTTTTTCCTCGGGAGAAGGTGTTTGCGGATTTCAATATCCAAAGCGACACCCATCCAGAAAAAAACGAAATTCACATTCTAAAGTTGTTTGCGCATTCATTTTTGCGTTGATCTGTTCTCCTCGTAAGGTAGTCCGAGCGAGCTAGTTCCCTGGTCATAATAGAGACCATATTCGAATTACACGTTTTAATTTCACCAGCTGTAATACACATCAGTTAAATATTGCATTATTAATAGTGCAAAAATATAGTTTTATATGACAGAAATGGTAAGTAATTAAATGAAACTATCTAAATACGTCTTTAACTTGACTCATTTTTTTCGAGCATTGCGTTTGAAACTCCTTCGAAACGGAAGGTTTTTTGTTATACCCAGGAAACTACTGCGGTGACAATATGATTAATTTTCAAATACAGCTGAGAAAACATGCAAACTACACGCTGTTAGTTTTTTCTCGACATCTAAGTGTTAGAAATCATTCATTTTGTAAATAATGTCTCTCTGGAGAGCATACACGTACCATTTCCCATGTAAAAGGGCTGGTATTTTTTGGTAAATATCTCTGAATGTAATGTGGTAATGGGTAGAATTTTTGGTGTCATTGGATAGGTGAGATATATTTCTTTGATATGAGAACAAATTCATTGATTTCTAAGTAAAATGATACTTCGCTCAAACTACCTTAAGTGCTTTGAGCGTGAAACTCAAGAAAAGTTGTTTTGCAGGAAGAGAGGGAGTAATCTTCCATGGCGAATAAAAACTTGGTATCGCTGGAGAGAGATCCAATGTAAGTTATTTAACCTAACTATTAGGAAGTTTATTTCAAGGTTAATTAAAGCCATACTTGAAATGTCCGCCTTTTAGTGAATCATAGCATAATTCTACTGGTAGCTAATTCAGAAAAGTAATTTAAATCCAACCGAGCACTTTTATGTATTTGCTGAATAAATGTCATTTCACTATATTTTCACTTTAATCACTATATTTTTTGAATCGGAGAATAAACTCTAAATTTTATGTTTTAACATTCCATTCCGGTGTGGAAAGGCGTTGAAAGTGGAAAGTACCGAAAGGTTTCGAAGGATATTTTTCGAAAGATATCCCGAAAGATACTCTAATTGTATAATACCACTCGTCAAATTTTCATTTCGAACTATGATCACCTTCAGGAATGAAATTATTCCAAAAAACTAGTGCCAAATTTGCGTTCAGTTAGTTATTTTAAGCTACTCAAGATTATTTGTAACTAATCGACATTTCACTATAGACGTTGTATCTCCAACATTCGGTCGAGAAATTGTGCTAAATTTATTATCTTAATCTCGCAATCTTATTTGTTGGCAATCCCGAGGATTTAAATGTAAGTGCTAAGAAATATGAGTTCACGGTCTATTTTTGGCATCTTCCCAAGCTTTATCAGTGTCTTTTTATTTCCGCTTACAATTTAAAAGATTTTCGTGCACTTTTTTCCCTGGATACACTTTTTTCGGTCATTTTTGACAAGTGGTCTCGTGAAAAATATTTTTAAAAATTCCTTATAAATATCAGATAATATTGAATGGGGAAATAAGTATGTTTCCGTTTAACCTTCCGGCGTGCATTTGCCATTGTAAAATAGCTCAGGGGAAATGAGACTATATTGACCGGATGTATCTCGACTTTTAAATGTACTGAGTTTTCCGAAAGCTGCTGAGTCTGGAGAGATATTTTCTGAGTACTTTTGTATTTTAAGACTCAAAATAGTCCGCACGACCTATCAGTTCTTTTCTCGTATTAAATTAGGACTCCACGTTCGCTCCTTCCTGTTTTCATGATGGTAGTCGGTTATTTCACCCCAGTCTGTCTCTCATCTGTCTGAAACAATCTCATCTTTTCCAAGAAATGTATACTATTCAGAAACCATGTACTTAAAGTTTATTGAAATGATTTCTCTGTGGTTTACGTTAAGTGTGGTTCGTCTAATACTCAGAAGAACACGCTCTGGCTGGCCAATACTCTTTTTGAACTAATGGGTAATTGTGCTGAGTGTTATGTTTTCTTGAACTGAGAGCTTCCCAAGTCTCTCGCTCATCTTAGAGTAAAAGCAGGCTAGTCATAATATTTTATAGAATCAGACTTTAAGAAAATGCATTGTTCTAAGTTTTTCCAACATTTTTTGTGTGTCTAATAATTGTTACATTTTCCGGCGCTGGAAAATTATTGAATAAAATTTTACTACAGCCCACCAAAAGTAAACTATTACTCATGCGGGTCGAGTTTCCTTCTTATTCATTTCTCCCCGTCAGATATGGTAATACACTCAGATACTCGGTGTTGCTCTGAATAGTTACATACATACACACCAATCACGCCGTTCCCTTCCAGGGTAGGCAGAGTTACTAAGTTTCACTAAGAAATACATATTTGTACACCTAACTCTGCTTCGATAATTTCCTCCATACAGACCTATCCTTGCAAAACTCTTTTGCTTCATTTACCACATACACTGCTTCATACATGCCCTCCTGTTTTTAAGACTCCTAATATTCCTCCTCCTAAGAATTTCCTCAACCGCATTCAACCACAACTTTCTAGGCCTACCTCTACCTCACACACCATTCATTCTACTCTTATATATCTGTTTCGTTATTCAACTCTCATCCATTCCCTCAACATGGCCAAACCAACGAAGCACACTCCTTTCATATATGTCCATTACTGGAGTATCTAACCCACATTAATTTATTATCCACTCATTCCTGACCCTATACATCCTAATTTTGCCACAAGCACTCCTTAGATAACTCATACCCACGGCGTTTAGCCTACTCTTACGTCTATCCTGACATACCCATGTTTCACTACTAACAAAGTGGGAAGAAGTACACTCTTGTACAGGGCAATTTTCGTTTCCTTAGACAGGCACTCATCATTCCTTGATGCTCCACATGCTACCTACCACTTTCCTTCAAGCATTCGCACGTCTCTTTATCTCCTCATTTACCCGTCCATCTTTCGTAAACATCTCACCTAAGTACACAAAATAATCCACTTGTTCAATTACTTCACCATTCGCCCTCATCATACAGTTATTCTTTCCATTCTCCTTATCAAATACTACTACTTTATTCTTGCACGGATTTGACCTCAATTCCACTCTCTTTTATGATTTACAAAACTTATCTAGAAGCTTAGTATATTGAGCATTCCAGAAATAGTGTTCTGAATAGTTATCAAACAAAAATATTTTCATCACGCAATCTCGATATCTTGTTTGTTATGAGAAGAGCACAAGTTATATTAACCGCTCAGAACAAAGTGGTGACGATGGGATTAATCCGCGGAATGCCTTGTATACTATCCTCGGATAATATTTCATCTACTCATTTCAGCTAATTACAGAAGTAACAATTATCAAATTTAAAAAAATTAATATAATACAAAATTATGTGGTTCTGTGAGTTATTCATTTGCATTCGTCTTTTTCACGGTTCTCGAATCAATGTTAATGTAAGTTGCTTTTTATGTGTCTAAGATGATTGGGCATTTTGAAGGGAAGCCTATGCGCTGTGTTCTTGCAGATTCTTTCGATTAAAAAAAAGTAACCCACGTCAGACTGAATCGTCATGCCGCCGTCGGAATTATATCTCCTCCTTTACCTGTTGGTTTTAATTGGCTGGTTTCCTAACGAGTGTGTGTTCCATACGAGGCTGCTTTGGCGTCCTTTGTGAGAAGGCGCGTGAGGTATGCTTTTGACAAACATCGAAGTGAAATGAAGAGAAGACACGCTCTTCCGACTGTCGGTGTAGAATGGCGGTGAAAGGGATACGAAGTCGTCGACAAAGAGAATAATTCAAATATCACCGTGCGCGATTTTGCCATGTGTGTGGGGGTGGGGGGGGCGAGGAAGGGGTGACAACGGAGGCGACGGGGGAGGGGGCGTAGAAAAAGGGTGGGAGGTGCGACCCCGCTCCCCCTTGGATTTCAGCCTTCGCCGAAACGAAGCCTTGACGCGACTTGCGGAAATACGACGAAATATCGCATCTCCTGCTATTCTTTCTGCGAAAAAGGTTATGAAGGAGCGAAAAAAATTACAAGCGACGATGAAAACTACAGGGGAACGGTTTGCTCTTAGTAACTAAAGTGACTTAGTGACCTTCTCACTTTTCTGTATATTTAAACATCAAATTTCATATATTCTTTACTTGCTTGTTCTTGCCATGTCATTTTATTATCATACACAATGTGTCTTGTTTCTGCATAGTTTTCGCCATGTTGTATCTTCTGTAAAGTGCACCATAAAATTTATTTTATTTTGGTTTCACTGAACACTCATATTTTGTTAATTTTTTATCTATGCTTAAACTTTTTGTGCATAAAATATAATACTGCCGAGCACAAATTATTCATTTGATGGAAACCCCAACTCAAGGATTCTTTTGGGGTGACTAATTTCACGAAATTTATGTATTAATGAATTGTATATTCAATTGTCGTTTTGTGAAATAATAAATATTATTATCATAATTATAAAGTACTTTATTTTCATCCCGAACGATCCGGATCCCACCCTCAGCCGTGGCAACGATTTTTCAGGCCAGACCCCATCCAGTGAGAACGCCGAGTTCGGTACTTCGGTCTGTCGGATGGACCTCATGTCGCCATTTCATTATTGAGTCGGCCGATTAGTTTCTCTCCGCACATATTACCTTTTTCCAGTATTATTTTATTACCGATTTGCCGACCTATCTCTTATGACGCAAACGATATCGTTCGTTAGCCATTCATTTGTTCATTGGTCGTTCAATCCTAAAATTAGTTGACTGCAGCTGCTCATCCGTTCTTATCATATACTAGCTCCCTAACTTAATGGTTGTTTTTCTTATGTACTTTCTTCTTTATTTGGTCTGTGTATTCATCCCCTGGTTTCACTTTGTCTTGGGACCTATTTCTCTATTTTTCCCTCAATTATTGCCTTCCCAAACCCATTGTGTCTCTGGGTGTGCCCAATCCATGTGACGGTTATTTTTTGTGTAGTGGTCCCTATAGTCTTTTCCTCTTCTACTCTAATGAACACTTCTTCTTTTCTTAATTTTCCATCGTGTGAGATTTGATCTCCAACGCCCTCCTCCTGTGTCATGTATCACAATCTCTAAATTTTTTACGGCCTGTTTTTCTAATGATTTCTGTTTTCGATCCAAGAAGTGCCTCGATCCACACGAATGTTTTGAAACACCTTCTTCTCACTCGTAGTCCGTCTTTGCACTCATCCATTGCCTCCTCATCATGAACTTTCTCTTTACCTAGTCTATTTTTTTATTGGTTTCTGGGGTACTTATTCCGTAGCACGTGATGGTACTTTCGAGATAGGTGAAGGATTGCATGAGCTAGAATTCCTCTCGTAGTAGCGTGACGTCTGCATTAAGCTTTGCTCTTCCGCATACTTGTACTTTGGTCTTCTTCTCATCGAATTTCATGTTGTATTCTATTTGATGGTTCTTTCCTTAAGTTATTGTTTGTTGTGTGTTTTAAATGATTAATAAGTTTATTGTTTATTTTGTGTGTTTTGTTTTCTCCTATTCATGTTTTTGTGTCAAAATGTTTAACTTGTTTATTTTGTATGATCGTTGCTGGTTGTGAGGGAGCTGTTAAAGTTTGGAGAGGGGGGATTGTTGAAGAGTAAAAAAAGGAGATAGAAGGTGTATCAAAGAACCGTAAATAAAGCGCTACCAACAAAAACATTAAGGCGTTACAAACTATAGTACTATGAGTGTATTATACAAGAGAGTACAGAGGAATATTGCATATGGGTGAGATTGAAGACAGATAAAGGAGAGTGCTATTTTTACGAGAGTGTAGAGCATGTGCCAAGTTGGGGTGAAAGTAATTTTCTCTCACGATGTCTGCCATCTCGTTCATCCGTTTGCAGGGCTGGAAAGGAAGTTCCAAAGGAGGAAATGCAAGTTTAGTTCTTTATTCTCCTCAATCTCTTTCGGTTGGATGTATTTTCACCCGAATGGCAAGGCTGCATTAATTTAAGTTAGCCTGCCCGGTACCTTAGGCGCTTCTTTTCGCTTCGCGAAGTGGCTTCCAGAAGGTAAATGGCACGCAAAAAAATAAAAATCATATTCACAACTGAATCAAATGTACTGAAATCAAAGCAACTGAAACAAAATAAATCAAATCAACTGAAATAAAAAAATACGCAAAAAAGGCACGCAAAAATTAAAAATCTAATTTACAACTGTTTTAATTTAAATAATAAAGAGGTGTACCTATTCCATTTTATTCTGTTCTTACGTGCTGCTCCTGTACTGTTAAGCAGATGCAAAAATAATACTTTTGTTGAGGCAGCTGATGAGTTTTTTGAAAAGTTTGCTAGCGGAAATGCAAAATCGGCGATCATATATATCTCTACTTTAAAAAATGGCCCATTTTTTCCTTGTTCAATCTATAATTCCTTTTGATCTAAGGCCTGTGGTCATTCATGGAAATTCTTCTGCGGAAATGTGAGAAGTGGGGATGTTGTTACTGTATGATTTTGATTAAATTTAGTATTACATATGTATGAGGCATATTTTTAGAACACGAGCAAAAAAACCTGCGAGACTTAATATTATTCCATCTCCATCTTCAGCGTCTTATATGAGAATGAAACACCAAAATTTTTAAATGTGTTTTACATGGCTTGAATTAAGTGAGTCACTCAGCTTTAAAATAAATTCGTTTAGGGCGATGGAATTGCAAATTCCCTATGTTCGACAATACAAAGAGTATACAGTTTTAGGAATGGATTAAGAGTAGTTGACGATGCAATACAATTGAATGAAACTTCAAGTAGGAAAAAATGAATACTTAACAGACTAAAAGTATGTTTTACCACTAGTTATGAGCAGAAATGGATACTCTGGCGATTTTTCACCATCCATTGCATTAACCGCCTTGCATAGTGCGATGTTGACAGTACCAACCCCCACTAATAATTGGCGAAAATGTATAAATCGCGAATTCTTTATACTTGGCCGCTTTTTTTGTCATCCTATAGAGTCAATAAGTTCACTAGTATGTTTTTGTGATGTGTAATATTTCATTGCGTGCGCTCAGGATAAACATAAATGCTGAAATGAGGTCTCATCGACAGGCCTGGATCTGAGGTGCCGATGCATTTTATGCTCGGATTACTGTAAGCGCATTAATAGAATTACCTATTCATTGTATATTTTTGTCTGATCGTGTGATATTTTTTGATGTTAGTTCCGGGAAATTTTATAATTCATACTCCTGGAGAAAACTCGAGTATTCCATGCTTCATGATAAAGTTCTTCTGAAGAACGGTACTCTACGTTAAAAACGTTAAAGTAGGAATCCTAAAAGTGTCTTTTGAGGTGGGTCATTTTGAAAAATTAAATGTCTAGGGAAAATTAGGAGTACGGATTTGGAAAATTAGAATAAAGAGTACAGTCGTGGAGGAATATGAATCTGTTATTTTATTCGTTACCAATTACTACCAATGCGATCGTCCTTTTTCTTTCCACCGCATCCAGTGGACTCTTGCTCCCTTCTGGTTCCGACTTCCTCCGGACAAGAGAAAGGAAACGTAGACATATCTCGATTCCTTGCCTACGTAGCCAATTACTTTTCTCTTTTCCAAAAGTGAATGTATGTACCCTAAGCGAGGATCTCAACCAAAAAGGAGACGGCACCCTGCGCATTACTGTACACCCCTCGCCCCTCCCACCCCCATTTAACCCTACCGGAACGCTCCTCCCTTAAGATGCCGTTAGGAGGCGGTGTGGGAGGTGTGTTGGGGGAGGGAATGAGACACCCATTTACGCCCATCTCCTAATGACTCCGCGAAGGGAAGGTTTGAACAGTGTCTCGAGATGAGTGGGGATTCCGAGCTGAATATCGTGTGCTTTGGCAATGGGGGGGAGGGTTTGATTGAGGAGTGATTTTGGGGGGGGGGGGTTATGTTGTATGGGGAGCAAGAAAGTTGCGATAATTGGATTAGCCTCGAAGGGGGCAGTAGTGAGGAAGGGGTGCTAGGGGGGGGGAGAAGAGTTGCATGGGAGTCGGTGCATCATTAAAGAGGAAAGGTGAAGAGGGGGAGGGAGGAAGAGAAAAGTGTATGGAGTGTGAGGGTGAAGAGGAAGTAGCCGGTCGTAGCAGGTTGAAAGTACAGTCGATGGGATGAACATTCTTCCGGTTCGCGACGTCTTTTGATGGGATAGAAGGTCACGTTTCAGCTTCATAAAGCATCCACTCTGCATGGGTTATTGCTTTCATAAAGCTGGCAAGGGCTCGGTGGCATTGATAACGCTCCCCTATCGGTTACTCTCCCGTTACCCAGCGGGCATTTTGTTTCAGTTTTATAAACCATACACTCAGCAAAGATAACAGCGATGTAAAGACTGCGTCATCCAGTGATCAATGTTAGCCAGATGTTGTATAACTAACCATAAGAGTCTGAATTTTTTTTACTATGCTCTCTCCCAGTTAGATAGTGTGGATGAATATTATCGCTATGAATCAGAATGGCTACCTGCACTTAAGTGTGGGACGAAACCGTGGGAAATTATGAGGGGGACTCCGGGAATAATGCGTGGAACAATGAAGATATTTGTCGGCCAACAGGAATATGATATTATTGTAAATCTCCTTTAAAAGATAAAATGCGTAGAATAATTTTAAAAAATATAGATGTTCTTATCGGCAACAAAATGGGAAACGTGGTCCTCATTGGCCGGAAACGGCAAGGCTTTTGAGACATATGCCGATTTTCCGTCCAAGTTGCTCCAATAAAAACACTGAAATTTTGTCCCACAATATATTTTCACGGG
Source organism: Ceriagrion tenellum (assembly GCA_963169105.1). Lineage (NCBI taxonomy): Eukaryota > Metazoa > Arthropoda > Insecta > Odonata > Coenagrionidae > Ceriagrion > Ceriagrion tenellum. The sequence continues at coordinate 160,163,412 of OY720636.1, forward strand.
AATGGGATTCGTTTCCTTATTATTGAACTTGAAATTAGTTTTCTGTAGACGTCGCCTTCCAGTTGAAATTGGAAGAACTTCGGGAAATTGAGTTGAAGATGGTTAAGAGTCGATATTTTTTGTGCGGAATTCATCCGTCGTTCGAGAGAAGACATTAGAATGAGTTTCCAGTGAATGACTGCTATTTATCGTGTGAGAGAGTGGGAGGGGGGGGGGAGTCTGCGTTGAAAGATTCCTTAAAATTTACTCTAGTATTAGTTCTGAGGTTGACTTTAACACTGGGACGCCCAGACTATTCGACATCATTCAACGCTCAAAGCGTGTCATCTTTACCCACAATGATTAATGAATTAGTTCCTCACTTTAAGCTTTTAGGTTTACATTTTACCGGTTTTTTCTACAATTGATCACTCTTTTTCTTAACACACATCGATTTTTTCACCATATAAAATTCATAGTTTTTTCACTATCGATGATTTATGAGTACATTAACTTTCGGCATTTGTATCAATTTGTCTATGTTTTCAAGTTTATTTTACTTTTTTTAGCCTAAAATGAAATAGCTCAATAAACTGCTAAGGGCTTTCGTATTATTGGGTATTTGTCTTTGATGTTTTAAATTTCGATCGTTATTAACAAACTCAAATTATTTTTTGTGAGCCCAAGTTGGAATGTACTGGAATATTAAAAGCAACTTACATATTTTTTATATTATCGTTATGAAAAATATTTATGAATATGAAGTTTTACATAAAAATACATTGTATTGTTTATTGTTTATTGTTTATTATAATTCCTACATGTTACTGTTTATTCGGTGATGATACAACATGCAAATGCATCTCTGGATCAAAGTGACCCGCATGGGCGTTTTAGGTATATTCTGTAATATCTAATTTATGGATAATCCCAGGAAGGTGAAATATTTTGGACGAAAGCGTGTGTTAAAGTACATAAAAGTCATGGGAGGAAATCCTGCTCTCGATGAAAATGAAATTGAAAAATGAATTTAAAATCACGTTTGGGTCAAAATGATCCGCCTGGGCGTTGTAGTGTTAAAGGTTGAATAAGTTGAAGGGACTGGAATATTCTTTTGCATTTCGTGGAGCTGCGAGTCAAAATCGTTCGCAAAATTTTGTAGAACAGCAATGCACTCAAGTTGAATAGTTCGCGAGCAAGGACAAGTTGGAGAAGGAGATCCCTAAGGGAATCCGTAGCAACGGAGCAGCATGGCTAATATTTTTGCACTGATACTTTGATATTCTCCGTGGATTCCAACCAGGCCATCGACGTACCCATACGGATAAAGTTGATGAAAGTATTGCTGAACATAGGGTGTAGGTTTTGAAAGGTGAGGCGTCTTTCTCATAACCTGGGCATACATGGATTGCATGTGCAAATTAGATGAAGGTGTCAATGAACGGTTGTGGAAGGAGAGCATGGATGTAAGACGTTTGTACGATTTCCCCCTCCGCTCTTCAATTTATCCGGAGAGTAATGTTAACGAGAGTAGAGGAGAGTAAGGGTGTTTGTGGGTAAGAAAAAGACTAAGGAAGATTTTAGATGATAATGCACCCATGGTGGACCTCTCAATGGAAAACTAACATTTTTCAGTGCATGATAAGATAAATGCAAAGAGTAAGAATCGTTTAAAATTTAATAATATTTTCAATAATTTTGGGTATTATCGTGCCAGAATTAATAGGTATAATTGAAGAATGTCGCTTGCTCTTATCAAATTTTGGTTGAAAATGGCTTTAGACTCTAGGGAATTTAGGAATAATCCACTTCAAATGTAGTTATTGTTTTTGATACTTAATTAAGTTGGCATTTTGTAAAAAAGATGAATGCCTATTCTGTTTTTAGCTCCGTAAATTTTTACGTAAGGTGCAAATCATAATTAAAAACTGTACTTGGATTTTGTATAGCCACTTTATAAGCGAATGTTTGCGTCATATTTAGTCTTCTCTTTCAATTTAACTATAATGGAGTAATACGGCTACGTTATATTTTCATATCTGTGTTTTCTAATTAATATATTTCGCTTCAGTGTAATTTATATTTGGCCAGCGAAGTAACTTAGGGTGAAATAATGTCATAATTGGTAGCCAGATGACTAAGGATCAAATGCATGACATAGGGAGATGAGGTAAAAACGATTTTGCCATCAAAGACGCTACATCTATAATCTTCGGAAAAGAATGCCGGGAATATGTGAATTTGCTTAATCATTCATTCCCGTTAAAACGCGAGAGACAAGCTGTTAATTTAGAATGCTTGTACTAAATTGCCGTAGTGTTGAAGCTGAGCACACTATTAATGTTTTTGCTCAAGTTTTTTCTGGCTACATTATGGAAATGCGTTGCGGAAGGCAGTGTAATAGCCGGGAGGGGAAGTCACAAACAAGAAAAGATAGTTCGTTTGAGTGCCAAAGGAGATTCGGTGAAGTTTGAGGAAAAACCGAGGTGAGGTTGGGAGGCGGAGTTGATTCCGGGAGATGCATCCAGAAGCTTAAAGGAATTAGCGGAGCTCCAGTGAACGCCACCGGAAGTGGCCCGTCAGATACTTCTAACTAAATAAAGGAAGAGAAAAAACTGGTTCCACTGAGTGCAGGCTACTACTAACACAAACCGGCTTCCGCATGAGGTGCCGGATAGTTTGCGAAGGAAAGGATTGGTGAAGAGATAGAGGAAGTAAAAGTTAAGAAGGCTGGTAGCATCGGAACGCCTTCGTCGCCGATTCCCGATCCAGGGAAAAGTCTGAATAAGAGCGATGGATCCAACCAATTTCCCCATAAATTACCGACCTCTTAAAGAAGATTCCGGAAAACTTGGATGCATCTCAAAGTTGGCCCCGGCCGGAGTGGGGAAGTGGGGGGTGGGATTTGGTAAGGGAAGAAGGGAAAAGTGGGATTAAGAGTGGGAAAACTCCGAGCAAAATGGATCGCATCCAAGTCGGCGAGAGGAGGGAGTCAAGCAGCGTGCCGAAGTGTCTAGAACTTCCCATCTCTGCTTCCATCTCCTTCGAGGCACGTAATGCCGGCGAACAAAAAGTCTTTATAGCAGATCAGTGCCAATTAAAATGGGAAAATAAGTGCCGCAGAAGGCTCTTCAAGATTGAGTAATACTTTAGTTGAGGAGAGACGAGGAGGAAGAAGAGAGGGGTGAATGGTGAATATGGACTTGGTGCCTGCAACCGTCGTGGTGTCTTGGCTGGTATATTTCCTTTATTCGCTGTCGCGATTGGACTGCAATGCCTTTTCATGGCTTGCAATGTGTATTGAAATAAACGCCCAGGTCTTACTCATTGAGGTATTCTCATACACATAGTACCATAGAAAAAGTATATATAGAGTGGCACAGCAATGCTAAACACTGGACATACATTTTTGAGAGCATTGGGAAGAATTTCTCAGGTGTCACCACCTTAGGGGAGGAAGAATTTTGGCTTACGGAGAAAGCCACTTGGAGGCGCTAGTGGTACTCGATGATATTGCATCAACATACAAAGGTGGATTTACCATGGCTGTTGTGTGCTTTTAATCGAGTATCAATTGTTTTGTCGTTCCTATGATACATCGGTAAACAGCTGAATTCGTGTTTGGTAATCGCGTGTCTTATCATAGTGACAAGACTTCAATTCATTATAGACGATGCTCATTAAATACAGAATGAAACACATGCTAAATTTGGTTTCGACGACTCAATAAGATTTTTTTCCGTTGCTATGGGTCGATTAGTAAACATCCAGGCACCGAAATCATCATAAGAACATCATGTGAGTTATGCGACACTAAATGAAGGGGCCGTGTGCCAAAGCTCATTTGTTATGGCTTGTCGTGCAACTTCGATGCACCTGTTCCATCTATCGGCCAAAGTATTATTTAAAAAGGCATATCAGTATCTCCCTCTCTCTTTGCCACTCTATATATTTATATGTGCTTACTCTATGATAGTACTGAAAGCACAATGGAATCAAATTGTCTATGTGACACTTCGAAAACATTTGCACGCTGGCTCATAAAGTTCAATTCGCGAAAACTTAACGGAACAATCCCCACCACACTCGGGATTCGACCCCGGATCATCGAACGAGGAAGTTAGTCCTCCAGCAATCACACAAAAACGACCGGCTGCAGCGTTTGATGTAAGCAGTTAACTGTCTGGAGCAGTTGTCATTATGAGGGAACAAAAAATTGTAGCTTGAAATAGTATACCTTCCTCTGGATTAGGGGAGGGAAGATCCTTGTGAGAAAAGCGGAAAAGGAAACTGTCATTATCATAAATAGTTTTGAAGACATAGAAAATCTGAAAAAATGATTCTCACGCGAAAGAGCGAAGTTACTCATATTGGTTCTATTTTTTTAATTCATCAAAATATTCGCAGCTTACGCAGCAACTTTGAGCTCTTATTGTTTCATTTGAGTCAAATGGAAAGTAAACCTAATATTATTGTTCTGTCAGAGATATGGATAAATAAACATGAAGTGAATTTTTATAAAATATCTGGTTATAATTCATTTGTTAAATGCTGTGAAAGAATCGAGCAGGAGGTGTGATAGTTTATATAAGTGATAATATTCAGTGTAAAGAAATGTCACTCGAATGTTATACAGCAGACTGTGTTCATCTTAAGGTATACAGTCACGTGGTGGAATTTAATCTGATAAGTATGTACAGGGATCAAAATATTTCTGTAACTGATTTTTTACAGGAGTTGGAACCCACTCTGAACAACACAGGAAAACATATGGTTGTGGTTGGTGACCTAAATATTAATTTAATGAATGAAAATAATGACTCTGATAACTATAATAACTTAATGTGTACGTATGAATTCTCATGTCTAGTAAATGAGGCCACCAGGATTAGCTAGCAATCTTCAACCTGTATTGATCACATTTTTGTAAGGTTCTATAATGCATTCAAACTAGAAATGTTGGCAGACGTCCGACACTTGGGGATTACTGATGATTCAATGATTACACTCGTCGTTTCAAAAGAAATAAAAATTAACTCTAACGTTGAACGTGAAAAACCTCGAAATACAATTTATGTTAACTATGATATGTTGCATGATTTAGTGAGCAAAATGGACTGGACTCCAGTAACTAATGAGCCGAACGCCTCGAGGGCTTTTTCCATTATGTTGGATTTGATGCAAGCTGTGATTGACCGGGCAAAACTAACAATAATACAGGATAAAAAGACAATAAAATTAAAACCTTGGATAACCACTTCTCTGCTCAAAGAGATAAACTCAAAAAATGATATCCTAAAAAGTATAGGCGTAATCCCAAAAGCGAGAGCTTGAAGGAGGAACTTTTAAAATTTAGAAACAACCTAAGGGTTAAGCTGAGAAAGACCTGCAATGATTTTTACATGAGGAAGTTTGAAAATAATCGAGGTAATTCTAAAGCCCAATGGGACCTAGTTAAAGAAATAACTGGAAAAACTAGTTCAAAAACCCCTGATCTATGCATCGAAAGGAGAACACGGCCATTACTGATCCTATGACACCGGAATCTGAATTTAATCAATAATTTATCTCAGCTTTTCAATCTAAAATTAACGGAACTACAATCTCCCCTTTGAAAAATCCATGTTCCATGATCAATTCTTGTCAGTCGTTGTATTTGGAGCCAGTATTTCGAAACGAAATCATTGCACTGGTGAAAAGTTTCCCCTTAGACAAATCACCAGGCTTCGATGGCATTAGCATCAATACTTTAAAGAGGACAATAGTATTCATAGCGCGTCTTGGAATACGTATTCAATCTGAGCATTTCAACCGGAGAATTTCCTTCGGCTTTAAAAAAGGCAGTCGTCATTCCGCTATTCAAAAAAGGTGATCCAAAAAAATTGGAAAATTATAGACCGATATCGCTCCTTTCGACATTCTCAAAAATTTTTGAAAAACTCGTGAAGAAAAGTTTATTAAATTTCCTTGATAAAACTCATTTTTTCAGCCCGAAGCAATTTGGTTTCAAAGTAAATTGGGAACCAAAGATTCCTTAATGCATCATTTGCAAAATGTTTATAATGCACTCAATCATAATAAACGCACAGCTACCTTATTTATCGATATCCATAAGGCTTTTGACACCCTTGACCACGACATTTTATTTAAAAAACTTCATCAAGCCGGAGTCAGAGGAAATGTCCTTCAGTGGTTCAATAGCTATCTATCCATGCGCTCACAGTGTGTTCGAGTGAATGGCTGCTATAGTAATTTTATTGAAATAAAGGCTGGCGTTCCACAAGGCTCAGTACTGGGACCGATACTTTTTCTGGTTTATATAAACGATCTTTGTAATCATAACTTTAATGGACATGTCACAGCTTACGCTGATGACGTTGCACTAAACTATGCAAATGCATACTGAGACATTTTTAAAAGAAAGATGGAAGAAGATTTAATAGTTCTTAGGCAATGGTTTATCTTTAACAAACTTTCTTTAAGTTTCAAGACCAAATACATGGTGTATGATGTATGTAACATGTATAAAATTGAATGGGAAGTAATATATCATTCTCCGCGCTGTTGAGTAGGAAACTGTTTAAATTGCATCACGATTGGAAATGTAACTGAATTTAAATATTTGGGGGTTATCCTGGACAATACATTAAAATGGAAACTCCAAGTAAATTGCCTAACTATAACACTACAGCATTGTATCTCAAATTTATACTTCTTACGAAACAAATGTCCATTGAATTTTCTAAAAGTCATCTACTTGGCACTGGTTCAGTCAAAATTAAGTTATGGTTTATTTTGCTGGGGAGGAGCTTACAGTAATACAATAAACCCCGTACTATTTCTGCAAAAGAGGATAGTACGTGTGATAATGCACAAAAACCGTTTCTCTCATGCATTCCCACTTTTCTTAGAACTGAACATATTGCCTATCAGGTATATGTATTTTTATAAAGTTTTAAAGAATTTCTATCTAAGAAGTGGCGACGAAGCAAATCTGTTACCCAGGACTCAAGTCCTGACCTTGCGAGAAAGAAATACGATTTCTCTACCCAAGCCTAATTTGACTTTGTTTCAAAGATGCTTTGTGTATATATCCCGAAAAATATTTAACGTCCTTCCGAACCACATTAAGGAAGAAAAACACGAAGGAAAATTTCTTAAGAAAATAAAAACTTGGTTATTACTTATAAAAAACATCAAGATTTTGTTTCGTAATTTACATGAAATATTTATCGAATTAAATGTAATAAATTAAGTGATATTGTAATATCATTGCTAAAGTAAGTTCACCCGATCTTGTATTTACGTGTTTCTTTTTATAACCACTATTTAATTATGTATAGCTCTGAGTCTTTTTTTATTTTTAATTAGTTTCTTCACTGTATTGTTAACGTTTTATCGAAAATTGTAAGCCATTTTGTTTTTTGCTGTCGTTTTTTGCATGGTTTATTTATTTGTTAGTAGCCCTTACACAGGTTATTCCTTAGGGGTTATCTATTGTACTACCACTCTGTAATTCCTGAAAATGAATTAAATTATTATTATATTATAATATAAAAAAGCAATTTTTGTTTGAAGGTAAATATATAAATTCATTTGTGATTATTATATTTATGAATGATTTATGACCAAAAAAATAAGTATAAATATTCCTTGTTAGTTGTAAATTTTTTGTAACCCATCGAAAGGGAAATTACAGCGTGTAAACTATTTGTAAAATAAATTTATTTATTTATTTATTATTTTATCCAAATGCCTGAAATATTTCATGTAGCCCTGAATAAGCATTTTATTCGAGGGGTTTTAAGAGTCCACTATTTTTACTTTAATAAAACCTTGCTGTGCTGTAAAAAATATGGCTGTGAAGGCTGGACATTGAGAAAGATGGAAAAGTCGTTGTTGGAACCTATGGAAATGTAGATATGGAGAATGATGACAAAAACAAGGTGGACTGACAGAAAGAGCAATGAAGAGGTGCTGAGGAAAATAAAAGAAGAAAGAAGACTGATAAAAGAGATGGAACAAAGGAAGGTTGAATTCATTGGTCATGTTCTTCGACATAATCATTTTTTAGAAAATATAATGGAGGAAAAGGTGCTCGGCAAGAGAAGCAGAGGAAGGCCAAGAAAGAAGTTCCTAGATGATGTACGAAGTACGTTGGGATCAAAAACATATGCTGATTTGAAGAGAGCTGTAGTACACAGAGACACATAGCTGCAGATACAAGGCTTAGCCTTTAGAAGATGATGATGGAAACCTTGCTATTCCTTCGGTGAAGAAATTTAAAGAAAGAGGTTCTGCATAAACCGAGTACATAGTAAGAATTTGGTATCTATTGAATTTAATACGGCACTTAAATTACTGATACTCATAGAAATCTTAGGATGCTACATAATACTGTACTGTAAACTAGTACATACACTGTACAATGGAGTACACTAAAAGGCGCTTTCCTACAATAGTGTCGCGCGAAATTGGTCTGTCTGCTCCATCTTAATTGGCCTGCACGGTATTTAATTGGAGGAGTAGAAGCGCAAGAGTCATTTCGATAAGCCCACAGAACGAATAGGGAGAAAGGAATATCGCTAAGTGAGGAGGCATTGGAAGGTTCCAGGGTAATTGAGACGCGTCAAAGAAAAATACAAGGTCATTTTGCTACAAATGTCCTTTTTGAGGGCAAAGAGACAATTTTTGGGCCGGAGCGAGGATTTCGTTTGGATGTAGTGTGCATATTTTAACCAAAGGAGGCGCTGAAAGGCCTTATCCTCCCGTCTCATCTCACGGACTTTCTTGCTCTTAAAACCCCCACGTAGGCATCCCTAGGCTCGCTCCCGACTCTCTTTTCTTCACCACCTCCCCCCTCCTCAAGGATCCTTCTCCGAGCCCCTTCCTTCCCTCCACTCCTCCTCAATTACTTCGCCTTTGCAAACGCCTTCCCATAATCCCCCTCGGCTCGTCAGCTGTGTATCTCGAGACACATCTTTCTGCTTTCTTTCTCTTCCTCGTTTTCCCTTTTCCCTTCCTCTTAGAAAGCGCTTCATCCTCTCCTTTTCCATCGCACACCTTTTTCGTCTGAAGATAATGATTTTGGGATCGTTTTGCGAGCGGTTTGGCTAACTCAAGAGTTTTTTTTGCGACTGCCTATATCTGTGGCACAAATGATAATGATAAAAAAGGAAATTCTAAATAAGAGTATCTAGATTGGATCGTGAAAAAAAAGAATGGCATTAAAAGAAGTCTGCTCTTTTATGCTTGAATATCTGGCTCCAAATGACGATTGCAACGTGGTATGTCAGTGTGTGCCACATAATTTCTCCTATTTTAGAAAAAAAAATAACTCTCTTTCTGTGTGAAGAAATGTTTAATTCATGTAAGACTTAAGACTATCCCGGCGAATGCTTAGAATGTATATCTCTCGGGTTACCAGCCGGGTGATGGTGGTTTTTGGCACCGACATTTCGAAGGCGTAGTCTGTCATCACCCTGAGGATGATGGCAGACTACGCCTTCGAAACGTCGGTGTCAAAAACCTACATCACCCGGCTGGAAACCCGAGAGGTTTACATTCAATTTAATTATTCATTTTTATTAAATGCATAACTATTACATACTTGGGTAGAATTTGAATTGCGTATGAGAGATTTGAAGCGTTTTGGACGTAGCCGACACTACGGAGACATAATTTCTGTGGCTCTGTCGAATGTTCCCTTTTTTCAATCACCTTTAATGTACATTTTCCCTTATACGTGATTTTTAAAATTCTCCAGCTGGATAAGCTTTCGAAGAGCAGTAATTTGATGATATATGGTGTTATGAAATTACAAATGCTTTCGCTTATATGAAGGGTTTTCTAGATGTATCCTTGCATGAAGGATAATGCCATTGGCGTATTACACTCACTCTCATGAGTGGAATGCGAAAGATGGCGAAGCATGAGAGAAATGTACGCCAAAAATGTTCTTTTATTTCACCCGAAAATTAATGTGCCAAATATTGCTTTATTAAAGCGTAAAATCCATCCCTTGCCTAATCTCCCCTGCAGGGATAACGATTTTTCAGACCTGCGACATGTTTTTAAAGAGGAAGTTGAGCATTTGGATTGAAAGCGCTTGGAATGGATTTCTAATCTTAAAAAAATTAGGAATATTGCTGGATTTTCGCTGTTTTCCAAAAATAATAGCGCTTATCCTTGATGCTGCGTATTACCTGTTAAAATAATTGTCATTAGCTAATTTTAAGCTTAAGTAACTCTCAATATGAACATTAAAGCATTTATGAAAATATTTATATTAACGAAGGAAAGTAATGTAAATGCTCTGAAGGTTACTGAGACTAATTTGCTTCATACCATCACAAAAGTTTCTTGGTTTTTGGACATGACCCAAAGCCTGTTATGAATTATGTGATTGAGAAAACTATTTTCTTTGCATGTATCGTCGTCGGTTATCAGGTCTATGCACAAACATGTCAGCTTCCCTTTGAGCGGCAACATTTTTGACCTCTCTGACATGCACACACCTTATCAGCTTCTGGTTTATATTTGCCAACATAAAGGATACAATGAAATACAGTGAATAATTAAGGGATAATAATTTTGAAACCATAAGCGAAAAAGATTATTTTGTTTCAGTGAAGCTTTTTGGCCTCCGGAAATGGAATAAATTAATTTATCAGTATGAATGATCCTCCGACCTCGTTTATTTTTTCAAAAATAACGAAAAAACGCCGGAGAAGTTTCCACTCACGGCGGATCCTTTCGCCAAACGCTCGGCTCGAAATGCCCGAGGGGTGGAAATTTGGGTTCCAGCCGAGCGGCAAACGGATGAAGACAACCGTATGCAACCCATTCGCAGAGCAAGCAGGTTGGGATTTAATATCCCGCTCTCGTCACCAGATGTTGGCAAGGACAACAGATTTCAGCTTCATGCGCGCGTAAACCTGTATGCGGGCTCATGTGATGAGCATATATTTATACGAGGCATTTCGAATATAAATTAATTCACACGTTTATGAATTTTAGCCTGATTTTGTCACTGCCAACGCCATCAACTGGCGGACGGGAGAAACTGAGCATGGAGGAGTCTCTCTCTTGTTTCCACTCTCCCTGCGCTTAAATGCATTCAATTGTTTCTCTCCCTATCCTCTTTATCTTTGTCTCTATTTTTCACGCTTTCCGTTCCTATTTATTTTTTACAAAACATAACATTTTTCTTAATGCTTGCTTCCATTTCAAATGTCTTTTCTTTCCTCTCCTGTCCTCCTCCTCTTCCCCTCTCAATGCCTCTCTCTCCTCTTCGTTCGTTTCTCCCCATTCCTCTTCCAGAGATGTTTCAATTTGCAGCGCGAACGTATATGTGTCCGGCACGGGCAATTACAGATGGAGCTCGTAAGCGAGAACGAGTAATGGATAAATAAATGATGCGTCGCCGTTGCTTTTGCCGAGGGGATTTCCATTTTGGTGTGGACGATGATGCGGGAACACAAACTGCTCTTCTACCCATTAATAATCCAGCAATTATTGTGGCTAAAGCCTAAATTATTTCTCCGCTGGAATACAAAATTATTTTCATCGCTTTTTTATTTTTTTTTAACTTTCATGGGACGTGGATATGCACCCTATCGTTCCAACTGTTTTTTGCACAGCGTTCATGTTAGAATTACTGGTTCGCCAACACCGACTTACGATAACTCTGGTACTTGGCATTTCAGTAATGGCTGCTGTGAATGTGTTTCGTATCCATCGCCACAATGAAGTGTCAACATGGAGGATCACATCCAATGACGCGAGATAAGGAAGTGAAACCAACATAATGCTAGAGGGAGACTGGGTCACTCGTCCACGTGAAAGTCTGAAATACTCCACTAAGAATTTTTAGAGATTTCCACACTACTTAGGTTTTATATTTATTTAAAGAATTATGTATATGTATTTCATTTTTCATATTTGATCTGGTATTTCTGGAGTAGAAATAAAGCTATTTGGTCCATTGTTGCATCCATTAAAGCTCTGTATCCTCATCAAAGACTGACATTGTGTTGGTCCATGTTGAAAGTATTCGGTATTCCTGATGAATGAAGGACAAGAATTAGGTGTGCTGGAATTGGCTTGTCGTATATCTTTAGGAAATTTGATCATTTGGCTCGTTGTTTCAGTGTATTACTGTTGAAATGAAGTTGTGGGAGAGTACTCCAGTCTCTCATTGCATTGATTTCGAGGGAGATCTCTTTTGTTTTCCATGTTCGTGAAGCAACTCGCCCCGTAAAAATGTATTCGTTCAGCGTTCACAGAAAATGATCGGAATGACCCTCTCCGAGAGAGTAATTAATATTTAATTTAAATATTATATTACTATTATCATAGAGTAAGTACGTGTAGAATGGCAAAGAGAGAGATTCGGATATGAGTTTTTAAATAATACTTTGGTCGAGAGTTGGAACAGGTGTATCGAAGTAGCACGACGAGCCATAACAAATGAGTTTTTGCACATGACCACTTCATTTAGTGTCGCATAACTCACATGATGCTTTTATGATGATTTCGGTGCCTGGATGTTTACTAAGCGACCAATAGTAACGGAAACAAATCTTATTAAATTGTCGATACCAAATAAAAATTGTATTTTAATGTGCGTTAATGAGCATCTTCTATAATGAATCGAATTCTCGTCAATATGATAAGACACGCGACTACCAAACACGAATTCAACTGTTTACCAATATATCATAGAAACCACAAAACAATTGTCACTCGATTTAAAGCACCCAACAACCATGGTAAATCCACTCTTCTGTATGTTGATGCAAAATCACCGAGTACCACTTGCGCCTCCCAGTGGCCTTCTCCATAAGCCAAAATTCTTCCTCCCCTAAGGTGGAGGCATCTGAGAAATTCTTCCCAAAGCTCTCAAAAATTTATGTCCAATGTTTAGCATTGCTTTGCCACTTTATATATACTTACTCTACAGTATTACTGTTGAAATGAAATTGTTGGAGAGTACTAAAGTCTTTCATTGCTTTCGAGGGAAATCGCTCTTGTTTTCCATGTTCGTGAAGCAATTTGCTCCGTAAAAATGTATCCGTTCGGCGTTCACAGAAAATGATCGGAAAGACCTAGAGAGTAATTTATATTATATTAAAATTATATAACTACTAATTTTTAGACGATGGACTCTCAGATCACAAGAGGGCGCACGCACAAAGTATTCACCGCGGTTGGAATCCACTACACTTCACTCCCTTTTATTGCCGTGAGATTGCTTTCACCGAACCACCTAATTTCATAATTTTATTTCCGCTTTACGACCGCAATCCTTTGGACTCATCCGCGCCACAACCAGTCTTTCGGGGGGGATGGGAGTGACCGTAATAAAAGCGTGGGATGGCGTGCGTGGTGCCTTGTGTCCCCCCACCCCTCCCCTGCACCCCGTCCGCGGTGAGTGCAAAACACACGACCAACCCGCGTATTTTTACCCTCCCTCCCTCCTTCCACGTTCCAATCTCAGCAGCAGCAGATCCAGCCCCCCTCAACCCTCGCAAATCTCTCCCTCCGCACACCCCACCCCTCACCCTCGGTCCTGCAATCTGCCCGTAATCTCTCTTTTCTTCTGCAAACAGCTTCTGCCGCTTCTTCTCCAAACTCTCACAAAAGATGGCGCCTCGTCCTTCTCTTGATGTCCGCGTAATTGTCCTCCGGAGCGACGGTGAAGAAAGAGAATCCAAAGAAAGTGGTCGGGGGTTGGACGGGGAAGTGGGAAGGGTTGGAGTGAGGCGGGGGTTAGAGGGGGGTTGCGAGAAAAACCCTCTTAGAGGCACTTTTCTTCCATCACTCCAAATTCTCCACCCTCTCTTAGTGTGCTTAGTGAATTACAGCCTGTAAATTGTGAATATTGTAATATTTAAATATTATTTCTTTGTTTTCCCTTTTTTGTGTTATAACCATTATATCTATGTTCGTTTTCATGTATGTACGCATTTATGTTATAACCATATACTAGTACTATATCCACGCGTCTGAGGGAACACCGTAGGCATTTACGGCTTGGTCAACCGGAAAAATCAGCAGTAGTTGAGCATAGCCTGAGTCGGGACCATAAGATCATTTGGGATGACACGACTGTTCTTTGGCGATCCGGCCAATTTTGGGATCGCTTAACCAAAGAGGCGATAGAGATAAGGTTGGAGAAGAAGAATTTCAACCGGGATACTGGTTACACGATCAGCAACTCTTGGAATAGAATTCTGAGAAGAATTCAGAACGCCAGAGCTAAGTCCCCGCTGGTCAACGGTCCTCCACCACAACAATCGGGGCTCGACCAATCCCACCCCGCCTAGCGCCCAAGTAAACAGTCTTTTCAAGCTCGCATCAGTAGCCTTGAGAATGGGTAACGAGTCGGAACCCGAAACGTCGGCTGCCTATGACTATCTTACCCGGCGGCGAGCCCGAGAAATGTACACTAATTTAATTCGCCGGGAAAGTGTTAAATCATACCTTACCACATTACATTCGGAGATATTTGCCAGCTCTTGCCAGAAGATACCAGCCCTTTACACATGGGAAATGGTACGTGTATGCACTCCAGAGAGATATTATTTATAAAATGAGGTATTTTTAACACTTAGATGTCGTGAAAAAACTAAAAGTGTGTAGTTTTTATGTTTTTTCAACTGTATTTGAACATTAATCATATTGTCACCGCAGTAAATTCTTCGGGATCACAATAAACCTATTTTGATGGAGTTTCAAACGTACCACGTGAAAAAAATGAGCCAAGTTAAAGACTTATTTAGATATTTTCATTTAATTACTTACCTTTTCTGTCATATAAAACTATATTATTGCACCATTAATAATGCAATATTTAATTGATGTATACTATAGCTGGTGAAGCTAAAATGAATAATTCGAATATGGTCTCTAATATGATTAGGGAACTATCTTGCTCGGACTACCTAAATACTTCTCTTCTCTATTCACTTCAAACATATCCTCCTTGATTTAGAAGTGTGAGATTAATCCTCTTTGGGCTCCATCGTCGAAGGAGAGAGATGACTGTCGTTTTCCCATCGTCACATCCCCTTCCCGTTAAGGGTTTGTTCGCGCAGATTCGACCCCCCAGTCATTCCCCGACGCTCCCGACGGGGAATGTCGGAGACCGACATCACCCTAGTCCACCTGACCCGACTGACACAATGCCCCGAATGTTGGCGATGACGTTCGTTTTGCAGCGGCGTCGGCGGTTCCAATGGATCACGGAACGGCATCGGGCACCGAATTAAGTCCGCTCCCGCCATTTCGGGAATTGTGTTGGCGGGGGGCTTTGAGCGTGACGACATGATTTCGCGGAACGTAACGCGCAAGTACTATGGAGTGCGGTCGGGTTCCGAATCCCACCTCCCTCCCTTACTCTTCTTATATGCATCCCACACCAATATCCCTCTTTCAGGCACACCGCACTCTGGGTTTTGGGTTAATTTAACTTCCAGAATATTCCATCCCCAGAATGTTCCATGCTTTGCTCTGGTTAGGCCACACCTCGAATACGCCGCGAGCATTTGGGACCCTGGTCAAATAGATTTAACCAAAAATATTAATAAAATACAAAGGAAAGCAGCGCGCTTCGTTAAAAACTGCTACGAGTGAATATATAGTGTCTCGCAACTTTTAGAGGGATTAAGATGGGAGCCCCTAGAGACTCGGGCGCAACACGCTAGGCTTATGTTGCTTGATAAATTCAGAACTGATATTTTTCAGAGTGACATAGAGAATATTATCATTACTCCTCACTTCATCTCTAGGTCTGACAGATGCGATAAAATAAGAGAGATACACTGCCGAAAAGATAGGTACAAAAACTCATTCTTTCCACGAACAATAAGCGACCACAATAAAATTTGAGCTCCATTAAATACACTCCTATAATTCATGTCACCATTTCATCTCCAAAAAAACGTACACCTTTACAGGGCTCGTGACCTAACACCCCCTGCAAAACGCCCCAGCGGTGGCTCGCTGAGTATTTTGTAGATGTAGATGCAGCGTAGTGTAGGCTAATCTCGGCTCGAAACGATGTCTGTTTTCTACCAACATAAGTATCTCCGTTTTCGCACTTTGCATGCGTGCACTTTAAAGTCATATGATTGGATAAAAGTGACAACAATTGCATGTCACCGGTTTGGTATCCTGGGAATTTATTGCTTTCATTTATTTTTCAACGCACATCCTTATGGCACTCGGCATATATTTATAAATAATTAGAAAGGCCGAATTCTTCTGCTGAAAACTAGACATTGAAGTATTGAACACAAAATACGGAAAGATAAATCGAGTCACATATTTTAAATACCTGGGTGAGATCCTTGAACCCACAGGAGGAGAGAAGATAGCACAGAAGACTCGATTACAGACAATGAAGAGGGCATATGGCAAGACATGCAATATCTATAGCAACAAATGCATCTCCATAAACAAAAAGATCATGCACTACAACACTGTAATCAAGACGTAGGTTCTATATGCAAGCAAAACGCTTACGCTTCATATAAAAAGAGATATGGAGAACATACTGAAGGAAGAGTGAAAAATCATGAGAAAAATTCTCGGCCAAAAATAAATAGAAGAAGGGTATAGGCTGCACTCCAGGAAAACTACGGAGAAGATGTCTAACCTAGCGGCGGATATCAGGAAAAGAAGACTGCAATTTTTCGGACATATCAATAGACTCCCACCGACAAGACTCATCAAAAATATCATCACATATTTACAAAGTGTCAAATCAACAATACCATGGTTGTCAAAAGTCAGAGGTGATCTAGAGAAAGCAAAAATAGACCATAGAGAAATTGAAAGCAGAATCACCTACAGAAATAAGATACACCATTGGAACGTAATGCCGGAGAACGAAGCCCCAAAGAAACCAGGGACAAAGTGGACGGAAGAGAGAAAGTTAGTCAACGGAGAATGAATGAGAGAAGTGTGGGAGATAAGAAAGGAGCTAAGAAATGAGTCATAATGCTTTGCGTGATCCAACAGGGTCCATACGCAACTAATAATAATAATAATACATAATTACATAACTCTAGTACAGATTTTCTCACAAACGCCAAATAATACCTTTCAGATTAGTATAATGGAGGATCACAAATATCAAGGTATTATGAAGAGTAAAAACACGGATTTACATGCGATTTTCGCTTAAATTTCTAATTCCGTACTCTAAACCCAAGTCATGGCAGCGCTTTAATTAAAAGCAAATACTTGAAAACACGGCTCTTGCATAATTTCTATCACTATACCTATGGTTGTACCCGTTGTACAAGCAGATGAGTTATGTGAAGTGTGGTCCAAGAGTTTTATTCGACATACTTCTAAAGCTATTAAACATGTGAACGCAATGATTAGAATTTGCGCTTCTCCCACCTCAATAACCTCTTCTTTGATTAAACCCTTCTAGGTAGTTTGAGCGAAATGTCATTTTACTTAGAAATCAATGAATTTTGGTCTCCTTTAAAGAAAAATATCTCTATCTTCCAAATATAGCAAAATATCGGACCCATAGGGACTTTCGGAGTTATTTGCCAAAAATACCAGCCATTTTACATGAGAATTGGTACGTGTATGCATTCCAGAGGGACATAATTAACAAAGTGAGGAATTTCTAACACTTAGATGTCGTAAAAAACTACCAGCGGGTAGTTTGTATGTTTTCTGAACTACATTTGAAAATTAATCATACTGTCACCGCAGTATATTATTCGGGATCACTTTAAATCTTCCGTTTTGATGGAGTTTAAACGCACCGCGCGAGATAAATGAGTCAAGTTAAAGACTTACTTCGATATTTTCATTTAATGTCTTACCATTTCTGTCATATAAAACTATATTATTGCAATATTAATAATGAAATATTTAATTCATGTGTCGTACAGCTGGTGAAATTAAAACTTATAAGTCGATAATGGTCTCTATTGTGACTAGGGAGGTATCTCGCTCGGACTACCATAATAATGTATTTTTTTCCCTAGTTTATGATTGATCCAGAAGTACTTCTTCATTTTTTTATCCTAGTTTATGATTGATACAGAAGTCTTCACATTTTAATCAGCCAATATCATTCTCTGATCCACCAAAGAACGCATTTGTTAGTGACTATTTGCACGTAAGTATTTCTTTTTCAGGATTTCGCATTCAAATTTCGAGACTCGCAACTAACTCGCAGCCTATTTTGTGTGCACAAGTGATATTAATGCAAAAAAAGCCACAATCGACGAATATAGATGCTTTTTATTCGAAACACAACCGGCAACGGCGTAAAATCCACGATTAACGAGTCGGAAAGCGTTAACATTTTAGTTACAAAGTTTCAGCGATCTGGATGATAGGAAGAAAGAAAGAAAAACATTTATTGTTCAGGAATAAATCCATAAGAATAGAAATTCAGATAGGATACCTATTATGGTGACTCCCCCAACTGTAAGGGAAAGATTTATTAAAAACTTATTTAATTTTCATGTTGCGGGGAGGGATTACGTTTACTCTGGGGTGGAAGAAATCTGTTAGGTTACACCGAAGCAGACTTTTTTAAGTGACCAACACCTGGATCGCCCTCAGTCCGACCACTTATACTCAAGCAACACGTGGGTGTCGCGGTGGGGATAAATGTAATCATTGGATGATGATGCAGTGTGGGAGGGGGAGGGTGTTACCGAGAGTCAGGCAATCGTTTCCTGTCTCGAAATCCCACTCGGTGCAATCTCCGAATTTGCTTTCCCTCCCTCCGCCTCCTCCTTCCCCTCTCATAAAAGAGTCATCTGCGTGGAGGGAAGTTGTGGGGGCGCCATTGAATACATACATCGCGCATACTCACACATACGTGGGTACGTAACACTCCGCTCAGAATCCATCGCTTTCCCCGGGAGAAAGGGGGGGAGTCCTTGGAAACGGAGATCCGAAGCGGCGACTGCTTTTCCATCGCTCCCTCCCTTTCCATCCCCTTCCGCTCTCTCCGCCCGCCCAAAAACACGCTTCCTCCTTCCTCACTTGTTTCCTCCTCCTCGTCTTTCACCCGCAATCCCACCGTCCCGAGGAAAATGTGATTAGGAACGGATTCACAGCGGGCGGGCGAGAAGGCGAATGGGAAATAGTGTGTTCTGTATTCGTGAGTGAGGGCGGGGGCTCTGTTTATGAGGTGAAAGTTTGACAGGGGGGTGTTTCCCTTCAGGTTTAGGCTGAGGGTGGGAGAGGTAAGAGTGTTGGGGCGCCGGCTAGGGTACGAGGGCGCAAATGGAGGCAGGGTGTGTCGCACTGTTAGGTGGGCTCGGAAGCAATTGGAAGGGGGGGCATAGGCTATAGAGCAAGGGCCTTGGGGCCCAGAAGGCCCTCAAGTGGGCCCTTTCTTCACCAAAAATTGGCCCGGGAAGATAATTGTTCCCTATACTAGAAACACGAACAAAATATACCTATACTGAATGTACAACAATCATGGGGTCGTAAGTCAAGCTTGTGCCCCAGAGGGCCAAAGATTCCAAAAGAATGCTTTCTTAAAAGCCTCATAAGTATTGAACGAATGAACCGATTTTAGTAAATTTTTCACATATGGAATTAGTAAAGTTTTTTTGAGGAAATTGCGACTATAAGGAAGGCCCCTGGACTCCAAAGGCAGCGTATTGGGCCGTCTGGTGTCTTATGTTTAAAAACTCAAGTCTTAACATTTTGGTTCAAGTGCAGTGGTTTCTATTTTTGCATATTTTAATTAGTTCTACAAAATATAAAAGGCTATAGTTTTCACCAATAGATGGATAAAGGATTTCAGTTTCTTATTATTTCATTCAATTTTCTTATACGAATAAAATGTCCCTAGAAATCGCGTTTTTAATGTCAAAATCATGAACTTTACTTCTGCCAACTATAGGATATTTCCTTGGTAACCGTGGAATTAGCATTAGCTTTAGAAGGAAAATGGGATCTTTACAATGGGGACTGGGTTTTATTCCTAGATATAATTATTACAGTGAAAATCTAGGCCGTATACTAAAATTTTGCTGATAACGATATTTTCAGGGATATTTTTGCCTAAAATTGGCAAAATTTATTTCAAGTGGACTAATTTATGTTGGACTCATGTAAGACAGGAGAATTCCACGACATTATATTAATGCGACTAGCCTCTGGAATGTATGTGGCCTGTAGTTTAGTTTCCATATGTTGCCGCAAAAGAATATAGAAACTCGGTAAGCATAATATAATGCGATTTTCATCTGCTGAATTAAAAAAAAACTAAAATTAAAGCTGATTTGCCTAGAAAAAATAAACCTCATGAGCGACTTGAACCTACAACCTATATGCCCTGTCTTTCTTTCATCCCCCGTTGAATTTCAACGGGTGCCTTTGCTAGTACCTTTGGAAGTTGGAGGGCGAGGAGGGTCTGAGGACCGGAGGGAGAGGGGTTGAGGACAGAGAGAAAGGAGGAATGCGAGAATGAGGAGAAGGGTTGTGTGAAAGGGAATGAGAAAAAGAGGGCTAAGAGAGAGGTAGAGAGGGAATGAGGGAATCCATAAGGTCCCCGTTCCGCTAACAAAATTACATCGCCATGGCGAGGCAGAGTGAAGGGAATGAGGAAGTGAAGAGGCGGAAGTGGGTGAGGGAAGAAGAGAAGGTGGGTGAGAAGGGAGCGGAAGATGAAGGAGAGGGGGTGGATAGGAAAAGGGGGCGGGAAGGTGATGGGGAGAAGAATAGAGCAAAGGAAGAGGACTCGAGGGTCAGAGGGAAGCACGATGCACACCCCTGGCGAATTCGGTTCCACGGGCCCATCAC
Source organism: Ceriagrion tenellum (assembly GCA_963169105.1). Lineage (NCBI taxonomy): Eukaryota > Metazoa > Arthropoda > Insecta > Odonata > Coenagrionidae > Ceriagrion > Ceriagrion tenellum. The sequence continues at coordinate 160,184,199 of OY720636.1, forward strand.
GATTCGTCCCGATCATGGAGCGCTAACTCAGGATGTCCAGCAGCAGCTGGGCATTTCAAAATTCCCAGGGATTTCCAGGTTTTGCAGACATAATTTTTATTTTTCCAGAGGTAATATTGATTTTTTCTCTTTAGTTATAAGAGAATGTTCGGTATGTTTTTGTGTGATTAAATGTAAGAATTATTTTTAAACTTGCATATTCGGAGGAAAATAAAAACGAAACTTTAAAATAGTTTGAGAGAAAATCGCATCACCACCCTTTCCTAGATTTAAACATTGTCATGTTGGTGCTCAAGGAACATGGTTATATTACAGCCAGACTTTGCTATGGATAGCATTGACATAAAGTGATCAAAACTTAAAAAACTGAAGGTATTGACTTTTTTCCTTATTTTGCTAAATGCGACAACGCAAGGAAAATACGACTCAGCAACTTGCCGATAAAGGCACGTTCTTTACGCCACTGATTTACAGACTACGACCAATAAGAACACAATGCACCTATATAGAAAACATTGTACCTACTTTTGGTGATTACAGGAATGCAAAATGCGACAACGCAAGTGAAATTTGACTTAGTAACTTGCCGAAAAAGGCACATTGCTTCCGTTTTCTGTTTTATATATTAACACCACAGAAAATTCCAGAGTCAATTCGATATTTCCCTGAGATTTCTTCCCTGAGAGTCTTCCCGGTTTTCAGAGTGCTGGACAACCTGTAACTCCTCCAGCGGTGGCCCTTGCTTGGTGAATGTTGAATGCCATCGCGGATATATTTACATCCTTTTTGGTTTTCACCTATTGTAATGAGTAAAGCCTGAATCACACGATACTTGACCTTGTACAGGTCCGAGGATGCTAGCGAGTTCTGGATTTCTAGTACGAAACCAAGCATGCTTGAAACCTTTCTAGGAGCAATCACACGATACTTGAACTTGCACAAGGTCTGTTTAGTAGGTCTTTGATCTAGTACAGTCGCGGAAGGAATTTGACGAGCAAAATGGATGATTTCGAACGAAGACGACGGCTATTATCCGCTGCAGCTGCCGTAGTATAAAGTCACGAGTGCCTACCATTTTCATCGATTAAAACCTCAATTGCCTCATGGTATCCAAACCATTGTGTATTGTTGTGAGGTTTGAGTTGTTTATTTGATCGCGGGAAATTGTAATTGTCACGAGGGACTATGGAGGCGCTGACATAAAAAATTGACGATCGCATTGCAAAGAGCAAAGATGACTGGTCGGCGGCTGCTAGGTCCTACTAGGAGCAAGTATCAAACTAGTACCGCACCAATTACGAAAACCAGGATACCAGCTAGTATGCTAGCAATCAAGCAGGATTTACAGTATGATTGGCTTATATCACACGATACATGACCTTGCACAAGTCCTAGTATGCTAGCTAGCATCCTCGGACTTGTACAAGGTCAAGTATCGTGTGATTCAGGCTTAAGAAAAAGTATTGTCTGCACTCTTTTTGGAAATTTATGTGGCTGCTGCGGTTACATTTGCATTGGTGGTTACTATGTATCAATATGCCTTACGCCGTTTCCTTGTCGAGGGAGAACGTGGGAGTTTGATTAGGAGGGAATTGCGTCGATGGCTATGTTTCATTTCACCCACAAGAGGAGCCAACATTTAGGCAATTTTTTGGATGCCTATTCATTGTTCCAAAATGTTTTTTGACGTTAAATATGGCATGGGTTTGTGTCAAACTGCCTTAGAAGCGGTGAATGGTTGCCAATACGATGCATCGCAAATATTTCTAATGCGTAAGAAGTTTTACAAACCACTCTTACCAGCTTGTTTTCATTTCCCCGTACAAAATTCGTTGGTGGCCTTAGAAAGGCCCCTAAAAGGTGTGGGTTTCATTAAGATTTGAGCTCGGGTCCGCCTTGTCTGCGGCTCATTAGTCTTACAATTGCATCTCCAGCCTTGAGAAACAAAGCACAAAGGAATAAGCTACGAACTCTATGGATTGAAGAAGGAACTACCACTTCAAAGGAATTTACCTTTCCGTTAGCATTGACCCAGCCAATTTCAGTTTTTGCCGTTATGATAAAAAATTAAGTATTGTAAACTACGTATTTCCTCAAAGTGGTTGTAATTAGTGTAGTGAGGGATTTTTCATACATTCAAATTAGCCTGAAGCTTTCTGAAATTAGTGATTTTCATTTTATTTACGATCTTCTTAAAATTCATCAATTTCGTACCTCGATATTAGACGGATGAAATTTTTATATCTCCGAGACGTTGTGAAAAAGAAAATCTTAACCGCTGAATGGTGAAGATTTTCTGTTTTCTTTGCGATGAATAGATGTGCAGTTCCAGTGATAAATCCAGTGAAGGACGTCGCAAAGGAGGGATGTATGACGTTACGCTTGAGAGGCGGCGGAAGCAGTGGAATTGGCCGATGTTCCACGAGCCATATGCGGACCAAAAGAAGAAGAAGGCCACTCTCGTTAAACAGCATCATTAGCGCTCGGTAAAAAATGAACACGTTCGTTTGTTAGCCGAGGCGACGACTGGCGGCTTGTCCCCCCAACCCCTCTTCCACCCGAGGAGAGTGGATTAGTTGCTCGGCGGTGGATGGGGGGGTGGGATGAGGGTGACACGGAACAGGGGGTGGGCAGAGGTGGGGGCTTAAGGGGGGGAGGGGGGGCTGATGTTGGAGGGATGGAATTCCAGGGGATGGCTGCCGGACCGGTCAAGGATTAAGTGATTTCCCAGACGCAGGAGATAGGAATGACCATCCGTAATTGGACTCTGAGGTCAAAGGATAACGAGGCAGTTACGGCCAAGTGCTTTTTCTTGGAAATCAAATTTCACCGCGGGGCTACGCGCTTAAGTAGACACTGCTCGGAGCACAAAGCGGACTTGAAAATTTATTTTGCATCGTACTGCTGACGGTACTCTCTTTAATATTTAAAGAGGAAAATATCTCTGAGCATATTTGACGCTTTCGATTATGGCGTATCGTTCGTATACACTTTTGAAAAGCATTTTTGGCGGCGGCACATCAGTATGCGTCAATGGGAAGCATTCGACGTGGTTGACTGCTGAATAAACCTTTGACCCTCATCGTTTGGCTTCCCTGACCCCGTCTATGACTGCAGGACCCACACCTTTTGTCCGCCCTTTGCGCCAGTCTTCTTTTGGCCCTGGGACCAACTCCACAACTGCGATTAATCATCTCAAAATAATGCAATGATGGTCCTGACCCATCGCATTTGGCTTGAACTTGGGAAGTCCATTTGGCGTAAACTCCTAGCTTATCTAGTAGTTTATTGGATAGTATTCCGTATCTAGCGAATGCGGAAATTCGAAGGGAATGTTGGACGTGGAGCTTGCTTCAATCCGCAATTTCTCCCTGGCTAACCCATATTCGTGAAAAAGAGTAAACTCGTATAGTGATATTGATCTGATCATGTGAAAATTTTTATTTGAGGTGAAGGTGTAATTTGATCTTCATATAAAAACACCAAAGTCTCTATATCAGTTCCTCGGAGTTTTCTTTCCATGCTTTAGTCCATATTCAAGCCAGTATTGGGCCTCCTCTTAGAAAACTGCACACTTTTGTCATTAATAGTGCTTTAATCATACTTATGCATATTTTATGATATGAATAAAATGAAAAAAACAATTTTTTTTGGCTGTCTGTCGGCGGCTTCCCGTTCCATAATAAACTGCACGTGTTTAGTTCATTATATTCGCTCGATGTGTTTTTTTTGAACAAATGAAATTGAACAGTCGGCGCAGAGAGCAGAGTCGAACGCCAAGCGAAAGACATTTTTTTTTAAATCTTTTTCTTTTTGACGAATTTTGTTTTTTTATATTACAAGTATTGATTTATTTATTCATGCATCGTAATTATTCATACATCATAATTACACATACAAATATTAATAGTTAATCTTAAGAAAACCTAATACATACAGAGTCATAAATTATAACATTCCTAAACATAAATTATTACACATTTTTTTCATGCTATCCCCTCGTAAGTCCATAGGACTTGTCAGCAGGTGTCTACCATTTAAAAACATAGTTCATTTGGAAATTCTACTCATTTGTTTTCTCGTTAACTCATTTTTGTTCTTCAATTAGCCAATTTTTAATTTTTACCTTAACCTCTCTGATTTTTGTCAGGTCACTTATATTATGTGGTATAACATTAAATTATTTTGGCACAACAACCTTAAATGTACTACTACCAAACTTTGCATAATGCAGTGGTGCCATATAATTTCTTATTTGTCGAAAAATTTCAATATTTTTCGATATACGTGTTTTTATAGTAATTAGAAAAATAGTTATCTAATATTATGATATACTTGTATAATTTATCCAACTTTAGGATGCCTAACTGTTTATACATATCTTCCAATTTTGAGTTTTTTTTTCAATTTCATTATACATAGTTATAATAAACTTATTTTGTTTTTTTTTAAGTAGAAAACGATATGAGCTATTTACATTCCCCCAAATAGTGAGACCATAACGCAATACATTTTCAACTAAACCTTTTTTTTCGTCCCTTTCAAATTCGTGAAACTTTAGAAAGAAATTCGTAAAATTTTCTCTAAACCACGCGCATTTTGTGAGAACTATCCCGTTGATGACCGACAGGTATTGCTGAAGTAAAGGCCAAAAATTCTGTAAATTTAAAAATGGATATGTGTTTGTGTGTGTGTACATTCCTCATACGCTCTGAAACGCCTGGACAGATTGACTCGAAATTTTGCACGTGTGTTCATTTTTGCAATGGAACGCAATGCTAAAATTTCCTCGAGGCTCATTGCGGCCCTGGATAGGGCCCCTGTTATTTACTCCCATACGAAACGCATTGACATAAGCGCTGAGGCTTTTATATTTGATTTTTTACATTACTAGAAATCGAGATGTATATGCTTGAAGTTTTGATTTTCCGATGCCTATAAATAACGGAAAATTTAGATCATTGGCTTGATTATTTTCTCCACTTTGTTTTTGCTCAAATATATTGCTCAAAAATTGCTCAAAAATAACAATAGAGTTTTTGATGCGAGAATTCACAATTTTTCTCCGAATTCAACAATATCATATTTGCTTGGAAAAATGACGAACGGCTTTGAACTGGATATTTTTCCCGGGATTTTCACGGCTTACATTTGATAAAATGATCAAAGATATTAACTTTTGTGAAACTTCTGTTGTGGTATTTTTACCTATCTTTTCTGCGTGTTTTCAACTGCTGTGGCGAAGTATCTGCATTTAAATGGTAAATATTAAAGAATTTCTGTAAGATTTCATCTTTATCAAAATCCCAAGGTGGGCGTTTAATGGCTTATACGAAGTATGTGCTTTCAAAGCGTCTCATCGTATCTAGTAACTAGGGCACATAGGTATGCGTAGTGAATCACTTCAGAAAAATTTTGCACGCTGCATGGACCTTAGAACTGCACCTAGTAAAGTTCTAAAGTTCAGAGGAAGAGTTGCGGTTCCATTGGGCTACAAGGTTCCAAATAATTGGTATGGCTATTTCGTCTTACATTGAATTAAATGGTGAATATTTGCAAATTACAGTGATATATTGGTTTTACCGAAACCACTCCATGCACGTTCGACGGTTTTTTCATAGTGTCTATAGATGGTACGTTACATTGCTTCTTATCATTCATAATGTGCTACGATTTTTATGTTTTTCTTCCACCCTCTGAAATCCAATAGTCTCTCAGCTCATATTGCTCTGTATATCATCATAAGCAGTCAAAGAATATATTCAAGTAATTAAATAGCACAATTGGTAGATTTTTGTCCCTCGAGTATCATTGGAATTCATACATACATACCAATCACGCCGTTCCCTTCCGAGGTAGGCACAGTCACAAAGTTTCACTCATAAATACATACATATTTGTACACCTAACTCTGCTTTAATAATTTCCTCCATACTGACCTATCCTTGCAAACCTCTTTTGCCTCATTTACCCCCATACACTGCTTCATACACGCCCTCCTGTTTTTAAGACTCCTAATATTCCTCCTCCTAAGAATTTCCTCAACCGCATTCAACCATAACTTTCTCGGCCTACCTCTACCTCTCGCACCATTCATTTCACTCTTATATGTATATCTGTTTCGTTATTCGTTATTCGACTCTCATCCATTCTCTCAACATGGCCAAACCAATGAAGCACACTCCTTTCATATATGTCCATTAGTAGAGCATCTAATCCACATTCACTTATTACCCACTCATTCCTGACCCTATCCATCCTACCTTTTACCGCAAACACTCCTCAGATAACTCATACCCACGGCGTTTAGTCTACTCTTATGTCTATCATGACATACCCATGTTTCACTACTATACAACAAAGTGGGGAGAAGTACTCTTTTGTACACGGTGATTTTCGCTCCCTTAGACAGGCACTCATTCCTTGATATGCTCCACAAGCTACCTACCACTTTCTTTCCAGCATTCGCATGTCTCTTTATCTCTTCATCTACCCATCCATCTTTCGCAAACATCTTACCTAAACATTGGAATTCGTCCTTAAAATTTATTGAAATTTGCCTTAATCTATAGAATTTGCCTTTTTCATGGAATTAGAGCCTAAGTATGTTGGATTGGAACATGAAATCCGCCAATGAAATCGAAATAAAAGATATCAAACCGGAGATCATACGTAAAGAGAAAAATACCGTAAAATACCCGCCGCGATGACATTTGATGATAATTGCAATGCTCTTACTTCTTGATTTTCATATTTTCTCTCTGCCTCTGAAAGTCAACGGGCACCTTCAACTTGTCCGTACTAGCATCTTTTTGCATATTTTAATCATGGAGCATAAATGTAGCCATTATAATGATCAAATTTACCCTATTAGCTTTGAGCAAAGATTAACAACTTTCCTCGCGGAGCGGTCTCACTCTTCTGACAACAGAAATGGAATCAATACAGACATTATTTTTTTGGGAAGTATGAAATTATTGCACGTGATTTTGATATAAGATTCGCTTTACCTTGGATATTGAGTTTTTTAATGTAATTACTATCAATCTATTTACCTCTTGTGTTTGTGAATAATTTTGTTTCAATTAAATTTTAGGTTTTTCGTTGATATATTTAATGTTTTATGACGGATAAATATTGTTTGATTAAAAAAATTCATTCATGCAATAGCTTACTTGGAGGATTTAGAGTTGAGCAGACTTCTTAGGCGGAGACATTGAATTTTGTTGAATGAAATATTATAAAATAATCAGATAAAAGACAATATATTGTTAGTTTAGAGTCTCTCTCTCATTTAGAATCGTAGACAATATCGTACGAAATTCGGGTCATTTGGTTTTCGAAAAACGTGAAATTTGTTGAACACAGGTTTTATAGAGTTATGTCTGAGCAGGAGATTCTAAAATAATATTAACGGTATTTAAAGTTTGTATTTTTCTTTGCTAGAATATTGTTATGGAAGAATCACAAATTACAAAACAGAATTTTGATCCTTTCTCTGCATTTGATCACATTCCGTCGTATTTGACCCATGCTCTAGTCATTCTTCTTACTCTGGTTATTCATAAAAATTGTCAACTTTGTTGGGGATTTCTCAAAATTCATGTATTTAATATCCAATAGTTGAAAAAGAGGTTTTATTGTCTAGCACTCAACATAAATTATCAAATCAGTTTCCTTATAACTTTTGTCATTCCCAAAATTGAGAGCTTCATTGTAACATCAGTAATGGTAAAGATTTGAAAGATTTTATTCCAAGGTCACGAAGTGATCAAATTAAAGAATTACGCATCAGTTGCATTTTGCTTCGTATTGTGATGTCCATTACTTTAAAATCTTTTTGGGGGAAACACTCTCTGCTGCAATTTCATTTTTTTCACCGTTAACATTTCTTGCCGGGGCGAGTTCCAAAATAATTTATTCTTGGTATAAATGCGATCTATAATACGTTGAAACTATGTAATGTAAAACCTAAAAAGTAAAGCGGGAAAAGCTGTGACCAGAATATCATACGTATAACTTGAATGGCAATGGGCATTTTATACCTCAGGTGATTACGATCTCAGCGTACGGTGTCTCTTTACCACATGATTTCCAATGGAGCATGATGCCAAAGCCGTGGGTACTCTGTCACCTTGCTATCGATGCATTCAATTCCGTGAATTAAATTCTGTGAAACATATTGGGTAGCTAAATTGTTTTCCGTCAGTTCCCCTCCAAAATCGAAGTAACATCCAATAGCGATTGGAGCCATGATTATATCAACCTGCGACAACAAAAGAATGACTCCGCGCCGGCTTGATAACTTGGTTACGTATTCCCTGGAGGACGCTGTCCCACTGAGTGAGCAGTGGAAATCAATGCCAGAAGCCCCGCGGCCAATGTGTGCTCACCAAGGCGAGGACGAAAAGTGGGAGATATTTCCTGAGAGGAGAAGATTGAGCGGGCGCCTAAACCTCGGGAGCGAAGAGACGAAGTTTTTTTCGAGGGGCAAATGTAATCCAGAGTGCCTTGAATGGCTGTCAGAACGCCCCATGCGCTTCGCCGAGGGCATTTTTTGGGAAGAAATTCCTCGGGACGAGTGGAACATCTCTCTTGGGATGCTACAGGAATCTGGAGGTGCGAAAAGTGAAACAGACCATTTTATTCGTAAGCTGGAGTGAAGAGTGCACTTTCGAGGGATCAGGGAACCTCATTTCTCTTTGCGAGGCACTATGCTCAATCCGCAATGTGTGTGACAAATCCAGCGGATGTATCAGCATTCTAATAAATGTTACGCATTCATTAATGATACAGTAGATCGTTAAAACTTTATCAATAGCGGTGTATTTTCATCATAAAACTCACATTAAAGACTCGTAGAGGCATGGGACTCTTCATGAAAACGAGAAAAATTACACTCTTGATGCGGTATGTAGAAGATAAGCAAGCAAATGGTGGATGGTTGTTTTATGCGAGATCCGTAATTATCCAAAAGGATGAAAATATAGTATAAAATTTCTTTGATGGTGTAACGCTCGATTTATTTGTTTATAATCTTACCCTCGTTTTTCTCCCTCGTTTTTTACGAGTATATATATTTAGTAATTCACACCGTATTACAATTTACACCGTCTCTCATTCAACTCACTCAACACTGTATCACAGTTCCTTTTCCTTTCACACAATTCCAATACTCCACACTTTTTTACCTCCTGGCTCGACAGTGTCTCCCACGCATTCTTCCCTTTTTTCAACAGAATCCCCGTTCCCATGGCATTGCTTACACTGAAAGGCACGGATTGTACAGAGTGATTTACACAGATTTACAGTGTTCTTGCTGCAGGGGCTGCCAACTCAAGAGTGATGCATAATATACCCATTATAATGGTGTTAGTACCTGAGGTCATTATTTGGGTGATTGTTGATTATCCGAAGAGTATGGACTTCGTGATTCCTCACCGTGTCTGTGATTCAAGAGCGTAAGGCCATCGTATTCGTATCATGATAAAATACCTGATTGTTCCAGATGTTCTAATAATCTCTGACTTGGCATGAGGACTAAGGCCCAGTTTTATAATCTCTAGAAAAATATTCATAAGTATGATCGCCGGAATCAATAGGACCTGTTTTATATGATGCTCGCGTTTACTCACCGACAGTCTGATATTGAACGTGAAACCCGCGCAAAAAAATCAGGTAAGAGATTTATAAAAAAGGTCATGTTTTCTTAAGAATAATCACTGGTCTTATAATCATAAAATAATTCCTAAATCCTAAAATAAAATTCGTACACTGGAGTCCTCTACTCTTCCCTATCTAATGCTAGTTCTCTTACTTCCTGGTATGTCTTCCTATGTACTATCCTCTTTATTTGGTCCTTAAACTATTTCTGGGTCTTCCTCTGGAGACTTTCTCCTCAATTTTACCTTCAATTATGTTCCTCACCAACCCATTGTGTCTCAAGGTATGTTCAATTCATCTAGTTCTTCTTTTTTGAATGGTGTTCCATATGGTCCTATTTTTTTCTACTCATCATGATCAATTAAGGCAGTCCGAGCGAGATAGTTCCCCAGTCATAACAGAGACCATATTCGAATTATACGTTTTAATTTCACCAGCTGTAGGACACATCAGTTAAATATTGCATTATTAATAGTGCAAAAATGTAGTTTTATATGACAGAAATTGCAAGTAATTAAATGAAAATATCTAATTAAGTCTCTAACTGGACTCATTTTTTTCGCGTGGTGCGTTTGAAACTTCTGTAAAACGGAAGATTTTTTGTGATACCCAAGAACTTACTGTGGTGACATTATGATCAACTTTCAAATATAGTTGATAAAACATACAAACTACACACTGTCAGTTTTTTTTATGACATGTAAGTGTGAGAAATACATCAGTAAGTAATTGATGTCTCTCTGGAGTGCATACTCGAACCATTTCCCACGTAAAAGGGCTGTTTGTATTTCTTGGCAAATATCTCGGAAAGTAATGTGATAAGGGGTAGAGTTTTTGGTGCCATTGGATGGATGAGATATTTTTCTTTAAAATGAGACAAAATTCATTGGTTTTTAAGCAACATGATTTTTCGCTCATACTGCCATAAGAATAATGTTGACCAGAAATTACAAAACCGGATTTATATTTTCTGCTTTGAGGACAGCTAAATTTGCAATACCCATATATTCCAGTATAATAAGGTGTACTCACGATATATAATGTAATAAGAAACCGCGAATTGATGTAACTTCTACGTCTACAGTTTTTTACTTGTATTACCTTGGTTTTTTTTTACTTGAAAGTGTCTACTTAGATGATAAGCACGGCAGGCGGGACACTGCCAGTGCCATCAACGAGGCAAAATTATGTGCAATTAATTTGGTACTTACGTTTCTGTTTAAACTGCAGTTCTCTATATTTTTCGACCAAACGGTGCTGACTAAAACAGATCCTGTTTGCAAACCTGTTGTTGACATCTCGGAGACACAAAAGGGGTGCGAAATTCGTACAAAAACTTGAATTTCCTCTTGAAAGGAACTCTACCAAAAATAATGAAATCGAAGCCTGGAGCTCAGGTTTATAACTTCGCGTTCGCACGACATCGAGTGAAACGTAGTCCATTGTTGTCATATTGATTCGACACTACACGGTCGAAGGTTTGTATTGCTAAGGGTGACGGAACGCAAGATTCGACAACAAAGCCAGTCTTGTTATTTGAATCGAAAGACTCGATAATTGTGGAATCTATGCCTCCGGAAATCTATAGTGTCGGGCTGCTCATTATAGCTCAGAGCTCGATCTGAAAATGGGAATGGCGTTTGCCATGTAGCGTACATGTCCTTCCGCCATAAAGCGCGCTTGTGCGTATCTGTCAGCGACAAGGGAGAGGATATTTTGGGTTCTGAATTTGACTGGTGGGATGTAGACGGATCTATTGCCAGTAAAAAGGCAGGTTCGATGAATTAAACGTCATGTACTAAACGCAAAGTGTAAGCAAGATTTTTCTATTGTTTTAATAGAGGCCAATACGAATTCTATAAATAAAATCAAGAGTTATAAGAGGCATAAAGTAGATAAAATAATATTAAAGATCGTAAACTTATCGAACAACTAAATAATTTACTAAATATACTTATTTGAGATTTGTACATTACTTAATGTTTCATGTTGAACGCTAGAGGAAGTATTTTTTTGCGATTTAATGAAAAGTATTAGGGTGAGAAATGAATTCGTTCTGAACTATTACATGATAATAATGACGCCGTTATATTTCTGCCAAATTATGACACTTATTTTTCTGTTTCGATATTGGCGTTAGAATTTCCTATTGTTTCAAGTTATAATTCCTCTTTAAAGTGCTAAGGCTTGCCATAGGCAATAGAATACGGCCGCTTTCAGTGGAAAATATCTCGACCAGTTTTGAAAGAAGTACTTAATGTTTTGGTATATTTTGAAAGAATGGATATTGATAGTTATAAAAACGTCATATTCAGTGAATTTGAAGTGTAGCGATATCTAAACCCAAGCTACTTACTTACCTACTTGTGCGAGTGAAGTGACATGTATTTCAATGTACAAAATTTCGTCATAATCAGTGTTCACGCTATAACTTACATTCACTTAACAAGTACAGATAGTGTTAAATCCCTTTAAATTTGAAATTAGTATTTAGTCCATTAAATATCTCAGTTTTTCGCTCTTGTTCTCGTAGCAGTTGGGGTCTTATGAATGAGAAATGGTTACTTAGCAGAAAATGTCCAAGGTCTGCTCCAGGATCTCTGCATTCTCGGCGTATCATCTTATCAAGTTTCCTCGAGTTTTCATCCGAGTGATGATGGCCAACGTTTCGAAACTCGGCTCTAGAGTCGTCTTCAGGGCGGAAGTGGATACCGTGACAGGAATAAGCCGCCTTTTTATGCCAGGGTGCATATGTCGGACGCGACCACGTATAGTCATTGACGAGGTTTTTACGCTGTCTCGTATCCAAGTTTTTTATTATGGATTTCCAAGTATTAATGAGGTTATACCCAGAGTCACAATTCACAGTATTCTCCCGAAATCTATTTACGTTTGCTTTTTAACGATGTGGTATCTGTACACACCTCATACGCTTCTACGCTGTGCAGTCTTCACAAGGCATGCAAGGTACTAGATTCCTTGTGAAATCAGCGAGGTTAATGTTGAAGAGACTGGCCGCTCCATCGAGACCAGAGTAAAGGGGTGTGAGCGATATTTTCCGCTAGGTCCGCCTGAGAAATCTTCCAACGCCGAGCACGACATTGTGACCGGCGGTTTGACCAGACCCTACTGACTGTTCGCTCCCTGGGATACTGGGAACGCATCATCAAGGAAGACATAAAAATTAGGATGCGAGAGACTATTGTGAATCGTGACTCGGGGTACAGCCGCAGTAATACTTGGAAACCCATTATACTAAATTAGAATCTAGACAAGGCGTCAAAACCTTCCCCTCAACGACTATTTGACCTCGTGCCTGACTTGCATCCTTGCATAAAAATGCAGCTTGGCACTCTTGGCATTCACCTCTACCCTGATGACGATACTCGAGATGAAGGTCAAAATATAGGCCACCACGGAGTCTCTCACTCGAACGGAATCCCCATAAAATTTTTAATAGCTCCGTTTTATCAATAAAATTTAATGACGTTACCTTACGCCAATCTTATGTGCATTGTCGTTTGCCTGTAAGTTAATTTTGCATTATTATTTTACCATCTTATTTGATTCACGCTGAAGTCAACGTGTGGGCAAAATCCCTGGGTATTATATTAAGAACAACATCATTCTGGTTTTTATTACGTAGTTTCCTAACGATATCTTTTCTCCTTCGTCTACAAAATGTTTTCGTGATTCCAACGATAGGATAGGCTAATATAGCTTCGTTGCCTTGTTTTTACTTCTTATTCCTTGGAAAGGTGAATTTCACCAACGGAATATCTACATTAAGTGGTCAGATATGATCATGCTGCTGAGAATTAAACGATAAATTCACCTTTTCCCAGGTTCATTTCATTATTTACTTTGTTGATGCCTTGTTGCTTCCACTGAGGGATGAATGAGATGTGAGACAAATGTAAATTTTCCCGCCAACATTTTTCTTTTGATTGATCTGGCAATATATCGATCATTCCAGCGAATTCCAAATAATAGCATTATGCATTTTATAAAGATAGAAAATTACTGTATAAAATCAAATGTTTTCATCACTCTACATAATTTCTATTCAGGACTGAAGTCGAGAATCCAAGTTGGTGTCGCAGTAGAATTTTCAAAAATCCCTCTCCCTAACGCAGGAGAGATCAGACGTCTGACAAAGGGTCTGGAAGCGTGTGAATTGGGATTCATCTGTGGGCTTTAAGCAATGATAGGGGAGATGATGCGAATTATTCTTCTTCTCTTCTAAAGGTTATCCCTGTTGTTGCAGCCACGACTTCCAACAATCTCTTTTTTCAGCCTTCCTCTTCATTTCATTGTATATACGAGGTGCATCCCATTTCTATCGCCAATACTTTTAGGTACGAGGTTCTCAGTTGTCCTCTCTGTCTTTTGCCTAGAATTTTTCCTTCCATAATATTTTGTATGAAGTTTTCGTGCCTGAGTAAGTATCCGATGAGCTTTGCTTTTCTTGTTTTAATTGTTTCCAATATTTATCTTTCTCTATGTATGTACTTCATTTAGTACTTGCTCATTAGTTTTCCTGTCGGTCCACCTAGTTTTTGTAACCCTCCTCCAAAACCACATTTCTGCAGCTTCAAGTTTGGTCATTTCACTCTTCCTTAGTGTCCATGTCTCGCATCCATATGTTAGCACACTCCATACAAAGCTTTTCAGGAATTTCTTCCTAGTCTCAGTACTGATGCCGTTATTTACTAAGAGACTTTTCTTTAATTGAAAGGCTTTCTTGGCTAACGTCATTCTTCTTTTGACCTCAGAGGAGTAATTATTATGATTCTCTAATTTGCTACCCAAGTAGCAGAACTCTATTAGCTTAGTATCTTATTAGCGGTGTCTAAACTGCTCTAGGATGGAGTCACCCTCTCCCAGTCGGATACTTTGAATGGGTTGCAGAGAGGAAGACTGTTTGGAGGGACGACATCAGATGAGGAGTGGCGACGTTAGATTCATATTGCGGGGGGGGGGGGTCGAATTGGGAGATTCTAGACGGGAGGTTTCGGGGAATGGGTGTGAAAGGCTTTTGAACGGTGGGCCGAGGGCTTTGGTGGGCGAGATATGAAGACATGAGTGAAATCCCTGCTCGTGTAGCGCCGTGGTGAGGTGAGCGGAGTGTTTTGAAACTATTCTCGCGGAACCTTCCCCTCCCGGAGCAGTTAATTTCAACTCCGGGAGATTTGCGAGCGTCGCCCGTGAATGTAATCCTCCGGAAGAGAGGAGTGCCCGCGCGTATAAATAAGAAGAGCGTAAAACAATAGCAGGGTTTCCTCACGGCCTCGTAAAATCTCCCGCTCGGTTGCGCGGGAACTTGCGCGTATCCTAGATGAAAGATTGCTCGGTGCGAATGTCATAGGAGAGAGAGAGAGATAGAGAGAGAGAGAGAGAGAGAGAAAGCCTTGGTGGTGGCAATGCTTCAGTTCCCTTAGAATGTCCATGGTCGTACGCAGTCCAAATGGGAGTTGATGTGCCGACATCTACATCGAAAAATCCCATTGCCAGCCGCCTGTAGGGCACGATGCGGTCGGCAGATCACCCATTATTATATCCCAGCCGCGAAAAGAGGAGGGAAAGGGAAAAGTCTTCGGAGGAGTTTTGAGGGACTTGAGTAAAATGCCCTATAATGACTGGAGACTAGTGCTACATCTACATCTAAATCTGCGTCATACCCTGCAAGCCACCAAAAGGATGTGTGGCAGGGGGTGCTTTCACACCAGGAAAGCATGAATTATACGGTAGAACACCGATATTATATCGAAACCAGCGTACCACACATGCAACGCGCCAATTAAAAATCTACTGACCAAGAAACATTATATCGTCAATAGTTCCAACATGCATGGGGTACAAGGACTACTACGACGACAGGTTCAAAATATCATGCATAAATAAGAAGATCAATATTTACATCATGCATGAATAAGAAAGAAGAGAATATAAAGAAAAAGATCTACAATCTAGCTAATCTCACTATTCATGATGACGATCACAGCTGTTATGGCCCCAAATGGTGCGCGGAAAAAATGACATTTTATACCTATCGGTTCTACAATCTATCTTTCTAATTTTATTGACGCGATCTAATCTCCCGTAGTACGAGGGTGTTAATAGCATTTTGCTTACGTCGTCAGAGAAATGACTTTCCTGAAACTGCTACCGTGCTGCTCTCTACTTGCGCAATGGTCATCTAATACAGCGGTCCCAAAACGTTGTGGCGCGACGAACTAGTTTGCAGCAGGCAATGTGCTTGGTGGGTTGCGGGACGACCAATCAGGTTTGAAAAAATGTCGTTACATTAATGCCTGCTGTAATATTAAAACGATTTCATATTACTACTTGCACAAAATAAAAACATACATACATACCAATCATGCCGTTCCCTTCCGGGGTAGGCACAGTCACAAAGTTTCACTCATAAATACATACATATTTGTACACCTAACTCTGCTTTAATAATTTCCTCCATACTGACCTATCCTTGCAAACCTCTTTTGCCTCATTTACCCCCATACACTGCTTCATACACGCCCTCCTGTTTTTAAGACTCCTAATATTCCTCCTCTTAAGAATTTCCTCAACCGCATTCAACCATAACTTTCTCGGCCTACCTCTCCCTCTCGCACCATTCATTTCGCTTTTACATATCTGTTTCGCCATTCGACTCTCATCCATTCTCTCAAAATGGCCAATACAATGTAGCACACTCCTTTCATATATGTCCATTACTGGAGTATCTAACCCACATTAATTTTTAATCCACTCATTCCTGACCCTATCCATCCTACTTTTGCCACAAGCACTCCTCAGATAACTCATACCCACGACGTTTAGTCTACTCTTATGTCTATCCTGACATACCCATGTTTCACTACCATACAACTAAGTGGGAAGAAGTACACTTTTGCACACGGCGATTTTCGCTTCCTAAGAAAGGCACTCATTCCTTGATATGCTCCACATGCTACCTACCACTTTCTTTCCAGCATTCGCACATGTCTTTATCTCCTCAACAAAATAAAAAAATAATAAATCAAAATAACGAGGTGGAAATATTTATTTTATTCAATGTTGTTGGCATTGTAAGTTATTAACCTTTATGTGTTGGCACCGGTGGTGACGGGGTAATGACCTCGCCTGCTAACCTTACCAGAATATCCGGAGAGAGTCCCACCTGTGCGAGTATATCACCATTTAGTATTTTTGTGTTCATCTTTTGCTGTTTTGAAACTATTCTCGCGGAACCTTTCCTCAGCCCCGTTTGTTTACGATGTTTATGCGATCGATTCAAAAGGCCAATGGCGCTGTTTTCGGGCTGGTGGCAATAAATAAATAAAATGTAGCGCGGTAATGTATATGCCTTCGGTGGGTCGCGAAATAATTTCATACTCAAGGGTGTGTTCCATTGCAATGACATGTTAACTACGCTTTTACATTAAAAAATGATTGTATTTTTGCAGTGTAAGTTCTATTCTTCATTCAACATACGGCTATGAGGTTCAACTTCGAATGGTTTACTTTTTCACTGAGAGTGAATCTTGAGTTTGAACTGTTATCAGTTGGTTTACTTTTGTTACAGAACTGTGATATTTTGAGGAAGTGGGAGCATTGTGGAAAGAAAAGCGGCTCTTTGTGGGACATATTCACTTGAGAAAATATCACGCGTCACACCATCTGTCGGTTTGAATTTTAACTGAACCCTGGTCTCAGCTTTGTGAGATAAAGCGCTGAAAAGCCTCCAGGGTCCAGGGTCGATGTGAGCTTTACATCAAGCCTTGAGAGGAAAATTTGATGCCGCATTTGTTTCCTCTTTCTCTCTCCCACGCCAATCCGAATTGCTTCTCCATTTTCTCATGCAGATAATGCTTGTGGAGGAGAGGTAATCCCTTTGGAACGGTTCCGAGTTATCTGAGAAGCCAGAAGATTTGCAGTCGTAGCCCCTTACAGCTACAGCAAGCCGCCTTTATGGGCGCTTGTTTAGAGTTTCTGGTCACCGTCCATCTATGCATGAGGTGAAGTGGCTAAATAGTTTGTCATTTCTTGTGTAGAGAGGGGATATAGGAAGTTCCAATTCCTCTGATCGATAGTCAATCTCTAATAATCGATTTTGCCTGAACTTTAGTTGGAGTTAAGTCTAGCTTTTTCCCGCTTTATCTACTTTCAGAAATTATGAATTAATATTCTTCTGTAGTTGCTCTTCGTCAGTTCTTATTACAGTTTATCGGAGGTTTATTTTCATATCTGGCTTTTTTGGCCTTTTATCGCATTTCATTTACTATCGGGGATCGGGTTGGTGAGGTATGGCTAGAGTACTGGCTAACCACACGGACGGCCAGGGTTCAAATCCCTGGAGTGGAGGACGTTTTTCATAGGAAACCCGATCCCTACTTGAGTGTCTTGTGGAGGGCACTTCAAATACAGTACTCCGTCTGTCGCATGAGATGTTAAGCCGTGGTCCCATTGGCGCCTTTCGTTAAGAGCAGGGTAATCCCCACGCCGGGTATCTATCCACCCTTCATCCCTTACCCATCCCCTGCGGCGCAAATGACCTTAGCCGTCGGTCGCCTCCCCAAACATCCAATCCATTTACTATCCGCACTTTTTTATATAAAGCACTGAAGATTCGGTGATATGAGTTTTGCGCTCCTCGCAGCACATATCAAACTCTTGCGACACCCTTATGGCCTTGAAAATAGCCTTGACGACGTCACCCGTTTTCGTGTCTCTTAACTGATTCATGTACTGTAAAAACTGTTCGAATTTCGGTGTTGGTGAATTTCCAATTCCCCCTCACATGACTCGATCAAATGCTAGAGATAACGGGTGTTTTCCTTCACTCTCATTCCGTAATCAGATGACTCAAGAGTTCTCTTGCGTATTTTCCATAAAACTTTTTAGTCTGATACCTGTCCTGCATTCTATTGCACTTTATTGCTAATTAATTTCTGATTTATGAATCAAGAGGAAGAGACAGGCGCTAGTTTCTAGTTTCCTTGCTTGCCCTGATACAATAACGGTTGGTTGGAAAACTATCTTCAACGAGCGGGCTACTTTCATAGAACTGCGGCACTTTGTCGTCACGCTCCGCCGTAAGATCCGTTCATGATAGCCCATGGTGCATGGAAAACGTGACGGCCATGTATTCGTGTCGGCTGACTTATTTTATTCCCTATGATCCCACTATTACGCACCAATCAAATAATGACTTTGGGAGCCGTGTAAGCAAACACAACGGGGTTTGATGTCCCAAAGGTTGCACTAGGCACCCCTTGTCTCTGTCCAATTCAACGGCATCCTCCCTCCTCGACGCACCTATTCTCCTCAATAAGAATCGTGAAAACTTCGCTTTTCCCTCCTCTTTAGTTTTTTTATCTTTGACTGCATTAATTTTCCATAAGTTGCTCAATGTAAAAATGATTTTATTAATATAACGTAACATAATAAACATGGCCTACTTTTTAAAAACCCGTTAGGCTGACCTGTGCTATGGCTCCCATTACTTATGCAATTTAATTTTGGCAAAACAAGTCATACTTGTTGTACAAATATACGTATGCGCAAATTCAAAACAAGAAATAGAATATGCACAAACTTGATTACAGGAGACATGATAACAATGTTAACCTGTTGATATTTTCCAATTATTTCATTTTTTCAACAAGCCCACAAAAAATTAATAATCGTCTTAGGTTTACGGCTAGGATTACGAGGAATAGTCAACATATAGAAAACATCACTGAGAAATGCATGTGACTTGAATGGAGGCTTAAAAAAACCGAAACAAAGTAATGGTTATTGTTTGGAGTTTTTATGGTTGAGGCAGAATCACATTTCTAATTCCGTATAATTCATGCGTAATTTCGACCAAAAAAATTTGAGGAGTCGTGTGTTTTGAGACTGATAGCTAAAAAATTCCTTTAGCTTCGTTTACCGCATCAAAATAAAAACTTACCTCTTGGACTAATTTTAAGAAATCATCTTTTCGATCTCCACCTGGAACGAGGTTCGATATACATATATATCTTATATATATATATATATATATATATATATATATATATATATATATATATATATATATATATATATATATATATATATATATATATATATATGTCTGCTGAGACTACTTTCAATATCTTGAGGATTTTTTAAAATCATCTCATACATGGATCTAAATTATTTTCAAATCTATTTAAAAGTAATTTTTTGGTATGAAGTTAAGAAAATTACTCATAAGCAAGGCTATGAGCCAATAACAATAATTTGAATAGCGTAGCGACAAAAATCGATTCAAATACCCAAATTCATTGAGAGAGAGAGGGAGGGGGAGAGAGAGAGTGAGAGAGAGAGAGAGAAAATATTTTATTTCATATTTACAATACAATTTTTCAACAAAAATGAAAATATACTCTGAGACTACACGGCCTCATATGAGCATTGAAATATGAAAGGAGGGAAATTAACTCGGAGTTAATATATTCGTCCAAATACGAGTAGGTTCGATAACGCACAAACGCTTCCATATGCTTACGGCAGGATTTCTTGGGATTGAATCCTCTCTTCATGTCTCTCAGGCGATGGAATATTTCAAGAAAGTTTAGAGGCATTCCAGATTTTAGATTTTTCGATTCGATTGGAAAAAATAAAATCCATGTTATAACTCAGAACTAAGCTGAAAATAATTTATGATCTACCTCGTGTTGATACTGTTTTGATGGTGGGAATGTTATCTGGAGCACTGTGGAATTCTTTAGGGGCCACATAGCTTTTAATCGGTTTACTTTATTGAGCTTCTCAACCTTTCACGGTTCAGGTAATGTGTCCTCGAGTTAATAACGCGTTAACAGGTATATTCCTGGCTTTCTAAATACAGAGGACGGATGAGATGACCCGAGGGTCTTCCAGAGCTTAAGGAGGGTCCTCGATTATTTGCTGAGGACGGATGAGGTCGACATGGTGACGAAAGAAAGAATGAAAAGGGTGAGGAGGGAGAGGGGGGGCGGGGATTAGATATTGAGAAGGGAAGAATAGTCCAATAGGGACGGTATTTCGACAGTGGATTGAATGAAGGAAGTACAGCAACAATGGAAATTGAGACTGTCGTGGATACAAATTCTCCATTTTTGGAGGAAATTTTACCATGGATACCGTGCCTAAACGGAAAAGCGTCTACTGGTACTACTCTTTCGAGCATAATACAGACCGGAAATAGAATAGACAACCCAGAAAACCAGAAACAGTCAATTGATATTACTTTCCAAGTCACGGTGGGTGGTGAAATTCCTTGAGCACAGTTAACTATGTCATCGGTTGGGGGTCATAAATCCCAAAATATTTCTCCCAATATAAAATTTCCCAAAATATTAAAATCCCAAAATTGAAAATTCCAACATTTTTTGTAACAATTATTTATTGTAGCTGAGACTGAAATCCAGTTGTAAAATCTTGAAGGGTTCTCATAAATTTGCCTGGCGGAGCTGGCTTGATGTTCTTCTGCTTTTTGCTTTATGGAGACGATTACTTTCAAAGCACTAATTGCTTCACTATGTGCAGTATGCGAGTGTTCATAGGGTTGTTGCTTTTTAATTTGTACTCCAGGACCACCAGCCGTAGTTGTGTTCACTCGAGCGTTGCATGCGGGATTCTCTCGACACTTCCAATAAACAATATTCCTGCCCTTATTTTGTCGTGAATACTAAATACCGTCACTATGCAAATGTACGCGATTATCTTTAACACTAATTTCGGCCATGGTTATGGTATAAATAAACAAACTATAATCAATTGAACATAGCAACGGAAGATACATAGGGAAAAATATTTCAGATAGTTTGACAGTTTTGTATTTTAGGAGATATAATGTATTGAGAGTTTTGCAATTTAGGAAAAAGAAATAATTGGAAGTTTTGGATCGGGAGAAATATTTTGGGAGTTATGACCTCCTGCCATGTCATCACTGTGATAGGGAATTGAAGAAGCAAACTCCAAGGGCACCACTGGTGATCAAACCATTCTCATTTCGTACTTTCATCCCCCTTTGTGGTTAGTCACCGACTATTTTAAAAGTTCACACTTCTTAATTTCTCAATTTATATATATATACTCAAACTATAAATATCATTGACACATGCAATAACATATCAAGAGAAAAATATCTACAACCCTTGATATAGAAGGGTTATCAAGTACACAGAGCTATCAACAACTTATATTTATATTTCATGGATTTTTTTCTGATTATTAATCATGCATGAATGCATTTTTTCTTGAGGAAACACTATACTGATCAGTCTCGCTTTATTTGAAATAGTATATCTGTATGTAAATATGTTAAATTTGCCAAATTTTTTCCTTATTCAATTCTCCATACTTCCGAGCAAAATATACAGTATTCTAATATTTACCTCAGCAGTCGGTGAATTCAATGCCAAATACCACCTCGCTCAACTAAGTTATGTGTTAAAATGTCTTCTATTACTTTTTGAAATTTTAAAATCATTCACGTCTTCATGGCATAAAAGTTTTCACTTTCAATGGTGTTGCTTAGTACTCAATCAATAATGGTTATAGTGAATAAGCGCTCGAGAGAAATCACCCTCATTTGTCCTCAATATACCCTCTCCTCTATCCGTAACCCTTGTACTCAGAGAACCACCGCGCATTAATTTGTTTGCAAATAATTAGAAATCAGTCTGACGAATGATTCCTTTTGTAACTGAAACGGCACTCATTAATACCCGTGGATGTAGTGTGTGTGCTCAGCATGACTGCGCACAAGTTACCGTCAAAGAAGGTTCAACTTCGTTTGGTTCTCGTTTATCCCCGACGGAAAGTCTTGAGTAGGAGAAACAGTTGAAAACAGGTGTGCGTCGGGTGTTTAGCATGCTCGAGGGCTAATGGAGAAAGGCGCGCTGGGGAGGGAAAGGAGTGATGAAATCGACGAACCCTCAAATTGACTGCCCAAGGACTCACTCTCTCTCCCCTTTGGCGCGTTTACTTGGGCCGTGAGGGAGTATTGAGAAAGGAAGGGGTGGTGTTCCACGGAGGAGGACTGAGAAACGTATTTCGACTCCTCCTCGGATGGAGGGATAGAGGGAGTGGGAAATGAAAAGGGAGAACGAAAGAGATGGTGTTCCCCGCCGGGAGGAGACTTATCGAAGGGGCAGCGATCAAGCGAAACCCTTTTGAAGGGGGAAGGGGTCCGATAGGGTCCGAAAGCGAGCCAAGGAGGAGAGCGATGCTGGGGAACGGGCGATCTTTGTGGTCCAAATGAAGGCGGTGGCCCCGTATAGGGCGCATGTTTATTAAAGGACGGGCGCCGGAATGAGGGAAAGACGGAGGCAGGGACCACAAGGAGTGGGAGGTAGGGGGAAGGATAAGGGTAAGGGTGAGGCGGCGAGCAGCAGCAATGGCCGGCCCTGGGCAGGAGGGAAGAGGCCTTTGATGAAAGCGGAGTGGAGAGCGGCGGGTGCATGCGTTCGGTGCGATGCGGCGATGTTGAAGGCGTTAAACACGGTCGGTCCCTGCTTCGTGAAGCGGACACACAACTCTCGGCGTCAAAATGATATGCCGCTGTACTTTATGAAACATGTATATTTTGGGTTCTATACATGCTAGAGCAATGTTTTATACGCCAATTTAAAGATAATTTTATTTCAATTTTATCAATAGTTTTTTTATATGATAAAACCAAAAATGGAGACATATTAATGCAATGGTAGACACAGCGCACCCTAAATTTAGCAGTTTTGTCAACTTCATGAACTTTGTAACTCAGTTTGTATAATTCACACAAAATGTAATTGGTATTAGCCCGACCGGTTTCAACACTTCCGTGTCATTCTCAAGGGAGATAATATTATCCCCCATTCCGTGTCATTCTCAACGGGGATAGTGTTATCTCCTTCGAGAATGGCACGGAAGTTTTGAAACCGGTCGGGTTTATACCAATTATTTGTAACTCAGCCTGGGGAAAACTAAATGATCTACAGCGTTGACTTTCCACGAAAAGTTGTGAGAATTTATATGAATAAACAAAATGGCTAGCATAAATTTTTATTACGCATATTTTGTTGTTCATGAACGAAAATGTTTAAACATTATCTCGTCCCACAATTTGCACAGAATATTTTTGTAGGAATGAGGACCCTGCCTGAGACTCCACCTGAAACCAATCCTCTAGTTGGTGGCGAATATTTAATAACTAGTGAGAGATGTTTGATAAGAATGAGTTACGTCATCGCAAAAGATTATTGAACGAGTTCTCTGCAGATAGTAGGCCATGTATTCAACGGATGATTTTCTCTTGTGTCAAATTCAAGCGCCGTGAAATTTAAGGTAGTTTGAGCGAAATATCATTTTACTTAAAAATCAATGATTTTGGTCTTATTTTGAAGAATAACATCTCGCCCATCCAATGGAACTATAAATTCAACCCCTTTCCACATTGCTTTAGGAGATATTTGCACTATTATTGCACTAATAATGCAATATTTAATTGATGTTTCCTACAACTGGTGAAATTACTACGCATAATTCGAATATGGTCTCTGTTCTCACAGAGATCTCACTCGTTCTACCTTAATTTCTATAATCAGTTCTGGGAATGAACTTTTTAGGTTCGTTCTCAATCGTTGACGAAGATTTCATGGGAACGGTCATGAATTTAAAATGCTCCAGTCAATCCAATGATTTAATCGTCATTGCTCTTAGCATAGGCAGGAGGCATTGGAACACATAAATACAGCAATATCAAAATATGAGGCCGAGAACTAATTATTTTATCTCTTGGAATACTTAAGAACTCTTTATTTCAATTCAAGTCTTTGCGAAGTTTCTGAATATTCATTTTTTTCGATCGAAATTATTTAATAACTTATGACAGAATACTCTGAAAAATGAAGTGTGAACTGTGTAAGGATGTTCATTGTTAGTACAAAATTCAACTTCTTTGTATGAATTTGTCCTATAAATGCTCTGTCGTTAAAATTCTGAGTGTGGTAGCGATTATTACTTAAAATTCAGACATTCTTTTGAATTTTACCGCATTCGCGCAAAGCTTATAAAAACACGAAAAAACAATATATCTCGCAGAAACATATGTTGTTTAAATGTAAATAAATCATTCCCAACATATTAGCTCTAAAGTAACCAGTAGGGTACCAAGGTGATCTATTACATTATTTATACTGAGTTAATGAGTATTATATACTGAGTTAACACCTGTATCTGCTGGTCGAGTCTCCACCAGTCGAATGACTACATTGAATTATGAACTAATTGATAAAAAAGGTGCAAATCTCTTTTAAAATTTCAGTCCATCAGGCACAAGAGGTAGATATTCTTTACTCCTCTAGAAGTGGTGTCTTTCTGAATATGCTTTAAAATAAATAGGCTTGTTAAAAGCGGTGCTATGCTTTGTGGACTGTAAATACATGTATAGAAATTTTTGTCGTACATCCGAGTCTCGGATTTTGGCATAGAATGTGTGTTTCAGTCCTCTTCTGTTTACTCAAATTTGCCTGATACGACTGCTATTTGCCTTTCTACAGTTGGTTTTAATGGATGGATTTTGTTTCTTGGCGAACGTCGAGTCCGCGGATCCCCACTGTCAGTTGTGATGCTTTGCCCTTCATAATGTGCTTTCATTTTACCATGGAGTAAGTATATATAGAGTGGCAAAGCAAGACGGCGGCATGCTAAAAACTGGATATAAATTTTTGAGAGCTTTGGGAAGATTATTGAGGCATACGGTCTGACGGAACATAAATGTAATATAAGTTCAAATAAAATAAATAAATAAAATCTCTCAGGTGTCACCACCTTAGGGGAGGGGAGGGGGGAAGAATTTTGGCTTACGGAGAAGGCCACTTGGAGGCGCTAGTGGTACTCGGTGATTTTGCATCAACATAAAGAAGAGTGGATTTACCATGGTTGTTGTGTGCTTTAAATGGAGTGACAATTGTTTTGTGGTTGCTATGATATATTGGTAAACAGTTGAATTCGTGTTTGGTAATCGCGTGTCTTATCATATTAACGCGAATTCGATTCTTTATAGACGAAGCTCATTAATGCACATTAAAATACATGTATAATTTGGTCTCAACGACTCAATAAGATTTGTTTCCGTTGCTAGGGGTCGATTAGTAAACATCCAGGCACCGAAATCATCATAAGAACATCATGTGAGTTATGCGACACTAAATGAAGTGGCCGTGTGCCAAAGCTCATTTGTTATAACTTGTCGTGCAATTTTTATACACCTGTGCCATCTATCGGCTAAAGTGTTATTTAAAAACTCATATCCGAATCTCTTTGCCACTCTATATATACTTACTCTATGATTTTACCACGATTCAGACTTTATTAATTGTGGATCTAATATAGTTCTAAGTAAAATAACGGTGAGCTTGGAAAATGATTAAGGTGGTTTGTTACTGCATTCAGTTCTCATCATTGTATTTGTGACGCTGAAGTATTTCTCAGTAGTCTTCACA
The DNA here is from genome assembly GCA_963169105.1 of Ceriagrion tenellum. Classification (NCBI taxonomy): domain Eukaryota; kingdom Metazoa; phylum Arthropoda; class Insecta; order Odonata; family Coenagrionidae; genus Ceriagrion; species Ceriagrion tenellum. The sequence goes on from OY720636.1 coordinate 160,210,370, forward strand.
GATTGAGAGGCCGATTTCTTACCGCTAACTGACCGGCTGTGGGTCAAAGTTGCGTGGGTTACTCCGCAACGGGGAATCCCTCGCAACGGCTCTCTTCGCTACCCTGGTACTGGTACTGCTTTGGTAGGAGCTATGTCAATCCAGCCATTTCAGCCCTTTGTGGCATGAAAGTACGCCTGCCCTTTCCTCTCGCCTATGAATAAAAATGAATAAAAAAACCTCCTGGAATCGCGTCGTTTGTGAATTCACAGTGCTGCTGCATTGAGGTCCATTGGCTGGAATAATAATCCTTTGGTCTCGGGCAGGAAGTAGTATGCTTTTCCTTATTGGTCTCTCTCTTACTCGTAATATGTAATGAAGTTTGAACTAACAAGCCCGAGGATTCACATTTTACATTGGCTTTAAGGCTTATTTGATCGACTGCGAATCGCTCTAGCATAAAAAAGCCGGGAAAGTTTCTTTTCATCCCCGGAAAAAGCCAGTTTTTTTTCGATCACACTAATGCCTAAGAGAAAATCGATCAATGCAGAAATGAGGAAGGAATATATCTCCGGAGAAGGAAAGTAAGCAGAGAGTCCACTCTTGTCGCCGAATGGAAAAATCCACAGTATACACACACTCTCTCTCTCTCTCTCTCCGCCGTTTAGTTTTTTCCCTTGCTAGGGGTCGCTTGAATGGGGAAACGGACGGACGCTGTTCAAATTCGAAAAGAAACCTGAACATAACAACACGGGACGTCATTGAGCCGTAGGAACGCAGACGTAACCTTTTGACCTTCCGACCATCGGGGAAAATTAGTCGGATGATGGCGCGGAGTCGGAATTGCGTGTTTTTGGAGAGGGAAAGGATGAAAGGGGTGGGGGGGTAGGAGGAAGTGAAGTGAGAGAGGGAGGATACGAGGGGGAGAATGGAAATGAGAGGAGGGGAGGAAGGAGGAGAGGGAACGTGGAGAGGGGTGTATCGAAAGCGAGCTGGAGAGATTGACAGAACGAGGGTTGCCCTGGAATTTAGGGGTGGGGGAGCAACAAGAGGGAAAGGGCTAGAGGTCGCATGAGGAAGGTACGCTTGCTAATGCAACACATTTCGGGTGAAATTTACAAAAATATTGTCGAAAGCAGCAAGACTACCCGGCCCTCTCGAAAGTGAAGCCACATCATTGAAAAAAAAATGTTCAATTTAATTTAATGTCAAAAAAAATCAAATACGTAGACGAAATTAACTCAAAGATCGAAGAAATAGATAAGGAAAAAACGGAACTAATAAATTAGCAAATTAGAAAAAATCTACCGCAAGAATTAGGGACAATATATTATATTCTAAAATTAAAGCAACAGGATACCACGGTTAATATTGAGAAAATCATGACCAAAGAGAAGTGCTTTAAAGATAGGGAAACAATAAAACAATATGTAATAAATAATAATAGGGAAAGGCTAGAAAAAAAGATAATAACTACAGAATCAAAATTGTCAAAAGAATTAATATGGAAAAAAAGTTGAAACCTTTAAATGAGATTATTTTAAAACGGAAATTCCAAAAAAAGAAATCAGGAACGTAGTTAAGCAATTGCCAAAATAAAAAGAGGCCGGTTCTGATTGGTTGCCATACGAATCCTACAGCACTAACTGGGTTTGGACAAAGGACGATTTTTTAAACATGCTAAAGACGGTTTTGCAAGAGAAAGAATTGACGGAAACGCAACGACAAGGAGTAGTGAAATTAATTCCCAAAAAGAGTACAATAATTAATAGCAACGAAAAAAAATTTTTAAATCTCGAGTAATACACTCGTCAATTAAAATATTGAACAAATATGCTGAAAGAGTTGGTTTCTGATTGCAAGTTGAGGCCCACAAAATGGCAGAAAAATTCCAAACGTTTAGGACTTGGGCATGGGTGTGTCTAATCGAATTAATTATCATTGGTCATTGAATCCTTAGATTGCTCGAATCACAGCCCTCCATCATTCCCAATCTAATGATGGTTCTCTTACTCCCTGGTTGTCATTCTTATGTACTTTCTCTTTTATTTGGTCTACACACTTATCCATAGGCCTCTCTCCTGGGACATTTCCCTTTATTTTTCCTTAAATTATATTGTTCACCAACCCATTGTGTTTCAACGCTAGCCTCATCAATGTGGCTGGTTCTAATTTTCTTTTTTTTTTCATATGGCCTTTTCCTCTTCCATTCTTCTGTTTACTTCTTCATTTTTTATTTTATGCCTTCAATTCTTCTTCGGTCTCCTACTCCACAAGAATGTTACGAAAACTTTTCCGTGACCTTTCCAGTCAGCTCTTCCATTTATCCATACTGCATATCCTCATCTGCTAACCCGAGGGTCGCGGGTACGAATCCCGCCTGGGTAGATTATCCACTACCCAGGACATGGATGTGTGTGTTTTTCAAATGATTTAATTGTAAGAGAGGACTGTACAGACCTAATTTCGCCCACAATAAAGACATGTTATAATTATTATACTTCCGACCTAAAGAGTGCCACGCCTCACGCGGTTGTTTTTTAAGGCACATAAATCACATTATGATGTACTTATATCCTTAGTTATTCAAAGGCTATTTTTTCATGTTATTTCGTGAAGTAAAATCTAATGGTATGATTAAGCTGTTTCCAGAATTAGATTTCTATGCTATCAGATGATATTGTTTTTATTAGAGCGCGCTAATTATCATCGGTTTATACCTATCGTTGTAAGGGTTCTATCTTGTTTCTGTGACATTGACTTCTATGATAAAAAATCCAGTGATATTGGTTCAGTAAAATTTGATAGAGAATTATAATAAGCATGACCTGAGCACCTTAAAAATTTCTTCCGTGCATTAGATTGGTCTCAAGTAGTAAATATAAGTGAAAGTGCAGCCAACTCATGAGTAAATAAGAATATACCAGTGCCGTGAACATTTTCAATCACGAATTGATGGGGTTTCTGGGTTGGGAATCAACCCGTTTCCGCCCACCATGGTCATATGGCTACAACCTGACACGCCACAGTGTATGACGTTCTGCAGGAGAACTTTTTCGCAATCAACTTGTCCATACTGCGTTATTCAAGGTCACGACCACCAAAATATTTTATGAGAACCACAGGTGACCATGTGAGTAAAACAGCAAAACTTCATCAAAATTGGAAGCAATAATTTTTCTGGGCGGAAATGGGCTAAAATTAAATGTTTCATTTTTATATGAATTCAGCGTGTGAAAGAAATATGATGCAATTTGCAAAACTATTTTTTTGTTTTTTTTTGTATTAGAAAACTATATGCAGTCATGTGTATCATAGAATGGGTCAATCTATGATTCATGGATTATTTTCTGTAAGACCTTCCATTCACCAGTAAATATTTTGTGACGAATAACCAGAATTGATTATTCTGAGGTAAGTTTGCTACCGATGGGCTGGAATTAAATTAAATTGAGTGGTATCGCCAACGAAGGTGATGGAGGCTTGAAATCCAATAGTGTCACTGAAAAATCCCAGAATCGTAAATATTAATTTACGCTTATTTTCGATAATGTGAAATTTCTCCGTTAGATGGCCTCAATTTCAGTCGCTTTACTTATTGCATGGGTCATTTTCTTTTTTCTCGTTTGTCTCCACTCTTTATATCATCGTAAACACCCTTCCTTGTGTCCGTAAATTAATGAACCACTCAGAGAGATGAAACTCCTCCGACACGGAGACCAGGAAAGAAACTGAAGTAAGGATAAGTGATGGATGAAGTGGGCAAGCGAATCGATGGGGACAACGAGGAGAGAGGGATTTGGAAAGATTGGGAGAAGCATCGATGGGAAAATTTGTGGAGGGAGATTCGTGAGGTGGGATTTGTGCATCAGCAGGGAGAGAGTTCTTTTGGCAGAGCGCCGCAGTGAACGAGTGGTGGAGTTAGTAGGGGTTGAGGATAAAAACGGTGAATTGGAGGGAAGGTTGAGGACGAGGCTAAGAAAGCGGTCGAGGGTAAATGGCAGGGGTGATGAAGGGCTGGACTAAGGAATAGATTCATCTCTCTTATATTAGGGGAGAAGAAGGAGGGTGGAACATCTTGTCGGATAGCAGCGCTAAACTATAATGGTAAAGAGATTTTGTTTATTTCTCAAAGTTTCTGTCCTGGGGAGAGGGTCCATGATGGCCGACGTTTCGACACTCGACACAAGCATCATCCTCAGGGCAGAGGTGAAACATCACTCTGCCAAACACCTTTTCATCATCACTCATTGGTCGTTGATCACCAATCATTCACCTCTGCCCTTAAGCCTGAATCACACGATCCTTGATCTTGTACAAGTCCGAGGATGCTAGCGAGTACTGGATTTCTAGTACGAAACCAAGTATGCTTGAAATATTCCTAGAAGCTATCACACGATACTTGAACTTGCACAAGGTCTGTTTAGTGGACCATTGATCTAGTACAGTCGCGGAAGGTGTTTGACGACCGAAATGAATGATTTCGAACGAAGACGACGGCTTTTAGCCGCTGCAGCTCCTCAACCTCCATTGCCTCAGGTACCCCCGAGCCATCGTGTATTGTTGTGAGGTTTCAGTTGTTTATTTGATCGCGGGAAATTGTAATTGTCACGAGGGACTATGGAGGCGCTGACATAAAGAAATGACGACCACATTGCAAAGAGCAAAGGTGATTGGTCGGCGGCTGCTAGGTCCTACTAGGAGCAAGTTTCAAACTAGTACCGCACCAATTACGAAAACAACCGGCTGGTATGCGAGAGATCATGCAGGATTTCCAGTATTACAGGATACTTGAGCTTGCACAAGTGCTAGTATGCTAGCTAGCATACTGGGAGTTGTACAAAGTCAAGTGTCGTGTGATTCAGGCTTTAGGACGATGCTCGAGTCAAGTGTCGATACGTGGGCCATTACCAACACACCTGATTATGAACCCGAGAGAACTCTGAAAAATTTATGTGCCGGAAAAGAACCAGATCTACGGATTTTGTTTAGGTTTACTTTCTGTGAACGGCGGAAAGGAAAATTGTCACACGACGACTTTGCGTTCCACTAGGAGTCTTTTCTCCTCCACCTCTCTCAACAATCAAATCTGAAACTCATTTAAAAAATTAAAATTAGAAGAAATACTTTGCAACCATAAGTGAAAAACATTAATTATCATAAAGTAAAGGTAGTCCGAGCGAGATAGTTCTTTATTCATAATAGAGACCATATTTGAATTATACGTTTTAATTTCACCAGCTGTAGGACACATCAATTAAACATTGCATTATTAATGGTGCAATTATATCGTTTCATATGATATGATATGTAAGTAATTAAATAAAAATATCTAAATAAGTCTTTCACTTGACTCATTTTTTTCGAGCGGTTCGTTCGAAATTCCTTCAAAATGGAAGGTTAATTGTAATACCCAAAAACCTATTGCGGTGACAATATGATTATTCTCAAATATAGTTGAGAAAACCTACAAAGTTCAAGCTATTAGTTTTTTTACGACATCTAAGTGTTAGATTTACCTCATTTGGTAAATAATGTCTCTCTGGAGTGCATGTACGTACCATTTCCTATGTAAAAGGGCTGATATTTTTTGGAAAATATCTCCGAAAGTAATGTGGTAAGGGGTTAAGGGGTTAGGGGTGTCATTAGAAGGTTGAGATTTTTTCTTTAAAATGAGACCAAATTTATTGATTTCCAAGTAAAATGATATTTAACTAACTAATGATATTTCTAAGTAATGATATTAATCTAACTTTGATAAAATGTTAAGAAGCATACGTTTGGATCATGTTACCCGGGAGAGTCAGAGGCCATTACTTTTTTTTGTGGATTATCGCTGGAGAAGGTCAGTATTGATTCCTCTTGTCTGTCAGGGATCAAGGGTATCGCCTTCTAGCGCTTGACCAGCGAGTTTGAGGAAGGGGAGAAGACGCTCTAGGAAGGAGACTTTCTTAGAAGGAAGGAGGCCAAGACTTTTGAGAGAGCAAAGATGAACATCTCCTTTTCATCAGGTGCATTAATCGTAGAAAACCTACCTTTTACCGGGTCGACTACTGAGCTCGTCACTGCAAGATTCCAATTTAAGTATTTTGTTATTCTATAAATGTCTTCCGGCAATGTTCTCTTTCGTGATGATAGGTAGGCCACGGATGGTAAAATGAAGGTTGCGATGGATTGGAGATGGTTCATTTGAAAGAAAAACGCACAGAGAAGTACAAAAATTGAAAAGAAATTGACAATGTATCCTACAGAAGCAAAAGCGTTTGAAAAATGTAACCTTTAATGAAATATGAGGTTCCTCAGATAGCTGAAAATCCTATTTTAAAATCGCACCAAGATGTATCCTCAGCAATGCATCTTAATGCTCATGTTTTAGTATCCTAAAATTGGTTGATATTACTAACTTCACCTGAAGGCTTCTTTACGCAATGTAGTTTGGACCAAACATTCATGTCTCTGGTCCTTAAGGCCGCTTTACAGGGTAAATTTAATTGTACGAACGAATGTATGAATGTATCATAGAATGTACAAGAAAATGAATGGAATTAGAGCAGATTCTATTTCCCGTTAAGTCATTCAAACAATCATACAATTTTCCGCTTTACACGGTACAATTTCCCTCATGAAGGAATTTGTACATTTGTTTGTCCCATAAAATGTACCTTGTAAGCGGCCTTAAAAAAGGTCTTACTGTATTGTCTAACCGTATATATTCGTATTAAATTTATCTGATTTTTTTATCTACTTCGGAGCTTCACCAAAAGGCAATTAAGTTTTTCGTTATTTCATCATTCTCATTTCAGTGTTAGATGATGAAATAACGAAAAACTTAATTGCCTTTTGGTGAAGCTCCGAAGTAGATAAAAAAATCAGATAAATTTAATACGAATATATACGGTTAGACAATACAGTAAGACCTTTTTTAAGGCCGCTTACAAGGTACATTTTATGGTACAAACAAATGTACAAATTCCTTCATGAGGGAAATTGTACCGTGTAAAGCGGAAAATTGTATGATTGTTTGAATGACTTAACGGGAAATAGAATCTGCTCTAATTCCATTCATTTTCTTGTACATTCTATGATACATTCATACATTCGTTCGTACAATTAAATTTACCCTGTAAAGCGGCCTTAAGGACCAGAGACATGAATGTTTGGTCCAAACTACATTGCGTAAAGAAGCCTTCAGGTGAAGTTAGTAATATCAACCAATTTTAGGATACTAAAACATGAGCATTAAGATGCATTGCTGAGGATACATCTTGGTGCGATTTTAAAATAGGATTTTCAGCTATCTGAGGAACCTCATATTTCATTAAAGGTTACATTTTTCAAACGCTTTTGCTTCTGTAGGATACATTGTCAATTTCTTTTCAATTTTTGTACTTCTCTGTGCGTTTTTCTTTCAAATGAACCATCTCCAATCCATCGCAACCTTCATTTTACCATCCGTGGCCTACCTATCATCACGAAAGAGAACATTGCCGGAAGACATTTATAGAATAACAAAATACTTAAATTGGAATCTTGCAGTGACGAGCTCAGTAGTCGACCCGGTAAAAGGTAGGTTTTCTCAAGGTAGATCACGCATCTGATTCTCATTTCAGTGTTAGATGAAGTGGAATGTGTTTTACTCCTGATTATTTGAAGTGTACCTCTTCTGTGGGTGATAAACGTTGCAGAGATATTTTATGAAGACTTTCCACCACCTTCCACCTTTCCCCTTCCCTACCTACCTCCTCCCTCCCCCCTCTTTCTCCGACCCTTCCCTTTCTTGAAATTCTGTATATTTACTGGACCATGAGTTATGTTAGTTACCTGATGATGATGTAGTACATCGAAACCGGTCGTATTTAAGTTTATATTGTGGAAAATTGCCAACTTTCATTAATGATTTGAAGTAGTTTGGTGATGATGCTTAATTTAAAGCTCAGAAATATGTATCTGTTTTGAGTATAACTCATTATCATTCTCGTTACAGTGTTGCATGAAGTGGATTGTGCTTGCAGTAACGCTTCATCAATGTAGACCATTTCTATGTGCCAATCTTTGGAATTGACTCATTAACTGTCTTCAACCTGTTGAAACTGACGCCATCATTAGCTACTATTTTGTTTGCTGTTTTTTTTTAAATCACGCATCTGATTTTCTAGTGATTTGCTTAAACCGCATGATATTATTTTCTAAATTAGTTTTTTGAGAAGTCTTGTTGGTTTCTTGAACGTTTCTCGAACGAGCCAACTTGCTATTTTGAGTCCTTTGAATTTTCCATCGTCGGCCAGTCCAGACCTCGATCGTGTGGTACACGTGGCGGCGGCGAGCTCTTGTTTGAAGACTGGGAAATTGAGAGGAGTGCTGCGCGGGTGGGATGAACTGGGTTTTGAGGAGCGATGCGATATTATGCGATGGGGTTGATCGAAAGGGAGAGTGGCCGTGGGAAGGGACGGTTGGTTTGGTTCTGTTCCGTTCCGGGGGTTACTATCGCGCGGTCGGCGAGGGTGAAACACACTAGCGGAAGATGATGGAATGGGCACAGAGGACGAGAAGAGAGGCCGAGGGGGTGGAACTGTTGCTTTCCCTTCCCCCCCCCCCACATACCCCTTCCCTGACAAACTCACCCGCCAAAATCTCCCCTATTCACTCTCACCCCCCTCTTCCCGCCCGCCCCCTTCACCCACCCCCCTCCACCTTTGAATCAACCCCAACCCCCCTCATGGCTATTCATCGGAGAACGACAAATATGACGGCAGTTTGGAATTATGAATTCCTGTTTCGGGAAAGCCTTGTTTTCGCAGCGAGGGGTACACCAGTGTTCTCAAAACATTTTAAGTTGTATCATCTATCTGCAGTCTGCGGATTGGGCGTCAACTGTCTCATCCGCTTTAAAATATACCTATCGATGGAAATTTTGTATTTTGATGGTCGCGGTTTTTCATTTCCGCGGAAAAATATCTCGTATTTACTTTCACTTTTATTAAATGTTTTTAGCCGAAAATAAATGTAGACCTTTTTAAAATTTCTACATTTAAAATTTTTTTTAGATTTCAATAATAAATCTCAGACAGTCATGCGAAAATTTCTGTTGGAAGTGGTTAACATTGTGGGAAACGGTGTCATTGAGAGAAACTAGTGACTAGCTTATCAGTTACAGAGCCTTGCATACATCTGTGACACCGAAAGCCGGCTCGCTTTATTATGGTCGTAATTAATCTGTTCTTTCGTTTCTAATGCACGGAATGTAATTTCAAATGAGGTCAAAGCATTATGTTGTTTGTTTGAATGCGTTATTCATTTTTTGCTTGCTGAGACAAGTGATGTAACTCACTAGCCAGCGTTAAAACTATAATTTTAAAGGCAGACTCCGCATTTTCATTTCTTCTCTTGATTTTGCGACAGTAAAGTGGCAGATTTTTATAGTAAGCAATAGTTTCCTTATCAATTAGTCAGGTAAATTTATGACTGTAATAATCTGTGGAAATTTTGACTTTCGAAGAGTCATGACAATTCTCATTTTGGGGTTTCCCGCTGTCTAGTTCTTATAAGCATTTCGTCTGCTACCCAACCGACTTCAGTTCCAGTTGGCCCAAGAAGTCTCTAGAATGACAAGAGAAATATTGCCCAAGAAATAAAGCTAAGTGGAAAAAATCTCGGCAATCTAGGGACTTATCATAAGCTACGTGAAAACCTATGGAGCAACGAAGGCAAACAATTTTTTTGTCGAACTTGTGGAAAACATGAATAATAATGCAGCCCAGGAATCTCCTTATGATTACAAAGTCCACATTATATAGCGCCGAGTAAATTTATAAGTTTGAGGTATCCGTCAAAATACTTTTTAGGTTGATACTGAAAAATCAGGTCCTTCAAGCCTAAATATGTCTTGCAAAATTGACGACATGAGTCTTCCTTTTCCAAGCTTTTATCTTTAAATTACCTTTGACGACCTGATGATTAGAATGAGAACAATACTCCATTTCCTGCTCCTAATTATAAAGGGCAATGAAGAATGACCAGTTCTGGAAAAATAGTGATTATAAATTCTCTTTTGCCGTCAAATATTAAATTCTATTCGAGTACTCTTACTAATCCGGATACGATCGTGAGCCACCGCCGCCCGCTGAGAAAAGTCAAAGAACATCCTAAGGCATCACTTTTAAAATAATTTGAAGTGCGTTAAACGAATGGATCAAGGATGAATATATAAACAAGGTTCATTTGAAGAACACATGGTGGATCGAATATCTCAAATATTTTTGAGGTGTTTGCGTATACAAGGGCTATAACTTCCTCAGTTACTCGGGTCTTCAGGGAAATTAGGCGGCGGAAGGCATGATAACCCAGAAAAAAAGCTTTAATTTGGGAAATTGAAGCACAGTATAATGTGATTTTCCTGGCAAACTCAATCCAAGTTCTTCAATTTCACTCAAATCTCTTTCCGGGTCAAAGCAAGCCGACAGCATAAAGGTCAAATCGCGTTCGAGTTTCTCGAGGGGAAACTAATGAACCCTCTTTTTAGTAGGCGATCACAGAGAGGTGTGGCGCTGGTGTTATCACCCGCGAATTCAACAATGACTCAGTAAAGGTACTCAATACCGTAATTAAATGCAATATTTTGATGCTTCAATATGTTTTGCTTCAGTTATTTCCAACTGAATGTTTTCTTCGCCTTACAATCGATACTTAAGAACGTTGAAGTTCATTATATGTTCAAATAAATATAGTAAAAAAAAGTGCTCAACGAGTAGAGGCATCCATTTGAAATTCCACCGAGATAGGATCGCATAGTGATACAGGTCGTGTGGAGGTAACTTGCGTTTATTCAAAATGCCTGGCAAAAAGTATTTTGCTGCATTTTGGTATAACAGCACCGCTGTATCCGTCTGGACTGAGAAATTTCTTTCTTCTGCTTTCAAAACGAACCTGAGAGGTAGTTCCATCTTGTGGGTGATATAAGATATATAGTGCCTCTTTTCGTTTTTATGACTAAGTGAAACTTACTTTTTTGCAGTTTCTCCTTAGCTAATCGTGGTTTTGTGTCTATTTAGAGCGTATAAGTAGCCTAAGTTTTGTCTTTGGACAGCTATCCTGGGACAGCAATGTGAGCTCAATAAGAGTCCCAATTATTTAGTGTACTCTGTGCATTTCATGGAGGGAAACTTCAAAAGGAGATATCCTTATCACCTCTTGAGGCTTGGTGTCATCCCAGTGTAGTGAAGGGTGTGTTCCTCACACTGCATATTTAATTTTCACTCTGCATGTTTTTATCTATATTTTTGCCTTATGTCATATGTGACCACCAATGCTTTTCCTGCCATTTGAATTTATGTTCTATGTACATTTTCGATATCTGGACATTCTAATAATCATTCTTGTGACAGTGTTGTATGAAGTGGATTGTGTTTTCAGTAACGCTTCATCAATGTCGACGACCTCTATGCGCCAATCTTTGGAATTGACTCATTAACCGTCTAAACCTGTTGAAACTGACGCTATCATTAACTACTCTTTTGTTTGCTGTTTTTTTTTAGAAATTACGCATCTGATTTTCTAGTGATTTGCTTAACCCGCGTGATTTTATTCCTAAAATTATTTTTTTTGAGAAGCCTTATTGGTATCTTGAACGACTCTCGAACGAGCCAACTTGCTATTTTGAGTCACCCTGAATGTTGAATATCACAGAGGAAAACTCCAACTGGGTTTCACAATATCTTCTCTTTCAAAAGTCGAAAGTAGAGTGGAAGAAGTTTTGATTATCCAGGAAGGTCTAAATTCTGCTTACGTCTGTATGCTTAAGAATCTTGCAAGATAGAGTAGTTAACAATATAGGCTCGTTGTCGCCTGGGTCATGTTTGTATCCAATTTTTTTAAGTATTGGATTGACATAGGTCATTTTCCTATATTGTGTTAATTTACCTTCCAATTGTGAATTTTAAAATATGACTTCTGGTATTGGTACGATGCGTGGGGCCAGCGTCATGGGAACGCGCTCAGGGCATATCTTCTTGCCCTTTGGGACTTGCTACATTTGATGGAGTGTAATTGTTTCATTTTCCTATCGCGCTGTAGATGCCAACATCCGTTTATAAATGCCGATGTCTGCATCTTACATGGTGTAGTTCTCAGTGTGTACTTTTTCAAAGAAGTAATTTTATTATTTGGCTTTGCTGGTACTGTGAGTGACTACCTTGCCACTTTCGTCTGCCAAAAATTCTACAGTTCATTTACCCACAAGTTCTCTTTCGTGACACAAATCATTCATAGTTTTTACTTTATAATTCTCCTGAATTTCTTCTCGAAATTTTGCAGTGCTTTTTAAAATAAAAAAATGTCCTACATCCATTAGACAGCGACATTAATTCATGTCTATTCAATTGCGAAAACATAAAAGAGCTTTTTCTAATATCAAAACCGTTTCAATGCAGTTTTAATCCAAATACTGGATTAAATATTGGATTTATGGCGAATTAAAAGTTCTTGAAGGGAGAGATCAGCGAAGTCGTAAATATATTGAAAATATGGAGGTATGCATATTAAAAAATCTGACGGAAGCATTGTCAACGACACCTGTATAAGATAAAAACGAATGATGATTCCATAGCTTGACGAAGAAAAAGAGAATGTGTCTTTTGCCGTGATGTTCAGGATGAATCGATAACATTTTAGTTTCAACCTAGGCCTTCCTTAAAAAGAAGATTATAAGATTTAGAAATTTACTGTGATTGGAAAATTACCACATTGGGTCTTCACGACGCACATTCATGACGATAAAGTAATTTTAGGGACTTGATAAATAAAGGCTGCAGGAGCATGCTGATCAAGCTAATAGTGGGACGGAATAAACGAAGGGAATGAGTTAAAGGGTGAAAGAAGGGGCGAAAGAATGATCGCGAAGCAAAGAAAAATATATTTCGAGATCCGCATTAAAAAGTCTCCCTGCCTATGGAAGGAGAGCACTAGAATTAATTAAGACGCCCTGTTTTCAACGCCCGGCGTTTTTCTGACCACAGGTCCGCGTCCCGGGACCGCTCTATACAGACCGGCAGAGAGCGGCTTTCTCGGCTCACCGCGTCTTTTCAGAGTTCTCACGCCTTCAACGCTTCAGAGCGAGCTCTAGCTTCAATATTGTGAGTTTTCCTTGAGATTGAGGCAACTTAATCTATTTATAAAAATGATTGAAGAAGGTGTAACCTCCGCCTCTGAGACCATTATCCTTTCGGGCGCTTTTTATTGCGTTCCGCCGTCAGCGGAGCAACGTGCACGCTTGATGAATGCGAGAGAGAAATTCTGCGGTATTTATGGCACATAAGGCTGAATGCTGTCAAGGCCTTTGTCGATATACAGGTCGTAACATTCCTGCATGTTAGGATAAGATTCGATTCGAGGAAATTGACCAATGAAATGAACCTTTCTAAGATAATACTTTATTTTTTTACAAGGGATTGATTGGAACTAAGTGGTCGCAGGCGGTCTGGCTGATTAGTGACTCAGCTATGGCAGCGCTGCGAAGTGCTAGTTTGTGGTAGGACATGGCGGGAGTATGAACGACCCAAGAGCCTTGGTTGAAACTAAAACATTATCGATTCGTTCTGAAAATCACGGCAAAAGGCACATTCAGAAATACTCTCTTTCTTCGTCAAGCTATGGAATTACGATTCGTTTCTATCTTATACAGGTGTCTTTGACAATGCTTCCGCCAGATTTTTTAATATACCTCCATATTTCCAACTAACGAATGAGTGTGAGTTTTAACTTCATCCGGGCTTATCCTTTGCTGGAAAGTGAATGTTTAAAATTAGGACTCTACATGACTGTCGATTTTGTTTGTTTATGACTATCAACTTGCAGTTATCAATACCGCATATATTCTCTGACATTGAAATTACGCCTTCGTCGATAACGCAATGAAAAAATTACCTACCACCAATAGAATTACACTCTTTCAAAAAAGTGCTTCTCGTGAACAAAATCCTGTTAAACACATAACCTACATGATTAAATCGCCAATATTATGATACATATATTCTTATCCTTCAAACGAGGGATTTACATCTATGATCTAAATAGTAAAACAAATTGTTCAAAGTGCAAATGTTTTCCTTCGATGGTCGCTTTTTTTATTGATCCAATCATGTAACCTTGAATAAGGCTCAGGGATTTAGTAGCTTGTTCACGACAGCAGAATCGAAAAAAATCGCAGAGGATAGCGTTTTATTCCGGTTCAGAGAGGAAAGCCTCAAGTTTGAGAAGCTCTTCCGCCAAATACCACAGAAGAGGTCTTTTGGCCCGGTGTTTTATGCGCAGCATTTCTGAGTATCCCACAGCCTTGTGTGTGAGGCGAGCAGACAACAATAGCCACAAGGAGCTGGCCGGCACATGTCTTCCCTCGGCCATTCCTCTCCTCCTGAATCCAACCATTACACTTTTTATACCCGACCCTCTTGCCTCATTCCCACGGTCCCTCACACCACGCACCCCTTTGTCCCCCCCCCGCCAACCACCCTCCTTCTTCTGGCTGTCCATTGTCGTGCCATTCCGTCCGAAAACCATCGCCACTCCATCCCCGTGTCGATATGGCAACGGGTCAACGCCTCTGAGTATCCGGGCGATTCCTCCACACTGCCCCTGGACCATTTCGTGTTTTCCGGGGAGGATAGCTTGCTTGGGAGAAGAGGAGGTAGTAGGGGAGGGAGGCAAGATCTCCGCAGCCTCTGTACCCCCAACCCTCCTTCCTCTTCCGGCGTTCTATTTTTACTAAGGGGATGGCGTAAACCCCTTTTCTCTTCAATCCCGCTTCAACCTATTCCCTTACTCTCGCTCCCAGGCCGCGTCGGCCATTCTGACAAACCCTCCTCTCTCTAAAAACCCTTTCCCATCCACCCCTCCCCCTCGCCTCGACCCTTTTTTTTATTTGACTCCTCCGTCGGATCCCTCCATCCCCCGTCCAAAGGGTCCTACCCTTCCCACCTAACTGTCGACGGTCCTACCATTTCGGAACTTGGAGAAGCGCCTTCAACGCATCCAATGTCCAGCCATAGGGGTCCACCCCCCGAACTCCCCGCTCCCGCCTCTCCCACCGTCCCGCGAAATAACCTCTTCATCATTTCCTAACCGTCTCCTTTCTTCATTGCCCTTATTTTGAGCAAACGAGAGAGTCCTTCCATACGCTCTCTTTGCTACTCCTCGAGGATGTTTTTCTCAAAACACGCCGTCCAGATGCAACTCGTGTACTTTTTTTGTGGAGTCACTCCTGACTTAGCCTCTTTATTTGATCATTAAAGTCGTGAAATTTTTCTGTACATCACGCAAACGTCAATTGACGCCAGACCGTAACATATAAAGGAAAACTTTAAGAAATAACCCGCAAAAAGTTTTGTGTATTAAGTATGTACTCACACAGTGCGTGAATTTAATTACTAGAGGCTAGGTATCTAGGTTATAGGCTGAGGAATAAGTTATATCAGGCTGATATAACGTGAATGTCTGATTATTACATTAAACAACGACGAATCCTTTATTTAAATTTTATTTCCGATTTACAGTGCCAAAATATGAAGGTAAAGCAAAATCAGAGCTTTGCGTGAAATAAACCATTTCAAAGTACACTTCACTTTCCATGTGCGGCAGAACTTAAGCACGCCAACCCTTTTCATTCTTATAAATAATAAATGCAGGCTTGACTTTGTGGAACCTCTCAATATCGGAAATCAAAATATTCAAGTAATGGTCTACTAAATAGATATATTCTTTACGACCCGGGTTTCGTCCTGAAGATGTCATTATGTGACAAAACCCAGGTCAAAAAGAATAAATCTGTTTAGTGGACCATTATTTGAATATTTTGATTTCCTTTTCATTTTTGTTATACAAACTCAACGTGGTCGACAATTTTTATATTAGTGTATAATTGGCCAAACTTTATAGAGAATAGCGTAAAGAATAATGTTAAGTTTCACTATTTAGCCTTGAATATGACAACTTATGCCTATTTGAGTTATTATTGCCCGAAATAAATCTTCATTATGTTGGAAAAAAAATTAATTTTAAAGAGTTATTATTAGCTCAAGAGGTTTGGTTTCTTTGTATTAGAAGCGCGCAAATACAATATATTTAAATTGATAATCACTTTCCAGAAAAAATTATGCTATTAAATTTTAATTATGCGGAATATTAATGCACTGTAATTAAATGATATCAAGCAGTTGTTTTTAAAATTAATTTAGTAAATTAAATGCCTAAATAAGTGCAAACACCTTTAAATGTTGAAACAAGAAATGATTATCTCCGCGATGCTAAATTTGGCTGAAAATCATGAGCTTGTGCCTAATTTATGTGTAGTGACTTGGCGAGCTTATCTTTTTTTCATCTCAGGACTGATGTTAATTTTAGTTTTTTTTTGCAGGAGTAGTTGAAATGGTGACTAGTTTTAATGATGCAATGGTCAAGAATTGCCTCTGCCCTACCCTAACCCACTCCTTCCTCATGAATGTGTACATATACTCAGTGAGATAAAAATTTTCTGTAGTCACCTGATGATGACCTGAGGGTCAAATCCTAGGTAATGGAGGAATAATAAAAATTGTGGAAAAATCAATTGTATTCATTGATATTATAATGAATCGTTTCCACCAAGTAACGGCCGACAACACCAACAATTGCCTCGGCCTCAAGAAACGGATGTTCTTTGAATATAGTGGATTGGAGTGTTAAATAGTGCACTGGCATCCCATCCCAAACAAACGGATTTGAATCCCGGAATTGGCGAAGATTTTTCATAGGATTCCCATTTCCGTCTTGGGTGCTGAGTGTGGTGAGCACTCCATCAGTTGAGAGTGGACAAATGTCGTATCTAAGATTCTCCCTAACCCTTTCCATATTCCTCTACCCTTCTGTGAACCACATGTTTTCAATGGCACAGATTACCTTCGTAATCGGCCACCTCTCCAATAAGTCAATCCTCCATCGTGAAATGAATAATTTTTTTTTTAATTTTCTTATGCTACGTTGTATGCTATTTGATTCCGAGCAGAGAGACGTGGCCTATTGGAAAGCTGGAGTAGGAGAAAATTTAATCTTTCGAAACTTGGTGCTTGAAGCAAATACTGAAGATCAAATGGACGGCTGGGATCAGAAAGGAGAAAATGTGCCGAGGAATGACTGGGAAGAAAACCTTATGGAGCGCTATACCGGGAGATGAGGTGCAAATGAAAAGGTTAGAATTCAAGAATCGACGAATTTGTAGGCGGTGTAATTTAAGGGAACGAGGGTGGCGGACGAGTGCATGTATTTTGGCCAGGAAAAAAAGGGGCTTCAGAGAAAAAGAAATACGTTGGCCTAGAGGGGTAGGATGGAATATTGTGAAACTAAGGGAAAACTGGAGTCTACCGAAATAATGGGTCAAATAACTATCGTTTTTTGTATCGAGTATTTTTTGCTTCGGAATTGGAAAATTCATTATTTTTTTCAAAATCATTGGGTGAACAATTTTGTTCACAATAAGACGATTGTAGTGCTGTGCGAATCAGGGATTTGCGAATCGAACCGAATTAAATCTCTTAAAAGATATTTGGAATCGAATCGAAACGTACTTTTTTTTTAAATTTTGGTAGCGAATCGAATCCCCCTAAAAATGTTCACTTGCGAATCGAATTCGTATTTAAATAAAGTGCAAAAGCTTACACCCAGTTAAAGTAATAAGGATTTTCACAATGTTTCAGGGCCTTACAGTAGCTTATGTATCTATAGTGGCACAAAAAATAGCACAGAATAACATGTGGTCGTTTAAATTTTCGTTTCGCGTGAGGCAAACATCGTCTAATCGGATGGCGCACCTTGTTTGAATGCATGCAACGATTCGAAGACGAATCTATCAGATTCGATTATTTCGAATAATTCGGTTTCGAAGCATTCCGATTCACAGGCGAAGCAAATCGAATTAAGCCTAATGCGAGTCGATTTTAATCGATTTCAAAGCATTCGCACCGCTCTAGAAGATTTTCGTATATGTTCCATTTTCATTTAGGTGAGTACATCCTATGTGACAAGTTGTGGATCTCATACTCACTTCGCGTTATCCTTTTTGTAAAAAAACTTTTGAAAAACCGCGTATTCTGTTCAACTTAGTTTGTGTATTTTCAATATTTTGAGGTAATTATGAAATCCCTTACATTTCATTCATGATCAAAAAACTTCGTGATGTTATAGTTTCTAGTACGACACATAAATATAAAATCTCAAAAAAGTGTTTCCTCTGGTTACTCTCGGTGAATATTTCATTTACACATAAAACAAAACTGGATTACCTGAGGTATTTTTTACGGTCTAGTATTTTTACAAGACGTATCATATAAATAACGAACATTAGTCGTTATTATGGGATTTTTCACGTATATTTTTAGGCGTAACGAGGCACTAAAACGTCTGAGCAAAAGGGCAAAAGGTATTTTGGCGTCGGAATGAATATTATTAGAGTTCTCTGGAGGCACAAAAGAAAAATGGTCGAAATGGCCCTCGCAGAATAATTAACCCGGACATTTCACGAGATAATGGGCGAGTTAAAACATCTTATTAGTCTTTTTTTTGACACCCGCTGGGAGAGTGGAATGCAAACCTGTATGAGGCAGATGAGCAGTGGAGTCCAACTGCGCTGTCCCGCAACTCAAATTTACGTTTAAAAAGAAACTCCCATTTTTATCCCAAAAATGAATGATTCAACAGGAAGTCCTGATCACGACCCATTCCGAGTCGTTCTTTTAATTCCTCTCTGTTTGCGTCCCAAGAGCGCCGGGCAACGGCAACAACGAATGAGAAAATAAATAAATAAATAAGTAACACGGTCCGCGGATAATAATGGAATTACCTCCTCGTAGATTCCTTGATTAATTAGACCTCCTCTATTCGATTCACGGCGGCGTTCACGGCGGCGCCACCGTCGCAAAAAAAGGAAGGTGTCGCCGCGCAAAAGGAGAATTAGGACGGGCGGGACGAGGCATTTAAAGTCCCAAAAGGCTGCGACAAAAAGGATACTTGTTTCTTGGGCTCCCGACCCTACCTCCCTCGACCCACTCTCATCCCTTCACCCATTTCTGCCACGCTCGAAAACAAAGACGCAGCGGAAAGAAGGGCACGTCTTCCTCCCTTAACTCTTTCATCATCTCCGTCCCCATCCTCCGCGAGTTTTTCCTCATCCACTAATGACGCAGTCTCCTCCCTCTATCTCCCTATCCTCCCTACTTTGGCCCCATACCTCCCCTTTGACATGCACCCCCTCCCCCCCATCTCCACTTCCTCCTACCTAGTGCCTCCGCGTTGCCCTTAAATCTCCTCGAATCGTATTCCTTACCCGTTTCGTGAGATAAACGTCGCCTTGAAATGAAAAAAAGCCGAGGCTTGAACAAGTGTGGAAGGAAAAAGGGAAGGGGAAGATGAGAGCGCGCGGAATGAAAGCACTTGCATCTCTTGTCTTACGCCGATCTCCCCTTCTTCTCTTTAAAGCCAAAATATCTCATTACCTGCTTGCGAAGTAGTTCCGAACTTGTTACTTTGGACTTCGCACTGTTAATATCGAATAAGTTTGTCTCACATTTTTGTACTCTCTTTGTGGTTCTTAATGCTTATTTTGTTGTATATTGTTTTTGACAATTTTTGTACTGCTCTTAGGGGTGATGTACTCTGAGCATAATAAAGTATTCTTATTCTTATTCTCTTATTCTTCTCTGTTTCTCTTCTCCTCTTTCTCTATCTCTGCATCTCCATCATCAACATTCACATTCTTTTTCCCATTCCGTCCGCCATTCCCCTTCTCTCCATCCCTCTCCTCTTCCATCCTTGCCGCGGCGCGCCTTTTCTGCCTTCAGCCGTTTTTCTCCTCGCTTCTTCTTTTTTTCATTATTTTCTCCGGCCCGCTCTCTGCTACCTTTTTTTATACTCAGCCCGCTTTTTCTTCCTCTCTCAGGGATGATGGCAGCGGTGGAGTAGGAAGGCTGTGCCGAGTGTGTGTATGTATGTATGTGTTTGAAGGAGTGGTTTTCGGAGCGAGGTGGAGCGAAGGGAGACGTAGGTTGGAGGAGTACCTAGTGTCTTTGGGGGGTGGGGGGTGGGGGGTGGGGGGTAGGCGACTGAGCAAGCGAGTGAGTGAGTACATTGTGAATTTAAAAGCGAGAGGCAGTGGCGGGAGTGGGCGGGGCGATCCACAGTGGTCCGCGGCCCATGCATTTCTGGGACATGAAAAGATTTTCTCAGATCAAGATGAAATTTGGTGTATAGAGGTTTTCGGGGTCGCTAAATACGAATATGATGCCAAAAAATTGAATTTTTCCATTAAATGCGAAAACTGGCGGATTTCATTTTTTTCAATAGGTATTTGAGCGAATAGATTTTATTTAGTGTAAATATGACCATAAAATTAATATAGGCTAAATGTCGGCGCACACTTATGAGTTTTTTGTATACTTAGTGATGTTAGTTTCACTTTCCGATAGATTTTCGATGGAATCTCATGGAGTGAGTGAACTTTTCACTAATTTTAATTATATTTCCCGGATTCAATTTCTCTAATTTTCATGATTTTCAATTTGAAATCTCATACAATGACAACTTAACAATACATTATTACTTAAATAAATAAATAGTACTTACTTTCCGGAGAAGAATCTAGTTCTTTGAATTACAATCGATGCATCAGTCTTCCATGTAAGCGACTCCGAAGTTAACGCGCATTTGACTTTCGATTATTAATAGAATGCATACCTTACCTGAACGTTCTCTTACATAACCTCTAACAGTAAAGGCGCTTGATACCGGCTCAGGATCTTTGAATTCTGATGCGTCATCACTTTATCCAAACGCACTGCACAAAGGATTTACCTGAATACTTTATTTTCCTTACCATGTCCCATTTTCCCATATACTGGGACCACTGTGCGCTGGAGGGTACTCGGTGGGTAAGGGAAGGGGGTGGATTTTCGAGAGACTTGAGTGGGGTATGTACGTGTGTGTGAGGAAGGAAAAGGAAGAATGAAGAAGGGGCATTGTGGGCCGAAGGGAGGAGGAGGGACTTGAGGAGTTAGGACTGGATAGGTATAAGTAAAAAAAAAACTTCCGCTTTTACGGCGTTTTTCTTTCGACGAAAGCGTCTCTCCGTGACGGCGACGGACGTAGGTATTTCTTTTTTTCTCTACTTCCCTCTCTCTCATTTTCTCTTTCTCTCTCTCTCTCTTTAAAGAGAGTGGGAGGGTGGTTGCATGGGCCGCCTCGCGAAGGAACATACCGGGAGAAGGGTTGGAAGGGAGTGCCCCACAAAAGAAAACGTGAGGGAACAAAAAAATTATAAAAAACAAAGATCAATTCGTGTTGTTTTTTTTGTGTACGTAGGGGGGGAAGTGGAGAGAGCATGAAGAAAGAAAGGAGGGGGCAAAAAGTAGGTAAAAAAAAGAAGGAAATAATTAGAAAATCCAGCGGCGAATACAAATTTTGGACGGCGGGGCATAAAGGCTTTTCGAGGTGGAAAAGAGAGGGAAAAATAAGAATAAGAAGAGTGCTAAGGGACTCTTGAAAGCGTCGTGTGGGTGAGGAAGGAGAGAACGCAGATCGTGTGCCTGCCTTCGCTTGACATAATGCACGCGCTAATGGTGTTAAATTTCAAAAGAGCCGGAAATAAATGTGAAACAGTCATCAAAATTTTGAAAAAAAATTATTCATGGTGAGGCAGCAGTCATTTTGTTTCTTTTGTACCATTTCACGTGTGACTCGCCGGGAAATGCACGTCGCTCTGGATATGCATCCCATCCCCACTCCGGCCGAGCAGACTTGGGTTAATACCCCTGCACACTTGTATTTTCTCGTTTGGGAAAGTATACAAATGAACGATTTTGTCCTGAGAGATTGTACCAGAAGCAATTGACATGCAAATGTAACGCAAACTCCCGAAAGTGTCCCCTTCATGGTAAGATATGGTGGATTAACTCGATGAAAACGGTTATATCGCGACGACAAGAGAAGATTCTTGGTCTGTGGATATTTTCCGTGTTATCATTTCATTTTGACGGGGAAATTTATTTTGGATTGATGTCTTTGCAAATTTGTTGGAAGTCGATTCATTATTTTTAGCTATATATAACGGATTATTGGCATTGAAATGAGCAGTTGTATGCAATTATGTGAAATGCTAGGAGTTAGATTGTTAAAAGATCTCATTTCAAATTTTGTGTCCTTGAATAAAGAACTGAAAGGAAGATTAGGGAAACCCAAACATTGATGCTTTTCCATTCGTCTCCGTTAACCGATAAAGGACTAAACTGCTGGAATGAATTTTAACTCCAGATTATTTTACCGTTCACCAAATGAATATGGAAGAGCTATGGTTTTTAGGTCAACAAGCCGAGCGATTTATGCAAATACCAACAAAGGATGAATTTTGGTGAGCTGCTGAGGAGATAAGCTCTTCATGAAAGTTACACTGATAAGAAATGAAACTGTTAGCGTGGATATCCCTGGAGAGGGCTATTTCGAAAATTCGAATGCATCGAATTGCCTGTGAATACAAACATTTCGATCTCCCTTAAATTTTATTCATTGGACTGACGAATTATAGGAAAGCGTAAACATCTGCCACCAGGTGCCGAGTGGAATGTGAAAAGTATGCTATATGTAACGGATTAATGGCAGTGAAATGAGCAGTTGTATGCAATAATTTGGAATGATGGGAATTAGATTGTTAAAAGATCTTATTTTAAAATTTGTCCTTGAATATAGTATTTCATTGATTATAGTAAAGTAAATAACTTTATAATTGAAATCATCTGCTATTTTCCATTTTCTTTAGGGCTTTATATGAATGATGTAAACTAACCGAATATATATGACGTTCATGATTAAGGAATAAGATATGCCTATTAAGCTTTATACATATATGCATTTTGCAACAAATTTACGTTGTTATTCGTAACTGTTATTTCGAAGAGAATAAATGTTTAACTCGTGCATTTTGGGAGAGAAAGATTGGAAGAAGAATATTCCCGCTAACAGAGCCTCGTGAGTTTTTGAAGAGGCTTCGTTTTTTGATTTTTTTCTACTCAAAATATGTGGTTGAAACTTTCACAAAAAGATGACGGATAACATGCAATTTTTTTTCGTTTCCACTGTTTTCATCAATTTTGTTGCACGTTTCGTTTTTTCTGAAAAATAGCGTTTTTATTGCGGCAATTCTTAATTTTCCTCCAATTTCACAAGTAGTATCTTTCTTTAGCAAACTGAGTCTGAACGGGGTATTTCGCCAGGCTCTTTTGTGGTTTATCTTCACTATGATTAAAATGCAGCGGTGCCTGTGTGTTTGCTACTCTTCTCTGCGTAAACTACTGAACTGACTCACCTAAAACGTTTCCTGATTCTGATAAATCTGCAAATTTGAGCTAAAGGCTTCTTTAAAAATGTCTCATGGCCTCATGAGCCTCACAACCTGGAAAATGGGCCATTTAAAACATTAGAATTGGTGCATAGGTTACTTATTTTCTTTTAAAATAACTTAATTTCATGATGAAGAGTAGAAGAATTCATTACCTGATGGCTAAAAGAATGGTCAATTTAATTTTTGCGATTGGTTTTGTTGTACGTTTCGCATTTGCTTAAAAATGACGTTTTCTGTTGCAGAAACTATCAAATTTTCTCGATTTCAAAAATGGAATATTTCCTTGGCAACCTAATCAAGGGAACAGGAAATGTTGCTCGAGTCTTTAATGATTTACCCTAATTTTAATGATCAAAATTAGCAAATTTCTGTGAGCATTTGGTTGGGATACAAAATATCCCTACTTCTCTCCGTTTCCTGAACGGATTTTATGAAATATCTGCCTTGAGCAGTCACATTGGCTCCTATATTTCCGGACCATCGCTAATACGATTTATAGTCCATGGTTTTGAAACTTTGCGCGTCGGTGCATGAATCATAGTTAACTATACCCACACATAAATTTATTACGGTGTTTGTCTAACTGTCCCATCGGACGCCAAAAGTGTCAAATTGATTCAATAGAAAAATATATATGGTCTTATTTTACCGCTTGCAGGCTGAACTATGTCAGTGAAAGAGCTTGACAACCCAAATGGGCTATTTCCGCTTGTAATAAAAATTACTATTACGGAAAGTAATATTCTCTTTTATATAACGATAGATTTCTTATAATATTTCTCAATTTTATCCCTCCCGTTGAGAATAAACGGGAATTTGTGTTGTGATTTAATGGCCACATGTGAATCTTATAGTAATGAATTTTTGATTTCGACCCCGCAATGTCTAATTTGCAAACTTCTGTCACACACACACACTCTAGGTCTGTGTACGAGATCGGATTTCTAATTTCAGCGGATTGCTGTCTCTCATGAATTTTATATTTCCCTCCAAACTGTGCAAATGTATGGATATAATTCAGTGAAACACCATCAGCGTTAAACATCATTCCAAGACTATACTAATTCAAAGAAGCGTGTAAATGAAGTTTTTAATCTCTACTTTCTCTGAACGATAAACAAAATTTGAAACAAGTAAATTAAATAAAACTTTGTATACTCCACCATAGATTTAATAGCACGATCCGGGCATCGACTCTTCGTATCATCTTCAGGTCAGGTCACTTCGTGTCACCTGAAGAAGACACGAAGTGTAGAGACCCGGGTCGTGTTATTAAACCTATAGTGGAGTATACAAAATTTTATATAATTTACTATGAATTACTTCCACAAAGTCAAGCCTGGAACCATTTCCTTTGTGAAAATTCGTAACTATACCGACGGGTGATTTCATTCAGGAGGGAATGACATTAATGCAAAATATGGAGGAAACTTTTTGGAGTACTATTGAGATTTTCCCCGGTGTTTGCCATGAAAGTCACTGTGCACCACAGTAGATGTAGTGTTTGAGGCAATAATATTGGCTATTCTAGTGTTGGACAAGGCTTAGTCAGTGCTGCTTTAGTTAAGGTTAGTTTCTCTAAACTTATAATTTTCGAATCGATGGTCAGTAAACACAGCTTGATTCTATGACTGAAGACAAGAGTGATTCACGAGCGGCCGTGGGTGCGATAACCAGGTAGTGTCAGATTGAACACGCATACAACTCCACTGCGGTAAACATTTATAACAGGTTTATGAAACAGTGATTCCCAAGCTCGTTTCTGATTCCCAATAGATAGTTATTCAAATAAAATCGTCGGTTGTCATCAACTACAATGCATTTCCCCGAGCGTAAGTGTTTCAACTCGAACAGGTTGCGCAGATTCTGCTATCTCATGACTCTCGCAATTTAAGCGGTATATACCGGAATAATCGAGTACTCCAATGCGGGGCCGAAGCTGTGGACTCGGTGGATGATTGCAAGGGTGGCCAAGCGAGATAGGTCCCGAATCATAATAGAGACCATATTCGAATTATAAGTTTTAATTTCACCAGCTGTAGGACACATCAATTAAATATTGCATTATTAATGGTGCAAAAATATAGTTTTATATGACAGAAATGGTAAGTAATTAAATGAAAATATCTAAATAAGTCTCTGACTTGAGTCATTTTTTTCGCGCGGTGCGTTTGAAACTCCTTCAAAACGGAAGGTTTTTTGTGATACCCAAGAATCTACTGCGGTGGCAATATGATTAATTTTCAAATATAGTCGAGGAAACATAAAAACTAAACGCTGTTAGTTTTTTTTGCGACATCTAAGTGTTAGAAATAACTCATTTTGTAAATAACGGCTCTCTGCAGTGCATACACGTACCATTTCCCATGCAAAACGACTGGCATTTTTTGGCAAATATCTCGGAAAGTAATGTAGTTAGGGGTAAAATTTTAGTGTCATTGGATAGGTGAGATATTTTTCTTTAAAATGAGACCAAATTCATTGATTTCTAAGTAAAATGATTTTTCTCTCAAACCACCGTAAGTCTTCCTTCTGGCGTTAAACACTATTCACATCCGAAATCTTCGTCTGAAGCCGGAACGCTCACACAATTCCATTTGCCGCGGTGGTCAGCGCCGTTGCATTGTTTGGAGTCCAATACACTCTCGTCTGCCGTCGAATCTGTACCGCAGGCACAAGGCGACGGATTTAAAAATCGAATTTCCCGGAAAGGGGGAAATGATCATAACCAGCTTTGTGAATAGGGAGACAGAGTAGAGGAGGAAGTGAGGGAGGAAGGTAAAGAGGGATGAGGAGGCGAGGAGATGGAAAATAATAATCCGAGAAGAGGGGGTTTGCTATGAAAATATAATAATGGGGGATAACGGAGAAGTCCTTGGTCGTTATGTAAACGAGAGGGTGGGGAGGGTAGGGGCGAGGGTGGGGGTGGAGGGTGAGAGAAGAGGAGTTGGGGATTTTGGAGTGGGACGATTCATCCAGGGCAACGTAATAGTGGAGGAGAGGATCCTGTGAGATGGCGGGGGGGAGAGGGGGAGGTTTTTTTCCTTTTTTTTTAAAGAGACGGAGGAACGGAGTAAAATGGGGGAGATTGAAGAGGGAAACGGAGAGCACTGGGGGTGGGATTTAAAGCGACGTTGCTAAAGCAGAGGCCTCGCGGGAGGAAGAGGGGGTTGGGGGCGGTTGGAGGGTTGATATGGGGGAAGGGGCGGGCGCGTGGAGACAAAATGTTGTCTGTTTATTTTCATTTCCCGCTGAAAGCGGCTGAGAAACCGACTTGAGGGTAAGAGGTTGGAGGTAGGTCTTCTGAGGAGGCTGCAGCCCTGAAGCAAATTTAAAATGGCGAAAGGGAAAACTGACACCTTAAGGATAAGGAGCGTGACCAAATATTTTATTCTCTTCTACATCTACATACAACGCCGCGAGCCGCCGCTTGGAAGTGTGGCCGGGGGTGTTAGGTCACCAGCCGTGTAAGGGTGTACGTTTTTTGGTGATGGAATGGTGACATGTATTATAGGAATGTATTTAGTGGAGCTAAAGTTTTTTTTTGGTCGCTTATTGTTCGCGGAAAGAACGAGTTTTTGTGCCCATCTGTTCGGCAGAGTATCTCTCTTATTTTATCGCATCTGTCAGACCTAGATATGTAGTGAGGAGTCATGATAATATTCTCTGTGTCGCTCCGAAAAATATCAGTTCTGAATTTTTCAAGCAACATAAGCCTAGCGTGTTGCGTCCGAGTCTCTAGGGGCTCCCATCTTAATCCCTCTAAAAGTTGCGAGACCATATATATTCACTCGTAGCAGTTTTTAACGGAGCACGCTGCTTTCCTTTGTATTTTATTAATATTTTTGGTTAAATCTATTTGACCAGGGTCCCAAATGCTCGCGGCGTATTCGAGGTGTGGCCTAATCAGACCGAAATCGCATCTCTCTTTGACTTTTTCATCCAAGGATCTTCCTATTATACGTTTAACCAAACCTAGTTTCTTTAATGCTGCACCACATATGTTATATATTTGTAATACCCACGATATATACTTCGATTGTATAAGAAAATATTTTTTCCAGAAAACGCGGTGGATTTACTTTATCGTCACTCAAGTATTATGATTCGATTAGGTGGTATATTTTTAACGTTTTCCTGCTATTATTCACGAATCATTTTGCACGTGCCATGCAGCATAAATAGTTGGCGTGCCACCGACCCACTTATGAGTTACTACAGTTCTGCAAAATTTACATCGCAGAAGATCTACTTCTGATTCCTGAGCTCATATTCAAACCTGAAGACTTTAACGATATTTTTGATCAACAGTTTTCGAGCAAAAGTTTGTCAGTGATGTACGAAAACTACAAATGATTGGAAATTAAACGGAATAAGAGGTTACGTCTTTAGTCTTAGCGACTCTCAACATTACTCCTCACTAGAAAAATATAACTCGCTAGAGTTGGAAGTCTGAACTTGCGTTTTATTGTTACTTTTCTTTTTTTAGTATTTTCATAATTTTTCTTGTTATGGTAAATTTCAGCTATTAATTTTGGTCCTAAAAATAAATTATTCTCAAAGGAGAAAGCATCCCCATTTCTCAGAATCTTCCGCGGACCATTCATCTTTGCACGTATTGCAGTGTTTATGAGGCATGCATTTTTATTTGAAAGAAGTACATTGTTACACAGGAGCCGCTGTGATGGCATATCTTAAACCAAGTGATGGAATTAGACCCCCTTTAATGGAAAACGTAATTCCGCGCTGCTCTTCGATATCAATAGTGAATTTTGTGCTGAGATATGCACTTGTATTCGAGTGGTATAGGAGGTTAATTTGTGCAAACGCCCTTTTTCCCGTGAATTAAAAAAAAATTGGTCATCGTTCTACCTATTTGAAAACCATTTCCTTGCACATTATCTCTTCACAGACTTGCAGCCGTTTTGCTTTCTTGTGTTACATAATTTAAATGCATCTAACTTAGTGCCTCAAATACCTTGTATTAATGTAATATTTTGATGAAATTGAATTAAAAATGCATTATTGTACTAATGAACTGCTGTTCATTTGCTCATCCCTATAATGGTTCATTTTTATTGAGCGAAAGCATTTCTGTAATATATTTTTTCACGGCATCGACATTTTTAATTTGAAAAGACTTTTTTTTTCAAATTAAAAATGTTCAAATAGTTTAAAAATCTTTCTCGGGCTTCGCACCGGGTAATATTTTAAAAATTGGCAGTCGTTTCGGAAAACGACTTCAATTCCATTTTCAAGGCACGTGTTATTTCCGTCGTGTCTGCTATAACACTGATTTTAAACTGGCCGTTGATGCTCCAACAATGAAGGTTACGATCCGCATGATTGGCTAACGTGTCCCGCTGGCCGTTGAATTATTTTCCCATCCTTTTAATATATTTGATTATAGGCCTCCAGTAACATCTACATCTACATACTACCCCGCGAGCCGCCGCTTAGGCGCGTGGCAGGGGGTGGTAGGTCACCAGCCGTGTAAATATGTACGTTTTTTTGGAGTTGAAATGGTGGCATGTCCTATGAGAGTGTATTTGGAGGAGCTGAATTTCTATTGTGGTCGCTTATTGTGCGCGGAAAGAACGAGTTTTTGTACCTATCTGTTTGACACAGTATCTCTCTTATTTTATCGCATCTGTCAGACCTAGAAATGTAGTGAGGCGTCATTATAATATTCTCTGTGTCGCTCTGAAAAATATCAGTTCTGAATTTATCAAGCAAACTTAGCCTAGCGAGTAGCCTCCAAGTCTCTAGGGGCTCCCACCTTAATCCCTCTAACAAGTAACTAACTAATCAACACCTAGGCGAAGTTTGAAAATATTATCCGGTGCGTAGCCCGAGAAAGATATTTAAACATATTACACCGGGAAAATATTAAATCTTTTATCGTTCAAATAGCTGTTCATCCCTTTGCATTTTGTCCCCCCATATGCTTTTTTCCTCCTCCCTCCGGCTCATTTACACCCCAATCCTTCGAAAAAATTTTCCTCACCGCTGGGATTTAGAGTCTGGGCTTATTTTTATTATGGACCTCCTTGGGGGACGGAGAAAGCAGAAGAGGGTGAAAAGTTGGGGAAAGAGCTAATGAACGCAATAAGGACGGGAGAGAGAGGGGAAGGGAGAAAGGGAGGAAGAGGTGAGAGAGAGTGAGAAAGAATGTGGAAGAGGGAGATAGAGGAAGGGAAGCGGCAAATTAGGAGGTCGATCACGAACACCCCAAAGGACAGAAGGGCTAACGAGAAAAAATAACGTGGGATAATTGGCCAACGTAGGAAAAGGACGTAGGGAGGGGAGAGAGGGCATGTAATAAGGGCCGGGCGCGGAGGAAGAAGACTAGGGCAGGGTGTTGCTCTCGGGGTGCGGAGAGATCGAAAGAGACGTGAAGAAGAAGAACGAGGAGATGGGACATATCCGCGTGTGTGTGTTGACGGGGCCGCACAGTGGTCCTCGGTCCATGTATTTCTGGGACATGAAAAGATTTTCTCAGATCAAGATGAAATTTGGTGTATAGAGGTTTTCGGGGTCGTTAAAACGAATATGATACCAAAAAATTGAATTTTTCCATTAAATGCGAAAACTGGCGGATTTCATTTTTTTCAATAGGTATTTGAGCGAATAGATTTTATTTAGTGTAAATATGACCATAAAATTAATATAGGCTAAATGTCGGCGCACACTTATGAGTTTTTTGTATACTTAGTGATGTTAGTTTCACTTTCCGATAGATTTTCGATGGAATCTCATGGAGTGAGTGAACTTTTCACTAATTTTAATTATATTTCCCGGATTCAATTTCTCTAATTTTCATGATTTTCAATTTGAAATCTCATACAATGACAACTTAACAATACATTATTACTTAAATAAATAAATAGTACTTACTTTCCGGAGAAGAATCTAGTTCTTTGAATTACAATCGATGCAACAGTCTTCCATGTAAGCGACTCCGAAGTTAACGCGCATTTGACTTTCGATTATTTGTAGAATGCATACCTTACCTGAACGTTCTCTTACATTACCCCTAACAGTAAAGGTGCTTGATACCGGCTCAGGATCTTTGAATTCTGATGCGTCATCACTTTATCCAAACGCACTGCACAAAAGATTTACCTGAATTCTTTATTTTCCTTACCATGTCCCATTATTCCATATACTGGGACCACTATGGGCCGTGAGGATTGAGGATGGAGGTGGTCGGAGGAAGGGAGGAAGCGGCTCGGTGGTGCAGAAGACATGAGTTACGAAAGGGGGAGGAGGAGCAGGTGAAGCGATAATAGGGGGAGAGCGGGAGGTTGTTCCGGGAGACGGGTGGGATTATTAAAGGGGTCGGGGTGGATAGGAGGAACGGAAGGAGGTGGAGGTGACCTCCCCCACCCCAATGAGGGAAGGCTGGAAGAAGAGGTTGAATCGCCGGCCGTCGGAGAAGGGGACGATACCGTCTCAATCGCCTCGCAAAATTGGCTCACACGCGAATGTGCCGACGGAGGCGGAAAGAAGGATGATGATGGTGATGACGACGGCGACTATGGTGGAGGGAGAAAATTCTTCATCTTTTTTGTCTCTCTCTTTCTCTCCTGCGTCTTCGCGTGAGAGCGCAGGGGATTCTGGGATGGGTCAGCGGGGATATTGTGTGGGCTGGGTGGGTGGGACGGATGGGTGGAAAGATGCCTGGATTCCACTCCTGAGGACGAACAAGGTTCCTCGCCTTCGGGAAAGGTCCGGTCTCAGGGGAACATTGTGCTTAAGGGGCGATGTGGGGTGGGTGTTGGGTCAGAGAAGAAATTAAAGCTGGAGAAAGAGATGACTTACGATTGGACCGGTGACGATACTAAAAGTGTAAAACTGTGTAGAAATAAAGCGTCGATGTGGAAAGCGTGACGATGGAGTGGCTGTGAAAACAATGTTTGTGGAATAATCATCTGAAACGCTTATGGGTATTTTTTTAAATCACTCGACTGTACGCGGAAATATCTTGTTGCATGAGGAACTTGGTCTTTGGATTTAGAGATGCAAAAGAAAATGAATGAAATGATAGAGAAAATGGAACGTATAAGAAGGAGAAACGTCAAAATTAATAAAAGCTACGCTGTTTTCGTTTTGGATGTGAAAGCGAGTGAAAAAATCAATTCGAATTCATAATTTTTTAGAAGAAATCTCACCATTTTTTGCTATTCGGATTGGATATTTGAGGAGGCGACCGACGGCTGAGGTTATTTGCGCCATAGGGGATAGGTGAGGGAGGAAGGGTGGATAGAAACCCGGCGTCGGCATTAGCATGCTCTTAACGAATAGCGCCAAGGGGACCACGGCTTAACGTCTCATCCGACAGACGGAGTACTCAACTTCAAGTGCCCTCAAGTCACTCAAGTAGGGATCGGGCTCCGCTGAAAAACATCCGCTTCTGCAGGGATTTGAACCTTGGCCGTCCGTGTGGTAGGCGAGTGCTCTAGCCACCACACCAATCCGATCCCCCTAGCTACCCGGCCTGCAGAACTATTGTGGCTCAGAATTCCTAACATCTCATTTGTTTTCAGTCTATATATTTGAAAGTATTGTCAATAAGTATTAGAACTGCATAAAATTAAGCAATTCTTTAAGTTTTATACAAAAGAGAACGCTTGATAATCCAGCAAAAGCTATCAACTTCGTTAGAAGAGCGGTTGTGAAAATCTTTTTTATTTTCGCAACCGATCTATAAAAAAATAGCGAATATTATATCAAGTTGCATTGGCCTAATAATAGTTATTTTCATAATAAATTTTATGATAAAATAATAATTTGAGTCCAGTACTTTTTATTTACTCTACTACTGTTCATGCATGCACATATATTTGAAATTGATGGTGAATTACCTACTAAATAACATTATCGTCTTCATTTTAAGTTCAAATCACCAGCCCTTAGCCCTATCTGAGACACGATTATTTTCTAAGATTGATATTGGATAGGAAAATGGATTTAGGAAAAATCAGGGATATTTTTATTAAGTCGTTCACTTGAACTTATGGCTCAATTTTGGGCAATAATTTTACGTACGACATTGTTCGTATTGTTCGACTTGGAAATATGCACCACTATTTGTAAATCGGAATAGCACTTGTTGGGTCGAATCTGTTGATAAACGTACCGGAATAAATTAATCAAATAATGAACTATATTATTGGTTGCCTCAACGTAGGAACTGATTGATCATAAGAAAATCTGATCCGAATACGAGGTAAGAAATATTTATCTATTGATAAGAAGGCTTCCGTGGACCTGAAGACGCCGAGTGGAATACCAGCGATACTGCTCTCATTAAACACAGAACAACGAGCGCTGGAAGAACGCGGAATCCCTGGGGTCATGTTGCATTATTGTTTCATATGTCACCACCGGGAATTATTACTTTGAGAACTTAAAGATGTCACAGTAGTATTTCGTGCTAGGCCAACCTGTTCCTTAAAGCGCACGGATTTGGTCGCGGAATGGGAAAAAATGGATTTTTTAAAAACTTATCACGTATCGATATTAGAGTCAGCGAGAGAATCAAAGGAAGAGCAAAAGGAATGTCTGTAGAGTGGCGAGCGGTGGCAGAAACACGGCTGGGAAGGGTGTCTAATGATGTGTAAGGGTTTGTCCACACTTGCATACAAAGTCGAGCGATTGTCTATAGACATGTATAGGGACTGTCTATAGATATGTATCCAGACAATGCATATAGACAGTCTAGAGACTTTGTCGCGTGTACACACTCGAATGCCTTCTTCTTCATTAGTTGCTAAATATGACTGATCTTGTTGAGATCGCTGCGAAAAGTGAAGCTATGCGGAAGAGGAGACGTTGGTAGAGGCGTGAAATTTTTCCAGAGGGATCTCGTTTTGTTTGCAATTAACTTTCAAGGCTGAAATTAGAAGACTCCAGACCATTGCAGTGGGAATAGCAAGTGTTCGTATTCAAACACGAAAGCGTCTTGAGAGATGTTCCGCTTTTCTTGGATTTATTAATTTTTTTGTCCTCCCGCTGAAATGCTGATGTGGATTTTTTTCCACATCCCCTACGGACACTTCAAATTTTTTGGCCCGCTCTTCGATTGCATTTCTTTTTTTAGTACCTACGATTCTTATAATCGGGGTCAGCCACTTCCCACAAACAAGCCACCGAGTGAAAATCTTCTATTAACAACAACACTTTTTCTGTAGGCCACATCTTGATAATGAAAACAAAACTAAAACCAAAATGGAAACATAAGCATTCTCCACGGCTCGCAGAGAATAACTGGAGACGATGTCTCGCAAAACATCCACACTACAAAATATTGCGCAACATTGTCTAACAATTGTCTCGTGTCTCTCACTTCAAATGGGAGACCAATGTTCTGCGAAAATGTTTTGTTCCAAAAAAGTGTCTGTAGACACGA
This sequence comes from Ceriagrion tenellum, assembly GCA_963169105.1. Classification (NCBI taxonomy): domain Eukaryota; kingdom Metazoa; phylum Arthropoda; class Insecta; order Odonata; family Coenagrionidae; genus Ceriagrion; species Ceriagrion tenellum. The sequence continues at coordinate 160,244,167 of OY720636.1, forward strand.
ATTTGTCTCTCAATTGTCTTTAGACATTGTCTAGATACAGAAATCGCTCAACTTTGTATACAAGTGTGGACACAGCTAAGGACGAAGGAGAGGGGCAACTCGTGAGAGTGCTTTCGTTAGAGGGCGAACGGGTGGAAGCGAAGGAGGAGGTAGGGAGAGAGGCGAAAGACGTACGGAAGGGGCCGAGCAGTGAGGTAGGAGGTATAGTATATCTTTATGGACAATATCCCTTTATGTATTTCGAGGATATCCAATTCACGTCGCCCCGCGTCGTTGCATCCCAGGAAAAAAAACGTTCTCGTTCGTATGAAGGCCTGCGTAGCTATTGATACCCGCTGCGAAATAAGCAGAAAAAATATTAACTTGAAATCGCGGATACGTGAGGAAGGGATGGTAGAATTACGCCTGTACGTATTTTGTTGTCAATTCTGCAGTGATCAAGAAGAGCATAAATGTAGTGGAGAAATGCATTGCTTGGAGGATGTAGCAATTTTTCCTGGGTCCCCCTGTACCTCTCAAATACGTTTTGAAGTTAGACTACCATCGCGCGTCCCAGCCCCAATATTCGTTAATCGGTGATTAGATGAAATTTGTGAGTCTTCTTCCCATGAAAATGATTCAAGTAAAGTTGAAAACTAATCTCATAACTTTGTTCCAAATATTTTAGATTTCTCCACGTAAAAATGGCTGCACTTTGGCTGGCCCGTAGGTTCTGTACGCTGGACTTACCAGAGTGTATTAAATATTTATGGCTATTGTCTGATATGCCCCAGTTATTTTGTTGAAGTGCTCGGTAAATATGTGACTCACGGTAAATGAATTTGAGCATGCTGCACAGGAGGCAAAAGACCTGGGACTCAGAAGTCGAGGGTTTCCATCGATCGTCCCAACCGAAGTACTGCTCGCAGAAATCAAGAGGGACACTCCTTGCGTGCGCTCTCGGATCCCCTTTGGACCGGAGCACAAATAAAACATATGGCTACCTTACGAGCAGTCCAACCTGTATCTCTCGTTCGAGAGATTGCAAAGAACTCGGTATTCACTCGATCTGGACTCGCGCCATCTGTTCACGATTGAGTCGTCACTTGGACTCCTTGGGTGGGGAGGACCGCTTCAGTAGCCGTGCGACGCTCAGAGGAAACGAGTGGGAGGATTGGGGGTCGGGAATGGTGAGGGTAGAAAAGAAGGGGGGAGGGGGTGTGGGGGAAAAAGAATTCAGATGGGGGTGGGTGTGGACTCCAGCTGTTTGAGGGAATGTTCGAGAGGAGTGGGGGGAAGAGAGGTTGAACAAGAGAGAGGAGGAAGGGGATATTTCGAAGGGGTTGGGTACAAGTGGCGTGGAATCCGTGAGATAGGCCCCGTCGAAGCAGAGTTACAATGGGAAAGATGTCGACGATGCTGTATTTTCTCCATGTGTGAGCGCTGGGATATGTCCATGTGTGCTGGTGGCATCCGGCTCCGTCCATGCCAAGCAAGAACTCCTTTCACCCTCTGCCATCCATCCTCTCCACCCCCTCACAATCCACCGGTCCTCCCCACTCCGATCCCCCTCTCCCAATACATCTGCCCGGGACACTATTTACGTCCAACAAATAAAGCCTTCTTATTCCGGAATCCGTGTCGGCCCAAGCGAGGGTACGAGACGAGAAGTAATGGCCGAATGGACTCAGCGAAAGGAATGAGGGATGTGGATCAGGAGGCGGCATTGCAGTGCAAGTGAAAGCACTGCGAGAGAGGGAAAAGTGGGTGATCTTTTGATGGCGTGCGACGGATGCGAAGAAAAGTTACCTATATGACGGTGCATCGAAATCAAGAGATAAATGACGGAACGAATGATTGCTTTTTTTGCTGCGGTTGTATGTTTCAATCCATCGACTTGTCGTGGCTCTTTTGCTATCGATTAATCTCCGATGATTTGATTCATAGTCATCCCCATGTGAATGAATGGGTGGTGTATTTATTGCATATATTGCGTGATACTATGTTGAATGCTTCATAAGTACCCACCGTTTAAGTTTATTTAACACAAAAAGATGTTAATTTTATTTTTGTTTGTATTTATATGGAAGTAGTCAATAAAATTAGGTTGTTAGAATTGTTTAAGACATTGTTTTGGTGAACATTTTTAGACAAATGGGATTATCCCCCAAAATTATTATACCCTCGATAATTCGGAAAGGAATGGGATCGGTGCCCAGTGTATGGAGTTCTAGCCAGCGTCTCTCATGGACGATTATGTGTTTTCTTCTACCATAATTAGATAGTGTCATTTCAATGCTGGTTACTCAAGCTGCGAGAATTGAGAAGAATTGCGGCTGCACTGCGCATGGCAGTCTCATTCTGTCAGGCAAGTTGAGTTATACAATGCAAGGCTTCAGTAATTAGAATTTCTCTGCCCACCCTTGAAGAGAATAACTACCTTTACACTCTATATACTCCCAGGAATGCCATATAATACATTTAGCATCAAAAAGCGCGTATTGTTTTCGCGTATCACAAAAAAAAGAGGACTGACAGCATTCTGTATTTTTGAAGGAGGCTACTCTTTTGACGAGAGAGAAATGGAAATACTTCATTACCACCCAATCTGTCTCAAAAAACGTTTGCTAGAAGATATAAATTCAAAGGAAAATACGTCCATGAGTTTAGGAAGCAAGGTAGCTGCTCTCAAGTGGTGGTTGTGTGGGGAAATATTTTGAGGTTCATGTTTACGTGACCTCTTTTTTGGTGTATTTTGTGATAATAAATACTCGTATTTCGACGGAATTTTGAAAAGTTGAGTCCAATGGATGAAGCATTGCTCACGACAGATTTGCATGCATTTATTTCGCGCGAGACCGACTCTGTTTTACGGAATCCTCCAAAGCCATCGAAGTGGACACTCTTGTATTTACTGACAGCGAAATCATGACAATTTTATTTCACCAAAATGCAAACATTTATGGATTTTCCTCCGGCGGATAAAAAAAAACCCTCGGAATTCTCAAAAAAAACTGTCTATTAAAGAGGGAATACAGTGGTAGATTCCAACAGCCGTTGGTCATTTTGAGTCATTACCAGTTGTCATAATTATGTACGGCGAAAGGAAAGTTTTAGCAAGTATGAGTGACGCTGTTTTCCTACAATTTGAAAGGTAGTTTTGTTAAAGGAATTATAATATTCACGATGATTACTGTCATATCTCTGTTAAAAAGTCTCTGAGACAGAATCTGGTGAAAATAATCACTTAGGTAAGCCGTCGTCGTCACTCAAAAGGCTAGGCCTTGTCGCTGTCTTTGTAGGCAATTGTCTCTTTCCAAGGCTGCCTTTTTTTCATTTCCCCATAAGAGTTGCGGTTCCTGGTTGACATCATACTGTGAAGTAAGGATATTCTAGATCGTCCTCTCCTTTTCTTCCCCAAAACTTTTCCTTCAATCATGTTCTTGATGAACTCATTATGTCTTACTAAGTGACCAAGAAGTTTAATTTTCCTGGAGTGAATTGCTTGGAGAAGCGTTCTACTTTGGTACTTACTTACTTAGGTAACTAGCAGAGAAAAATGATTTGCTTTTTAATACTTAAGAAGATCATTCCGGCAATTGTAAAAGCCCGCTTCAGTAAAATCTCACCTGCATCCTGAATATAAATGATAATCCGTCTCTCATTACGAGAAAAGATAAACTATTTTTAGTCTACTGTAAACTTTTTATTGGTCTTGCCGACCAAGGTTTCTACTTGTACCGTCATTATCAAGACAGCCGTGCAAATTACCGGGCGAGTATGTATACGTAGGTGCTTGAAGAGGATGAAATTAGACGGGGGAAAATGTGGGGGGAGAGGCACAAGAGGAAGAAATCATAAAAACGGGGCCAGGGACAGTGAGACGGTATGCGTTCACGGATGAGAAATGGTGAATGAAATAATGAAAAAAAGCGCAGAGTAATCGGTCATGATCAAGGTGTGGAGATGAAAGGCGTAGGGAAGGCAGGGTTGAGTGTAATGAGGAAAAAATTTAATTGAGAGGCTTACCGTTATTTATAAAAGAACATAATATTTCGAATTTTTCCAGAAAGCCCGATCTGGGGCTTTTCCTCTGCACGGGGAGAACCTTGGGAAAAATTACTCTGACGATTTTCTTAGATAAATAGTTTTGCCAAAGCTGAGCGCAAAATCTAAATACCAGTCCACTAAATGAAATGGTGTTCATTTATTTTGGTGTAATATCCCCTATTGTAAATCTGAATGCATGGGTCAGAAAGCCAGCTCAATCGATTCGCTGGCCCGAGAACATAGAAGGTAATTCCTCGAAGTGGGCGTTTTCCCTCTTTCTCATCTCCCTTCTCACTGAACTTTCTTTACCAACAGGCTTTGCGAACATTACGTAAAAAACTTCAGACTGTCATCAAGCTATGCAGTCTATATATTCGGTTCCCTGTGTTCTTGCTGTCTCTATTTCTCTCCAAAAAGTTATTCCATTTTGTGAATAGTTTATTTAGGCCAAAAAAATTATGCACGTTGATCTCTTTAAGTACAACGCCAGTAACCAAGTAACTAATGTATTGCTTTAATATAAATTAAATTGCATTAGTTTTATTGAAAGTAGGCAAACAGAACTGGAAAATACCTCTTGCACTAAATAAGGAAGGACAGCACGGCAATAAATCTGCCAGTGGCCGTCTTTACATCTTGTATCACAAGTCCTTCTGCAAGGGTTGTTTGAATACCTAGTATCGGTTTTCACCTAGTGATAATGCTCTTGAGTCGTAAACTAAATTGTGAGGAAAACAGCCGTCGATAGGCTTTGTTTCTTGTCGCATTTTTAAGCCGCGGAGCAATGGAGTGGGATAAAAGGATTTTCCTGCGTGACAGTCGTTTTCTCGCTGAGAAGTGGCGATGGAGAGAGGGCAAAGAAGACGTATGGGAGTTAAATCGCGGTTCCAGATAAGCGGAGTGAAACAGTAAAAGGAGAGATTTATGCGGAGAGAAAGAGAGACGACGGGATAAGGTATATGCGATGGAATTAGGGAGATCAGACGGAGGAGGGAGTGGAAGCGATAGGGGTTGAGCCTAGGCTCGGAGATTGACGGGGGTGGGTTGGCGGGTGACGACCATGGAAAGGGCGTGAACGGGAGAGGGTGGGGTTGGAAAGAAGATTGAGATTCAAGGATAAGCAAGTAGTCATCTTGGCAGAATAAGGGAGCCGCTTCTGCGTCGACGCCGTGCGTCAACGAAAGGCTGAATCTTACCGCCACGCCTTCAGCTGTGCGAGTTTCTGCCCTTTGACATGACTAACTAACACATGAAAAATTAGGATTTTAGTTTTCATTGATTGATGTTAAAGTGATTTTTGAGTGACATTTTACTCGCCTTTATCTTATCGATGATTTACAATATTGGTTTATCCTTATCAATTCCGTGTTGCTGGAACATATGAGAATGGAAACCTACTTTTAACTAGATTTGATTTATATAAATTATGAAACATCATACTAAGGATATTGATGAGTCGCTTTGTAGTTAAGTTTTCATAAAAATTCGTGTCTAGGTGCAGAAAAAGAATTATTTTACTAGTTGTTTGACTAGAAAGTTTTCATCACTACACTACTTTTGGAGGACGATACTATACAATGAATTCAGCGCACTCTTTTCAATTGTGAATTGCATTGTATTTCTCATGTTTGCTTCAAATTACAATCTTTTATTTTTAGAAGCGCCTTTTACAAGTGATGGCATCTCTCGTTTATGAAAATGTCCTGTCTTTCGCATTGATTGGGAGGTTACTGTCGGGGAAGGAATTTATAAATTCAAAGGAAATAGTCCGCATGTAGCAACATTGCCGATTTAGGATGCATGTACTAGTAAGAAACACAAAAAGACATACACATATGAACATAAAAAACAAAAAAACTTAACTTAGACGATCCGGAAATTGCGTATAATATTGTAACTCTCTAGATTCGCTGTTTATAAATGAAAAGGTGTTTTGAGGCCAAGTTGTTGAAGTTGGAATGGCTAAACTGGGGAAGGAGGTCGGGTGCAGGGAAGATTGGGTAAGGGGCGCTGTTAACTCAGTTGCGCGAGAAAAAGAGTGGTAGAATGAACGTGTGTTTAAGGAATTGTGCATTATTCCACACATGTGTAACGTATTGTATGACATATCCGGTGCTCCGCCACCCTGATGGAAAAACTACTCCCTGTTTGCCCAATGTAAAGGGCATCACAATTAGAACACTTCAAAAGGTCATCTCCACGGAAAGGAAAATTCCCAATTCGCCAAACATCAACTCAACACGGGCCACAACGGTGACTTCATTCCTACCATATTACATGCAGAGATGAAAGGACGCAGATTAGACGCCCTGGAGGAGTTGGAAATTTAAAGGCACGCTGATTCACTCCTCGTCAATGACCACCTCTATCCCTCCCTCACGCTCTCCCCTCCTCGATTTTCCTTCTTGCTCAATCCAACCCTTCCCCCTCTCCACCTGGAGTGACGCCTACCCGAGCACCGAGCCCGACCGCCACATAACCCTTACCTCTCCTTAACCACCTACTCTCCCAGCCCTCTACACCCTCTCACTACCTCCCCTCCCCCCCAACCACTTGACTTGCCTATATACAAATCGGGAAATATGCGGTCAAGCATACAGGAAGCTAGAGCTTTATCAAGAGAATACTCGGAAAATGTGATGAGAAAGTGAAAGAACGTTGTTATTTTTCAATCGTTAGGCCTCGTCTGGAATATGCTGCCAGTGTATGGGATCCAAAAGAAGCGGGGTTAATATCGGAATTAGATCGCGTGCAGCGAAGAGGAGCTAGGTTTGTAAAACGATACTACGATAAGTTTGCCAGTGTGTCTGGGTTGTTAGAAGAATTGGGATGGGGATCGCTATCACAGTGTAGATTAAAATATAGGCTTCACCTCTTAGATAAATTTCAGGAAAAAATTTCTCTGAACGTAAAAAACATACTATTTACCCCCTCGTACTACGGCAAATTAGATCGCGCCAATAAAATTAGAGAGCTATATTGTAGAATCGATAGTTATAAAATGACATTTATTCCACGTACCATTCGGGACCATAACAACTGTGATCATCGTCATGGATAGTGCAAATAGTGATATTAGCTAGATTGTAGATCTCTTTCTTTATATTTTTTATGTTCTTATTTATGCATGATGTAAATATTGATGTTCTTATTTACGCATGACATTTTGAATGTGTAGTAGGTAGTTGATCATGTACCCCTTGCATGTTTGAACGATTGACGATAGAATGTTTCTTGGTTAGTAGATTTAATGGGCGCGTTGCATGTGTGGTACGCTGGTTTTAATGTAGTTTCGGTGTTCTGCCGTAAAATTAATGCATGCCTGGTGTGGAAGCACCACCTGCCACATGCCAATGTTTCTTGGTTAGTAGATTTAATGGGCGCGTTGCATGTGTGGTACGCTGGTTTCAATGTAGTTTCGGTGTTCTGCTGTAAAATTAATGCATGCCTGGTGTGGAAGCACCACCTGCCACACACCATTTGGCTGGCTTGCAGAGTATGACGTAGATGTAGATGTATATACTGCTCATATTTTGGAAATTTTTACCTTGATAATGTTATGCTGTAACGAAACCATGGTCGGTAAAAATAAAACCTTATGTGGAAACAGCCAAGTTGCAATTTCTTCAGACGCTCCTACAATGAAGGATTTCCACGAAGTCACGCCCGCCACCGCTACTTAAGAAACCACAGGTCCGTGGTTCGATTCCCGGGCCAGTCGAAATTTTTTCCACTTAGAATTGACCATCATTACGCCTTCACACCACCATTGTGATTGTCATTTTTATGTGTTCCTATCCACCTTCTTTCTACCTTTCTGTTTGAGCATTTATTTGTATGTATATATATGGATCTGTCGCAGTGTAATATACACTCAACTCGCGCTGTGCGCCGCACGTGGAAGGAGGAGGAGAGGAAGGATTTGATGTTCTCGTCGACACAAGGGAGAGTGGAATCCCACGGGACGCCGTGAAATATGTTATATAAAAAAGGGTATGCCCTTGCTCTGAAGTCGCAGAATCGAGAGAATATGCATGGCTTGCTCCATTCTCGCGCGTGAAATTTTAGGCCGAACATCACTTGAGAGTCGTGTCTTTGATGATCGCCGTGAATACTCCATCGATTCAATGCACGCTTGGAAAGGAAAGTTCTCTTCTATCCCTCTTTTATCATTTATTTTACAAACAGTGCCAATGAAATCTCAGTAATTTGATACCTTGAAGATAAGAAAGAGGAATTGTTTATCCAGGAACAAATAGACAATGTATTTATCAGGTGAACGGAGTATTATCAGGTGGATGGTGAAATACGGGAAAATTTGGTTTATGTCAAGTTGTCAAGTTCTTGAATTCTTTTAAACGGTTCAAAACAAAAATGCACTCACAGTAAAAAGAATGTTATAGATCATTTTATTCACTGGGAGAACTAGATACAACTGATAAGTAAACAAGGGCGAAGGAATCAAATGACAGCAGCTCAATCAATTTGTATTCAGTTAATTGCATGTACTCTGGTAATATTTGCCTCAATGTCTTGCTTATTAAAGTGTAGCGAGCGCTTATGAACGACGAAGATAAGGCATGCAGTACAAGGGATGGATGAAATTAGTTGACATAGTGAGCAAATTTTGAGAGACGACGGAGACATACTGAAGGAGATATTAGTGGGTATGGAGAGAGGGAAAACTTCTACAGAGAGGAGTTCCACAGACGAGTTTTAAGGGCAGAAACTTAAAGCCAGTGAGTAAAGAGAGCGATCTAGAAATGAAAACTTCTCGAGTATAGCGCATGAAAACTCGTCAGCCGTGTTTTTTTGTAAGTTTCTGAGTGTCACCATACTTATTTCGGGATATTTGACCTTCTCGATGGCCTTTCTGTTGGAATATGTTTGCTTTGTAACTCTATTACAATCGCAAGAAAGCAACTTTTTTAGATTTCGGATAGACGGAAACGATAATAAGCGTGAGAAACAAAACGTTAATAGCAGAAGAAAATCGACGACTATGCCCTTTAAAATTTACTTGAATGACGGTAATGTTGTAAAACTGCGAATTTGTCCCAGCTCATTATTTTTTATCGCTGTTTTTGAGTTAAAGTTCCATTGAAGAAATTCTAGCCTCAAGTGAATATTCTCTAATCATATAGGTTTTGTCTCTCTTCGAGCGCAACTTGACTCTTACCTTTCCATCAATCTCCTTTACTAACAACCCCCAATCTTGTCCTTATTTGGAAAAACAGGAATTCCGTTTTTTAAGCTCCCAAGGCATGTGCCGCAGGGTGATGGCAAATTATAAAATACAATGCAATTCCTGAGGAAAAGTATTGCAAAATTAAGAAAAAGTTTAATATTTTGTTCATGAATAACGGTCCTGTACCTTGGCTTGATTAGAGTTTGCATTCAGTGATATCTAATTCCCTTCTTTTGCCATTTTTGAAGTCATATTATTTATTTTTGGGCTCTAAGTGAGGATTCAACATGATGTGTGAAATATGTAACAAAAATGCACTCTTTAGTGTTACTGCGCTCCACATTATTTTTACGACCGTTATGATAGGAAATATCACGAGTTAGAAAAATAAGCACAGACATAAAAGTGCACCTGGACTGAAAAAAACGTATTCGCCCACTCCAGATTTGTCTAAGTCAAGTTTTTTTTGTTGATGTTATTGTCTCTGGTTTTTTCCTGTTATTTTTGTTAATTTGTGTGTTTTTTGTGTTTGTTTCAAGTACACTTTAAATTGGCAATTTTGTTGTATGTAGACTATTATTCTTTAAATAAACAAATAAATAAATAAATAAATAAGCTATGTGTCTGAAGAATGGGATCATTACTGAATGGTAGCTAACGTTTACATCTTATAAAAAAACGGAATTTTTTATTAATTTATATGTCCATGGCCTCCGTAAAGCTATTTATTTCCCATGATGGGTAAGATTACATTCTTCGTCTCGCTAATACACACAACCCCAACCTCTGATATTGTATGACCAGTTAGTTATCTGCTTCTCCCGTTTCATTGATAATATATTTCCTGCTCCATTTACTCTATCTGTCTCCGTCGCTTCGCTCGCTTGGAATATTGCCACTTAAGTGAGTGTGCAGCCGGTGAGGAGGATAAAAAATTCGGTTCTCTGTGGGCACATGCCTCCTCCGCCATTATCTCCGATGCCCCAATTCTTGTCCGGCGCAGCGTGGATATTTTGCACAGCAATTATCCCTCAACTGTTCCTGTTCATACTGTTCCGGTGAAGCCGTGTCGAGAGAGAGTGGCCGGGTGTGGGGAGGGAGGGAGGGAGGGGGTGACCACGGTGGAGGAAATTCGTGTGTTTCGGAGTGGGAGTGGGGGTTGTTGACGGGGATGGCACGGGGCAGCGGGCCGAGTGTGGCCGTGGCATCGATCATACTTTCCACCGCCGGGGGGCACAACCCTTCTCTCCTTTTACTTCCCCGACGGTGCATCGCTGCGCCATCAGCACAAACACTCGTATGTACGTATACAAACACAATACTGACGCACAGTCGAATATCTCGACCTCCCACGGGTGCATGCTGTGTATCTTCGTAGCAGAGCTATAAATTCTGCGGCTTTAAGGTAGTGCGAGCGAGATAGTGGCCTAATCATAATAGATACCATATTCCAATTATACGTTTTAATTTTACCAGTTGTAGGACTCACGAATTAAATATTGCATCATTAATGGTGCAATGATATAGTTTTACATGACAGAAATTGTAAGTAATAAAATAAAAATATCTGAATAAGTCTTTAACTTGTCTCATTTTTTTCACTCAGTACGTTTGAAACTCCATCAAAAGGAATAATTTATAGTGATTCCGAAGAATTAATTGCGGTGGCAATATGATTCATTTTCAAATATAGTTGAGAAAACACACAAACTATACTTTGTTGATATTTTGACTATATCTAAGCGTAGGAAATGCCCCATTTTTAACAAAGTTCTCTCTGGAGGTCATACGCGTACCATTTCCCATGTAAAATGGCTGATATTTTCTGGCAAATACCTCGGAAAATAATGTGGTAAGGGATAGAATTTTTGGTGTCATTGGATGGATGAGATATTTTTATTTAAAATGAGACCAATTTCACTGATTTCTAGGTAAAATGATATTTCGCTCTGACTACCTTAATGCGTTCGTAACTATGCTTCATGCGGGGCCGGGCAGTTCATCGATCCTGATTGGCCTTCGTAGTCGCGAGTATCGACCAATGAGAGGGCGCGGTTCGCGATCTTTTCGATATCTCGAGAGAAATCAATCAGGTCATTAAGGTGGTTGGAGCGCTAATCGTAAGTCGTTTAGAGCGCAACTTTTGAAATAAGGCCAGAAAATACAATCTTGCGCCGAATTTCCCTCCGTTATATTTGTCCATGCGGTGGAAATCGCCGTCCAAGCAATTCTACATATAAATTACATAGGCTATATTTTTTTAAAATTTCGTCTTTTTTAAAGATTTGTTATAACTTGTATTTAGAAAGAAAGAAGAAAGAGAGAGCAACATTTATTGTTCAGGAAAAAATCTGCAAGTGAATACAGTTTACAGGAGAAATAATTATTACAAAAATTGATGATATCTATCACACCACAAAAACTTATGTGTTCAATACTTTACAAATAACAAAATTGTACAATAACAAAGGAACCATAATAACATGAAAACATGTGTGACCAAAAATGAAAGTAAATTATGTTATTCCCGGGAAAGTAAGTAATCATGGTATTTCATTTTAAATGTTTTAAGAGATCTTCAGTTTTTAATTGAGTAGGCATGTTGTTCTATACTTGTCAAGCTGTTACAAGAAATGACTTACTATAAACAGTGGTGCGATGACCTGAGAAATACAATAGATAGAATTTAAGGCGCGGAATTGGAAATTTTTGAGAAAATCAATCATGATTCGATACGTGTTATTAACTCGTTGTGACACTGAAATTGGTCAGTCAACATTTCAATGATGTGAAACGCATTATATTGCGGTTTTTGAGAATTATTGCGTCGAAGGTTGAGTCTTCGGTTTTCCAGGTTTCCGCCGCGTTGTTCCATTTAGAGGACGTTATTTCGCCTGCTATCCTGCAGGCTTCTTTAGATGCAAGTGACCTGAGAAAGTGACACTTGTACCCAAGGAAGCCTGCCGGATAGCCGGCGTAATATCGTCCTCTAAATGGAACTACGCGGCGGAAATCCCGGAAAACCGAAGACATCCTCCATTCAAGCCCCGTGGAAGCCTCAATTACAATATCTGTACTTATGTTGTCGAATTATTATGGATAACATGTCCTGTGCCATTAGACCTCGTGATAAAATAGCATCAATTGGCAAAGGGACCAAATCTCAAACATACAAAGTTTCACGCAAAACTGTAGATGTACAACAGTCGCTCCGACCACATTTGGCGAAGGGGTGAGAGGAGGATAAGAGGTCGTTGGCTTCGACGAGGGCCACGTGATGTGCTGAGATTGGGATAACTTATTCATACGCATCATTTATATGTTCGCGATAGCCTTCTTTTACGCGAAAAAGAACAGTTTTCGTAGTGGAAATGTATGGGGACCATTATCCTGGAATGCCTGATGACTGCGGTAATCAGGTGTCCGTGATTTATATAGGGGCTTATTCGTGCCTTTTGCCTATCATATCACTGCTAACAACACGCATATTCGAATGAAATAGATGATATCAGGCTTAAGCCGTTGAAAACACAGTAATACTGAATCAATGATAACTTTGTAACCTTTTCACTTCCTTTTATCATCAGATGGTGCAAAGTTGCTCATTCTCACTATTTTTATTCAATCAATGGGAACAGTAACACAAAATGCAGCTGCGACGAGATGAAATAACTCATGGCATAATTTTTGAGTAATGACTGCCGTACTTGCTTCAGTTTTTTTCTTTGAAAAGATTAGAAAGTTTTATATTGTTTTTTTAACTCCTTAGCGACTAACATTTTGTGTAAATCTCTTTTGTGCATCATTATTTTCATTATGCAGTTTAACACTAAATAGATAGAATTTTTCGGGGGTAGAATTCTCATCATTGAAATCGGCCAACATTCATAATAGCCTCACCGTTGGTATGAGTTTCGTTGTCAGTTTAATCTTTAGAATTCCTTTGTAGATATACATTTCGACGTGACTGCTATATTGGGTCTTAAAAGATGGAGATCCAAGAATGTTCCAGGATTTTATGATTCGCCCGTCATATAATTTCAAGGTGTCCGTATATTGTATGGTCAATGAGAAGACATTGCTCCTACTTCGGCTTCGTTTTTACATCAATTGTGGTCACTGAATTCACGCGTATTGTCCATAGTACGACCTCTGGTTTTACTCATCGCCATACATTGCACGAAATTAAAGTAGCAGTTTGTATTAGAGTTTTCTGACTATTGTATTCACATTATTTACCCACCTAAAGTTTCCTCATATAATTCTCATATTTCTGCAAATGAAATCAGGGAGAACATTGAAAGCATCCGGTATCAAATTGTGAGTGTTTTATCCTTATGCCCTCCGTAGATTATGCCCCCGATGCCAGGACACCAAAATCGTATTAATTCTGACGCGGAATCGGAGTCTCTGAAGAGAAAAGGAACGCGAGATGTTAATCGTTCCCTAGAGGATCAGCTTCCATTCCCGGACGAAATATTTTCGCCCGATCGAATAAGGGCGTCCTCAGAGAGTGGTGGCCGTGGGTGGGGGAGGAAAGGGGGAGGAGGGAGGGAGAACGGGAGACTCTCGATGACGCGTGAGATGGCAAAAGGGTTGTTGAATGCAGGGAGTGAGATTGGAGGTAGGTCGGCGCGGGAGTTCACTCAGTCAGGGAGAGAGATTTCCTCTCTTTTTCATCCTCTCTTTCTTCTTCCATTCTCTGTCACGGGCAAAAAGCGACGCGAGTTCCCTGTCCATCATGCATCGCGAGAGAGGAGACTGGAGAGTGAGGGCAAGGAGAGAGAGAGATTTTCGAAGAGTGAGAGAGGTCGCAGAAGAGAAAGGAACAGTAAAAGCGATTGGAGAAGAGGCCGAAAGGAAAGAAGAGGAGGACGAGAGGGAGTCAAGTCAAAATATGCTTATTCCACACCAAACAAATACAAGTACATATAACAAAAAACAAAAACAATAGTGTGGACCCCGCTTTTGGCTGTCACCCAGTTAGGGTGTTCACTGGAATTATTTTCACTGGTGCGGGAAAATACTGGCCCGGAATATGCCCTAGGGCGGTGGAAAATCCGTAAAGCCACCGTCAGGCCATCAAACTTAACAAAACCAGCAGGACAAAACAGAAAAACAAACACATACACACAAAAAATAAAGAGGGAGAGAGGATTTTCGGGGGTTGATGAAGGGTTGGAGAGCAGGGGCGGAGGGGAAGGAAGGGCTGCTGTATTTAAGAGTGGCTGGTCATAGGAGTGGCGATGCCTATGGGAGAGGATGTGTGAGAGGGTTGATCGCGAGCTGACGAGGAGCTGCCTTTCGGCTTAGTGGTTCAGATTGACGTCATAAGTCTTATTATTTTTAAATAAGGGCGCAATCCGATCTTTTGGTGAAGAAATTTATCGTGCATCTATCTATAAATGGTAGTTTTTATCCCAGGTTCAAGTTCACGTTACACTCTTAACGAATTTATCGATTGTGTCGTGTCGTTTGATGCTCCTATGGTCGTGGGAGCAGACAATCTTGGGACGCAGAATCTCGCATTACCTGAATAATGGATGAAACCGTATTCAATGCATTTTATGTCTACTTCGTCGGTATTACATAATTAATACCTAAACGAATGTACAATATCAGTGCATGAATATAAGGAAGAAAATTACTGAGTATTCAGTAAGTAACGTAGGAAAATCATTTTCTTATCTTATATATTTCTTATCTTGGCCCTGGTCTTATATATATTCTCTTATTTATTGACCTTTACACAGTTAATTCAAAGTACCTATCGTTCAATTTTAACCCTTAACCTTAGCAGTGGTTGGATCTCATGTAGCCATAAATTTCGTGACCTGGTGCTTGGTAATGAGCATCCTTGAACCCCTGAAGCGCTTCGTTCAGTATGAAGTTGAGAATTTTGTAACAATAAAGTTTTTTGAGCTGTGGTAAAATATTTTATACTTCAGGGCCAAAAATTGTTTGACATCTTCTGGACTTTGAAGCGTGTGAAACACAACCATTATACAGTGAGATGCCAGCTGATGCCAGTTTTTGTACCTAATGATACGATATATGACGGCGATAGTAATGAAAGTGTTGAGCTCGGCTAGAAACTTCTGCAAGCTATGTAACCTAGTGTAATTAACTCATTAGTAGCCTCATTTTTCACTTAAAGTAGTTTCAGCGAAATATCATTTTACCTAGAAATCAATGAATTTGGTCTCATTTTAAATAAAAATATATCACCCTTCCATTGACATAATAAATTCAGCCCCTTACCAAATTACTTTCAGAGATATTTGCCAAAAAATACAAGCCCTTTTACATGGGAAATTGTACGTGTATGTACTCCAGAGAGACATTATTTACAAAATGAGGGATTTCTAACACTTAGATGTCGTAAAAAACTAACGGCGTGTAGTTTGCTTGTTTTATCAACTATTTATGAATATTAATCATATTTTCACCGCAATAAATTATTCGGGATCACAATAAACCTTTCGTTTTGATGGAGTTTCAAACGTACCGTGTGAAAAAAATGAGTCAATTTAAAGATTTATTCAGATATTTTCATTTGATTACTTACAATTTCTGTCATGTAAAACTATATTAATGCACCATTAATAATTATGCAATTTAATTCGAGTATCTCACAGCTGGTGAAACTAAAACGTATAATACGATATGGTCTCTACTATGACTTGGGAACTATCTCGCTCGGACTACCTAAAGGTATGATTTCAATCATTGGGAATATTTTTCTTGAAGACGGATAGCAAGTAGCTGTTTTACACGTGTGCCATCCGATAGTAAAACTTTCAACCCTGTATCTTAATTACAAGTAATTTAAAAAAAAGCAAACATAGGAACCTCTGACCTTATTCCAATGTTTTAATTGTGGGAGTAAATTATAGGAGCCCTGAGACCCTTGTGGACCTGAGGCATTTTTTATCAAACCTATAGCACTCCTTAGATTATGCGCTAGAATCATGCAAAATATCAGGTAATTTGAGTTTTTGGGAAGGGTAAATAACCCACTTCCTGACATATAGACTGCTGGATATTCATATATTTAGATAGATACCCCTGTATAAGTTATTTAGCCTGTGATGGAAAATTGAAAAAGTTTAAGCAGGCAGGCTCCAAGTTTCAAATTTTCTTTTCACAATGCACGAATACAGCACAAGAGAAACAGCATTAAATCATCTTTTTATCATTTTAATTTTGCATCTCATTTGTGTAAAAATTGTTTTCCTGTTAATCTAGCCAGTAGCATGATCTCTCCCAGCTTATAGTTTGAAGGAGGCTTAAAATATGTCATACAGGTATAATATTCTTTGCATAGCTAAAAGTACTGACAAAAGTAACAAATTTCTGGATAACTTTTCTTCTGATAAACTGGGAAACAGTGTTTCTCGAATCTCTCTTAAGCTTTGAAAATGACTGACGTCACGTAAACTGTTGCATACTTTTTTCAGGTTGAGTTCCGTGCTGGAAGAGAGGGAATGATTGAGCGAACAGTGAGTGAATGTTGGCGAGAGAGAAGTGAGTGGCGAACGAGATATGGAAGCTCTAAGCAAGTGAATGTAAAAAAGTGGAATAGTTTGTATGGGAATGTGATGCACGCAGCGTTGGTAAAGGAGGACGGAGTAAAAAAAAGGGGCCGATGATGCTGTGTATGTGGACCACGGCGGGGCGGGACGTTGCCCTGGAGAGGTAAGGAAGGTGGGGAGGTGAGTGGAATGTATAGGAGTTGGAGAGGGATGAAGGGGAGGGAGTAGGAGAATAGGAAGGAGGGAGAGGGGGAGGGGGTGAGATGGAGCGGAACAAACTCGAGCAGAGGAAGAGATGTTGACGATTAGAATGAAGTAAAGAGGACAAAGGGGAGAAAGAGAGAACGGGAAATACGAAAGAAAGACGACAGGGATTTTGGATAAAAATATCCGATCGGCCGACGGAGGGAAACATGAGTTTACTTGCTTCCCGCATCGCTGAAAAACAACGTAAAGATGAAGGTTTGTATTCTCAACGGAGTTTCTCTAAAATTAGGTGTCAGACTTTTGATGAAGCGCTCCATTAGAAATAAAATCAAATGGAAGAAGTTTGCTAACCAAACGTACTCAAAAATAGAGTCTTATAAACGATAGAACCTCAGAGAACAAAACTCATCTTGTTAAGAGCGAGTGGTAGATTTATGCACAAGCTTAGAACAATTTCCTTGCATTTTTGATGATTACAAAAATGTAAATGGAAAATAAAGAGTTATTTTGTAAGTGTGGTATTTAAACTCAATCAACTATGACGCATTTCAATTCAGATGGCTGTGGAGAGTCAAGGGAAACTCATCAAGCTACAGAATGGAATTATGAGGACGTTGAAAATCATCAGTTATCTTTGTCAATTTAGACTTTGTTTAAGAATTGTGAATTGCTATCCAAGAGCATTAAATAAGTGGCTGGTATAAAATGAATATTGTCAGAGTTTTTCAGCGCACATTTTTAGATTCCTGTTATAAGAACTTAATATTCAACGTCAGTCTTCCCTTTCTCCTTTTTTCAATAAGCATCATTTCACTTCATTGTCAGTTCCCCTCATCAGTCCTATCCAACTTGTAATTGCCTCTTATGGTAACGTTTTCCCTCTCTAGTCCCCGTCGGGCTGTGCCTGTTTTCTTTAACTGTACTTTCCAAATTATTGACAAGTACCGTAATCTAAATGTTCTCTTACTTCTCCCCTAAAATGAAATCAATGCAAGATAGAGAACAGTTAAATATTAACGTATTTCCTTCCAACTATCTCTTTTTTCCTTAGCCTTAGGTCTCGTTAGTATCAATTCCCAAGAGCATTGGTCATCTTTTCTGGCCACATTCCATACCTCTCCGTCTGTTGGTGTTTTTGAAAAGACATAGAATAATCCTGTAACTATTTCTTCCTTCAGTTCTCATTACCTTGCTGTTTCTCCAGTTCTGACATTCTCTCCTGCCGTCATCAATCAAAATTTATCCTCTCAGTTTTATATTTTCTCTCATTTCAGTTTTCATTAGCTAGAATATTTGTGAATATTTAAAAACTAGGTCGATCAGTATTTTTATGCGTGGGCTGTCAGAGACTTTTAACTTCTAATACATGAGCTCAGTACATTATTTGGACCCTCAGAGCAAGAGGCTAGGCAAATGGTGTCCTAAATAGAATAAAAAAAATAAAAAATAATTGTTCTCTTTAGAGAGATAAATTAAAAATAGTCTTCCGGAGTTACTCTTCCAATACTAATTTGGGCAGTTTGCTCGCTGGTACGATATTGCCACATAATGTCTTCCCGTCGAACACAATGTCATTTGAACTCGTTCGGTGACTACGGGAAGTCGAAAGATGCCTGCGAAGATTTGAGTCTATTATTTGCTGTCTGGCATGAAATTGAATCTGAGAAAGAAAACACATAAATAAATAAACGGATAATCACTTAGAAAGAATTTTTGAAATCAAGAAGATAATATACCCTGTATTTTGGACTTTTAATTTTTCCTATATTATTGCCTTTCCCATTTTACTTTCATATCGCCAAATTTTCGAAGATGGTGAAGTAGGTGGTAACCATGTATTTCCCTCCCCATGTTTCTTGTTCTTAATGTCGCGAAATTTGATGGTATTTACTGAGTGTTACTAGGTTACTGCGTGGCTATGCTAATTGATCTGCAATAATTAAAATTTAAGTCATCTAATCTAGGAAATAGGAAGGTATTTCGTTCTGGTAGTGTGAGATATATATGTTAGAATATCAATCCTTGTTTATGTGCCCTTTGAAAGACATTTTTAGGACAGCACTTCCTCTCTTGGATGAAATGTGAACTATGGAAACCTTGGCGTTTTTAGTCAAGAGAATGTGTCGCCCCCAGTCTTCTAATCCAATACTCACCATTCTCCAGTGACTTTCCTGGATATATACAGGATATAAAATCTATAGACGTGATCGACCAGATAGGACTGGCTGTGTAGTATTTTGAGCAGTAAGTCATATTTAAATAGTACCGCAAAAATATTAGACGACAATAAAATAGAGAAAAATTGATAATCATCGGTGGAGATTTCAACCTCCTGGCTATAAACTGGAAACTATAGCGTTGAAACAAGTTCAAGGATGCGTGATATGAGCGAGGTCTTACTTAATACACTTTCACACCACTCTCTGACTCAAGAAGTAAACGAACTTACGAGGGGTAATAAAATATTTGATCAATTTGCTGTCAGACACCCAACAATAATTAGACACGTCGATATCCTCTAAGGCATAAGTGATCATAATGTAATTTTTACTTTGAAAATCACAGTGGATTTCACAGAAAAACATGAGCGTAAAGTCTACTTATTTGAAAAAAGCGATTACATAAAATTTGGAGAGCCATTAGAAGCTTTATTCACGAAATTCGTATCCATAAGGAAGGAAGAGAGCACCGAAGTAACATGGATACATTTTTTGGAAATACTACGTAAAGGAATCGATGAATTATTCCACATTAATTCAAACGAGAGAGTAAAGAACCTTGCAGGCATGACCACGGAATAAGGCGGGAGCTCAGGAGAAAAAGGCAACTAGACAATCTATATAAAAATTCTGTTAAGTAACAAAACAGTGGTACTTGTAGTGAGAGAAATTTAAGTTGCTCAACGCTCAAAAACGAGAAAAGCATGCGCACTAGTTTACGAAATTTAAAAAAAAATCCTAGGTAAATTACTTGATGAAAACCCCACGTTATTCTGGTCTTACGCGAAAGAGATGCCTTGTCTCTCTGGAGTGCATACATGTACCATTCCCCATGTAAAAAGGCTGGTATTTTTTGGCAAATATCTCCGAAAGTAGTGAGGTAAGGGGTTGAATGTTGGGTGTCAGCCAGAAAGGTGAGATATTTTTCTCAAAAATGAGACCAAATTCATTCATTTCTAGATAAATTATATTTCGCTCAAACTACCTTAAGGAGCAAAAAAGGTAAAATTTGAATGTTTAAATTGATATGGCTTGGCTGGCTTAGAGGTGGGAATTGCTGTACAGACTTTAGCACGTATTTCTTAATTTTCCATTAACACCGTGGGATTAGGAATTTTTGACAAAAGAATTACAAATGAATCTTGCTGGTTGAATGTTGTCAATACGAGTCCGTGGTGTCGCTGGTTGAATCGCAGTACAGTCGAGGCGAGAAACATCAGAGGGACTGGTATTAGTAAGTTTGAAACGACTCTCGGTGATTTTTAAACTTTGACTTGCTATCCGTTGGTTGGCTCTGATCGTGTGAAAGTAAGAAAGTGCGACACGTTAAAACAAGCACGTTGTGCGAGGAGTTCGTTCGAGATTATTCAGTTATTTCGAGGCTGTTAAATTACGAAAACTACTTCGGAAATTGTTTCCGAAAATCTTGTTTGCGGACGCGGGTATGACATCGACACATTTGCCGACCATACTTTTTTCTCTTCTCTCCTCTCCTCCCTTCCCTCTCTAAAACCGCCATCCAATTAATCGGAGAGAGAAGCAATTCTGCTGAGAGTTTTCTTCTCGCGGATGGTGGCCGATGGGAAAATGGGTCCCCCGTTCCGAAAATCTAACCGGGGGCGTCGCCACCAGCGCCGTTTTCCTTTCCCTTCCCTCGAACGGAAAGTGCGAATGGCCGGAAGGGGGAATTGGACATTTAGGCGAGTGGGAGTGGCCGGACGGGGTAGGAGAAGGGAGAGGGAGAAGGAAAGAAGGGGGATCGGGTTGGTGTGGTGGTTAGGGAGTTAGTTAGAGTTAGGGAGCCTGCCACACGGGCGGCCAGGGTTCAAATCCCTGCAGAGGCGGATGTTTTTCAGAGGAACCAAATCCCTGCTTGAGTGTCTTGTGGAGAACACTTCAAGTACAGTACTCCGTCTGTCGGATGAGACGTTAAGCCGTGGTCCCCTTGGCGCCTTTTGTTAAGAGCAGGCTAATGCCGACGCCGGGTTTCTATCCACCCTTCCTCCCTTACCTATCCCCTATGGCGCAAATGACCTTAGTCGTCGGTCGCCTCCCAAAAAAATCCAATCCAAATCCAGGAAGGAAGAAATGTCGCCGAGTGCGAGAGGAAAAGGATATAATTGGCGTCGGAGGAGAGGGAGAGTCGGTTGTGCCGGGCGAAAGAGTCCGCGTCGATGGGATGGACGATGGCCGAGGGCGGAAAGAAAGTGTGAAAGACCCTAGGTGGCAGCGGCAACCGGCTACTCCAACACGGTCCGTGTGCGCCTCTCCGTGTCACCCCCTGCCCTTTTCTCGCTCCGTCCCTTGCCTCCATTTTCCATCCCATCCAAAAAAAAACTCCTCCCCCTTCTACCTCTCCTCCCGGTCGGGGAACAGAGAGAGAGGGAAGAAAAACTTGGAAAAATGGCGCAGCCCGGAGGGGATTCTGGGAAGCACTCGGCTAATTAATCGGTGGCTCTTAAATTTTCCTTTCTCCCTCTTTCTCCCTGATCTTTTTCCTCGAGCCGACCTCACGAACCCTAGCGTACCTGGACGCAGAATTTTCACCAGGGATTTCGGGAGAGGAAGAAGAGGGAAAAGAGGTCACTCGCAATCGTAGTTGTAAAACGAACCGAAACGGCTGAAATCTTTCGCAAACTGTGCGGATCAAGTTCTTTGCCTCGTTTCCACCCGATAAATTTTTGTGAAAAAATAATAATACGATGGGATCCAGAATTTTCCTTTATGTCCCCTCAGGTTTCATTTTGTTAATAAATTAAAGAGCAACGTAAATTATACTTACTTATTTTCTGTGGCATTAAAAAGCCTTATAAATGATGGAAATGTATGTATGTCCCTTACAGGGTGGATCACAGGTCTTTCTTTCCCCTTGTCCCGATCGTTATTCAAAACGCACGTAGCCTTATCATTTGTCATACGAATTATATGATCTTAGCCTCTTATAATTAATTTTTTTAGCTACGTCCATATTCAAAATACCTAAGTATGAAAAAATAGGCAACTTCCACTGATTAAATTTATTCCGTCCGGTTTCGCTTTTTACAGCATCTTCAGGTGAGACCTGAAGTTATGTCAATTATGTTT
The DNA here is from genome assembly GCA_963169105.1 of Ceriagrion tenellum. Classification (NCBI taxonomy): domain Eukaryota; kingdom Metazoa; phylum Arthropoda; class Insecta; order Odonata; family Coenagrionidae; genus Ceriagrion; species Ceriagrion tenellum. The sequence goes on from OY720636.1 coordinate 160,266,429, forward strand.
ATTCTTAGTTATGCTCCGATTCCAATCTATCAAGCCTGAAACCACAGAGTATATTGAAAATGCCTCTGTAAAAAGTATCCTAAACTTAATAATATAATAAATTCACAGGCATCACTTGATGGAGCCACATTACGATGGTTTGTAAATAAATTCACTTTGTAATATTCCACAATGGTTTTCCTTATTTTGACCAAGGTTTCGGCTCAAGTTGAGTCGTTATTGATAATTCTTTTATTTGAGTCGAAACCTAGGTCGGAATAATAAAAACCATTGTGGAATATTACCAAGTGAATTTACATACAAATATCTTAATACTGTTACTGTAACAGCCTAGAATATCAGCGGCTCTTCAACTTTCTTTCCCTCTCTCTAATCTTTGCCTCGAGACAAACTCACGAGACAGTTTTCCGGGGCTCAAAGTTCACTCAAGGGGTGTGTGGAAGTAATAAGACAAGTCACAATTATAGTAGTGAATCGTAGCGGCTAAGTTCTTCCGACAACTGCGATTCAACCTCTTTTTTGTATTTTCGTAAAAAATGTAACAATCAAAGACTGCCGTTCATATGCTTAGTAGCGTCGTTCCATTTAGGCAATGAAGTTTCCACAATGATCTCGCCTTTAGCAACTCATTTTCTAAGGTATTAAAAGATTTTTCCATGATGAACAATATGTCAGTACGAGCATTTAAATGGCTCATAATAGAAATACAAAGCACAGCATTATTTCACCTTTTCTTTCATACCTTATTTGAATAAGATTTTCGGCATTGCACCTATATTTCATTTTTGTGTCCTGACCCATCCGCAAGCTTTTGAACGGAATCTTTCAATTTACGCAATTAGATACTGCTTATCCGAATCGATTTCAACAGGACAGTGTCAATTAATTTTTTATCATGACCACAATGTCGTACTTTGTTCACATATCATCAGAATATGTTGCTCCTTCATTATACGGCAGCACTCCTGTATTGACCTAAGTTGTGGAAGTGAATATGATTTCCTTTATTCATTTGAAAGATTAACGAAGATTCGTTGACAAGTTTTAACGAGGAAGAAACATTTGTTGTTAAAACATAGAGTTGGAATCTTCATAACTAATTTGCAGATTCAAAACTTGAAAGGCGAATCTCAAAGCATCATGTTCTGTTGGAATGGTAAAGAGCTGAGAAAAATACAATTATGCCAACGATATTCAACCTATTCCAATAAAAATCAAGGATCTCTAACAGGTAGACGGTCAAACTAAACTTAAACTTATATAAAAGTTTTAGAAGTAAGAATTCATGCAGTGTATTAACGGAGCGTGGACTAAAACCAAGCAGGAGAGGAAGAGTCCATTTCATGAAACGTAACCTCGTGCGCCAGTGCAAGTCGTGTCCATGCATCGTACATAACGTCGGCGAGTGCGTTAAAAATTAGAAATGTGTCATAAGTTCTCTCCCATGCGGAGAATATTAATCCCTTTTGGTTGGGAAAGAGGCATCTACGTAGGTTTTTCATGTGCATCACTACGATTTAACGATCGCAAAGAATGTGGGTGGTTATTATGGTTCGATAATTAATGTTGAGCTTCGATCAAATTATATCACCTTCCTCATATGAAAGGAGTGGATCGATGTGTTTGTAGTTAGGTGATTATGATTTATCCCAGCACTGTTTTTTTCGTACACTCGTTTTGTGATGAATTTCAACGCCTTGTGTTAATACTAAGGGTGACTTACAATACGTTATTGCCAAATAATTATTTATCATAGGAAAGGCGGCTAGGTTTGAAATATAAAAAACTTCAGTTCATAGACCAAAAATTATAAAATTTATTGCATTAAAAATAGATAAAATGTACTAATGAATAAAAAATAATATACTCTGAAGAACCTGAAGCCAGTGAGATCTACCTTAGGATTTGTAGACCTCATATTCACGTTGGGCCTATAAAACTACTGAGAAGTTTTCGAATCCAACTCCTTAGAAACTTGCATTGGGTTCTATAGACTGCATTCGAGGTTAGAGTCTTGCCGTGAGCAAACGGCGACTTTAATTAAAACAGTGTACACAGTTTGTTTGAGGGAAACGAAAAACTTTCCCTGTAGCCTAGTTATTTCTTCTCCTCTGTGAGTCGACTAAAACCAAATTCTGCATCGTCTTTGATGAAACCATCTTTGGAAAAAGCCCTTCTGAGTCGTAAAACAGCAATTCCTGAGGTATTTACGGAATTTCACGTATTTTAATATATTTAGTTGTCACTATTAGCGTCCACGATAACTTGAACAATGATTCACGGAACAGTGAAATTGTTAACCTTTCATTTTTATTTTGGTCTTCATTGCACGGTCAGCATTCCTGAACGAGAAGTGAAGATTCCTTTTACGCCTAAGAGTAATTAATAGGATGCGTCGCATTCATAAGTTATCAGCTCTTAAATTAGATAGGGAATATGAATGCGTGCGTGTGGACCAGACGAAAACCTCCTTTATGAAATAAAAATCGATTTACTCAGGAAATATTCTAATAAACATCGAGGAATGATGAGTCCCTCAAGTACCAATTACTAAGGCTGAAATAAATTAAGAAATTGAGTTTTAGTGAAGTTATTATTTATATATTTATCTCCACACAAAAATTGAACCTTTTGCTGCAGTTCATGGAAATGTCCAATCATGTATTAATATAATTGAGCAGTTACCTGATCGTTACGAAAGAGTATATCGGCAATATTGTGATAATTAAGTGTAATTTAATTGCTGACGAATGGAAATACACTTACTGTGGACGCAGTGTTGCTCCAGTCCGCACTGCGTGCACCTTCTGGGAGAGGCAGCACCACAGGGGCACCCGCCGTCTTTGACGCAGCAAGCGCAGTCATCGGTGCCCGCGGAGTGCACGCTGGAGGCGGGGGCGGAGGAAGCACCAGTGGCGCCCCCGGAGGCCGCCGACCCATCCCGCGGGCAAGTGCACCCCGTTCCCGACATTGTCCACAGGTCCACCTGGCCTGGGGGCAAAACAATGCGTGTTTACAAACACTGTGTTCCAATCAACCTTTAGTTACCAATCATTGTGAGATCACACGCGCTCGATGAGGTCCCCAAGGCCAAGTGCACTTAGGCCGTGAAACAGTTTCATCCACTCCGCTACCTAGACCGATGGGAAATTCTGGCTTCTACATGTGCGTGTCAAAATACAAACAGAAATTAAGCTACTTTTTTGATTGTTTGGAAACATGAAATGTTTAAGGTCATTGTGATTTTCAGTGGGACCGCAGATACGTCGTTCAGTTTTCATTTTCTTGATCGAAAAGTTAGGGAAAATTGCCATTTGCATAAATAACAATTGGAATTTTGAGAGTTACTATCTCTTAGAGTGACTAACTGGATCGCGCAAGGTTCTTTATTGTGGCCGAAGTCTCGACAAAAGACATTTCCATCAAAATGAAGAGCCCAAAACTGTGGGAGGGGTCGAAGAAATATGCCATGAGTATTCGACGGGAAGGGGTTGAATCCGTTTTGCTTTATTAGAGCAGTAATCCCTTTCCCTGGGAGCTAAAAACTTTAACAATCAAATAGGGAGGCAAAGTACCATGGAATAGCGCGGTAAAACGTTTTGATTTTTTTGATAATTTGTTTGAGTTTAGCATATGATAGTAGTTTTCAAAATTTATTTACATTCTTGAACTTAAAGACTTTGTGGCATTTTTGTGGTGAAATCGAAATATTGAAACTGGATTGTACCAACGTGTAATCGTTTTTTCAATGTATTTCTTTTTTTTGTTCTTTTAGTGCCCTTTATGCATTTTGCATGTCCTCCTTACTTTACCACTCCCAAATCAATGCTTTCTTTTACACGCTCCTTCCTCGCCATAGAATGGCGTTTTAAGGAAATAGTGAAAGAAATATATCGCGTGAGAATAAGTAGGTCGTGTATAACAAAATGCTCTGCGTTGAAACGTGACTGTAAGTTAAATATTTTTGAAAACGCTCATGCTGTGCACTGCAACGCTATAAGAGCATTTAATCTCTGACTAACTTACTCGCACAGTTTCACTGACAAATGCATCCTATCAAACGATGGGAGCGTTTCTATTATTCTGCTTTTATTGAATACATAAAATATTCTCAGAGAACCGTCGGTCCTAAAACTGTTGAAATCATTACATTTTTGACAGTATGTATGTCATATTGAAAAATAGATTGTCATATCAGTGACCGTATTTTGTTCAGAAAATAAAATCAGAAATGATAGTCAAAATATCTAACTTTCGATACACTTGTAACACAGAATAAACCTTAATGGCACATTCGAAATCCACCTTGTTCTTAAGTGATGTAATAAATTAAATTTTGCTTATATATTAACAGCAAACGCACAATGACCCAGGTTTTTCAGCATGCTCCCCGTGATAAACAGCAGCTACGAGTGTTTTACTCCCTTAATTCTATTTGAAAGTGGCTTAAAATAAAATACTCACGTATATTGTGGCAGATAATACTTATATACCCATGGAATAGCCAACCCATTAGGGAATTGTGCGTGAATAAGCCTTACTTTCATATTTTTCTTGTTCTCCATTGAGCATATTCGCTTCATTGTAACCACTCTTCTTTCACAGCTGCGTAAGAAAGCCAAGGCAGAGAATAATTTGTGAATTAAAACCGCATTCATCGTATCTTTCGTTAATTTTGACCGTCTCTTCCAGTCAACTCAGAGATTCAAGTAAGCCTTACCAAATGTCCCGGAGTAAATCTTGGGCCTTCAAGTACCTTTGCCTCAGTTTTATGGAAGAGTATAAACCGCCATTTTTTGCCTCGCGTCAGGGTTTACCGCTGCTCGTCTAGAAACAGTTGCCAAGGATTTTCCAGGCTCTGGCGTTGAAAAGGGAGATGGAGGGGAGAGACATGACTAGATTGCGTTAGCCTTAAAGGATTTCGAGATCCATATCTATGCACCTTCCTTTGATTTTTTTGTTGTCACTTCCTTTAGTGTTTATCACGAGTTCTCCGCACCGTGCCGAGATAAATAAACTCCCCTCTGTCGGGATTAAGAGTTTCCAAATGGGTAAGAAAAAGTCTCGAGTACGTTTTACCTCACATTTCTCCGGCATCGCCGTCGGCAGCACGCCAGAACTCGTCTCTTGGCTTCTCGTTGAGTCAAAGGAACGTCATGTGGAGTGTGCTCTAACTCATATGGACCGAAACTCGAGGGGAAAGAACATTTTGCCCAGCTTTTTACGGACAATATTGGAATATTTTCTTACATCCCTGGAATTAAAAATTTTGATGCAGCAAAGTAAAGCAGTTCTCATTTGCCATCAAAACTCATGATATTTATCACCACCTCAAAAAAGAAGTCTCTGTTGGCCATTAAAATGAATTCCTTGGAATACTCCATTCCGTTCATTTTGAATGTTAATTTTATGGAGTAGAAATCGATTTGGCAACCTTGATTAAGGTAGTTTGAGCGAAATATCATTATACGTAGGAATCAATAAAGTAGGTCTCAATTTAAACAAAAATATATCACCTATCCAATGACACCAAAAATTCTACCCCTTACCACATTACTTTCGAAAATATTTGCCAATACCAGCCCTTTTATATGGGAAATGGTACGTGTATGCACTCCAGAGAGGCATTATTTACAAAATGAGGTATTTTTAACATTTAGATGTCGTAGAAAAACCAACAGAGTGTAGTTTGTATGTTTTCTCAGCTATATTTGAAAGTAAATCATATTGTCACCGCAGTAAACTCTTCGGAATCGCAATAAACCTTCCGTTTTGAAGAATTTTCAAACGCACCGCGCGAAAAAAATGAGTCAAGTTAAAGACTTATTTAGATATTTTCATTTAATTACTTACAATTGCTGTCATATAAAACTATATCACTTAAGTATTAATAATATAATATATTTTTTGTCTCCTACAGCTGGTGAAATAAAGCGTATAATTCGAATATTGTCTCTATTATGACTGGGGAACTCTATCGCTCGGACTAACTTAATCCATCAAAAGTGAAAAAAGTTATCCATATGACTTATTACATCTTGCCTATAAATGAAATTTATTTTTCATTCTTGCACTCATTTTAAGGACTTACTTGTTGGGAGTAAGATGAAAAAATTCTAATTTTATGGATTTAATATGCAAGATATTTCTAGTAAATGTCGTTTTTTATTGAATTTATTGTGAAATATCAGAAATTAAATATGTACCGTCTCGCAGATGTATAATGAAAGAATAACTTTTATTTCTGTTTATCATACGAGTATTGATGAATATGTGAGGATTGTCCGATAAATTGGAGCCATCGAGGCGGAAAGACCAAAAGAGGGAAGCTTGTAGTTTGGGACCAGTTTTAAAGTGGGGGTAGCGGAAGACCGGTCGAGCGCCCAATAAATATAAATTACCTTTGGGGAATCCCTTTATTACCGCGTGGAGCGCAAGTGGAAAACGAAATGACACGCCATAACTTTCCTTAAAATTAAACGCAATGCATCAATTACGTCGCCTCTAATCTCCTCCTTGAACGTGGGAGAGAGAAACCGGAATGAAATAAGACCCAGCATTGGGCGAGGGAAATGGAGAGGATGCAGGCAAGGGACGGTCGGTAACTATACTCGTTCTTTCGCGTATCAACTACCTATTTATTTTATTTCCCGTGTATATGCACACAAAAATATTTATTCTCTAGAGTAAAAGATTGAGGATTAGTTATTTATCGAATGTTTCCGTAACCCTAAAATTTTCAAGAATTAATAAACATACAATAATTGTAGGAAAATTAACATCATAATCTCGAAATTCATAAGAAAATGTGGAAAAGAATGTAAATACACTTTCATCGCACTGTTGTATCAAAATTCGCCACTTAACATGTAAAACTGAATTGGTTTAATTTTTCAATAACATGCTCAATTGATTTTTACTTTATTCCTAGAGAAGGATAAATAAATATGTGAAACGTTGGGGCAAAAGAAATAAATTAAATCTTTAGAATAATATTTTGTTTCTTGTCCACTGAATCGATAATTTTTGTTTTTGCTTTGTTGAGTTAATTGACCTGCTATTAACTAAGTAAACCGACGTTTAGACTAACCCTTAACTCATTATCAAGTTTCGTTCTTGCCATGATACGGTTGTATGATTTTAATTGACTTTAATGATAAAGTTTCTGTTTTTTTTCATCTCTCTAAGATATGGACTGAAAAATTTTAATTGTAGAATAATTAGCATTATTGTGTCCCGATAAGGATTTAAAAAATAATTCTAAATGTATTTTCTATTTATTCTCTTAATATTGATACTTAAATTCTTTTCCTTGCCACCATTTCGAATCATTTTTAAATCTTTACCAGGACATAGAGAGGCTGATTACAATCTCATCAAAATTTTTCCATCAATATCTTGTAAAAACGAAAGAATTGTTAACCTTATCCTTGAAGTCAATAAAAATCATACAACTGTATGATGTCAAGAACGAAACATGATAAAGAGTTAAGAATTAGTCGAAACGTCGGAAAAGCTTCCTAAGCTGATAAATGATCAAATACCTCAACAAATCAAATACAACAATAAATAATTAATCCTCGGCCTATCAATCCAGAGCAAATGTTAATTATATTAAAACAGGTTGTGAAAAAGAATGACAAGAATATTTATTCTAAAACATTCGTAAATCTTGAATAGAATGGAATAGAAAAAGTTTTATTGTCCTAAGAACATTTGCTCCTATGGGGAAAGGTTTTACATCTAAACATTAAATTAGCATATGAAAAAAAGAAAAACATTAGTGAAACAAAATACATTAACATAAATGATGGTCTCATTTTTACAAAAAAAGGTATGTATTTGAGGGAAAATATAAAATTAGAAAGACCAGAGCAACTGAATATTACAACTTATAACTTGATTAAAATAAAGATTTAGATTTTTATAAACCTCAATGCATTTAACAATTTTCAACTATTACTAATTTTAGTTTCAATGAGAATATACAAATCAACAGTTACAACAATGTACACATAAACAAGATACACAAATTAACAGTTACAGTAATCAAAACAATTACAATTATCAACGCAAACAGTTACAATTAACAAAATATACAAATTGACAGTTTATTGAAATATTTAACTGTCCATTTACGATTTTTTGCTGTATTAAAATGAATAAACGTGAGAGCATATACGTATGCTCGTACTGAGAGTGGGAAGAATTCTCTTAGTTCTGCTGTAAGAGGCGACCTCCAGAGAAAATCCCCGAGATGTCGCAGCACCATCTGTAAAGCGAGGAGGGGCAGCGGGGGGGCGAGGCGGAGAGGTGTTTAGCGCTGGTGGGAGGTGCGGTGGAGTGGGGGTTGGTTGTGGAGGAGGAAGAGGTAAAAAGGGGTAAGCCTGTGCTCCAGTTGAATCCCACCCCCTCATCCCTCGTTCCCCGCACGCCACCCCATAAATCCCTTCCCCTAAATTCCGTGCGAAGGGCAAAGGGAGTGTGGGCATTATTTAAAAATGAATAAACGGGTTGAAATAAGGGCTTTTTTCCCTCTCTCACCATATCTTTCCCGTTCCCCTCGTTCTTCTTTCCCCAACGGGGAGCGAGGTCGGTCGGAGGCATAAGAGGCAGAGCTGGGGGCAGAGGTGTAGGCTGGGGGTGGAAGAAGGCCCTTCCTTAGGGGGTTGGGGGGCAGGGAGGAGAGGAAGGAAGTGTGTTTCGTGAGCATTGGATCTCTTGCCTCCCTCATCGGACCCCTCGCTCTCAGAGAAATCTTAACGGAAGATTGGATGACATAAGAAACGGAGTTAAGGCGATGGGAGTTGACGGCGGAGAGAAAGAATAAAGAGGGTGGAAGGATTTGCTAGACGAAGAAAAGAAAGGGGAAGCAGTCGACACGCACGTGGAAAGGAAAAGAAGAAAAAGGAAAGAGTGGAGGAACGCGGAACACTCTCTTTCTCTCACTTTGATCCGTTCTGCGACGCGGGGGCATAGAGTAGGTGTATATACAGAGTGGCAAAGCAATGCTAAAAACTGGACATTAATTTTTGAGAGCTTTGGGAAGTATTTCTCATGTGGCACCACCTTAGGGAAGGAAGAATTTTGACTTACACAGAAGGCCACTTGGAGGCGCTAGTGGTACTCGGTGAGTTTCCATCAACATACAGAAGAGTGGATTTACCCTGGCTATTGTGTGCTTTTTATCGAGTATCAATTGTTTTGTCGTTCCTATGATGATCGGTAAACAGTTGACTCCGTATTTGGTAATCGTATGTCTTATCATATTGACGTGAATTCGATTCATTCTAGACAAAGCTCATTGAATGCACATTAAAATACATGTTTAATTTGGTCTCGACGACTCAATAAGATTTGTTTCCGTTGCTATGGGTCGATTAGTAAACATCCAGGCACCGAAATCATCATGAGAACATCATGTGAGTTATGCGACACTAAATGAAGTGGCCGTGTGCCAAAGCTCATTTGTTATGGCTTGTCGTGCAATTTTGATACGCCTGTACCATCTATCGGCCAAAGTATTATTTAAAAACTCATATCCTAATCTCCCTATCTCTTTTTCACTCTATATGTACATACTCTATGGTTTTACTCACTCAGATTGCGCTTTTTTCTCTTCTCAGACACTCCCATGCGTTATCGCATCGCACATTCTCACATATCGCCGCGTTTCTTCAACCACTATGGAAACCCTTTAAATTATCAACCCCACCCTTCTTCTCCCCAAGGTGCGTGCGAATGGATTTCCTTTACGGTTTAGGCGCCAGTGTACGTAGTGTGCTCGTAGCTGTGGAGGCGGAAGAGCACAGTGAAGAATTCCTTCCTCGTTTTCAGCCCGAGCGAATGACGAAGGGAGACGAAATCATATTACCGCTGAATGGCAGAAAAATTCGCGTCTATTCGTCGAATACTTCCATGATGCACGGCTCCTAGCGTCAGATATTTCATATCGTGCTCAATGTATGTCGAACCAGACGTTTTCAATGCGACCTAATGAACTCGTACCGTTTACTCTCTCCAATATTCCGTTTTCAGTGGAAGTAAAAGGTGAAAGGCGCTGAATACTGGGTAACTAGTCATCAACAACTCATTCTGAGACTTTGAACTTGTTCTCCTAGATTTTCCTATTGAGCTCTCAATTTGTAGCTTGAATCATTTGGCCGTTTCACTCGACTGCATCCCTCTTAATTATTTAGGCAATCTATTCTGGCATCTTCGCCGAATGCCCATACCAATATTAATTTAACGAAACCGAGGGCACTCCTTCACACTCTCATTTCTCCAGCTAAGAATACCTGCTCACTCATATTTTCACTGTAAGATGGACTTCATAGCAAAGTATTATTATTAACACAACGATAATAATGTTTGTTTATATTAAAAAAAGAGTAATTCAAAATACAATAACTATTATTTGATATATATATATATATATAAACAGAGAAACAAAAAATGAACACACTTACAAAGTTTCTTAATATTTCGGTGCCACTAGCACCTTGGTCGCAAGAGCAAAGAAGACTCTTCTTCGCTCGTCCTCTACGTTCTTGCGACCAAGGTGCTAGTGGCACCGAAATATCAAGAAACTCTGTGTGTTCATTTTTTTGTGTTTCTCTGCGTTTATCGATTGACTTCCTGTGGCAAACCGTTTATATATATATATATATATATATATATATATATAATATAAATATATAATTTTTAAAAGCTGGGAAATATTGGGTCGCGAAAAATATTCCAGGTTGGAGGTGGGTCCCAGAACAGAAAAGTTTGGGAACCGCTGCTATATGTACTTACTCTATGGCGGTGGGGATTGGGAAAAGAGGGGGGGGGGTAGACGGGGAGGGTGTGGTTTTGGGAGGAGGTGGGGGGGGTTGGGGGTTAAATGGAGATGAAGTGGGAAGTGTGAGGTAGACAGAGAGAGAGAGAAAGGAAGAATCCTTTGAATCGCAGCGGTGCCGCGTAAATCGAACAGGGTTGGGGATGAGGTGATCGTATACATAGCGGTGAGGCTGGGTGGCGGGGGGAGGGGAGGGAAGTTTCTTTTTTTAAGAGTGCGAGGAGAGAGCAGAAGAAGGGTCGAAAGAAAGGGTCGAAAGAAAGGGTCGGGAGCAGTTCTGCGCAGTGTGTATATAAAAGGGAAATATAGATGAAGGTGCGGAAGGAGAAGAGGAGCTAGAGAGGAATGTGGAACGAGATTGTAGTGGGTTTAGGGGCGAAACGCAAGAGTGGTGACGAGGAATAAAAGCGGCGGATTATTTCGTTTCCTTATCAGGACTTCCTGGAACAGTTGAAAGGCAGTGCGTAGGAGGTTTGCAGTGTGCTTAAGGTCATTTTTCATCGACTACGAAATGGGAGTGCGGCGTCTACGTGAAATAAGGGGATTGAAAAAATTCAAAAGAATTATTTTCGTGTATTGAATTCCCTTCCTACACATAGAAGGTCACGAATTCGAAAAAGTAGACTATTTTAAGTACTTAGGAGTCACTCTGTCAAATGACAATAGAGAAGAATTAGAGATAAATAACAGATAAAATCTAGCCATTATATGCTCACATGCATGCCACAGACTTCTAGCTTCGAAATGTCTGTCAAATAGAACAAAAATTAGACTGTACAAAACAATAATCTGCCCAGTACTGCTCTATGGATCCGAAACGTGGAAACTTAATAAGAGAGGAGAAAAATTGATTTCATTTGAACACGAGATGTTAAGAATGGCCTACAAATGAACAAGGGAGGTGGAGAAGAAAGTGCATAAAGGAAATAAAGGACCTTTACAAGAATGCAGACATCATAAGTGTAATCAAATGCATAAGAATGAGATGGGCAGGATATCTGCTAAGTGAAGAGATGGATGTGTGATCAAGGAGATTATGAGAGGAAACCCAGAAGGAAGACGACCCCGGGGAAGATCGCGACAAAGATGGTGGAACCAAGAGTAAAGTTAGATTTGGAGAGGGTTGGAGCTGCAGAGGAGGATGCAATGGACCGAAAGAGATGGAGGGGATATGCTGGTGCGGCTAAATATCAACTTGGATATAAATGGCCCGGGGAGTAAGAGAGTAAGAGTTAGAATTCCCTTTGGAGTGTGAAAAGTTACAGGTAATTATTTTTACAGATTTGAGCTGTCTTTCATTTTAATGCTAAATTATATAAAGAAATACTATGGTTTCACTTAGTTGCATTGATGGTAGAGTGAAGCATTTTGATGATGCGTGAAAACTCCCACGAAATTAAGTAGGAAGTCAAACCATTATTTTATTGCTATAAAGTCTATTGATAATAAAATGGTTGACATTGTTATATTGAGTCAATTCAATTCCGCGATTCCATAAATGTAAATTGAAAGGGTAAAGCGTAATTGTGTATTGACCACAGCTCCACAACTTATATAATTAATTTGAAATAGAAAGCCGTGTCCTGTAAGTTTTAGGAACGCTGCTGGGTATACACTTCCCAGGGTATACACTACCATCAATAAGTATGCCGCGACAACGGCCCCCGTATTGCAATGGCTCTCAACATGGGACTTCCTTCCTAGAAAACCAGGAACACTTTTCATTTTGAAGAAAAGTAAAAAAAAAAGTTTTCATTGGACAGACTGGAGGTGCACTAGAATTTTTTTTCGGTATTCACAACTGTCGGAAGTAGGGCTTGGGAAAGTGGACAAGGACGTCAGAAATCTCATTGAGTCACACATAAGATATGGTCAGAAGACCCACAAATACAATGAAAACATCCTATATCTTATGTTATGTTTTGCCTGAGCCTTTATTTGGAAAACAGAAAATAGGTTTTGTAACGTCAGAAGTGAATTTTATCAAGATATCGGCTCCAATTATGCTTATATTCTCTTTGTTATGGGATTACTTCTTTAAAATGTAAATTCTTTTCGGATAACACCCCGGGTCAGGTTCTCCATACCCGTCACGTTTCACGTAAGGCAATAATCGACACCTTTGAACTTAATTGCAATGGCACTCCAGAATTAGGCTACAAAAGCATCTCTTGAGTACTGACTGGCCGTCACCCGTGCTGAACACAATCGAAAAAATGTCTATTCTTGTACAAGATGGCGCTCTCTATCCGATACAAACTAACGCACTGTGAACGACGTAACCGGTAACAGTTGGCCAAACCTAAATGCGTGATTTGATTCCGACCGAATATTGAAACTGCGCATTTTAATTCTCCATTTTTTCATTTATAGTTAATGCTGTGTAATTCAAAGTGAAATGAGTGACTTTCGCAACTTATTTTACTTTGAATTAAATAAACTCGATGCGAGTGCTCAAAGTTCAACAAATAAAAAAAAGGGCTCACATTCCATTTTCTGTGAAAGTCATCAAAGCCTAGCTCTAACAATATCAGTTTGAGTTAAGTTGTGAAACAAAAATGGTAATATTCTTTGAAGTGTTTTGTCTAAAACATTTGTTAGTATCATTTACTGTCGTTTTGCAAACAGAATGACGGACACTGTTTCTAGCCTAAATTTCGCAGTAAAGCGGGGAAAGAGATTAGTTTATCTCGTTTGACCCCACAGCAAACACAAAGAAGCTTCTAAGCTTCTGTGTTGTGATACATAATAGATGAGCTGTGACAGTTAGTGACTGCGAAAAAATCTGTTTTTCAAATGAGCGGCTGAGCCCGGCTCAGTCCGTTGGCAGCGGGCCAAATTACAGGGTCTTCGACTGACAAATATTCTTTCAACTGGAAATATTGAAGCTAGAGAAAGTTAAAGAAACTCCAAAGGCACTAGAAGCAACATTTTGGCAGATATTGGGGTATATGTACCCAATTGGGCCTTGTGCCTTGTGCCTAGGTAGCATTATAAACTGCTAACTTACGATGCAATTCACAGAATAAACCGTCACCCCCTGTAAATATTATAGCCTTTGGAATGAATAAATTGTAGTCATTGCGTGCAAACAGGATAACTCTATTATGAGGGCACTTATCAGTAGTTGGTGCCTCTTGCTGGCCTTCCTCATTTTACTCTTAGTGCATGGACGAGCGAAAAGTGTCGTTCTTATTAGTGAATGGTATTTAAGGGTGCATCTTTGCTTCTTCTTGTCATTTGTGAGTTAGAAGGGCACGAGTCATTGTTTGTGTGGAATCTTTCTCCAACACTGCCGTATCAAATATTCTAGGATATTTGATATTTTGATTCCTTTCCATGTTTTGCGCCAATTTCTCCTCGGAAAGAGGTTTTTCTAAATTTTGATTATGGTTTTCCGTAGTTTAGAACACCTGAAAGTATAACTGGAAACAAGTTTTGTGTTTCTGTTCTACATAATGATATGGCAACTGTGTCAGGATAGACACGTGGTTTAGGCAGTCAGTGTAAACTTACCCCAGAATTAAGATTACGCCTATGTCGGAGGAACAGAACTGAGTTGTAGTTCGAGAACCACTGTAGTCTCAAATCTGTGGTTCGTTGTATTCCCCCCTACCATCTCTAATAATTTCCTTCCAGGATATTTTTGGGGATATGTGTACCACTACCACCTTTTGCTTTGCATGATAGACTTTAATTAATGAATATATAATGCACTCAATCGTTTTAAATGGGAATAACTGGGGATATGATGAGTTTATTTTCTTAAGAAATCTGAATATTTTGAATATTCATAATGATTGCCGTTGCCAACTACACAATTATACTCATTTACTATTCATATGAATTTGAGTTTACCTTCGCATAGTTGATTGTTGTGAAAGATGGCGAATATTTGCCAAGATCTTGGGAAGCATTTTGAACATGTGCATGATAAGGGCTTTAGAATAACTTGTGAAATTAATTTCATTTTGCATCCCTATATTTCCCTCCAAAGAATTTTAAATGGGTATTTGAAATAGGGGCTACATAGAAACCGCACCCATAGCTAAATTCGTTTTTACTTCCATATGTCCCGCCTATCGACAGAGGCGAGGTGCCAGGCTGTTCCTTGGTTTTCATATCATGAGATACATACAATTGACTGCCAAAACTGTGCTTCTAACAATCACTGCAATCAGGTTACGATTTTTCTTAAGCTTTTGTCTTTGATATAACATTTTATTATCAGGGTTATTAAAAATATTTGTCTCTGCAGATGTGACATTGGTGTCTCTTTATTTTCTAAATTGTGGAAATCTATCTGGCTTCGTTTACTCTTGAGCTGTTAACAACTATTTAATCGTTGAATATCAGAGGTTTTACGATGATGATTGACAATTTGGTTTGGATATTACTACAGTACTACAAATAATTTGCTATAGTAATTTTTTTCTCTCGCCTACCTACTATCAGGGCATTAAATAAAGGGTTTGCAAGAATATCTCATTTTACCGCAAGAAACAGCGATGACTTTAATGTCTGAATTGCCTATTCTATATTTTTTGTGTAATACTTGCAAGTGAATTAGATGCTTTGGATGTATTTATTATTGAACTTATCTTCCTCTGAATTATGATCATCGGTGAAATTTGTAGAACAGCTGCCATCAGGACAATTGCAGTCAATGAAATATCTCATCAATATCCACAGTTCATGTTACGTAAAAATTGAAACATGAGTTGCAATTTGCAGGAAATGAAATTGTCGCTAAAGAATACAATATTTTCGAATTGAAAGATCATCCAATCCTTACTGAACACTTATGTACATACGCTAATACACGATTGAGGAATTTAAATTTTGCTTAAATAATTTGCTATGGCTGCAGTGAAGTTTTTCATAATATCCGTACGGCATTCCTATGCAATGCATGCTTGAACAGTGGTCGTTGAAGTGCCTTAGTTATCGCTGAAAATGTGGTGCCTGAATTTTCAAATTTTTGGCCCCAACTGAGGAGTCCTGCTGTCGTCAATAAGGCTCGACATTTTTATGAAGAATTAGAGTAATCATCGTTAACAAATTGAAAGGTTTTATTTTGTAAGGCATATTTAGTCCACTTGATGATATTTTGGAGTTTTTATGAGAAAGTATTCCATTTGAGTGCATACAATGTATAATTAAAGTTATCAAGTTTAATTCGCCGTCGATCGCAGAAACTTAAATCAGATGAGGCTTTTCATATGATAAAGAAGAGTTCATGCAAATTTTCAGGTGATTGATGCTTCGTAAATAAAGAATGAATCAATTAATGATAAGTCAACATGATCTAACTCCTCAAGTTTCGGTTATTTTTGTATCGCGGTAAGGGTACCTGAAAATGTGAATTATATTTTTATTTTAGAAGAGCTATTTGTTTATGTATATTTTTGGTACTCCCGAGGACTCATTATAATTTTGATTTAAAACTAGCAAAGATACTCCTTGAAGTTCAACGGGGGATGAAAGAAAGACAGGGAAATATAAAATAAATTAATGAATACCTCATCATTTGCTGCTGAGAAATGAACTGGCAGAAAGCTAGTAGATCATAACTCAAATATCTATGATATCCATCTTTATAATGGGCAATATACGCAAACCGCATTACATTATGTTTACTGAGTTTCGACATTCTTTTGCAGTAACATATGGAAAATAAACTACCGGCCATTTGCATTCCATAGGCTTTTCATATTAATATACCATCCTGGCATTTTCCTGTTTTACAGGGGTCCAACTTAAATTAGTCCACTTGAAATGAATTTTGCCAATTTTAGGCAAAAATATCCCTGAAAATATCGTAAACAGCAATATTTCAGAATACGGCCTAGATTTCCACTGAAATACATATCTCTAGATATTAAAACCCAGCCACCATTGTAAAGGTCCCATTTCCCTTCTAAAGCTAATGCTAGTTCCACGCTTACCAAGGGAATATCCTATTATTGACAGAAGTAAAATTCATGATTTTGACATTAAAAACGTGATTTCTAGATAAATTGTATTCGTATAAGAAAATTTAATAAAAAAAACTAAATTCTTTTATTCATCTAATAGCGAAAACTATTGCCTTCAATCTTTAGTAGAGCTAATTAAAATATAAAAAAAGAGAAACCTCTGTACTTGAACCAGAATGCTTAGACTTGAGTTTTTCAAACACATAAGATACCAGACGGATCAATACGCTTCCCTTGGGGCCCAGGGGCCTTTCTTATAGTCTCAATTTCCTCAAAAAAGCTTGTGGGAAAATTTCACTAAAATCGGCTCACTCGTTCAATACTTATGAGGCTTTTAAGAAAGTATTCCTTCTGGAACCTTAGGCCCTCTGCGGCCCCAGTGTGACTTACATTTTGGCATACTTGTAGTGCATTCAGTATAAGTATATTTTATGTTTTTCTAATACAGGCAAGAACTATCTTCCAAGGCCAATTTTTGTCGATTTAAGGTCCCACTTGAGAGCCTTCTAGGACCCCAATACCCTTGGTCTGTAGCCTTTGCGTGAACCAGTTATATCAAGTATCTTCTTGCCAAATTTTGTTTCAATCGATTCAGTGGTTTATGAGGATACAGACAGACAACACTTTAATTTATATATATTAGTAAGATTAAGTAACTACAGTCTTATGATTGATCAATGTAATTGTTTCCGTTAACTTGTTTAGAATTTAAAGAAATGTCCATTTTTTGTGGTGTATACAAAGTCTTATTTAAAAGATATTTTCTCTCCGCCAATTATAAAGCTTTTTTTCGTTTTTCTGGGAAATAGTTAATCAGGGTCATATTTATAGCTTGTGTATTTGGTCAAAAATATATGTCTATCGGCCGTTTTTAGCGAAGCCTGATCATTTGTCCTCTCAACATTTCAAGAATTGCATACTCTATTTGTAAAAAAATCTTAGCAATATTCATGCCTTATGATAAACCAATGGGGTGGACCGTCGAAAATCTGATGAAAAATTAGTTATTGGAAATAGAATGTAATGGAATCATTACCTTGTTGTTAAATTAAATTTAGCCAAGTGCCTTGCGGCTGGAAACAAATTCTCTCCTTGGATGAAAACGATTTTGAAAATGGAAAGGAATTGATTTCCAAAGGTCAAAAGTCATGATCTTATTTGGCTCCATTATAAATAGTGGCCTTTTGCGACGCGTTCAGAAACTGAATAACCTGAAATCAGTTTTTTTACGCCAAAAGTATGGCGTCGAAACCAAGTAAACAAACTCCCCGTCTTTTCGCTCGCAGTGCGACTGAGGAAAACACGACAGATTAGAATTTTCTCGTCTCGTTTTTGCCTCCGATTGGAACGCCTTTAGCCTCCCACACGACTCAACCATCGGGTGCTCCCGTCTTCCCACCCCCACCGCTCCTCCGCTCCTTCCGCATGGCCCCCAAATCCCTCCCCCAACCTCCCCCCCCCTTTCCACCAGGGGGAGTGCCGAACCGACGGGCGGGTGCGAGTGGGGGCGGGGGAATATAAAAAAGGGACAGCTGGCTCTTTCCGCAATTCGCTTTCGAAATATAAAAAAGGGAAACAAAGCACCCCTCTTCATGCTTCCTCCCACATCCCTTTCTCTTTCCCGCTAGCGCGTGTTTTCCTTCTCTGCCGTCGGGAAGTCACTGTGATCACTCGTGTGCCCTTCGCCGTGTGAAGAAGGGGGAAAAAAGACCGCAAATGACTGGCGGAATTAATAATGTAAAAAAATGAAGCAAAATGGGACGGAAAAGCAAATGGGGGAGGAAGAAGGGACAGGAGAAGGGCTGGAGGGGAGGGAGGATCGAAGGAGGTGAGGGAGGGGTTGAATATCAGGGGGCGAGGGCGAGAGGGTGAGTGGTTGATGGGGTGCTTTCGCCCTCCCATTCCTGCTCTGCCTCGTCCCTCGCCAATTTCCGCGAGGGGGAGGAGGACTGCCTGCGTGTGAGAGGGACGGAGGGAATAGCAAAAGAAACCCCCTTAATCCTAAAGGGATAAGCCTTTTCACATTTCCAACTCCGCCACCCTTAATTTCGTCTCCATTCCCACAAAGTAGGGGCTCGCTCCCCTTCTTTTCAGCTTTGAGAATTTCGGAGCAAGAAAAGGGTCCTCTCGAGCCGGGGACTTACTTTCGCGTCCGAATTTCAGCGACAGGATTTCTTAAGCTTTCCCAGTGTCCCTCATAAGTATTTAACGCCCTTCCTCAGACCAAAGTGAGGATTCTGTACAGTAAATTTATTTTTCATTTCATGGTTTGGAAGTAGATAAAACGCCAATGACCTAATTGCCTAAAATGACTAATGATAGTGGATGAACCCGCGTGTCATCTGGTGATCAGATGAAGTAATACATGTCAATAGTCACTTTACTAGTCTTGAGCACATATCGGAAAATAAGCAATGAAAACTGAAATAGTCGCGTCCTTGCGTGCCTAAAATGTGTTTTAAGATTTTTATTTTGGTTTGTTTTACCAGCGTGAAAACCGAAAACGCAATTTATTACCGAAGCATGGAATTTTGCATCAAACAGAACATGAAAATCCTTTCATACTTACGTTCTTATAGTTGTATGAGATCCATTGGAATAAACTGTCAAGTGGACGTATTGCAGAGTAGTTTATGGTCAAGAATGGTCGTTCTTTTTGATGGTGGCCATAACCGTATTTTAAAAATTATTTCATATTCACTTTACTTTTACACAATTGGATGTAGAATTAATTCCAACTTTATGTTTGGTACGAGGGAATCAGATGAACTTATATGCCTTCATTGGCTGAAACAATCCATCGCTGGAATAAAGCTCACAATTAAGATGTGGCTAAAACCAACAAAGACAAAATAATTAGGCTTTATAATACGTACACTGCTTTGAAATGTGTTTTTTCGTATGTTATATAATCATTAAAACATTTTTCCTTAATGAAGAAAGCCACAAATTGCAATTATTTCTGAAATTTTGCTGATTTGAGTTTCCTTTTTTTGGTTTAATATGGCTGGGCCGAAGAAAGCGCTCGGAAACTCTGTCTTCCTCGAATAAACAATTAAATTGCTGCTTTTTAAACTTCTCAATTTCGATTATCGGAGCATCGCCTCGATTGAGTATTCGCGATTCAGTGCCATCTTGGTACTCAAAGATAATCGGTTGGAGACGGTTCACTAGAAACTTTTCAGCGACTGAAAAAAAATTGAATGTTTTCGATGGAGACTGCCGAACCAATCAGAGAGCAAACGCATACCTCATCTCCCATCCGTGCCCTTCGTTCCCTATTCAGAGCTCTCTCACATACCTTCTCGTCAAACTCCGTTCCTTGCTGCGACCCTCACAAAGAGAGGCGTCCCCATTGGCGTTCATTAGTGTAGGATTTGGTTTTATTATTTACAAACATTCTTATTTTTATGCTCATCCAAGTACTTTTACGTCCTATTTTTTTCAAAGGGTCTCTCTAATGCCGGTTAAGAATGCAGAGGATGCATCATAGGAAGGATGGGGATCGACAAAAAAAGTAAGAAACATGTCATCTCTGCGAGTGGATGTTTAAGAATTAAAAACAAAACTGAAATTAAAAAGCCCGCCCCGATGAGACGAATTGATGCGTGTCCAATTTAAATGGAGCGCTCAGCTCTGCGAGAGGGTGAGGGAGGAAGGACGGAGAGCGGGTGAGAGGGGTTGGGGTAGAATTGGCGAGTGCGAGGCGGAGATACGGATAATATAGATGGGGTGGAGGTGTGGGGGAGGGGGTTGAGTATCGAGGGAGGGGTTTGTTTGCGACGAGGAAGAAGAGAGAGCGAGGCGGGGGACGAGAGCGGAGGGAATAAGTCGGAGGAAAAACAAGGATGGAGGTTTTTGAGAAGCGCAAGGGGTGGGAGCGGGATGATTCGGGGTGAGAGAGGGATGATTCGGGGTGAGAGCTGTTGCTATTGAGGGAGGGGAGAAAAGGGGGTGGAGAGGAAGGGCATGAGGAGGAGGGGAGGAGGGTGGTGGAGGTGGAAAAAATCGCTTCTTTAAGGAGGAGTCATTTATGGGGTTGGGATGCTTCTGCCTTTGCCTGGGGAGGACGGCCGTTGGGGAAGATGCTGGAGGGCAGAAGCCGTAATTGGGGGTGGTGCAAGAGGGAAGATGGAGGGAAAGGAGAAGGGGTGGGGGAGGGGGCAGTGGGACGGAATGGAAGAAGGAGGCAACGAGGCGGCGAAACGATGATGGGGAGATAAATGACGTGAGATGGCGGGGTGGGAGGGGGGTTGGAATGATTAGTGCCGTTGGGACACACGGGGGGGTGGGTGGGGGAGACGGTAGGTGAGTCTTAATGAGGGGAGGAGGAGCGGGGGTGGGAAAGAAGCCGAAGATGGCGGCCGGATGAGTGAATGTATATACCGCTCTAACGTAATGGGAATGGGAAGAGTCTACAGCTCCGCTGCGAATAGGAGGATAATTAATTGAAAGGAGAGGAAAAGTTGAGCATTAAATAGGGGGGATCCGGTGTCAACGAAGCGTCCCCCGAGTTTCAAACTTCTGTGAACAATAACTTAATTTTGTTTTTGTGACTGCGAGCGGAAAACATTCAGTAACGTCCATTACTAACCTTCATTGCGATTAAATAAAAAACAATCATTAACATTGGATAATTAAATTGGTGAATCAACTTGAGGATATATTGTATGTTCAAGTTTCAATTCATAATTTAGTGTGTATACTTGCTAAGTATGTAGTTCTTTATTATTTAATTACTTCATCTTAAATTTTACTCCTTAAATTCTAGTGGAACGCATACGAACGCACCCATCTAATGAACCCAGTTTTCCAATGCAGTGAATGAATTTTTGCTAAGAGTGTAGCTTTTTATTTAATATATTCGGTTAACTATATTCCTCATTATATTTCGAGGTTTGCCACTCCTAATTAACGCCGCAATCAAAAAAGCCTTGACATCTGATGTTTCCAAGGCTTCGGGAATTAATTCTTGAAATTTTCGGGTATTGAGAGCTGATGATGTCCTTTTACCATAAAATGTCTCGAGCTTGGGACTTAAGGTGATTTTCTTAATTTGATGTGATTATCAGGTCAGGGAGATGTTAAATAAATGCTATTTATTTATCTTTTCATTAAATTGTAATGTGGCTTAAATATGGGAAATATTTATTTTATTTATTTTATTTTATTTATTTTCACTATCCCGAATACAGCACATTAGGCCATTTTACATCGGGTGAACAACAGTAACAACGGACGAAACACAAACACCCATGTCCTGGGCAGATAAAATTCTACCCAGGCGGGACTCGAACCCGCGACCCTCGAGTTTGCAGGCGAGGACTTTACCCCGACGCCACCGGGGCCGACATTAAATAATTAATTAATTAAATATTGTAAATTATAAAAATGACGTTGCAGGGTTATATACAATAATAACAAACTTTGTACGCTGATACTCATCGTTGAAAGGAGAAATCGGCCGTGATGGCACCCATATCAGTAGCCCCGTAAGAAAGCAATGATGAATGGTAAATAAATTTTCATTGTTCGCATCATATTATATTACCAACGCACATATCCCATTCAATTTTTGTTACGTAATAACATATATAATTTGTAAAATACTTCTTTAAATTAAAAAAAGGAAATAATTCTCTATAGTTTTATGATCGCATTTGATATAAATACATTCATGTCAACATCCTTTACAAAAGTCACCTAAACTTTAAACGGTATTTTTATAAAAATTTAAGTGTGATTGTTTCCAACACCTAATGAGGCAAAAAATTTTGCTTTCAATCTCAGAACCAAAGAAAAGTTTGGTTCGCATGGGCCTTAAAGGCACTTGCCATCCAGTGAAGAGCCGAAAGTCTGAACAGACGGCACGGTAACTATAACTTCATTGAATAAAATCCCCCACAGTAATGAAAAATTACTTCTCCATTTACTGTTATTTGTTTTGTACCATTTCCTCTAGTCAGATCAATAAGAAAGTTGGGGAAAAAGCACTGTTCTCTGCTAAATGGCAGCAACGAAGAATGGTTTTTGAAGATCTCTCCTGAATACTGCCAAGTATTTGCTTCCTCCCCTTTGCTACGCAGAAAAAGGTTATATTTATCTCCGTCATGGATCATTGTCGAGTGGATCACAACGAAATGGATCTTTCATTAAAATATGCTTCTGTTTCTTAGTAAATTTTTTCTTTTGTCGGGAACCAATGGAATGGAAATGGAAGATAAATAGTGGGCGTTGAAAATATTTTGAGTACATTTTTACCAAATGCACTTTCCGATAATCCATTTATTTGACACTTTTTCAGTGTAAGGTAAAACAACTTACCACACTATTGTGATTGAAAAACGTTTTCGTTTGTTCATTACAGTCACATACTCAATATTAATCTCATCGATCATATCCATGCTCTTTTTATAGTAAAGCAATTACGTTAAATGGGTCAAAAAATGGGAAAGTGATGAATATTGTATGTCCATTTAGTGAATGAATATGCACTTCATAGCACATTAAATTGCTCAATCTGTTTTGGAATATTTTGCATTGAATTTAAATTTTAAAGCAACAATTTTATGTAATGGCGTTTAGAAAAAGGGAATATAAATGTGCTCGCAGCCAAATTATAGCCTTAATATTCAATCCATTGTTCGGAACTCAACGCCCCGTTTGTTTCCTGTGTGCAGAATGGAATACTTCTTTTTTAAACTGAAATGTTCGCATCATGCCTCGCTGATCTTCACGCCCCATTTGTGGCTCTGTCAAATTAATTTATCATTATAAGCCTTTCCCTTCCCATTCGTCAAAACTTTGGCGCGGTTGTTGGTCGCGAAAATTCACTGAACTCATTGTGCTGTAATGGAAACTGCTTTTTTCTCTCCCGTGGTTTCTCATCTTAAAACACAGTCCAGTCCGGTCAGAGCTGTAAGATGAGACAAGCTGACAGACCGGTGCAAAATGACAAAATGGTTACTAATCCTAGCCTCCTATAAATGTTAACGTCACTGTGTACTGTTTTGGCATTTCTTCCTCAATTGGGTTCCACTTTGTGCATATAATCTCAAGGGAGGCCTTGAAATTCGCTGGGCAGTACGGAAATTTATATGCTACTTTTCCTTCATCACGGACCT
This sequence comes from Ceriagrion tenellum, assembly GCA_963169105.1. Taxonomy (NCBI): domain Eukaryota; kingdom Metazoa; phylum Arthropoda; class Insecta; order Odonata; family Coenagrionidae; genus Ceriagrion; species Ceriagrion tenellum. The sequence continues at coordinate 160,290,374 of OY720636.1, forward strand.
CAAGTCATGTTTCAATATGTTCTTTTGTCGTGGAAAAAGTTTCTCTTTTCCACAGAGGTCTTAAAAACATGAAATCGGATTACTGGCCTCTGAAGTGGCGGTTTCAGTTTAAAAACAGCGTCGAAGAATTATAATGGAAGCTCACATATACCTTATGCCTTATGAAGATATTTGCTGTTTGTGAAAAAAAACGAGAATGGATTTAAACAATGATGTCATCGGTCACGATTGCATGCATTTCTTGCTCAGATTTGTGTCTTAATCTACTTATATAGGCACAAGGAGAAAAAGAACTGACCTAGCTGGTTTATAAATATAAAATGTTCCTCAGTCTGTTATTCTATCTTGCCAGGACTATTAGCAAAGTTTCGAAAGTATAACTACGTATTTTTAAGCAAGGTGGAGGTGAACAAGGTGTCGTGGAATCTGGGTGTTAACTTTCTCTCATACTTGCACCTACGTTAGTGCAATACTGTTCTTCGAATATTTCTACATTTGCAGCTTTATTCGATCTCCACAGCGTACATATTCAGGGAATACATGAGTGTAATTTTCCTGAATTATGGTTTCATTATTTTTTCATGTGTAGGTAATTAGTTTGATTCTTTAGTAGTGTTATTTAAAATATTCTATTTGTGCTTCCATTTAAATCGGCCTTGAAATCCTGGTATGAGTGTATTACACACGAGAATCATTCGTTGGTAAAATAATTTCTACAGTGTATTTCAACTTGGTAATGCAATATAGTCCTTATGATACAAAAATATTTAGTTTATCAGGAAATGCATTATCTTGTAAAAGGATGACACACAGAATAACTTATGATATGTAAAAATAGAGCTAATTTTAAATAAATGAGGGATATCAGGATCTTTCATTTGAACAAATAGAAGAAGACTGCCCTGTACCCGCGTTTTGCAATATCTGATCCACCGGTGTGATTAATTTACCAACCCAAAGTCGTTTGATTTTCACTAGTTCTAGGAAACAGCTCCTATCACCGTTCCACCTGTGGTTTCCTTCGTAGAAAAGATCCACAGAATCGCATCATTTAAATTTCAGCTGCCGGTGGTTAGAGAGAAAGAATGGAACCCTGGAGACACCTGTTCTTCGTGCCGCACCCCAATCGGCGTCCTAATCGTCTAGTAAAAGGAACAGGGGTAGTTCAGGTGCAGTCGTGTTGCAGCTGATACGATCTCTCGCCCGTCGCATTAACTTGTTCCGTGAGAAGAGAACAGAATGAAATAACCGTCTGCGACTGTAAGTTAGTCCACCGTTTATTTATTAATCTACGAAACTCAACCTCACAGAGTGCCAATTCCTTCAATTGGCACAAGATTAATGGTTTCTTGAACAAAATGATGCATACATATATACACACCGATCACGCCGTTCCCTTCCGGGGTAGGCAGAGTCACAAAGTTTCACTCGTAAATACATATTTGTACGCCTAACTTTGCTTCAATAATTTCCTCCATAATGATCTATCATTGAAAACTTCATTTGCCTCATTTGCCCCCATACACTGCTTTGTACACACCCTCCTGTTTTTAAGACTCCTAATATTCCTCCTCCTAAGAATTTCCTCAACCACATTCAACCATATTCAACCACATTCAACCACAACTTTCTCGGCCTAACTCTACCTCTCACACCATTCATTCTACTCTCATATATCTGTTTCGTTATTCGACTCTCATCCATTCTCTCCACATGGCCAAACCAACGAAGCTCACTCCTTTCATACACGTCCATTACTGGAGCATTTAACCCACATTCATTCATGACCCACTCATTCCTGACCCTATCCATCCTACTTTTGCCGCAAACACTGCTCAGATATCTCATACCGACGGCGTTTAGGCTGCTCACATGTCTATCCTAACATACCCATGTTTCACTACCATACAACAAAGTGAGGAGAAGTACACTTTTGTACACGAACAAAATGATAATACGTTGAAATTACAATGAGAAAAAATTATCCTGGATCGGTATTAATATTAATTATAATAAATAAATAAAGAAGCGTATCATTCTGCCCAATGACCTGGAAGGCCAAATGTCCGTGGTTCCTCGTCATGCATACTCTGGATAAAATGATAATAATTCATTCAAATTGACTTCCATTCTTAACTTGCGGGAAGCAATTGTGACGCATTAACCACATTTTTGCATAATTATTCTCGATATAATTTTAAGTGCATAACAATTTGAGTACAAACTTATTTATCCTTGCCGTGGTGGGAGTGAAGTATGCAGTGGATAAAGAATGGAACAATTGCTACTGTTGTGTTTGGGAAAAAGTTTTCACTTCATCAGTGGTTTTTAGATTACCGTGAGAAATATTTTCCCGTTCATTACAGATATAAAGAATAGTTTTATGTGATACGACGCATAGATCACTCAAAATATTCAGGAAATTACACTTAAATCCATTTGAAACAATTGATTCAAATTACGACCTCATTACCCAAGCAAGAATTTTTCAGTGTCGCTCTGAGGAATTCACTGTCTTCCAGAGACTGAATGTGACGGAGGGAGAGAAATATGACGAAAAATTCTGAGGAAGCTAGGAATAAAAAAAATCGTGCATTCGCTGACATTTATTATTTATTTCAATCTTCAAATCTATTCGTCTAGTGCCACTGCCTTCAACCTATTACCTTTAAGGTTTTAGGATGTTTATTGAGAACCTGGGTAAAGGGGGGATCAACTGTAAAGAAAACCCATGGAAACCATTGCAGAGAATTTGAGGTGGAATTACTATTCGGGTGTGAGTTTGAGGGATAGTGACGCTAGGGCACGGTTTTGTATATATTATTACTACAAAAAATGAAGCCAATAACTTACTCTATTGATAGCACTCAGATAGACTGAACAACAGTCTGAAGTAATAGTTATAAACATTAAATAAGAACTAATAAACGAAAATCCTGCGTCATTCTGCAGGTAGCTTAAACCAGACATTATGAAACTGGGCCTAAGAGAGTGCGTTACAATAGGAGGGAAAGTGGAAAACTTTTTAGATGGGTGTTATATGTCAAGGTCACCTTAAAATGGGTTAATTTATGCCATTAAGGATTGGAGAATACATTTTTAAGGGAAGGACTACATGGATCTGGGGGGAAAGGTTAGACAGAAACCCGGGATTAGTGTTAAACCTCTCTTAATTAATGACGCAAAGAGGTCCACGGTTTAATGTCTCATCTGGTGGGATGAGTAACACACTTCAAGTGCTTTCCTCAACTCACGGTTTCAAGTAGGAATCGGAATTCCAATTTAAATTCTCCGCTTCTCCCGGCATTCCTACCCGTGGCCTGTGAATGTAAAGCCAGTTCTCAAACATTCACACCAACCCTTATGAGTGCCTCTTTGAAATGGTTTTAGACTATTATTAGCTAGAATGGAGAATAAATATAGTGTAGAATTGACTTCCTACTCCTGAAACCTCAGAATTCGGGCCGGGTTGACTTACTTAAAGAAAAGTAATCACTTCAATTTTAAAGAAAACCCATGGAAACCATTACAGAGAATACATGTTGTTAAGTATGAGCTTGATGCTGCTTCAACAATCTGGTCCACTGCAAAATATGAACTTCAATTCTATTTTCTTATTCTACTATTTCATGCAAACTATATATATTCATAATGAATGTAAACTGCTTTACAGTTATTCCTCTCCACAATGTATTTAGTGACGCGTTTCCATTTATCCCCCGGTTCCAAGTGTGAGGACAAAAATCAGGAGGGGCTACAGATTCGTCCTTAAAAGGTTAAATTACGAAATCAATATAATGTTTGAAAATCTAGTTCTTTCTGTTCGTCCTTAAAGGTTTCCAGAAATGTAGAAAACGTAGATTCAAGATAAACATCGTCCTACATTGCGCAGAATTTGTTGATATTTGTAAAACTTCCTTTGAGGTTATATAATTGCTGTGAATGTCTACAATATTACGACTTCCTAGAGGAGGTTGTCATCGTCAAGTGTTTTGTTTGGAGTGTGCTTTTGCATTGTGGGGAAACATTGACGATGACAGAAAAGGATAGAGAGTTTAGAAATGTGGATTTGGAGGAAGGTGCTTAACATCAAGTGGTCTGATAGGGTAAGGAATGAAGAGGTGTTGGAGAGAATAAAAGAATGAAGAAAGCTCTTAAAGACCATTGAAGATAGGAAAAAGAGCTGGATGGGACATGTACTGAGAAAGAAATATTTGTCACGAGATGTACTGGAAGTAATGGTGGATGGAAACTGCAAAAGAGGAAGAAAGAAAAGAAAGAAGAGAAAGATGATTGATGACCTGAAGGATAGAGGGAGTTACAGAGAGTTGAAGAGGATAGCAGAGGACAGAGAGAGATATGAAGGCACCAAGGACCTGCGAAAGCAGACAGCTAATGATGAGAAGAAGTATTAGTATTCTGGGAGGGAAAAAAAAATATTACTAAATGAGATGGAAATAAAATATTACCATTCCCGGGTCCTGTAATCATCATCATCATCGTTTTCTTGGGTTGTTCTGCCACGTGGCAGGTTAACTCATGGCTGACCTCCGTGTCCTCTATCCTGTGCCAATCTCTTGGTTCTGTCGTGATTTCCTCCAATCTTATCGTATGTCCAGACATGTCTCTTTCTTCCTCGCCCTTTCTTCTCTTTTATTATTCCTTTTTACACACCGTCTTCCGAAAGACCTTCTCATATTGTGTCCTAATTCATCTTTCTTTGCCTAATTTTCTCTACCATTTCTTTTTCTTCTTCAATTTTTCGCAGCACCGCCTCATTTTTCTCTCTATCCTCCCATCTAATCCCTATCTTTCTCCTCCAGATCCGCATATCAAAGGCCTCTTTTCAAATTGCTTCATCTTCTCGCAAATACCATGTCTCTGCTCCAAACAACATCATACAGTAGTGCGTCAATAATCCGGACGTCAATAATCTGGACCGTCGAAAATCCGGATTCACATCCGGCGAAAAATAAGTTGAAGTGAATTTAATGCACATATTTGTCAAAAGAGTTGATACGAGACTCGGCAGAGTCGTCGACCGCTACAATATAATGATTAATCGAAATACTACGTAATAAGTTCAAAGTTTTCAATGGTTTTGTTTATCTGCACTAATTATTTCACTACAGTGCAAAGGTGAAATACTTTTTTTACGGTTTTTTTCAGCTTCTTGATGTTAAGGCATCACACAGCCTATTTTTTTGTTCTGTTTGCAAATCCGGACTGGGTCAGGTAACAATTGATCCGGATTATCGACGCTCTTCTGGACTCCCAAGTGCAATATTTTGCCAATCTCTTTCTCAGTTTCTTCTTCAAAGATTTATCCCACACTGTAGTTTCTACTTATTATTGAATCCCTATTTTTTCTGGGCTATCTTTTGGACTCTATAATCGAATATCATTAATATGGTTCTGGACTTGAAAGACCACGCTCATAATACATGATTAAAATAGTATTAATAATAATAATAAGGCGTCTTTATTGGGGCGAGATTGAGATTAAAGCAGTCCCTTCTTCCATCTAACCCTTCGTCAGATAAATACATGAAGAAAGGGTGAAGAAAGACGTATACATTTGTGGGAAAAACGTAACGAAGTTAGGAAGAGAATCTCCTTGACGAAAAAGACCACTGCAGGAAAACACCCACACATGCAGGGGAGTGTGAAAAACCTACGAAAACCTACAGATAGATTAAGCTAATGTAACACAAACAAAACAAAAAAAATCCATGAAATACACATGACTGATAATAATAATGAAAGGAGTAATTTATGCATAACTACAAAACTAAAAATAACTAAATGAGTAATAAGAAAATAAAAATAAATAAATGATAAGAAAGTCATAAAAATCAAAATAAATATGTAAATGAACAAATAAATTAAAGATAAATAAATAAATAATACAAAGATAACTCGAGAAAATAAAATAAATATGAATAAATGATAAAGAATGAGTATATAAACAGTATATCGAAAATTTAAAAAAGAGTCTCCATAAACGAAATAAAATGAGAAAAAGTTACATTTAACAAAAAAAGTTTAATAAACATTAAAAGTGTATTAAAAAATAAATTAATAGAATAAATTGAGTTTATGAAATAACATTTTCTTCATAGGAAATATAGAAAGCGAACAAACACGTCAATAATATGTTTCTAAAAACAATTATATATTCGTCCCAGCGTCCCAATCGTTGCGAAAGAAATAAGAAAGAAATTTTATGAATAAAATTGAATTAATTGTGGAGAGAATGTTGTGCCAATATGTAGAACATTAGATTCTGAAGTGTCTTACTGTTGTGCTACTAGGAGTGTTTTATGTAATGTCCTTTTAAAGGATGCGATTGATGGAGCTTCCCGCAAGGACAATTATAGGCCTACGTGCAAAATGGTTGACGTAGATGAAGTAGAAGGGATCAATTGTGATTCTTAGTGAGTAAGAGAGAGAGAGAGAAATAGAGTGAGAGGGAGAGAGAGAGGAAAGTAGACTCTTGTTGCTGTTCGTTGGATGCGGGAAGGAGACGCAGACGAGAGGTGTGGTGCGGCTGAGGATAGAAGGGAAGGGTGTGGAGGAAGGAAGAGGAGTGGTAAACTTGGGAACAATTTCCGATCATTTTGAATGTGCGGTGAGTGCGGGGAAGCATTTCTGCGTCTCATTTCTCCAGGGATACAAAAACGTTAATTTTCTTCCCGCGGTGCGTATTTTTGGAGGTTTTGTTTTGTTTCTTCGCCGTTCCTTGTAAATACACGCCGCCTATCCTCTCCCTTGGTGAAAACCAACTCCGAAGCACCGCGCTGAATCGTATCCTGGGCACTCGTCTCTCTTATGCGAGATTCAGTTCGATCAGGGGCGAGTAATTTATGCGCACTCCATTTTGGAGTTACTTCTTTCCTTGGAGGTAATACCATTCTCCATTTTAAAATAAATAAACTTCATCCATTGACCGAATTTTGAAGTATTTGAGTAAAGTTGTCAACTATTCCAACAGATGGTGCTGAGGAGCAAACTTGGTCTAAACAATAGTTTTCGCACAATAAATGCTGTAGGAATATTATTGGAACTCACCATTGTGAGTGTGTGAAATGTGTAAAAGCCATTTCTCTAGGCTCTCATTAAAACGATGTAATTTTCACTGTGGTGATTGTGTATTTATGTATTTGTGTAATTCATGGTACCAATATTACATCTGGTATGAATACAATTCACCAACGATTTTAAATGCCAATCACTTACAGACAGGATTCTCCACTAATTTTTATTTTGAATTTTTTGGATGGTTCAAAGTATCCTCTCCCCATTTAGATACTTTTAGGCAACTTTAAAATTAATTTACGTGTTTCTGTTCCTCTGGTACAACATTTTTTTTCGATAAGTGTTAAGGGAGACTTGAAAAACAGAATATTTGCGAACTTTCAATCATCGTTTAACCTTTATCGTCCGTGCGGTCCCAAAAGGGACCACCTAATGTTTTCGTTTATGGCCTTGCGGTCCCTTTAGGGACCACTGAGACACACTTCGTTTAAAATCGGCTTATAATGAGTTTCGTCGCTGAGATAGTGGAAATATTTTTTTAGGCTCCTGGAATGACACTCGCTAAGATCAGAAAATAGGTTACACTTGCCATTTGACTATGCGTCGGTCATCGCATTTTATATCAGTTTCTCGCCTTTCCAACTCTCTCCCCGTCATCGCTTTTGATATTTGACTCGCGTTACACTTGCCATTTGACTATGCGTCGGTCATCACATTTTATTCCAGTGTCTCGTCTTTCCAACTCTCTCCCCGTCATCGCTTTTGATATTTGACTCGCGTACTCCCTTATCTCTCTTCTGGTTATCTCGAACCTTTCTTCCATCTCATCAGCTGACCCTTACGTTGGACGTAAACACTTCTGGGTGTCCCGAGCATATGGTTGGGTCTTTTCCTTACCACACAAACAAAGATTACGATGGAACTCTCTCAGTTATTTCCATTGCTCAGTTCCATGCTTGGTGTCTTTTCGGACGGTTACCAAGAGAACGGTTTTTATCCAAAGGAGTGTGGTTTTTATATTATTTTTTATACCATATATGCAATGGCTCGGAACCTTACGGATAAGGATATAGAGGTGTTTCTTCAAAGTGATTCGGAGGCAGAAAAGGACCCATCTGATTCGAGTGACGGAGAGTCAGAAGATGAGTGCCCCTTGGCTCCTGGTCCCGGCGGTGAATGGATCAAATTCAGTCAACGCATTCGCACCGGGAACCGGAATATTCCCTTCTCGGGCGAGGAGAGTGGATTCCGGAGAGAAGAGGCCCTTCACGTACATCGAGATTCATCTCCTGGGGAAATATTTCTTCTCTTCTTCGCAGAGATTATTCATGTGCTCGTTGAGGAGACTAACAGGTACTACAGTCAGTACGTGGATGCACTAGGTGAACACGAAGCACCATCACCAAGTCCTGACGTGACCACTGATGAAATGTTTTCTTTTCTGTCTCTTGTCATTCAAATGGGACATGATGTACGTGACACACTGAAAGATTACTGGTCAACACTGGAACAATTTCATACACCATTTTTCAGAAATATAATGCCTCGCGACAGATTCTTGCACATACTCCGATTTCTCCATTTCAGTGATAATCGTCATCAACCTGACAAAAATGACGATGATCATGACCGATTTTGGAAGTTGAGACATATTTTTGAAAAACTCAATGCTTCTTATGCAAAATTTTATAAACCGAGCGAAAATTTGGCAGTGGATGAAATAATTGTTTTATTCAAAGGCAGGGTCATTTTCAAACAATATATACCAAAAAAACATAAACGATTTGGAGTAAAAATATATAAAATTTGTGATTCCACTGGCTATACTTATGACATGGTAGTTTATTTAGGAAAAGACAAAAAAAAGGCGACTGCGACAATGTCGGCGACGCATGCGACTGTGAAGCATCTGACGAGGAGAGTTGAAGGTGTTGGACATAAACTATATATGGACAATTTTTTCTCATCTCCTGGCTTATTCGATGACCTAAAGACTAGAAAAATTTTTTGTTGTGGGACAGTTAGACCCAACAGAAAGGGAATGCCAAAAAATCTCGACAGAAAGCGAAAACTAAAAAGAGGCGACTTACGTGTTAGAGTACGAGACGATTTGACGGCAATTACGTGGAGGGACAAGCGAGACGTACATCTACTCACTAATATGCACAATCCACCAGCAGAGGGCAATTTCTGTGATGAACACGGGAATGGAATAAAACCCGTAATCATTCAGGACTACAACCGTAACATGGGTTTCGTTGATAAAGGAGACAGAATGGCGAACAGCTATTCAATTAGTAGAAAGACCTGGAAGTGGACAAAAAAAGTATTTTTCCATTTGATGGACGTTACCATACTGAACTCCTTCATAATTTCTAAATCCCTAGGTAAAGATGTATCCCACCGTACGTTTAGACTACAGTTGGTGCGCGATCTTCTGGAAAAAGTTGGGAATCGTTCAGTAGCTACGCATAGAGGGAGACCTAACCCATGTGACATGAGCATTACCAGATTAGACGCTAAAGAGGTAGAGCACTGGCCTGAAAAAACTAGCAAGTTACGATGTCGCGTGTGTTCAACGAAGAAGATCGTCAGGCGCACGAACATTCGCTGCGTGAAGTGCGACGTTGGACTCTGCATTGCTCCCTGTTTTCGGGAGTATCATAAAAAAAAGAAACTATAAAAAAGCTAAATAAATTAAACATTTATATTTGATTAAAAATTGATTACATAATATTATAATTGAACGTAAAGTTTATGAAATCTGGAAAATCACATTTCCTTGATAGGAAAAACGTATGAATATTCGTTTTTAGATAAGCTCCTGTAAAGTTAAAATAAAATATTGGAAATATGAATAAATAAATTATACACAATGTGGTGTTGTCTTTAAAATAGTGTTTGTTTTATTTTACTATCACAAATAGTTTTTCAGTTATTTATAATTAACTGGAGAGCTGCTTATATTTTAAACCTAGGCCATTTAAATGCCCGGCCATGCAGTGATACATCTGGGATTTAAAGCCGTCCTTAAAAGGTTAAAATATACTTGCTGCTATAGTTTGAAATATACTACGTGTCAGGTATAAGAGAAGGAAAAACTGGTGCAAGGTAACCCGACCTTACCTATTTTTGGTAGGCTGTATTTTAAAGGTGATATCTTATTTTGATGATGATATAGAGGCGAGAGATTGCTCCCAGAGAATTGAAAATCGGATTTGGAGCCGGCGAAGATGGCTGTAATGGAACAGAGCTATCGGAATGATAGCGATATCAAATACTCGCCGTTTATCAATTCAGAGTGAAGGAAGTTGTCTTTGTTGTTGGGTGGAAGGTTGATCGGATGCGTCGAGCGGTCGTCCTATCGTTATCTTTCTCAATTGTCTGCGCAGGATCACGAACTCTTTTTGAGTGACATTCGAATTTACGAGGTTGCAGAAATATGTCAAAAAATAATGCGTGTTGAGAACAACGTGCGTAGGATTGCTTGCACGAACAGTTGATTGGACAGCTGAGATCCAATTATTTAGTTTTTACCAAATGAAAGAGCTAGCCTCAATCAGGGAGGTGGAAATTTTATGTCATTGGATTTATTTACTGTAATCTGTTTATAAGATTACGTGACAGTATTATCGCCTTTGCAACCCTCAAGAAGCAGGAAAATAAAGAATACAATTAATATCTTATTACAATATTGGTTCGTATATGATCCGGAAGTTATTAACATATGGTCGAGTAAAAATTTGAAGATTAGTACGTAACATTTATCTAGGTCATTAAGAATGAAACATTTAAGTCATTTAATGTTGTTAATTTACAACATGGAATTTACATTCAGATTGTGGCTAGGGTTTGCACCCAAACTTATAACTTCAAATTTATTTGCCAAATATAAAAAAATAACATTCATGTGTACTGTAGTAGTGGTAAAATCCCTCCCCCCCCTTTCATCCGCTACATTGAAAGATATTAAGCTCATTTCGAATAAGGCTTTCAACAATTACAAGGGTAGTCTGTTTTGCTGATATATATTTCTGGCTCATTAGAATTAGCTGTTTGCTCTCATTTTGAGCGGTCGATTTGTAATTAATAGCTTTGCATCCAGTAATTTCTCTTCCCTAAAGGCCAGTAGCCATTCCCGTCGTCCTTCAATAACCTTGTCGTATTCCAATTTGTTTCGGAATTTCCCGTGGTAACGATGCTAATTTAAAAAAATAATTTCCAAACCTTGCTAGATTAAGGCTATATCAGGCTGGTTCTCTCGTTCTAATTTCCATGGTAACAATGAAATTCAAATAAAATTTGTGTAGACAATTAGCCATTGGGGATAGCAATGTGCTGACAATGGATCGTACTCGTGGAAATGTGATTGTGGAGCAAAAGGAAGAGGAGAATTTATGGCTGGGCCTGCGTCGGAACAAACAGAAGACTAGCATTTAGTGTACGAGTGCGGTAATTTACTGACTCAGGTCACCGTAATTCCATCATTAATTGCACCACCACCATTTGTTTGAGTGCTTTCTGCTCCATTAATTGTCAGATAAAATTATATGCGATGTAGATGAAGGAAAGCCAGTGATGAATCACAGAGGCATTGATAATCAATGATACGTGAAGAGGTTAATGTTTGCAACCAGGTATAATTGGAGTTCAAAATTAACTCTATACATAAAGGATATAACTTTATCTATTGCTCGTCGTTCTGTCATACTGGAAAATGTTGTATACTAGTTCACATTGAAACTTAATTTTAATTGAATCTTAATTAGCTGGAAAGTAGGAACCCTGTAGGGTACTGGTGCACTGGGTAGTTAAATGTTCAATGAATAATGAGGTTTATTTTTGGCTTGATAGTAAAGTATTTAAAGAAATTTATTTACTTATGTTGTTTTCCTGGATTTTTGTACTGTACCACCTGTTAAGGCTTATAGATTTTTAATAAGCTAAGTCATATGTCAATCGTTGAAACAGTGCTAAATCAGTAATTCCTGAAGCAAAGTATCATCATCAAGTAGCAGCTCCAGTTTTCCGGGTGTTGTCCATCAGCCCCTTCCAACTTTTCTTATCTTGGTATGTTTGTTGATATTGAACTTCCTCCCAAGAGCTCCCTCTCAGTTGGATGTCTTGTTTCAGTTGGTCAATCCACTTCCTTCTTGGTCTGCCCACTCTTCTCTTCCCTGGTATTTCCTTTTCCAGCCATACCTTAGCTACTCTGCTCTGTTTCATCCTCATCACATGACCATACCATCCCAGTCTGGATCTTTTAATGTTTTCAATTAGTGATATTTTGCATCCAACCTGTTTTCTAATGTCTTCACTTTTTTGCCTGTCAAGTCTTGTCTTTTGTACCATCGTCCTTTTTTTCGAATTTCAGGAATTTCATTTCACTGGCTTGTATTCTGCCGATGTCTCTACTAGATAGTGTACAAGTTTCAAGGCTATATGATATGATAGATACGAAGTAAGACTTACACATGGTCATTTTTGCAGCTCTTGGCATTTTTTTGTCCCAAAGAAGACTCCTTACTTGGTGGTAAAAACTTGACGCTTTATTCAACCTGTAGGTATTTTCCCAGGAATCTAAACCATCCTGTGAAATTACACTAACTAGGTAAGGAAACTGTTCCACTCTTTGCAATATTTTGTTCTCGAGTTTTAAAGTTATATCATTCTGTATTTTGCCAATAGTCAGTATCACTGTCTTACTTTAACTGACTTTCAGGTGTAAGTTTTTGAAATTTTTGTACCATCGGTTCAAATTTTCCTGGACTTCAGTTTCATTGCATCCCCTAAGTATATCAAAGCCTAATCTATTCAGAGGAACTGACTTTAGAGAAATGCATTGTTACACATTGCGTTTTCGAATATTCGCACCACCACCCATGCATCTTTGACACATTGAACCCTTACACCCAAATTCAGCGATGGTCTAGAAATGGATGATCGAACTTAGGTGTCTCTGTTATTTAATTCATCGCGCAGTGCACCCATATTCCTTCTCATTAGCGCCTTGTACTCACGCTCTCACCTGGCCAATTTTTCCGTCTCGTTTATCTTATTCTCTTGTTTCCTTTTCTCTCCCTGCCCTCTCTCTCTCCCAGACTAAATTGCTCTCGCGTTTTTTTCACCCCGCTTTCTCTTTCTCTCCCCTTCTCCTCGTCCTCCCACACACACAAACACATTCGTCCCATCCGGGGAGAACACGAGAAACCACTCGCTTGGCCATCTCCATCCTTGTTTCGGGTGGACGGCGGCGTGACACGTGGGAGAGATGCGACAAGAAAAGGTTTATGCGAGAGAGGAAAGAAAGTACTGTGTGTGAAATGAGTGGGTTAGACCCTCCACTCTTGCTCGGCTCCGGGAGGGGATGGTGACATCCTACAGTGAGTGGTGTTGATGATGACTCGCAATGCTTTCGGGGACGGGGAGGGGAGCGGAGACTGCTCCGCGAAAGGTCTATATCTCCATCCCACTTCTACATCTACATCTACATACTACCCCGCGAGCCGCCGCTTGGGCGTGTAGCAGGGGGTGGTAGGTCACCAGCTGTGTAAAGATGTAAAAGTTTTGGAGGTGAAATGGTGACGTGTCCTATGAGAGTGTATTTGGAGGAGCTAAGGTTTTTTTGTGGTCGCTTGTTGTAACGCGGAAAGAACGATTTTTTGTACCTATCTGTTAGGCAGAGTATCTCTCCTATTTTATCGCATCTGTCAGACCTAGAAATGTACTAAGGCGTCATGATAATATTCTCTATGTCCCTCTGAAGCACACCAGTCCTAAATATTTCAAGCAACCTAAGCCTAGCGTGCAGCTTCCAAGTCTCTAGGGCTTTCCACCTTAATCTATCTTTTTGTTATGTAACACTATATGTTCATTCGTAGACATTTTTAACAACTTTTTTTTATATTTTTGTTAATTTTAATTTTTAATTATTTGGTTAAATCTTTATGACCAGGGTCCCAAATGCTCGCGGCGTATTCGAGATGTGGCCTAATCAGAGCGAAGTAGCATCTCTCTTTTACTTTTTCATCCGAGGACCTTCCTAGTATACGCTTAACAAAACCTAGTTTCTTTAATGCTGCGCCACATATGTTTTGTATGTGTGTTCCCCACGATGTACCAAAAGTTAAGGTGATCCCAAGATATTTTACTGTATTTGAATATTTTATGTTTACTCCACCCACGGTGTAGGTATGGATTTTGTGTGAAAACTGTTGTAGGAAGTGAACTGTGGTGCACTTCGATCGGACACGCTTCCGGTCGCGACGCAGGGGAGAAGGGTTTGGATGGAGTTGGTGCTTGCCTCGAGGTGAAGAGAGCACCGTGCACCCCACACGTTGCGATGGAAGCGATTGTCGCGCGCGCGTGAGGCCAGCGATCTCGGGTGGCCTGGAGTGATATCCGCTAGGAGGCGTTCCTATCGCTCTGAGAGGGGAATCTGGTGTCGCCTCTCTTGCACTGTTTGTTCTGGAATGCCTACGTCCGACTTGCCGGCGAGTGGAGATCCGACTTGCAGTCGACTCTTTCGGGATGACAAGATCAGACGGACGCTGTTCGGCGCTCGTGACTAATGGTTTGTCCGGGCCGTTCGCACGCACTCTCGCCGAAAATCATAAAGTCCTCCTCGATGAAGAAAAGTATTTGCTGCATGGAAAATCGAGAGTAAAAGAAAGTAGCCGTAGGCCAATAGAGGTGTTTAAACCTCTTGTTTTCTATGCATGCTTAATTTATGTAGATGCTGCAACCATTCGCTGTAATTCGGATATGAGATAATTAGGGTCATTATTATGGCAGGAAGAAAATATTTTTACTTTGGCTTAGTGTTTTTGAACAAATTTGCTCAGCATTTGCTTATAACCGCCCTAAACTTTGCTGATACTATTTCTTTTGACTCTTCTAAATTTGAAAATAAGCTAAAAAGAATATGGTTGTGCTCACTAATACAAGAAGGTAAGTTGATGGACGGAAAGTCGCTCCATGGAAAGGGTTATTGTAAAGACCTAGAGCTGATCACTCATTCTATTTGGATTTTATCTCTCCTTCAGAATCACAAAAGTCCTTATAACTTGAAGTAAGGTAGTTGATATTTCTCAGAATTTCGAGGTTAAGCACTTTGCGCTGTATATGATTTTTACAGAGGTCAAATTTTGATATGTTCAAAATTTAATTTTCGCACCATATGTTTTCCTTTAACATCAACTGATTTCTTGCCAAGCCAAAACTAGTGTTCAAAAATTTAATTTTTCGTGAGTATTTTCTAAATCTACAGCTTATGCTCGGTTCCAGAATAGACCAAAATGGAGTGTGGTACCGTCTTTATTGTCTCTTCTTGGATTGGATCTTGCTCGACTCAGTAGTAAATGGCGGTCCTATTCTTTCACGAATGGATTGATCGATTTCAGTTTATAGCCTCCCATCACTTGGCCACGTAGAAACAGTCGGAATCGAATGAGCGTTTAAATCCTGCAGGCTAAAGCAAATATTACGGAAACCAAAAAAGTATCACACGTTGACCTTCGCGCTGATTCCTGTGCGTGTTCGGTCCTCACTATTGAGATGTGAATTTATAGAGCAAAAACGAGGCGGAGAATTAGAGAACAAGCGAAAGAAATGGCCGGAAATGTTTCGGCCGAAAAAAAAAGAAAAGGTGTCGGTGCCATCGGCATTTCTCATTTCCTCTCTCCGCCCACCCACCCACCCGCGCAGATTTATTTTAGATTCTACCCCCTCCCACTCCTTGAACCAACCTCCCCCCTACAAAACAAATTCCGAGCAAGCGCTCTCTCCACCTATTTTATGCGATAATTCCGACACCGCCAGGGCGAAAAATCACCCGCGGGTCACACTCTCCGACCACGCCCCCTTTTCCCCCACTTGCTTCCATCCCACCTCCCTTCCCCTTTCCCGCTGCCCCTGCCCCACTCCCAATTCCTAACAAAATGAAAAACTGTACGACTATGGAATCATTCAAGTATCGATGTTATAAATACCTTTTACAGCAGTGATCAAATTATTTATTTTTACCTTGATGTTGATATATCTGTTTTTTTAATGTAAAATTAGCAATAGGTTTTCATTTATGTTTCTATTCGATAGCATTTTTAAATATCATGTACATTACACTTTTTTCCTTGGAATTGAGCTGGACGGTGGAATCAATCAATTATAAATGCCACAGTTACCTGTTACAGCTGTAATCAATTATTTATTTTTAATTTAATGTTACCGTTATTTTGTGACCATTCAATTGATATATGTTCCTATGTAAATTCTGTATTAGGTTTTTCATTTTAATTTTCATATATTTAAAAACCATTCAATTGCTTGGAACTGGATTGTACTATGGAATCATTTTAATTCATTTTCTTCACTTCATAATCAATTTTAAATGTTATAGTCACCTGTTACAGCAGTAATAAAATTATTTATTTTTACTTTAATTTTGCCGTTAATTTATGAGCATGTAATTAATATGTCTGTTTTTATGCAAATTTTGAATTAGGTATTCATTTTGTATTTATTTTCTAACAATTCAAATGTTACGTACATTATATTTTTGTTGATTTTACGGGTATGTACCCAGAGCATCGAATAAATCCATTCATTCATTCACTCCTACTCCCTCTTTCACCCCCCCCCCCCACCAACTCCATCCCTCCTCACCCCTGGACCCAAACGCCTCTCTCAGCGCGGACTCTGGGCGATGGAAATTCCATCTGCATTCACACCTCGCGTCGAGAGGAGAGCAACCCTTTCCACGGGTGCCTTCTTCTCCCACGTCCATTCCCATCTCCTCCTCTCATGTGCTCCAGTTTGATATCGCGTTACCAGCCTCGTCACTGCCATGAGTTCTCTCCCCCGGAGAAGAAGGGCATGGCAGGGGAAGTGGAGAGTTGGCGAGCGTTGAGGGTGTGGGGGGGGAAGCAAATGGGGGTAGAGATAGGGAGCGTAGGAGAAGGGCAGCGCGGAGAAGTGGGTGTGGCCGGGTCCTGACCTTCACCCTCCAACTTTTCTGCTCTCTGTCTTTATTCCACCCTCTCTTTCTCTCTCCAGGGCCGGTGTGTTCTTCCTTTCTTATTAGCCCTAGCGTGGGAGGGATAAAAATGGACCGAGGTTCGTGTCGGTTTGGAATATGATCTGCTCCTTTGTTTCAGCAGTCTTTTGGAAGTCAATGCTCTCGTCCTTCTCATCTTTATCTTCACCCTCTTTGCCTCCCTCCAAAAGGAATTTGAAAGGTGTTTTGAATGATTTACTTCGCATTACTATGGTAATTTTTGTAAAATAAGGACATCAAGCATTGCTATTCATCAGCAACCTATGATGGAATTAATTATTTGACTCCAAAACAATGTATTAAAAATTTGTGTTCCCAAGGGACGTAATCATCCCGGAATAATAAAATATTATTCTATTCCAATATCTCCTTTTCTCAAATAACGAGGTCGCTCTAGCCGCGGGTCTCTTTGAATAACGGTCCGAGTTGATTTTCGGCGAAAATATACGCCAGATTACAGTCACCCACCCACGCTGCCTGGTGAATCATAATAGCCTCAATCAGGGTTGAGCATCACAAGCGAGTGCAAAATAGTGCCCAATGCGATATTTTTATTCGATTTAAGAAAGAATCTAGGGATGTATGAAATGGAACTACTTTTGGAAAGTAGATTAATTATATAAATTTAGGACTGATATAATATAGTAATTGCCTCGCTATTGCATTAGAAAACTAGATCAGTATCAATTGCGGAATAGAAAAATGTGCTGCGTACTAAAACTCTTATACATGGAGAATTGTTCTTAGAGGGTTGGAAACTTGGTAAGGACGGAAAGAGGATAGACGTCTGCGTGGACTGGAGGCATTTGGAATGCGGGATCGAAGAAGAATGGTCAGAGAAAGTTGGAAAGCGAAGAAGATATACGAGGAAGTGTTGAATATGTGTGAGAGGAAAATTATTTTGTGGCGGAGATTTGGAAACGGCAGAACAGTTGAATGGAGACCGTGTTGTTAGAGTTTACAAAGTCTCTGTGGTTTCAGAATTGATGGAGTGGAATCGGAATATAACTAAGTATGAAAATTGTAGTGAAATGAAAGTTACCTATCTTTTCATACTTAGGCCTGAATCACATGATACTTGACCTTGTCCAAGTCCGAGGATGCAAGCTAGCATACTAGGACTTGTGCAAGGTCAAGTATCGTGTGATACAGACCAAGCATACTGGAAATCCTGCATGATCTCTAGCACACTAGCTGGTATCCTTGTTTTCGTAATTGGTACGGTACTAGTTTGATACTTGCTCCCTGTAGGACCTAAGAGCCACCGACCAATCACCTTTGCTCTTTGCAATGCGGTCGTCAATTTTTGATATCAGCGCCTCCATAGTCCCTCGTGACAGTTACAATTTCCCGCGATCAAATAAACAACTCAAACCTCACAACAAAACACAATAGCTGAGGCAAGCGATCCAGCTCACGCCGCAGGATTACAACTTCCACCCCCGGACTGAAGCTCTCGCTTATCTCCGAGGATATGGAAGAGGTGGAAAGAAAGGATGGGTAGGGAAGGTTAGCGAAACCACTGCCCCTTCGAGACCGACACCAATGAGGCGGATTGAGGTCAAAAGGACCTCAAGGGCCTCCGCCTCCCCGAAGTGCTCGTTTTAGTTTGGTTCCCCAAACAACTGAGACGAGTAACCGTCGGCTCCGTTTTCGCTAGAGCCTACCGCACATCTCTGCGTACCGAGAGAGCCTGTTGCCCAAATAATTGGGATTAGGTATCCCTCTGATTCGCTTTTTGGGTTGCCGCCGTGCGGTCTGCCGACTTACGTCATTGGAGTGAGGTTCACCGGACCCAATGGAGGGTCAAAACGGACCAATTTTGGTCAAATGTGTGAGTACAACCCACTCCTCAATAGGTCCCGACAACCCATAATAGCTGAGGCAATGAGGCAATACCTGAGGAAATCGAGGTTGAGGAGCTGCTGCGGCTAAGAGCCGTCGTCTTTGTTCGAAATCATCCATTTCGGTCGCCAAACTCCTTCCGCGACTGTACTAGATGAAAGATCTACTAAATAGACCTCGTTCAAGCTCAAGTATCGTGTGATAGCTGCTAGGAAGATTTCAAGCATGCTAGGTTTCGTACCAGAAATCCAGTACTCGCTAGCATACTCGGACTTGTACAAGGTCAAGTATCGTGTGATTCAGGCTTTAGTTTAAAAAGTTTAAAGAAACATCTTTCTTGAATACTTCTCTTGTCCTTTTACGCATTGTTGCCTCACTGAAATTCATTAAGTGTTACTATTCCGTATCTGCATGCAAAAGTTTGAATTGTAAAGTACTATTGCAAGAAGATTCAATTTATTTATCGCTTCTCGATTCCCAAGGGAGAAAGATATAGGGTACTCACTCATTCACGTTTCGTAGCTTATGATGTTTGACACATCAAAAATTGGAAAATTTAATATTGGGGCGATGGTATGTATCATTGTTGTGATAAATATGTATTTTTAAAATTTTTATAATCACCAGGGATGAATATTGTCGATTTTTTCCATTGATTCATACTTTTTCTCCAACTCTTTTAAATTTCATTACCCTAATCAACTTTGCCTAACACATTTTTACATAATTCAAAGTTAATTTCTAATTCTGATATGCGTTTAATATTTTGATTCGTTATAAAACCCCTTAGTGTTCGGCGAGAATAAAATTTATTAATTATTTTCAAGATTGGTGGAATTATATTTTGCTTTAATATTTAAAGTACAGCCTCTTTGTACGCGTTATGTTACTGGTAAATTTTCAGCAGAACACTAATTTTTTCTTCTTTACTTCTCATTTTGATGGTCATGCGGTGATAAATGAAGCATGATTGGGGGCAAGCAACTCCCTTTTATTTTTTTTTATTTTAGCCCTTAAGAGCTTCCTCTTCGTTAGAAGCGCCTCATAATTCAATTTTGTTTTCTATCTGAGCTTGGAAGATCAAAGCTCAAAGTTGCTTTGCCGTCGAAAGTAGCTGTTTTTCGAACAGAAAAAGATTTTTTAAATGTCTTTGATTCTGCGTTATATGTGTGCGGTATTCAATCGTGTTCTTTGAGTCGGAGTAAATATTATTTTTAACCCTTCTGAGCATTCGTGACTTCGAGTGAGTATGAGCGTTCGCTCAACTTGTCTCACGTATATGTTTACCCAGTGACCTCGAGGAAATATCTCTGCAGCACCCATATTCTATTCCTGACTATATATATACTCTAACTCCATCATATAAGCATCAAAGAAAATTATATGCCAACTCTGTTGACCAATGCATAGGAAACCTCACTGCGCCTTTCCCTAAAACATGCGAAAACACTTCCGCTATATTGGAAACATTCCTGATTATATCTCACTGTCACTGCATGTCGTAAGCTGACCTAGAAACGCTCTTTGAATATAAGAATTTTTTAGCTTTGACATTTATGAGTTATCCTTGGAAACAGTCAGCATTTCCATTAAAAAATTTTCACGAATGCGTAAATATAACTTCGCACACAGTTTTTATACAACAAAGCTTGTATTTGATTGGAGCTCTCCTAAGGTTTCTTAGGATTGTATTTTTTTGAACACATAATTCCATTCAAGGATACTTATACACTTTTCTACAATTATTGTTGTAATTTCAAGTTCTATTTTCATTGAAATAGAGTTCGTTGATTTTGAAGACGTAAGTGACTGTATAACGGTTTGAAGGTTCAGCGACACTATTGAAAAAAGGGCCACTACGGAATAATGCATATTTTGCTCTTTTCATAGGATATCAAGTCCGAACCGAAGTTCCTCAATAGACAGAAAATGCGCATTTGTATCTGTTATCACGTTTTAATATCATTAATATTGTTTTTCAACTGTAAATGTGAGATTTTATCAAACACCTGATTATTCAACATAATCAGGTCTTTGAGGAAAATATGTAACATCCACTTATATTTTGTAAAAACATTTGGATCCCGAGCTTATACTACTATTTTAGTTATTGTTTCCTAAGCATCTTTTACCGATTGAATCCTTCAAAGAAAACGCCAAATAGTTGTTAGTTTTCTTGCATTCCCATTTTTATCGTTCATGTCGGCCCCGGTGGCGGTGGGGTAAAGTCCTCGCCTGCTAAACCGAGGGTCGCGGGTACGAGTCCCGCCTGGGTAGAATGTTAACTGCCCAGGTCATGGGTGTGTGTGTTTGTCTATTGTTAATGTTAAAGCACCCTATGTAAAAGGCCTTTGTTGTGCTTTTTTCGGGGTTGTGAGTAAAAAGTAAAAAAAAAAATAAAAAAAAAATTACAACTCACAAATTAAACTCATTCCATAATATTTTCCATGATTCATGAGACTATGGAGCCCTAAGCTCCGGCTAATTTTGCCACAAAATAGAATAGCAGCACCCTCGGAAATTGATAAATAAAGTGCTGAACATTTATTTTTAGTTATCTGCAACATGTACAATGTACATTAATTTGAATCATGTCCTTTTTACCGTCCTACCAATTTATTTCAGTTTTTAAACAAGTATCAAAATTATGTTAGATCCAATTCAAATAGTACAGTCGCAATTGGGTTTGCAGATAAAATCATCTCTTGATACTAGCGATTAAGAATGACAACCACCATGTTAACAACAAAACATGAAATGTAACAAAGATAGCGAGGGTGGTGATTAAATTTGGAGGACACAAACTAGAGCAAGTAGAGCAATTTAATTGCTTAGGTAGATAGAAGAAAACTGACGCAGTAGCAAAGACATACGGAAGAGAATAGCGCTAGACAAGGAGGCGCTTAGTAATAGAAGGCAGCTGATGACAGGGAAATTGAATAAGGATGTGTAGAAGAGGCTTGCGAGGAGCTTGATATGGAGCGTAACGTGGTATGGGGCAGAAACGCGGATCCTCAGAAAGGAGGTCGAAAATAGGCTGCAAGCATTTGAGATGTGGGTGTGGAGAAGGATGGAGAAGGTTAGATGGACGGATAGGAGTACTAACGAGGAAGTGCTTGAGATGGTGGACGATGAAAGAGAGCTTTTGATTGAAATCCGGGATAGGTCGGGTGGATGGTTGAATGATGTAATAAAGGGCGCTGGTTTGCTGTATAGGGTGATGGAGGGAAGGATTTTGGGCAAGTGAGGTAGGGGAAGAAAGATAATAGGTTTCATGGACGGGATGAGGAAGGATAGATCGTATGCTAAGGCAAAATAGGATATATCTGGGTGAATATGCGTCCCGTCCCCTGAATATGTAGAAAACCGGGAGTAGATTCTCTGTTATTCAATAAAACCTACCTTTTCCGGTAGAATACTTTAATAATAATTATAATTATTGCTTTCTTCGTTGTGCAATTATCTCGCAAGGATTAACACTTTAGAAAATGGATACCGTTTTTTTTCAGCCTGTGAATCTTCACCGCATGGACGAATTGTTATTTGCTGTCTCACAAACAAAACTTGTTTCTTAATGGTCTTGAAAAAAATAAGTTATTAGTATCTTTTTTCTTTAATTCCCCTTTGCTTGCGTGTTTACCTTTTTGATTTTGAAATTTGATATTCTGATTTGGCTGTCTGAACATTAAAAAAATTTATTTAATGTTACTTCCGCAGTTGGTTTGAAATAGCTCCTGATTTTCATGAAATCGTTCGTTAACTTTGGAATTTTTGCAAAATTATTGAAATTAATTAAATAATAATATTTTTGGAAACTCAGTTACATGCAATGACTCATTTTTATTGTTTTCTTCTTTCTGAACCAGTTTTTGGCGTGGCTGTCGGCGTCACTTGGGACACGTTGTTGCGCTGTTTCTCATGTGAAGGTAACAGTAAATTTATAAAGTTGTCCTTTAGGGAGTTGAAGGAGTCGTTAGCATTGTCGCATCGACGCCTAGTCCATACCCATCAATTGGGTTTGAAATTGCATTTTATTATTAGACACAAACTCGAGCTAACTAAAGAATTCAAAAGAGATACGATACTTTTTCACATTTTTTATTTCAAGTCGACCGGTTTCGTTGCATAGGCGACATCATTAGGTGGTAAACTCGATTGTTTCAGGCTTTGCTTGGTGAAAATCCATTGTAAAGGATTCAAAAGAGATATGTTACTTTTTCACAGTTTTTATTTCAAGTCGACCGGTTTCGTCGCATAGGTGACATCATCAGACCGCCTATGGGACGAAACCGGTCGACTTGAAATAAAAACTGTGAAAAAATGCCATATATCTTTTGAATTCTTTGTTATTATTAGCTTTGGCTCCTCGACTACACCATTGCTAATTCTCTGAGTCTCAAGAAAAAAAGATCGATTGACGTTCGCGGTGATCAAGGTATCTCCCGTCGCCTTCTGCCATCCGATCGGTTCTCCTCGTCTCCCGCGTCAAGAATCCCTTACTTCAGACCATCCTCCGCTCAGATAAGCTCAGATCAGCAAAGATAAATTTAACAGACTCTAGGGGGAATTTTATGCTGGATTAGTGTGACCTTGCTATGGCATATGTGGGAGGTGAATATCATTTTTCTACGGACCCCATAGAAAAGGAAACCTAAAGGTTTCCTTTTCTATGGGGTCCGTATGGGGCTAACATTTGATGTATTTTGATAAAGATGAATTTTAGATAATGTATGTGGGTAGTGTTTATCAAAGCCATCTAAGCATGAGTGACGGAAACTGCTTCGCACAAAGACTTCTTTATTCCCTTTAATGAATGATAAATTAGTCCTCTTTTGTTTTCTCTTGATCATTCTAGGTAAAATCACACTCTTTTTTCTATCGCGCAACCCGCCTATTTTGCCTCACCGTCTCCTGTGCGGCTGCTGTGCCGGAAGGAATGTGTTACTTGACCTCAGACATACCTGAAGTTAAAATGGCAAATGTACATTAATTCTGAGTCATGTCTATTTTTCTCTCCTTCTACCAATTAATTTCAGTTTTTGAGTAAGTATAAAAATTATGTTTTATCCGACTCAAATAGAACAGTCTCAGTCTCAAATAGAACAGTGAATTGGGTTTGCTGCTGAAATCATCTCTTAATGCTGACGATTAAGAATTACAGCCACCATGTTCATGTTACCTCCAAGAAACTTCTATATTCATGTTTTCGAAGAAACACAGTTTGTAAGCTTTTTTTATTTTCTTATATTCGTTGATATACCTAATTTGCTTGCCATTCCTGGTCGTTCGAGTGTTCTCAAACAATATTGAAGCAAGCCTCACAAAAATGTAGGGTATGATGTTGGTTCTTTGCTGGAGTCAATGTCCATAGAATATCCATAATTTTCTTAATAATGGTCCGTTTAAACTCTTAATCATGATTAACCGTTGACAGCTAATTGAAAAAGAGTATTTGAGCTTGGCACCATTGACGGTTTGACTTATTCCCTTATCATACCATGATTAAATTCGCGGCAATCTATGTGCCAAGGATGTAATAATGTGTTAAAAGAAATATTGCTCTCGACTTCCGTTTGTAAAACTAATTCTCTGAAGGCTGAGCCGATTTGTGATGTTCTGACCCACTATAAAACAGTGATTTTTATTCGATTATTTTGTCTAAAAACCATCCATCTCTGTGTGTCTTTCATGCGCGGATATCCACAATTATAATTCAAGTCCCAGCTGGATATCGTTATTACGTGTATATGACACAGTTTAGTGATCCGTCGCAGAACACTCCGTGTTTATTCGATGAATACGCCTCGAATATAAAGGTGATCATTGATACTCATGCCTCTATGCTTCATGTGCCTCACAATAACGTATTTCAGCAGAATATCCGTCATTCAATATGTTAAAGGATACATGTAGCGATTAGAATTATATTTATTCCTCACCCGGTTCTCGTGAAACGCATGGGTAAGCATTGCCGTTTGCTTTGTGAGGATGAAAAAAAATCCATATTGCGATTTACATGAAAACTTCTCGACGCCGGAAAAAACGCCCTGCACTTGTTTTGAAAAATCTACCGTCGCACAGTATTCGCTGAAGGCTTAATGTTCCTGCAAAGTTTTCGAATAAAAAGAAATGGTATTTCCCAGCTGAATGCATTTTGTTTTCCAACTCATCGCTACAGATCTCTACTTACTTTGTCCTTCTCTTTGGGCTCGATTTTTGCATATCAATTTGCTTCGTTTCACGTCGACTAAATAGTTTTTATTGATATTAAAATAAATATTGAGGAAGTATTCTCGGCCCTTCCACCGGGATAGGCTTTTCACTGCCAACGTTTCGGAGTCTAAATAAAATTGAACAGTTTTTAAAACACATAAATGCCAGAAGACGTATATGAAGAAAGCTACTCCATTTTTTAATGATTTTTGAAATAATTAATTTATGGCTAACAGGAAGATTAACTGATTCCGTGGCGTTAAGATTAAAGCTAGCAGGGTCAACGTTATGGACTTATGAACAACGTTAGTCTGTATTACCGTGGGGTTTTATGGAAAAATACCTCAAGTACAACAAGGAGAGATATGGCTAATATGTGAGCAATATACCTATGCATTGTGAGAAGTCATATGGAATAATTTTCCAACCGACATTCACGGACTAGAGTTTCTTTAGACAGTGCTCTAACATTGTATACATTTCTTGGGAAACTTAAATGGTGTTAATGACTCACAAGCCTGAAGGTACGTAATCGCTCAAAAAGTTTCTTCATTTTTACCCGCACACAAAGTTTTGTGATTATCTTTCGTGAAATTTCGCTCGGGCGAGATTTTTCTGCATATATTTATGAATAGTTTTTATTTAATTTATGCACGAAGACAGTTCAATTTCCCTCATTCAAATGCAAGGGTGGGAATGGATTCCAACGTGGAATCGTTCGCGTAAATGTAAATCCTTCGGATAGATGTTTGAATTAAGCCTTCCAAAACCTTCTGTCAGAACTTTTCTGTATTCACCGAGGTCAGTTGATATCTCATTTGCTCGTGGAGATTCTAATTTCAATGCATAATTTGTACCGTTCTTAAAGGGAAGAAGGGTAGGATGGAGACATTCGGGCTGCCCGCTGTCAAGTAATCACTTCCCCTCATTTGTTCTCGCATTTGCATACCCCATCGGTCCTCCTCGCCGAAGGCAGAAAGGGACGAAAGAAAGACAATCGCCTATTCTGAGATCTCTTCTTCAAACATCACCGACCACCCCTTTCTCCACTTCATCCTCTCTTTCCCTCTTCTCTCCTTCTCCTTCTCATCCTGATTATTCTTCTCTTCCCCTCTCTCTCTTGTCCACTCTCTCTCTCTGCGGCTTTCTCCGTCCCATTCCTTCCTCTTTTATTTCGAGCGCAACTGTTTTTCTTCTCAGGCTCGCTTCCTCTCTCCCTCTTTCATTTCCGCCTTTCCTCTAACCCTCTCCTTTCCTCCTTTCCTGTTTATTTTGTTCGCGCTTAAGTTCTCCCCCCACTCCTCCGTCGTTTCCTCTGCAACAACATCACCGCCCGCACAGCTCTTCAGCCGTTCCAACACTCTTCCTCATTCATTTCTTCCCGAGCCGGTCGATGCAAAACCGCTTCGGTGGCGAAGATGTCCCTAAAATTGCCGTCGAATGACTTTATCTGCGCCATCTCAAATCGAGCGTGGATATTTGAAGACGACTTTGTCCGTGGCCACTGAATGAGTGGAATCATCTTTAGAGAGCGCATCGTAGTATCACCAGAGTTCAAATGTCGTGAATGGTGTATATTATTGAAGTTGGTGGGGAGTCTGAGATATCTGAATGAGTAAAAGGGAAAGAGACTTAGGAGGTAGTCACAGCGAGATACTTCCCTGGTCATAATAGAGACCATATTCGAATTATACGTATTAATTTCACCAGCTGTGGGACACATCAATTAAATATTGAAATATTAATGGTGGAATAATATAGTTTTATATGACTAAAATGATTAGTAATGAAATGAAAATATCTAAATAAGTCTTCAACATGGCTCATTTTTTCCCGTGGTACGGGAAAAAATGAGCCATGACGGGAACTCCTTCAAAACGGAAGGTTTTTTGTAATATCCAAGAACCTTTTGCAGTGACAATATGATTAATTTTAAAAAATAGTAGAGAAAACATACAAACTACACGTTGTAAGTTTTTTGACGACATCTAAGTGTTAGAAATACTCATTTTGTAAATATTGTCACTCTTGAGTGCATACACGTACCATTTCCCATGTAAAAGGACTGGTATTTTTTGCCAAATAACTCCGAAAGTAATGAGGTAAGAGGTTGAATTTTTGGTGTCATTATAAGGATGAGATATTTTTATTTAAAATGGGACCAAATTTATTGATTTCTAGGTAAAATGATATTTCGCTCAAACTACCTTTAGAATAGGCTCATGATTAGTGATACTTACGCATCACTATCGATGAATGAACAGCCATATTGATTATGAGATGAGTAGCATTAGTCAATGGAGATTTTTAGAATACTCAAAATACACTCAGTGAGATGTATCTTCTTTTCTAACCGTAAATAATAAAGTATGAGTGAATTTTGCAAAGTAAAAAATTTCGTCGAAGTTATTACATTATTTTTTCACCACTTCGTTAGATTTACTTCTTTCTTCACTGAATTATAAAATTAATTTGTAGCTAGTGCATAAAAGAAAGTTTCCTCTCAAATCAAATTGTGTCTATGAATATTTTTTACCTACTTCTATAAGTGTATGAGAAATTGGGAGAAATGTGTCCGAAGAATAGCCCCATATTGAAATATGTGTGCAGTGATAAATCTATTGCTTTCATATGAGTTGATCATCAGTGTAACTAGAACACACTGATTCGTCATAGAATTCCATTCTTTCCGACTTCACGAGAAGAAATTTTTTCCTTTCTTAGTTCGCCCTTTCTACAAAACTAAACAAAAATACTTTTCTATCTCTTTGAACTCAAAGAGGTTGAGAATAACGGCTTTTTAATGCAAAATAACTGCGCCTGCATCACTTCCGTCTTCCCTATATCTGTGGTTTTTGGACTCCAGTGCATAAAGCCATCAACTTTCATTCCTTCGATTCAGAATATGATTTTTCATAGAAATGGCAGACTTGGAGGTTTTTTTAGTTTTCTGCTAACCCCTATTCAAGAAATTTCTTTCACTTATTCGTCTATTCATCGAGGTATTTCGCATTGAAAGCACATCCCAGTCTTTATGGTAATTTGCGCGAAGTATTATTTTATCTAGAAATCAATGAACTTGGTCTCATTTTAAAGAAAAATATATCACCCTTCCATTGACACCAAAAATTCATCCCATAATCACATCTTTCCGAGATATTTTCCAGAAAATACCAGCCTTTTACATGGGAAATGGTACGTGTATGCATTCCATAGAGACCTAATAGTGAAATTGAGGAATTTCCTACAGTAATATCTCGTCAAAAAGTCAAAAATGTGTAGTTAATGTGTAGTAATGCGTGTTTTCTCAACTATTTTTGGAAATAAATTATATTGTTACCGTAGTAAATTCTTCGGCATTATGATAAACTTTCCGTTTTGATGGAGTTTCAAACGTACCACGTGAAAAAATGAATCAAGTTAAAGATTTATTTGGATATTCTCATTTGATTACTTAAAATTTCTGTCATATAAAACTATTATTGTAATATTAATAGTGCAATATTTAATTCATATGTCTCACAGTTAGTGAAATTAAAACGTATAATTGGAATATGGTCTCCATTATGATTAGGGAACTATCTCGCTCGCACTAACTTAAACGCTTTCTGTTGGACGAACTTCGACCGATAGTTCCTGACATGTGCGCCCTTTCCCAAATGGCTGTATGCCTTTCAATAGATCCAATTTTTCTATTGCTCCGTGTAGACATGTTTAATATCTGTTCATATGTATTGCTTTACCTCCGGTTCCATTTGCAGCCACTTTGGCCATTGACATGCGGCGCATTCTCAACAGAATAGTTCTTTTTGTTATCCGTTGGTTTTTCGTTTAAAAATGTGGTTTTACTTATCAGAATAAGCTTGTTATCCTTTTTCCATGAAAATCATCAAGTTTGCTGGGGGAAATTTTTTTCATTTTGATCAGCCACGACGGCAATGATTTCAACATTAAAATTTTATTTCAACAAATAACCTTTGAACATAACATTAAAATACCCGCATCTTTTACACTACTGACAATTTGCGGTCGTCAATCAAGAATATCTGTCATCGACGTGTGGAGCAGTCATTCACTCTCATTTAGTCAAGAGAAATTCATGTAATAAAGGTGAATATTCGATAGTTATTTATTGGCAAAGGATTTATAATGGGAAATACTGGGTCGACGCAGACCTTTTCATGGAGAGCCATGAGGAGCAAGGAGAGGCAGTTCACCGTATTTTTTGCCCTGGTGGTGAGGATGTGTGATATAAAAGTTGAACGGAAATATTAAATGATAGAATCATCTAACAGCTGCATTGTTAAAAAGTAATTTTGATATTTGTATTATTCCATCATCGTCAAAAGCGAACACTAAAGGCCTATCTTATTCCAAAAGGTTTCATAGTTCAAGCTTTCTTTGTATCCCGGGTGGATCCTACTTTAACTTTCACGGTAACTATTCTCACAACGCGGTAATATGTTTATCCATTTAGCATAAATAAGGCAAGGATTAATGTCTTTCTCGTCTCCAGCCACAGTTCCTTCTTTATCGCAGGAAGAATAGAGCTAAGAAGTTCCAGGTGAAGAAGGAACCCTATTGTTTGCATTGCTATAAAACTGGATAAAATCAATAATAATACCTATGATTTCCCTGCGGTTAACAATAAAATCTACAGTTCTTAAATTTATAAAGATGGCTTGACATTTTAATGTAGTTTGGATGATTTGGCATCAGTTATAAATAAGTAGATAAATGAAAAATTGATTTCCACATATTCATAATATTATAGGTACTCATGTTTCCTGTTTTACGGAAGGATTCTTGAAATAATTGTCTCCCATTTCTGAATTTGTTTTGAATAAAGATTCGGATTAATGCAAGCATACAAATATGAGACCTTAATGAAGGGTAGGTGTATAAAACAACAAAAAGATTCATGTGACGAGCTCAAAAATTTCCCTAAAACTCTTTCAGCTGTGGATGATAAACACTTCATTCTTTTACCTAAAAACAGAGAATTGCATGTATTAACAGCATAATATTATGGTAAATTATACATCTTGGTCCAGTGTGCAGATTTAGCCAGTTAAATTAAAACTTGCTAATTATGTGATTTAAGACCTCTGTCGGCCATTTTACCGTCCTTTACATGGTGGATGATTCAAAGCCGTCTTCAACTATTTCCTTCACCAAAGTTGTCCTTCTTAAAGATTTTAGTGTACAAATTCGTAATTTGCATCAAATTATTGAGCATTTTTAAACGCAAAATAATGTAGATATTGTTGTTCTTCGCCACTGTTTTGTTTCAAATGTTCGTATTTGTATAATATGTCATACCATGGCCCAAACGATGAGAAGGGAACAAATTAAATCTTTACTGCTTTAATATATCTCTGGATTACCCCTGTTATATTCACTCGATTGCCAAAGAATGCAGAGGTTGTGAATGAAATTTCACCGGACGGACAGATGAATTAAGTCAAGTTGAAGACTTCTGGTTTCTTAATATTTTATTACCGAGATTTTCAGTTATTTAAAACGATATTTTTATGCCATCAATGTCACAACGTTCACTTCATTCATCTTACAGCTACCAAAGCAGAATAATAAAGTTCGATTATGATATTCATTACGACTTAAGGGAAAAATCTCGCTCAAACTTACTTACGAGCATGTGGTGATTAAACAAACGAATGGGGAGTTGAAAAAGAAACAGAAAAAGGATGAAATGTTAGCATGAATTCACTTTAATTGTTTTTTTTTGATAAAGGTATGACAATACTTGGAAAAATAATGCATAAAAATTGTTGGATAGTATCTGCATGCCCCAAAATACAAAACGGGTATGCATCGTCCTGTCTATATTTGTTTATTACAGAATCCACCATAATTGTTTTCATAGTCCATTTTCATTTCCAACTCTGTTCAGACGGCAAAGCTGGTAATTAAAAATCGCTGTTTTAAAAAAAGCTGGAATATTTCCTTACAAGGAAGAATGGCACAATTTCCTGTCACTTCGATTTGACCGCGTGCAGAATTTTGACCAGCATCGCAGTCATATCAGAATTGTGTATTCGAGTGGCCGAACGTAAATATTTACTCATCATCGATGACCAGTCTTTTGGAAAAGTTTTCATATCTATGATTTATATTGGTAGGTGAAAAAACAGATTATTTTACTTAGATTTATTTCCACGATAAGTTCGAATTTAATTAATTGTGACGCAAAGAGCAGACGGTTTTGGCTTGAAAAGTTCCCATCTGTGAACAGCGTATTGCTTGAATCGGAGAAGGGATGCAGAGGAAACAAAACGAAGAACAAACAGGAAGCCATCAAGTGAAAAATTCCATTGCTTTGGCTTATAAATCATCAATTTCGATGCGTAAAACCGAATTCATAAAACAGCGGTGGAGAAACGCGCGGAGAGCCCTGTGGAGTTTTTTTTTATTATCCGAGCAACACATTCAATCGCAATGCAGTCCATCCTTCTGAAGGAAAGGTCGATGAAAATGAATACAAATAACTTCAGCATGAAAAAATATCCGTACCCATCAATACAGCGCAGGGAATTTGCTGTGGATAAGTCCAATGGCTGAATTAATAAGAGGCTTTTGAGTGCTATTAGGAGCGCGAATTGAATATTTGATGCTGTTTTGAGAGCGAGTTTGCCATTTCTATTCCATCCAGGAAACAATTGGTCTCTATATGCTGTACCTATTGTACAGAAACTTGTTATGTTTTCTTTCCTAAAACTTTAAGGACGCACGTTATGAATTTTAAATCAAGCTCGTGAATTTACTTTTGCGTGGCCGACGAAAATTCTGAGAAATGCTTCGTACCAAACGGACGTTAGGCAAACATGAAATAACTAGAGTGTGTGAGCGAAGATGTTTTTAAAAACCTAATGAAGTTAGTTTCAATTTATTGTTAAAACTGCAGGGAATTTTATCAGGCTAGATCAGTGTGACGCAATTTAATTCGAAATCGAATCTCAACTTTATTTTTTACCAGGGAAAAATTGCATGAACGTGAAATAATGAAGTATAAGCAGTTTTTCCTGCAGGAGTGTTTGTGCTTCATTGTATCAAGTGCATGGCACACTCGGATGTACAAAAGAGAGGAAATTTGCTTTTGTAGGTCAATGTTCTTGGCTTGGATAAAATTGAAGTGTAATTTAAACAATCCTTATTTAAATGAGAATCCAAACTCACTGTCCCTAATTCAGCTCAAGAAAGCATTTCCCACGGGTATAATCCTGCCTAATCCTGCGGATATCCAGAAAATTGGCTGCATGCAGGTGCTCAATGCTGCCATTGTGATAAGGCGCAGCGCTACGTGCGCCACGTTGCTTATCGGAGGAGCACCTAGTTTGCTGTAATCCGTTAAGAATGTGTTCTGGCGGCCCGAAAATGGATGTAACCATCCCCACAAGCGTCCGCTAGTCCGATTAATTTGACATCCTTCCCATGCACGGGCTCAGGATTAGTTTGCAACCATAGTTAAGACAGCAATGTAGTCGCTTCGCTCGAAGCACTTGCCTGCCACATTGCTTCATTTTTTTCTTACGCTGAGAAATTTGAAGATATTGGCTCTGAAATACGTCGTATCTGTTTCCTCAGAAAAAGTATGCGGCCGCTTCTCTTTTAAAAATTGGTGCGACATTGGAGGTGAAAGTCCGGAGGAAGTTGGAGTCCAAGGAGATTGGGAAGGCGGGTTGAGAGAAATGCTTTTGGATCCCTACGCAGAGAGAAAATAATCTCCTAGATAAGCCGAAAAATTCATCAATTCTAGCACTGAGCATACATTGTAAGCAATCAGGAATCAAACGAATCCTTTTTTAGCGCGCTAGTTGTATGAAACTCTGTTGGTGGCCTCGTAAAAATAAGTTGGTTCTATCAATTGTTGGCAAGTTCTGTAGGAAAATAAGGCCGGTATTCATAAACGGGATAAATAATCAATGATTGCTGAATCAACGATTATTCGTCAATCATTGATTATTTGATTTATGTATTCATAGACAGAAAACAATCTCCAATTCATGAATCACTGATTCGTGAATCTCTAATTATTTGGGATAATCTGTAATTGGTGAATTACAGATTTGATGTATGTTTATTTTTGAGTGGTATGAGAAATTAAAGAGGCAAAACATTTTGTGGGTATCGTTAAATTTTTATTCAAGTTGAGTGTATAGTTTTATTAATTGCATATTGAAAAAGAAAATGAAAAATGGATTGGCAATGTTTTTTTGATAAGAATGAATTAGCCGTGCCTACATTAGAATTATTTCTTATGATTATTCGACCATAATGAAGGCGTTGCTAGGGAAAATCAACAAACAGTAATCTCGTATTTCGGCAAGTGTTGATGATGTAGCGTGTGCTGTTTAACGTCAGGAATTGTCCGACCATTAGAGTGGTGTCCTCTTTTTTTCTATTCTCACAAAGAGACACCCGAGGCACCTATTCGTCGCCTGTTCATCATAAGAAACAGGCGGTCTGATGGTGTCAACTATTTGGACGGCCAAAAGATTAGTTATATGTTTCACAGTTTTGGACACTGTTGGCTGCGAAACAGAACTAGCAATCCCTACATATGTACGTAAAACACCAAAGAAGACGAAAAGTAGCAGTAGCAGTATTTATAACTGATCATTACCGATACAGAAAATTTGAAATATGTAATTAGTAACAATTGATGATGGCTTACGAGTAAAACATTCATGGCAATTTCGGCCGATGTTAAATTCAGCATGAAGATTTTGTAAAATACTGCGTGATTAAAAACCGCTGTGATATATTTTTTTAAATTTGTAATATGATTTCAACAATTCAATATTGATGCCTAAGCGTAAAATCTCAAAGCAATGAGCCACAGTAGCACAAGAGGAGCTGTCAGTACTCGCGGAAAGTGTCGATATATGAACATTAGTTCTAAGAAGAATATACTCGATCACTACGGGTTTTGAGAATCGGTACCCTCTATTAAACTCTTCGTCTGTCAACATTCATGTCTATTGTTACAGCAAGTTAGATAACGAATTTTAAACAGAGATTGACGTATATCATAAGCGGTCCATCACCAGACCCCAGTGAGGCCATTGACATTAAAGATTCACCCTGGAGTACGAATTTTGTGGAAAGTATCACGAGAAAAAAGGCGAGGTGAAGTCCTATGATATGACATGTAACTCGGAGGAAAAATTTCTCTCTGGTTCTGAGTATAGAGATGGAAAAAAAAATGTCCGCTGAGGGTTTCAAACCGCCTGACCTTCATGTTCGAATCCACGGCACTAACCACTACACCAAACAAGCCAATGATAGAGTGGCGCGATAATAAAACTTATACGTAAAGTGGCTTTGAGGGTGATTGAGACGGGTGTTGTGAGGCTCCGGAACAAGCTAAATTTTCCCAGCTTTTTTATACTAAGGGCGGATATTTCTGATTTTAGACTGATTAATTACAGTACAACTAGGATACGTTTGACGAAGTCCAAGGCGAACTAGCCTTTGACCTCGTGCACGACATAGTAAATACGTCATTCAGATCGGCGAGTCAGGGTACGTAGTCTCCCCATGTGAGTAATTTGGATTTGTTGGATCCCTAATGTGTGTTTTTCGCAGCCTTTAGTGATACGCTGGTACATCGTCATCGGCAATCACATACACCAATATATCCGAACTAATTTCCATTGCACGGAAATCCTAATCAATTCAAGGTAATCAATAATCCTAATCAATTCAAGACGTTCACATAGAGTATTCTATGCCTTTAGCACCGTATAAAATTGTACAGTTGGAACGTAAAGACACGAATATGTCGTAAACAATCACAGAACTACCGACGTCCAACAAAGAAAAACTCTAATTAATTACGGTCGAGAGCTTAATTCACGAATCAATGATTATTTGGCCAAATAATTACAGTTTGCTTGACTATGAATACTAGAACTATAAACAATGATTATTTGACGACTATGAATACATAAAAATCAGAGATTGATGAATCTCTGATTCAAGAATCATCGATTGACGAATCACTGATTCTTTGACGACTATGAATAAGAAACTGTAATTAATTAGAGATATAATCATAGATTGAAACGAATCTGTAATTATTGAGGACTATGAATACCGGCCATAAAGTGGAATTTTTCATGGAGAAGGTTATATTTTTTAATTTAGTGCTGGAGCCCTTGAAGAAGAGAAAGCCCTAAAATGATTCGAATGCGTTATCTGTTCACCGCAGAATGTGTCATTGGTTTTAGATTTCGGTCTCTCTCTGCATAAAGAGCCCTCTTAATTTGTCCACATGTTACCCCAAGGATTGTAAAAATCGCTTCCCTTGATCATGGGCGTGAGGAGTGATTTTTGATCGTTTTTATGATCGAATTTCTATCGTTTCGATGAGTGTTTTGACAATGACAATTTTCTTGTGTTTTACAGTTATCATTCAGCAAAGTATAGTTTAAGAAATTATTAGCATGTACCGAATAAATAAAATCTGCGGAGTAAGTGGTTTGTTACAATATATGCAATGAATTGGTTAAATCTTTAGCGATCTATCAATGCTCAAGTTCTTTTTTTATGTGGTTCTCGACGTGTCCAGGCTATTTCAAGCAAAGTTCCTTTATTCCTGCTGGAGATTGCGTCAGTATGTAATTTAATATATTTACGAGCCATTTTTATGCATTCAGCAGTCAATGGGGAGATTGAGAGCACTTATATATTTTAGGGTATAGTAGATGCAGTCATATGCCATCGATAATTCGTCCATGGTCCTTGTTGAAGTGTCAGTATCTTTTTAATTCAATTTTTATGTCCTCTGTTTTTCATGGAGACGTACTTGAGGAGAAAATGGAATTGAAAGCACCATGAGGATGCCCGTACCCATGCTTCAATGAGGACTTATAGTGAGGAAAGAGGCACTGCTGGGACGTAAATGCTTAGCAGTGCTGCAAATTATGAAAACAAACGCTATCTGTCCATTCATTTATTCAGGGAACAAATTCGACACGATTTTCTATGCTTAAGCACCGTCTACTGGAATACCACAAGGCATGAATCGGACAAAGTATTTTCATTGTTTGAATATGCTATAATAATAATCATTTCCCCCTCACGGTAGAGTTTTTTGAGCCGCTACATTTTTTCAATCGCAGGTGTAATGTAACATCTCAACGCCGCATCGTATTTGTGAATATTGAGTCAGACAGGTAGAAAGGGGTAGGAGACAGACAGTCATGGAATATGGAATGCAATATAATGGTTATAACTCGACGATAGCAGGTATTTACATGAGATTTCGTTCCAGAAGGGCAGTTAACATGTGTAACAGAAGAAATGAGACAATCGAAAAACGCTCCTTCCCTCTCGACTCTAACAAAGAGTAATGTCGCGAAAGATTGCGTTCTAATATTTTAAACTGTGGTAAAGAGGCTTTTAGTATTATAGTAATTGTTCGCGTATTCCACCGGTAAATGTAAGTTTTGTTAAATCTCTGAAAATCTCCTCCCGGTTTTCTATACTTTCAGGTGCCTATCTCACTCTAGTGTATCCTATTTCGACTTAACATACGATCTACCCTTCCTCATCCCGTCCATGAAACCTTTTCCTCTTTCTTCCGCTTCCCTTCTTCCCTAAAATCCATTGCCTCTTATTACACCCTCCAGCCACCTACTCTACCTATTCCGGATTTCATTCAGAAGCTTTCTATCCTCGTCCACCATTTCAAGCACTTCCTCGTTAGTACTTCTATCTGTCCAGCTCACCTTTTCCATCCTTCTCCACACCCACATCTCAAATGCCTGCAGCCTATTCTCGTCCTCAGTTCTGAGGGTCCACGTTTCTGCCCCATACAACGCTACGCTCCATATAAAGTTCTTCACCAGCCTCTTCTACACATCCTTACTCAATTTCCCCGTCATCAGCTGCCTTCTATTACTAAGCGCCTCCTTGTCTAGCGCTATTCTCTTCCGTATGTATTTGCTATTATGTCCTTTTTCTTCAAGCGTTGTACCTAAGTAATTAAAGTGATCTACTTGCTCGAGTTTGTGTTCTCCAAATTTAGTCGCCAGCCTCGCTTTCTTTGTCCAAGAGAATCTCATTACTTGTATTTTCTTATGATTCATCTTCATTCGGAAAGAGACAGTATCTACGGCAGGTTCTGTAAGCCAAGAAAAAATACCTCAGGAGGATCTGAAAGAATGTCACAAGAACACCTCGGCTTTGAACTACAGATCCAGATCCGTGTCTCCAGAGGAAGACTCAGGAATGAGTTAATGGACCAAGTCGAAAAGGAAAGTACATAGAGCAAGGAAGTAAGAAACTAACATCTGCATCTACATACTACCCTACGAGCCTCTGAATTGGCGTGTGGCCGGGGGTGATAAGACACCAGCCATGCAAAGAGGTAAGGTATAAGGGTTTGGGAGGTGAAATGGTGACATGTATCTGGCCTATTTTATCGGTTCTGTCAGACCTAGAGATATAGAGAGGCGCCATTCTGTGTCACTCTGTGTCACTGTGTCACTCTGAAATTCAACTGTTCTAAATATCTCAATCAAGCTTAGTCTAGCGTGCAGCCTCTTAGTCTCTTGGGGCTCCCTTCTTTATCCATCTAAAAGTTGTGAGACACTATATGTTCACTCGTATCATTTTTAAACGAAGCGTGCAGCATTTATTAGTATTTTATTAATATTTTGTTTAAATTTTTATGACCAAATGCTCGCGGTGTATTCGAGGTGTTGCTTAACCAGAGCCAGGTAGTATCTCTTTATTTTTTATCATTAGGTAGGAAATAGTTTATTAGCATTAGATAGGGAAGGGTAGAGGGCTGCAGTCATTTTCATCTTATGATTGATCGACCAATGATGATGAGACCTATTGATCTCTTAAGTTATGCATATAATCGGAAGCGGAAATGAACTTTCAAGCTGTGAAACTGTAAGTAGCGCATGGCTTAGCCCTCGGTGTAGCCTGATCATTTGCGAAACATTCTAGAATTTCTCTGTGCCTAGATTTTATGTCCCGTTCCGTTCGATTCTCGCTCGACTTTAATCACAGGTAGAAATGTGTTCCCAAACTCCAAAATGGCACCAAGAGATTACGTGCAAACACGCCTTTCAATACCTTTTTAATGGATGTATTTTCAGAGTGAAAAAGATTCTCTAGGGCCTCATGGAAATGCCCCCAACGCTAGCGACACTGCACTAGCTGCAACTAATACACTCGATCAAAGTAATGTTCTCCCCATTGGCTCCGTGAGACGTAAACGAGCGATTCGTACCTCCCAGCACCGGGTGAGTTACTGGACTATGTCATCATTGCTACGCTATCGATAGCTCGATATTAGTCGGGTTGCGAGCAAGTAGGCTCAGAAAAGAACGAAACTCGGGCGAGAACGTAACTTGCACTTGAATTGCCAGAATCGTTTGGGTTCCTACACGCCATTGGCCTGTGGTAGTGAGGGTATTTTAGGACATTGTCTGCCAATTTGCATTTGACGATCGGTCGATATTCAGCGAAAACACATTCGCCGTAGAGGAGGAAGAGTAATTGGATTTCATACAGCTTTTGAGGAACTGATTACGAAGCTTGCGCTATAATATCTTTTTACTCTGCTTCCTCTATCTAGTCTGCCAATAAACTGACTTTTCCCCGAAATGTAATAATGAAGTGAAAAATACATTCCATTTCATAAAGACCAAGCACATACATATTCATGAAAAAACGATAATAAAATTTCATTTGCCGTAGATGGTTAACCGACACATGGTCATCATCTACTAAAGGCTAAACCTTGTCTCTGCAGCCATGCGTCCCTGTGTACTGCAACTCTCTTCGAATCAGCAAATGTTTTCAATCCCAAAGTACTTCGTACATTGTCTAGGAACTTCTTTCTTGGCCTTCCTCTGCTTCTCTTGCCGAGCACCTTTCCCTCCGTTATATTCTCTAATAAATTATTATGCCGAAGAACATGACCAATGAATTCAACCTTCCTTCGCTCCATCTCTTTTATCAGTCTACTTTCTCCTATTATTTACCTCAGCACCTCTTCATTGCTCTTTCTGTAAGTCCATCTTGGTTTTTGTCATCCTCCTCCATATCCACATTTCCATTGCGTCCAACCGCGACTTTTCCATCTTTCTCAATGTCCAGCTTTCACAGACATATAACAGTGTGCTCCATACAAACGTTTTCGAAAAATATTTCCTTATTTCTACTTAAATTTGGCTATTTCCTAGAATATGTTTTTTATTTTATGCCTTCTTTTCCAAGGCTGTCCTTCTTTTTACTGCAGAGGTGCTTCTGTTGTCCCTTGAAATTATGCTCCCAAGGTAGCTGAACTCTTCAACCTGTTTTATTATCGATCTCCCTATCATTATATTTACATTGGGCTCGTTTTCGTGTCTAGATACTGTCATAGCTTTGGTTTCCTTCACGTTATTTTCAATTTCCATTTGGCCAAAACTGTGGACAAGATTCGGAGCATTCTATTCCTATCTTTTGCCGATTCTCCAGGGTCGCAATGTTATCAGCAAACCAAATGCAGTGAATTTTTCTTCCATTTATTTGGATACCATTAGTTTTCTCCTTCATAGTTTTTATAACCTCTTCAATATATAGATTGAGCAAGTATGGTATCCACAAACAAGCACAAGTGTGAACAAGTATATAACAAGTGGATATCCTTGCCTTACTTCTTTCCTGATCACTGCTTCTTTTTCATTTCCATTAATTGTGATTAGAGTGCTCTGGTTCTGGTATAGTTGAAATACAAGCCTTTGAAGTCTATACCTACTCTCAAGCAGGCAAGCAAGTCTCTGAAGTAAGTCTCTATTCCTACTCTCCTCATGGTTTCGAGCTTTTGTTTCCAGTCCACAGTGTCAAATGCTTTTTCCAGATCAATGAAAACAAGGAAAACTTTCCTGTTCATATCTAGCCTTCTTTCTAGTATCAGGCGCAATGCTATAATAGCTTCTC
Source organism: Ceriagrion tenellum (assembly GCA_963169105.1). NCBI lineage: Eukaryota > Metazoa > Arthropoda > Insecta > Odonata > Coenagrionidae > Ceriagrion > Ceriagrion tenellum. The sequence goes on from OY720636.1 coordinate 160,330,494, forward strand.
TCGTACCTTTCCTTTCCCGGAAACCAAATTGATCCTCCCCAACGTATTCCTCCACTTTCTTTTTTATTCTACTCCTCATTATATACAGAAGTACCTTGAAGGCATGTGGAAAAATGGAAATTGTTCTCTAATTCGTTCATTTCAATGATTTTCCTGTTTTCGGTATCATAACTGTTTTACTTTGGCCGAATTCTTCTGGTACCTCCCCATTTTCATAACATTCACAGATGATTTTTAAAAGGGCCCTTATGGTCATAATGACCTGATCATATGGAACATATGACCAATACAATGGTCATAAGGACCTGGTCATAATGAAATAATAATATTATGCCCTTCGTCAGTTATTTCCGTCGGCATTTTTATTGGTTATTTCACAAACTGTTGAAAATTTACTCTCAGTATTTGCAATTATATTAGGAGTTAATTATTTAATAGAGGCATATCTACAACAAGTGCCAGATGGAAAATATACTGCTTCAACACAGGAACGAGAAAAATCACTGCTCTCTGAGGAAGACCAGTCGATCGTGATAAAACAATCTCGATGCCTTAAGCGTTCGCGTCTCGTTGATTACTGGTTGCGCCCATCCATTGTATTCAAGAGTAATTCTAGCGAGATGAAGTACCCGAGCTGAATTTAGATTTTTACGAGAGTACCGGGTCACGGGAGTCTGGAAACAATTTTATACTAGCCGTAAAATATAGAGGAGGCGAATAATTAATGCGTTTGGAAAAAGTTGTGGTGGCCTTGTGGAACGTGGGGGAAAAGCCATTAACTGCTAAGTTTTTAATGAGATGAGTGTTGGCCACTGCCAACTGGGCTGACGTGGAAGCCTCGCCCCAGCTGGGTCTGCATTAATCAATTAGCAGGCGCTCGTGCGTTAAGCCCCGGGTGCACGAAATACTTAGCGGCCGGTCCGGGAAACTTTGACCGTCGTCATAGAGAGCAAATTTACTCACCGGACGGAAGTGCAGCGGCGCGGAATGCAGAGTCACGGGACCGCAGAATCAACGGGCGCATGTGCGATGTGCTCCGTGCTGTACGTTCGGCAAAGTGACTGAGTGCCGGGGCTGGCAGTGGCTGGACGCTAATATCGTTTAAGTACGCGCTCATAACACACCCTAGGCTCAATCTATGAGCTCGCTGCTAGTATTTTTTTCTGTCTTTCTCTCTCTCTCTCTTCCTCTGCGTTGAACCGCGTAGTCGATACCTCCGCAGCATCCCCTTGCAACTGCGCTCGCTGGATCGCGCGGCTATTAAAATAACGCTGAGGTATGACGCGATTTCTGGCCCACTACAGTAGACAATCGATCTCCTAGGTAACCATAGTGTTGAGCATATATATATGTTATGGTTTTAGATGCTTGGAATTGTTGCCTATTTTTCCACTTTTAGTTCACACAGTCCTTGTCGCCATTTCGATTATAGACTTTTCAGTTGTTATTGTAAATAGACGTCGTTAATTGTTACTAACGTGACACTGTGGTGAATATTCAATAACAATCGAGGAGATATGAATTACTTGGTGATTTGAATAATATCTTGCTATTTTTGTGATCTAAAAGTTACTTTGTAAATGCTAGAGAGGAAATACATATCTATTAAAGGAAATGTGTAAGAGGTTTATGAAATGTCCATCATGTGCCCACGACGATGTTTGCCAGACTCTGATTCAAATTTGAATGCATTAAGCCCGTTCTGCTTAAATAAAGAATTAAGAATGCCTTGTTTAAACAGAACTTGCTTCGTACCAGGCTGCAAAACAGGGTATGCGTCTTTGAGGATCCAAAATAAGAGACTTGGATTGAAAAATAAGAATCTGTTCAAGGTGGCGGTAAGTGCATTCCTTTTTACCTACACTGCAATGATAGCCATTGGGAATACTCATGAAGTCACCTCGAATTATTATTAAATTTCCATATAGCGATGTTCACGAAGTGCTAAGAAGTTAATTGGGCATTTGTGTAATTAAATTTGGAGAGAAATTTAATACATATGTAGACCGGACGATATTAAAAAGTGTATAATTACGTCCCGCGTGTAGTACCACATTTTTTATCCACTGCATTATGATTAATTGTCAGGAAAACTCATGTATATTTATGGTCAAACCAGTACGGCGTGTTTATTTGCAAAATATCGACTGTATTTACATTTGAACTCCTGTCTTTCATCACTAGGCGGCACCCAAAAAGTTGTTTGTTTACGGAATTATAGACAACAGTTTTTGGCGACGAGATAACAGTCCATCATATATATTCATGCCCTCACCATTGCGCACGCTGGATCGCGCGGCTATTAAAATAACGCTGAGGTATGATGCGATTTCTGGCCCAATACAGTAGTTAATCGATCTCCTATGTAACCATAGTGTTGAGGGAAGGATGGCTTGTGCCGGTTTGCGATGGGAGGAAAAATTAACTGATTGCGCGTAAATAGTTTCAAAGTGATTTTAGCGATTGTTTTGCAAACATATTTGCGTAAAAATTAACGTACGTGCCCTCAATTGTTATACGCGTCAGTAAAAGTGAAAAAATTGCTCGCTTTTTATTTGGTTTCCTAGGAATCGAATGCTATTTTAATACAGCCTCATGTCTCGCGCCTACATTTTGAAATGACACGTGAATTTTTGTACAAGTTTTCACATAAGCGCTCAATAATTTGTTTTGTATTGTTTAGATGATAGCTAAAACGTATCTTGGTATCATAAAATTTAATAACCGCGTAAATGCATATAATTTTCGCTTGAATTTCGAATTCTGCAACGTATAAACAAGTATTTGCAATGCTTTAATCAAGGCGAAAGTTTTAAAGCATAACTCTTTTGTTTTTTACACAACTATTTAAATGGCGATTTTTCCGCAAATATATAGTCGTACTCAGTGAAATGTGATCCATGAATACGTTACAACTTACTTCAAATGCTATCAATGTTTGAACGAAATGACTTATGATTACCGCTTTAGCTGGCGATAACAGAAAAATCTCGATACGAACTTACACTATATTTCTTTGGATCTCAAGTACATTTATACTCTATACTCTCAAGTACTTTCATACCCTATACCTTTCTTTGGATAATTTATTCAAAGGAGTACTCGTTCAGTGATACCGAAACGTTAGAGAAGGAACGAAAAAGAGGGCAGTCAGCCCTCTGTGTTAATGGAAGGGAAAGCCCATTCGGACGGATGGAAGTGACGGACGGATTTATGTTTAGCTTCTTGGTAGTTGTGGCATTGGTTTCAGCGAAATTACTTCTCCAACTCTTCCTTTCATATTGCATTGAAATACTCTCTTTTTTTCCAACCATGTGCTCCAATTAGTAATCGGTCATTCCATTGACTACTCCGGCACATATCGCCGAGAAAAATTTACATCTGTCGATTTATATTATTAATTATTAGTCGGGAGTTTATTTCGCAGTAAGTCATGAATGTCGTTTTATCATATTTTGTTTTTACGTAATTTTAATGCTGCAATCAAGCTTGCAATGAAAAATTCTTGTTTTTGAGTTCATTATTGCTCGCCTTTGACACAAGAATTAAAAACAATCCGTTACAAAGCTATGCAAAGTTTTGCAAACAGTAAGTTAGAAATAAAATTTGCTTATCAACACAGAACAGGTTTTTCACTATAAAGGAGTGAAATAATGAACGTCATCTTGTATTATTCAGAAAAATTGTCCATGGAAACTATTTGACCGGTAAAAATTTTGACTTATTTCGATAGTTGCTTATTATTATTGGTTGATGGAATACCTTCTAGCATTCAATACTTCTCTATTAATGTTATTCAATACTCACTCTGAGTATATTAACGATACCTCATCCCTAGCTAGAGCAACCTCAAAATAACATTATAGCATAACGCGAGTCTTGACTCGGTACCGTTGGCTATCATTGTCCTCATACACGATGGTGACCAGGGAAGAATCTATCTATTATATTATTATTATCTTGTAGTCTACTGATAAAGGTAGGTTTTGTTGGATGTCAGAGAATCTCCTCCCGCTCTTTTACACATTCAGGGGCCTATCTACCTCTAGCATATCCTTTTTCACCTCTGCATAAGATCTACCCTTCTTCATCCCATTCATGAAACCTATTCTCTTACTTCCCCTATCCCGCTAGCCCAACATCCTTCCCTCTATCATATTCTTCAGCAATATATCGCCCTTTATTACCTTCTTCAGCCATCTACCCTGCCTATCCCGGCTTTCATTCAAAAGTTTCCTTTCCTCGCCCACCATCTCAAGCACTTTCTCGTTAGTCTTCCTTTCCGCCCACCTAACCTTCTCCATCCTTCTCCACACCCAAATCTCAAATGCTTGCAGCCTATTCTCGTCCTCCTTTCTCAGGGTCCACGTTTCTGCGCCATACTACGCTACGCCCCATATCAAGCTCTTCACCAGCCTCTTCTTCACTCCCTTACCTATTGTCCCCGTCATAATCTCTCTTCTACTACTAAACGCCTCCTTAATTAGCGCTATTCTCTTCCGTATGTCTTTGCTACTATGCCCGTTTTCCTTTATCGTGCTACCTAAGTAATTAAACTGTTCTACTTGCTCTAGTCTGTGTCCTTCAACTTTAATCGCCAATAACAATCATATGTATCATAAAAATAATATGTGCAATTTATTTTTTGCATTTGATTTTAATGCCACGATACCGCAAAAGATCTCATCACGCCCGTTCTTGTTTATTGCCCTGTGAAGCTTTGATTCCTGTGAACACCTCTCTCGGCCAACGATGCTGCAAGAATGTTTTGAGAACACGTCATTGAGCATATTTCGACTTTCATTCGTATGTATTGACCCATCCCGCGATCGGGGTCCATATCCTCATCCGCCCAGCCGTTGAAGGCTCCAACTGGCGCTGTGCGTCACAATGAATTGGTCAATAAGTAACTGAAAATAAAATTATATCGGTATTTCTAATTTGCTATCATATTAATCGCCCAGCATTCGGCCTCTATCGATGCCTCTAAGATTACACCAGTGTGATGAGGAACATAAAAAAATATCCTTAAGAGGTGAAATAGTTGGGTTAGACCAATGCTTAATTATGTCACGAATGTCTAGAATCCCTATGATAAGGGGAAGGAAAAGAGCTTGGAAAAGGTCCAAAGGACTGCAGCAAGGTACATTTTGGGGGAACACAAAGATACAAATAGTGTTAGCAGCATGTTAGAGGCATTGGGGTGGAGTTCACTGCAAGATAGAAGAAATGTATATAGGTTATTGGGAATGTTAAAATGTTTTTCAAAACATCCAGCCTGGTTGGAATTGGAGAAGAGGCTGGAACCACCAAATTTTGTGGGGAAAAATGACCACCCGCTGAAACTCAAATTAAGGAGGCAAAAAACGAATGCTGCAAAATACTCCTTCTTAAATCGCGGGGTCCTTGAATGGAACCAATTACCTGAAGAACTCACAAATCCATTACCAAGGAATTGAAATAGTTTTCAAAAAATGTTACTCATAAAAAACAAGAGTGGCTTATGTTTAACGTAGGTATATTTATTTTTAAAACACTTTGTCATTATTATTTACTGCCAAACAAATGTCATATTGCCACCAGACAATGTATAATTGCAATATTAATGTAATAAATAAATATAACATTTATTTTTGCACACTACAGTCCTTTTTTGATGCATTTTAACTAATCGACGTGTAGCAAAAGTCCCAACTGTAAATATTTGCTGTAATTTGAACTGTGTGAGATCAGATAGCTAGATGAGTGAATTAGAACAGGAGTCATTTTTCAATGGTTATTTTTTTTGATTTATTTTACATATAGACGAGAAGTATTTGCGCTGAAACTCGAATAATTGTTCCACGCAAGATTTACATTATCTTTTGACCACTTGGAAAAAATTGGTCAATTATGTGTGCAAGGACGGGTAAAAATCATACTTCATCCCAAAACATGCGGAATTTAACCGATTACTGCACATTTTTTCATCATCTTTGCCGTCTCTAAGAACGGCCAGACATTGTCGCTGTTTCTTAAAGGCTCGCGTAACTTTGAGAAAAGAGTGCAAGATCAATGATTTTCCTCTTAACATAACGAAGACCTGTATTCTGATTGTTAAATGATCCCGAACATATCCATTGGCTCCATTGAGTACACATACCTTTCATTTGGAGAATTATTTTAAATACGTAATGTCTTTAAAGCTACTTTTACTCGATATGCTTCAAAATTAGGTTAAACATGAGTTGCATTGGAAATAGTAAAACTATCACGGACTTCATGAGTTGAGAATACCTGAAAATTCCGATACAGCTTATGTACTGCATTCTTCTCCGGATCATTAAAAGGAAGCATCTTGATTAAATGAGGTGCGCAAATATGACTCATATATTTCGTATTGAATTAGTTAAAAATGATGTTAGTCTCGAGTTTTGGAATAATTAAAGCTCTTTCTCTCGAATAGGTCCATTTTCATTGGTTCAAAGGCAATCCGTAGTCAGCATTGATTATATTACCGGGGTCATGAATATATATTATGGATTTAGATGTTTGGAATTTCTGCCTATGCTACGTGTTGCCTAAATTTCTAATTTTAGTTCACCAAGCCCTTGGCGCCACTTTGATTAGTCTTTACAGTTGTTATTGTAAATAGACGTAGTTATTTGTTGCTAACGTGACACTGTGGTGAATGTTCAATAACAATCGAGGCGATATGAATTACTTGATGCTTGGAATAATATCTTGCCATTATTGAGGCCTAAAAGTTACTTTGTAAATGCTAGAGAGGAAATATCTACTACAGAGAATGTGTCAGAGGCCCTATGAAACCTCCCTATGCCTCCATCGCATTGCGAAAAATTAACTGTGCATTTGTGTAATTAAATTTGGAGAGGAATTTAATACATATGTAGACCGGACGATATTAAAAAGTGTATAATTACGTCCGGCGTGTAGTACCACATTTTTTATCCACTGCACTATGATTAATTGTAAGTAAAACTCATGTATATTTATGGTAAAACCAGTACGGCGTGTTTATTTACAAAATATCGACTGTATTTACATTTGAACTCCCGTCTTTCATCACTAGGCGGCACCACTTTCCAAAAAGTAGTTTGTGTACGGAATTATAGACAACAGTTTTTGGCGACGAGATAACAATCCATAATATATATTCCCGTATATTTCTTTGAAGTATTTATAATCGAATAAAATGCATTTTCCTACATTTTAAAATAAATAAAATGTAGTCCTCCGGAAAAAATGCTTCACTCTGACGACATTTCGAGTTACACATTGGGTACAGATCGTCCTAGTCGAAGTTTAATAATGAAAGTTCACTTTAATAATAGAAACTTAGACTTAAGGAAGTTCAAATTAAAGACATTATTATTGAAGAACAACATGAATAAAAATTCGCTCAGGTAGGCAAGATCATCAAAGTCTCTCTCTTTTCAACGCTCTGCCCTGTGCTTGACCTCGCGCAACTGACGCGAGCATTCCTGCTCACTTCACTCTTATCCAGCTCTCTCCACCTCCCCTTCTCCTACCTCGTCTTGCATCATTCCCTACCCGACAGAGGTTTCCCATGATACAATGCGTCTTCTCTTTGACCCTCAATCTGCCGCTTCGATGAATGTGCCTGTGAACGCCGGTGATGGATGAGTCACAACCGGGCAAATGTCTATCGAGATTCAATTAAAATGAAATTTAGACTCATTCGCATCCCGTCCGCAAATGTATTTATTAAAATGTAGTTATACGACAACGAATATATTTCTAGGAAATTAAAAATATTTTCCCCAAACTAGTCCAAATTTAGTGGCCAGCGCCGAATTATTCCTATTTTCTCTTTTAATTTTCTTATTAAGGTTAGTGTTTGGGCAAAATTAAAGACTATATTTAAGACATAAAATTATAAGTGATGTCATCATATCATTGAGACCTCATTTTGAACGAGTCGTTCATCTAAATCGAAACCTATTATTAAATCTTAAATATCAAGTACGAATGGCTAAATAAATAAAAATGTCTTGCCTAATGTTAGTACCTGTCGATTTAATTGAAATCACACAGTAGGTAAATGCTGTTTTTTGGTATTTTTGACGTCTGGAGGGCTAGGCCAAGATGGACTAACAAAGTTCGCAAAAAGTTTTGATTTTAGCTTTTCATTGTGTTGCATTTTTATTATTCTCGTTTTCGGTTACACTGATTATATTTCTACAGGACAGGGGCCGGCCGATCCCTTTGGCCGGCTTCCTTAGGAAATAACGATCAATGAAAAAGCTCGCGCTTTGTAAAAAAATATAATCAGTGTAACCGAAAGCAATAAACGCTACCAGCCTAATAAAAATATCTGTCGATTAAATTGAAATCACGCTCTTGGAAACTGCTTATGTTTTTTTTACGCCCGTTTGTCAGGCTCTGAGGGTTTGACCAAGATCGAATAAATGAGTAAAACGGATCCTGTGTCAGCCTTTGAAAATGCCTCCCGCCCTTCGTGCGGCTGACCAGGGCGAGCACTTGGTCGGGAATCATTCGCCCCCTCTGGCCCCTCCCCCCCTCCTGAGTGACCATCTCCATCCCTCCGACGAACTGCGACGAGCCAGCGCCGAGCCCATCATCCACTTGCGCCGAATGGGTCAGTGGGAGGACGTGGGGGATGGAGGAGCAGGGAAGCTGAGGTGGAGGGGGAGGAGAAAGGAAGAGAAGTCAAAAGAGAGTGAGGGGCGAGATGCATCTTCAGTGGCGCGGCGGATGCCGTGTAATGAAGGATGGTGCGTGAGGCGTCGGGTCGGCCGCTGCTTCTGCCGCCACCGGCCGCCGCTTCAGTCACTTCATAAAGTATCGCGACACAGTACGCTCGCGGTTCGTATAGACATAGAATAAGTATAAATAGAGTGGCAAAGCAATGCTAAAAACTGAACATAAATTTTTGACAGCTTTGGGAAGAATTTCTCAGGTGGCACCACCTTAGCAGAGGAAGAATTTTGGCTTACGGAGAAGGCCACTTGGAGGCGCTAGTGGTACTCGGTGAGTTTCCATCAACATACAGAAGAGTGATGGATTTACCATGGCTGCTGTATGCTTTTACTCGAGTATCAATTGTTTTGTCATTCCTATGATACGTCGGTAAACAGTTTACTCCGTGTTTGGTAATCGCGTGTCTTATCATATTGACGTGAATTCGATTCATTATAGACGATGCTCCTTGAAAGTACATTAAAATACATGTTTAATTTGATCTCGACGACTCAACAAGATTTGTTTCCGTTGCTATGGGTCGATTAGTAAACATCCAGGCATCGAAATCATCATTTTAACATCATGTGAGTTATGCGACACTAAATGAAGTGGCCGTGTGCCAAACCTCATTTGTTATAGCTTGTCGTGCCACTTCGATACACCTGTTCTATCTATCGGCCAAAGTATTATTTAAAAACTCATATCCGAATCTCTCATATCTCTTTGCCAATCTATATGTAATTACTCTATGGTATAGGTCCGTTGTCGAAGCTTGGATACGTTGGCTACACTATGCCGTATGTCGTGACTATGGGAATTTTTGGGTGCACAAAATACATAAGTCAAGAAGGATTTAATACTGACCGTGCTCTGGATTTCGCGTTAGAGCGCTCACATTGAAATTAATTCATTGAGGGAAGCAAGGGTATTTGCAATTCAGTGGTCTCGTAATCTTACTCAGCAACTATCTCTAAATTCCTTCATACATAAGTAGTCGAGATTGTATTCCCATGTATGCGGCTCTTCTTCATTTTACCTTCCAGTACATTCATTCACTAGTTTATTCCATTAAATATTGATTGTTCACCGCATTTCCCCCATACTCCTTTCCTTATTCGCATTTTTCTCCCAGTACAGTCTTCAAGGCTGCCTCGAGGAGCAATTTTGTCCTCGCCCCTGAACGCGAGCACACCCAGAATGTGGTCCCACTTAACCTGGCTCGACAAATCATGACTAGAGAAAAGTGCATCGGCAAATTCTCATAGTCACCAGTGACAGCGCAGAATAGCCAACCAATTTCGAGCTTGGACAGCCGACCTATATGAACTGGTAGCTTAGCGTGTCATGATACTTTTTCAAGTGACTGTACACTAGCGATGTTTTTCGCGGCAAAGGGTGGAGAGGGACGGGGTCGGAAAGGTGATTGACACCCGAGACGAACTGGAGTGTTCGGAGGTTGGCTTGTGCGATGGGTCGACTCATTGAATTCATTGACGATGATTTTAGTCATCGCGTTGCGATGAACCGCGTCGATGGCAATGAATGTCAACGATCATAGTCGTCGATTAATTCACCGACGTCGATGAGTCAATGAATTAACTGACTTCGATGAGTCGATAAATAAACTGATGTCAATGAGTCGATGAATTCACCGATGTAGATGAGTCAATGAAGCCATCCCCATTAGATGATAATTATTTGTGTTGCGTCGCCCGCCCGTGCCTATCCCTACCTTTCCGTCGGCGATGAATGAATTCATCGATATATCAAGGTCGGTGAGTTTATCGACTCATCGTCGTCTTCGTCGATGAATTCATCGACTCATCGTCGTCGACGACAATAATCAAAACCGAATCATCTCGATGATTTTTTTCATCGACCCTCGATGGGCAAATTCGTTCATCGCACAAGCCTATTGGTAGGTGTGAGGGTGAGTGTGAAGCGGGGCCAACGGTTTAACAGGTTAGCGAACGAGGGGGAGGGGGTTGTGTGTAACACCGCGGGTGCATGTCGCGGCACCCAATGGTGATACTGCGAAAGGGAGTGTGCGGTCGGATGGGAGCGGAAGGGGCCGCAGGAGTTGAAGAAATTGAGAGAAAGAGGTGCGGTCAGGGGTCGGGCGGCGAAGGGCTCGAGTGTATTTTCCGGCTCGCCATTTCCCAAAAGCGTCCCTTATTCTCCAGCCCTCCCCTCGCCTCCCATACTTCCCCTTCCCTGGACAACGCCCCCTTCCCCTCCCCCTTTCCACCTTCCGAAGGATGAACACGGTTCGCATGTGATCCTCCCACCCCTACTCTCTACTCTCTCCTCCCACGAAAGACCTTACAACGCTCACTCCGGCAAAAGTGCGGGTTTGTTGGCCATTCCCTTTAGTGCCTCGGCCAAGAATGCTGGGAAGCCGCTTAAGCGCGCCTGAGAGACGCTTTTAAGCGGTGAGTGTGCTTGCAAGCAATCTCGCTGACACTTAAGTCACGCCCGAAGGTGTTTTCGTGAAATGAAAACATCCATTTTTTATGCTGAATACCTTTCATTTTGACATTTTTCCAATTTTGGCGCTTATGCAATTAGAAACCTGCTGCTGAGGTCCTTTAACTGTCAAACTTTTGTTGTTATGCTAGTAATGTTGATAAAAGTTAGCTATAAAAAGGCCTCAGAGTTGCATCATGATAATACTAGCTCTGTTAGTGGCCAGGTCTCAGCCTGAATCATCGGCGGGGAAGGAAAATATTGGCAAGGATTATATTAATATTCTCTTCAACAACCTGTCCTTCGATATATGTACTCTCTTCTCTTAAAATGTAAAATGATGAGCATTTGGCAAAAATTTTTTTTCCCCATCCCCATCCCATTTTATTTTCCCAATTATCCCAATTTAATCCCCAAAGATATCACCAGTTGGGATGCACCGCAACATACTCAGGCAAGTTCGATGTATCTACAGATCTGAGCGCAGCATTATGTTTCTTCTTCATTTAAAGTTGAAAGGATTCTCTCAGTGAAATAGTAGAGGAGAGGGTTTTGGGTTTTCCAACTTCATATTTCAGCGAGCACGATCTAAAGGCCTGGATACACGATACTTTTACCCATATTTCCAATATGGCCGCCGGTGCAGTACAACGCGTTTTCTCCTCTGCGCCTCTAGTTGTTGTAGCAGAGGTAATTTTACACCCATGCACTCATTTTCGGCACCCAACGGAGAGTAATCATCTACCCTTCAAGAATACTTTCGGGATCGAGAGGTTTTCTCTGATATCCCGCGGAAATCCGCCAATCTCATGGAAGGGTCTATTCATCAATCTACCGATCTTCCACCGACGCTTTCCCACCGGCACCGATACGTCACCCGGCAACCGCGGTTGCCTCTCCCCGGCATGGAGACGTCTCGCTCTCCTAGTTCTACTCTCCTGGGACGTACACGTCAACCCTGGCCCCATCTGTAACGCCTACTACCAGAACGTCAGAAGTCTACAAAACAAGATTTCAGTGCTGTCTTCCAATATCACCGAACTTTCCTCCAACATCATCGCCCGAACTGAAACATGGCTTAGTGATAAGATCTCCGACGACGAACTTGCGTTCGCTTCCACTCATCGAATTTTCTATCGTGATCGTGGTTCCCGTGGTGGTGGTGTTTTATTGGCCATTAGTTTCGAATACCCTGCCACTCGAAGGGCTGATCTCGAGATCAATTTTAAAATTATTTGGACCCAAATTTGCGTCAACTCCTGCCCAAACAGTGACCATTTTACTAAACTTTTTATTGGCTGTTTCTACCATCCACCTAACCATGATTTATCGTCTCTGCAGGCCTGTTTCGATTCTGATCTCCATGCACGTGCTTATGGTGAAGTTTTACTTTTTGGTGATTTTAATTTGTCCATCGATTGGACTTCTTCCGTATCTGGATCTCCTACAAACCATTGTGACGATTTTTTCCTTGACCCCTTTGTAAACAGTCTCGGCCTCCATCAGTGTAATTCTTTCCCCACGAGAGATACGGCAACACTGGATATCATAGTTTCCTCCAAACAAGTGAATTCCTTAGCAACAGGCAGAAACATTTTCTCAACTGACCACGAATCCCTTGAGTGTTCTCTAACATTCCCCTTCCCTCGACAACGCCAAAATTCCGTGCCTCTTACCCCCCCCCCCACCCCCAAGATCCCCCCGTCGATGGAACAATGCGGACTGGCCTGCCATTAATTGGACCCTCTCGTTACTTCCCTGAGACCTCCTGGAGCTTGGGTCACCCGAAGACGGACTCCAACTCTTTTACGACCTTCTCCACGCTACCATCGCGGACCTCGTCCCTTTTCGTTGCTTGTCGAAGTGTAAGCCCATGTGGCTCTCATCAGAGGCATCTTGGGCCTTGAAAAATAAGCTTGCTGCCTGGAAACTTTGGAAATCCCACCCTAACCCTCGCACCTGCGAGTCCTTTGTTGTTCTTCACCGCCACGCGCGACACCTTCTTCGTCGTGACTACACGGACTTTGTGAAAAGAATTACTGGGGACATTAAGGTGAATTCGAAGAGATTCTGGTCGCTGATCAATTCCAATCGAAAAACGCCTCGTATCCCACTCACTTTGTCCACCGGTGGGGTGTCATATGAAGGAGACGCCAGACTTCTTCAATAAATATTTCTCGTCCGATTTCCCCCCTTCCTCTCCTAATATCAACCTCCCCCCTGTTCACCTGGTTTCCACGCATTCTCTTGAATCTATCTCCACCTCCCCTCAGGAAATTCTCAACTATTTGTCCCATCTAGCCACTAGCAAAGCTACCGGTTCTGATGATATTTCATCAATGTTCCTTCGTCTAACGTCTGATGCACTTTATATCCCCATCTCCATCTTATTCAACAGATTTTTCCAATCTGGAACTTTTCCGTCGCACTGGAAAAACTCCAATGTAAACTATTTTGTAATCTGGACCGAAAGATCTTATTGAAAACTATCGCCCTATCTCCATCTTACCGGTTTTGTCAATTATTTTTTAGCGTATTCCCCATGATCGCATTCTTCACTTTACCCTTCCTTACATCTCACCTCTTCAGCATGGTTTCCTTCCTGGCGGCTCCTGTATTACAAACCTATCTACTCTGCACCATCATATCATTTCTGCCTTCGAAATGGGTCACAACTCGACGTTTGTTATATTGACATTTCTAAGGCTTTTGACTCCGTCAACCACACCCTCCTTCTGCACAAACTTCAATCTCGATATATCATTCATGGTACCGTCTTCTCAGTTATTTCACATTTTTTACGTGACCGTCACCAGCGTGTGATAATAAATGGTCGCTCCTCTGCCATTCGTCCCTGTCTCTTCCGGCGTCCCCCAGGGCAGCGTTCTCGGCCCTCTTCTCTTTGCACTCCACATGGATGATTTAGTTGATGACATTTTACCCTTGGGCTGTAACATTCTCTTATACACTGATGACTGCAAAGTGTTTAAAAATGTGGACAGTAAGGCTGACTTACTTCAGTTACAGTCCGCTCTTAATGCAATTGATAGGTGGTGCGCAAAATGGCTACTACCTGTTAATCCAGGTAAATCCACTATGATGTCTTTCACATTAAAACGCAAAACTCTCTCCTCTACTTACCAACTTTCCAAACACCCTGTACCTTCCTTCACTTCCTTCAATGATTTTGGATCCTTTGACCAAAAGCTCCTTTTTAGTGAGCATATTTCTACAATTTCTAAAACAGCTATGTCCATAGTGGGGATTCTATACAAACTTAATGATATTACCGACCCTTTTGCCCTTAAATCTGTGTTTCTTGGTTGGGTACCGCCCATCCTTGAGTACTGTTCTCCTATCTGGTTAACTGCGTCCCACACTACACTTAAAATACTCAACCGCCCCCTAAATTTCTTTTTCGCCATAGTCCGGCATCGCATGCCCTCCCTTAGACACCTCTCTAGTTGAAATTCTTTTGTTTCTAGGTCTCTCACATCTCCCCCATCGCTGGAAAATTTCTGACCTAAAATTCCTACACTCTTCTATCATGAACGGGTCCCTCCGCTCTGATCATCTTCTCTCCTGTTTTTTACTCCGCATCCCTGCCCGCACCACTCGCGATGTAAGTCTGTTCTACACACCCAAATTCCGTCTCACCACCTCCCAACGTTCCATTTTCTACCGCCTACCTTCATTTTTTAATACCCTTGCCAATCAGTCACCCTATATCCTTGACCTTTTCTCCTCACGTAACATCTTTTCTTCCCAACTTAAACCCATTGTGTCCTCTTCTTCCCTGACACACAATTGATTTTTTTTCTTGTTGTTGATTATTGTTCGTATTGTTTTTACTGTATATTTTTGTTTTATTTGTTAACTTATTTTTTGTTTATTTAAACCCATTGTAAAGGCTCTAGTTGCTATTTTTGGCGTTTTAATAAATAAAATAAAATAAATAAACATGTGTTTATGTACAATTTCATGTGCGAATGCATGAACCAAATAGAGCAGGTTCTATTTTTCTGTTCATGCGCTCATGCATTCGTACAAGTTCGTGTGGTTACACGTTGAATTTTCGCGTTCATTTACGCGTTGATCATTCTCACATCAACTTTTACGGGTTAATGTATCGTGTAACCAGGGCTTAAGACGTTGAGTGTCATTGGACAAGAATTGCATAGTAACATCATGACACGCCACATTTTGGACTTGAAAAGCCAAGGCATTTCTGTTTGAGTGGGTTCCAAGCATTGGATTTAGAAATATACTTTTTTGAAGAAAAACGTAGATCAATGAAGTAACTCAAAAATATTCATGTATAGTTTGCTCAGTTCTATATTCTATTATACAACATTTTCGCTTTTGATGACAATAATGTGTTCATTTAGAATTACTTCCTCAAAAATCAGTAATCTTCAATCTACAAAATGTATTTCATTTTTCGTATAACACTTCAAAAAGACTAAGAAGAGCCCAAGGAAAAATTATTAAAGCTCGCTACTTCGACGGCCAACGACTCAATTCACTCTGTCTTCCCCAAATTTGTTGGGCGGACACGGAATAATTTAAGGACTGTGACTGCCGTTTTTCACCATATATGGGGAATAGTTTTCATTATTGAATAAATTCTTTCGAAAGTCTTTTAAAAATTTGTAATTTGTCTCCGTTACTCCACCTGAAAGCGCATATGGACCTTTTTTTTCTCCGGAACAACGAAATTTCCGATTTCCATTGCATGAGAACTAGGGTGGTAGAGAAACTTGGCAATGCGATTTTATTGACTGATTTGTTTACATGGAAATGAATTTGAACCATCAACCTCGGAATTAAGTATGTAAATTTTGTATGATATATATCACGCACGATATGATACCAATTATGTAATGACATTACCCTATTTTGACGGTTTAATTTAACCTCATATTAATTACTACTAGATGGATTGAAGTGTTATTCCGTGACGTTCGTGAGTATTTAAAGCAATACCATTATAATGAAAGATATAATATTAAAAGGAAATCAAATTCCATGGTCATTGAACAAACCTTGATTAATTTCACAAATTCGACCTCAGTAACATTCACCGATTTATTGATGAATTCATATTGTAATGCTCCCCGCTTGTTTATTTCCGAACCTTTGATAAGCAGTTTGAAAATCCATTATAATATATATTCCCTGGAAATGAAAAAAATCAAATAACATTAATAATCGGTATTCATCGAATTACGTGAGTGAATCTCTCATTTCCAGAGATAATCGCTAAATTTTTTTCGATCTGATCCGAGCTGTGCAGTCACCATTTCATAAATTATATACAAGTACTTTCAAGGAAACCACATTTTCTCCTTCGTTTATTTTTTGTGTCTCAGCCCACGAACAGAGGTGTGGAGAGAAATCTACTTTGTAAAAGGCTATGCGTACGTGCATATGGTGTAGTTGATCCAGATTTTGAACCAGTAGATGAAAGGCGAGCTCAAATATACGTTATCTACTCAATAACGGCGTACGCACTTTTCAAAACACACGTATTACAAAAGTGACTGCATAGTAACAGCTCGGTGTGTTCCGCCAATTATGTTGTACACAATGATATCTTTGACAAGTAAATATTATATTACTTGTTTACCATGGTCACATATATTGTTTTCATTAATCATAAAAAAGGTGCAAAATTCCATACAGATAAAATGGTCCGCCTTCACTGGGATTCGAACCCGGATCCCTCGATTTCCTGCCGATTGCTTTATCCAGTTAAGCCACCGGGGAAAGCAGCTGGCAGCTTATAGGACTCGGCCGGAAGTCAAGGGATCCGGGTTCGAATTCTAGTCA
The DNA here is from genome assembly GCA_963169105.1 of Ceriagrion tenellum. Taxonomy (NCBI): domain Eukaryota; kingdom Metazoa; phylum Arthropoda; class Insecta; order Odonata; family Coenagrionidae; genus Ceriagrion; species Ceriagrion tenellum. The sequence goes on from OY720636.1 coordinate 160,347,519, forward strand.
AGGCGGATAATTTTTCTATGTGGAATTTTGCACAATTGTGCATTGTGTGTGAATCCGTAAAAGTGGAACTCCGTGGCTAGTCCCGGATAGCTTAAAGTCTGAAAAAAAAGGATTGGGAAATTTTTATTTGATTAGTTATTTTATTCATTATTTTTTGGCAATTTTCCAACATTTTAGTAAACATTTCAACCAGTAAGACAGAAAAAGGAATACATCTGCTTGTATTATTACTTGCCTAGTGCACAAAAATACCCCGTGGAAAGAGAAGTTTTCGTATTCAACTTAAAGAGGCTGTTCAGAGAGCTGAAGAGGGAATCATTCCGGGGTACGATGGTGTTATTCCACTCTGTTGTTCCACTGCGTGTTTTTCCATTCCCCGCGAAGGAACAAGGGAATATGGTCGGAGGGAGGGAAGGGTAGGGAGAGAGATCATTGTCAGTAATCAGCGGGAGGGAAGAAGTGCCTCGCTGCTTGTTGCTTCGGCCATATCGCTTCTCGGACGAGCGTCGGAGATCCCCTCGCCCGAAATCATTTTCCTGGGAACGAGGAGACAGCAAAAAGAGCCTTCAAACGCCGTCGCCGGGTGGAAGCGTAAGAGCATGTTAATATTCATGGGGGAAGATTTTGCTGTCGCCGTCCCCCCCCCTATTTACCCCCGTTCTTGATATCCGCCATCCTCTTTGCGTCAAATTAAGTGTGTGATCCCGGCCGTAATTCGGAGCAACTAGTGCGTATGAGCCCACGTGCTAGTATGCCACTACAGTCTCGAGGATCTGCTGTCCCCGTATTATACCCTGGCGAAAGATAACATCAACCTTCAAACTAGGTGCGCGTTGCCGTTTTGCTATCTACGTGTTTGTCACTCTCATGACATTCCCGGCTATTGCAGCTTTTGGTATGGGTAGGTGGGGAGTATTGAGATGACGGATGTACCCACGCTTTGACCAAAATTGGTCCGAATTGACCCTCCATGACCCTCCATCGAATCAGGGTGGTCCGTACTCCGGCACGTACTCCGGCAGACCGCATGACGCCTACCAGAAAGGGAGTCGGGGGATACCAAATCCCAATTTTTTGGGCAACGGGCTCCTCTGGCTCTCAAAAGAGGTGCGGTAAGTCTTCGCAAAAGCGAGACTGACGGGGACTCGTCTTACGTTGTTGGGGAAACCCAACAGATACGAGTACTGCGGGAAGGCGGATGCCCATTATCGTCCTTTTGACATCAATCCGCCTCATGGTGTCGGCCTCGCAGGGGTTGTGGCTCGCTAACCTTTCCTTCCTTTCCATTTCCTTTTCCCACTACTTCCCACTAGGGTGAAAGCTTGCAGACCTGGTGGGGGGTTTTTAGACCTTGCGGGGAGACCCGAATCACCTGTAGCTTTTGGTTAATATGTAAGAGGTTCCCGTAAACGTATCACATAATTATTTAATATACCTTAAATTCCACTTTCTCAGGCGAGATGGTGTAGAACAGCATTTTCAATGATACACAAAAGATATCGTACTGTCTACGTTTTATTACAAAATCGTCGTATCTGATGATGACTGCAAGACAGTCAAAACACGTGTAGTACGATTTTGTAATAAAAGGTAGACAGCACGATATATTTTGTGTCTAATTTAATATACCTTTCTTTTACCGAGGAGACATTGGTTTATATGGATCTAAAACAATTTATCTCTGAACGCAATGCTGCGTTAGCGAACACCTCTTAAGTGTTTCCTTTTATAGCTCCCCATGGTTCCTACTCGTTCGCCTTCCATCCATTCCAAATATATATTTGATAGCAATCTGTGATCAGAATGGTCGGAGTCCTCCTTTCCTGTCGGCATTAAAAAAGCTCTTTGTATTCAATGTTCTTCCCCATTCCTCTTTTATGTCTTCTAGCAAGTTCCTCCGTTATGTCCCTCTCCTCAGAAACAATGCTTCTCATCCTCCAATTGTCTTTCCACTGCCACATGTACTGCCCCATCATCACGTTTTCTCCTTATGTCTTTTATCTTTAAAATCTCAAATACACCCGCTCCATTGTCATTTGCTCGTAATTATACAATATCACATTCCATCATGCCAGTCTTTGCTATTCTTCTTTAAAGATCTTTCCTAAGAGTACTTATTCTTTCATGTTGGTCAAAGGATTTTCGTGGGTTTCCTCCTGGAATCGACAGTATAATGCCTAATATCATTCAAAAGTTTGCCGATTGACTAATTTTTCTCAACTTTCCCAGCCAATTTTGTCCCGCGTTTGAGAAAAGCTCTCATGATAACTGCGATGACTCTCCCTCGAATTGAATCCATAGAATTATCGGTTCAACTCATTTATATCTAGGTGCATTATATCGCTCGTTCACAAATACTCCTCCCGTTGAGGAAGTGTTTGCTGTTATCGTATGTGTTGATCCTCCCATCTAGTACTGCCTGATTGCTGATATTGCTGTCCATCCTAGTCATGTCCCCAATTTTAAGCCTCAGTGCAGTCACTATGATTTAAAAACGATGTCCTTAAGCCTCAGCATGGCGTCAGAGGTTTCTGTTAGTTAAGTGTTTTCCTGCTTGAGCGTCGAAAAGAGGGACTTCGTAGACAATCTAATTATTTTCCACCGAAAGGAGATTGCTGCAGCGTGGGATAAGACGTGTCAAAAAATGCTCGAAGGAAAAACCTATAAAAATCAATTCACAGATCTGTGGAAGGTGTCTCTATGGATTTTCCCTAAGGTTCGGTGTATTTTCACCTTTCTTGGCTGGTATTCCTCGAGTCATAGTCGTATTTCCTCCGATTTTCTCCTTCAATAAGCCCTAAAAAAGCAACTGCCATTATTCTTCTCTTTACGCTCTAAAATTTAACAAATGAATGAGGCAAAAACATGCCTTGCTATGTCTACTACCAACGCAAATTTCTGTTAAAGTGTGTTACCCCTTTCAATCCCATCCTATTTTAATCACAACATATTTCGCTGAAATTCATTTCACACAACTACTTACGTCTCGTAACTCCGATATTATTCAAGGAAATCATTTGTTATACTCACATACACAACTACACATTTTTTTAATAATGTACAGAAATGCAGTTTATTTAATGTAAATTACAGTAATAAATATATTTGTTATTTATAATAAATATTAATATATAATAAATTGAATGTGAAAAGGAGAACACATATTTTCAAGTACTAAGTCAACCGAAATTTTTTGAACACTGATTGCTTGTCGGCCAAAATTTTCAAAGTAGCTTCGAAATATGATATGGACATTTATGCGGCTAGCGCACTCTTTTGAGGAAATATTTAACTATACAGCTAGTAATATGTGCCAGGAAAGTACCTCTGCATTTTTATTTCACACACAAAAGAAGGGCTTGGGTACACAGAAAAAAGATCGAGAGGTACACATATGTACCTCTGGTACTGAAAGGGTCAATGGTAGGTCCTTGGATTAGAATGAAAGCAAGAAGTCGTATTCCTATAAATGTGGATAGGATATTTTGAGGACTGGCCCTACCCTGCGAGATGGAAGGCCGTCAAATGGAACCATCACATGAAACTCGGCTCTTTTTAATATGTCGGGGAGATAGTTGTGAGAATCAAATCCTCCGTGATGTAATTTCCACTTGGCATGGCGCTTGTCCATCCGCGCGCTTCTTAACCTCCTTGGTCCTCACGTAATGTGTACAATAGACAGACGTTTGCATTTTTCCCGCTCAGGAACCCAAAATATTGGCAATGCCACTTGCTGATAAGTGGCAGCATCATTAAGAAGCTTGAGTGGCAGAGATATTAACTCTGCAAACATGGCTTACAACGCAAAACGTAAGTATGAAGAATTTGCCAAAAATAATGCTGGATATGCCTCTGGACTGTGGGGGATAAATATCGCACGTTGGAACATGAAATGTTCATATTAAATACCATGTCAAGGTATTACCCGGAACGCCCTATCATTACTTACCACTTTCACTCCTATTCACCGATATTTTACTTCATGCATCCTCTCCTATTAATATAACTCCTAATATTATACCTCTTCAGTCACCCTCCACCACATTCATCCGTGACCTTCACGACCTACCCCTTCCTCTTAAGGTAGTCCCAGCGAGATAGTTCCCGAGTCCTAATAAAGACCATTTTAGAATTATACGTTTCAATTTCACCACCTATAGGACACATTAATTAAATATTGCATTATTAATAGTGCAACAATATAGTTTTATATGACAGAAATGGTAAGTACTAAATAAAAATATCTAAATAAGTCTTTAACTTGACTCATTTTTTGGCGCGGTGCGTTTGAAACTCCTTCAAAACGGAAGGTTTTTCGTGATACCCAAGAACCTAATGCGGTGACAATATGATTCATTTCCAAATACAGCTGAGAAAACATACAAACTACACGCTGTCATTTTTTTTACATCCAACAAGAGTTAGAAATTCCTCATTTTGTAAATAATGTCTCTCTGGAGTGCATACAGGTACCAATACCATATAAAAGGGATGTATTCTTTGGCAAATATCTCCAAAAGTAATATGATAAGGGGTTAAATTTTTGGTGTCATTAGAAGGGTGAGATATTTTTATTTATAATGAGTCCAAATTCATTGATTTCTAGGTAAAATGATATTCCGCTTAAACTGCCTTAAACACCGGTCACTCCACTGTCGTATATCTGTGTATTTATTCAACTCTCCTCCATTCTCTTGACATGGCCAAACCGATGAAGCACACTCCTCTCATATCCCTACACATACATCCATCACTGGCGCACAGTCTTTTTGTTTCCCATCCAATCTTCATCAGTTTCGCAGTGTGCTTATTTTTATCTTCCCATCCTCTCCGCGCGAGACCGATCGAGCGAAATGACAGAAGGGAGGGAGGTTCGGATGGAGAACGAGTGATTCATGAATAAAAAAATGGGCAAAGCCGAAAGAAGTGAGGTGGGATGGAGACGGGCAAGTGAGATGCATAAATGCCGAGGTGCGGGGAATGAACGTGAGGGGAGACTTGTGCCGCTGCCGCCCCTGGCCTAGGCGCTGCGGTCGCGTGAATTAAGGGGCGGCGTGGTGTGTGTATATTCTTTAGTCTGGTCGGAGGGAGGAAGGAAGGGGGGATGGTTGGGGACGGAGAGTTGGGTACTGGGGTGGTGTGGAATGGACGGCTGTGGCATGGGGGAGGGCGGTGTTCAAGGGATTTCATGGGATGGGAGGAAAAAGGGTTTTTCGGGGTTTGGCGCGGGAAAGCGATCAATTTGCGCGGCAATCGTAGCAGTAGATAAGGGAACGTGGGAGGGAGTGGAGTCGGGGGTGCGAGGGGAGATTTGGTGTACGGGGGCAGCAAAGGGCAGGGAGTGCTTTGCACTGCGGCGGAGGCTGATTTAATGTTCTACCGGGAAGGAGATTGATTTTTAGTTGCTGATTGGCGACTGTTGTTAGACAAAACGAATGCGAAGTACTCCCCATCGTATTTTTCCCGATTGGAAACTATTCCTCAAAATAGATGCCTTGCTGTAGACGTACTATGATTGAAACGGGTGATTGTGGGTGGAGTAAACATAAAATCTTCAGTTACAGTAAAATATTTTGGAATTACCTTTACACATCATATATCGTGGGGATTACACATACAAAACATATGCGGCACAGCATTAAAGAAACTAGGTTTGGTTAAGCGTATACTAGGAAGGTCCTCAGATGAAAAAGTAAAAGGGAGATACTACTTCTCACTGGTTAGGCCACTTCGGGGAGGCGGGGGCCCAATTGAGGTCCTTTTGACCTCAATCCGCCTCATGGTGTCGGCCTCGAAGGGGTTGTGGCTCGCTTACTTTCCCTTCCCATCCCGTTTTCCCATTACCATCCACGCTCGGATATAAGCGAGAGCTTCCTGCTGAGCCGGAGGTAGTTACCCTGCGGGTGTAGATACCCGAATCCGCTGGTAAGGCCACACCTCGAATACGCCGCGAGCATTTGGGACCCTGGTCAAATAGATTTAACCAAAACAATTAATTAAATACAAAGGAAAGCAGCGCGCTTCGTTAAAAACTGCTACGAGCGTACACATAGTGTCTCACAACTTTTCGAGGGATTAAGGCGGGAGCCCCTAGAGACTCGGAGGCTACACGCTAGGCTTAGGTTGTTTGATAAATTCAGAACTGATATTTTTCAGAGCGACACAGAGAATATTATCATTACTCTTCACTACATCTCTAGATCTGACAGACGCTATAAAATAAGAGAGATGCACTGCCGAACATTTAGGTGCAAAAAATCGTTCTTTCCGCGAACAATAAGCAACCACAATAAAAATTAAGCTCCACTAAATACACTCCTATAATTCATATCACCATTTCATCTACAAAAAACGTACACCTTTACATGGCTGGTGATCCAACACCTCCTGCCGCACGCCCATGCGGCGGCTCGCGCGGTATTATGTAGATGAAGAAAAGTAAGAGCGTGATACCACGGCAGTTGGATAGAGGAGTGATTGATCTATTCTATGTTATTGCAGCACCATTATACCTATCATTTGATCTATCAGTAACTAATTCAAAGATTTGGTAGCATCTCTCGCTGGCGATATGTGAGCAATTTACTCGAAAGGAGCGAGGAAAAACGTTTACCTTTAGAAAACACTCGTCTGAACTGGGAGCCTCACAACTCTGGCGAATGATTTTTTCGTATCTGATTCCGCACATTCGTGTTCCGACGTGGTGTAAGTACTTTGCACGCAAGCAAATCGTTAGTGAAATTCCGTCTCTATCCTTTAAAAATGAGGCAATGTGGTGAAGCATTGAACTTTTCGGAAAATATGATATTTTTTTTGAAAGCATACGGCTTTCCGAGATATGAAAAACCTAAACATTTTTGTATTCAGTCCCAATGTTAAAGTCCCATTGATTCCGTCATAGTTTTTGAAATTGGTTGTGTAGAAAGGAAGGAGTGACAACTGATGGTATATATTGGCAAATTTCCAATGTTTACCTACAATCTCATTGCATTTGACAATAATATATTTATAAGTTCTTCATTCGACATGCACAGTAGTAGTATGTTGTTTTATCTTCGCACTAGTTAGCCTGACTAGTATGCCTCATCTCATGTGTGGAACCGTGATAATTTAACATTCGATTTTTATTTCCATCAATATTTCATTATTATATTCCAGTTAATTTTTATTTATTGAAAATATTTTCATCTCATCTTTATATCACTGCTTTTCTTCCCGTTGCTAAAAGAAATCCACCTTACATCCACTATTATAATATGCCTCCTTTATTCTCTTCCTAATATTATCAATTTCTACCCAGTATTCTAGCCTGTACACAAGGAACGCAACCTCAATCATGGTTTTACTCGTTAACACTATTTCTTCTTTCACCAGAATATTATTTTTTTAACGTTCTTCGAAAATACTTGAATTCTTACAACTGCAATGTTGAGACCTTGTTATCCATGCCTTTTTTTCATTTTTCATGAGTACACATTTCTTACCAAATTAAACCTTCCTCTAATATCATTCCTAATTTTACTTAGTGAGTTGTAACAAACATCTCTCTACACTGAAGAGCTTGGGAGTGTCATTAAATGATAGAAGATGAGTATGCAGGCGACATGAAGAGCAGCGGGTAGGGATAAATTGTGGTGGAAACGCATTTAAGGTAGAAGTGCGGAAAAGTGTACCTATGACAAGGATTTACCTTTTCGTTCATTATCTTCAGCAAAGGAAACATTAAGAATAGGTATACTAATTCATGTAGAAAAAGTAAAATTTGGAAGCAAATTCTAAAGGGGATAAAAGTAGATCTAACGAGAATTCTGAGCTTAACAAATGATATGGTTCGAACTTTTCATTTATTTTGAAGCTTCATATTGAGAAAAAACTGTCTGAGGAAGAAACTGTGAAACTTGGACAGTGAAAGCTTCCACTAGTGGAAGTATTTTGCTATTTGGGAGGATTTATGACGTTGGAAATGGAAGATTTTTAGAATAAGAGTCTCGGAGGAGAGTCAAGAATGAACCGACTGAAAGGAAGAACACACGAAAAATTATGACGGACGTTTAACCCTTCATTGCACACGTTGGGTCTGTGAGACCCAGCGTGCATACTTTGTTAAAATATCTCCTAAATGGCTGGACGATGTGATTTGATATTCTCGGTAGCTTTGGACTGCACCTCAACCATTCATTCTATATTTTAATGGCAGTTGTGACATTAGTGTGTCCAGTTTACGAATGCTTTGAAGACAGTGTGGGTCTCTCGGACCCAACGTGTGTATTCACGCAGCAATTTTGGGCCATTCTAAATGAAAGTTTGTTCGTCATATTTCAATACGTGCGTGTTTTTCTCTATTCTTCCTAACGAAATTCATTTTGGAAAGTACTTTTACTTTTTTGAACAGTACTGCATCGCATTTGCTATTTTTTCGAATTGTTGTTTTGTTATGATATCTCAAATGGTTAAATATTACTGTATATGTGCATAAAGCCAAATGTTTTATTTTATAAAGGCTTCGCATTACTCATACCACTGCAGAGAGATAACCTCATATATATTAGAGAAGGAAAACAGGAAGTGACTAAATATAATTAAGAAAAAATAAAATTTATCAATTTGTGTCTGTGAGACTCAACGTGTTGATCCGCGTCATAAAAGGTAACGTGTCGATCGTAGGGTTAAGGGAATAAGCAAGTAGGAATGTAGCGGTCTTAACTCAGAGGAGAGTGGAGTGGGAAGCAATTTGATAATCGAATAGGTAACTGCTGAAGGTGAGTGTTATTCCGTGTTCCATTTACATCAAGGATATAATTTTGAATTTGATTTATGGAAAAATAGGTGCAATGATTGATGGAAAATTAGCAGGAGGTTTTTTGGTAAGAAGTCGGGAAACCCTTCATCATTGCCCATGAAAAAAAAACCAAACCCTTCATCTGGTTCGTTAACACTTAGGAGTAGAAAAAAATTCCATATATATACCGTGATTAGCCAAATGACCATGCAATCAGGACTGACATCAGCACCCTTCGGCTATGAGGACAGGTCTTATATCCCATGCTCCAATAAGATATCATCTAAGAGAAAAAATATTGAGAAAACTAGTCGCTGTCGGCTACACGACATGAATCAGGGATATTCATAAATTAGTAATCCCGCCTCAATTTCGGGATAATTTTCAAATTCTGGAAGATTTCATTACCAGCGGACTAAATTATGGTGTTTAATTAAACTGAGTCCTCTCTTGCTTCACCGCTATTATCATTATTTCACTAGTTTTGCCGCTGGCAAAGTAGAGATAAACCTTAATCAAGAACGAGTAAATCTCTCAAGCTGACATAAGCAAACTCAAGCTTCAGTTTGCTTATGACGCTTTTTAAGCATTTTTTTAGTTGATTCAGCGCTAAAGACAGCCTACCTTTTAGCTTTGGGCACAATAGTTTAAATGATCTCACATATGACTCAAGAGATTGCAATGGAGTTTTCACATAAAAGCATAAACCTTTCGGGTTTGGTAAAGCATTGGAGTCATTGTCTCCTCGCAATCACTCGCGAAATACGATTAATTTGGTGGCAAAGAGTCAATTATAAAATTAATTATGCTCAGGTGGCAAATGTGTTAATCATAATTTCCATTATTGATGTTCAATTAAGAGAAATTAATTTTTTATAATTCCGAATTAATTGGTAAATATTTGAATTGAAATTGGATTTTAAACGGATTCTTTTAAAACCGCGAATATAATAGAATGAACTAATGATACAAGATCCTTGGTAACTTTGTGGTATTCCATTTTCCAGAGAATTTAATGGTAACTTTTACAATACCACAGACATATAAGCACACGACCCGGGTTTCAACGCTTAAGCGTCATTTTCAGGTCGCTTCTGAAGATGAAGCTTCATTCAGCGTCATTTTCAGGTCGCTTCCTGAAGATGGCGGTTCATTCAGCGTCATTTTCAGGTCACTTCCTGAAGATGACGCTTAAGCGTTGAAACCCGAGTCTTGTGTTTATATGTCTGTGGTATTGTAAAAGTTACCATTAAATGCTCTGATAGAATGAGAGCCCTTAGGTAGATAAATGATTTCCAAAGTAAGGCCTCCTATGAGACATGGATATTTGCGTCGAGTGGCATGGACTTATTATGTTTCCTAGTCATGCTGAGAAGATGAAAAAAGGACAATTAATGAGGCAGATGTTTGATAGAGGAGCGAACGGTGTTAGAGGAAGGCGCAGAAAGCGTAAGCGATGGGCGAATGCGGTGGAAGAGAGAGTGAAGAGGAGTACTGTGAGGTGTTTTGAAAGTAGTAGAGAGTGTATGAAGCAATGCACGAGTGTGAGAAAAGGGAAATAGGTGTGCAAGGGTGGAGTTCATAGGAGGAAATCATCAAAATGGAGTCAATTTTTTTATAGGCGTAAAGAAATAACTCAGTTCCTTGACTCTGCCTATCCCAAAACAGAAGAGCGTGATTGGTACGCACGCGTACGTATAAATGTTTCTACATCCTCTCTCGTGGTTGAGTTTTGATACCTGCGTTGGAGTGCGTAAAAGATAGCTATTACTGTAGAATCGTGAGCTGCGTGATTATTGTCCCTTATTTATAGGCATGATTCGTATGATTGAGCTAAAGCGTTCCGGAAACGGATTATTGTTGCCAGTAAAGTGTACGGAGTTAATCTATAGAGTAAAGACTTGTTCTTTGTATAATCTCAATGGAGAAAAGTTTAATACTCCAGCATAAATATCAAAGATAATAATATTTGGTAGAGTGCTCATAAAATATGTGTACATAAACTTTTACATTTTCATTCCAATATTGATTCCTCCAACTGACACGTTATGATAACAATGTATATCATGAAATGTGTGACGGCTGTATTGCGTCATATGTAATGTTAAAAACAATTGTTCATCATTATATTGCTAAATTTGTAGCAAAGAACGAGATCTAAATCCAAGTTGCGTACCGCGAGCCAGCGTTAGAGCTAAATGCAAGGTAATCAGCTCTTGCTATGATCTTGTGACTACGCTGCATGTGTAGCATAAATTAGCCTTATGAAAACCCTCGTTCTTCGTACCTTATCGACTTTATGGGTGATCTGCCGTGGTTCTATCGTCATCAAAAGTTCTTGAAAGATAAAGGTGAACGTGAAACTATTAGTTATTGTTTCTGCGATCTTTCTTTTTGCTGGGATCGTGATCAAACGATATGACTTCACCAACCTCCTTAGTACAACACGGCTCTCTATGTATTTCTGGATCTCTTAATATTGCTTTCTGTATTTCTATTCCAATTCTTCTACGCTAATATCTATTAGTTGGTTATTCTCTGTAATAATAGTTAAAATTAATTACGCTTTATATTTTATAAAAACAGTGTTTTTCAGGTGCAGTGAATCTTCTAGGATATTCATTTAATCATTCAAACTCTTTCATAGATGGGCTTACAAAAGTTGATTCAAGTATCGTACAAGTGGTGCGTCGCCATTGGTAAAATAATATTTTCTCTTAAATTAAATCCGTTGTCTCCCGCGTGGCTTCATGAAATTTGATCAGCATTTTACATTAGAATAATAACTTTATAATTCACGCCATTAAATTGCACACACGACCTATATTTCGGCGTTGTACGTCATCATCAGGAAACTCCCCTTGCGCTCTCGACAACGCTGATTATCCAAGTTGGGCGTAATCCCCCCCCTTTCGAATGAATAGAATAGAATTATGCTCTGGGTTTCTACATAAGAGCAAAAAATATAAAATACATATAAAATTCTGCTTTGAGCAAAAAATAACACAAAAATATATACACCTGGACAACTTCTCACAGTGAAGAAAAACAAAAAATGTCACAGTAATAGATAATTAACGCTAAAAATAATGGAAAATATAATATATAACAAAGGAAAACATAATATCAATCACAAAGAGATAACAAAAACAATAATTTATCCCATTACTTTGGAAACATACAATTCAATAACTGGATACAAATATCAATTATTGGCAGCTTATGGTAATAATCAAAAAGTTTTTCCTTAAAAACAGACAGCGAGGAAGAATTTTTTACGGAAAATGTCTAGGAATTCCTGAGGTTAGAACCAGAGATGAGAAATGATTTAAGGTATGTATTTGTCCGAGGTCCATAAGAGGTAGGAGGGGTCAGTTCTAGTGGTTCTAAGAACACCTACTGATTTTGATTTGAACATGGAAAAGAGCTGGATATTTATTGCAGAAAAGAGTGAAGAGAAATGACTCAAGTAAATATTTCTTCCAATAAGAGGTTTTAAGCCATGACAATGGCGACCCAGTGATGATGTACTTCGTCGAAACCTATGTCATGTGTGCGACAAATTTAGCAGGTGTTACAAAGTGACTCCTCTCGTTTAAAAGTTTCTTAAATGACTATCACATGCACCGACCACCATCTAATGGACTCCAATGGACTATTGGAATGAACTCTAATGGAATATTTTTTAGAATGGTCTGCATACGTATCCTTCTAATAAGAAGTGTGCGCGAGCACATTCGCTTTTAAATGCGATCCGTCGGTTGTGGTTCGAATTTAAATCGCAGAATTGAGTCGCATGACCGTCGCGCAACGCGGAATGCGCTTCTCTCGATTTCCGGCGAATTCGCTTTTGTTTCCGATCACCCGTACTCCATTTCATCGATTTTTAAAAATTACAGTTACCGAAAATTTTATCCTCGCATTACCCTCCTGCCGCTTCAATGGGCCTAATTAATCATACGAGAAAATTTATTTTCTTATTAGCGAATATAAAGTAACTTTGCTTGCCCCAAAAATTAAGTGCCATATTTCACGATTATTCAATAGCGGGATTATGGGAAGCCATTCGAGCGCATCAGTGCGAGGTAATTCCTGTTCTTAGTGTCCCCGTGATCCACGTTCCATTAAAAAAATGAACCTCATTCTTTTTATCTCTCGATTCAAATTACCACTAAATCCTATGCAGTTGCCTCTGAAACATTTTATATCTATAATTCAGTGGCAAATGAGGAAAAATACGTGTGAGCGATGAAAGGATCAATTGCTTATGCTAAGAAAATTAACTCTGAGAAGAGATTTTTGAAAGTTAAATACTTACGGACGGATGGAAATTTAAGATAGTTAAATGGATTATATTGATGTCTTTTATCTTCTAGTTTAGTGGTTAACATGTTTAACTATTTCCAATGCATGTATTATGTAGAAGCATCTTTTTCATCTCCTGTACCATATATTTCACGTCAGAATGTGGCTATTTGTAGTCGTCAGATGAAGTTTGCGTTCAATGAGACGAACTATTAAAAGAGGAGACTGCCAAAACTACGGATTTTAAAGGTTTTTTTTAATCTTCATACATTCTTAAACGGATTATAATAGCTGCTATTTACACCAGATTCATGTATTACTACATAATATTTTCGCATATCTGTAAATAGCACGTATGATCAACATACGGTCTCCTTAAGTATAATTCCTTGTTGTATTTTCACAGCTCGTGACTGGCATAAAAAAACCAAAAGAAAGGGACTTCTTGCTTAGAATTTCCTCCTTTAAATCAGATTGACCGTGACACACATGTAGATATTGATGGTTTATGAATAATTTATTTGGAAATAAATCGGTTTATTCTGGCTTCAATCGGCCCTTGCTTGGTGGACGTGACCTTTGTTGAACTCATCTGGAGATGGCCATTGAAAGTAGCAACATTTTTGATACTTTTAAATTAAAAAAAATAAATCTGCCTTTATTGAAAAATTTTTAAGCAGGTCCATTTCATCGTTGCCTTATTCATTGTCACCAAATTGATGACCTCATGAAGTCTCCCTGAAGTTAAGTTACTCAGTAAAACTCAACACACCAGAACTCCCAACCCAACAGAAGCGAAATACTCCAGGGAAATAAAAATGCTGAGTAGAGATGTTAGATGTTTATCATTTCGACCTTAAGGTTACGTGTGTTAGTGTGCTGTACGCTTTACAAGAACATTGATCTGTGATTTAGAAGGAGAAAATTAATGATTGTTACATGAAGATAATGTGACGTTGCGTGATTCCATGTCTTGGATCTTAGAGAACAAGGTAGTTTTTTTTGTTAATAGACGGAGTGCCACCGCTTTTAGACATATAATTAAAGAAAGTAGCCTATGCTTCCTCTTAATAGCCTCTATCTCTCAATTTCAATATATTAAGTCGTAGATTTTAAGAGAGATGGAGGAAGAGATATGACCGTCTAATTAGAACATGTGATCTATTTGGAAAAGGAGGAATTAAGGGCATAGGTGAATATTACTCGTAGGTTAACAGAAGAGTCCGCGTGGTATAGATTGCTGTGTATCGTGATTTAAGAGCTAATAAAAGTCCAGTAGGTGGTATACGCATTTATTCAAAGAGTATAATAATTAAAAAGGATGAACTCAGTTGAGGAATTTAATTACGTAAAAGATAAGTTTTGTATGTGAAATTGTGTGTTAAAGAACACCTTTATGCGAGCTACTAACCTATTTCTACTTGCGAGAAATTAAGATCGTGGTAAAATACCTTTTGATATTCTTTTCAGCGATATCTATTTTTTTATCGTGTTCCGCACGAAAAAGTTGCATTTACTATTCTGCAATCTACGACATTTAAGCTGTAATTTATGCCCCAGTCTGTGCAGGGTGTGTCTCCGTATCTTAACTTTTCATTTCCTTATTTACTCTTTCCCAGGTATTAATCGGCCTCCAGTGACTGAATAGGGTTCTCTCAGAGTCCACATTTATAGCAAGGTTATCATAATTTGGAGGTCATGTTCCATTTCTTTCCCGGATAATGTTCCCAGGGAACATAAAATAGAGTGTTGGTTTTTCTAAAGCTTTGGAGCGCCCGTTAAGAGCTCTTTACCCGAAAATAAGTGTGCGTTATCGACCTGTTATGGTAGTAAAAAGTCTCGAGTCAAGATGGGCTCACCAAGAGTTTATGTTATATTTGTTTGGAGGGAGGGAATTTAAAATGTATACTTTCCTACTTAGTATGTACCAATGTATTAGCAGTGCATACAGGTAACATGGACTGTAGTTCATTAGAAATGATAATTAAATAGAAAGTAATTCGTCAGGAATATCTTAGATCTTATTTCTTGAATAAATATCAATTTAATCTGATCCGGTAGAGTTTGAACTAACCATTGAAATGTATTTCAACAGTATGTAATAGTGAATTTAATTTAATAATGAGTGAATTCTCTGTCATTGCTGTTTGAAACAACGGGGATTTCAACCTCTTCCATACTATCGGAGGAAGCAGAACAATTCAGAAAAAG
Organism: Ceriagrion tenellum; assembly: GCA_963169105.1. Lineage (NCBI taxonomy): Eukaryota > Metazoa > Arthropoda > Insecta > Odonata > Coenagrionidae > Ceriagrion > Ceriagrion tenellum. The sequence continues at coordinate 160,362,814 of OY720636.1, forward strand.
ATGATTCAGCTCATTAAGGGGAAAATTAGTTTTTCTGGGTTAATTACGTGAGTTCCCGAGACCTAGTCTTTTGATTTATTGCCAAATAGGACGAGCAACACGCTTATCCAAGACACAGGAATGAAAATAGTCAACGATTGCATCAAACTGCATTTGCTTCACCTTATTTCGACTGGCTTTACAATCGTTGCATTTCAGAACAGATCGAGACCATCGGGAGTCCCTGCGTAAAGAATCTCATGGTCCGATTAAAGTATTGAGAGAATAAGGGATCAGGGTTACGCATTACAGCTCATAACCTAATGATAAAAGCTACTCAACGTTCCCAATCGATTCGTCATCGGAATGGAGGCAGAGGAGAGAATGTGGCGCTGTCAAACTGTTACCTGATAACTGAGTAACTGTTCTTTCATTGTTTTCCATTGTTTTGCAAGGGGTAAAGAAGTCCTGTCAAAGGATACAAAGCATGATTATTTACCTTTTTCACACGAAAATTTAGGTCTGATTATTCTTAACACACCTTTAAGCGTATTGGCGGTATTGATGCAACTGGTTTTTACTAAGCTTTATTTTTATACAGCATTTTTATATCGACCTCCTAGATTAAACCAGTTTTGACGTCTCAAGGTTGGGTTCAAGTGTTTGTAATATATAGAATGATAAAGTGTACTAGTTTCTGCAATACACCAATACTGAAATCTGTTTATGCATATCTTGTAAACTGTAAAAACCCTGGATCGCGTATTCCATATCCCGAGAATGGGGTAATTTACCAGTTTCCAACTTTTCTACAAGTACCAAGAGGCTGTATGTGCAATAATATGTTATAACTGATGGTGTTCAATTAACCAATAATTTCGAGCCCTGATGATGGTATACATTATACGCCGAAACGTAGGCAAGGAGATATAGTCTTATTTCCACATGACCTAACCTCGAGACGTCAAAACTGGTTTTATTTTTATGTGATTTAGGATGATTACTTATTTGAATGAATACAATTTACATGAATAATGCATTAAAAAAATAAATGCAGGCTAATTTCTAGTGAGTCATGGAATTGGAAAATATCGCAAAATAACGAAATCAGATCGTTCTCCTGCAAAGGCGCCCATGTATATCTGGACGGCGGATCGCGTTAACGGTTTCAAGCATTCATCACGTGCGCCTCAATATCAAGAGTACGCTCACTCTAACCTCAATAGAAATGGGTCTTAAGGGTTCCCTCTACTTTCACTCAAGTCTCAGCATTAACATATCCGTCGATTGTAAGAAAAACGTCTGAATTTGAGCAATTTTACGAATTTTTTATACACAATTTCCGGAAACGAAAGTAAATCAAAATTCGTCCAAAAGAATGAGAATTTTATCATTTTTTCTTCCGTTTGGCATTTGTCTTGTAATTTAACGACCAGTATTTCTAGTTCGTATATGCAAATGAAAAGAAGGCTTCAAGCGAATTAAACGACCTCAGTGCGTGCATATCCAAAGAGAAATTGATTTTGCGGACAGACACACGGAAAGAGAATGTTTGGATTTTATATTATTGATAGGCGACATTAAATAATAAAAATAATCTAGGGACATCATGAAGACACTTAAACGCCATTGCTATAGAAAGCAACAGTGCATGACAAAGTACCACGCAAGTGTGGTGATACTTCTTTATGTATAATCTGCATTTGATATTGGAGCCGATTTGGAGTTTTCTCTGAGTTGAATTTTATAAGAAAGACTAATTAAGTCATAAAAATAATAGCTTTACGCTTGGAGTATAAGGTTTATTTTGTTTTCGTTTTCAATAAAAAGAACTTTTCCCTAAAATCTATTTCTGCAGCGATTTACGGTTACTGATAATAGGGTTAAGGCTGTACCGACACCGATGTTCTCATTCCGCTCTTCTCACTGATCTAACATAATGTTAAATGTTTCATCTAAGTAAACAGAAAACTGTTGTTTGATCTTTTGCCATGGAGTTAAAATTTCTCTTTGAAGGAGAATAGCTCAGTATAATTTGTCATTGATCATCAAAACAGGCCCACAGTTTTTATTGCTTGAGTTTCAGCAAATTCTAAATAATGTTTGAGTAAAAATGCTTCGCAAGTCCAATTGAAATTATATTTACGAACGGATTGAAATGGCATGAATGTAAGTCACTATATTGTAAGTGCTTTTCGTTGTTCATTTAACCTTTAATTTTGAGCTGATATTATCTTTAAAGGTCTTTTGACATTATGTGTACACTACCAAATTTTGAATTCCTTATTTTGATTTCAAATGCCATTTCGTCTTCGACCGCAATCTAAGTTCTCTATTGGGCTTAAAAACTAGCAGCGTAGGGTTACATTTCTAAGGGACTGGCAATGATGCCTTCCACTAAGAAACCCAAGGATTAAAATACTTACTGTTTCCGTCCACGTATATGTGTGTCCAAGCCACTTGCGTCCTCCCGAACTGAGAGCAGTGAAGCACCAGTAAAATTCCGAGGAACCACATAGCTTTGCAGGCCGCCATATTCCAAAGTGTACAGCTCCACACAGAAGCACTGTTAAATTAAAACATACGTGCTATACTTTTCTTCTATGCAATATTTATAGATATTTAAAAACAAAACACTGAACATGGGATTAACTCCCACTCCCCACTACACATTCTTCCAGCTTTTTGAGCGATTAACATTGAGCACCTTGTCATATCTTCTTAAGTATGTTTCTGTCACATAAAAAAGGACGTCATATTTTTCTTGAGTGTCGTTTATGATTAAAATTATTTACGGTAAGTTTTTCATCTTCACTACACTCGCATTTTAAAGAGCGTTCGAATGAAACTCCACCCTTTGTTGAAGATCACACTACGTGGCACGGTTGAAGTCGTGGCAACCGGATTATTTATTCTATCCAGCGCATGAACCAGAATATAAGCGAGGAAGTAATTCTCGGCTAGTTTATTCTACTCTTTTCTCACAATCCTTTTGCTCACACACAGCAGTTTTCTTTACTTTAGCACGTTCCTTTACGAAAACACAATTCACTCGCGTGGCTGGGATTCTCAGATGATGAGATTTTCAATGGGAAGGGTTTTTGTGAAGCTGCGTTCGGCCCCGAAGGCTCTTCTTCTCTTGCAACTTTCCTTTTGCCTCGCCGATATCTTCTTTCCCGAGCAGTCAAGTGGCCAGACAGTGGTCAAATAGGCGGCAATAATGGCATTGCACTTTTGAATGCAGGCCTCGGCAGCGGCTGCGGCAGGCAGGCAGAAGAGCCGTTGGTGCAGAGAAGAAGGTACAGTCCGGTCCTCCCTGGGGTCCGACGGTTGCGTCTCAACTGCGGAGAGAGAAAAGTACAAACGAGACGTGAGTTGCGATGAATCAAGTTGACGGCGGAGTGTTTTGTTGCGTCCGCTGGCAGAGCCCGTGATCTGGTGACTGTGCGTTTGATTGTGTGCGTGTATGATTGTGATGTCGTGGGTGTGTGTGTGTGTGAGTCCCCGTGCATCCGTGATGGGTGGAAATTTTATTATTGGCTCAACTTGGTTTGCGGGCCGTCGCGTCATCGCTCCCGCTCATCCCAATTGGAGATCAAGTTGCGAGGGGGAATCTACTCCTCGGTGGCGTCTGGAATGGGGGAAGCTAAAGGGACCGAGGGGCGTGTGTGTGTTCAGCCAGCGGAGGAGGGCGAGGGGAGGAAGTGCTGAATTATGAGGCTTGCGAGAAATAGCAGGGCAGGGATTGGTGGGAAGCCCAAGGGGTTATTCGCTTTTACAAGCGGGGCAGATGAGGAAAAAGATAGTTTGGACTGGCTACGCACACAACATCACTGCCAGGTCACAAAATATTACACTCTCCCATCGACACACAACATCTATGTGCAGTGTCACTCATTTGACGTATACTGCGAGATGCTGCGTGAATATTGTTTTTATGATTTTAATTTATTTAAAAAAGGCCTTAAGGTAGTCCGAGCGAAATATCATTTCACCTAAAAATCAATGAATTTGGTCTCATTTTAAAGAAAAATATCTTACCCTTCCAATGACACCAAAAATTTAGCTCTTTACAACACTACTTTCGGAGTTATTTGCCAAAAAATACCAACCCTTTTACATGGAAAATGGTACGTGTATGTGCTCCATAGAGACATTATTTACAAAATGAGGAATTTATAGCTTAAAACTTAGATGTAAAAAAACTAACAGCGTGTAGTTTGTGTGTTTTCTCAAAATATTTTTGAAAATTTATCATATTGTCACCACAGTAAATTCTTCGGGATCACAATAAACCTTTCCTTTTGATGGAGTTTCAAACGTACCGCGAGAAATAGCAGGGCAGGGATTGGTGGAAAGCCCAAGGGATTATTCGCTTTTACAAGCGGGGCAGAAGAGGAACAAGATAGTTTGGACTGGCTACGCACACAACACGTGCATGCACTCCAGAGAGACATTATTTACAAAATGAGGGATTTCAAACACTTAGATGCCGTAAAAAAACTAACAGCGTGTAGTTTGTGTGTTTTCTCAAAATATTTTTGAAAAGTAATCCTATTGCCACCGCAGTAAATTCTTCGGGGTCACAAAAACCCTTCAGTTTTGAAGGAATTTCAAACGTACCGCGTGAAAATAATGAGACAAGTAAAGACTTATTTCGATATTTTCAGTTGATTACTTACAATTCCTGTCATGTAAAACTATATTATTGCACCATTAACAATGCAATATTTAATTGATGTGTCCTACAGCTGGTGAAATTAAAGCGTATAATTCGAATATGGTCTCTATTATGACAAGGGAACTATCTCGCTCGGACTACCTTAAGTTCCTCTCAATTTTTGGTACTTTTTCCATCCCTTAGGATTCAAAATTTACGCTTGATTTTATGAATACATCAATTGAATCATTGTAAGGGCAATGAAATGCTCTTTTCTGATCTTGTTTGTTGGCACTTTTTTGTTACCTAACTATAAAAATGCAAATCTACTTTTATTTCACCATTTTGATGAAGAAAAGAAAAAAAGATTGATAATAACCGAGAAAGAGCGGATTTGGTGAAAGTGTTCATTTATTTCAATGGCTTAATAAAAACACACAAAATTGTTTAGCTCCATAGTTATTGAAACTTTTCCTCCTGTTCTATTGTCGTATCTACATCCGTCAATGTAATTGGTTGATAAAAGTGGTATTAAAATATTATGAAAGCGTAAATAAGAAAAGTAGTCCTAAGTGACAGGTGGCGTTTGAGAGATTTGCTATGAATATTTGCGGCGGGTACATAATGCTGGGGAACCTTGGTTGCCTAATGATGTTAAGACCTGATTTTTCCAAAGTCCGGGCAAATGGAATATTATATTAAGCCTCCAAGGCAGACGTTGGGTGACACATAGCTGACTGGAAGCGTTTTGGACTGGGATTTGATTACAAAGTCGTTTTGAACGGCGGCCCTGTGATCGATGAGAGTATTACTCTTTTGAGCCAGATAAGTTGCCATTTTCATTGCATAATCTATTACAGTTTCACATAAATTAGTTATCTCTACTCATTATTAAAGTCACTATATATATACTAATACATTCTTATGGCCCTCTTGCTGAGTTTTTTGGCTGTAAGTCAAGAATATGCAGGCATATATTCAAGCATGTATTTTGCGAGCATGTATTTTATCTCGAATCTAAAAGAAGTTCATTCATTTTCTTGGCAAGTTAGCTTTGCGTGGCTTAAGTTATGGCTGGTGGAGATTTAGTCGTTATAAATTATTGCATACGTTCGTAATAAGCTATACATTCACATCTTTTGGAGAAATCGATTTTAAAAGGAAAAGAAGTGTTTTATTTCAGGCTAAATGCCTGGAGTATATCAAAAAGTCATTCGATCGCATTAATCCGTTTATGTAACTCGGTTGTACATTGAGTTGGAAAATTAAGTCGTACGCTCATCATCTTAAAATAAAATTTAACTTTCGATGAGTCATTCTCCTTTAAATGACAACGAAGGAGTGTCATTATTGGCTAGCTCATCTCATTCCTGTCTAATCAAACTTAAGTGTGGTGGCTGACTCACCAGTTATTCTGTCAAAATCTGATCATATTTCATTGGAATCTTCATGTTTACTCTGCTCTAATGAAATATCATAGGGTAGGATGCTCCCACGGTATAAAAGTTGACATATGTATAAATTGAAACAAAACATTACGCAAAAGTGAATTTTAATTAAAAGTACAATCAAAGGATATCATGCCTTTCAGTCATCTTCAGGTGTAATAATATTAGTGTAAATTTTTTAGATGGCACTGAATCTTTGAAATGTGGTAAGTACTCATTTGAAGCAATCGGTGGACCTGACGAAGCCTCTCATTTCAAATCATAAGTAAGAAGTTCCATTAGTCCTTGTCTTATACGGCTTTTTCTAGTATTCCTGTATGCCACTGACCCGTGGAGATCCCGAAGGAGAGGCAAGGCTGTTGAAGGAGCGCTTCATTTGGTCGAATTCTTTTCCATGGAGCGATTCGCGGGGTATGTGAAAATAATTATGTGGTATAGTTTTCCTCGTCCTTCATATAATTTCCTTCTGTGTTTCTTGAACGCTCTTGACGAAAACACTAGAACCACTTGTATCCCGCGGGGATATATTTATTTGGGTTTATTTCCATTTTTGGAGTCAACATCAGGTGGTGCCCCCCTCAGTTTTAACCCTGCCACGACCCTCTCTGTCTGCATTTGTGTCAAAGGCTGTCGGCCTCAATCAGCTTCACGTCCTGCGTGGATAAAAAACTACTGGTGGAAATGAATGTTTACCAAGTAATTTTTGCCGTGCGTGTACATTTTGCACCGAGTTGCGGCCAATAGTCCCTCGTTGATTGCTTTTTGTTCTCGCACTCTCCTGCCCGAGACCTTGAATGTCTCGGGAATGTTATTTTTCCATTCTGTTTGGCATGCTTCGGTCAGCGAGCTGAGGTATAACACCAATCCCTTGAAATTATGCAAGGGGGCCGCCGCGAATCGAGCGGGACGGTGTATAGGGGGGGAGTCTGCACTAATCTTCAGAGATGGACCTGTGCCGGGGGGTTGGGGGGGGTGAAGATTGTTGTAGATGGCGCCCCTTAGAATAGGTTTGGGGTGGAAGGGGGCGGGGGGCAAGACTAAGGGTCGCCCCTGCGGTGAGGATGGAACGAACCGTGTCGCTTCGCGAGACTGTTGCGCTGGTCGTGTGTGGAGAGTCAAACGGGAAGTGAAGGAAGGGGGGGGGAGTGGGGAATGTTTTGTGAGGCAAAGGGGATCTGGGGGAGTTGGGGGTGCAGAAGTGTAGGAATGGATTCCCCTACTCCCCCTCCTCTTCTACCCCCCTGAGGGCGACTCAACCCCCTCCACCTCGAGGCTCTCCTACCGCCCCCACCACACCATCCAACCTCACTATCTCCCTTCACTTCAGGAAGGCGAACAATTTGTCGCCGTTGGAGCGTGCTATTGCTCCCTTTTGCTTTTGCCCTTGCCGGAGTCCCATGCCGGTTGGTTGGCCATGCTTATACCGCCTCCCGCCCGCTCGTCTTCTTCTTCCCCCTCCTACGCCGTCTCATTGCCTCCCTTTCCCTTCATCCCTCCCCGCGTACTGCTGCCCCCACCACACACCGTTCTTTATTACGCATTTCCGGGTGGGCGACGACCTTACCCGGTCGCTCAAGTTCAAATGGGGAAATCCCCCTCCCTCCTGACCTTCCCCCCACCCCCTCGACCTACCACGCTACGACGCATCTCCTCTTGAACGTAACTCTCCCAATTTTCCCTCCTTCTCCTCCTCTCGAAGGATAGAGATCGAGTGGGGGCAAAACCCTCTCTGCCCTCCCACAATTCCATTCTATTCCTCTTTGTCTTCCCCGCCCAACTGCATGTCCGTCTCAAAAGTACAAAAAAAATTAAGGACTATTTCCGGATTTATTAAAATAAGCAACCTATAAGTGATACGTTTGCTACGCGTTTCACATTCGATGGCGGTAATGATATCATGATTATTTTTTTTATTGCGCAGAGACGTTCTTCTATCAAGCCCCGTCCACAATTAATCACAGGGTGACTGTTTCAAGGATATATTTCACAAGTATGTGCATAAAAAGCTGGAATTATTGATCAGAGTACAAAATGACATGATTTATTTTGATTAACAAAAAAGATGAGATGTATTCCTTAAACACAATTTTCTGATGATTCACTATACCACGCCGACCACGCTACGACGCATCTCCTCTTGAAAGTAACTCTCCCAATTTTCCTTCCTCCACCTCTCGAAGGAGATAGAGAGGACAAAACCGTCCCAATTCCCTCTCTCTCTCTCTCTGCTCTCCCACAATTCCATTCTATCCCTCTTGTCTTTCCCTCGGACTCCCCAATTCCGCGTTTTCCTAGGCTGCGGGCTAACTGACAGTAGTGGACCATTTACTCTCCCAAACGGGCCCTCCTGTGACGAACGTCCCCGATTACTCCTCTTCAATTCCAATTTCAACCCTTCTCAAGAGGTCCGTGCTCGGTTCAATACACAATGAGTGAACTCTGCAAATTAATTATCAACACATATCCTGTCTATGTCAAGACAGGTCACATATGGGTAATAAATGCTATTATGCACTTCAGTCTATATTTAGACCAAGAAATATTTCAAAAAGCACAAAAACAATCATATATAAGAAGTGCTAATACCTATTATCCTTTATGCCTCCGAAACATGGACACTAACCGTAACACAAGAATAAATAATCAGAGGATGGGAAAGAAAGATTCTCAGAAGAGTAAACGGTGCCATGATAGATGCAGAAATATGGAGAATAAGTACAAATGCTGAAGTCTATGAATTGTATGGAGAACTAAACATCATATCGATTGTGAAGCAAGGAAGATTTCGTTGGGCTGGTCATGTTCAACGCATGGAGGAAAGCAGGACAGTTAAAAAGGTTTTCATTGGCACTCCAGGAGGGAGGAGAAGCAGAGGAAGACCACGAAAGCGGTGTCTTGATGATGTAGAAGCAGACTTGAGAGGACTGGGGGTCAGGAGATGGAGGCGAGTTGCGGAAGATGGAGATGAATGGTAGCAGATCGTTCTGGAGGACAGAGCCCTCCTACATGGGCTGCTTCAGCCAAGGACGATGATGATGATGATGACTATGTCAGTATTATTCGCCCCTGGTGTGTACAACACTGGGATTGCTTGTCACATTGGCTGACCCTCTACCTTCGCATCGTCCTTGTGGTGGTTGGAGCGATATTTTGTGTCAGTTCATATTTGCGTAGAATTTGGCTCATGTATGCCTATTAGTTTTATGTACCTATAAAAGTTTTAAAAAATTGCATGTTGGGTGCCTATGTGGTCTCTTGGATATTAAGTTCTCTGCAACACTTAGTCTTTAGACACTACACGTATATTTCGGAATAATATAATTAATTAAATGTGCACAAATTTTTTCCTTTGCGCGAAGTAATATATTTAACATTATTATAAATGTGGCTAACCAATATCAATGTATGACGATGAGTTAAAAACTCGATTGTAGTTTTTGCTAACGTTTCGATTTCCGCTGCGTGAACCCAAGTCGCAGGAAATGCTTTGATTAAGGAAACATTTGTAAAAAAAATACCGATTACTTCATTCATATTGCTACTTGTTCGATAATTTCTACCGTTTGAATGAACTTTATTGAAATGTGGTCAAAAAATGTTTACGACCAGCTTGGAAAGTTATCACAGTTTGCTTTCAATGGCTCGCAATTGCCTCTTCAGGCACTGGCAGGTATTGTCTTCGTATCGCCTCAGAGATGATGATTATGAGCAGTTTCATTACTATCAGCGATATTATAATGTCATCCAATCTACCGCAGTCTACCGCAATGTATTACACAATTGACATTATCGCACTCATTGGAAACTTCGCAATAACATCCATCCAAGATTGTGAAACCTTGTATTCGTTGTAAAACTTCCTTCTAAAGTGAATACGGTTGGAGCCGTCGGCAGCTATAACATGGAACTGAGTACTTTCATTCGTGTCGGTAAATTTAAAATGCCGTATGAAGACTAATCAAACAAGATTATGGATGTACGAATGTGACTCTGGGTCGAGCTATTAGCGTTACGGAAGTTCAATGAGTGCATAATGCCATTTAAACTTGTTTATCTTTCTAGGCTAAATTCGGGAAAGTATTTTGAAGCGTCCACGAATGATCCAACAGCTATAGGCTAACAATTACTTTGATGACTCAAGTGAAATTCAACTTTCTGACTTTTCGCTCTCTTTTTCTCTATTTTTGATCCTTTTAAAATATTCCGTGTCAACGTGTTAAGCCAGCGGTCGTAGATGGAATATTTCATGCCTGGGGCGGATATGCTGTGTAGGCTGGTTGGGGAGAGTTTTGCTTAAGCGAGGAAGTGGAAGGAGGAGAAAAAGAGAGTTGGAATTTATTTTTTTGTAAATAGGGAACTTGAGAGACTTCAAAAAAGCAGAGTCGGAGAAAATTTTGAGCTGGAAATTTTTTAGAGAACCCCTTAAATGGGGAATGAAGGATAAGATCCTCCCAAAAATAGCCGATTAATTGGTAGAATGTTGAATGATTGAATTTACCGTTCTGAAGAGAAGCACTACTGACTTAGCATGGATGTAACGTGGATCGCATGTTTAAGTACATCGCTCGGTGAACGTGTGAGCTTTCCTAAAAACAAACTAATTAAACTGAGAATAGCACACGGTATTAGTCTCTTCTGTTTGAAAAAATACCCTGTATAATAACGGCATGGAATGTATGTTGACTTACCGCTCAGAAGGTTAGAAAAGCTAATGAACGAATGTTTACACATGTTCGATAAGCAAAAATATTGATTCGGTTAGTATATATCGTCTCATCGAACTGATACTCTGTAGCTTTTCGGTAGCTGTAATGCTGCTATACGTAGTACACGCTTGCAATTTCTCCCTCCTCCTCCAAAGATGGAAGCAATCCCAACCCCTAACTTCGATTCTCACGTTTGCTCGGGGGTGGGCGGCGAAGGGGAGGAAAAGGGTGCTGGGGGTGGTGTGAGGTGAATGTTTTTGCTCCTCTATTTCTCGTTCGGTTTGCCTTTCGGGAAACTTAAGAGAAACACGTCGAAGCCCTCCCCCCTCACTATCGCACGCTCCTTTCCCACCCCCAGGCCTCTTGGCTCCGTTTGGTCGGTTGTGCTGAGAAAATAAACATTCAAACGGGACCCGTCGGCGCGTGGCTAAAGAGCGTACTTCACGTCCTCGCGAGGAAAAGGCGAAAAATATAAAAAGGGAAAAGAAAAATCTCTCTTCAAGAGCGATCCTGCGGGCTGGGCTCTAGCATTTCCACGGATATCGTCCATTCCAAAACGGACGGTGAATTTTCTCACTCATTCTCGTGTTAGGGTTCATGCAATTTTGCTAGGGTGGTCACGAATAAATAGGCGAACTATCGAGCCATCAATCGTTGGTATAATGCATTATTCATTCCAACGGTTCTGTGGTCCCTTAGAATTTCTGTTCTAGTTGCTGTGTTTGCTTTGCTCCCCAGCAAAATTTAGAATGACAGCATGTGCCTCGGAGCGAAGCTATCGAAATAAATTTTGATGATTACAGCTTTGGGAGAAGGGAGAAGATAATAAAACAATGAAATTTGGAAAATTAACTTGCCAGTTAATGATATTATATAAGTATTTTCGTCGAATACTGTTTGAAATTCAAGCAATTGCATACCCAATCCTAAATTCGAATTATAAAAGAGAGGCAAGATATTCGTGTATCCAAGCGTGTAGTATGTGCATCGCATTTCTTGATTTTGTGCATAAATATTTAAAAATTTATGGACGAGAAATCTCGGCAGAAAATTGGTCGCATTGTGATTATTATATATCAGTTATTGCCTTAAGAATGATTGGCGGGTCCTGATTATCAAATACGGTTCATGAGAATTTTACGATGTGAATGAACTGGTCTTCTTATGATAGACGCATAACTTTATATTTTTGGAAACTACCCCAAGGATAACTCAACTCGCTTTCGCACCAGGGATGGAAAGAAGGTTGGCAGCAAAGGGAGGGGAAGAAGTGGAAGTTGGGTAATGGATTGTCACGATGGAAACAAAATTATCTCCCGTAATCGGTCAACATTGACAGTTTGGACCCTCCAAATACTGTCGCCGCTGTCAGCAAAGTTGCAAAATACTGGCTTCAAAAAATCGACAGAAGTCGTGGTTAAGTGGCATCGGCGTGCGTGAAGTACATCTACGTAATACTCTGTGAGCCACCACCAGGGTGTGTGGCAGGGGGTGAAGATCACCAAACATGCACTTTTGCCATACAAGTAGGATATTTAAGCGAGACATGCTGGAGAACAGGGTCACTACTAGACTTAGGTCCGGTATTTCCACATCCAAGAAACTTTTACAGTATTCATAGATTCCTTAGTAAGCTAATATCGGCTTAGTCGCGAACAAACAAGTCGCCATCTAAGAAAATGGAATTCGTAGACCGCTACTAAGCTTAGCAGCGCCAAGTGTAAAACTATTTTAGTAGCTGGTCCTTAAAAACTCTCCCACCTGGTTTAAAGGCACCTCTAAATACGGCGATCCGTCACAAGTGATCCACTTCGAATATTGAACTGAAGCCATAAGGGTTTTTCTTGGCAAAAATACCAAAGATTGTGGTGGAATTGCTTTCCTCAGTTGTGGAAATTGCGGCATATAGTGTTGCTCCTGGACTAAACTCAGTATTTTAATTATTTACTCATACTCTGCGACATCGTGTTGTGATACTCAGTTGTGTATCATGAATTCTTTATTTAGGCAAAATAAAACAGCTTGTAAGGTGATTACTGTGGTTTTGAGAGTCAAAAAAGGCTTCAAATAACTTTTCATACCGCTTCTTCTGTGCTACGCCGCACAGCGTGATAAAGTCCATCTTTGTAAACCATAAACGGCCTCCAGAAAGGCTCACGACCGATCGGAGCTGTGTCTTCCCGAAAAAGTACCCTCGGATTACAAAATCCGAGTCCAATTTGATACCTTCTGATTTGAAGTCTCTTTTCGGGCTAAGGAATCCTGAAATTGGTTGCAATACTCTCCGTAAAGGGTAAGTTGAAAATCCAGGAAATTGAAAAAAAAACAAAAAAATGCCGAGGGTTCTAATGTATATATACAGGATCAGGCTTCTCATGTCGTTTTCGAAACATAATCGACCGAATAGAGTATTAGCCCCAGAGAGCCTCGACCTCATGCAGCCAATATGTAGTTATCTGCTTATGCCCTAACGCACGCGGTCACGAAGGCTGTCAGCTGGGGTTGGGCGATGTTGTGTATTACCACTGGACGAAAAATTATATGGCAATTTTTTCAGGAACCTGGGCCTAGAAAGAAAAAGCTGTGCTATTTTACCGGTATTTTCTCTCTCCAGTTTCAGAAAAAAAAGTTCCATCAGCATCCTTAACATCTATCACGCAATGTCTCCTATGAGACGAAAGAGCAAGGGGTTTAACGTCCTGTCAGGCGGACGGAGTTATGTACTTGATATCATCTTCACTTACTACCCAATAAGGAATCAGCATTCCTCTTTTGGGATTTGAACACGGGTCCATGGGATGAAAAGCCAGTAATAAAGTCACCACATGCCTCTGCTATCGAATTATCCTCGAACGAATAGCTTCCGTGATAATGCGGGGGTAGCAATATCATTATCGATGAGGCGAAAAATAACTTGTGCTAAGAATAACTATGTAAAAAGCAATAGACTGCGTGCCTGCATGACTACCTCGAAGTAAAATGTTGCTTTTTTTATGTGCATAAAATAAGCACGATACGTCTTCATCGGCCGAAACACAAGGAACCGCATCTCCTTTACTAAGGCAAAAAACATCCTTAATGTATAGACGACGCAATAAAGAGCGGATTGGATGGTCAAAATTCTATTTTCCTGCGAGCATATTCCCGTCGGTCTTTACGCTCAAAATAGATGGAATTCTTTCCCAGTTCTAGAAAAAAAATTTCTTATTCTATCCAGTCAGCATGACCATAACCTGCCTACCCTCGCCTTTAGTTTCGGGTAGCCACGCTTTTTTTTCAACTCTATGCTTGTGATGCCGTGAGGTTTGGAAAACGTTGCGCAAATACGGTAGAGCATTAATAAATATTTGGGATTTTAAATTTTTTAAGGCAATATTCAGTAAAATAACTCCAAGCGTAGCAATCTCTCGGTGCTTTTGCCATTGTTGATAATTGGTATTTCTAGAGTAATATGCAGAGATCCTTACATGCAGATGTGATTCAAGAAAGGAGAACGTTATAGAGCACCCATGTAAAATCATAGTTATTTATCGCTAAGATTTGCGTCAGGCATATGAAACGATGAATTTTTTATATCCATTAAGGAGCCATGAAAAATCTCTATACTTACATAAAAAATATTTTTTTATAGAATTCAGAACAAAAAAAGGAATTGCAATGCACTGGATTTTGAAACCAATTCTTAGCTAATCAAGCCGGGAGCTTCTTCAAATATTACTTACAAGTTATCCATTCTTGGTAAATTAATCTCAGGATTAGACTTGCTAATTAACTAATCAAAGTGGTAGCTGGGATCATTTTTTTAATCTCAGTCAGCGCAAACCATTTTTCGCTATCTACGCGAATATTTTTATCATTTCAGTAGCTCTCCGTTACATAATACAGTCAAATCGTACTGCAATTTTTCTATAGCTTGAGTATGTAAGATATCTAAAGAAAATTCATCGATTCACTTGTCCTGAATACAACAAATGGCACTTTAAAAATAAGAAAGCACCTAGAATACAACACATCTTGTTTCAATAAAGAAAACTGGTGCGTCAATTCTTTTAATGAGTTATATAAATAATGACGCCGAGGACTCCCATGAAAAGCAGTATCCGCACGTCACCACACGACTGTAGAATACTTTAAATGCGATTAAATCAAATAATGAGTGCTTCTAATTTGCAGACCAAGAAAGGAGAAAACAGAAAGAGTGGAAAGTGGAAAACTCGGGAAAATATAAATTGCAGGCCAGGAGACTGAAATAAATATAGTACAGAATCTAATGCAAACAAAATTATGTTATACTTAACAGATTATAAATAAGGCGAATTCTCTGGCTTATATAAACTTCTTAACGGCTTCAACTTCGGCTAAAAAACGGCTTAAATATTTTGACAATTATATAGCATCAAATGTTTTTATGCAGTTACCACAAGAGTTATACTGTTGTAACAACCAAGTGTTGTTTACAAAGAAACTGTTTAATTGGTTATTTTTACAAAAAATTGTTGAAATAGTATTCAAAACTATAGCTTAGGCCTCTTCAATAAGGTTTTTATTAACCATGTTTACAAATTCCATATAGTTTATGTAGAGTTGCTCCATATGCATTGCATTCTATTAATTGTAATTAACTGAGATATATACTACTTAAGATAAATTGTAACATCTGTGTGATAAGATGATATTTTCATATTGTGTAAGGACACTACTTGTATGTTTAGTTGAATTGCCCTTTGTATATTTTATTTTGTTATATTTTCATGTAACTGCCGAAAAACGCCATATCCAAGGAATGGCAACCCCATCACAGGAACTTTCCATCAGGGGTGCCTAATTTCACTCTTCTGTTTAATTTATTATTTTTTTATTTCTTCCTGGAGTGGAGTAAATATATATTATTATTATTTCTAATAAATCTGCTTCTTATCAATTATCGGGTTTTTTGTTACTCATTGCTCTCAGCTATGTCGCGCTAAAACAAGGAGGAAAATGAAGCCGGCATCGGCTATTAAAATCGGCTATGGCAATCGGCTATGAAAAAGAATTTTCCGAAAATAAATAACGTGCAAAAGCAAAGGCAGCGCCAAAAATCTGAATTCTTTACTCCGAATCCAATGGATTTACCTATTTCAGTTCCTAGCTAATATAAGATTTCAAAAGGGGAGGAAATCTCACATTGGCTTCCCGTTTTATTTTTCTCCTGCCCATTGGGCACATGGGTGCTTGGAATTCCCACAATTCTGCAAAAGCAATATCTTTTCAGTCGTGCGGCCTTTTGTACGCCTCCCCGTCAGAAATACGGGTGTCGCACGATGTGGAGCCAGGCTTTCATTGTCCGCGACCGCGCGACCGGTTCGAAAAAAGCATTCTCGAAAGCTGTCAAGTCTCCAGAGAGCGGACAGATGCGGGGGTGGGCGCCCTTCGAGAAGGGGCGGTGCGGGGGCTTAAAATCACCCCTGGGGATAGGCCGGGAAACGGCAGGGGGTGTGAGGGAAGAGCTAGGCATATCGCGTCACGCTCGAGGCCGTCAAAGAGGCGCAATGGTGGAGGCAATTGTTGGAAGGGGTCGGAGGCGTGGGTGCAGGAGGGTGCCGGTCGACGCGGTGTAGGGGGGGGAGGGGAGGGAGGAGGAAGGGGCTTGGAGGCTGGCGATCGAATCCCCCTCTAACGGAATGGGGTGGAGGTTTCATAAAACGTTCGCATCGTCGGAAACTATTCGAGAGAGCTAGGGAGAGAGAGGAGGAAGTTTAAAGTTTCGGGCGACAACTCGTGAAAACGAACGATCGATGAAATTGACACAAAAAAGAAGGCCGCTATTAAAATTTCCTCGCAGGGTTTATTACAACGACCGAGACTTCGGCAGCTATTGCCATGATCAAGGTAAAAGGTTCTCTTTTACGAGCCTAATAAACGTTTTAAAGTAGTCCGAGCGAGATAGTTCCCTAGTCATAATAGAGATCATATTCGAATTATACGTTTTAATTTCACACTTGTGGGACACATCAATTAAATATTGAATTATTAATGGTGCAATAATACAATTTTATATTACAGAAATAGTAAGTAATTAAGTGAAAATATCAAAATAAATCTTTAACCTGACTCATATTTTTCGCGCGGTGCGTTTGAAACTCCTTCAAAACGGAAGATTTTTTGTGATACCCAAGAACCGACTGTGGTGACACTGTGATTAATTTGCAAATATAGTTGAGAAAAGATATAAACTACACGATGTTAGTTTTATTACGACATCTAAGTGTTAAAATACCTCATTTTATAAATAATGCCTCTCTGGAGCGCATACACGTACCATTTCCCATGTAAAAGGACCGGTATCTTTTGGCAAATATCTCCAAATGTAATGTAGTAAGGGGTTGAATGTTTGATGTCCTTGGATAGGTGATATATTTTTCTTTAAAATGAGACCAAATTCATTGATTTCTAAGTAAAATAATTTTTTGTTCAAACTACCTTCAGGTTGTAGAGGCGTGGAGGGAAGGCAAGATAAGGCCGGAATGAAGAAATGGGAGTGAGAGAGAGAGAGAGAAAGAGAGAGGGAGAGAGGGAGAGAGAGAGTGGAGGAAGGTGGTTTGAATGGAGACTAACGGCGAGGATATAGGGATGATGTCACGCGATGGATGAGTCAAGGTAATGGTTAAGTACTACAGGCAGTATTAGAGAAGAGTGGTCGGGGTAATCACAGTCTTTACAAAGAATGCACTATTATTTTTACACTCCAAAGGAATGTGATTATGCTCAGGGAATTACAATTGCCTTCCTTTACATTCTTTGAGCGGCACTATGGTATTAAAGTTACCACGTCGGGCGATACGAGAGACCCCAATATCCACTGCCTAAAACATATAAATCTCGCAAAAGAGGACCCATTTTCCTTGATAATTTTAAAAGTAGCCAAAATGTAGGTTGGTGTAATAAACTCTGGGTGGAAATTTTCACAGTAATATTATATTATTTTGTAATGATATTATCGGCCGGAGGAAAGAAGGGCACATCCTGAACGGAGAAACAATACTTTAAAGAGGAAAACCGACCATAGACTTCAAATTAAAGAATCATTACTAACATTAAAACAACTCCACGTATTTGAAAATATGAACCCAACGGAAACAACAGCTCATATGACGCACCTCATACCACATACGGATGCTGCAGATACCGGGAGGTGCATCGAGGGTGATAGAACACCATTTAATCTTCAACATTATAAATAAATTTCCAGTCAAACGGTACTCTGTTGCAACTGTCATAAGGCTCTGCAGAATTTCTCACTATAAATTGTCTTTCGACTCCAGTCAATTTCTTACACTGCCATAAAAGTGATAATTGGATCACCAGTTCAAACAGCATTTGAATATAGATGATTTCAGGTGTAACTGTATGAATTTGTTAAAATAATCATGATTTCCAGTCAGATACAACCACTAAGTTTCAATTGGAGTAAATGCAATCACTAAAATCATCTTCAGCGTTAATTAGGTGGCACAATGTGAACAGATCGATCCAAATCCCATCGGCACTCCTCGGTTTTTTGGACTTCCCAAAATCAAAAAACGATTCCCGGTCAGGAAAATGGTGTCAAACTTCCCCCCCCACAACGACCTGATTGCAAGAAAACAACTTAAGAGTGTTTTCAGACAGCATTTAAAATTTTCTGCTCAATATAGTGCCTGCAATCCTATAGTCTTTATCAATCAACTCTCAGAAGTGAAAATCCTCAGCAAGTGCAGCTTAGTGTCGTTTGATGTGTGCAACCTTTCCATAAGTGTCTTACCTAAAGAAGCAAGAGAAATTGCCAAAAAACCGTATTTGTCCAGAAATATGTGTCCACCCCTATCAGTGATATCCGTGATCCAGTAAAGATGTGTTGTTCACAAAATAATTTCATATACAACGACAAATAAATGAGCAACCCAAGGGCTAAACCATGGGTTCTCCTTATTCCCTTTCCTAGCAGATAAATATATGGACAACTTTGAAATACACTTATTCGCGACTCTGATAATGGACTACTCTATAATGTATTGTATTGGTTCCGATACATGGACAATGTGTTTGGTGAATGGATCCATTCCAACAGGCAACTTAAAACGTTTCTAACATACTTAAATTCATTGAATTAAAACTTTAAACTCACTTGCGTGGTGGAAAACAACTATTTAATCAAATTCCTGGATGTAAATATTTCTAGAATCAGCAGAAATCTTTAGTCCTCCATCTTCTAGAAAATACACTCACCAAGTAATCCAATTCAATTCCAGACACTGTTTTTCAGAGCAAGCATCTACATTTCATGCCATGATCCACAGGTTGTTGAACATCCCTATGTCTTAAACAAATTTTTAAACGGAATTCACCACCGTAAAACTAATAGATAAGAACAATGGCTACAGTCGAAAGCTCATTGAAACATTTTACCTAAAAATGTTGAAAAAATAGTAATCGAAGACAAATGCAAAATCCAAACAAGCAATGACTCGACGGCCAAATGGCGTAGAATCGTCACTTTAGATAATGTTTCACACGAAGTTAGCAAAAGGCTGCCGATAGACAAGATTAAAACAGCTCATAGCCGAAATCTCCGAAACTTGCTTTCTCACGCAAAGGCCCGCATTCCCAGTGGTGAAAAAAGTGGTGTGTACAAACTGAAGCTCGAGTGTGACGCAGTGTGTGTGGAGCAGACAGACCAGAAGTTTCAAGGCAGAGTGAAAGAGCACTAAGTCTGTGTGAGAAACAAGAAGATGAGGTCTCAATTTGTAAAGCAGTTGGCGGAATAAAATCACAATCGTGACTATAAATTTGAAATTTTCCACATTGAAAATTAAGGGCATAGATTGGACGCTATTGTAGTGACCGGGCCCCGTCTGTTTTTTTTAGTTTTTATTACGTCGTGAATCCTTGCCCTGGCGGTTGAGGATCGAATAATGACAGAGAGGTTTTACAAGGAAAATAAAAGTTTATTCAAATCAAGCATTTGCTCATTTAATGAAAGAAACCAAAATGTACGTCTCGAATAGCCCAACAAGAACATTACCACGTCTCGGGAAGGAGAGAAGTTGTTTGGTAGAAGCACGGATGGATGACGCTGCGGCGACTGGCGCACGGGCCGGATAGCCCGCACCTCGACTCGTCCTCTCGGATGCATGACTTAGCCGAATTATGACCCGAAAAGGTTCCAACTGACCCGCTTGGGCCCCACTTTCCCGATTGGGCGGTACTGTTCGATTTTCTCGACTGACCATCTCTCCGTGCGTTTGTATAGGAAAACGCATGTATTCGTCCAGGGGTGACGTTTGACGTCTGGGAAAGTGAAAGGTTATACTTCCGAGACCGTTTCTCTTTGGCTATTCTGTGATCTACCAAATAACACACAAAAGAGAAATCTAGTGAATGCATGCTTAAGAATAGAGAAAATGCAACTGTTTCCATCTTGAAGAGAGGGAAACTCGACCATCAATATCCGGGTCACAACACCATAGAGCTAAAAAAAAATATTGAATAGTTTACGTTTCAAGGAGCACTCCTCCCATGTACCCCTCATGCTCCCCTCCCCCCCCCCCCCCGACTTCTAAACCTCCGACATCCTCTCCATCTCAAGCCTCCCACTCCTCGGGACCCTCTCCGATTTTCCCCCTCCACCCTCTCCAGTGACCTTTGAGTGTTTTAGTTTGTTATTGTTCAGCTCACCCACCCTCGCCCCAACGTTCATTTACTGCCCGAGTGAATGCACTCTAACGCTCCCTCCTCCCCTAACGGACTGTGTATATATCTACATCTACATGTTAATCTACATACTACCCCGCGAACCGCCGCATGGGCGTGAGGCACGGGGGGTGGTAGGGCAACAGCCGTCTAAGGATGTAAAAGTTTTGAAGGAGAAATTGTGACATATACTATGGGAGTGTATTTAGAGAAGCTCAGTTCTAACCAGAGCGAAGTAGCATCTCTCTTTTACTTTTTCATCCAAGAGCCTTCCTATAAAACGCTTAACAAGTGAAATGAACTGTGGTGCATTTACTAATATTTAGTTTTAAACCCCACTCCTGGCACCACGAATGAACGTTGTTAAGGTCAGATGACAGAACTTCAAAGTCCACGTCTTCGCTTATTTCACGGTATATAATTGTATCGTCTGCAAATAATCTTAATTTACTGCTAATTCGAGAACTTAGGTCATTAATATAAATAGTGAATAAAAGAGGAGCCAATCACGCTTCCTTGAGGAACACCGGATGTGACTCCGACCATATCAGAGCTAAAACCATCAATAACTACTTTTTGTTTTCGATCACTGAGAAAGTCCCTTATCCAGTTCACTATATTTTTATTAACTCCTCATGAATACAATTTATAAATGAGTTTTTTGTGTGGAACCTTGTCGAATGCCTTCTTAAAACCAAGGAATATCGCGTCGATTTGCTTATTCGATTCACCTGATTTTAGGAAATCCAATAACCTAGTGGTAGTCTGCGCGGTTTTTTGTAGATGTAAATGGTCGGGTTATTGGGAAATTTGCCGGCCAGATGATCCTTTTCGGGAGATTGAAAAGCAATAACGTATGCGTTTTCCGGTGAATAATTGAATCTTTCGGGTAGCTTAGCGGCCGGATTAATATTTTATAGTTCTAATACAGTCAAACCTCCCAATAGCGAACACATTTGGGCCCGGAAAAATCGTCCGCTATTGAGAGGGGTCCGCTATTCAGAGGGGACCGTAATTACGACGCGTTTTTCTATTCAGTACCTATGCCGGTAGATAAAAATATAAAGACATCAATGTATTTCATTTATCTTTCATGTCTTAATATTGAAAAATTACACATTTGAACAAAAAATATGAAATTAAATCATGATACCTGCGTGATCATGATTTGTTATTCACAGAGAAGCTAGTAGCACATCACCAACAAATCATAATTTGCTAACGTGGCACCTGGAAAAGAGTCAATACATGCCTTTTAGAGTTTAAAATTGATTAATTACATTTACCGAAATAATCCCGTAGCAAAAAGGTGCATCATGGTTAGTCACGATGGGAAAGGAAACGGGCAGGATTGCTAACTCGTTGATGGACAATAGATTGTACCCGAATTGCTAAGATCAGCTTTGTTCTGGAAATGTTCCCAAGTTCCTTCAAGAAATGAGGTTTATTGTTCCGTAAAAGGAGACATTTTTACAGAATAGCTCTCCGCGAGTGTCCGTTAATGGAGGTAATTGAAGGAAAAATGTTTCTTTCCTGTTGTCCGCGTCCGTTATTGAGAGTGTCCGCTATTCGGAGTTATTATTTCCATATGTTTCCATGTTCTACTGCCGGGGATTAAAAAATGTCCGTTCTTAGGAGGTGTCCGCTATTGGGAGGTGTCCGTTAAGAGAGACTTGACTGTACTAATAATTAATTTCAGCAAAAACGCGCTAGTAAGGCGACTAACTTGATCAAGTACTAAGAGCACTTAGTCGCATAAAAAATGGTATGCATAGATTGCAGGGATGTCTTTCATCAAGAGCAGACTACTTCCTACGGTGGGTCTGTCTTTCCACCCGGATGTATTGTCTGTCTCCTACCCACCTCTTCTTAATGGTGCAAATGGCCTCGTCTGACGGAACCTTCCCCTAATAACCAACAACCAACTCAGTAGAACATGTCAGTCAATTTCTTTTTCTGAAATTGTTATTGCATTGCTGACTAGGCCACATTTTTCCTCCCAAAGTTAATGAGTAGAAAAATAGATTATAGTTAAGCACCCTTCTGAGTTTAGCATGGCGGAAACGGCTGCTCCAGTCTGTTACTCAATCTTATTAATTCAACTTTTTGTGGATGCACATTTATCTCTGCGCTTTTTAAGGGAAGGACCGCTGCGCCTAACTAAATGCAAAATGGCTGGAATAGAATGATGGAAAATTTATCATTTCTATGATAACTTTGTGCAAGACAAGATTTGTGAAAGCACCAAATGCGTTTTCGTTTTGATGGGAATCAAGAACATTTTTGAAAGACAGACATGTTAATGAAAAACATATGCTTTAAATTTTTGACATGAAATTCTTATTAGAAAGAAATCCTCATATGGTATGTTGATTTAGCCATCGGTGAAATGGTTATCTTTGGGAAGAATTGTGTCTTAAATTTGTGATGAATTGAAAAAGATCAGTTTAACCGGTGATGAATGAGGTTGAGTGAGGAACTGATTCCTTTTGATAATACCGAGTTTAGCTATTAAGCATTGATTTTGCGTTTAAAGTACAGACACACTGACAATGAGTGCAGAACCAATGCGTAGCTGTAAAAATCGGTTTTAATGTGGACTGTTGTGATGTTATCTCATTATTATTCCGTTTTTATTCCGTTAATGGGAACCTTGAGTGGTGTTGGGACTTCACAAGTCCTTACTTTTAAGTGCAGCACTCTAGTAGATGGTAAAAGGGGTGAGATCTCCACATTTGCTGTTTTCTTTCGGCTCCTCAGCTGGTTTGGATGTCTACTTGATGTCACCATCAACTTCCAGTGCAAGAGGCAATGTGTGAATAGACAAAGCAGTAATGGACAAACAGACGTCATCGGGAGTGAGGAGGATTAATGAAGTTGCTTCTGAAGGTTCCTGAGCCATGTACCCATGTCCTTTTCCTAAGCACTGAGAGGAACCACGATTGGGGAAATGAAAAAAGTATTACAGTCGTAGACCATCCTTCCGTTTGAAGAAGATGAAAGTGATGCTGACTGAAGAGCCCCTTTGAATGGACGACTCACTCTGTGTGAATTACAATCTATGAAAATATTTTAGCCATGGTATAATAAAAGGCCAAGCACGCCTGTTCTATTTTTTCTGCGAGCCCCTGAAAAAAAATATTTCCTCCTGTTCTGTGGTCGTTGAAGTTTTTTTGCTTCGAGTTTTGGCGATGCTCTTTCATTATCCCGCCATCGCCTTGGTAATGAACGACCAAATAACGTAGAGCCTCGTGACGAGAGCTCCGGAATAGGTTAGCTAGTGCTTTGCCTATCAACCGCTGTGCTTGCAACTGTTGCCAATGCTCGGTCAGTAAGCGGGTGTCGTCCTTTGGCATCTTAATGATTCCTTAAGGAAGTCCTACTCCTCATCTCGTAAACTCAGACATCTAAGTTAATCATTACGTCTTACTTAATTATTAGTAATTGCAGGCTATACATATAATCTTGGACGATAGCGCTGTCGGCAGATGATTTTAAGCCTGAGATAGCTAGCTGAGAGCTTCTAGTTTAGTTTCCGTTGTTGGAAGAGTTGCGATTGGAATCTCTCTTGCTGTTGTCCGGAGCAAAAAAACCCTTAGAAAGTGCACGTTAATGCAAGTTGCATGGCTCCTAATTTTCAACGTTTAGGCTTGAATCGCTCTTTTTTAATGAGGACTGTTACCGAAGTGACTTGGTGTGTAGTTGTTATATCATTCAAAAGTATTATTTCTGTGAATGTCTTTTCATCATCAAGGATAAATACCTTTTCTGCACAATGAATGGGGATGTAAAATTTCATTATAAATTGTGGTAGTAGCATTTTAGAGTAACGTGCTTCGGCAAGCAACGACGTTTTCCACACATTTCCTGCCACTTGCAGACAGGGGCAAGAGCACTCATGGGCGAATCGGAAGATCACCCTTTCATTCTTATTCCTAAAGTCCAGAAGGCAAAGATGCTAAACTATGGTGACCGATCGCGAACTGAGGTGTCTATGGAAGTAAACTATTGCTATCGACATCCCAGTCCAGACGAATGATTTTTTCCACCGTGAATTTCACACAATTGTGTGATTACTAGCGGGTGACTCCATTGAAGTAACTGCGAAGTTAGTTCCGTGGTTCTTTGAAAATGTCCAAAGTAAACACCCTTGTGTTTAAAAGTTGGGCTTTATCCCGTGGAATGTGGCGCTTAGCGTTCGCATATGGGTACCTCTGGCATCATATGCACGGTACCTGTGAGGACCACATGCTCCTTAAAGCCCCCATGAGAGTCACAGGGGAAGAGGACGCCAGTGTAGCTTGATTGGTCAGAGCACTTGGCGCGAAATCGAAGGATCTGGGTTCGTTTCCCTGTCCATGCGAATGATTTTTCCTCCGTGAATTTCACACAATAAAACCTTCTTTTGATAAGGTCCGTCTCTGACAACGGTGGCTGGATGTTCCAACGTAATGGATTTTACTTCTCTATGGTGTCATTATATTTTGAAAGTATTTTATCAAAATGTGTAATAAGTACTTCGATATTTTGTGCGCTCACTACGTTTTTTTCTTGTTTCGTTGTTTTTTGGTTGTATTGTGCTTAAAATTCAAGTTCTACGAAAAATACGGCTCGGGGTTTGCCTTCTTGCATTCAAACCACATGAAAACGATAAATTGAATGCTGGCTATAAGGATTTAAAATTGAGGTCATTGTACTCTAATTCTACTGCTAAGAAAGTGCAAAATCCGCACCCTTTTCGGTTGAAAATCATTAAATCCTCGCCTTATTCAGTACAAATACGACATTTTAACCTTGAGTAAAGTGCGGTTTTTCCTCTAAGGAATTATTTCTCTTTCAACGTTATTATTCCTGGAATTTCTACGGCGCTAAAATCAGATTCATTTAACTGTATATATAGCATCTAAAGTAAAGTGAAATATTATTATATTCCATTGTTTTATGCCATGGAATTTTTAGCCCTTAATTAAGTCACTCCGTAAAATATATTCTCAAAATTCTAATAACCACATTTAAAACATTTTATCACAACCTTATGATTTCACTAGAAGTGCTTTGAGCACGAGATCATATCGAGATTGATGTTAATTTAATTTGTGAATGTAAAGAGGAAAAGAGATGATCTCTAATTCGCTCGCGCGTAATGAATAATTTTTCGAAAGACTTGATCCGGCGTTATTAGCTCATCAAAAGAGGTGTTTGCTCTTCAAAGCCGGTGAAATTGCGAGGGATTGTGGATGATGATGATGGGTGGGTGGGTAATTCTTTCTCATCAGCGTCCCTCTCGCAAAAGGAGGAGGGCGGCCTCGGATAATTTGGCCACTGAGCCGCCCAGAGCTCACTCTCCTGCGATTAAGCACGTATACCTGTCGCTACAATGTAGCGAGCGGCTGGAATGCCTGCGTCAGTGCCATTGTAGAAGGGTAAAGCGAATGGCGCCTTTGGGCCAAGATCCACCCCATCCTACTGCACACGTTTTAATGGCCCTTGCTTTGCTGAATTTCACGCCGCTCCCTTACTCCGCCCATCGGAAGTTAAGAGCTCGGCAGCGCTCAATGACTTGTGAACACGAGTAGAGACTTCAAAAAGCTGCCAAAGAGTCCTCTTGACTGCAAAAGGGGCAAAGAGTTTCCAAAATTCGGAAAGAGAGAGGGAGAGAAAAAAATGAGAATAACGAAATAAAAAAGCTCAAACCCTTTTTCGGGCGCCCCATCAATTCCCCGTATGAGCAATATATATCTTGCCCTGAGGCTGCGATTCAAGCCAAGTTCTATTCCCCCACGAAGCATCCCTCCCCACCCCCTCATTCATACCATCACACCCCCCGTATAATTTGAGGCTGCCGAAGATTCCCTCCCTCCGACCTTCATTGCCTTTATGAGCCTTCCGCTCTCCTCCCCTCTTGTATCTTTTTCCCACGTCCGCACTTCTGGTGCTCCTCATCGTATCTCTCTGCTTTCTTTCCTTCGTCCGCCCTTCCCCTTCGGCAGCATTAACTTTTCCTCCTACAGCTCTCCATCCCATGTCGCTGCCGACGCTTCCCTTTGATATCTGTAGCGTTTTCCACCCACCCGCACCACCCTCCGTGCTTCACGTGAGCTACGAGAGGGGAGGCGATCAGTTGGCTTATGGATCGAGGGATGGGAGTGCACCGCGTGGAATGGTTGGCCGAACTGAGCATATGGAAGGACGTTCGGTTCGCCCGTTTCCTTTACTTTCAACATCCGACTTACTCCTCCCACGCCCTCCGTTCCCTTCTACCCCCGGGCCATTGAGCGGCAGGAAAAGAGTTCGAGAGGGAGGTTTCATAATGGGAAGGAATCGCGGAAGAGATCCGTCGCTTTTAAGCGCACCTTTTGCGCCTTTGCTCCCAGGACGACAACGTTGATTCCATTATTCCACCGCCTTCCTCCGTCTTAGCTCCGCTCTTCCTGGTTCCTCGCGCTGTGTCCTCATTTTTTCTCATCACTTTCTCCTCTTGCATTCATGTCTCACTCCATGTTGATTCACCTTTTTACACTTGTGACACCCAAGTAGAAACGCGAAAAGTACAACTAGTTCACTGCACCACCTTACAAGCTGCCTTTAGCGCATGTAACAGCGAACGCTGGATCGTTAGATTAGACCGTTAGACCAACCGTGATGAAGGCAGGAACAGGAATTTAGATTTTGGGTTCCACCCCTATCCTTTTCTCAACTTAAGTAATTCTGTCAAGGTTGTTAGGGCACGAAGACGCTTCAAAATACCTAAATGTAGAACAAGCTCATTCCAGCAATCACCTTTAAACACTGCAATGAGAATTTGGAATGATATCCCAGACCAAATTGTCAATGCAAAAAATATATACCAGCTTAAAAGGCTCATGTCCGCTCACTTGTATAAAAAATCTTAAAAAAAAGAATTCTTCTGCGAACCTTAATGGGAAATGATTTGTTTTATCCATTTTCCATTGTGTAATTATATGTGTATATTTTTATTTTAGTACAAGTGTATGTATGCATTTTTGTAGACATGTGTATATTTGTATATTTTGTAAGAGCATATATGTATTATACCTTTGTATGAATATGTATGTGCTTCTATACATTATAAGGACATATTCCAATTTATGTAAATTAGTTATGTAAATCAACATTTTAATATTCCATCCAGCAATCTGAGGACATCTTCATTTCTGTAAATGTAATAGTTTCTAATGTATAGTCTGATCTCGCCTTATTAATTTATTTGTAAGAACACCAAAATATAACAAGACACATTGTATATGTTCCATAGGACACCAGTCCTAAAACATTTAAGTTCTATTCTATTCTATCCGTGTTGAAAACAGCCTTAGGTTCAGTCGCCTAGTGAGGTGACATCAAACTGTAGTGAGATTTGTACGTGGATACGTAAATGAATTTTCATGAGCGAATTAAGAAGCAGGAAAAATTGTGTAGCTAGTACCTTTCCGTAAACCAATAGCAACCTATTTTTGGGTGGTGAAGACACACATTTGCAAAATTTCTAATGAAAACAATAACGCCCTCCTCCCGGGGGAGCCTGAATCCCTAATAAAACTCGTCTCCCGGTGGCAGGCAAGGGAAAGCCCTAACCATTCTACATCCTGTTAGATCTTCGGATAGGGGGGAAATAAAATATCACCCATGGACCAAACAGACGGGGGAGGTGGAAATCCTTAGATGAATAATGTGCCTGCAACTCATCACTCGGAAAAACTAAAATAAAGGCAAAAATTCATCAACCGAATCCTTGGAACACGGACAAGGAAAATAGAAAACGATATAGCACACGGAAAAGTACCTTGCATATTGGAACGTGGCATGTACAGAGTCTAACTGGGAAAAACGAGAAGGTATATGAGCGATTAAAAAATTACGGAATATATATAGCAGCCCTGTCAAAATCGAAAAAGAAAGGAACAGGAAATGTAATACAAAGGAACTATCTGAATTTTTTTAGCGAAGTAGATAAGGAGAAAAAGAGCAAAATCCGCAGTACCACTGGGGTGAAATAAGCGAAAGATTAATGATAATGGAAATAGAAATTTGGTACTATACATTAGTAGTTGTTGCAGTATGTACTCGAAATTATGATTAAAATGTCGCCATAAAGGATGAATTTATGAAAGACATGGCGGAAGTAAAAATGAAGATTCATAAAAGAAATGAATTAGTTAACCAAGATGATATGAATGCTTGAGAAGGAAAAAATAAAAGGCATCAGAAAATGGGAAGATAATGCGAGGGGTAAGTGAGTAATAATGGAGAACATCTGATCGTGTTACGTGAGGCGATCTCTCTTCGTATAATGAACGGATTATTCCAGCATATGGACAATCGCAAATGCACCCGGGTACAACCAACAAAAATTCTAAAATCCATTATTGGCTACGGAATATTTAAACAGGATGCAAACTTCAATATAGAATATGGTAGAGCCCACAGTAGTGAAGAAATAGGAAATGGTCATTTCTTACTTAGAGCTAAAATATATACGTAAAATACAGAATATTTGACCAATCAGTAGTGGGAAAGGAAAAAACCGAAGATTATAGAGATATGGAAAGGAAATAAAATATTGAATTGCTAAAGGAAGACTCAATAAAAGACCTAGGCCAGCCAATAAAAGGAGACAAAATTGGTCAAAATATAGAAGGAGATGGCCAAAGCTATTTATGAAGAAGCGTTCGAAGCTCCTGGCAAGAAAGAAACTACATCTAAGGAACCCGAGTACTTTTAGTGGAGAGAACATCTGAAAAACTTTGGTTGAGACGAGAAAGAATCTATACAAGAAATCGTTATCCACTATCATGAAGATCGTAAACAATATGCAAGAATAACGTAAAAGGTGAAAAAAGGAATAAAAAAAAACAAAAAATGAACAATGGGAAATTAAATGCCAAGAAATTGAACGGTTCATTGGAGGGACAAAGACAAAGATGGCCGGGAAAACAATAAGGGAATTAAATACTGAAAACAAAAGAAAGGTTGATATAGAAGTAGTAAAAATGGATGAATGGATAAAATATTTCAAGGAAATGTTCTCAGAAGACCGAGCAATTTAACATATACCAACTGAAACAAATAAGGAGAGGGAAATACCTGTAGTTAGCACGGCAGAAGTCAAAAAAGCTCTGAGAAATATGAAAAATGGTAAATCCCCAGGTCCTGGAGGTGCTCCAGTTGACCTCTTGAAAAATGCTCCTGAAACAGTACTAATAATACCTGTTTAAATATTTAACAGATGCCTCATTAACGGAGAGGACCCACCACCTGAATAGAATCTAGCTTGCCTAACAGGCTCTAGGCTCAAAATAAGATTGCAAAAGTTGTAGGGGGATCAGTGTTACGGCTTCTTGTGGGAGGCTGCGTGGGCGTCTGATAAGAGGTGAGATTGGAGCATGAAGTTGAACAAAAAAATTAAAAACAGATGGGAAGTGAGTAAAGAAAGGAGACATGGTAGCAGGTATTAAAAATGCTACAATGTTTCTGTCGCTACTGTTGAAGAGAGTTGGAACGCCGGGAGGTGCCTCTTAACGATCTACAGAATACGATTGAAGCTAGAGGAGCTAAATGTGCTCCTAGCGCTATCCTCTTTCTCCATGGTACAGATCACGATCTGAAGCTTATTTAAGCTCTTTTCGCGAGTTAGCTCCAGAGCTACGAGTTACTGAATCATGCCCCTGTTGCCATCTGTTGACCGCTCAAGTGGGACAAGCCTTGGGGAGTGATTGTTCATATATACCTCCCGTCGATTCCACTGGGTGCTAGGTAGTCGACTAGGGAGTCGACTGGGTACTACCTATTCTGAGCACCAGAAGAGGCATCAGAAGGTCCATGGTTCGATTCCCGGTCCAGTCAATTTTTTTCCAATTGGAATCGGGACCTCCCATCTTCACACCACCATTGTGTTCGTCTATTTTATGTTTCTATCCACTTTCTTTCTTCTCCTCTGTTTGAACATTTATGCATTTATTTACTGCGGAGCAGTCTGAGTGATTGAACGAATGATTATAAGTAATGCTGTGTATAGCTTGGGTCCGCCGGGCTCTGCGCACCCCGAAACGCCTGTTCTATGTCTTTACTTCTATCCGTGTGCTTTTGCTATCCTTTCATTTCGCCTTCTGTGTTTGCCATTTTCCCTCTACCGGTGGGTAAACTGTTGCCCTGGTGCTATCTATTGGCCGCTCAAGTGGGAGAAGCCTTGGGGAGTGTTTGCTCATATATACCCTCAGTTTGTTCGATCCCAGTTCGTGGTTCGATTCCCAGTCCAGTCGAAAATTTTCCACGTGGAAACGGTCATATTTTCATCTTCACTCCACCATTGCGTTCGTGCATTTTGTGTGTTTTTATCCACTGTCTTTCTCCCTCTCTGTTTGAAAATGAGTGGCTTTAATGTTTTTACTTAATTATTGTAATTTTTAAGTAGGTAATTGATTTGAATTGTCCGTGGTCGAGGAGACTGGGGACCGCAGGAGAGGGTGGTGTGCGGGGTATGCGTGCGCATGTGCCAGGGACAAAGGTCCCTGGTGACAGTAAGGGTATTGTTGGGGTTACGAGTTGGGACCTCTATTGACATGGAACACATCACCTAGTTTGATGGTCTGAGAGTTTGGGAAAGTGCACTGCGGAACAATTGAGTTAATTGTTTCAGCTTTGAGCCTTCGTCTGGTGCAGTCCCTTGGGTTGCGCGGGGCTGTCATGGAGATGGCGTGCAAAGTCAAAGTCTAGTCATCGCTTATACTCGCGTAACGAGTGTGTCGATTCTGAAGGCGAGTTGTGAGCACTCCGTGGATGCAGGGAGAGGAGTGTAGAGCATTGGTTTATGGAGAGCGCTGGAGCCTCCTGCGCTTGCTATACGTGCTGGAGTGCACAGAGATATTTAGGGGAGGGATGGAGCCTTTAACCCTGCTTCATGCTGATCATCGAAAGATTTTATCTCATCTCTAAATGCCATTGTTTTCTAGGTGATTGAAACTTTTAGCTGATGGTGTTACCGTGATATTTTTAGGCTGGTAATTTCAAACCTATATGCACTCAAAATTACTGTTTTATTTTTTGCATTTCATAGATATGTGCTTTTGAGATTTCAGATGTGAAGTTGAGTGAGCAAAGTGGAGTAAATGTATCGCTATGTTTTCTTTCCAAATTTACTTTCTATTTTGTCGTCCACGGTCCTGCTAATGCGAGGGTCATGGGTTTGAGCCCCATTTCAAGGACATACACCTTTTTCACCGCTCAAGCCATGGGCGATTGTGTTCTTCCTTGGTTATTTATTGAAACATCCCATGCCAATAACTGGTAGAGTTTTCGGGATTGTGGAAATGAATGAATATCATAAACCTTGATTTTGATGTGTATGTTGGGTTACAGTTCGAGCTATAACTAAGTTGTTATATCTCCGTTCAATGAACTTAAGACTCCTTACTTCTGTGAGAAAACAAAAGAAGGAAGTTAGGAAAAAAGTTTCACTTAGCTTCACTGCGACCTTTTTCGCTGCATGCATGCAGTAGTACTTTAGAATTTTAAGTCTTCGGACTTAAAGGCTAACGGGTAGAAATATCCCTAAATCCTCAACTGAAGAGATAAAAGTAATAAAAATTATAGATTTTGTTTATACTATAGAGATCTGACTACTTACTTATTATCTTAGTTTTTTAATTAAGGTTAAAAGAGTTGTTGAAATTGATTATTCCACTGTGGAATATTCCAATGTTATTATGTGCACTTATTGAAGGCTCCGTAAAAGCGATATGTTGGCCAGTCTCCGTGTTCTCAAAATTTTGATTTAGACCACGCAGTAGCTTAATCATGCATAGTTTTAAGCTAATTTACTAAAATTGTTTACTTTTGCGACCGTAAAACTCCGTTAAAATGGCACAAGTTTCGGTATAGTATCTCAGTTTTTCAGATAGAAGATCTTCGTTGAGCATTGCTGAAAAATATTTGGGTATTATAAGTGGAAGCATTGAAATGAATCCAATTTAATTGTATTTCCCTTACTATTGAAAGACAATGATCGTGCGCACAAAAATAATAGGGTTACTGGTTATATATTCATATGCTATAATAATACAAACGAATGATGGCCGGTTATCGTAAATTTATGGGACCTTTAAGCATTAGCAACCATTCTGTAAGTGTTGCAGAAACATTCGATAAATGTGTTGGCTTCGTAAATAGCTTCATAACTTATGGTATGGAGTAATGATCTCCATAAAGTGGCCAAAATGTCGGAAGCGCAACGAACCACGTGGAGGATTAATTACTTGATAAGAGTGTTGTATTGAGGTGAATGCCCTGCATGCTTACTTGTACCGACATATTATTACGTGCATTGGAAATTATGCATATGAATTAATTTCATAAATTAAATTGAGCGGTAGAATATTTAATCATACATTCGCTACACATTTTTCGCTCGCAAAAATGTACTAACTCCATTATAACATATCTCTCAGAATTGGTCAAAATCAACACTTTAAAAAAAGTAACCTAAGTGTAATACAGCTTTTACAATTAAATATGTGTACAAAATGTACACAAACTTCAATATTTTACAATTGAATGTATTCACACTAAATTACGAACTAGATTACAAGCGCACACTGTGACCGACGTAGACTGCGCCTGCGATGCAGCACGCTCCAAGCCAAGCACGCTTTTATCGGGGCTATTTCAAGCGCGGATTTTCGCTCTAAAACACTATTTTTAACCACCGTTTAAACAAAAATAGTTAATAATTGAAAAATTAAATTAACTAAATTACAGGAATATAATTAGAATAATTAACTGTAGTAATTATGGGAATGTCGAGATAGACATAAGAGTAGACTAAACGCCGTGGGTATGAGTTATCTGAGGTGTGTTTGCGGCAAAAGTAGGTTGGATAGGGTCAGGAATGAGTGGGTAATAAATGAATGTGGGTTAGATGCTCCAGTAATGGACGTATATGAAAGGAGTGTGCTTCGTTGGTTTGGCCATGTTGAGAGAATGGATGAGAGTCGAATAACGAAACAGATAGCTATATGAGAGTAGAATGAATGGTGTGAGAGGTAGAGGTAGGCCGAGAAAGTTGTGGTTGAACGTGGTTGAGGAAATTCTTGTATATATATTGTAAATATTATGGTATGCATGTATGTATAGTAATTGGTTATTACTGGAGGTTTTACTTTTTTAAATTTAATTTAATATAATAGAACCGAATTGGCAGCACTTTAAAACGAACTTTGCTCTAATTCACGCACGCTCGATGCACTTGTTACCGCTGCAGGGCGCTCGCTGTCGATTTGAATGGAGCATGCAGGTGTACATTTAACCTTCACTCTAATCCAAGCCAGCAATCAAAATTCCAAATGCATGTGCTTCATTTTTCTTACCTTGGCCAGGTTTTAGGGAGTTTGAACGACTGTGCGGTGGGCTGTAGCATATCGTTGAGCTGCCCCAATAGAGGGTTTATCTGCGCGTTTGAAGGCCTCGTTTGCATTTTTACTTAATTATGTACCTCGTGGCATGTGAAATTTCAGTACATTGAAGCAATAGTGATTAGTTATTTTGGACCGTATGGACGCTTGTTCTTATTTTTAGCATGCATTTCACTAAGTTTGCAAGACCCTCTGTGTATGAATGTCGTCCAGTTGCTGTGGCAAGGAAGTGAGCTGTCCCGTAATACCGCTTGCAAAAACCTCTGAAAATTATAGGGAAACCCATAGGAAATCTTTAAGAATTTAGCAGACCCTTTAAACGTCTATATTTGACTACAACATGGTGGACGTCCTAATTGAACAGCAAGCCAGTCTTACAGCACCTCGAGGGGCTCTCACCTACTGATTGATCTGAGGCTGATTAATTTAATTAAACTAATTAAGACTAATTTTCTGAGGCACGTTGAACGTTAGTACATTTTCCAGCTCTTGGGAAGTCTAAATAGAGGAGTTTAATTTTATTTTGAGAAAATCTAGATTGCGAAAAAAATTTCGTATATATCTTGTATATTGAGCATATATATTTGGTGTTCGTATTTCTAAATTGTAGGAATGTTTAGGATTAAACTGACTGCAGGTATATTTTCATATGGTTTTCACCCTTTCTTTTGTTGTTCACTGTGTAAAGTTATGATATCTTAGTGAAGTTCTTAAATTGATATCAATAAAATCTCTCTAGTTTGCTGACTACTCGTAGTTCACTCGCAGTCCAATTGTGTGGAATTTGCACCATATTAAGGTAAGTATGAATACAAAAACCAGGTTCTGGATTTGTATCAGTGAGTAATTTTGTTAATGATAGCACAAATTGAAAGGTGAGTTGAATATGGCGTTAAAATGTAGTCAGAAGTAAGCAATCATTATGCCCATTACTAAATTTAACGTCAATCAGGGAAACGAACAAATACCTAATCAATATGTATGGCTATTGCCTCTGTTGTTGCAAAATTACTGTAATTTCCCATAAGGGGTCCGTTATATATCCGTAAATTTACTTTATGTCAACTAACCGCTTTACTCGCATTTCAAATCGAAACGCATTTTCAAGGCAATGCACTGCTTTTCTCAACCAATGATAATGGTTCACGAGATACAAATGAGGAGAAAAATCACTACTCGAAAATTCCTAACTGTTCATTGAACCTCGATGAAGAGCTGTCACACAAAAAAGGCATTTAGATATAGAAAATTGATATTGGACTACATTCTAGTAAAGACAGTGACAGCCATTTGAAAGTGTTCTTAAATCAGTATTCGCCGGGGCATGTCATCGAGTGGACGAAGAATTTATGGTGTGGAGATGCATATAATTTTAGCCATGCTAAATGGAAATTAAAAGTGATCCTGTGTAGTCGAGTCGAAAGGGAAAGGTGCGATGCCTTCCCTCTCGAAATCCCAGTCGCTATCCATAATTTGATTATTTAAATTGCAAAAGCATTTTAGAACCTTGGAAAGTTAACATTAATGAACCCTTCGGAGGGAGATTTATTCCCTCCAGTTATAAAATTATCCGTAGTCACGCGAGGCTATTGAATTTTTTCGCGGAATTGGCGGCGATGAGGCTACCCCAGCTATCGAGGGCGTGGGCAGCACTTTCGCTCGTCGCCCTTTCCCTTTCACGTTCCTTTAGTCGGCTGACGCCTGTGGCTGCTCACCTGATGGAGCGGAGAGCGAATGCCGAATATAGTGCCCTTGGGACGTGTGGAGGGGGAGGAGTGACATAGCAGTGGGAGAGTTGGAGGGGTGAACCCCAGAGAGACAAGGCATTCACCAACGAGGTTCAAGATCTTCTGCGATATTACTTTTCCCCCAATTATGAAAATATATATAAGAGCCTAAAATGGCAATGTTTTCATACTCGACAACGTTTTTCTGCCACGCTAAAAAGTTTTTTAGCACTAGAGGTCGAGCTACTTTCAAACTTTTCCTTTTAGGATATCTCACCACTCTCCGAAATGAAGGCCACTTAATCCACACCTCCAGTGTTAGGTTAAACTCCATGTAAATGCAAATTTCGTAAGAAATGCTTATGAGGTTCAGTTTTATCGCCTGTAGACTTAATTTATTTTGCAAAACTAAGTAATAAACGATGTCTGTACGACCTCCAGAAAAGAGACATTAGAAAGGAAGCAGAAAAAACCTTATTTTTATCATTGAATTAATTTTTATGTAGTTTTTGTGAAAAAAATCACAACAATTTTTAATTTTCCCAAACCTGGAGCGCTTTTTAAAACAATTCTCTTCAGTAAGAGTTGCCATTGTTTAATGGAAAGAAACGTATTGGAGATGAAAAATCCTTCGTGGTGAACGCACAACAGACGTCACAGGCGTAATAAGCACAAAGTCAGGCACAATAAATGAAGAACCTCACAGGGTTTAATATTTTCGAGGAAGACAACCGCCTTCTTCTGAGTAATAGAATTTAGATTACCTTCTTTTACTCAATAGAAGGTAGATTACCTTCTGTTACTCAGAAGAAGTCAGTATGTGCTACGAGCAAGTCAGTCGAGCTATTTTCTCCACCTGGAAAAGACTAGATAGGTCGAAAATTTAAATATTTTGTCGTGTGAGTTTGCCTTTTTTATGATTTATTTCAGACCACCACACCTCGCGAATTCGAATGTACATGCCAAGGAAGGCTAACAAAAAAAACTGTGACACAGAAGGAAAAAGGACCCATTGGTAGGCTCTTTATATTTCGACAGGGATTCGTACAGTCTTCTTCCAAGGGCGTGGGCAAAATTTCAGTGCTGTTAGTCATCTAGATTGATATTAAACAAAATTTCGATATCTTGATTTTATCCAGACACACAGGATCAACTTGAGAAACTTAATTTTAGGGCGCAGTTGATAATTTATTGTAATATTGGATTCGATCGCAGTATTGCCTTCAAAAATGGGTGCCTCGGTCTAATTTCAGAGCTCTGATTCAGCAAGAAGTTGGTTAAATTTCAATAGCAATATATGAGCCAGGCTAACAGGTGAAACTGAAACTCGATAAAAATATTTAAAATCAATTTTATCGCCAACACATTTTCTTTGACCAAAATAATTTATGGCCTACACAATGAAAAATAACCATAGAAAAGGAACAAAGTTTTCAGGTTCCACTTTATGAGTAGAAATTTCTTCCTAACTTTTCATTTATACTTTATTTTAAATTATTATTTTTCAAGTAGTAGGAGGAGAATTATTTTTCCTGCCAATGAATCAATAGCGGTGGAGCTAGGGAAGCAAGGACAGTCAAGGTACTGGCTGTCATATCACTGCACATTTTGTTTGGCGTGTGTACTTATTCCGCTACAACAGCTCTGTCAAAAATTTCAGCCAGCAAGCAACAGGATACCAGCTTCATTAGGCCTTTGTTGGGAAAGGCATGTCTTGTGTTTCTTTCGTGGATGGGTAACAGCAGATGCAATAATTTATTTGTTAAGATAGATCGAGCGAAATATCATTTTACTTGGAAATCAAAGAATGTGTTCTCATTTTAAAGAAAAATATCTGACCTATCCAATGACATAAAAAAATTCTACCCCTTACCACATTACTTTCGAAGATATTTGCCAAAAAATACCAGCCATTTTACATGGGAAATGGTACGTGTATGCACTCCAGAGAGACATAATTTACAAAATGAGGAATTTTTAACACTTAGATGATGTAAAAATAACTAACAGTGTTTTGTTTGCATGTTTTTTCAGCTGTTTTTGAAAATTAATCATAGTCACCGCAGTAGACTCTTGGGTATCACAAAAAAACTTTCCGTTTTGAAGGAGTTTCAAACGCACCGCGCGAAAAAAATGAGTCAAGTTAAAGACTTATTTCGATATTTTCATTTAATTACTTACAATTTCTATCATATAAAACTATATTACTGCACCATTGATAATGCAATATGTAATTGATGTGTTCTACAGCTGATGAAAATTAAAACGTATAATTCGAATATGGTCTCTATTATGACTACGGAACTAACTCGCTCGGACTACCTTAAATGAAATCAACTGTTCGTCAAGTCAGTCCATGAAATTGAATGCTCCACAAGTTTCCAAACTCGTCGAGACAAACAAATCTTCCGCGGCTTCGCACAGCAATGCAAGCGGAGACGTCTCCAAGCGGGTCTGCAACATTCTTCCGAAGGACGAGCACGGGCAGGGCGCCATAGCGTGGAATTGACCGCCGCCTTCTCTCAGGCGAAGAAGGGTGTGAGCTGCGATATTTTTTTCTCGCCGCTGAGGCTGGCTGCGTTTGGGGAGCGAAGTGCACTGTTGGCGAAGCAGGACAAAATGGAAGATTGGGACACGACGCGTGTACACGAGTCACTCCATTCGATGTAGATTTCGGAGAAATTTTGCGCTTTCAGTTGTTCTGAGGCTTCCCTGGAATTTGGTAGTGCGACTGTTTCGTTTGCACTAGTAAACATGAGAATCCACTGGAAAACGTTTCGTTTGAGGTCATTTTGTGTATGAGAATGTTATATTCTCATGCTCAGCGAGTTATTGAAATAGTTAACTTTAAACTCTTTTTTCCATGGCGATGTAATTTAAGTTACGTAGTAAATGAAAAAATTAAACGATATGTATTTTGAATTATTTTTAGAGGAGATCAACAAACATTTTGTGCCGCACCTCACTCGGAGGGAGTCGGTAGAGCAGCTAGGCGGTGTAATCCTCCGCCATAACGATAATATACC
Source organism: Ceriagrion tenellum (assembly GCA_963169105.1). Classification (NCBI taxonomy): domain Eukaryota; kingdom Metazoa; phylum Arthropoda; class Insecta; order Odonata; family Coenagrionidae; genus Ceriagrion; species Ceriagrion tenellum. The sequence goes on from OY720636.1 coordinate 160,401,498, forward strand.
GGTCGATACCGCGGCCATCGCACATAGGCCCCTATTGACCGGTCAATAGGGGCCTATGACACTTAGGGGTGAATTGGCCCACGATATACTTGTTGTATATAACGGTGTTCTCCCGCGAGCGACGGGCATTTTTTGCTCAGGCTCTCGTCGAATGTTCGACACCAACAGAGCTGCTCCCGAGAGATGGACCCACGGCGCCTCTTGAAGACCACCGCTACCTCCACAGACAAGGTAGCAACATACCAAACCTCCTATCCACCCCTTCCTCTTGAGTCTTCTTTCCTTTCCTTTGAGCCGGTCACAATTTGGGGGACTATTATTGACCGTTTATTTTCATTGATGTTAATAAAACCGGTTTTTGTTGTAAAAAATAAAAATGTTGAACCGGTTTTTCTTTCTACCTTTTACCGCCAACCTTCTCTTCTTCTGCTTATTCTGGGACCGTACGTACGGTTCAATATCTTGATTAATCAATCTTTTGTAGGTGATAGAAGTTAAAAAATATCTCGCTCATGGTAACTAATATTTATTATATGTTATTTTGAAATTCCTGACAATTTCTATCATCTGCCTTATTATGATATCGGTGAAAAGGTTTTACAATTGTGCATAAATATTCTCCAAAGTCTCGTTTTAAACGAGGTGTTAAATTGAAATGTCCCCAATCAATTCCTAATCTTAGATAAATGGAAACCTATTTGAGAAGGCAAGCTTTAGGTTATTTAATATTCTCAAAATAAATTGTTCCGTTGTGTTTTTTACTAAAATACTTTTATAGCTATCCTGTACGTTGAAATCATTCAACATAAATATTTTCAGTCAATTATGATTGCTAGAAACAGAAAAATTTAATATTATCTAATTCGCTAAATACCTTATTTTATAGAAAAATGATTTAATAGGAGCCATATTGCATACTCATTTAGATTGTCAAACGTATTTCGTATGTAGATAAAATTCTCTCGTTTTAGGGGTAACTTATGGTTTTTACAAACATTTTTAACCATATATATATCAAGAGAAAGTCTGTAGTTTTCGTTGGAATGATTGCTATGTTATGCCAACTGTGTGGATAAATGAAAGGGATGTCTTCTACCTGAAGAGCATCTGAGTACACAAATTTTTCTTCATTTCACTGTTCAGATACAAGGTGGTTTAAAGTTTTCCCGTTAAATAATGGGGCGAGCCGTCGTATATTATGAGTGAAGGGAGGGGGGATGGGGCGCTGAAACCCGACTTCTGTTCCACTTTTGCTTGCCCTCCGAAGAGCGACTGAAAATTTCAGAGAAACAGACAGGAAAGAGAAACGTGTGCGCGGTTTCATTAGGAAGCGATTCCGAGTATCTCTTTTCTCTCTCTTCCGCGGTTATCCCTCAGTCTGCTCCCATCCATCCCTTTCCTCTATCCTTTTACATTTCCGCTCCTCTTCCTTCATTTCCCACTTCCATTTCACCTTTATACCCCTCTCTCTGCTCTCTATATGTGCTCCAGCCTCTCCCTCTCTTTGCCCAAACCCCCCCAACCGCGCGCCACCGCTTCGGGAAACGAGACGTTGGGGGATGAGGTTGGACCACGTCAAATTGACTTCCTCCCTCTCCCTCTCGCTCTCTTCCTCCGCTCTCGGGGTCCCCTTGTCTCCACAACAACCCTCTTCCATTCCTCGCACAACCCCGCCCCCCCACCCACCCCCAACTCAACTCCGCCCCCGCAGGACGGGGAGGAATCAAAGGGGGAGATGAGAGGAAGTAAATAAGAATGAGCAGGGTCCGGCAGGAAATGTTGAAGGAGGGATACAGGGGGAGGGGTCAGACAGAGGGAAGGACCACTATCTCCTACGAGACTTTTTCTGCGGGTTCGTCCGGACCGTAAAGAGAGGATGGTGGCCTCGTGTGGGCGGAAACAGAAAACTGGAGAAAATAGTGCGGGAGAACGGACGAAGAGATGACGTGAATTGGCGAATGGCATGGGCGAGGGAATTCGGAACTCTGGAGTGGCACAGAATTTCTGGAATCATCTCTCCTGAGCGAGAGTCTGCTCAAATGAGGTCCATCGTTCGCTTGGTTTTCTAGAGATTGGGCTCCGCGATTTGGCCATTTTTTAGAATGGACCAGCGAAAGGTACCCGTTGAAATTCAACGGGTGTGAAAAAAGATGGAATTTATTTTATACTATCGATAGCAATCGAAATACATCGATGCATTTCGCACACTATGTATTTATTATGGATTCTTCTATTTCAATTAATACGTTCTGGATCTATATTCATCATATATCTATATAAGGTTCGGCTTCAACTATGATATCAGTCGTCAAGGGGGCAGCGTACCAAAAACGCTTAATTTTCAGATTTTATGATTGTTTTTTAAATTTGAAGTAAATCAGTTTCTCACTGTCGATCAACAAAAGTCGATTGCAATAATAAGAAGGCTCATTTATTTTTCTTTCAAGTGGTCTTCATTGCAACTTTGTACAACCATTATTTCTAATTTAAATATGCAAAATAAAAAAGGTGTGCACGCCAGAAAAACGAACTTTACATGCATTTCTCATGGATACACTTGTACTCGTCTGGAGTCGAATCGGAGACCATTTGGTAAACAAAAAGTAGCCATAAACCTTTTGAGTGACATAAAGAATCATGTTGCAAAGTTTGACGTCATTCCGTGCAGTGGTTTTATAGTTATAAGTGTGACCGCACATTCGCACTTTGTTTTTATATAATATATAAAAAGAAAGTATAAATGTGCGGTCACTTATAACTATTAAACCACTGCACGGAATATTATAAGATTAACAATGTATCTTGTGTTCAGTTTCCGCGCACTTACTGAATTTTAGCGAAATTGCTCTCAGATTTGTCTGAGACAATATCGCAAAACAATTCCTTGCGGAAAAGAATAACATCTTGTTCATTTGAGACTTCCTAGGTTGTGGATACTTGTTAATGTAATCAACATTGTAGATTCTGGATCCAAATATTTTTATTTTGCTTCGTTAACTTTTCATTTTCAATTCGTCATGGCATGTTTTTACGTTAATCTTTGGAAAACTTTGTTCCTGACACAAATGCAGATTTTTTACGATCTGTACACTATTCTTCAATGCATTTGGCTGCCTCAAGAAATTGTAATTATTTATCGCTTCAACTAGAAAATCTATGCCACGAATTTTCGAGCTCTCCTTAGGAGAGCAGCTTCTGTATTTTTGCTGACAGATTCAGAGAGGCGATATGAATGGAATTTGTGGTGGACTGATGTAATAAGGGAAATCAGTGTACAAATTGTACGTTTTCATACCAGTTGGACTGTCGTAAAGTTGCCTCTAAGTATTCTTGGCTTGACTTCTGCTTCTTTGAAAAAATTAAGATGGATATTGCCACTTTTCACAAATGATTGACGAAGGTAAATGGGTATGATTTTGCAGCAGTAAATATGCAGTTGGGAAATCGCTCACCTTTTGTAATGATAACACTAAACTTTGTTTTTCCACATATTTTCATTTGCTACGACTCGGGTTTTGACGTTCGGCGTCATCTACAGGTATTGTCTCTACAGTTACATAACATATGTATACAAAATAAACTCAGATGGGGGCGGTCATGTGGGATGGGTGAGGATGGAAGGTGGAAACATGTTTGAGGGAGGACCAGAGGGTAAGTGTGGAGGAAGGGTAGGGAAGGGGTTCGAAACCCGGGTCGTAGCAAATAAAAATATCTACATCTACGTCATACCCTGCAAGCCACCCAAAGAGTGTGTGGCAGGGGGTGCTTCCACACCAAGCATGCGTGAATTATACGGCAGAACACCGAAACTACATTGAAACCAGCGTACCACACATGCAACGCGACAATCAACAATCTACAGCACCATAGAACCACAACTTTCTCGGCCTACCTCTACCTCTCGCACCATTCATTTCACTCTTATATACCTGTCTCGTCATTCGACTCTCATCCATTCTCTCAACATGGCCAAAACAATAAAGCACATTCCTTTCATATATGTCCATTACTGGAGCATCTAACCCACATTCATTTATTACCCACTCATTCCTGACCCTATCCTGTACTAACCAAGAAACATTCCATCGTCTATTGTTCCAACATGCAGAGGATACAAAGACTAATACTACAGATTCAAAATATCATTCATAAATACGAACATCAATATTTACATCATGCATAAATAAGAACGTAGAGAATATAAAGAGAAAAATCTACAATCTAGCTAATCTCACTATTCATGACGATAATCATAGCTGTTATGTCCCGGATGGTACGCGGAATAAATGAAATTTTATACCTATCGGTTCTACAATCTATTTCTCTAATTTTATTGGCGTGGTCTAAGCTATTTTGGAAAAAAACAAAGTTAAGTGTTATCAGTACAATTTTAACAGATTCCACCAAGTTACGCCTAATACTACTAATAACGCTCAACTCCTACTTTACATGACCAATATCCCGTTCACCGACCCGTAGTATTTTCCGCGCGAAGGAAGTCAAGTTGCAGCGAGTGGGGTCCAAGGAGGGCGTTGTGAGTGAGCGAGAGAAGTGAAGTGGGACACGGATCAACTGGCATTGGTCGGGGCTCCAATTGAGGAAGGCCCTGAGCGAGGGCTGTTTAAAGGAGGGATATGGGAAAGCGGGAGATATCGCTCTCGCAAATACTTTCATGATCATTGAAAGACTGTTGGCCTTCACGTTGGATGATACTAATGAAGTCGGGTTACACACCACGTTGGGTGCCACGACGGAAAATACATACACACCAATCACGCCGCTCCCTTCCGGGGTAGGCGGAGTCACCAAGTTTCATTTAAAAAAATACATTTGTACACCTAAATCTGCTTCAATAATTTCCTCCATGATGACCTATCCTTGCAAACCTCTTTTGCCTCATTTACCCCCATACACTGCATCATACACGCCCTCCTGTTTTTAGAACTCCTAATATTCCTCCTCCTAAGAGTTTCCTCAACCACAACTTTCTCGGCCTACCTCTACCTCTCACACCATTCATTCTACTCTCATATATCTGTTTCGTTATTCGACTCTCATCCATTCTCTCTACGTGGCCAAACCAACAAAGCACACTCCTTTCATTCATGTCCATTACTGGAGCATCTAACCCACATTCATTTATTACCCACTCATTCCTGACCCTGTCGATCCTACTTTTTCCGCAAACACTCCTTATATAACTCATACCCACGGCGTTTAGTCTACTCTTATGTCTATCTCGAAATACCCATGTTTCACTACCATACAATAAAGTGGGGAGAAGTACTCTTTTGTACACGGTGATTTTCGCTTCCTACAACGGTAAATAATTCTTCAATTCTATGATAATTATTTTAAGGCGCATTTCGTTAGGCATTCTTTCTGTAAGTCTTAAGAAGGCTGAACACCTCAGCTGAAAACGCTCTCTTATCTGTGGCCTCTGCCGCAATCTAACGAGAGACTGCGGCCAGAAACACTAGTGTGGTGACACATCCAGGCGAGTGTCACGACACACATCTCCGAGCCGTCTTAACGGCGACACCCGGTGTCAGACACTTAAGTGTCCCGTTAAGACGCAGCTTTTGAGAGATTTTCGCCTTCCTCTCCTTTCCCCGACGATAGTAGCACAGTGGGAAGCGCATTGCTTGGGCTCTCGTAAATATTCAATGTGCAATTATTATACGCAATATAAAAACAAAATGATAGCCCTAAATGGAGATGAAAATTCTTATTTGGAATAGATGTAAAGATTTTAAGAAATATCGCCTGAATTCCGCCAATTTTACGCTTCTTCCGCGGTCGGAATAATTATATAGATAGCAGAAAGCAAAAAATTTAGCCCTATTAAAGTTTACACTAATTCTTACTCTAGTACCCCGTGAATGCAGATTTGATAAAAAAGCAGAGTCGAAAACTAAAAGCGCGTTGATGTCTGCGTAAGCATTTTCGCCTCCCGTGGTCCCGTGTACTCCCTTAAAGAGGGCTACAATTATTATCCTTTAGTTTTATCGATTTTCAGTTGTTTATGTTACTTTTTCCGTACTGTTGCAAATTCAAAGATAAGATTGATTAATATACACCGTATTATAAGCAAATGATTCACTTTTTTCAGCCTTGTACTTAGTCCCCAATTGTGGAAATCGGAAGATAATTGGTAGACCCAGTGAGTATGCATTGGTGCTGTTGAAATGATATGCTATCATATTAGTTAAGAACTAGATTTTGTTGTCTTCTGTAGTATTCGATTGGCACAAAAAAGGCCCCAGTGGCGGTGGGGTAAAGTCCTCGCCTACTAACCTGAGGGTTGCGGGTTCGAGTCCCGCCTGGGTAGAATATTATCTATCTGTCCATGATTACTGTTATTCACCCGACGTAAATTGGTCCATTGGGCTGTATTCGGGATAGTTGATCTAAATGAAAAACAAAGAAAATTAATGCACAATGAAGAGAGATATTCGTTATTTGTAAGCAAGTGAATATATTACGCAATTATAGCCAATTACAATCATCAAGAGCGAGCGTTGGCGACATTTCAAAGTTGTCCAGATTGCAGCCGGAATGCGTTGATGACTGTCTATTCCTCGTGTAAGATGTTACACGCTGAAAAAAGTACCAGGCAATTCCACCCGACGGATAAAGAATGGAATTCGGTGAATAAAGGCATTTGTTTAGGCTTTAATGACGGATGGATAACTCGCGGGGTGAAATCGGCCCACCCAGAGGTGGATAGACCAAGGGCCATTTGTGTTCAAAATTAGTTTCGTGAACCAATATTGCCAATTGTCAGTGTTTATGAGGAAAATTAAATGAATTGACGCTTGTTCTGACATTGGTTTTTTGTCGCTATTCCTCGAGAAAGATACTCAAAAGCTTTGTGGTTTTCATGGTAGATAGACCTGAGCGTGCTCTACGGACACGGTTCCGTATTTCCAGAAGAACTGAGCTAATAAATCAAGGCGCTTCCATTACGGCGGACGTCTAAATAGTCGAACGTGGCAATTAGACCTCCGGCTAAATCTTCTCTCGATTCATTTTGGAATTTTCCGACGCTTTCGGTGATCCTTGAAGAACATGGCATTTACAAAAGATGTATGGTAGCACGCCCTTCGACACGCTTAGATAAATGTACATATGGCGACTGCAGGGGAAGGGAGAACCGCGAAATCACCCCCGTCAGTCGGAAATTAAATTCCCCTCCAACTCCTCCCCAACACGACGCACGGTCCAGAGAGGGGATTTTTTTTCCTTCCGTCGCCGCCTAATCTATTGCCCTCTGAATAAAAAAAGGGAAGAGCACGGAGAGGGTAAAAAATATATCTTAACGGCTTCATGTTCGCGTAAGAATAATCGGTGTGTAACGACCATGTGGAAGGGGGTTTGGGATGTGGAGGGCCGTATGAATAAAATGGATGTAGTATGGCGGGGAATGGGGGAGGGAGAAAAAAAATAGAAAGAAAAGATGGGATAGGGATATAGCAGGGGGGCAGGGGGGAAAGGAGGAGAACGCGGAGCGTAGTGAGGGAGAAAGAGAGATTTGAAGTAGATAGTAGGAAGTAGTCGTGTTGATAAAGTGAGCGTCTGAGAGGAGGAGCCTGGATGACGAATGGTCGTGGGAGGAAGAGGAGGAAGGCAATGGAGGCGAGTGGGAGGGAGGGAGGAGGGGGGGATGCGAATGAAAGGAAAAGACGAGGAGAAATGGGGGAGGGAAGAGGGATATAGACCGTAGAGGGGACAAAGTGGGCTGGGAGGGCTCGAAGGTCGTGGGTTTCGCTGGAGCCCCAGGGCTAGAACAGAAGGGAGAGAGAGAAAGTCACCGAGAGTATATTTCCTGGAAGGGGGAAGGAGGGGGAGAAGGGAAAGAGGAAGCGAAAAGAGGAGGAGGAGAAAGATGAAGGAGTGGAAGTGGTACGGATGAAGAGGTCGGGGGAGGAAAAGGGGGCGGAGAGAGAGCGCGCGGGGAAAATAAAATACTGCCGAGGCGGAACCGGCCGGGTTGCATGCATGGGGTTGGATGTATGAGACCGCCCACATTTCCTGTCCCCTGGGAACACTCTTAAGAGGGGCTGGACGGGAAAAGAAATGGAAAGATTGCAAGACGGAGGGAGTCGCGGGGCAAGGAAGGGATCGGACGGGAGGTGGGGTGGGGTATATATAAATGGAGTCAAGGGGATGACGAAAAACTAAAAGATATGCGGCCGGGTTGTTGGGTGATTGTTTTGGAAAGATCTCTTGCTAACGCGAAACACAAAGATCTTGTCGTGGGTTTTATCGCCACTTGAGGAGTTAGGATTTTTCATGAGAGGAAAACTTTTAACGATACTCTAGTAATAAAGCTCTTCAGCTTTATCTCTGGGCATAGTGATTACAAGTAAGCCTCCTATGATATCGGATTGGCCCCCATGAAGATACACTGATTTTCTTACTTTGATAAAGCTTATCGATTCTCTTCAGCTTTCTCTCTGAGCATAGCGATTACAAATAAGCATCATATGATATCGGATTGCCCCCCAGGCGGATACACTGATTTTCTAACTTTGATAAAGCTTATCGATTCTCTGTTTGTAGTGATTCTGGTGACAACTTTAAATAGTTATTTATTAGTGTCACGGAAGCACGCCATCCGCCATTTGAGACCCACACTCACCACAGTTATTGGTCTCAATATTGCGTTACGTTATTTTAAAAGCGTTATTGTCCGTGTAACTTCTGTTAAACAGTGCTGAAAACAACTTCCTTTTCAAAAGGTTTATCCTGTAGTATATACCTTGTTTCGTCTTATGGCCTCAAGACTCGTTTAAAACAACCTAACTAGGCGTAAATTGGCGTATACTTGCTCCGAAAGCAAACCAGTGGGGAAAATTTCACAAATTATGGCGCATAACCGGTAAAGCCAATCCTGCAATCCACCTTTCAGACATATCTCCATCGTGAGTTTAGTCAGCTCCGCCGGCGTGGAACCAATAGTTGATAGTGCATTGAACTATAAGAGGATAAAATTGGAAGATTTGCTGTATATTGTCCAGCTATAGTAAAATATACCCTGTGTTTGTTACGCGTAAAATAGGAAGGTCCTCGGATGAAAAAGTAAAAGAGAGATGCTACTTCGCTCTGGTTAGGCCACACCTCGAATACGCCGCGAGTATTTGGGACCCTGGTCAAATAGATTTAACAAAAAAATTTAATAAAATACAAAGAAAAGCAGCGCGCTTCGTTAACAAATGCTACGAGCGTCCATATAGTGTCTAACAACTTTTAAAGGGGTTAAGGTGGGAGCCCCTAGAGATTCGGAGGCTACACGCTAGGCTTCGGTTACTTGATAAATGCAGAAATGTTATTTTTCAGAGCGACACAGAGAATATTATCATGACGCCTCACTACATTTCTAGGTCTGACAGATGCGATAAAATAAGATAGATACTCTGCCAAACAGATAGGTAAAGAAACTCATTCTTTCCGCCCACAATAAGTGACCACAACAAAACCTGAGCTCCTTTAAATACACTTCCATAGTAGATGTCACCATTTCACCTCCAAAACCTTTACATGTTTACACGGCTGGTGACCTACCACCCCCTGCTACACGCCTCAGCGGTGACTCGCGGGGTAGTATGTAGATGTATATGTGAGGGTTATTTGTCCACAACTTGACCCACTTCTTATACATTTTAACATGCATCATACATCAACGTGCCCTCAGGCGACGTTACAACAAAAAAACGTTTCAGATATGGTCGCTCGAGGAGATATCAAATGTAGCAATCGAGAGCTGCCCGACTGTCGCCAGCCAAGAGCAGGCCTTACTTTCGGCTGGAAATGAGATGAAGTTGAACTGAGCTCTATTCCAGGCCATACAGGCTGAGTCGAGTTACGCCGCTTTAAGTCGTTGTGAACTGACAGATGTTGTTCTTATCCAGAGGTTCATTTCCGGCGCTGCGCCGAGTTACGCCGAGTCAAGTTGTTATTAACGAGGCTTTTAGTTGGCTGGTTATGAGGAACATAATGCGGCACTCATTGAAAGTTGGGAATAATAGTGTCGTAAATGAGAGTTTAGGCATTTTGTTTGTATATTTTTATTTGAAACGATTGGAAGATGCTCATATTCTATTCATATAATCAGAAAAAAATTTACAATGTTAACGGTATGGTTTATGACAATTCATAACATAACCACGCGGTATCGGGGCCGGAAGCATATGTAGAGCCGCTGAAAAGGAAGAATTATTTTCTGCACTTGTCAGATAGAGTAAAAGTTGGCTTTCTTAGTATGTATTTTGAAAACTACTCAATCCTTCACTGGAGATAGCGCGACGAAGGGCCTGAATTTCTAATGTGGTGAAAACGACACTCAACGAGGAATACTGCGTCCTTGGGCGGAATGAACGCAAAAGAGGCGTGTCAAAAAGTCCTGAATTATTGTAATATATCAATTGCACACTTTTGTGTGCATAAAGGTTAACCGTACGATATTAAAGGTACACCTACCAGTCATTAGCATATAGTGTAACGAATGAAATTATATAGTAAATGGTAGATATTCAAATTCATGCGGATATTACGATAAAGTATGGGTATTACAGTGTCTTCCAAGGTTTTCGATTTAATGAATTATTCGTGAAATAATAGGTCTTCTATATATATTAATTTTGTAGCGTGTCAGTCATTCTGTAGGTATCCGTTTTGTTTCTTTCTCTGTCAATTTTTCAGCTAGAAGAGTGAGGTTTGGTGCGTTGAATGTGAAATCTCTGTCTTCATGATTTGGTAGTAGTTTTGGATATTTATAGCTTGGGTGTGTATCAGGGGGTGTTAGGTCACCAGCCGTGCAGATATTTGGAGATGAAATGGAGACATGAATTAAAAGGAGTGTATTTAGTTAGTTTAAATAAGATCCAAAAGAGCGGCTGCTTGGGCGTGTGGCAGGGGGTGTTAGGTTCCCAGCCGGGCAAATGTGTAAGTTATTTGGAGATGAAATGGATCATTTTTGGGTTGTGGTTGCAACAACCAGATGCTGGGAAACACAGTGACAATGGAGAAAGGCCAAAAGGGAGAGTGGAAGAGTGTAAATGTTGAAACAAAAGAAACTCACAGTGCTCTCCTATCCAAATGGCTTTAAAAATAACAAAGGAGAAAAGTGAAAGAAAAAAAACTTTTTCACCAAGGAGCTGTTACTAGATTAGAACACTTACCCCCTGCGGGTACGCACCTCTGCTCACGGAGTGAACAGGCTAGCTACCTGCTAGTACTTACTTAAACTTACAGTGCATCGATGCTCGAAAAAAAGAATGTTTAAGTTTGAGCAAAAAAAGCAGATCTTCAGAGATATGTTTTATCAAAATTTTCGTAAAAGTGAGCGAATCAATATAAAGTTTGATAATAGTGCGTATGTGAAGCAGGCCAGGTGTTCGAGTGGTGATTAGTCGGCCAAGGTTCAAATCCCTGAGAAGCCTCACTTGGCACGTCCAGCTTAAGCCGGTCGTCCGCCGCAAGCCCTGATGAGCTGATTTCCTATGCTGCTGTGTTAAGTACTAGCCGATCTCGAGCATGAGTGATCATAGCAACCGCGTCGCTGTCATATTCCTTGACCCCTTTCCTCTGACCGCTTGCATTCTGTGTATAGCATGTGAAAAACACTGGACCGCGCTCGAGAAAAAAAAATCTCAGTGTAATTTTGGAGAGGGCCTTGAGCGATAAGGGCGGATTCCCTTGCACCCTTATTATCTCTTTATTTGGCGCATTTGTAGACTCTGTGGTAAATTTCAATGTCAATTCTCGTGTTAATTCCAATAAGTAATCTCAGTGCTTGTGTTGATGATCTGCTGTGGCAATATTTTACCCAAATTTCAAATACATATTGGTGTATGCTTGCCATACTCAATAGTCATGAAAAATATCTCAGTCAAGTGTGAAAGAATACAAGGCTAAACGAATTAGTGGTCATGTTCTCAATTACTTTCAAGAGCTACACCGTAAAAAATTAATAGATAAGAGTTCAGAGTATACACGATTAACAGTGTAAGTAGAACTTTTAAAAACCTTCCCCTTTTACTACTTCCTTGAATATTTGCAAATGGGAGCGCATGATAGTTTCACGTAAACCCTTCGTTGAACGCGTCACTTTAAAGACGCAAGTGGTCACGTGGTGTTTGTCAGACGCCATTTTGAACTAGTTTCATAAAATGTACAGGAATAGACAATATTTTTAATAGATGTAATTTATTCACAATATAGTTACATGTATTATACGGGTTATTGGGAAATGCATAATTTTAAATTAGATTTTATATTAAAATGAGACTTGATCCATCTTCCTTTTGCACATATTTTTTTGCAAAGTGAATACAAATATTTCAGAATGATCAAAGTAAATATAATAATTACATTTATATTTTGTCATTCAATTCATTTTCACTTGGAAAATGACATCTCATACGGGCAGCGGAATTTCTATTAGTTTCTCTGTCTTCATTTTCTATTAGGAATCGTTTTGACAAACCAGCAATATTGATTAATATATCCAGTCTTTTATCAAAATTATAAGAACTATTGCTAACCCTAAGTTCCAAAAAAGATTGATAGCCTCACAAAGTCTTCTTCACCTGCTTCTTTGTCAGCTGCGTTCAATACTTCTGAAACGTTCGATTGCAATAATATGCCCTGGACTTGGTGACAATTTTTTGTAGTATGGCTTTTTTCCGTCTAACCAAGGTTTACGTAAAACGAAAAACAGCTACTGCGGTTAAAGTTCATGAAAAAATGAAAATATAATGAACCTAAGCGTTCCGGAGAACAGCATGTAAAACAACTTCCAACTTTAAACTGCAAACACTCTCAGCGTCACAATTTAAGAATGGTTGGTGCCAAATTAGGGTCAGAGAGTAAATTTCTCTTATTTTCCCAAATCGAGACTGCCATGAATATTGCGAGGCTGTCGGGAAAATAATAGCACACAAACAAATATCTAAGCGAAAAAGATGTATCAAATGACAAATTATATCATAGTTTATATTTTCGTCTGTATAATTATATCCCCTACTCAAAGTTATGAAAGTGATGTTCTTGAAAATTGTCAGTCATTCTGAATTCTTCCACCACTGCGAACCGCGGTGGTTTTATTACTTTAGATATTTTTTCTCGTCTTTATTCGTTTTCTAAACCTTCCGCACCGTATTAATGTATCTATCTCTCAGTAGAGGGACCACCTTCGTTCTGCAACTGCCTGATTGAGATGCATGAGCCAAAGGGAAACGTCGATTGAATGAGAGTGTGCGGTTAAGGCGTCGGAACTCACGACGCCGATCGTCCGTATCCGAGGACATTTTCTTACTTTTTTTATCATTTTACCATTTTACTTCTTTTTGATAAAATAGGACCCAAAGTCTCGCATTTGCGATTTTATTGTGAATCTAATGAGTGGCTTTGGCTTTGAAAGCGGAAACTTCAACTGGGAAATTATATTAGTTTACGACTGAGCTCAAGTGAAATTGAGGAAAATATTCTCATACTAGATTGGAATTTCATTATTGATCGTTACAAAGGTAATGTACTAATTTTAATTCTTGTGAAGGTTTTCTTAATTAAACGTTAGATCAAGCCGTATTGACGTAAGTACGTTAGGCATATATAAAGACAACTTTTATCCAGGGAAGAAAATGGTTTCATACACAGATGAGGAAGATGATGAAAATACTCCCTTCTTAGCCAGTGAATTAACAAAAGTTTCAACGGATTACTAAGGAAATATACTTGTAACACAAAAAATAGAATATACTGGAATATTGACCGAATATTTGATCACATAACATATGAGTCCGTAAAACTAATGTGTATCTTGATGTTATATCAAAAATGTTAGCATAGTATAGTTATTTACTACATTTTTAAGATATATTATTTATAATAGTTGTAAACATAGTAAAATGAAACGTACAGCAAATTTTACAATGATTATGGCAAAAGTATTGAAGCAACCCAGTGTGACACATGTAGTCGCGTGGCGTTTTCAGACTCCTATAATATAAAAATACTTATATTGTATTCGGTGATATGACAAATCAGAAAAACGTGTAAGTAAATGACAGACAAGCATAAAGTAAAAAGATGGATGAAGGGAGAGGTTCGTCAATATGCAAACATGGCGTGTGCAAAGAAAAAAGAATTACTTGATTACGTCGCGCGACCAACGGAGGATTAAGCAGAGTTCGTTTGGACTGATCACCGTTTGCTTCACTTTGAACCATATACTATGGTATGCTACAGAGTAGAATAGAATAATCGTTTATTTTACTCTGGGACACATGTGCCTATGAGCAAGAATACAAAAATAATATAAGAATATAGCAGCTAGGTAATACACAAATTAACATATTATTTAATTCAAATAAAAAAATAAAGAGAGCTTATTAACATACAATGTATAAAAAAAGACAAAAACAGCTATTCTCATTGAAAAACAATAATTTTACATGCCAATCAGCTGAACTCGGAGATAGGTAAAAATACAATCAATATATAAATATAAGGTACAAGATAAAAAAACATAAACAGACCATGAGGAAAGAAAAACAATTTTTGTCTAATAAAAAAAATAAAAAAATAATAATAATAGTAAAAGAAGATAATTGGCAATGTAAACTGAGTCCTGACCAAACTAAACTATTCTCGAAAACATTCATTTAATAAAATTTCATACACTTTAGATTGAACAATTCCCATCGAGCAAGATTTCCTCACATCAATTGGAAAGGAATTCCAAAGTTGTGAGGCGGCGGCCACGACAAACGACTCGTATGAAATGTATTGGTTCGGTGAGTCGGAAGCAGAAGGTTACTTGGTTCTGTTCTTAGTAACCATAGTATGATAGGAAGTTCTTTTAGAAAACATATCAGACAGAGAGGTGAGACAAGGAGGGACCTGGAAAGGAATGAGGAATCGCTGGTTATGTTGAGAAAGCGGCGAATTCCTCCGATTCCTACACCCAAGCAGAGAGACACCACGAAGCTTATCGGAGCGGCGATTCGTGTGTCCTAGTTGTGGCAGTCGAGTGATCGACCGCTCACCGGTTGAAGAGAAAGAGCTTTCCTTTTCTTCAGTTCTTCATTCAGTCCTTCCCGCCCGTCCCTTTTGCTCTCTTACGATCCGTCGCCGTACACACCACAGGGGTAACCTTGCGAGAAAAATGAAGCCACCAGCCATGCGTTTTGGCCATGTTCTATGAAAACCTTGCCTTCTTCCCTTTAACTCCGTGTATTTTAAGCGTGCAATAATTATCGAATACGGGACCCAGGAGCTAATATAGCAACTGAAATGTATTTATATATTAATATTAACCTTGGTAACTTAAAACAATGGTTGCTTTGATTCCTCAATTCACGACAGTTCGTACCAAAAATGAAAATAACATGTCTACAACATCGTCTGCTTCTATTCCATTGGAAACCTAATACTTACAGAAAACCTCCCATTTCCCATGAATAATACATGCAAGTGTCGTTGGGGAAACTCCTGTGTATTAATGTCAGTTCCAAAGCTTATATTTGTCTCCGTTTATCACAAATTGACGTAATGACGTAGTTACGAGGTCGAATAAAACCGAATACCCACATATCGTGTCCATTACGCATTCCAAGTAGTTTCAATCGTCGTAATAGAATCTGCTGGGTGCAAATGTTTTTTCTTTTTCTTCAATAGTCCTCAATTAATGTCATATACGTAATAATTGGTATCACAAATGCATACAATTTCATCTTCTCCAATACTAATTGTGAGCATGGCCTGACGAAAAGAGGCCAAGGACACGGATAGCAACTAGTTATCCATCACATTGGATCATATTTCAGCACAAGTAACTGTTCGTACCCGTGGATTACAGATAATAAATGTAATAATGAAATGCAAAGGCTGCCCAAAACATGTGGTGTACTTCCTGCGAAAAGAACTCTACGGCAAATGGACAACATATTTTTATTAGCACACCTTCAACAACGAGAAACTTGGGGAAAGACTATAAGTAGTTATTTAGATGTCTTATTTATTCCGTTTTGGCAGACGAATGCAGAGAACGATACCATTTTTCACGCACAGATGGCCGCTCGCAGCACTCGCATTATTTCCCCAATTTACGATATAAAACGCGAGACTACGGCACTTTTGTCGATTTTGGCGGCAGCCACAAGCACGTTTTATTCGCTAATATCCTCGATGGACTCAATACATCCACAACTGTGCCACAACACAGCCACGAATGTCACCAGATTTCAATGCTTTTGCATAGGATCACCCAATGTTTTCATAATCACAACATGGCTAAATGCGCAAAATTCGGCTTCAATTCTCCCCGCTGGAGAGAGCTTCAAGGCTATCCCTGTGGTACACACCTTCGCCATCCCGTCGCACCTTCGACTCTCGCATTTCCTTCTCTTTCCCTCTTCTTGCGCTCTCCTTTACCTCCCCCTTCCACCACACGCTTTCCTTCCTGTCCCCCTCATTCTCTCCATCCCCCCTCTTTTAAGCCAACCGCCCACTCCTTCCCGTTTGAGAAGCCGCTTCGTGTGCCAGATGGGCTGCGCGGAAAGAGTTCGCAGAAATTGGGAATATTGCGTTCCACGGAGGAGGAATGGGGACGGCGTAGGTGGAAGAGGAGACGCGGCACAGATTATTGAAACTTAAGAGGTGTGAAAAGAAGGATCCAGCGTCGTCCCTCCCCCGCTCAATTGTCTTCCTCATTCCCACTTGCCTCTTGTGTCCTCCGCAAACCCCACCCCACATCTCCCCTCGCAACCACCCCTCCGAGCACTTCACCCCTCCTTCCCGTCGTCATCATCCCTCGCTCCAGCTTCCCAATTAGCAAAAGGGTTTTCGGAGCAGGTGAGCAACTTTTGGAGCGAAAGTCAATCTCCCCTAGCCCGCTCTCTCCCTTTCGCTTTTCGATGGAACATCGGTGGGTTAATATTGCCGGCGCGCCTCGACGCTTCCGTCTCCCCCTATGACGGAGGCGTCAAAATTAAGCAGGCGTTTTATTTGTTTTTTTTCCCTTTCCTTTGACCGCAAAAAGGTTAAGTGATTTTTAATTGCGAATTTATGAAAACAGGAAATAAGGCTTGTAAATTTTCGAACAAAAGACTACTATGGCTGCGATGATTTGGTGATGCGAGGCATTTGGTCTCTTGTTTTATCGGGCGCTGTTTTCAGCGTTTTAAATGAGTAATTAAATGTGGATCGAAGACAAGTGCGGTGAGAGACTGTCTCGTGTGGTTAAAATTCGTATTTACTTATGTCCTTTCAATTATATCGTCATCTCGCTGTTTATATTCTTCAAATCATGAAAAACACATCCTCAGATTTTGAGTAGCGGCTTTTATTGATGTAACGACCCTAAAAATATATCTTTCGCTTTTCAAATTTTTTGTCTCTACGGTACGACCAGGAAGTTACTTTTCCTCCTAGTGTCTAAGGATGCTAAGTCATCTTCCGATTAACGAACGAGCCGCCATTGTATTGTTTTCATTTCCACTTATTTTAGTAATTTTTTTACATAAAATGATACTTAGTGATTAGTATGCTATAAAATTCCACAATGTTATGAATAATGCATATAAAATAACTCATAACTCTTATAGCTATCTCCTATCAAGGTCTCTTTTTACTCAACAACTTCTCAGTGCCAAATATTTTCCTTAATTTTCATGAAACTTTCCTGATTCTCACAAATCCCTCTTTTCCAGATAAATCTAGCCTTATTTTCTTTCTGTTCCTCCTAAAGAAACGCCAATTCGTTCCATTTTTAGGCCTTAATATTGTTATTGGGTCTGCGACTGCGAAGGCTGAATACATTTTTGTACATACTATGTTTATCGTTTGATTATTTGCTCTCGGGAAACACACTTGTTGTGCAACTATAAAAACAAAATCTCATTAATGCCTTAAAAATGACAGGGATTCCGGAATGCCGACTGAGGACATTTAAATTGTAAGAAGAAAACATAAGTGTATGCAAATGCCTTTTTGTCCAAGACATAAACATTTATATGGCCAAAAATTTCTCTTATTTTTCCATTCATACAGTACAAACCACAACTGTAACGTAACTCAAGTCATCGTAGTGTGAATAGGTGTAGATATGCAATAAGAACGAGGAACTTTTTAGTTTCTTGATGTTTTCTCACAGTATCATGTAACAACGCTATTCGTTATTGTAGCAACACTGCTCTGGATATCTTAAGAGATTTTGTAACGGAAATTTATTTCTTTTTTCAATTCTAATTTTAATTATATTTTTTTATATTAACCAGTTTATGTACATTTTCATTGAATCTAAATTAATTCGTCATAAATTTTTGGCTCTGGGTTATGATTGTCGCAGATTACAATATATTTAGATACTGAAGAATGCCAGCAACAAACAATTTCTTTGGCAAGACGGGAAAAAAGTATGTACATCATTTTTCTCTTGCAGTGATGTAGTTAGATAAACCCGAGGGCATCAGAAATGTTCCCTGTCGCTAATAGCTCGCGGAGATGTCTTTCATTCCCTTTATCTTTCTCAAGAAGACCGCAATTTTGACGTACTTCCCCCATGGCAGCCATTTGACGCGCTGAAGTTTGGCTTTCTAATGGGAGAGGAGGCGCTGGCGGCATTCAACCGAATTTTGGTGGCAGTCGGGGAACTGTCGTCGACGACTTGATGCGTCCACGTGGAGAGAGTGGAGAGTGTTTGAGCGCGTGTAAACATGATTAATGGAGTGGGAGAGGAGGGTCTCTGCCTACCAATAGGATAGGGGAAGAAAGGGACGTTTGGTGATCTGCTTGTGATGACAAGGTAAAGAAATATGGAAAGGCTGGAAGGGGAGAATGTCGTGCGTGAGGAGGTTTGAGCTTTTCATAGGAAACCATGCGTGATCTTCAATTTTAGTCACATATTTGGAGTTTTTGTCACATATATTACAGTATTTAGTCACATTGTAAAGTAAGCATAAAATCTTCTAATACAGTAAAATATCGTGGAATTACCTTAACTTCAGAACATCGTGGGGAACACACATACAAAACATATGCGGCACAGCCTTAAAGAAACTAGGTTTTGTTAAGGGTATAATAGGAAGATCCTGGGATGAAAAAGTCGAAGGGAGATGCTACTTAGCTCTGGTTAGGTCACACCTCAATACGCCGCGAGCACTTGGGACCCTAGTCATTAAGATTTAACAAAAACAAATTAAAAAATACAAAGAAAAGCAGCGCGCTTCGTTAAAAACTGCTACGAACAAACATACAGAGTAACACAAATGTTAGAGGGATTAAGGTGGGAGCCCCTAGAGACACGGAGGCTACACGCTAGGCTTATGCTGCTTGAGATATTCAGAACTGATGTGTTTCAGAGCGACATAGAGCATATGTTAATGACGCCTCACTACATCTCTAGATCTGACAGATGCGATAAAATAAGAGAGATACTCTGCCGAACAGATAGGTACCAAAACTCGTTCTTTCCGCGCAGAATAAGCGATCACAATAAAAATTGATCTCATCCAAATTCACCCTCACCCATTTCACCTCCCAAGTCTTTTCATCTTTACACGGCTGGTGACCTTCCACCCCCTGCCACACGCCCATACGGCGGCTCGTGGGGTAGTATGTAGATGTAGATGTATATTCACACCTTATGCCTCATGTTTAACGGCTAATTTTATATATTTATCATAATATTACTTTGCCCAGCGACCAGCATATCCAGTTACCTCACCGTATGCAAAATTGTTCACATTTGTAAAATTGACGCTTTATTTTACCCAAGAGTACAAAAAATGTTTAGGATACTGGGAATAGTCATTGCATTATCTACACAGAGTCACCCGCACCCGGTGAAGATAATATGTTCGATGGTAAGTTCCATTAGTACTTATTCTAAGAGCGAACACCTCCATGCGATCAACTTAAGGCTTTAACTTCACAAAATGTGACGGTTATCGCGCACTATGGACTGCTAGGTGTTTGGAATGTCCGGAAGTCTCCGAAGCCTTTTTCTATTACAAAATCCACAGAAGAGGAACGGAAACGCATCGGAAGCTTTGTTGACTGTATCACTTATCGTCTTATCGAAGGATCCGGATTCGAGTCCCAAACAAGGCTAATGATTTATCCTCGGTAAACTGACGCACGGTAATGTATACATAAGAAGGTAAGTAATCTCCCCGTCGAATCGCATACCAAAGGTACTAGAATTTTCACTTGCCAGTATGCGTGATCCATTTTCCTGTTGCGTATGAGAAGAAGCAACTTATGCGACCGTTACATTAGTATTTAAGAGATTAGCGAACTCCTACCTATGGATATTTTTGTCAATCAGGGACCATATATGGAGACTGTTTGTTGACTTTGAGAATTCGAAAAGCATTCAATGAGAAAAAACGGTCGCCATAAAAATTTAATTTGTAATGCCGATCGGCATTACAATTTGAATTTTTATCAACAAGAGTGGTATAGGAAGTAACTTTCTGCCTCCCTTTTCTAGTTATTTGAACGAAATCAATTTCTTAAGCTGTTTAGCTACACTACTTTCACATGAATTTAAGGGCATTTCTTTCAAAACTTTTGCAAGAAAAATACAGTCACTCCATTCCTTACCCTGACATAATGTACATTTTACGATACCAAGATCACGGAACGTATGGTGAGAGAGTTCGGTTGCCGTAAATTTTTCCTGTATTTATATGATTTATAATGTGAAGTAGGTCTTTGAAAATGCTGTGGAATTGAGTTTAATTGTTTTGGCATTTTGTCTTTCTTCAATGTCTCCAGGCTGTGCTAAAGGAAAGGGAGGGTTCCAATTTAGCATCCCTATTGTTGCTATAGAGTAAGCATAATGGTATGGTAAAGTAAACATTCAAAATTTTTGGATAATACATAATGTGTTGTCTCACAATTTTAGCGTTTGATATTTAATAAATGAAGTGTGGAGTTATTTTTTTGGCTCTTTCCCACTATTACCTTAAAAAGTTCGTTATCCAGTTTAATTAATTTTTGAGGGTTTATGTTAAAAAATGAAATACGTAAGTGTTTTTGAAAAGCATACTTAATACCTGCTTACGGAAATGAATATGATTTTCCCCTTTTTTTCGCTTCTTTGAGGCTTCAACTTTTTAGTACCGCTCATCATTGACTCATAGAAGATGTTAAACAGTAAATGATGGAGAGCACGCATATTTAATAGGTATAAGCCTTTAAACGTAACATATTTCAACATTTTCTGATATACTAAATTTCTTCTTGTTAGCAATTTCATCGGTTCTTCATCGTAGATCACTTCTCGTTGACCATCTGGCTCTCCACTGAGGATCTGAAATAACTGGGGAATGTGGCCGTAACCTGCAGGGAATTTTTGTCCCCTATAAGTATATGACGTATGCTCTTGATAGATGTTTTTGGAAGTTTTTAAAAAAATATACACTCCAAATGATAGATAGAAGTTACTTCTAATGCACGTTAAAGTGTACTTTAATATCCTTCCAGATGACTTCGTGACCAGTAAAAAATGTGAGAAAATAAAAAAATTACATTAAAAAGTTTTACTGCTTAACGAGTATATCCGAGTCGTTCAATCTTTAGGATATAATCATGCTCGTCATTCTAAGGAAGTGCAGTTGGATAGGTTGACGTCAGTCATAAAGATTTGCTACCTTTTAAAACGGGAATTTCAGTCCTTATATTAAAAAATAATATCGAAGGAAACTGAATCTCGGAACCGGAGTGACACTGTGAAAACCCTCCGGGCACCGGAAATTGGACGTGTAGCGTGGGAAAATCATCTCGTGTGCTCCACCTGAAATTTCCTCCCCGGAGCCGCGGAATATGAAAGCATACCCCTTATTCACTCGGAAATTCGAGAACGAGTCCTGAACTCTTAAAGAAACTCCGCGGGACCTCCGGGAGGGTGTTTTGGGGAGGTGAGGGTTAATGGGGGAGGGGGGTTGAGGAGGGGCGCATAATGGGAAGAATTAATTACGAGGGGGAATGAGAGAGGGCGCCTTTTAGGGTGGCTATCCGGTCGGGAGTGGAAAAGGGCGGAGTTGTGCGTTTTGTTCGGTGGCTTTGCTGCAAGATTGGCAAACGGAGAAGCCTCGAGAGATTCGTTTATTACCGAGGGAGAGAGGACGCGAGGAGGAGGGAGTCTAAAGAAGGACTCTTATTCGTCTTCAGAGGAGGAGGGATCACGGGGGGTAGAGGCGCGGATTGAGGGGAAATTACACGGCATGACGGGAAGGATTGCCCCATCCATTGTGGGGGAGGGGTGAGTAGCCAGTGCAGGGGGTAGTAGGATGGTCCAAAAAATTAAATTTTTCATGCCGCCCCCTAAATCGATGACAAATGGCTAAAAACTATTTTTGCAAGATATCAGATCGATACGGTCACTAGATGCCGTGCCCCACGCAGTATTTTGTATTGGCATGAACGCCCTTGGAATCCTATGGTGTAGGCAACACCGATCGGGAGATGTTTTTTCCTTTCCACGAATACTCGAGGTGTGAGCTGAGACTTAGTGCAGTACATGCAAAGTTACTTTATTATGCCGACTTTCATGAAAATAAAAGAACTTCAATTATTCATTAAATGCTGGGTACTTTTTTATTTTTGCCATTTTCGAACAATCTCTAATTTCATGCCTGATCAAAATTGTTTCCTAAATTCTTTGATGCTACACGAGGGGTATTTTTTTCTATAGTACTGCACGTCTTAAAAAACTCCTTGCTTCTTTTCTTCATTTTTAGTGTACATATAATGAAAATCTTGAATGAGCTTCACGGCCACGCGGGTGAATCAGTTAGGATAGGTACGAGGCGAGGGACTTCGGCATGTAATGAAACAGTAGCATTGAATTCACCCCATACCATGGTAAAGGTGAGAAGTAGCCCCTCGATTGTTTCCTGTTAGGGCTTCAGTTCAACCGTAACAGAACAAGAGAACCAAAGTTGATACAAAGTGAGTGCTGAGTGCGAACTCGAAGTCGTAAATGAATTAAAGTATTCACTATACATTCATAATGGATAATGTATTTAGTTCTCAAGCAAGTAAACATAATAAAGTAACTTTGCATGTACAGCACCAAGTCCCAGCTCACACCTCGAGTATTCTTGGAAAGGAAGAAAACATTCTCCCGATCCGTGTTGCCTACCCTTTAGGATTCCGAGGGCGTTCACGTCAAATCATAAAACTGCGTGGGGCACGGCTTCTAGTGGCCGTATCGATATGATATTTTGCGAAAATAGTTTTCTAGCCATTTGTATTCGATTTAGGGGGCGGCATTAAAAGTTTGAGCACTTTAATTTTTTTGGACCACCCTAAGGGGGTCGAGAATGAAAGATGGGTAACTGAACGAAGTATCACATATTATGGCCTGCTATATTTTAGTACTGCATGCAATGGGCCGCGTGAGTTATGATAATGCTAGATATTGGTGCATGTCTCCACCCAGTATATATGTCCCTACTTTCCACTATATCCCTAATTTTAACTACACTTCTTAATTGTCCATGTTCTAGGTTACAAGCTGGATGGGTTATTACCTCTCGGGATTTATCGGACTGCATGGCAACTGCAAGGCCATGGGTTTAAACCTCATACAGGCTCTGAATTTTTCTTTGCAATTTAATTTTTAACATAAGACCCTAATGGCATAATAATCATTCTCTCAATAAAAGACGCAGTATTTTTCCAGGCTGCATTTTTATTTATGTTGCATCATTTTCCACACGTTTTCACAAGCTTTCTTATTCACTTTCCAATTTCCCCGAATATAATTCATCAAAACCCATTCCTTGGAAGTACATATTCTCTGTATTAGACGTGATAAATTACTCATATCCACCTTCCAACTCGTATTCATGCCCTCCTTGTTCAAAATAAATTTTAATACTTAGTCCTTTTCTACAATATATGAGCTTCTAAATGCACGTCGCGTTTCGCCGATTAAACGGCATCAACCAATACAGAATACATTTTCATTTTTGTCTTCAAGGGAAACAAATTCATAATGCAGCAATATAAAAAATGTAAATCGGTTCATAAATTTAAAAATCGTGGAAAAGTAATATTGCACTGAAGTTTATCAAGGCAATTTAGCATTCACTGTATTGAAAACATATTACCATTTCTCTCTTTCCATGCCTTAGAAAGCGGTAAATTACCCCAAAGTATTTACGTAGTTTTATTTGTACTGTAATACTCTATTTTCTCCCTGAAAGACATGGAAAATATAATCTACATAATGCCAGAAGTATCCAAAAGTAGAAATTTATTAAGCTCAACTACTCTCTAAGTTAAGAATATAATGATTAATATGATGAAAACATTGCGTCAACATCTTTGTGAAAGAAATACATCATTAAAAATGGTAATAGAGAATTTTACCCTTTTTATTGATGATTCTCTGCCTGATAGAGTAAAACACGCTATTTGACACCTTCTCAGCTAGAGCGCAATTTTATCCATTGCATAGAATAAATGAAATTTCATTACAAGTAAAGACCAGAACAACCTCGCCGGATGCATACCCTATGTTCAACGTGGATTATATTGATCGACATATACCTTACGTTTTTGGCGTAACATTTTTGAAAGCGCAAGTATTTCGGTGCGAGAGAACCATTGTATATTCTAACCAGAACTTTTAAGGTCCTACTGTCCGGATTTAAAATTTGGCTTCCATTTTCAAAGTTATGGGAAATGAAACTTTGAAAGTCTATGTAGTAGAAAACAATGTAATGGTAGATATTTATAGTCTGAGCGAGCTTTAGACACTTAAATCTCTTCGAGGTTTGCCCGTAATTTAGTACTTAGTACCTCTTCCTTTTTGGGGGCATTTGTACTTTCTGTCTCAAACAGCTCTGGACAAAACAACAAGTACTGGAGAGATCGCGAGAGTACGTCTGTGAACTACTGAACAACCAACTACCGTCATGTTTACCTAATAAAGAATCGCCAACCAGAGAAGAAATGACGAGAGCAGTTAATTTACAAAAACCAAGAAAGCTCCTGGGAAAGATGAAATAACAGCTGAGTTACTAAAATATGGTAGTGTCATAATAATAGAAAGATCATGGAAATTAAAAGTGAATCACTACTAAGAGGCAGCAGTCTCAGCAGAAGGCATTGATGGCGCATTGAAGAAGATTGGACCGGTATCAAGAGCTTCGGACGAGAGTGATAGTTCACGGACTCGGCCGGGGTACTGCCATTTGGAAGGCAACGGGGTAACCACCTCATTAGTCTCCCTAAAAGATTCAGCCCTGCATTCTTTATATAATATGATGGCATTCTTCCAAGAAAAACATTCCGGAGGTAAAATAGCCCCCCAACCTACTGAGGACTACTTGGAGGGGTACATTATGGGATCAGATACAGGAGTAAGATTCAAGAACCAAGTAAAGCAGTGAAAGAGTTGTCATGGTGGGGATATAAACAGTGACCGCATTCTTGTAGTTGTAGAGAAATGCTTTCGGTACAAGAAAATTAAGAAAATAAAACGCGAACCAAGATGGGACTCGGAAATACTGGTTGAAGACGGGAACAGAGAATGCTTCGCCACAACCGTCGACAAGAAACTAGAAAATGAGGCAGGATAGGGTATTGAGGAAAAATGGGATGAGGTGAAGAGGATAAGTGCTGAAGTAGCAAAAGAGCGACTGGTGAGTAAACGGCCAACAAGAAATAGCCATGGATAACGACAGAGAATAGGAAACTAATAGAAGAAAGAATAAAATACAAGAACTCCAGAAACGAAGGAGAGGCAACACTCTCTAAGGACCTAAGAAACCAAGTCTATTGAGAATGCAAGAAATCTAGAGAGGATTGGATTGGAAGCTGCTGTGAGAAAGTCAACGAAAACAAGAAGAAGGGAAACACCGAAACAGCATACATGCTAGTGAAAAAAAAAAAATAATAATAATAATGAGTGAATTCCATTGAGCAGTAGAAGACCTAAAAAGAAGCACTATGGGCAGACAACACCAATGGAGAAATTATCAAAGCTCTCGGAAGTAAAGCTAAGGACAACCTGTAGGAGGTAACACTGAAAAACAAAAATAAACTTTTGGTAGATATCTAGGTGTCCAACAAGCTTACTGAGACAGTTGATTCGTGCTGATTCACAATTTGCAAACAAGTTGTCTCTATCACCCACCGCTCACAAGATATTTGACATTGACCTTTTATCTATAATTAGCATTGCATCGAGGCAAACAACTCACTAACCAAAGTTTCACTCTATAACTTATTGATTATATGCAGTTAACATACACATATAGATCACCAGGGGGGATCGAGCTTTGCTCGGTAGACAATACGTATTATTTTCTTTTGAGTAATATGGACATCTATATTTTGTAATATAATTTTTTAATGTATTTCATCATAAATTTGCAAAACTCATTAATATTGCCGACATAGGTTTACTCGAAAATAAAACAGAAACAGAACGATTATTTAATTGTGAATGTTTGCTAAAATAATGGTCGCACCGATTCAGAGATCTTCCGCGGAGCATTTGAAGAAGCAAAATGAACGAATAAATGAAGAAAATGCGGCTGCGAAGCCAAACAAAAGTAATCGATGTTTATTTCTATGCACTTCGCATGGAAATTTGGGCTCTTATTTCTGCATAAAGCAGATTTTTTAGGTAATGGAACCTATCCCTATCGATATATCGTACCGCAAAATCGTAAGATGCCAACATTCGGGTAGGTCGGTTATCCAGTTTTGATATAATAATTACATAGGGCATGCGTATATTCAAATACGGCTCAATTTACAGTGTACGAGATTAACTTCCACGTCAGTATGACACTTTCTACATATGCATGCTACCATGCGAGCCGCCGCATAGGGGTAAGGTAGGGGGTGTTAGGACACCAGTCGTGCTAAACGCTGGTTTCATTTTCAGAGTTGTTTTCATATCAGTTCGTGGTCATAATATCCTCGCTGTAATAATAGTTTCTTTTTCATAATAACACCGGAAATGTTCGTCGCCATTGAATCTCTACGTGATTTCTAAACCAACAGAGCGATTTTACGAGAATAAAACTTGGCCCAATGGATTCCTTATACCACAAAGATATCCACTCTCAGGAGAATAGGTGCGGTAGTTATCAAGGAAATGTTTGCATAGTCATACGCCCCATTCAAGAGATCACATAAAATGATGTGATGCTGGCAAGACAATAACAAAAAACTTCTTCAATTACATTACCGTTGCAGAAAATATCTTCTGGAATTTCTATCTCTTCAAACGCATTAACCGACAAATCTCCATTCCCAAGTCTTAACAAACAATCTGCAAAATCTCCTTCAACTTGCCCTACTCGCATATTTTCCGACTGTAAAAAGAACTAAATATTGTTCCATTGTGTACTTTTTTAATTGATAGGCCTAAAGTTCACTTCGATTGGCTAAAGCTTGCAAAAAGAAAGTCCCACGACCGATCGGAGATATGCCTTCCCCAAAAAGTATCCTTAAATTTCAAAATCAGAAAATACTCGGCCCATGACAATCCTTCCACCTGTGAGTCTCTTTCCGGGCAAGGCATAGAATTCCAAGATTATCAATAGCACTTGTCCCAATGGTTCAGTTGAAAATCCAGGAAATGTATTAAAAAGCAAAAAAAGCTATGGTAACTGTTTTACACGTGCGGGGTAAGTCATCTTTCGTCGTTTCTTAGTCAAGTTCGACCGAAAAAAATAATCACTGCAGAGTCTCAAACACACGTCATTGGATCCACATCCTGATGGCCGTGAGTGCCTTTACGCCCGCGTCCACGACAATATATGCTAGCAATATGAAAGCTTTTTTTTCATTACATGTACTAGTTTTCCCTCTTGTGGAGCAATTTAATATAATGGAAAGCAAATTTTTTCACTCTCTTTAACTTTTTTAAGCCATACGGCCCTGAGACGTCTGGGGAAGGACGATAATGGAAGATATTGATTGGGAAAATGTTGTAAATAATGGCTTAGTGGTACGCAAATTAGTTGAGTACAACTCTGTAAGAATTTTCAGACTGAGGAATGAAGAATGGACCGAACGGTGTGGTGTAAGAGCATTTTGATCGGTCGACAATGCCGTGAGGAAGGCTAGTGATATAGTAATGTAAAACACAACGTGTTTGCGTAGATCAAGGTGCGGGAGAAGGAAGGAGGGTGGACTCCTTTACGTGGGTATTTTATTATCTGTCGTTGGCTTATTTTTGAAGTCTCAATGCGTATTCTATAGAGAAAATATGGGTAAACAGTATACAAAATAATATAATAGAGTAGATTACGAAGTTTTTCTGAGAAAAATGAGCAGGAAAATGAGCAACCAAAGTACGCGATATGCAGTAAAATGAGTACGATATTTGACTGCATTCTCAAAAAATGCACTTTTAAAACTCGTCTAGATGTCAATTAAATATTAATATAATGTGAATGACAAATACTCAGATAAAATTTATAATATGTGTAATGTAATTTATGCTCCTTGAATTAAAGCGATCAATTATCGAATTTCGTATTTTTTTATAAAAATCAGCAATGATTATTAAATGTGCAACAACTTATAACTCTAGTCTCTGGTAGTGGCCAACGGTCGTTGTAGGATTGTGTGCTGGTATATTTCATGGTGATCAAAACTTAGGCGTAATTGAAGTAAAATTATTATTTACTAGAGGGATAGGAGTCAAAATACCTCTGAAAATGTAACTGCCCACATAAAATGATCACCGTTGGTAATGAAAGTTGGTCCTCTACTCATGGGAGGCACCGGATGCAAACTTGGCTGATGGTTGGCTTGAAGTTCAGCAATTGTGAAACAATCCCCCATTCCCTCAGTGTCATCCTATATTTGATTCCCTCGTCTCCTTAAGAGGCTAATTCGTTCACTCAAGCACTATTTTGAGGGCTAGGAATGGCTACCAGTCATCAGTCGGATGTCAACACCGGACAAGAGCGCTCGAACGAACCCTCGCATGGGATTCTTCACCTACTAGGGGGAATATTTTGGTGAAGATCGTCGTCGATTTGGAAAAAGCTGAGAGAGTTAAGGTAGTTTGAGCGAAATATCATTTTACTTAGAGATCAATGAATTTGGTCTTTGGTCTTTTAAAGAAAAATATCTCACCGTTCCAATGACACCAAAAATTCAACCCCTTACCATATTATTTTCGGAGATATTTGCAAAAAAATACCAGCCCTTTTACATGGGAAATGGTACGTTTATGTACTCCAGAGAGACATCATTTACACAATGAGGTGTTTCTAACTTAGATGTCGTAAAAAAATTAACAGTGTGAGGTTTGTATGTTTCCTCAACTATTTTTTGAAAATTAATCAAATTGTCACAGTCGGTTCTTGGGTATCACAAATAATCTTCCGTTTTGAAGGAGTTTCAAACGCACCGCGCGAAAAAAGTGAGTCAAGTTAAAGATTTATTTAGATATTTTCATTTAATTACTTACAATTTCTGTCATATAAATCTATATTACTGCACCACAAGTAATGGAATATTTAATTGATGTGTCCTACAGCCGGTGAAATTAAAACGTATGATTCGAATATAGCCTCTGTTATGAGTATGGAACTATCTCGCTCGGACTACCTTAAGGGATAAATGGGGGAGAGTCGATCGAGATGAAGAAATAGATAGAGAGAGAGAGGTAGTAGAGAGGGTGGAACAGGTGAGAAGAGAGTGATTGCACAGTTGCTGGTGCACGCTGGTGCGAGCGGTGCAGGAGAATTCTCGAAGCGTACGTATCGTGTCGCGAGTCTCGCGGCTGCTTCTCTGCGCCTCACGACGGCCACTTGTCGTGTCTCTCATTAGGACAGCGGCATCCATAGCGTCATCATCACGGCCCCTTCCACCTGACGCCGGCCCTTCCTCCCTCTCTCAACCTCATTTGCCTTTAGTCAGCGTGAAATAAATATCCTCCCTCCCTCTTCTCCATCTCTCCCTCCCAACCCCTAATCAGCCCCCACACCTATACCCGTTTCCCACCCTTCTCTCGTGCCCGCGGATATTCAGCATCCCACCCGCTCACTAATGCCTCATGGAGGGACGAGACAAAGGGAGGTGGGTGAGGGATTTTAAGAGGAATACGGCGGGAGCACGTATAGTCGGTTGGGGAAGGGGGCGTCACCCCCTCTCCCTCCCTTTCTCACCGGGAGAGGAGGGTAAAAAAAACTTCCTCGGGTTCAACGGCACAATTTTCGCCGAGGAGGAAACACGAACGGAGGAGAGAGGAGAAGAGAAAAAAATAGGAGGAGAGGAGAGGAAAGGGGGAGGAAAGGGGAAATAATGCCTGCTAGAGAGAGGGAAAAAAAATCAGATTCGATGATTAGCGAAAAGGGACGACGGGTTTCCGAAAACAAAAGGCTTTGTTTTCGCCTAATTATTTAACATCTTGGGAAACAAAGAATACAAAAAAATGCTCCTTTTGGGAAGCTGCGACTCGACTTGGCGTGTTCTCATAATAAGGCCAGAAATGAGTGCGATAAATATGGAGGCAGGCAGACACTACATTTTTAAGAGGACGGGAGAGGCCAGGCACAGGATAATGCCTTGCGTTTCTTCAACACCCACAAAACAAGATGTTTTGCAGCACCGAAAGGGCTCTAAACGGACATTTGTATTCGATATTTGAAAAAAACTTTCTCGATTGGCGTGGGAAGCCTATTATTCTATTGTTTGCGTTTGTATTCAACTTCTTTGTATCCATATAGAATGCTGCTTTAGATTTAAGTTAGGCATTTGCTTTAAGATGTTTTTCTCGTAATATTTAGTTGATATTCTAAATTGGATCATTGTCCATGTTTTTACCAAACCATGGGCAAATATTGGAAAGTTCATGGTCAGCAAATCTCTACTATGAATTAATATTAAGTCCCTAGGGAAACAGAAATTTCTGTTTAAAGACTCCAAATTCCATTTTATGGAAATGAGATGCTCTTAAATATTTAGAAATTAATATTTAAGAGATAAAAGAATGGAATTTGGTGTGTGACCGCGACCGGCGTGCAATTGAAGAAGGAGGAAATGTTTTGGGCGTTTCATCTCTGCTAGTCCATCCTCCCATTCTCCACGACTGCAATGCGTTCCTTAGAGCGGTGCAAATATATTTTGCAGAAATAGGGAGAAAAATCTAAATCGTGTGCCAAAATTACATCCTGATATTATAATTGAAACGCTATCTCTTTCTTTCTCTTTCTCTGGACCCATTTTGGATGTAAAATTATCGTGATAAAGTTTCTATAACAGAGCGTTCTGGTATTTTTCGGCATAGGATATACGTTAGTTCTTCACGGGTTATTCCGCGTAGAATTTACATTACTATGATAGATTCTATATATCATTTCTACAAACGCAGTGCACCTGTGAAAAAGACCTTGTCCAGAATGATATCCGATCCGGGATTGTTCTTGTATCAAATGATCTAGTTATTGCCTTGTGCTGAGAAAATCCTAACATTTTTATACATCAACCTTATCGCTGGTCGACATTTTTCAGTATATTTATGCTATTGAGCGTTAATGATATAAGTGTTCAGTGGATGCCACAATAATACGGCTCACAGAAATTGTGCATTCAAATAGTGTGGAATTTTTGGGGTATATCCCTCCATATTCTTTGGTTCAATTTCTCCTCTTGGGATAGTTTTCTCTCTGCAGACTGTGTACCCTCCGGACTTACGAAGGACTTGCCCGAGGCACGCCCATCATGCGATTCAACATCTACGAGCTAACAGCATCTATCCAACTACGAGCTAACGGCATCTATCCTACAATCCCTACGTCTCCAATATTCACTGTCTCCTGTCAGCTAGTCTTCGGCCTGTAACTCTTCGGCCTGCAGCCAAAGGCCGCAACCATACACTCACTAATTCCTTTCTCACTTAAAGAGCGGTTGTCGTAAGATGACTTTGATGACATTTAAAAGCGACTGATCACGGCACAAAGGCAAAATCCTGCATTCCGCGGTTGGAGACAAAAAACAGTACCCTAGATTCCGATTGAAATCATACGCAGCATATATGTACTCATTCCATTTCTTTCCTCCCCTCCAAAGCTACCAATCGCCTGTATTTCATACACCCCCTCACCAAATTCCACTCTGTGACCTTGCCGAAACCACCCCCATGAGGCTACCAATTGCATAGCTCACCTATTACATCTTCAAACTTGCCAAAAACCTCCCCTCCTACGGTATACCTGACTGCTCGCTCTTTTTTACTGGGGTTTGCCTGGTATTTTTGCACTTTAATAAAAATGATGATTGATTGTTTAGCCTTCGACGTTAGAACACAGGTTTGCTGACCTTTGCAATATTTTGCTTGTGATTCATATGATGGTGAAATATACGTATTTAATCTGTGATTTATTCAATATACTTGTTTGTTTCCGAGTTCCTCCTTATATCTCACTCTTATGTTTGGAGAGAATTTGTTTGATGGGCATTTTCGGAGGCAACCTTTACCCCTCTCCAGTTGAGGCTTCAAAATGTATGGCGTATGTGCAATTCACCGTAATGACTCTGTAAGGCTGAGACTTCTCTGGTGTTCCTGTTATCTTTTTCCTCCATTTTAGTCAAGCTGATTGGATTTACTGGCGTGCTGAAGCGTGCAACTATTCTAGACTCACAGTATATGAAGTAGGGGTAGAATTGTATGCTCCTAAATGTCTTTCTTAACTCACGAGTGTCAATAAGCGCGTATGTAATATAACCGGGCCGACGTTTTCAGTTCAACGTATCCATGGCTGCCACATGGAGGTGAATATTTCCAGTATTTCTCTTCCCACCTTCTGTTTAACACTGCATTCACTCGTTCTTCCTCTACCTTTTAAGTTCTTTGATAGAAAATATCTGATGACACATTTTGACTTCTATTTACTGAAATTCTCTATGTTTGAGCATTCCCATTGCGTCCTTGGGTGAGAACTGATTTCACATTCCGGTTGAATTCTTTTCCGCAGCTACTCTAGAGAATGAATTCTCGTTTGGAACTGGCACTCCATTTTTTTGTATAAAATATTTGACAGAAAATGAAAAGCAGTAGTTGGTTTTACAATGCATTTTCAATAAACAACTACATCTTTGGAGTAAAATCATGTTTTTTCTTGAAAACTCACTCAATTCATAGGTAAACGCTTGTTCTATTTTATGGATGTTTTGTCCTCATGTGTTTATTTGATTCCATAGAAAAACATAAGGCTGCTGAAAGTTTAGCCACACGTTTTCCCAGCTCCAGAGTTTAGCTATGGAATGTATTTGATGCATAATTGATCCTGAAAGTTTTCCTATACTTATTGGAGAATACTGTAAAAGCCTTCAGGAAACACCAAAGGAGGATTTACTTTGATTGGTTTCCGGATTTCATGCACGTTTCTGGATTTCAAGCTACTGATGAATTTCCGGTCATAGCGATGCTCTAGAAATTTCATGAAGATGACTTCCTTTCTCTAATGTTGAACTGTGACCATGATGGTATGGGATCAAGGATTTAAGTGGTTGGACAATCTATGTCTATCTGAACAGTGATCTGATTTCAAGAGTAGAAGCCTTAAAATAAATGTTCACTCTGCTTAAATGTTGACGAGGATAAAAGCCGCGACCTCATTGGAATTAAAAATCGAATCACTAATCGAATTCCGATCCGCTATGGCGTTATCTCGCCTCATCTTGCGCCGGCTTCCGCCAGGGAGCTCCTCGATCGCCTCGTCTGCTCTAATGACATACAAGTTGAATTAATCGGCTCCCGAGCCACTGGGGCGTGATGCGTTCGACAAACCATGGAACATGAAAGGTGCCACTCTTCACCACCGGCTGATGACGCCGACGCAAAAAGGTGATAACACAGCTTTTCCATTTTTGACTAAAAGGTTGGCTGGTCTCCGATGATCTGGGCGCTTGTAGAATTTTAAAAAAAAGTAGAGGCTAATGAAATTTAGCCCCAGCTGAGGGTTTGAGAAATGTTCAAATTGAAAATATGTATTATTTTAAATTTATTTTGAATAGAATTTTGAGGTTGAGACTTATCTGCTTTTCCTGTCATCTTTTCCGTCCATTTCATTCTAGCTGCGATGATTTCCTGGTGGCTTTGGTGAAATGTAGTAAGGGGCCATGATACATAAACAAAGTGTAAAGAAAATTCTTCCCTCACACAATTGAGTAACACGCTTATAATTTACACTAAAATCTTGTTTAGTTTGTCATGACATTGGTATAATGTCCATCAAGTCCAAGTCAAATACACATCAATTCCAAGGTGTATACATGGTGATATGTTTTTTTAAGCCATGCACTAAAAACCTTCTTTTCAATTTATAAGTGGAAGTCATTGATACGGTCAAATAATGAATTTAGGAAGATTATAATGTTATTACAATTTAATCTTGTTCACGCCGATAAAATTCCTCACGGTAAATTTGGCTTTCCCTAATGGTGAGATGCAAGAGTTTGTACTTCATTTGTTCCTATGGTTGGAAAACACGATTTGAGTCAGTATCTCGGTAAATGCTGGGAAAATGGTATTTATTACTTGGAAATTACATTAATCTATCCTATTTTCAAGTTTACTATTCAAAATTTTAAAAAAACTTTGTTTTTTGATGTGCGTAAGTAGTCAGAAGAATTTATTTTCCTCTTACTAGTGTAATAATATGGACTACAATATCTACCTGCATTTGTTTCCTTCAAGTCAGTGCTGTGAATATTTCCGATGCATTGGCGGTTTCCAACAGAGCCTTTATATGTAGAATTCTATTCGTCATAAGCCAGCTCACTTGTAACGTATCACTCATATCAGAACACATTATTGAAGATATTATGGCTTAGTATGCATGCTTAATACAATATCTTGACGTGATCAATGGATTCGTTGTAGTTATTTTTTGAGAATATAGCGAGTCCAAAAAAATTAGCGTTGTGTTATTCATTTAAGGGATTTGGTGTCAAAGATGAACTATGCCAGGCTCGAGTTTACCTTTCGGGTCAGAAAGATTGTTGCTGCCAAAATCTCGACGCTTGCCTCTGAAAGCGTTTTCTGGAGTGATATTTAATCATAGAACTTGTCGGGTAAACCTATCCATCAGTCAGACTTGGGATTGGTGGGTGTATTAGCGCCTTTTTCTTCAGTCTTTATTTTGTGATGGATCGGATTCCAAGTTTTGCGCTCCCCTCAAGTTCCATGACTTGACATTAGTCCGAAAGACGATGGCCATCGAAACGATGGCGACATCAGTATTCCTGTTCCGGTGGAAAACCTGAGAAAAGTATTATCTCATTTAATGAATTTTCTCATCAAGGATTTTGCTATAAATTCCATCAATAGGCGGTGTTGGCATTCTTTCATCTTTGTTGAGAATTATGTGTGCAAATGAATTTTGTAAAAGCTATTTCTACTAACTTATCATATGTCGACATGGCATTAACTAACGTTCGTGGTGGGTTTAACATCCATGAACGCATGTGTGACTTACATGTGGTCTGTGGATTCACGACTATTAATCGGGAAATAGAAAAATCACGATGCCCCAATTAAGCGAGTCAGGAAAAACTACTCGGAAGCGTCTTTCTCTCTAACTGGTACGCTTGCCTCAAGGTCGTTCTTCATTCTCTTTGCGGGGAGATCTCTCCAATTATAATTATCCTCGATATGTATACCTCTAAATTTAATACACTATTTTTTATTCTATGTAAGCACGTAAAAGTGTCTAGCTCTTTGTTGTGATCTCCCTTGTCCAAAAATATATGTATCATTTGCTCATTGAGGAATATTAGTCAAGTTATTGTACAGTAGATACAGTGTGAGTGGAAGGTAAACGAAGGTTTCAGGCGTCACTTCATGAAATTTCTGCAGTTTTGAAATAAAAAGAATATATTTTCACTTTCTAGTTTATTTTTGATTGCGGTTTCGATACAAGATTGTCATTTTCAAGACGGCAAAATTTCAACTTTCAATTGTCAATGCGGCATTTGTTAAAGTTCTGGGAAGGTGAATTAGTGGGCGGAGGGAGGGAGGGAGGGGCTCAATGGAAAGTTAAAGGGAGCCAAATGACTCATCTCGAAAGATGTCGGAAGAATTCATTCCCCATGTCAAGTCATTTCCGTGTTTCGTGAAACGATTCTTCTTGGGGTAAGAGGGAATGGGGATGATTCCCACATTAACACCTCCTCGTCATAAAAAATAGCCTTCAGACTTAAGGCCAGCAATCTTCGAGAACATTAATTAATATGCGACCTATTACCGCAATCAATGTTGCCTCCAACTTCATTGTGAGGTTTTTTTTTAATTATCACGTTTAAGGGAACATCTTTTAAGATTGGCTCTACATGACAACCATCATCATCACCTTTTAAGGTAATGATTTCCTTGATCACCCTCTTTCTTTCTTTCCTATTTTTTTTACCTCCGACTTTATTTTCCAGGAATTTGTTTTCATGCCAATGTGCATGAGCAGTCAATTTTGTCTTTTTTCTGTCCGGTTGTTTTTAAAGCATTGTGTTTTTTAAAATTCCAAAACATTTTCTTTATTTGTTCCCTCTGTCCTACTTGTTTTCAAATTTCCCCAAACCCACCCTTTAATTGCCTCAAACCTGAATCTCTGCACACTTCTGATGGCCTCTGCCTCTCATAAATTCAATTATATTCGCCCTATGAACGTTTTGGTGAACTTTTCAGGTGTTGATGATGGTGTGGTACATCGAGACCGATCGTATCAAAGTTTATACTTTGGAAAATTGGAAACTTTCATTAATTATGTCATTCCACAAGATTACGCCTGAAATGTCATTTTTATTGGCATCCACATTAATAAGAATGGTAATTATTGAATCCATTTGTTATACTGATAACTGGCAAAATGAAAAGACCTCTTAGACCGCTAATAAGACTCTATAGCAGGGATATGGTGGTGTACAGAACGTACTCCAAAGGGCTTGAAACCTTAACTCTGCTGATGAGTACATCATTAACTGTATGTTTCTCAAGCAATGATAAGCTGCTACAAATAATCGTAGGATTTTCTGACAGTTAAATAAAGAAGGCGCTTGTGAAACGACCGCCATGGTGAATTCAATGGAAACAAATTATTCAGCTCGCTAATTCGGAACCTTCCGCCTGGTTGATAATCTTCCGAACGCAACCGATACCACATGAATACGCGATTAACTCTGCAAATTATTCCATTATAGTTTGAAGACGCACGTAAAGGGAGTTGAGATTAAGTTCCGTCTTTTCTCTAACCCTCTTCTTATCCAACTACATTATCCGTCCTGCGAGGTTATTAGAAAGAACCTAGAACCGATTAGGGCCCGTAGAAAACGACGCCGAATAAATATTCCAGAGGAGAGGTGGAGGGGGTGGAGAAAAAGAAGAGGAGACTCGGCTTCCATAGCGATGTGCCTTCCATTGTCCCGCCCCCCCCGAGAGCGAAGGCATTAACTCATCCCATTCAGGCAGGTAGCGACGTCGTCGGCGGCGGCGAGTTAAGGTGACGCCGTGTATTAAGAGGGTGAAGTGGGAGGGGGATGGGGTGGCCACCGGAAGTGAATGGGGTCGAGGGACGGGGGCAATGTGGGAAGCGAGCGAAAGGGTATGGAATAGGGAATGATGAGAGAAGGGAACGAGATTGGCTGGGGCCGTTAGCGGTGAAGGGAAGTTGGGTTCTGAAGGAGGAGCGTGGCTGCTCGAGGAAAGGAGGGTGAGTGAGAGGTTTAATCGGGTGAGTGAGGTGGTATGGCGTGTTACGGTGGATCTGCGCCTGTTAGCAGGAGAGGGTTGAAGGTATAAGGGCCCTGGAAATGGTTGGTTGGAGTTGGCTTTAAGAAGGATGTGGATTTGAGGTATTTGATGCATTGGCGAGGTGTGGTGGGCGGGACCAAGTGTAGGGAAAGTGGGATGAGATGGGTTCCTCAAGGAAACTGATAGTCTCATTACGGAGTGAAGGAAATATTTCACCTTGTCATTAAAACTGAGCCTTTTTTTTCGACGGGGCGTAACTCATTTCAACTCTCATTAACTTCTCTTATTAACTCACCCTTCCCGTCGAACACTTTGCCCCGCCAGAAGGCCATCGCTTCATTATTAATCGCTTATTAAGGCAACCAACCCCCTTCTGCCCTTGGGTTTCCTGCAGACGTCAGTTTCATCACCGCAGCCCTCGTTTTATCAACTACAATAACCCAGTCAATCAATTAATCTCTTCCTTCTTTCATATCACCAATACTCCGTCGTAATTGCTGCATTAGTATGCTCATTAAATGCCTCCTAATTATGAGAACCATTGCAGTGTACGCATCTCTAATTCACCAGTCCTGGGATCTCATCATGTGCAACCCTCCAAATGTTGAAAATTTTAACTTTACTGCAATTATTGGAAACAGGTTTGAGCCAAAAGTTCAAAACCTATCATCCAATTAATTTATAAATTAAACCCATTGCAATAACGCAATTGCAAATGTTTAAATTGTGTTGTGAACCATATTTTTCCCTATTAAATAATATTGGATTAGTGTTGCTTGTTTGCACCAGGAAAATAACGTCCGTTATTCTTGCCACAGTTTATTTGAACGATAGATAGTGTAAAACAGATTTTAAAAATAGGAAAGGTAAAGAACGAAAAGTAGAAAAGAAGGGAAAAACAAAGTGTCGTCTCATGTCTATCATTTGGTAATTATTTAGAATGTTGATGATTTCATAGTTATAACAAAGATATTTATGGCATCGCAATAGTTATTGCTGAATAGAATTATTATTACCTAGTAACTATATCCTAATGACAAGTCAGTCCATTGAAAAGATTGATTACTACAACTGAAAACATATCGACATGTAAAACATATTAAAAAACATTTTATTTACATTAGTAAATGAGAGATTTCATATCTTCATGCTGTCTGATTGAATATATGCTGTAACGTAAAGTACATATCTGAGTAGGAATTTGTGTATTACTATTAGAAATTCCCGCTGATGCTCAACGGGAGGGACAAGATTGAGAAAAATTATTGTAATTTTATGTATTCGAAGAGAATCTAACTACTCATTCATTATCTTAATGTTTTTACAGAGCGAAGATTGTCTGCAAAGGAAAATATGCTCTTTCAATGAATTTATTTAGTTTAAAAATGGTAAAAATTATAATTCACCCATTCAATTGTGTGGATATAAAAAATATAATTATATTTGGGAAAACTCTTTGAGCCTGCGAGTGGTAGAAAAGATCTTTACATACATTTTCAAAGGGATCACATTGACACGCTTGAGATCAAATTGCTTTGTCTGGCAGACACTTGAATGTTGGTATCGATAACTATCACGCGCGTTCGTGCAAATCTTTATGATAAAGGGCTCATTAGTTCAAAAATTTGAAAGCCAAATAAAAAGCAGTGTTTGGGGACTTGATGCTAATTGGAACCAGTCTTCGTTGTAATAAGCGTATTCTATCCACTTACTTCCTCCCTTTCTCTAATATTGTTGTTTTTGAACCGCTGAAATATAAAAATCCCGTGAGTTTTCTTCTTTTGGTATTACATATGTTAAGATGATCTTTTTGATGGAGGGCCGTCGAAAAGATTGGCTAGCTAGCCAGCCTTCGGCCGGTCGTCCACTGGATGCGACAATGCGCGGCTACACGCTCACGCGACACGAGAGTCAACAGGCGGTTATGCGCGGCAGATCGGCAGAGAAATTAATGCGTTCTCCTCTCCTCCACTGCTAGCGACTTTGAGCGGGCGGCTTCAAGCAGACATGCAGCGTAGATCCCGACAGGATGGGATTAGCCGCACGTAGCCGCTCCAAAGTAGTTAGTTTAACACTACCTCCAGTCTTTGTTGTGTGTTTGATATTTGTGTTATCTCCTTTTTGTAATGAACGAGGAAACAGATACTTTTATCATTTCCTCAGCAGGGTCTTCTTTTAATTCACTGTGCAGATGGTTGAATTCCCCCAAAATATTCCTCTTTTCCAAAATTGGGCTCACCCAACAGGCTCGTCTATTTTGAGCCATCCAACGCTTCAAAAATTAGTTGCTTTCCAGGAAATATGTATCTCCTGCATCTAATTTTAAAACACACAGACCAGATTGAACCGAAATTTCATTACAAACTGAACAGTGCTAAGTTGCCTGCATTTTATGACCCCTGGCGCTCGGATCTGCTTGTCTTGTAGACGCCTGTTGATGCTCGTAATGCGTTAGCGCGTAGCCCCACATTGTCACTTGTAGTGGACGACCAGCCTTCAGCTGCCGTGCGAGTGTCAAATCAAATCACCCGGAAAACTGTTTGACTGTTTGGCCTTAGAGCGCATTTTAGGAATTTATTCGGCTCTGCTAAGAAAGGAGAATTGGAAAACATGCTGAAGTACCTGCAAATAGATTTCGTCAAGCAGAGCAGTCGTAAGGGAGTATGTGACAAAATGTTGGAAATTTTTAATACTCTAATACCAGAAACTAATGGAGTGTCATTGACTCAGGCAATGTAACTTTCCAACCATAGACCAACCACTAAGCTCGATCATATTGCATTTTTATCGAGAACATCTCCCCCTACATGGTTGTATAGCAAGCGTTTGAAGCCAAGTTTAACGTAAATGACGCTCATTTAATTCTCCCAGTGCCAAAATTTCTAAATGCAACGAAATTTCAACTATTATTACTATTGTTTTGATTTTAAACCCATGAGTATTATAGGCCTTTAGTGCTCCATTACACTTTAGTGGTGAGTTACCAGAATTATCATAGGATCTTACAAAAGTCGTCAGGTTTTTATAGAAAGTGATATTTGTTCTGTAAACGATTCTTCGTACATTATATGGTTCAACACTTGATTCAATGAGATAAATCTATACGAGTAAGTTTAGGCGCGCATTACATGTCTGTTACATGCTAACTCTTCGGCTGAGCCCGCGGAGGTAGGCTTTGAAGAATAAAAGGAAATTCTTTTTTATTCTATGGATATCACACTAAAATATTTTGTAGTAGTGTTCCTCTCTAGCTGGAGAAGGGTTCCTACGGTTCTCACCCAAAAGCTTTGAAACCAGTGGACACTGGTGTCACCATGGATCATCTATCAGTGAGTGTCCACTAATATGCCAATATATCCCTCTCCTACCTCAACGCCTTTTTACTGGCATATATTTTTAAATTTATATCCTTTTCTTTATCGTTTAACTCCTCATATTTCCGTCTATTCATTGCTATTACCAAGCTGATTTACTTCCTAAAACTGTGCTCATTAACTTTGCACATAAGTATCTGTCATTACCACGAAGTGTACTTCGAATGAGTTGGCGTAAACAATTATGTATCTCACGCCTTTCTTTCCACTCCTGAAATGAAGTGTCTCTTTCTCTATGTCAGGAGTTTTTTCTGACACTCCTTAGTTGCACTGTATTCTGTACAGGCGCTCTTAATTCGGATGTCTCATTTTCGGGGATGGGAAAGAAAACGTGAGCCCATTGTGAGAGAGCTACGATTGTCCCGTCCTGAATATATCGCGCGGCGAACAAGGGAAGCGGGGAGAATAAAATTGATTGGTATGAAATTGGGTCGCTGGAAACGAAAGCCGGAGGGTTTGAGGAATGGTTTGGCACCCAAACGCTCTTCGTTTGTCAACCCGTGGTTGCCTTTCTCTCTCTCTTTCGATATACCTCTCCCTCCCTTCCCCTCTCCCTTCACACACTCTTGTGTCCTCTATACCAACTGTTGGCGCGTGATCATGAATACAAAATCGAGTTTTTCATCTAACCTTTGAATTTAGCATGCAGCCAAATAAAGTGTGGTAATTCAGTCAAATCTTTTATGCAAACCGTGTTACGTCATTTGGGCGATACAGTCACGTTTTATTTGATAGGGGAACGCCACTTCATCATGAAATTCACTCTAGCGCCACATTCATTAAATAAAGATAACAAATTGCCACCATTATCTCTCGTTCCAACAATATTTAAATATGACTTTATTTGGACTTCATTTTACCAATAAAAAATCGATGAGGCTACTCAAAATTTACATTGAATTTTCACTAAATTGACTTCAATTTTTGGACAAATTTTAGCTGCTATTTCGTATTGCTAGAGTCACGTTAACTTGATGAAACGATTCAATTTGGACCTTGTGCGTTTTAATGCCACTGCCACATCTTTTCTATGAACATTTTTTGCAAATGAATATCTGTGATCAGTTTTAACACTTGAATGAAGGTTCCTTAGTCAGTAATACTGCGAACCGTAGTCTTAAAAATAATATCCTGGAATTTATTTATTAAAAGGTAAAAACCACTTTAACATGTGTAACTAGTAAAGTTGAGCTAAGTCGAGTTGAGTAAAGCAAAGTTGAGTCTAGTAAAGGAGTGCAGTGTGTATTTTATGATATCTCGCTCTCGCTCTAAGGGAAGGAGAAAAAACTAATGGGATGTATTCTCGGTTTTTATAATGCGACAAATATGGCTATTAGCACGGGCTTGCATTCAAAATACCATATATTGAACATTTAATTTTGTCCTCAGTTGTCTCCAATTAAATTTTATTCATTTTTGCGGTAAAAAATCGATTATATTATGATCAAATGTTAGAAAGGAAAAATCTTCGAGATTTCGATCGGCGCTGGGCCCTAACTACCCACTCAACTTCCTTCTTCATCCCAGCACAGCATCCTACTTTGGTTCATTTCGTCCATCGAACCCATTAATTTCCTCCCGCCACTTAGCCATTTTTCCCCCTAGTAACATAGTCTTCAGCATTCTCTCGTCCCTCCTAAGTATTACAGCCACCTTATCTGTCCCCTGTTTTATTCGACTTGGCCGATCGTCTAGAAGATCGTTTGACAGTATTCTGAAATTCCTTTTCGGCCTAAAGGGTAATTATTAGCAATTCAGAGAAACATGAATTCCTACAGTGTGGCTTGCGAGTTGATGTGTGGATATGTGACAACATTACCGTAAATCCTCTCCTGAATTATTATATATTGGTCTTGACACCAAATGGCTTCTGATTACTCCCATTACCGATTACATTCATACTTGACTATTAGGCTGAGTTTTAGGTACCTATTCATACTCGGCATCTCCAATAGTGTCAATGCCTTAGGTCAGCCAATGTTATAGGTTTTGCCATTTTA
This sequence comes from Ceriagrion tenellum, assembly GCA_963169105.1. Taxonomy (NCBI): domain Eukaryota; kingdom Metazoa; phylum Arthropoda; class Insecta; order Odonata; family Coenagrionidae; genus Ceriagrion; species Ceriagrion tenellum. The sequence continues at coordinate 160,444,619 of OY720636.1, forward strand.
TGATAACCAAGATATTTGCGGTAAATTTTTCTTTTAATGAAGTTAGTAGAGACGTTAGCGCTTATGGCAAACGGCTGAGGGATATCCAACTATTGTGTCCTGGCTGAGCACAGGAATACACTTCATGCGAGAAGTGTATAATCACTCATAGCTTATATTCCAACGTAACTGAAGGGATAAGTATCCCATTTCATTGGCTTAATCTCCCTTTGATTGCAACGTTAAAGGTTCTAAAGCCTGTCTGCCGCTTTAATTTACTGATTTCATGTGAGGCATGGTTATAAGTTGTATGACACTTGTCTTCCCTTAAAAAACAGAAATAAACGCGCTGCAGTAATCAATTAGTATCAGTCGCTATTAGTGTTCATTCTCAGTGAATTCAAGTTAAGTCAACAGGAATTGCTTCAAATAACTAAATGGTGTGCGTAATTGTGACTGAAATAATAATTCAATTTTGTATGCACCTTGCACAGATTTTGAAGGAAAGGTATATGGTTATTCTTTGCGCTTTTTGGAAATTTGGAAAATCCCGAAATTTGCCAAGGAGGAGAATTGCAGGGAACTTTCATGGTCTTCTGAAACTTTCTAGGGTTTCGAAATTTGTTCGTGAGGGGAAAAATGGGGCGTGTTCAAAGGTAAACATTTGAAGGGGAGAGCGATCCAGAGGGGATGTCGGAGGGATGGAGAGAGGAAGGGGTTGGAGGGATGCAAGGAGAAGGCGGTCGGAAGGAGTAAAATGGGAAGGGTCGACTTACGAATCACGTGGACGGTGGTGAGAAGGGTCTGTAGGGAGGATATTCTCTAGGGCGATGGTGCACTTCAGAAAGGGGAATCAACGATTCGAATGCTGTGGAAGGGAGAGTAATGTCCCCACCGCATAGAGATGAGAAATGGGCGACATGAAAAGACAGAAGGAACGGGAGAACAACTATCTCCCTCTGTCTCACACTCTCTCTCTCTCTGGTGAGTGAAAAACAAGATGAAACAGGGAAAACCAAGAGAAGAATGGAGAACTGTCAGCTGCAGCATCTATTCATTTCTAACTGTTAAAGAGAGAGATTTCGTGTCGTGAGGTTGAGAACACATACCGCAGGATTTTCTGTCACTGTACGCGCATAGTGTGCTCACTAGTACATAACACATTACAAACACATTGCGAACCACCTCAAGGGTGTTTGGCAGAGGATGAGTTATCATCAACATGTGCTATAAATGCATGCTAATAAAATTTAAGAAACTGCTGCTAATTATTCATTTGCAGAATCCTGCAAAAACTAACACAATGAGTAACTCTCACCAACATGCACGACGCTGTAGATTTGCTAAAAACGCTACAGAAAATATTTGCATACATGTCTTTTGCAGCTTCATAAACGATGAGCAATACAAGAGCGATGCAGTTACCATGCGAAACGTTTTATTAGCACTACTTTACAAATGAAGAAACGAACATTTGGGACCAAATCAACTGATTAACAATGCTAACTGTCGACTGACCTATTTCTCACTGTCTCATTGACTCACTGCCTATAATTGTCTCTCATCGATAGTGGGAAAAATCACCTCTTTTAACCAGTCTTTTCCGTAGTTTATTTCCTTAGTTGTGTTCTCAATATCTGATCTGCCGTAGTATGTTGAAAGTCGTAATGTTTTCATGACGTTGTCGGTAAAAAAAATTGGTTTTGAGTTTCCATAATAGATTATTTTTAATTTTTAATCGACGGTCTGAAAGCGATTCCAATCCCAGTTTTTGAACCAGTCAGTAACACTAACAAGATTATCATAATTGCCTTTATAGTATCTTGACTTTTCTATTTCGGAAGTTGTGGGCATCACCTGATTCAATTTTAAGAAAAGAGCTGCAGAGAGGTGAATTTGCATGAATAATTAACCCAAATTATCTTTGAAAGCGATGGCGATTTTGACTCCAATGCATGCGTATCGATCATCCAGGTGATCATTGACAAGGAGAACAGTTTTTTATCCCGTGAACACGTGCGCGTTGTCTGAAGTTCTAAGTCCGAGTGTTTGGAATGTGAGTTCACCGTTGCTGGTGTGTTAACGTTCTGTTCCCGCTCTTTCCGTCCCACACTGTCCCGTCAAATGGGATTGAAAATGATTGGCCTGAAGTTATTGACATTTCTAGAGCATTCCTGAAATAGCCAGAAGCTTTTCCTGGACTTTGAGGGTTCGGACCCTGATACAATTTCGAAGAGTTTTCTTTTTACCTTAATCATTGGTCACGTTATTGTTATGACTTAACGGTATAATTAAGTTCTCTTATGAGTCTAATTTGTTATTTTAAAATGGATTTCTACTCAGTGAGGATTTTTAAAGTGAATTCATGTCCAGTTTCAAATATGTCTCTTGCTACTCCTCACTTGTTTTAGTGGATTGTATAGTGAACTATATGCTTCTTTTGACCAGATTGTGGAATTAAAATTGTTTTATCCAATGCATGAGTGTTTGCATGTGTCCCATTTTAATTGGTATAATACTGACCTGTGTTGGGTCTTTCTTCCGGACTTGAGAACAAGTGACGAATGGTAACCAGCACGACAATCAAACTCTCTCACATATAAACAAACAACTGTTACCAAGTAAATAAAACCGATAAAATCCAGCCAAAGGCGTTAAAATTTTTAAAAGTAAATTCAAAATATAACATATACAAAATTTAATCGTTACAACACGCAAGGAGACCTGTGCCTCACTCGGAATGAGTGTGAAATTATAAAGAATGTCATAAAACTCGAAGACAAAAAGAAACTGTATCCGGTCAGATTTGTAATAAAAGACAGTGGTCCTTGGCTAAAGAATCATGAAGTTCTAGTGTATTTCGCATAGAGGACAAATACGTTTTGGGGGTGACGATATAAATATGAACAAATAAGCGGCAGCGAATGAGAAGGGCCGAAGAAATACCATAGAGTAAGTACAAATAGAGTGGCAAAGAGATAGGGTGATTCGGATATGAGTTTTTAAATTATACTTTGGCCGATAGATGGAACAGGTTTATTGAAGTTGCACGACAAGCCATAATAAATGAGCTTTGGCACACGGCCACTTCATTTAGTGTCGCATAACTCACATGATGTTCTTATGATAATTTCGGTGCCTGGATTTTTACTAATGGACCCATAGCGACGGAAACAAATCTTATTGAATCATCGAGACCAAATCAAACATGTTTTTGAGGTAATTTCAATGAGCATCGTTCGGATTCACATCAATATGAATGGAATTCACATCAATATGATAACACACGCGAATACCAAACACGGAGTCAACTGATTACCGATGTATCATAGCAACGAAAAAACAATTGATACTCGATCAAAAGCATACAACAGCCATGGTAAATCCACTCTTCTGTATGTTGATTCAAAATCACCGAGTACCACTGGCGCATATCTCCAAGTGGCCTTCTCCCTAAACCAAAATTCTTCCATCCCTATGGTGGTGGCACCTGAGAAATTCTTTCCAAAGCTCTCAAAAATTAATGTTTAGTTTTTAGCATTGCTTTGCCGCTCAATATATGTATACATACTCTATGGAAATACGAGGAAGCGAGAGAGAGAGGCGACTGAAGAAACGTGCCAGGGAAGGGACAAAAAAGTTTCCTTTCTGCTCGTTCCGGGTGGAACAAAAGAATAAGTTTTGTCGCTCTCCTCTCCTCTCTCTCCCTCTTCAACTACTCCTCCTCCTCTTTCTCCCTTTTGTCTTCTCATTCTCTTCCCCCCCATCCCATATCGTTCCTTTTCACTATCTCTCTCCGTTGTCGCTGGTCCTGCCTCCCAGGGATGGAGGGGGCGAATTGTGAGTTTGGCAGCGCCCGCCCAAGACCCACCCCACTCCCATCTTTCGCGAGGATATATATAGAGATAACGGGAGCCGGGGGAGAGGGTTTTTCGGTCTGGGGGATAAGCGGTTCGGGCCGCGCGCGCTTGCGAGCTGGGAGGAGTCTAGAGATGGAAGAAGTGGATGAGGTATAAGGGAAAGTTAGATGGGTTGAATGGAAGGGGGGGGCTTGTGGGCTGTGGGCTGGGATGGAGTTATGTGTGCCTGATGGGCGAAGTGGCGGAGGGGGAGGGTTGGGGACGGATGAGGAAAGGAGGAGGAAGAAGGAGCGGATGAAAGAAGAGCTGAAATTACGGAAGCGATAAGGACTCCAAAGAAACCATTCCGTTTAAGCGATGAATGCAGTGGGACATAGCAGAAGGATACGGCGGGGGGGCGGGGGGGGGGGGACTTTATGGAACTTTTCGGCCGGGGGAAAACTTCGCATAATAACTTTTTTAATGAAAAGAACACAATCTTTCCGTGACATTTTTTTAATTTTCTCGCCGATTGATCTATGTTTGCTTCTTGGATATGAAAAATTGCGAAAGATTCTAAATTTGATTCGTAAGGAGGGTTTTAGTAATCAATCAAAGCCTTTTTCATCGTTATAATTCAGTCAACCCACACAATTTCATTTTAAGTGATAAACATCTTTTAATTGTATTCGAAGACACACGAAAAGTGGAAATTCGTCCGGTGAAATATCTCTTCGGTTTTAATTTGTACACTCATGATGATAAGTGGCACGTTTTGTCAGTGCTTGCTGGCCCACGAAAACTGTTTTGCTCTTGGGGAAATAATTTAAAAGAATGAAAAGTTACTTGAGGTGAGAATATATTTCTATTATATGGCTTAGTGTTCTTTTTTGAGGAGAAAAACTCGGGCGTCAGAGGTGATTCAACCGATAAAAATTACACGATTGTCATTACTCATCTTATGAAATGCTATTTTTCTCGCAAACCGATGTTTCAATTACCTTGGGGGTTAAATGGGGGAAACGAGAGGAAAAGCAGTAGTTTTATATCTCCAATTCAAACGCCATTTTCATTGATAACTGTGTTTAAGAAGCAAAAACTCGAGGGAAATTGATTTAAGGTGAAATGGATGTATTCTAACCGCCTTATTATTTTGAGTCATTCGCTAATTTCTGCGTCAAAACTACTGCAGTCAAAAAGTGGTAATTCCGTGGGAATGGCGCTGCAGTCGGCGTCTATGACTGATATAAAGAAGTGTTCCTGAAAAATATGTCGGTTGGTGTTACATTTGGCATTTTTTTGTGTCTTAGTATTTATCTTGATTGCATTTTACGCTTTCCATCAGTGAATGCAGGAGTTTTAATACCATTTGAATAAATGTCGGAAATTCGTATTTGTTAAGATTCGCACAGTAATAGTATGCCTCTCTTTAACTCCTGAAGTCTGACTTTTACAACTTTTTCATCAGATTAATATTTTTACTTCCCAGAAGTGTCAAATTTCATTATTTACGCGCATTACACTATGGTTAGCAATAAAATCGCAGAGGCTAGGGTACTTCAATTCTTAGCATGACGGGTTACATGACGGAAGCAAACATTCACAGTGATGGATCTAAAAATCACATTTTTAGCTCATGAGTTATGGAGATGAATCCTGCCGGGACGATGCCGTTGAAATTTGTACGCTGACAAGGCTGTGCTCCTTGATTTTCCAACACATTAAGTCAGTTCGTTCGTCATGTCCATGTCACATTAGGATAGGCCAACTTGTGGAATATTCCTCAATTCCTCAAGTCCTTATTTCAGCGTTTCGAGCAGCATACTCTACCAATTTTTCCTTCAAACAGATGTTTATATGCTTAAGAAATAAACTAAAAGGGATATGATAGTAAAATTTATTACCACCTCCTATGAAACTCTGAGTGACACAGAAATCAAACACATTGGTGCTTGGATTACTCCTTATTGCATATTTCCAATCATTTCATTGACAAATGATATGGTACGAAGTCACTCGCACGGGTACATATACGCCAGGGTTGAAATTCGCAATGAAAAAAAATCATTTGAATTGACTGGGATTCGAACCCGGATCTTCCAATTCCCGGTCAGGTGTAACAACTGGCTAACACACCTGACCGGAAATTGGGAGATCCAGGTTCAAATCCCGGTCAAGTCAAATGATTTTTGCATTGCGAATTTCAACCCTTATTGCATAGTTGGAAAGAAGTGCAGTATTTAGAGATTCGATTAGTTTGGTGAGATACTCTTTCTGTTAAAAGCTGCTTTCATACAATCAGTACATTTTGTGGTAGTATGGCTTATATCACACACTTCAGCATGATCGATACACATCCTCAATGATTATCAAGTTGGGTCACTGGCTGAATAGGGGAATATCTCGTCGATTAGAAGTGTAGCCAAAAATAGCTTCATTGGTCGCCGACAAAGTGTTTAATGTTTACGTAATTAATCATTTATTTCTCGTTTTGCCCTCGACAAGATTTTTTTGAAGGGCAATGGGGTCATCTATTAAGGTGCCTGACAACTGTGGATTAATTTCTGGATCTCATGTCCGCACGGGTAACAAACAATGTTTGAAGATACGACGTAAATGATGGCTGCCGTATGTCATTCACAGTTACTTGAATACTGTGGAATGTATTATGTGAATGTGGAATGTTAGATGTAAATTTAATAATATGGAGTATCTTTTCAACACCAGGAAATATGAATGTGGAAATAAATCATCGTCAAATGTAAAGACGATATCTTTTGAGTTAATTTTTGCCCATTTTTTTAAATCTTCCTTTAATAGAATCAAGCCATTTTTTATGAAACATTTTATCCCGCATCTTCCTCCTCAATTCCAGTGAACAAATACTTGTATTTCGCTCGTACGTACTGCCATTCATCGGCTGCTGCCAATCCGGGTCAAAGGTGGAGGTTGAGCCCGTGAATCAAGCCCGCGCTTGCCTCGAACAAAAGACAGTCGGGAACTATCGAGAGGAGTTTTAGTATGAAAAGTATAATAAAAAGGGGTTTTTTGCGAGATATCGCTGGCGTCAGATGAAAATGGAAGAGTTTGCGGAGTAGGGGAAGGATCGAGGGCAGAATATCAGGCCAAGAGGGGCGGGGGAGATTGGGGTGGGGGTGAGTGAGGGAGGGAGGAAGGAGCGAAGGTTCAACGGTTTCTCTGATCCCGCGAACCCTACGATTATTCTTTCCGGCCTTTTTGTTTCGACAAAGGGGAGGAAAAACTCGGCACAAAAAATTCCCGAGAAATAATGAGGCTCCTAGGGTGAAGAGGTAGGGAGGGTGGGAGGAGAATGTGTTGATATGGGGAAGAGAGTGTGTTTCATTGGTTGGTTGGTGGGGATCTCGAGACACCTTTGCCAAACAAGGCGATGGATAGAGATTCATTTGTCGATAGTTCACGCGCTCGATGCATGTATTTTCCTTATCAAGGAGTTTGTTTTAGTGGGAATTGGGACACCGAATGGAGATGTGACTTGTTTTTCGGGAAGTTCTTCTCATGAGAGATTCAAGTCGAATGGGTTCGAACCTTTCGATCAGAGACGACGGTAGTTGAGGGCTATAAATCCAGTCAATCACTATGCACATACAATGTCGTTTGGAGAAGGAAATCACCTGACCTATATAATTAATTACATGATAGCGGCCGTTGATTACATCTTACGATCGTGAATCACTTTTTTTCCTTTTAATTTTTAAGCCAAAGCATTATATTTGAGGTTAATAATGTCTTTATATTATCTACTTGTTAAAAAAACCACCCTGTCGTCATTTAATCGTTAAATATATTACTTTATTTATACTGAGCCTCCAAGCCGACATATTAGTATTCGTATGTGATTAAATCGAATACATATTTATGTCGTTATTGTCGGTAATGGATAAACTATGATGTGGATGATGCTACAGTGTCAGTGAAATTTGCAAATAATGTTATTTATACCAGAGATAAATTTAAATAACCTAGTCTATCCTAAAAAAATAACCTAGGGAAATCTAATGCAAGGAATAATCTCAGGCAAATGTATTCGTCATTGGTACATGATAATAGTGCGATTGTGAAGAAACTTCAGAATGCTAGGTGTGCGTATGGAATAGACGCTAAATTTTGCGATGCACATTTCCCTATTCCAAAATGCCATCAGCCTTAAAAAACATTTTCCTAATGAAATGAGAATAAAACCAGTTACGGTCGAAAATATGCTCACGTTCTTTGAGCCACCAATCATTTCCGTGATTCCGGTGCACTGCAAAGTCATGAGGCAAAAAATCTTTCAATTCAAAATTCCATTTGAGTCGGTTAAGACGGATACCCATTGCCATTAAACAAAATCTCACTTTTTTTCCTCCCAAGGCGATGTCTTGGCACGAGATTCGAGAAAATATTCGATGGGGTAACTTTGGCCAACCGCATAGTTTGAGTAAAAAGTTCACCATCCGGAGATGGAGATTATGACATAAATCTCTGGAAGAATATTGAAAAAACAAGAGAATGACAACAAGGGAAGATGAGGGGTTCGGAGGTGGAGAAGTCTTTACGCATTGTAGGGTCGTGAAGCACTGCCGCGTGAACGAATATTCGGGTGACGAGTAGAGGGAGATTTCAAAGGCATAGACGGAAGGATGGAAGGAGGGGAGGGATATCACCTCAACTGGGGGAGGAGGGGGCCTGCTAAAAAATTCTGTATAGTTTCCTTATAAATACTTGTAAAGAATTTCTTAAAAGTTCTGTAGATATTCCTTAAACAATTAAAACGCCATTTTACGGAATTCCTTACGACGTTCTGCAGAATACCTTAGGACAGGGGTGGCGAACCTATGGTACGCGTGCTCAAAGTGGCAAAGTGGCTCAGTGGCAAAGGAGCAATTATTTCGGCACAGGGAGGGCGCTAAGGGATACTTCTATCTCACTCGATGGATTGGCACGCGAGTCGAGCGAGTATACTCTTATTTCATAAACTTTGGCACTCAAACGTCAAAAGGATCGCCACCCCTGCCTTAGAATGTTCTGCAGACAACCAAAAGACGTTCTGCAAAATTCCTTAGGACGTTCTGCAGAAGTAGAGTTCTGCACAAATGTTCTGTAGAGTCAGGCTCTCCTGTTCCGTACAGATCCTTAAAAAGGGAACTAGTTCTGAAGAAAATGAGTCAATTTCTGTGGAATTCCTTACGTTCTAAAGAACAGCCTCTACGGAATTTTTTAGCAGGGGGGGGGCGTGGTTGAGGCGAGGGGGTGAAAGTAAAGAGAGGAAAGGGAATAAAGTCGTGTGTGTGTGAAGGATGGGCAAAAGGACGGGGATTGAGAACGAGTCGTTTGTTGTTGGTGTGAGACGGAAGCCAGGAAGATGATTTATGCGTGCAGTCGAGTCTCCCGCGGGCCAGCGTGGTTGTGGCGTTGGGTGGGTGGTCGATGGTGTGGTCGGATGGTTCTCGGGGGGGAGGGGTAGTTCTTGTCGTAGTGTTGCCCTCCTCGAGGAGGGTAACTCCAGAGGTCATGCGTTGTTCCTCCAGTCAGACAGGAAAGGGCGGGGTGGCGAGTCGGAGAGAAATAGGGCACATACATTTCCTTTATTTATCGTTTTTGGCCCTTCCTGCTCGGCTGTGTTTCTCTCCCTCTCTTTCTGGAGAGTGTAAGGTGGAGTGGTTTTCTGAGCCATATCTTACGCTCGGCGAAAAGTCCTTTTGTACAACACCGGGGGGGGGGGGGGGATAGAAACACTTGTGCGGAAAATTTACATTCGGTGAACAAAACATCTTTGCATTGTCCTCTGTTTTCTACTTTGGTTAAATTTTGTCGACGAGGCTATAATTGTCAAATCAGATTTGTGTTCATATTTAGGAAAGTAATTGGCCTGGATTATTGGATTTTTATTACTCCGATAGATGCTGAGTGTCGGCTCATTCTGAATTATGAATATCAGATTTTGCACCATCGGTCCATGAGATCATTTCACCCGGTAAAACTTACTTGAATATTTACTGACGTTTACTAATTTACTGATTGGTGAAAGTTCCCAAGATCTCAAATTAAAAGATTGATACGTACTTGTCCTAGAAATAATTTACTGTCGGGAAAATCAGTAAAATAAGTATAATTTATTATGGTTCTATTACTAGAAAACAGACTAGACCAATTTATTCTTCACCGGTACATCTGTGGTTCTCTTTTTCCACTGTCTCGTCAATTTTTAGATTGCTATTCGGCACTTCCTCTCGAATTTGGTTTCAGTCGATCCATTCTCCCGTCAGAGCCCAATTAGCGAAGCAAATCTCTTTCTTGATCTCCCCCATTGCGGGTAACATAATCCGATCAACATTTTTTAAGATATCTTTGCTCATCCCTCGATCTTCTATTTTTCCATCTAGCAGTTTTAGGTGTCTTCCTTAGGCGTTAAAGAAATGTTTCAATTGAATAATTCTCCGAGTATCATCACTTGGTTTTGCCAATGTTTCTCACTTTCTTATGCTTTCCTCTTTCCTAGTCATATGGGCTCTCAGATAATTATTTAGCTATGTCGTGTTTACATGTAATGTAATATGTAATGTAATACTATGTAATGTTTCAAGAAGCATTTCATAGAAGCTAGTGAGGCTGTAAGACTGTCAAGCTCAAAAATATATGAAGGAATAATTACATTGTTTTTTTAATGCATGATTTGTCAATGCACAAAGATATCGAAAATGCAAGTCGACGCGGTATTTCTTGATTTCTAGAATCCATTCGACAAGGTTCCTCGAAAAAAACTCATTTATAAATTGCATTCATGCGGAGTTAATAAAAGAATAGTGAATTGAATAAGGGATTTCCTCAGTGATCCAAAACAAAGACTACTTATTGTTGGTCTTAGCTCTGATATGGCCAAAGTCAGAATTCGTGATTGGCCCTATATTATTCATTATTTATATAAATGACAAGTTCTCGACTTATCAGTAAATTTAATTTATTTGCAGATAATACCGTCATCTACCATGAAATAAGCGAAGACGCGGACTTAGAAGTTCTGTCATCCGACCTGAGCAACGTTCATTCGTGGTGCCAGGAGTGGGGTTAGAATTAAGTATCAGCATATGCATCACAGCTCACTTCCTGCGAAAGTCATCACACAAATGCTATACCTACACTGAGGTTGGAATAAACGTAAAATTTACATATGCAGTAAAATATCTTGGAAATACTTTAACTTCTCATGGATCGTAGGGTAAACTCATGCAAAACGTATGCGTAAATGCATTAAAAAACTAGGTTTTGTTATAGCGTATAAGGAAGGTCCTCGGATGAAAAAGTCAAAGAGAGATGCTACTTCGCTCTGGTTAGGCCACACCTCGAATAATCCGCGAGCATTTGGGGCCCTGCTCATAAAGATTAAACCAAAAAAATTAACAAAATGCAAAGGAAAGCAGCATGCTTCGTTAAAAACTGCTACAAACGAACATATAGTGTTACACAACTGTTAGAGGGATTAAGGTGGGAACCCCTAGAGACTCAGAGGCTACACGCTAGGCTTAGCTTGCTTGAGAAATTCAGAACTGATGTTTTAAAGAGAGACACAGAGAATATTATCATGACGCTTCCCTATATCTCTGGGTCCGACAGAAGAGACAAAATAAGAGAGATACTCTGCCGAACAGATAGGTGCAAAAACTCGTTATTTCCACGCACAATAAGCGACCAATATAAAATCTGAGCTCTACTGTATACACTCCCTTAATGCACGTCACCATTTCACTTCCCAAAATCTTACATCATTAAATGGCTGGTGACCTAACGCCCCCTGCCACATGACCATGAGGCGGCTCGCACGGTAGTGTGTAGATGTAGATTTGTGAATGGTAAATTAAATATGCTCTTGAAGAGTGCTTGCTGTGAATTCCCTAACTCTGCCAGAACTCCGGTGTAACAGATTTTGTCATGAACATTTCACTCACTGTCATTTTGAATGGTAAGAAACCGACACAATTACTTGATTCATTGAGCTTCAACTGAAAGACCTTTAGGATTTATTATTTTTTTGGTGTTTTGAGATAACATTACAATTGGAGGCGTACACATTAGGTAATTTATTTGTTCCATTTTTGCTCTTTGCATTGAAAAACTGCTTAATTTACAAAATATGTCTTTTGGTTGACACACTTATAACTAATTTTATCGTTTGTTCTAACTTTAAATTAATCTTCTCGACTTATTTCTTTCGTATTTGCTTGACTTGCCTCTTTCCATTAGAGACCTGAAATTTGACTTTATTCTGAGGCTGACGATCGGAATGGAAAGAGATGAAATAGATCCGAGAGTTTTCCAGCATAGAGAGATATCGCGGAAGTACATTCCAGTGAGTATCTCGGAACACATATCTTTAGTTCTGTTGAGTAATTGAGACTTGAGGGAAAGAAAATGGTGTAATGGGAATCCCTATGACAGTTTAAGGTAGTCCGAGCAAGATAGTACCCTAGTCATAATAGAGACCATATTCGAATTATACGTTTTAATTTTACCAGCTGTAAGACACATCAATTAACTATTGCATTATTAATGGTGCAATAATATAGTTTTATATGACAGAAATTGTAAGTAATTAAATGAAAATATCTAAATAAGTCTTTAACTTGACTCATTTTTTCGCGCAGTACGTTTGAAACTCCTTCAAAACGTATTGATTTTTTGTGATACCCCAGAATACACTGCGGTGACAATATGATTAATTTTAAAATATAGTTGAGGAAACATACAAAATACACGCTGTTAGTTTTTTTACCACATCTAAGTATTAGAAAGACCTCCCTATTGTAAATAATGTCTCCCAAGAGTGCATACACGTACCATTTCCCATATAAAAGGGCATGTACTGTTTGGAAAATATCTCCAAAAGTAATGTAATAAAGGGTAAAATTTTTGGTGTCCTTGGATAGATGATATATTTTTCTTCAAAATGAGACCAATTTCATTGATTTCTAAGTAAAATGATATTTCGCTTGGACTACCTTAAATGTGGCGTAACTAAAATCCCTGGATGATCTTGCATTTGCAAACTTGGGAATACTCGTGTGAGTTATGCTTACATGAGCCCGATTCTCCATTCAGTGCATGGGGAAGGAATGGGAGCTCGTCCACTTCTCGTTTGTTGTGTTCTCAGTTTTTTTAAAAACACTTACGGATGGGCGAGGAGTGCAAATTTTGTTCGGAACACACACGGACATCGAGTAAAGCAGCACTGAGTTCCAAAAAAGAAAAAAAGTCGAAGCATTCCTTGGGGTGACCATGGGCGGGTGTGGGGCCAATCGGGGAATACTCTCGCAGTTTGCATGCCTATGTTTGCACACAGATGCTATGGCAATAGAAGTTGTGTCCTTCGTTCCCCTCGGTGGGCTTGTCAACGCGGTGGAGCAAGCAAGTGTGCTGGGAACTCGTGTTTTGCAAGAGAGCTTGAAACGCGTGCATCCCTCTCAAATGTGTGCTTGCGTGTCATCATGTGTGTGTGTTCCGACCGCGGGAATCGATGTCTTCGGAGGTTGGCGGCGGTGGCGTCGCCCGGACGGCCGCAATCACGGAGCGGCGTTGCGGTGCGGTGGTGGGGTCGGGGTATCCATGGGGACCGACCGCTCTCTTCGGCGACTCCTCCCTCTCTCAGCGGGACGATTATGATCCCTAACTCCTACACCACCACCGCACGTGGACTCCTCCTCTGGGGAGGATTCCGGGACAGTTTTCATGGGGAGCGGGATCGGATAGGAATAGATATTTCGGTCCCCGAAGCAACGGACCGCCTCGAAGCGACTGCGGTGGACCATGCAATGCAGCCGCACCGCTTCCAAGAGGAGCATCTCGAGGATGTGGCGACGATAATAATAATAAGAAACTCTAGACCACATAATCAATGGCTGTAGTGCGCTTGCTGCAAACGACTACACATGGAGGCATAATAATGTGTGCAAAATTATACACTTACAGTTATGCAAAACATACAACTTAATTCCAGAAAACCACCCACCTTGGTATAAATAACAACCAGAAGTGATATCAGAAAATAATGACATTAAAATATATTGGGACGGACCTATATTAACAGACAGATCTCTAACCCACAACCGGCCTCTTACAGTACTGATAAAAAAAGTCCGAAAAATTAACCTACCTCATAGAAATATCCATCCCAAGCTCCAGAAACATAGAAAAAAATATACGAGGAAAAGATCAAAAAATATAAACCGCTGGCTAATGAAATAAAAGAACTTTGGATCCAGAAAAGAGTAATCATTCTACCCATAGTAGTCTCATCAACATGATTAATACCGAAAACGCTCCATAGTAACTTAGAAAAATTAAAAATTGATAATAGAACATTTATAAACCTACAGAAAACCGTATTAATAAACACAACAACAATATTCCGCCAATTTCTAGGCGAAAATACTTAATAGGCTAGGTTGCAGTTTTAGAACTGAGCTACCGAGATTCAAAACGAGATAGAAAGAAATAATAATAATAGCTTATTTTCCATATTAGATCAGATACGATAAAAACTATCTATAACCAATATATGGCACGTCAAAAGAAAGATAAACTGTCATATACATGCTACACGGTTAAAAAATTTATCTACATAGTAGGAATAGTCAATGCAGTGACAAACAGTATTATTTTCCATCAAATTTTTACATTAATATAGCATTAGCAATATGAGTTTTAATAAATAAATAATGTAATCCATACCTATACACAGAAAATTTACATATATGAAATAAAGTATTACACTCATTATTTGCATTTTTATACAATCAAGATACACATTTGCTAAGTAAAACATTTGTGATTCAAATAAATAACTTAAGGTCGTTTTGATTCTGATGCGGGGATATTTCCAGATAAGGAATCGAAAGATATTAAAAGAATGAAAGAATGAATACAGATAATTAATACTTGGAAATAAACTCATGATAAATCCCACTATTCTGAAAGAAAATATAAAAAAATTGCATTTTACTGGCAGTGTTGGAATGATTGGATAAAATTAGCAACTATTTCCCGCGTTTCACAAATTTACGGCTTCATTTAGTTGAAATGGAAAAAAATGAAATATTTTAATTCAGTATAATGCGTGATAACTCTGAAATTTGAAAAAATAAAAATAGTAAATTATTTTAGTGAAATAAGCTTAAAATAGGTTTCAGTTTTTTTATGATCCCATTGGAAAATAAAATAAGATATTTTTCATATGCAATATGCATATGGCTAGGTCCAATCAGCTATTTTTTGAACGTTCTTACTCGAGATTTCACATTTTTGCGGTGGAAAATTACAAATAAGATATTATGATGGGTAATAACTCTCTAAAATCATTGATTGGGCTACACTCCCGAATCAGTTTTATGCATATCCTATGATTTCTGGATAAAATATGCGATTTATTTGCTACCACTCATTTTTAGAGAATAAAAATGAAAATAAAATAAAAACCTTTAATTCCATTATAATTACAAGTGTGAAATGAATCTCCCACCCCTCGATGTCCAAATTAATTTACTAATGAATGTTGATTCCCGAAAATACCGGAAGATGCATTCATACTGTTTCCTGATGAATTGGTAAATGTTCCCTTTTAATCAAATGCTTTCGTGTTAGAGATAGCTATTTATGTTAATTTGGTTGTTTTTTACCATCATGGGTTAAAATAAATAGCCAATAAATTAGTAATTATCCCAGTAAAAATTTCTATGGCAATTTCATGTACATGACTATAGAAATATAGCAATATCAATAAATTGGTGCATCGGATTCAATGATTTTCGATGCGCATAATATTTGAAAGGAAAAAAATGATTTCCTATTGCGTGTTGGACGCGTTTCCCGCCAGTTTTACATACTCTATCTTGCCATCGCAGTAATATGTCCTTTGCAATTAATTTTTTCTGTTGAAAATGACACAATAAAAGCAACATGATTGTGGTGGTTCAACGTTTTTATTCAGGCGCCAAGTTTTTAGCGTCCCTTTTTTGTTCAGTTGTTAGCTTCTCGTGTGGGCCGTGGAGTAGCGGTAGTGTCGACGAGAGTATAAATTTGGTGATCTCTCTAGAATCAGTGGCATTTTCTTTAGTTTCGAAGTTTCGGTTGCGGGCAGAGAGATACTGCTTTAAGGGAGCCGTGAAGGTTACGGTACCGCGTTTGTTTGTTTTTAGGCCATTTCCTTTTCTTTTACTCCCTTACCATCCTTTGTCTTACCTCACCCTTCCTTATCGTAGTTCCCGATGATGAGACGTGACCTTTTATGAGTGTAAGTCACTGAGGGAATTACTATTAGGATTTACCTTTCCCTCCTCCCTCCTTCCTCTCCTATCCGAGTACTGGCGGATCTTCTCTATATCCCCCTTTACCTGTAATGGCGCCCATATTAATTAATTAGTTGGAAGTGTCACGTCGTCGACCCCGCCCGGAGCTAGTCGGGAGAGGAGGGCGTCGAGGGGCCCGTTACTGTGGGACTGGATCCTAAATTATTGGTACTAATTGTATCATGAAAGTCTTTCGAACGTGTGTATATTTTCATACCAGCCACTTTTTTAATCCCGAGTTGTCCTGCCGAAGTCGTGCTAAACTCTTTCTTCCCTTTCTCTAAATAAATGTACGGGGAGTAATCCAGGAATTGGAATGTGGTCGTCATGAGAATAGAATCGAGAATGACCTCAATGACCCTCGAAGGCGAGAGGTCGCGTCCGTGAGGTAGGGTATCCAGGTGTGTGCACAGTTTTAAAGGTGATCGAAGCGATTTTTGCGAACAGATTTGCTTCGTAATTTCGATTCGCGATTCCGCTCGAGGTATCTAAGTTAATTAAAGTGAAAATAATTCTGTCACGTCAATCGCGTGTCCGGCATTTTAGTTCAGTTTCAACACATAGCCTTTGTGGAACATGGCATATAGTTTGTCATAAATCGCTTATAATCCTTCCAAAATGGTAGCCCAGTTGAATGATACTGATTTGGAAATAATGAATTAACAATTTTTCACGAATGTATGATTTAAGCGAAGGCTACTATAATGAATGGATTCTCGTGTTTTGGAATGGAACGTGTTTTTCTCTCCTAATGTCAATTGGATGTGTTTAAAAATTGGCTGCACTTCTTTTAACTGCGCAATTATCCTTGACGGACTCTGCGTAGGTACGGATATTCTTTTTATTGCAAAATAATGCATTTCATACTGTTATAATTTTGAGTAACGAATATCAAATGCGTCACGCAAATTATAATCTTTGGGAACAACATATTTAAATGTGACCTGGTCTAAATTACTTCTACCACGACGTAAAACTCTAGTTTAAGCATAAATTTATATAGCAAAGTTTTTAAAGATATATTTCTTTTAGATTAGATTAGATTTTGGGGAGGTACCGACAGCTAAGGTCATTTGCGCCATAGGGAGGAAGGGTGGATAGAAACCCAGCGTCGGCATTAGCCTGCTCCTAACGAAAAGGGGTCCACGGATTAACGTCTCATCCGACAGACGGAGTACTGTACTTGAACTTCCCTCCACCAGACACTAAGTAGGGATCGGGTTCCCTCTGAAAAACATCCTCCTCTGCAGAGAATTGAACCCTGGCCGCCCGTATGGTTAGCCAGTACTCTAGCCACCTCACCCACCCGATCCCCTATATTGCTTTTTATAATTAATATTGATGTGTGATGAGTTTTAACGCAGAAACTGATTCACTTTAGTGAAATATGGCCCATGCATTAAAAAAAAACTCACTTGAAAAAATATTAAAATGTTCATTCGGTGATGTATCATAGCCGTCCGAGTCGTGGAGGAGGCGTAGCGGAAGGGGTAGCTCGAGTGGTTTGGAAGGGGAGGACGGAGGAGGATGGGGGAGGGTGCAGGTGAGAGGAGGAAGGAGAGGGGGTTGTTCTTTCGAAGGGGGTCGGGAGGGAAAGGGGGGGGGGCATCTCCACACGTCAACTCCCTGTACTATTCCACCGAGCGCTCACCTTTCCCATTTTTCTGAAATTCGATGCGTCTCCGGGAGTAGTACCGGGTCGAGGAATTGAGGGGAAGAAAGACGGGTCTGAATGGGACGAGAAAGGGGTTTTTATGTGGAAAGAGAAGGAGGGAACAGCGGTGGGCGTGGGGCAATGGCGAGCGATGGGAAGCCGAGGAATCGGACACTGCGGAGTTTTCCTTTTTTCTCTTTAGCTTGGTGGTGTAAGGAGGTGGGGATGGAGACGGAGGAGTGGTGGCTAAGGGAGGAAGGCAAAGAGGGGTCGTACGGACGGAGTTGGTCTGTTGAGGGTTGGTCGAGACTGACTGGTCAACTCTCGTCGGACCTGACCAAGGGAGGAAGTCAGAAGGGGACGACGGGTAAAAGAACGAGAGGAGGGAAAGGAGCGACCACGAAAGAAGGAGTGAGAAGAGGTTTGTGGGTTATTCGGAGACGGAGAGGAATGGAAAGAAAACTCAGTGTTCCATGGAGGGTTGAATGGATTGACCGAGACCCTGCTAAAAAAATTCCTCAGAAGGTGTTCGGTAGAACGTAGGGAATTGTACAGAAATTTACTCTTTTTCTTCAGAACTAGTTCCTTTTCTACGGATCTGTATGGAACATGAGAGCCTGACTCTACAGAACATGTGTTCTGTAGAGTTTTTTTTCGGCAGAGCAAAATAACTCCTTACAAGCTGTTCTGTAGAACCTCAGCAACTCTACGGGAATACAGAAAGTCTGCAGAATGTCGTGAGGAATTCTGCAGAACATCGAGGGGAATTCCGTTAAATGGCGTTTCAATACTTTAAGGAATATCTACAGAACATTTAAGAAATTCTGTATAAGTATTTAAAAGGAAACTATACAGAATTTTTTAGCAGAGGAGAGAGAGATGGATAGATAGATATATTTATTTAAGCTCTGGAATACTCTGTCCCCTGGAACATTTACAGGTTATAAAACAAACAATAATCAACAGTCTCGTTTGTACTGATAATTTAACAGGAGAGGGTTGCCAAGACATTGTTTAAACATTTGTAGTAAACATTAGCACCAGCTGTTAACAGTTGAACACATTTTAGTCATCACAAAGACAAAAAACGAACAAACAAAGGTGAGGCCTTATGATTTACAAATATTGAATACATATGTGTAAAACTTACAGAGAAAGAAGCATATTCAACTGTGATGAGACCGGAGTTTTCTTTCGTGCATTACCGGAGAAAACCATGTGTCTGAAGAAAGAAAAGTGTTCGGGTGGAAAAGTTCCCAAAGAAAGAGTCACATTATTATTATGTGCAAATATGATCGGTGAATTTGAAATGCCGCTGTTGATTGGAAAATCCTTCAGACCACGATGCTTTAAGAACAGAAATGCAAACAATCTTGGTGTTCACTGGTATGCAAACAAAAAAGCATGGATGACTCGTGGCATCATCACTGACTGGATTACAAAGTTTGACCGGAAACTGGGCGTGAAGAAAAGAAAGGTTAAAAAGGTTAAAGGTCAAAACCAAAATATTACTCAACCAATACCTGGTAAGAGAAAGAGATGCAAAATAAACTCATAAAGATGCGAAAGGTGTACCATACCGGATTGCATGAAGTCACACATTGTTTTAAAATTTACATGTATTCATAGTGCTTGACTGCGCATTTTCTATTTCTCCAGTAGAAAATTTATGCATGCTGAATAATGGGATGCAGGAGAAAATCCAATTCTATTCATAGCCGTAAGCAACGCAAAATTGTTATTTTTTCAATGAAATATCATTTCAATTTTTCACATTTATCTTTTAAAATGAGAACATAGGTCAACTTTCATGTTTTTCTTGACCATTACTTACTAAATGAGTAGCTCCACAACCAAAGTATATAATTATACATAAAGAGCTTCAATAAAATATATTTTTGTACGTAATACGTTTGTACTCTCTCCAATATAGGGTTTTCAGAGCTTTCCAATCTGGTTTGGATAATGAAGATACCTATAGTCACCACAAGGACAACAATTAATAAGATTTTCATTAAGAATGTTTATGCTAAAAGAGAATTGTTTCAATATTTATAAAAGAAAAAAATTAATAAAAGGTATTAAAATTCTTATATTTTGATTAAACGACGCAGTTAAAGCACATACAAACTACGCCGTATTTGTCCGGACAGCAACCCTCTCTGAATAGCCGACACCTATCAATAGCGGACAATTTTACGAGTCCCATACATGTCCGCTGTATGGAGGTTTGACTGTATTTTGATTTAGATATAGAGTCATTGTCAGCGGTCAGGATTAATCCAGTTGCTCGTCTTCCTCAGTGAGAAACTCAGTTTACGGATCGCCAATGCCAACTTGTATGTTCTTTCAGATGTACCGTTTTAAATAAAAAAAAGAGGCATATTTTCTTCCATTTCTTATTTTTTTGGTATAATGAACTTATTTTTACTTTTACATCATTAAAAATAGTGAGTCACTTATTGCTCCTCGTATTAATCAATGATTTCACTGTTTGAATCGGTCGAGTCTGTATTTACCAATCTGAGACATAGGTGGTCATATTGCATTGCTTGGAAATTTGGGATTAGCGAAGAGAGGGAGGAGGTGCAGGATAAAAAGTTTGAATGTTATATGTGATGGGGTGTTGGTGGAGACGAGGGTGGGGAGGTGGGGAGCTCGTGTGAGAGAGGGTGAGGAAATAAAAAGAAGATCGTCAGCGTGGAGGGAAGATAGTGGGGTCGGTGGCGGGAGGCGGGGTGGGGGCGTAGTGTGGCTCGCTTGTCTCTCCGGAGGCCGGCGGCTGGTCCATTGGGATGCCGAGCGGGATTCCGAAAAGGGAAGTTGGGCAGTGTTCCAGTGGGGGGAGTGGCCGAGTATCAGTTGCCTAGGATACGAGGAAGGAACCGACTCACACGCACGCACTCCCTCACATATCTTCAAGCGAACTCTGCTCGAGGGAGCGCGCGGTGGTGGATATAGGGAGATGACCTGCCCCCTGCCGGTCGCTTTCACGAATGCGCTGAAAAGGGATCTCCCTCGACTGGGATGGAAGACGTCTTCCCATTCGGCCGGGGCTTCATCCTTGCCCGAAATTCCTTCTCCCGAAGCCTCCTCCTCGCGTTTCCCTCCGCTGGCCGTTTTATTTTGCGTTCCTCAAAAAAACTTCCGTGAACGTTATTGACGGCCCACGCGAGACCGTTTCCTGGGCATTGCTGCTTCCAGCGCTGCCGTTTTTTTTACTGTTATATTTTTTTCGCCCGAACGGGGATTCATGAATGCGGAGTGGAATATTTCTCCGGCCGTCGAGACCGACTCTCATCGCTGTTCCGGGTGGTCGCACCCTCTGAGACGCGTGGAGGAAATGTATTGACTTGATCATTTTCCAAATAAACCGCTTCTCGCCAAGGTTCGACGCCAAATAAATCATGTATGCACGCATGGGTTAAGGGTGGAGAAAAAGTCATCCAATAGACATTTGAATGGACGAATTTTGAAAGGCGATGAACCTTTTGAAAAGTGTTGAGTTTATGGTCTTAGGGAGATTCATTTCCTCCAAACGAGGAGAAAGTTTTATTAAAGCTAATTTATAATTATATATAAAAGCATATCAGGCTCAACTTTGTGGAAGTAATTGATATTGATGCCTTGATGATTGAAGGTGCCTTGATAATGGTACTAGGTGCTGAAACCATGGTCGGTAATTATTAAAAAATCTTTTTATCGATGTACAGTTAGTTTCCTGGAGATTGAAGGCCATTAATTCATGTTTAAACTGTTAATTAAACATGAATTAATGACCTACAATCTCCAGGAAAATAACTGTATATTAATTTAAAAAAGAGGTCACGAAGAAGAATCATCTAGATATTAAAAATTCTGTGTAAAAAGTTACCATTGTCTTTCATTTTGAAATGGATATCAATGCTAATTTATATTGCCGTTATTTTCAGGTACTTATAGTTTTATCTGTCACAATTATCGAATCGGAAGTGTGGTCATTAATTGGAAACACTTTCATTTATGTACAGAGATTAAATTTAATTATGTCATTTCTTAGCTTTTGATTTGAAAAACGCATCTTCTGGAGCCCAGCTATCTCAAAACAAAATGTGTTTTTTTGTTTTTTTTCAATTGAACCAAACTGTAAGTGATTTTGTGAGTGACTTTCGTTGCATTCTATGTCACTTTGCGACGCACGAAAAACCTAATTCCTGGAATATTCAAATTAATCTTCCAGCTTTTTCGAGAGTACTTTCTTGAGGACTTCACACATAAGACGAATGAAGTCGCGCTTGCTTTCCCTTTTGCGTATCGGGAAAACGCTTTATGCACAACAATCTATTATATCATATTGACTTCTCTAAATATCAGTCAACAAAGTTTTTCTGGTGAAGTTAATTTCACAATAATAATTAAAAAATGATCACCTATTTTTTATCTAAAGTTGGTAAAAGATTAGGAAGACAAGAATCCATGACACATTTTTGTTTTTAGATTTTCGCAGCGATTAGATGCAATAGAATCAACCATTTCCGAATATTCTGCTGCGTGGTGAACTTTAAGGGCTCAACGTTTCTTCTGACGACGTTTCCAGCAGGAGGAACGAAACGTTGAGCCGTTAAAGTTCACCACGCAGCAGAATATTCGGAAATGGTTGATACTAGTGCAACCATGACACATCTTTTGAGGCTGTCGCCAACATCAATTAATTTCAACCAATTGTCACTGCATCAATGACAATCAACTGCGATAGTGGTATCATCATACTTCTATATGATTTAACCTAATCACCCCCGGAAGTTCTTGTAGCGTTATTTTAAATGATGCTTTTAATTTTCCTAATCGCTGGCACTCCACCGCTTTAATTTTGAAGTAACTTTTGCGAGTGGTTGATTAGTATTTTTTAAGGTGGGTTGCACTACTTACGTATATCCAGATCATTCTTTTATATGAATTCCCAGTGAGAAAAGGCGCCATTGCTATAAGAACCATTCTTAGAAGTCAGCCATCCAGCTATTGGCAGCCACGGCTAAAGTGAAGCAAGCGGGCTAACGTACATTCGGAGAGTGCACTTGCTTGCGTCCTATTCGGTTGTTCTTCTCGCATTTGGGACAGCGAGTTGTCCCACATTGCATCCGTTCCCGTTGTTCCGTTCGCACCTCACTCGAGTCTGCAAGTCTGGGCACACTTATATGGCGCGCACCCGCATCCATTTCCACTATTCTCATGGGTCTGAGCTTGAAATGAAAGCTACACAATTCAACCAGTGAACTAGCTTAGTTCCATTCTAATATAAATATAACTATTGGAATATTTTCAACTTAAATCTTTCAAAAAATATTGGGATTGCATAATAAAGTGGAAATTAATCGTAAAAATTGAATGATTTTTTTGCTGAGTTATAAAGAACAGCCCCATTGACCCTCTTTTGCTCATAGGTCAAACGTAAATGATTTTGCTCCTCCTATAATTGCCACGACTCATCATCGTTTGCGACGGCTGTTTGAGCGGAAAGAAGGTCCTAGAAAAGGGTGGTGAAAACTCTAATAAGGAGCTTAGCGCTGAATTGAGGTGGAGACTTATTCATTGCGAAAAGAGGATGTGAGTAGGTTTGAGCGGTGCCTGAGATGTGGGCTGAGTGAAGGATGGAAAGGTTGAGTCTGTTGACGAGAAAGACGAACGTGGGGATACGTGGAAGAGGAAGAAAGAGAATATGAATTCTCGACGAAATAAGAGGATGGAGACGATTAGAGGAATTTAAGAGGGATATAATTGCGGGTCATCCGAAGGTGGGAATATACAAGATAGTTGAAAAATTACCCCCACCTCTCTACTAATATCCCCCCCTCCCAACCTCCTCCTTACTTCCTTCCCCGTGTGGTACCCTGTTTATACATATGTCAAGCCACCACCTCTGTACGCTGTATTTTACCTCTGATGATGATGTGTATACATTGAAACCGGTCAGGCTTGTTTACTAGTAATAAAACAGTGTGGAATATTACAAAGTTATTACTATTATATCACGTAGGTGGGAAATTGGCACGGTGTGTCATGAATTGGGACGTTAGGATGTACCTATACTGCCCAAGAACTTACCAATCGGCGTGTAGAATCCTCGAAAAAATGAAGGAGCCATCGAAAAAGTGGAGAAATATGGGATCGTAGTGGAGGTATGAGAGTATCAACTGCGAGCCAAGACCAGTTGTTTGCCGGCGATGGGTGAGGAGGAGGCGTTCTCTGGCGTCCATGACTGCCCCGGCGATCAAAAGGCACCTTCACCCTCTCTTCTCCTTCCTCCTCGATCGTTGCCGTCCCATCCGCTTGTTTTTATTCCGATCGCCTGCCCCTGCCGTTCGATCTCCTCCGAGGTCCGCAACTCATCTCGAGCCGTCACGGGCACTTCAATCGTGCCTCCCCCTCCTTTCTCGTCTCCAGGGGAACGCAGTGGGAAAGGGTGGCGTCGAAGACCCGAAGGAGGGCGGGAAGAGGGGCGCCTGTAGAAGGACGGACCGCGGGATGCGTTGGAGAACGAAGGAGTCCTCGCCCTCAACAAAGAGCGGAACCCTCGCCTCCATCCTCCTTTCACCCTTTCCCTTTCATTCGCCCTCTCCGTCGCCTCGGCGTGAGCAGTCCCTCATCCATCCCCGCTTCCTGTTCTGTCTCTCCTCTTTTTCCCTGCCTCTCCGGCTTACCCTTGCCTCTCTCTCTCTCGAATCCACTCTGCCTTCGACCCCTCGGTCCCTTTTCACTTAAACCACCGCACCTACGCGGCTGCGGCGGTTGGGCGCCTTTTGTTTCGTGGGAAGAAAAAGCATGGATCCCTCCACTCTCTCTCCTTATCTATTTGTCTCTCTCTCTCTCTCTCCCTCCACAGATCCCTTTCTTTTCCCCTCTTGTCACTCCATTCCTCTCTCTCTCTCTCTCTCTTGGTCCATTATTGTCTCTCATCCACTGCCGGTACTCCTTCGAAAGCGAGAGAGGGCTCTCGCTACACTTCCACTCACTCATCGAGTCGTTGCCTTTCATCATTCATTTCTCGCTCAGAGTCCCTTTCGCAGTGTGAAAATTGGATGTCCGACTGGAGATCAACAACCCGAGTAATTTTCTTCCAAAGTTCCCCCCGCTCTGAAGGCGTTCGTGCGAAAGCTAGGCCTTCGAGTTTTACCTCCGCATTTACCTCTCTGCCGTTTTATGAACTGAGAAGACTATGTAACTACCCGCTGCTTTCATTTGTAAAAAGTTTATAAACTGAATATGGTATCCGTGCGCATGTTTTAAGTTATACTTTCAGCTAATTGGCTTCTCATTTCTTATAATTGTACGGCAATTCGTGTTTTCTGCTGTCCACTTCGTCTTGGTAAGAATTACATTGTGATTTGTTAATTATTTTGTTATTTTTTCTGTCACTTCTCTAACGAGTCTCTGGAATTTCCATATCGCGTGCGGATTGGGGAGGGTTTTAAACAATTTTGTACATCAGGCCTTGAATATACTTTATTTTTATCGTTGTATCAGAAGTCATGAACCTTTACCTATGACATATATGTCAGATACTACTCTCATAATTGAATAAGAATCGTTTTAATTTGTCCTTTCTAGGGATATGTTTCAAACTTAGTGAAGCACCCCTGGAAGAAGAGAAGCCACTAAATTATTTTCAAAATTTCTTGCTTCAAGGTAGCGTACCGCATTTCAACACTTATGGTGTATGCAAGCTAATTCATATTTAAGAACAAACCAATCATTGTAATATCATGAGTAGGCCAATTTTAGAATAATTACATAATTAAAAGAGAACTCGCTTTGTACTTTCCACACTGGTTTCGACAAAGTTATGTCATTATCAAGGTACATTATGTTCCATGATAATGATTTAATTTTGTCAAAACCATGGTCGGAGTGTGGAAAGTACAAAGCGAGTTCTCTTTTCATGTGCCGCTGCTCCACAAAGTGAAGCCTGAAACTGTAACTTGTGTAAGTACATAATGTTCTCTCTCTTTGTATCTGACAACTTGAAAGTTATGTTATCAATGCGACATTTGTTCTTCCTGCCGGCACGATCGAGATGCTATACTGACTCTGTATAACTAGTGATGGATAATAAGGGGTGAGCTAATTTCCATCGTTTATCGTCTAGACTGCTTTCTTCGCGCGTCTCATAGGAGGGTGCGAGGCTGACGATGGCGCATAAGTGTGGGAACCCGTCTTATGCTCGCGTGACTCTCCGCATCACCAATATCATCAACCCGAGACGGAAGAGAAGTGTTCCCCTGTCTCTCTTTCGATCCATTACCTTATCACTATCCCTCTCCCTCTCTCAGCCCTTGTAGAGAGCGCTCAATCTTTCTTCCTTTCCTCCCTACACACAAATCCCTTCCCCCAACAATCCCTTCACTTTCTCCGTCTTTTCGGTACCTATCTCTCTATGTCCCGCTGGGAGAGAGGCAGATTTCTTTCACGGCACCCGTGAGACAGTCTGCCGCGGGACTTGGAGGACGTTTGAATGCGGGGGACGCGGTCGTGGGACAATGGATGGGATGGAAGCGGTGGGAGTTGGGGAAGCGGCATGTGGGTGCGTCCTGCGTTGGCGAAATAAGCGGGTGGGGGTGTAGGTGGCGAGAGGGGGTTTATGGGAGAGATGGCCTCGCAGTTGGACTGGCGAACGATGGAGGTCCACGAGGGTTAGGAAATTTGGCAACAATCTAGGAGGGGGTGGGGGATGTTCGTCCTTTTCTTTTTTGATGCGGAAGGGAATGACGATTGAGGAGGAGGAGGTGGGGAGGGGGGAAATTTGAGGGACGGGGGGGGGGGAATGATGGCTGGAGGCGGTGAAGGGGCGAGACAAAAGGGAGGAAGCGACGAAAGGAAGAAGAGAGAGAGAGGGAATGGAGGTGAAAGAAAAGGGATGATGATTAGGAGGAGGTGGAAGGGAGGGTAAAAGACGTGGAGCAAAGTTGTCGTGATGGGGGGAGGGAAACGAGGGAGACAGAATAGATGGGAGGGGTTGAAAAGGAGTTGAAAATGACTCGTGGCACGGAAAGACCGGCGGAATGAAAAATACTCTCGTTGCTTCGACATAATTGCTTCCTCCGGAATTAAAGGGAAAAGTAATTTTTACCTTCACCCTGAGCAGCTCGAAGAAAGCATTCATTGTCTTGATGAAATTTCTCCGGACCTCATTGTCTTCGTCTTGAATGCGTATTTCGTGGACTATAACACTTGATTGCAAAAGGCTCTGAATGAGCAATGGCTTATAATGGTTAATCTGAAATTTCTGTATTGTTAATATCAAATTTAACCTTCCATGTTTCCGTTTGAATGGAAAAGAAATTCGTCGCACTGAATTATCTCTCGTAAGGTAGGGAGGCTGTTTTAAAATATGATATGAAATGTTTGTCAATATTTTAGGTTGAACTTGTCGATGTGGCTTGATAAAATGCTTAGGAAATTCAGAACTGGTGTGATTCAGAGCGACACAGAAGATATTATCATGACGCCTCACTACATCTCTAGGTTTGACTGAAGCGATAAAATAGATGCATTGCCGAACTAGAGAGATACATTGCAGAACAGATAGGTACAAAACTCGTTCCTTCTACGTACAATAAGCGACCACAGTAAAAACTGAGCTCCACTTAAAACACACCCATAATGCACTTTGACCACCTTACCTCTTGCATCTACAACGCACGACTGGTGTCCTAAAACCCCCTGTCACAAACCATGGTATCGTAGTATGTAGATGAACTTTTTGAATCGCCTTTTTCAGAGTAATAGAAGTTAATATATCGAGAAAATGCAAAAGAAGGAAAGAGAAACAATTTAGGAAATATTTGGTCTAAAACACAACGATCAACGAACGTAGAGATTAAAAGGATATTGTGAAATTAGAAAATATACAGACATGCATATCAATATGAGAAAACGCAGGCTTAAATTCTACGGTCATATTAAAAGAATCAACTCGAGGATGTTGGCAAGAAAAATAATAGAATATTGTGAAAACCAAGTCAAGGCAAAATGTGAGACAGTGGAACACATTGCCGCAATCAAAGAAGACCTGAAATGAGCAGGGATAACACCTCAGGCAGACCAAGATAGAAACTTTTTCGAAAAAAAAATTAACATTTGGATGGGGGTCGAACCGGGAAAGCATAAGAGGATCGGAACAACCTGGGTGGAAGAAAGAAAGAAGGCGCATTTGAAAAAATGATAGAAATATGATCGCACAGAAAGGCAAGGCTAACAAAACGCACCTCACTCTGGAATGGGTGAGGTTAGAAGAAAGCCGAGGGTTAATAATGTCCTGCGCTTTCAGTGACTGTTTCTAAACCACGTAGATGACGCTTAATTCGGTAGGCAAGCATTGGAGCCTGTAAGGGTGTGTGAATCAGAAAAGGAGTGAGTTTATTTCCTGCGTTCATTGGCAATTTTGATATTGGAAAGGAAATTGAAATTTACTTAAATGATAGAATGTATGCTCATGTACTAAAAAATTGTATATTCTGTTAAAAAATGCATTTTAAACGACGTAGACTTATGAACCCTGCCATGTAAGAGGAATAGGTTGAAATCCAACAAGACGCCCGCAAAGATGTAGGCATGATTTCGTTTTTTAAAACTGAAATTTTTCGTTTTAAAAAATTACTTTAAAAAGGTATGTGGCCGCGTTTTACTATAAAATAATATATTTCTTTCAAATTTAAGCTTGTAGTCAATGTAATATGCATTCATCAACGCATTGTTTTCTAGATTTGCCGAATCTAATATTTTAATTTTGCATCGGTAAAACCTTTACCGTTTGTAAAGTTTGAAATTATGGCCACTGTTTTGACATAATTTACTCTTCAGCGAGCTTATTTTAAATGAACCCTAGCTCTATGTTTTCATGAAAACGGAGGATTATTACTGCGTATCTCGAAACTCCTTTAGATATACAATGTATTATTTCTGCCCAACACAATCTGTTTAGGCCGCGGCCACCAATCGTCCATTATTTTTCTCTCTATTCGAAGAAAAAAGAGCAAATGGAGTCTTTCTTTTTCTTTTCGTGAAATCCACGGCATCGCAGCCATGTATCAAGGTCAAATATTTTCAGCTCCCCTTGGCTTATGACATAATGCCGCGCAAGCTAGACTCCCCCTTGCAGTAGCCGACCAACGAGTCAGTCCCGAGAACCGTGAGGGAAGTTTCTGTACCAGGAAATAGGGACTTGGATATTTGATCTCTCCAGGGACCGCGGGAGTAAAAAGAAAATGACGGGAAAAGGGAGTCGGTTGTGTGTAGGGTTGAGTCTTGAGGGCGGAGGGACCATTTAGGGGCCATGAAGGGAGAGGGTGAAGGGGATGTGGAGATATGGGAAGAGAGGAGGATGCGACATGAGTCGCCGTGGGTTGCACGGGGGTCATTGAGATCAGAATTGGTAGCGGGTGGTTGCCAGGGAGGATGAGAGGAGGAAGGGGGGGAGGAGGAGGAGGGCAAGGAAGGCAAGATGTGGAAAGGAAAGAGGTGATTTTTGGGAGAAAAAAGCCGTTTCCCTTCCCTCCTGAGGCTAAAGAGGAGAACGAAGGCACGCACACCGCATACTTTTTGGCGTTTTGGACTCACCCTTTAATCCGCTCGTTCGCCCGCTCTGCTCTTTTGTTTTCCCTCCGCCTCTGCTCCACCCCACCCCTCCTTCAACCGTCTCCTTCCCTCCACCTGCATCCTCTCTCCCTTTCCCTCAGACGATCACCATTTTTGCAATCAATTTCTTATTTCTCTTCTCTGTTGCGTCATCATCCGCTTGTTTTTTTATTTTCTTTGTCTCTCAGGCGACTTAAGAGCTTGTTTTTAATATTTACTTGATGTTCAGTAAATTGATGGAGTCCGAGCGAGATAGTTCCCCAGTCATAATAGAGACCATATTCGAATTATACGTTTTAATTTCACCAGTTGTAGGACACATCAATTAAATATTCGATCATCACTGGTGCAATAATATAGTTTTATACGGCAGAAATTGTGAGTAATTAAGTGAAAATATCTAAATAAGTCTTTAACTTGGCTCATTTTTTTCGCACGCGGTGCGTTTGAAACTCTTTTTAAACGGAAGAACCATTTTTGTGATAACCAAGAACATATTGCGGTGACAAAATGATTAATTTTCAAATTTAGTTGAGAAAACATACAAACTACACGCTGTTAGTATTTTTTACGAAATCTA
This sequence comes from Ceriagrion tenellum, assembly GCA_963169105.1. NCBI lineage: Eukaryota > Metazoa > Arthropoda > Insecta > Odonata > Coenagrionidae > Ceriagrion > Ceriagrion tenellum. Next base: position 160,474,637 of record OY720636.1, read on the forward strand.
CGTGTTATAAATACCTCATTTTGTAAATAATGTCTCCCTGGAGTGCACACAAGTACCATTTCCCATGCAAAAGGGCTGGTATTTTTTGGCAAATATCTCCTTAAGTAATGTGGTAAGGGGTTGAATTTTTGGTATCATTAGAAGGGTAAGATATTTTTCTTTAAAATGAGACCAAATTCATTGACATCTAAGTAAAATGATATTACGCTCAAACTACCATACTTGACATTGTTGCTTCGAAAACTATCGTGTTTGACTCATTCCTCATTCTTTGCATCCTACCACTAATGACAAAGTATAAATGCCACTGGGAGGAATATGTTGGATATGTTGACGAGGATAACGCCTCTTTGGAAACCCATTTGGCGTTGAAGCTATAATTCCTTTAGTCTCCATGAGCACAAAATAATAGTCATCTTGCTTTGAGGAAAGGTAACGACACATTAAACTTTCAGCTCACCCCAGATTTTGCTAGGAGAGAGATGAATTTCCACGGTTTTATGGCCGCTTGATGAATTCGCCAGTAAAGGAAGTGTGGTAAGCGGGATGTTGTTACCCTAGCAAACTAGGCGAAACATATTTTTCAAAGTACACTGTTGAGTTATTGTTTCACCAGAAGAGGAATACTTAGTGCTCGTAATTTATTCAGTATATGTGCACCTGATTTAGAAAAGTAGTGATAACCCACTGCAGATGTGATATTTAATGCAGCGAAGACATGACGAAAAAGAAAAATCTCTTAGTAAATTCCACACTTAAAACTTTTATTCCCCTCCTAGGTTTCGATTGCCTTGCAATCATTTTCAAAATCATTGACCTTTGAAAATAATTGCAAGGCAATTGGACACCCAGGTCGGGAATAAAAGTTTTAGGTGTGGTGTATACTAAGAGATTTTTCTTTTCGGTTATGTCTATGGGAAAGTTCCACAAAGTTACGCCTTCGACCATTAAGTTTGATGCAGCGCATGTGGATTTTACATTCTTTGACGTCCTCCTTGATTAATATTACTGAACTGGTTCCACAACTATCTCGTTGGGCACCGCCAAGCTGTCAAAGGCTCAAGCGGAAACATTTAGAAATGGAACGCTATAACCTGTGGGTTTCCACAAGGATCGGTACTTGGACCTTTGCTTTTTTCCATATAACTATTTGATCTTCCAAAAACAATCAAGTACTGTAAATATATGCTTCACTCGGATGACTTACAAATGTATCTAAAATGTCTTCCTGAAACCACCATTGAAATAATAAATGAAGATATTGCCTTAATATCTGAATGGGTCCAAAATAATAATCTCGTCTTAAACTGAGCTAAAACCAAATCCATCATTATTGGCTCCTCCAAGCTCGTAAACATGATTGACCTAAATATGTAACCAGATGTAAAGCTGGGAAATATTACTGTTCCCATCTCAACCATAATCATAAACCTTGGGGTCACAATGTCATTTAATCTCTTTAGACAAAATAAAATTAATGATGTTTCGGGTAAATTCAGCAAATTGTTTACCTGCTAAACGTAAACAAAGGACTACTATCCTTTGAAACAAGGAGATTGTTAATAACCTCCATTGTTTTTCTACATTTCGATTACTGTTTTTTAGTTCATAATGATATCCTTGATATTCTTAATCTAAAACTTCAGCGTTTGCGAAATTCATGCATAAGAATCGTGTTCAGCCTTCGACACGATCATATATCGCTAAACCTTATGGAAATCGGATGGTTGACCACCAAAAATCGACGGAAATATTCCATAGCTTCATTCCTCTATTCATTTTTTCTTAAGAAAAAGCCCGAATATTAGTATTTTTTAAAGAAAATGTCTAAAATCACCAATATAACTACAAGAACTGAGACATGACGAAAAATAAAAATCTCTTAGGTAGTATATTCCACACTTAAAACTTTTACTCCTGAACCAGGTTTCGATTGCCTTGCAATGATTTTCAAAGGTGTCAGTCAGTCGAGATGGCAATCGGTACCTGGGTCAGGAATAATAGTTTTAAGTGTGGAATATTCTAAGAGATTTTTCTTTTTCGTCATGTCTGTAGTAACATTCCTCAAAGTTACGCCTTCAACCATTAAGTTTTTACAAGAACTGATGTAAATTTTCTATACTATTCATCTCATCGGACAAACTGTTTCCATAAATCATTACAGGTAATAGGATCCAACTTCTGGAATAAAGAGATAATTTATGTAGAAGTATAATGGAGATGGGAAACTTTATTGGCTTGCCATATTTTTCATTCTTTGTCAGCGCTCGAATCAGGAGAAGTATCGCATATATTTTGACGCGTATCAAAATGCGTCTTTGAAGAAATATATTGGTTTGGCCAGTGTCTGCTTACAAATGAATCCAATATAATATAACCCGCAAATGATATGAATTAGTATCAATGTTGGAAAATAAATTTTTACTTTTCTGCAATTTTAGAATTGTTGAATAGTGCAAAGTATTCCTCTTGATATGTGGTCACTTTAGATCCCAATTACTTTTGCGGAGTGACGACTTATGTCCTCAACTTTATGAATGTGATTGCTTTCATGAAAAGGAATTCTTTTTGGAATTCTGAAGTTATATTTTTTGATACCTTGAATGACTGTAAAATAATTGGCTCATTCATCTGTAGAAGCCCGTGGGTTTCCTTCCAATTATGAAATTTATTCCGGAATTTGGAATGCCTACTCTGTTCGCTATTTTACTTTAGAAGATATTCCATTCCATAATTCAGAGTTTCATGTCACAATTACTAGTATATTTCAATCACAACTGCTGCAGTACCCACACTGATTACTTCAATCATGGCAAACAATCGCCAAGTTCATTTTCCGGCGAACACATCCGTTACTGATCTGTCCTCATCAGCGAGCTTATTAATAAAGCTTTATTTCTACTGTATCCTCATCTTAATCTGCATAAAATCTGTCCTATATGCAAAATATTTTACGGCATTCTTTTGCCAGTAAATTGTTATCTTACACCAAAGCTGCGCCTGCCATCTCTATTACCTTCCAATAAAGGATAGATTCTAAAATAGTAGGTAATGTTATGGAATTAAAAACATGGTGTGTTTTCTAATGGCTTAAAAATAATGATATACAAAATAACCTAAAAAGTTGACAAACATACTAAATTTGATCTATTATTTAATATGGAGGCTCTAATGGAAATCCCTAAGAATGATGCAATTTTATTGCTGGAGGTAAATGAAAGGCAGAAATGTTTGCACGCTATTATGCCGGTGCAAGAAGGCTATTTCTTGATGGTATTAGGGTGCTTTATGTTTATAAGAAGCATCTATTTATTTTTGCCTTCCACAATTGTTCCCGTATATTCATCTTCTCGAGCCACTACAGAGAGTGAGATAAGAGTTGATTCCGTGTTGACTCAGCGTAAAAGTTGATGCAAGACAGTACCTTTTGTGGCTGCCATTGGTTTATTTGTTTTTTCTTTCTAGTTTTATACCAGTGAGTGTGCCACTCTTTGAGACTCAAAATTTCTCCACGACCTGTTAGCAGCGATAAACCTGGGACGTTTCCTGCAGTCCATTCCCCGACCCGTTTATCTCCTTGGCCAATCCTCATTTTACGCCCCTTGCGGAGAATAGGCCTTGCATGCCTGTTTACAACCCCTAAACTTCAAATATTAGCCATTTAAATGTTAGTTTCCATAACTGTCATTTGCCAATTCCTATTGATCCTTTAACGATCATCGTTTGCTGACAAAAATCACAAAATGTTTACTTACCCGGAATGTCTAGTCGGTAAAAATGTTTTGATTTCCAGAAATAAATCTTCACTGTTAACAAGAAAATGATGAAATGAGAGGCAGGATATTGAAACACGTCTCAAGGATGCTTGAATACGACAATTTTATAAGCTCCAAATTATCATAAGCAAATCCATGTGAAAATATCTCACAGAAAATATTTTTGATTATTGATGATATAGAAAAACGTTTTAGCTCACCGTTGATTTTTTATTATTTAAGTTTTTAGCAATTTATCGAACCTTTTGTCGAAACCAGTAGTGTCTCAAAACTATTGCAATTAAAGATCAGCGTTTAGATACAGTGGTTCTTTCTCTCTCACCTAAAAGATGCATGCTTTGAAGCCTAAAACGAACGAACAGAGTTTTAGATTATCCTTATCGTAAGAGTTATTAATATAAAATGCAAAGTTTTTCTGTTTGTCTGTTCTCAAATTCTCTTCCCGCAAGGAAATTTACACACTCAGGTAATTTAATCGATCGCAATCTTTTTTCTCTTTTGCCTGATTATATCAGAAATACGGATCGTACGAAGTCGAAACGCACGCCAAATGAAAGAAAATATGACAAAGTATTTATATTCTTTCTGAAATTGTTTTAATCTTTTCAAATTCGGGAAATTTTCGTAAAGACATTCGTAAAGCCGCTCAGAATCACGCGTTTTTGGTGACCCATCCCATTCAGGACTGACAGTGCTGTCAAAGGTGAAACTCGTATGGATGTATATTGGGAAGATAAAGGCTTTTAACGAATCAATTGGGAATACTATGTAGCTTTAATCATATCATTATTAAACCAGCAATCCTGGTTGTAGCACTTTGTAGATTTATTGTATCCCAAATGAAATAGAATTCAGAAGACTTGGAATTTAGCATTGTTGAGTTGAAATCATACATGACTTAACTTAGCTAAATCATAGGAAATTATTGCCATCAGGCTTTCGACGTTGCTAAAGGGAAATAGAATATTCGATCAATGGAAATATGCTCACACTGGATATTCGAACATTAATTGAGCTTTATCTGCAGTCGGAATTTTCTATTTTTTCTTCATTAAACATCATTGTCCAAGAATTAAAAATTAGGATACCTACAAAATTAGGATACCTACAAAATTTGCGCATTATAAAATTAGTTCATGTGGAAATGATAATTATGGTGCATACGCTAGATCTAATTCCGTCATGATTTACGGGGTGATTACTTTAGGTATTGATAAGAAAAGCAAAGTTTCTCGATGTCTGTCGCAGATTCCCTGCTCATGATGAAATACACGTACTGAGGTCATTTTAATCGCTAGCAGTGTTTTTTTCGTATGCATATCGAAACAAGAAACACTGATCGAACCCAGTTGATGTGAACGCCAAACGAAAGGAAGCATACTTACAATATATGCTTTCTTCAACAACACGTCTCGGTATTCTACACTCTAGATATGTTATTATGAATGACAACTCGAAACTGAATCTTAGGAAATTCGGGTCATCAGGTTTTCCACATAACGTCAGAGTCGTTGAAAATTCGATCGATAGAAAAATGACCGAAGAGGAGATTTCAATATTATAAATATGGCGAGCTATCTAGGAAATTTTCTTCTCCCTTTCTAAAATATAATTGTGTAAAAATCTTAAATTACACAATTTATAAATTTTATGCATTTAAAATTATAGAAATGATACGTATCTTCCTTTACATAAAGTGGACATTTCGTCATTCTTCATGGTGTGGTTATTCTAGTCATCAGAAAATTACCGTAATCTAGCGCAACTTTATATACGTTTTTTTGTTTTGTAAAGTTATTAGGTGATTATATAAATCTTTAAAATGTTATATTATGTTTTTGATCAAATTGATTACTCGTCTTATGATTACCAATGACTCTTATAACTATCTTTTATCTGGATAGATAATATTTCACAGCAAAACTTAAATTTATACCTTTTTATTATTCAACTTTGTGACCGATATTTCTCTCATAGAGTCTACACTTTAGCATGTGAAACAAAGTTGTACTTGCGTATGGTCACTTACTTTTTTACACACACTTTAGACTGAAAGGAAGAAAAGGCATCAAATGTTGAATGATTTAGGTGTGATTTTGGTTCCATTTCCCTCATTTCTTAGGAGTACACTGCTCTCTGTTTCTTTGTCTTTATGCAGAGTATTTCTCTGTCGTGGTACGTGAGTTCCTTCTCCTCGCTCGGTCATCTCAAGCATTTGCCCGATCGCCGCTTTATATTCATTGAAAAACCTGTTTGTCAATTTTGGTGACCACTTCTGGATAATATTTACACTCAAAAACTACAAAACGTAGGTCATTACGTTACATTTTTGTCAGTAATCGCAAAAATAATATTGTCTTTTGATTCAAAGCCTGTTTCATTCTTAAAAATATCTTATTCTTTCGACACAACTGACTATGCATTTCGTTCAATAAAATATCAGATATTTGCGTATTCCGTCCATGATTCTATTTGGGCCATATTGTTCTCTATAGTTTGTACAGTTGTGATCTGAAAGCGATACAATCTTCCTTCCATTTATTAAATGCATTTTAAATCTTAAATAAAAATATAAATAATGCGTGGCAAGCCTGTTCGTGGGGTAGCTTTGTGACAATGACTTATACTGTCACAATGTTAAACCACACTCCTGCAAGTCACACACATTTTGTTTAAAATCGCGACCAAGTATTTTCACACCAAAGTACTCCTTTCATTTAAGTGCTGCCGTAAGTTTGAATAATTTCACTTTGAAATCCAAAGCTGGTTTATATGTCCTTCACCGGGAAAAGGTTTCAGCAATTTCCTGAAAATCACCCTGGACGCATAATCTAAAATAATCGAACAGGACAGGAACACCAGAACTCACCAGAAAAATGCCAGAGGCTTCTGAAAACTTACTGTCGAAATATTTTCTACCTTGTCGACGTTGGAAAGCCTGGGAAGTCTAAAATGTAGTTTTAGGGTCAGCAAAACGCTATTTTAGATTTAGATTAGATAGTTATACTTGCTTCGCTCTGTAGCTTGGGGCTTGGCCTCCTACAACTCCGGAACGGCTTCGCCGTTAATACTAATTGGTTCTTATATTCGTTGAAATTCATTTTGAAAGTGAAGAGCTTTACGTTGCTATCACGTTCGGGCATCCGCCATTTTGAAAACCCTATGATTCATGGTTATACCATTTAGAGTACGGACTTACGTTAAATTGATCAGGTGTGGTTGGAATAGAGTATATTCTCGTATAGAAATGTGAAACTAATTCTAACAAAAAATTTGATGTGACCATCACATTATTTTCTTCATACGGTCGAAAGAGCTTCATAATAGGTATGCACCATTTTGAATTGCCAAACCTATAGAGTTTTACGTAGGTGATACGTAAATCACGCCGGACGGTTAATCTAAAATAATCGAACAGGACAGAAACACCAGACCTCACCAGAAAAAGGCCCGAGGCTTCTGAAAACCTACTGCCGAAATATTTTCTACCTCGGCGAGGTTGGAAAGCCTGGGAAATCTAAAATGGTGTTGTGGGGTCAACAAAACGCTATTTTAGATTTAGATTTGATAGATATATTAGATGTTGAACATTTATAGATATAAATCGATATATTAGAGATGCGGCTGTAAACAGATATAATAGATGTTAGACATTTATATACGAGTATTCATAAAGTCCTTAGGGTACTTTATTTGAGAAGTGGTGGTAAACCTTCAAAGAACGCAACATAATCTTATAAATATATTCTATGTACTTTTAATCAAACCTAACGAAACTCTATTTAAAAGATGCTTCTTGTAAATGGGACCTAGATTGTAGAACTTGATACCAGAGAATGTGAAGGTCAATATTAAAACAAAATGTTTTATAATGGCAGTGAAATGGCTACTTACTCAGCCCAGTGTAGATTATTTATTTAATATTATTGTGTGAAATTTCTTATAATTAATGTATCTTTCCTGTTTGTCTCATCGTACAACTGTATCGTATCAATTATTTTTTTTCGAATTAATTAATTATCAATTGGTGATGTTTTTAAGAAAATGTGCAGCTATGCATTGCTATGAAGGTAGCCTTACCTCAGTTTTTTCAGAGACTACCTATAGCTTCCCAAAAAATGTATGTATGATCTTTGTTTTTTTTGTGTAAATGTTATTTGGGAAGTAATAATACTTGTTATTATTATATTATTATGTGGGGTTATGGGGTGGTATCGCAAAGTTATACCCGCTGTCACACGGTATGTCACACGTTTACGGTACATCTTAATATCAGGTATATTCCCATCACGATCCACGCACTTCTTCTCTCTCAGAAGGTCTCTCAATTCTTACCAACCGACATGCGAACTCACCTTCCGAGTCCTGACTCTTCCCCAGCCGCATCTCTTAACTCGGCCCCCCGCTCTTTCGTCAGTCGAAAGGGAGGAAACAAATGACTTTCGTTTGCATAAATCTTTTTTTCCTCCCAAATCCCCTGCGCTCCCTTTTTCTCTCCTCTCAACAGGCCGCAGGCCGCTCCCTACCCTCCTCCTCATCCCCCTCCCCATCTGACCCCACCCCCTCTCCCTCCCTCTTTCGCCTTATCACTACGCACCCGTCCTCTTCCTCCCTCCCCGCCTTTTTCTACAAATTCTTCAGACCCTCCCTTCATTCACGTACGCCTGCCTTCACCCCTCCGAAACCACTTTCCCATCCCTCGTCACGCCCCCCCCCCACCCTCTTCCCTCGACGACTCTCCATTTTTTTATTCGCATCACCCTCCCCCCAGGGTGTCCCGACCCAACTCACCCGATCATCCCTCCTTTCCCGAAAAACCTTTAACCTCACATCTTCTCTTCCCTCCCTCTATCCCCCACCTCTCCTCATCATCCGTCCTTCTTCCCTTCTCCCCTTTACTTCGTCCATTCTCCCGTTCTTTTGCATTTCTCTCGTGCCATTCCATTTGCTTATTCTGCCTCTCTCCTCGTCGTCTCCCAAAAGTGTCCCTAAGATTTGAATAAAATCTTTATGTGCTCCCCCCGTCGGGGATGCACTTCTCTTTTCCATTTTTTTTCTCTTCCTCTTATTCTTCTTTCCCGAATAAGGGAAAAATTCTTCTCTCCTCATTTTTTTCCTTTTCCTCTTTCAAGACGTTCACCTCAGCTATTCCCACTTTTTTATATTCTGGCTTAAGGCCTTGGGAATGTTATGGCTAGTTTCAAGAGTCACGCATTTTAAAAATTAGGTCCCGTCGTTCATCTGAGCTAGCAAAATGTCTAAGACTTGAGTTCGTGTTTAGCACTTTAATTGAGGTGTTTTCCACTCACTTAGGAAACCGCTTGTCTTCCCGACAGGAAACCAAAAACTTTTCAGGCTCTAGTGGTTACAGTAAACTCTCTTAAAAAGTAAGATTTATCTCTCGACCATATAAAAAACTGTGAAAAAATTCATGTTGGGTTCAACCTGCATAACATTTTCCTCAGTGAGGTATAACCGAAACTATGAGACACTATCAACATAAAAATACTAATTTCTACCAAAAAATTATATAATTAAATCTTGTGAAATAGATTGTTTAATTTTATCGATCCGATTTCACCAATCTTGTATGAGAAAAAAACATTTTGATGAACAAAAGTAAAACATTTCGCGATTCCAGGATAGGATTAATATTCATGTGAATTAAACTCTGAAGCACCAACATAATTCATCCCCATTTAATATTTGTTTTATCAGTGTATTGATATATTCAATTAAATACTTTTTCTTTCAAAATTTCTCTTTTTGAATTTTATTACAATGCAGAAAGCACTAAGTTATTTTTTCCTTATAACTCTTGGGTGCTTCATCTGCCTCTTTTGTTTCGGTATCCTTCTTCCGACTCTGAAATCTTCTCATGATTAATCTTAGTCATTTTTAATTCATTTTTATTCGCAGTTATTAAGAATAATTTCTTTGAAATATTTGTTATCCATGGAACCACATTCAATAACCGTAAGAATATCTATTTTTTATCTACTTGTTACATTTCTTCATTATGCCATCGCTTGGAAAATATGAATTTTGACGATAAGTTGTGTACTACCATTTTGGTAGGGAACCTACATTGCGTATGCAATCCGGTCCTTTTTAATCTTCATTTACTTGAGAGATGAAACTAGGGTGGTAGGAATTCAGCTATACCGGCTATCGGCTACACCTCTCTGTTCAAGGAAACCGGTCTAAAAATTTTCATGCCTTTATAATTTATAAGATTGATTAATTTTATCAAATATATTTAATGGCTAAAGGCAAAATTACGTAGACATAGTGATGGAGAATTGGACAATATACCTCAATCTGAACTTAAAAAGATTGAATTTTATCTGATAGTATAGTCAAGTAAGTCCACCTTTAAAAAAAATTCATAGATACTTTATATTCATTTAAGGAGGAAAATTGGAATTTTGCTATCACTTTCACACTTTTTATCGCTTTCATTCCTTAAAAAACTGCCTATTTCGCTTTGCTCCCCATTACTTCTCCCAACCTCTCTCTTGGCTCTTTTTTCTTAATTGATTCAGTTCAACAAAATCCAGAATTTTCTGCCGTGCTCCTTGACAATCACCTAATTTCTTCTGGTTCGTCATATTATCCCCTTCTTTCCCTCCGACCCAACAACGATTCTCATTGATTCTCGAAGACTTTCACTTTTTCCGGGATATCCACGCTAGAGTCGACATTGTTCCTTATCTCTCCCACACGTCAGTCAGTTTCTCAATGCTTTCCCCTTCTTTCCACCCTCTCCCCCTTTCATTCTTTCGCTATCTCTTCCCAAAAGAGGGCGAACGTGTACCTAGAAGTCGTTCGTGCCTCTGTTAGCGCAACAACGTGGGAATCCGACTCGGCTACACAGATACAGACGACTGTCCTGTATTTTTTCATCACTCGTCGAGGACAACCCCTTCCACCCACTCGTCCCGTATCAATTTTATTTTTACCCTCGTTCCCGCGCCGGTGATATCGGTGCCGAAGTAAGAGGTTAGTTCGGATGGAAGGATTTCCTGCGAGATCGAATGTGCTTTTGGACCGAAAAACCTCAGAAAAGCTTTGCTGGAAAAAGACGACAAGACAGTGCTGTTTGGTAGGAAAGCGCCCATTATATCTAGCGGCAGTAGTGTCGAGCGTGTTTGGCCTTCCGCATGGAGGATTTCTCGCGGCCGCCCACCTTCTCGTTTGGCGCCTTTATTGCGTTTTTGCTCCGGAAATAGCTCGGAGGGCTCGTTAAATCTTATGCGCTATGGATCCGCGCTTGGCCCAAAGTTTTCACCCGTGATTCCTCTCTTATGCCCTCGAATACCTTTGATTGCTATAGGTTAGTATTATTTTCCCTATATCGCGGTTTCCACCCTCTACCTCGTATCTATTTGCGGAAAGGAAAAGGATAAAAAATGGTCACGTTGGTCCCGCGATCCATATTTCCACGCATTACGCTCGTGAGACCCTTTCGGTAGGGCTGCGGACGCGCAGAATTATATATACATATATATTACCACTTCACTCTGAAATCCGTGCGGAACAATCGCAAAAAGTCCTATCGTTCTCGAATTTCTAGCTAGACCTTGGTGTAACTTCTGCCAGAGATGTGGTGTAACATTGCCATATAGTGGTTAAATTTAATCTTATCGTGTTATCTGATCGCTGCTAGCTTTTTTGGGTTTCATTTTGTGTCCTCACAACTAAACTTTCTGGTGACTTTTGAAACTTCACATTTGGCATTCTGCTGCCGTTTTGTGGAATTATCTTGCTGAGTTATTGTTTGGTTACTGAATACTATAAGTTGTTAAAATGGACAAAATATTTAATGTAGTTGTGTCTAGTTATATTTTTTTGACTTTGTATATCAATAAACACTTGAACAATGCAATGGATTCCAACAGATAAACAAAACGATGTACTGGGAATAAAAAATATGACTTAATATCGCTTTGATGTGGAGTCACATTTTTGTGGATATATAAATGCATCGAGAGCGTAATCCGTTTCGCTACTCTTAGCGATTTATAATTTTTGAAAATCTATATAATTATATTGCTCGCACTAAATGAAGAGACCAAAAGTCATATTCATTCACAAAAGTGACATACCTGACTCAACAGCTGATATATTTGCAAGATGATATAATAACTACTGCTTTTAGCATAAAATTAATCGTCGGCGGACTCACTTGGTGGAGCTTTTCCATGATAGGGAAAGAAATAAAACTCGGTAGTTTTCCACACGGTTTACTCCTCCTAGACTGGTTTCAGCGACCCATCGCCATTATCAAGAGGTTAAACAAAGAGGTTAAGGTTTTCTTTTAATCTCTTGATTGAGGCGATGAGTCGCTGAAACCGGTCGAGGATGAATAATCCGTGTGGAAAACTACTTTTATTTTTTCCTAACACTGCTTTTAGTTTAGATTCTGAACTTGAATAAGTATTATTTAAATTTTCCTGTTATTTGCAGATTATTTTACGTAAAAATTACAAACAAGCTTTTCTGTGACATTTCCTTGAAACTTCTTATCTTACAAAAGATGTAAACCTATTAGAACATCAGTGCCCAGCATGCTGTCCTTAGTTTACGTATTTTCTCTTCCATCAGTTCAAGATTGTGTTCTCTGTGTATTTAGGCTTAATGTTAATACTAAGTAATCTCGGTGAATTCCTATACATTGTTGCTTCGGGAAAGCAGTGGTTTGCCTCCTTTCAAATAAAAATTAAACTTTTACTCTGCGCAGGCACTTAGCTTTCAGAATTCAGAAAATCCATGTTTTCTGCCGCTTAAAATGATCGTTATGGAGTTGTAGATAACGTTTTGACTTTTCGTCACTCTTAAGCATCGGTAACCCGTTCCCCACCGGCCCTAAATACTTCGAGACGAAATATGTTTTTTGCGTGCCGATAATGCATTTCCACAGGTCATTTGTGCTGATTCTCGACAACTATCCATCCATCCGGGTACTTCTTCTCCTCCGAGCGATAAGCAAGTGCTTCAGGTCCCTGGAGATGAGGACTTTTCCCGCGAGAGTTTACCTCTCAACACCTGTCCATCGGAGTGTGTCACAAATGTTATTACATTGTGTCACATTTATTTTTAAATTAATAGATTAATTTCTACTTTAGATATTTTAATGAGATAAGCCTGAACTCTCCATCGGTGGTACTTATGGTTATTCTTTATCATATCTTCTTCTTAAGTCATCAACCCAAAGGTTGGTTGGCGGCAGTTCTCCATACTCTTCGGTCCTGTGCTATTCTTTTCAACTGCACATAAGAGGAGCAGCCTAACTCCTTCATTATTTGGCCCATAAACTCCAACCTAGGCCTGCCCCGGCAGTTGGCTCCCTCTACAGTGCCTTCTAAGATGGTGGCCAGCAATGTTTCGTGCCTTAGTTGGTGCCCGATCCAGATATTTCTTCTCTTTTTTAGTAGTTTCAGCAGACAAGGAGACTCCCCCACACGTTTGAGAACCTCCTCATTACTGATTTTGTCCACCCAGGGAATCTTTAACATCCTTCTGAAACACCACATCTGGAATGCTTCTACCCTCCTCTCTTCTGCCTTGCCCAACGTCCAGGTCTAACTGCCATATAAAAATATGCTCCACACATAAGTTTGAAGAAGGCGTTTTCTTAGGTCTAGGCAGATATTTCTGGATGTTAGGAGTTTCCCTTTTTGATAAAACGCCTTCTTTGCCTGGTGAATTCTACTTAATAAGTCTCTTTTGCTCCTTCCATCGGCTGTTATTTTGCTTCCCAGGTAGGTAAACTCCTCTACGTTCTCTAATCGCCTGTCCCTTAAATACACTTTAGCTTGTCCCCCATACTTGCTAACCTTAAGTACTTTGGTCTTATCTACATTAATGTTCATATTATACCCTGCTGTTAGGATGTCCTCCATTGCCTCAAGTACCTCAAGTACCTCATATAGCTATTATAAATTAGCAATTACCATTTTTCCATAAATTATGTACGCAAACTCAATTAACCAAGTATTTTTGCTATAATATGCCAATTTTAACGTGTTTATCTTTAAAATGATATCTCGCTCTCTGTACCAATTGAATCGATTGTAACAATAAAGGGGTTCATTGTTACAACAAGTTTACTGTACTGGTACTGTACTGAACCTAAAAAGACGTTTTTCTCCGATTTAATTGATTCTCCTAACCCAGGAATTCATTAGAAAGGTTTAAAACTAATAGGTTATGGGCCCAGGCATGTGAGATAATAATTGTGGTAGGAAAAACAATCACAAAATATCAAAATAATCATTGGCGAAGAAGTTATAGCCGGTGAAGAAGATGGCAGAAAGTACAGATGAAAATTACATGATTCCTTTATTCGATGGGAACGATTTTGATGATTGGAAATTCCGCATGTAATTAATGCTTGATGACCTGGAATTACCATCTGTAGTAAAAAATGAACCTGATTATCCTACTGAGGTCCAAGGAGAATGGAGATCGGGTTGGTATGCTGGCTAGTGTACTCGCCTACAACGCGGGTGGCCAGGGTTCAAATCCCTGCAGAGGCGATTGTTTTTCAGAGGAAACTCGATCTGTACTCAAGTGTCTAGTGGAGAGCACTTCAAGTACAGTACTCCGTCTGTCGGATGAGACATTAAACCATGGACGACATTCATTAAGAGCAGGCTAATGCCGACGCCGGTTTTCTATCCACCTTTCCTCTCATACCTATCCCCCATGGCGTAAATGACCTTAGCTTTCGGTCGCCTCCCCAAAATCCAATCCAAAGAGAATAAAGGAGAATGTACCAAAAAAGATGTTCTTCTCCGATTTATTTGATTCTCCTAACCCAGGAATTAATTAGAAAGGTTTACAAACTAACAATTTTCCACTAAAAGGAGCTCGAATGCTATACAGAGCACCACCGAATCAGCAGCGGGCAAAAAGAGCCAAAATATGTGGTGAGATTATATTGAGGTCGTAAGCGGTGGAGGAGGAAGAAGGGGTCTGGCGGAACAAGATGAAAGCGGGTCGTGGATGAAATGAGACAGAGACGAATCGCGAAGTGAGATAGAGAAGAGGAGGGGGTGAAAAGGATGAGGGGGCGGATCCACTGGCTTGGGGGAAGGGGGACGCATCTTAAAGCGTTGACAGGAAGAGGAAGAAAACGGAAAGGGAAAGTTGGACGGTTGGAGGAGAATGAGGAAGAAATGGGGCGTGGCTTCCCTTCCGGTCGGGGAATGTCGGATCCGAATGAAGAGTTGACGGAAAAATAACGCCGTCTGAGCAGAGAGGAGGCTAACATGAAGGATTTTGCGATTCCGTCCTTAGGAAAACCCTTTAAGGCTGTTTCCAATTTCATTCCTGAAGAAAGTGAATTCTCTCTCTCGTTCTTCCCATTAACTACCATCCCTCCCTTCAACCCTCTCTCCCCCATTATTAGCAGCCTTCCCCCTTCAGTCCGCCTAGTTCCAACCCCCCGCCCGCGTACACCCAACCCCCGTGTCTCCCAGATAATTAACAGGCTGTATGTGTTTTTACTATGCTAAGATGAAAATGCATAGTGTAATTGTTAAAGTTTCTTCTTTACCTTTCAGTTTCCATACCTACATGGAATAATGATGGGTTGAGGAATTAGGAATTAACAAAATTTATGCGATTAATAAGATATATCAGGGTTCAATTTAGATTAAAACATGCGCACGTAAAATTTCATCTTTGAGTGCTGCATGACGTGATTTCACGTCATGGTTGTCTTTACGCTGGTGGTGATAACGTTATATCACGTCTTGGGTAGCGTGAGTGTTCCAGTTTTCACTAGGGGGTCTAGTGAAAGTTCCCTAGTAAAAGCTAGAACACTCACGGTACCCTTGACGTGATATCACGTCATCAGCACTAGCTTAAAGACAACTTTGACGTGATATCACGTCATGCCGCACTCAAAGGATTAAATATAAATTAATTTTTATACAATTGTGTATAAAGTTTTCCCTGTATATATACAACTGGTTAACCTTTCGCTGCATAACATGGAATTGAAAATATATGGCTGAAAGGAATTGAGACAGGTTTTCTGATTAACCCATCTATTAATATTAGTCTTTTTCTGCCACCACCCGTCTCCCATTAGCCCCTCCCTCCCTCTATAGGTCCCCCTGTATCCCCCTCCCTCTTTCCCTCTGGCTCCTACCCCATGCATTCCTTTACACCTAACCCCACAATCCTCCAACCCGTCCACCTCCTCACCCCCCTCTTCCATCACCCTTTGGCGTCCCGCGACTTGAATATCCTTCCGTCCTTTTGCACTTGATGTGGGCTGTTTAATCATGGCAAATTACGTCATTGCCTCCGCAATAGGGGAGGATGGAGGGACGGTGAGGGGGGGGGGTTAAGGTAGGGGATGAGGTTTTCAACCGAATGTTTGAGCAGGATCCGTGCGTTTCCTTGGCAAGATGAATTGCTAATTAAATATGGTCGGGGGATCTCTATTGTTGAGAGAGGTTCCACGCGTTTCGGCTCCTCGCCCTATCTGCCGCGGTGTGTGTGCGTGCCCGAGCGAAACTGCTCCAACATTTTTCTTGACGAGTTTACGCTTTTCACTTGGTCGTCTTCACTACCCTTCTCTGTTTTTCCAGGTTTCAGCATTTCAGTTCGTGGGGTCCCGAGCTGTATTAAAGATCATGTGGTGTTTAAAGGAGGAAATGTAAAGGTACCAATTTCGTATTTGAATCCATAAAATCATTTCGAGTTCATTGTGAATTCATTTAAGCTAATTATCACGCATACCCAATTTGTTTAACGTATTCCGTAGATCTGAAGAAGGCTTCGGCGGGGTTTGAATGTAAGTCGAATCCGTTTTCCGAGATTTCCACCGCGTTGTTTCATGATGAGGACGATCCATTGACCTGAGGAAGCCTGCAGAATAAACGGCGAAATGTCGTCTTCATTATGAATCAACGCGGTGGAAACCCCGGAAAACGGATTCGACGTATTCCGTAAATATTAGGTATTAAGGATTGGAAGTGAAAGTTTTACCACTTTCAGTAACTTTAATTTTAAACATTTATGCTTGTCCAAACTAATTTTAAATGAATATTTATTTAGTCTTATTTTTAACTAACTTTTCTCATCGTTCTATCATTATATCCACGTAAATGAATCTCGTTTCTTTGATTTGCTCCGCATGGCGCGTAGATAAATGGCTCTCCCAGATATGATCTAATATTAAATTTCACCAATGAGAGGACGTTTTTGGGTGCAGTGTTATGCCATCCTTTGGCTCAGTGTGTAGGGTTTTGCGGAGCGTAAGCCTTGCACAATTATTCTTTTTTATTTTGTGATTTCACTGTAGTAATGAGAGTGTGTATAAGCTTGTATTTATCGAAAGGGGTCATTAAGGAAGTATATTGAAATGGAAAAAGACTTTAAATAGGGATTAATGCCTAATTTATTAGCCAAAAGTCATTGTTATTAATTTATAGAGTGGGGAAAACTACAGCATCTCTCGTCCTGAACCTAGGCTAAATGAATGAACAGGTGTATAAAGAAGCGATTGTTACTTGGTCTTCAGAGAAAAACCATTTTCTTAACCAGCCACCTTCTAAGGGAACAGACGTTAAAAATTTTGTTATCATAGAAAGATTTCAAAGTTTATTTTTTGTGGTTCAAAAGCGTGTAAATCCAATGAAAGAGGACTCAAAATTTCCTCGAAAATTGAAAATCGCGGACTCACACCAAATTTAAAAATCTTAGACCACATTAAACGAAAGATTTAAAGATGCCATTATCATATGATGCTAGGTCTTAACAATCTGATAAATACCACAATGGAAAGGCGGTTTCTTTTCACCGATATGAGAATCTAAAAGAGCAAGTAGACATGGAATTGAGAGATTCATTAGGCGTAGAGCATATAAACATGGCCTGGAATCTTGAAAATATTAGCAAAGGAAAATGAAACTAAAGCAAGCACAAGTTAGATAGTGTATAGGTATATTGAGCTATGATGAACAAAAATAATATGACCGCTCACGATAGATGTCAGGGATATAATGAGGAACTGATATGAAAGGCAATTATTGGAAGGATAGGCGATCAACTTTCCCTATTAGGAGTACAAAACCGTATAATAACTGAAAAAGGTGGCCTTGAGAGCATTTAACATTCACTTCAAAGAACGCGCTACAAAATCGATGACTTCGTGAATTCAAATGCTAAAATTATTAAGGAGAACGAAAGCATAATGCAGAAAGTTAAAGAATGCCCTGAAGAAGTCCCAATAACGGAGATTGCTGAAAGATGAAGAATAAAAATGAATACGGAAAATGGGGCTGTTTTGAGATCAGAATTGAAAATGTTGAAAAAGGTGATCCCCAAGCAAATTCCTGAAGTCTACTTTGGGTCCATTCAAGTATTGCAGTAGATCATTTAGGGAGATGAAGGGGGGGGGGTGAGTGAGATTTCCTTGTGTAGTGTAGCGTATGGAGTTGGGGGGAGGAGTGTCCCAGGCAAACTTAAGATGGACCAGTCAGTCATGAGGTGTTATTTTTATTACTTTCATATATATTAATGTCAAACAGAAAATCTTATTTTTTTACGATTACTGCTGTGCAGCAAATTTAAAAAAAATAATCTGAAGGAAAACGTATGATCAATTATATGCGCTCATTAAATGGGGCATGCCGCTTTGTTCTAGATCGCGAGTTTTCTGGGTTGATAAATTTTCAACTCGCGTTATCTAGTTAACTGGTTTAAATATCCAGTAAAATATTTATGTTTCTACAAGTCAATATACATTGAAGCTATGATTACGTGAAAAAATAATGGTCATCTTTTTCACGCCTGGATTTGACATCGCCTTACTTACGTGTATGGTTCCAAAAATCTATGAAAACATACGTAAGGTAAGGGATGTTTCAATAACTCTTACGTTGTCATAAATGTGAGAGGAAAAAAGAAGAAAAAGTGGACAACATTTTCTTACGTATTAGATATTTGGCCCCCGTCATGATGTAGAAAAATCAATCAGGACTGCCATTACACAGAGTTTCCTTATATGTCAGAGTTACGATCTGTAATTAGTGATTGTTTTCACTACTTACAGTGTGAGATTAAAACAACTTGCTATGAATTAATAAAAATATATTAATCAAAAGTTTACTGAGCTCATAAAATTATAGGAAGTTTCAGTAAAAAAGATCTTGTGAGAGATCGGTGATCGGCTACGCATCCGAGAGTGTTTTACTGTTTGGGAAAACGATGAAGTATTTAGGAAAAGATTTGATTTCCTTAGCCTTTAAGAATTTAATTGTAACCTTTAAGTGAAAAACTAATAAAACAGATCGTAAGGAAAGTGGATATGAGTTTCTACTGCGTTGACAGAAATATAAAATGGTTATATGCAACCCACGGCTCATTTACTAGGAGTGAAATCCACATTTGGTTTAAAATGAAGAAAATTGTCATCAAATGAGTTCTCATCGACCTACGGCCGCATTAATTGCAGCAACAGAAGGATGAATTTCATTTCTAGCGAGATTTAAATCAAGTGGTATTAAAATATTTCATTACAAGCGAGGACATCATCAATATTTCAGACAATTTCAGACAGATTTCGCCACAATGCACCTCGTATAAGTAGCAAAAATTTCTCAAAATGCCCGCACCGAGTCTAAGATGTAATCGGTTACGAGGAATTAAAATGATATTATCAAATAGTGCGTCAAATGGTTTATATTGTTAAATGAAAAAGTACAAAATGGATGGAAAGATTCTGCAATGATATTTCTCAGAAAGTAAGCAGAGGAGAGAACCGCAGAAAAAGCTTCAAGAAAGAAAGAGATGTTGAAAGGCAAGAAACTATAAAGGCCATTATTCTAGGATTGTGAAATGAGGAGAACCGTGGAGATAAACCCAAAAAGGTATATTTCATGCAGGTCATAAGTTGTATAAATGCAAGAATTTACATTGAAATGAAGAGCGATGAGCGTAGAGTTGGGGGGGTAGGAGAGGAATCTTAGGACCGGCGACCGGTGATGATGAAATAAGCCAGCATCATCTTAAAAAAAATAAAAATAAAACTTTCCTCCTTACCTTAACGCTGGACTGAATATTTCATCACCATTCCGAGATCTCTCTCATCCTCCCTTTCCCTCCTCCTCCTCCTACCTTCATTATTCACACTTTCTGCCCACTTTCAACTTTCCCTCGTTTTGGCTTCATTTCGCGAGCGCGGACCGTGTCGGAATTATTCAAGCAGAGACATCAGGTAACACGAGTCTCCTGGCGGGTCGAGGATGGAGGGGGGTGGAAGATGGAAACGGGGAGGAGGAGTAGGGGGTGGAAGGAGTGAGGCTGAGAAGAAGAGGAAGAGGAGGCGGTGGAATGAGGGCAGAGGGATAATGGCGAGAGTGGTCGGGGAGACATTTTCGACCCCCTCCCTCGGAGTGCCCAGCGGGGGAGAGACGGAGAAAAGGAAGGGGTTGGATGAGAGCAGGCCATTTTTTTCCCTGGGACCCGCTCTTGTCCTCCTTCGCCCCCATCTGCGAGAGATGAGCGAAGCGGAACGGGGAAAGGGGTGCGCAGGGGGAAGGGAGGGAGGAAGAAGGAGGAGAAACTGGAAAGTAAAAGCGGAAAAACGCACGGGTTACAAAAGGACTAAGAGGTTCTTCCGACGGGATCATTTTGGGGACGCCGGAGTTCCACTGCTCCATTTGAGCGATTTTGGAATCAAAGGGACGGCGAATTGGTGCGGGGGAGTGGGTGAGGGGGGAGGAGTAGTTGAGGGTGAAACGACGACTGCTAGTTTGACCATTATCCAAGGGCTGAGGAGAGAGCGGTTCCCATTCCTCCGCTAAGAATGAAGGAAATGGCTTTATGCATCCAGGACATATACGAAGAGTTATATTTTTGTGGATGACAATGAGTGTTCCCAAGGAAGCCCTTTAGACTCCGTCCTGAGCGGAAATACGCGAACAGTCGGCGCTTGGATTTCGCTACGGCTTAGGCTCGCTTATCTAGTGTATCCCTGGCATTTCTCTGTCTAAATTTTTATGAGTGAAAATTGATTTAATTTAAGGTAACGAACGAAGTGAGACCTCGTCTTAATATTAAATGACCCAGACTTCGGTATGAGTTCATTTGGCTCTCGTCAATTTATTGCAATCAAAATATAAAAGACAGTAAAATTATTGTAATGGATTGTATAATTTGGGAGGCAACCGACGGCTAAGGTCATTTGCGCCATAGGGGATAGGTAAGGGAGGAAGGGTGGATAGAAACCCTACAATTAGAATTTTCTACAATGGATGATTCCGGAATTTTATATTTTTCCTCTGGTTGGCAAAATATTCAGCTTATAGCCTTCATAAAATATTATGGTTATAGTTTGAAATAACAATCGTTTGGAAAAATTACACATTTTTTCAAGTCGACTTGAAAAGCTTATCTCAGCTGTCTGTTTATGCTCGACGCAGGCATTTATAACATTGTAAGCTCTAAATTACCATTGTATTCACGACGTTTTTTATTGATTACTGTCTGGTATAGCTAAAATATTTTTCATAGTGCAAATGTGGGAACCGTATGGAAACATTTTCGTTCAACAAAACCTTTATAAGTCTTATGATATTTATGTTTAAGGATCCATTCCTAAGTTTTTACCTATTATAGTGATGTGACATTGTTCCTAGTCTATCTCTGTTTAGTTTTTCTTCACTATTTTTTGTAAAAAATGTATTTTATTTTCTCTGTTAAATTTTCGTCCGCTCTTCATTTCACCTCGTTTTCTAAGGGTAATGGTCGCTGATTCGGGAAGATTTCAAGCGTGTTAGTTTTGCCTGGCCAAGAGTATTTTACCAAACTTACAGCATTTGCCCTTCAACTTTTACGCGTGGTCACATGACCTAAATATCTTCCGTCGGTTTTGGCCGCGGCCGGGTTGTAAATTTGGCAGCGTTTCATTTGTTCAAAGAGATTTGGGAGGTAAAAAAATGTAACACAAAGCGCGCAAAGGGATTGTCGAACAGCGGAGGGTGACCGAGCGAAAGAAATAGACGGATGGTGGGCCGGCTGGTGTGCGAGGAAAAAGGAGGTGAGGAGGTAACGCTTCGGACGGATGCCGCGAGAGGGAAGAAGGAGCGGGTATGGTGAGGGAAGCAACGTCGATTGATGAATTGGCAGAGATGGAATCGCCCCGCACACCATTAATCTTTCAAACCGCCCGGCTCTGAGTCGAAAGCGTAAAGGTAGTCGATGGTAAATCACGTTGAGAAATGCCGCCGAGGTATCTCAATCAGTCTCTCCCCCCCCCCTCTTCAACCCGCTTCTTCTCCCTACAAACCCCATCCCACCCTTTCCCCTCCCTGCCCTCCGCTCATTCTTTTCTTGCCGCCCCGCTTGCACCCAAAACCCAGCACATTCATTTTGCCCGGGCAAAAGTAGGCCGGGAAATTTTAAAATTAACCCTTCGGAAAAATCGAGGAAAAATATTGAAAAAACTTTTGACTCGGGGAGGTTGATGCTTCCGTGAATTATTATTGTCGACGGTAAATCAACAAACCCCACATTTCGCCCGAATGGTCCACCTGTACTCTTTAGATGAGGTGCGTCCTTGGATAATCTAATCCGCATAATGTAGAGAATAGTCTATAATCTGAAGCCAACGACATTGAATTCATCAAATGAGTACATTTTACGAGGCTCTGAACGGACACCGATTTAAAATAGATTAAATACGAGCGGTTGTTTCATTTCAGTTTTGATTTGAGCACCAGTTGAACAAGTGAGTTATGACTACTCAAAATGAAGGACCGATCCATGACACCAAAAAATTAAAGACATCCTTCAGATTTTTTCGTAAGTGATGCGTTTCATTGCAAAATACGGAAATGATAAAGGACAGTTCCATGTATTATTCATTTGTTTTGTTTAATATTTGAAGGGAATATTAGGCTAAGAAAATACTAGTTGCATCTGTGATAGGCTGTCAATAATTGACTTTACTTACGCCGGCGGCAGGCCTTTCGACTTAAAAAATGCCGCAACACTAATAACATGCATGGCACATTTTGTGCCATTTTAAACCAGTAGGTATTCATTTTTAGGGTCCAGATGTCGTATTAGCATTAGATAAAATGGTTAAATCTGGTACGGGAAGGCATTAAGATAAAATGGCGACTAAAGTTATCTGCTCAATGAAATGACAATGATATATCATTATGGTGGAAATAATAATAGAATGAATGGGAATAAAAGAAACTTGCTGAGGGCTTAATGTGGAAACCATCCCTCGAGGACACAGCTTCTACTTTCGACTTAACGTAATTTAATTGGCGTCTTTCATAGCTGTGGGATTCGAGTGTCTGTCAATGTACTTGTGGCAATCTGCTATTAAATTTTTCAAAAAAGTTATAGTGTGAAAAAGTATTTGATCACTGAAAGCTCGCGTTGATCATGTAAATTTGCTGGGACAAAGTTAAAGGAAAAAGGGGAAATTTTCCCTGCTCTTGAAGCCCCGTGTAGACTCTTATTTTGGTCGACCCATGAAGTCCCGAACCGAGTCTCGGCGTCGAGCCCAGTCCATCAATGCGAGGAGATAATGAAGCCAATTGGCTGGTCGCAGTATAGTTCATCACCTCTAAAATTTTACATTAAAATGCAAAACTATGACTTTTTCTTGCATAGCCTTGGTCATGCCAGTGAGTGAGTAGACAGGTGCAATGAATTATAAAACTTTTACTTGGTTTATTAATACATGATGGCTTGATTTCCATTTCCACGTAAATTATGACGTCTGTGGATGAAAGTACTATCTTTAGAGGCATGTGCAAAGGGGTTAAAATTCTATACTTCATGTTGGAGCTGTGCAATGGATATTTAGCGGTACAGAGGTTGTAGCCATATTATATGGACGCAAACCTCTAATTTTTAGGGTAAAAAAATGGATTGCGTACAATTTATTTGTTCTTAACTCTTGAACTTTAGCCTTTGTACCCTTTCCCGACGAATCCTTCACTTTCCATCCAAGAAATATTCATCTCAATGACGCCTAGGGAAAACGGCACGGAAAAATTTGAAATTAGTGCATTACTTGGGAACGTCATAACTATATTCTTTGACATATACAGCTACAGCGATTTTCATTGCAATATTTCTTAAATCCCAAACACATTCATAACGGCATCTCTTTCAAACCTAGCTGACTGTCGAAGTGTGGGATTTCATATCGATATCATGTCTGCATTAGAAGCATTCCTGACGCAATACGCGTATTCCAGGTTGGGCTGTAGAGCTAAGGCAGAAGAAGAAGAATCCTTTCGGATTCTGTAACGTATTATAATTCTTCACGAATTCACGAATAATTTATTGCTGGGTATATTTAATTTTTCGCACTCTATTGCTCATTGGAGAGTTTTGTCGAAAATGTTGAAAAAATTGCCTATGGTTTCCTTTAACCTTAAAGAATTTATTCTATGAACTATTTTGTAACATCTTCCTCGTTAATAAACCATTCGCATTCATTTGAACGAGCCTACAATTTAATTTAAAATGAACTGGCTGTATTCTTTCCGCCGTCTCATTTGCCTCTTAGTTTCGACTTAGTTAGCCGTTTTTCAATCCACTTCATTGTGTAGAAATACAATTACTCACCAAATCGCCCATATTTCCTGCGAGTATATTCGTAGTACTTGTTTTGAACTCTTCTTTCAAAATGAGAGTGTTTTTACTTCTGACGTAAACGAGGGGTGAGGTATCTTAATACGCCGTCGCACTTGTGTCATTCTATTCCAACCTTTGGTAGGATTCAAGTTAGATTTCTTTTCATTTTTTCCTTAATTAAACTCTTCCCAGCAGTCTTTTTCATGAACTTGCTCTGCTTTTATATGGTTACATACTGCATGAAAGGGAAGCTATTGTGCATTTTCCGAAATTAGAACCCCAAATTACTGCGTATTTCGCTTCAGCGTCCTTATTACTGAGACCATAAGCGTAAGTAGTCATAATTTTTTGTCGTGCATTTCTACAGTCAAATAAGAGTCAATTTTCATCAAATTGACATTTTCCAGGGAAACTAGGGATTCAAAGAGTTGGCTAAGGGTCGGTTATTGTTTGAAAATGAAAGAGCGAGTGTGGCGTGCAGTCATTAACTCAAGGACCACAAGTCGAAACTCCAACTCTTGGCGCTTGCTTTGTTTCGACAGTTGCGAGGGAAGAAGGCTAATATTTGAAGAGTGGGAGGTTGGAAGAAGAGAAAGTGGCGTTTTTCCTGCATACCACCGTGAAAACTGCTTACTGGTGGACTCGGTGAGGATTTTTCAAAATTAATGTAACTCGAAAATCTTGAACCCGAGGAGAATTAATGTTGAGTATTGTGGCATTTGAGATCTAGATATGGACTGCAAGCTTATGAGTTAGTTAAGTGGCGTAGTAATATTCCCTGCTGTATTGAGGCAAAAATAGTTTTAGTAGTGAAACATGACTTTAATACGACGCCGTTTGTAGCATATAACTTGCTTATAGTTGATCGAGCTACTAGTGACAGCTCTGAACATAGATCTTTCATGAATAATATTCTCTTTTGAATTCTACATCAAGGAATTGCTGGAGCTTAACATTTGATTCACACACGTAACTCGGTATATGTGCCTCGGAGGTGAGATATTGTGTATTTTACTGAGAGTGAATGACATTAAGTAGGCGATTTAATCAGGATTTGGAAGGAAAATTTGGTCACCAACAATAGAGGATTGATTGATTTTACCTTAAACTTTCAGATTGAAATAATTTCATTGTCATATGATATGGCATGAAGGATATTTGCACTTCATACGCTTGTGTTTGCGAAGCAAGGACTAATTCATATTTTATTCGGAGTATGAACTTTTGAATTTTTTCACTGTTGGTTGAGAAAATTCCACGTTGGATGAAATTTGGTGTCTTATTATTTGAACGCAGTATAATACTATACGGTCTCTCCAATAATAATATCACGCATCATTATTATCTACGAGGGAAACTTGAACCGTCCATGATCATCATTTCAATTCATCTCATATCTCGGCAGATTCCTTCCTTTTTCTGCCTCTCCTGCATTGAATTGCTCAATCCTCAAGCTTTTTTTATCATTTCGTTCTTTCACTCTCGCGTTTTCAGGTTTGTATCACTAGGCTCACATACGCTCCCACGCACCCCATTTTTTCCTTCACAAACTGGCATCCAGCATGTGACGCCTTCAATTCCATATTTCAGCCTCTCAATTTCGTGCTCTAATGGTTCCAAATGTACGAAAGGACGGTGCTATTTTTCCAATCTTCCCTTCGCGAAGAGACAACCGACGAACCTTGGAGAAGGTGGAAAGACTCATAAATGTTACGGACACCGGTCACAAAAAGGACTCCTCAAAGAATTTTCCTTGCTATGAATGCATTAATACGCAGGGTATTGTGTCGTACATTAAGTTTCCAGGCGATCATCGCATCTTTGAGAAAATTGTGATGTAAAATATTGAGCGAATGAATGTCTTTGATTCTGTACGAATGCCATTGAAGCACAAAATGAAACTCACCGAATTGTTAGGAAAAGCTTCTTCCTCTGAGAGTTGTTATGGAATCTGAAATGGAAAAAAATTGAATTATTTTCTAATATTCAATTCATTTTGGCTGCCTGAAGCAAATAGATCATTTGAATTAACTCTCATTTTCCAATTCATAAATTATTGAATTACTTCCGAGCGCAAAGGAATTTTGTGAATGACAAAAGCATGTAGAGGACCAACTAATATTTATCTGGTTGCTTTATTATGGTTTATAGCTTTGGAATTCTTAAAATCAAAATGAGGTTGAAGTGGGAAGATACACTTTCCATCATCTCTTTTCTCTGTTTTAAATGTATTCCGTTTTTACTAGGTGGGATCATTTTCGCAAAAGAATTAATTACTGAACGGTGATAGTTAGCGATATTGTTCCCCATCTTTTAAGAAGATATTTTTGGCATGAATACGTCTTTATAAGCATACTGATTTTGATTTTTATGACAAAAATGGAGGAGTAGTGTTAACCAAGTAATCAAAGTCAATAGTGTAACTTCCTAATAAACAACACTATTGAAACAAATTTGGTTTCGATCCATTGGATGTACAATTTTGTTGTGCAAATGACCCCAATATGGAGCCATACATCTTTTTTCAGTGGGTGGTTAAGCTCTAGATTGTAAAAGTACGGACAGCCAAAACAGACCTATCCAGTACAGGTGGAAGAGAGTCAGTTTATACGGCAAGTAATTTATTTATTAAGCGAGTATGCAGTAATTCCAACCATTTGCTTTCCATCATACCTGTAATAAAATAAAATTGACAATGCAACCTGGAAAAAATTAAAGCGACCTTTCCTGGCACAAATGTTGTGCTCTTTGCAAATACGATAATATATATTACACAATTATACAATTGTAATAATCTGCGTCTTAATGTGTTGGCCCTCCATTGCGGTCTTAAATTCGAAGGTTGCCTTGAGAGAAAATCCTTCGAAAATTTGATATTCAGAAAGTATTTATTTGAGTAATATACTGAAGATCAAACTACGTAGGCATTTTGTTGTCACTTGTTTACCGGGATAGTTTTATGTCTCTATTTTTTGCTAGTTTAAAAAAATCTCTTTATCTCATTGAACAGTTGAGAACATATGTTTGCTATGAGCGAAGCATTCTTAGGGCTGTATCACTCGAGGCACTTAATTGAAAAATCTGCTGTATGTTCGGAACTACAACAAAAAAGCGTTGTGTAAAGCGGTGAATTGGAAAAATGCAGGCGATAATGCATTTACGACTGATTGGAAGTCTGTCCTAATGCCGTGCATAAGTTTATGCAATTTCCGTAGATCAACTTGTGCAATTAAGTGCCTCTAGTGTAATGGCAGTCATAATTTTCTACGATGTAGCTGAGGGGTCACTTTGTCCGGTTTTTCCCGGAGATGGCCAAATAACTCGGCTCAGTGCCGCCAATCCATTCGCTAGCCTTTTTGTCGATTCCACGATGAGAAGTACGTAAAACGGCTTTTGCACATGGCAGTTGAATTCTACGGAAGGAGCGAGTCAAGTGATTTCTAAAATCGTATCACAACTTTCAGAGAATCGTTCTGCTTGCACGTTACTTGCGGTTTTCCCCACAGAAATGGATGCCGGTAGTGAACAATGAATATTGAAATTTCTTAACTAGCTTTATATCTGACACTTACTGTGATCGTACACTGGTATGTTCGAGTCCCACGGGCATTTGTGGACTTAATAAGTTTGTGTAAAGCACATTCATTGTGCCTTATTACATCATGTCAGATGAGAATTGTGAAAATAGTAATCATTACTCCATTTTAGACAAGATATAGAGCTTATCTTTGCATTCTTTACCACTTAAAACATTTCCTAGTACAAATAAATACTGAAATTCAGCAGAAATGGGTCCTTTTCCGACCAATTTATTCGTTATTTTTATTTATAATTTCCATTTACTTACTTACTCCAAGGGCCACTCAAATCCAAGCTGATTTTTGGCCTCACCTACAAGTTTCCTCCAGACTTTTTTGTTTTCAGCCATCTCAATGGCACCACCCAGTTTTCTCACATTATTGGCCACTTGGTCATTCCATCTTATTCTTGGCCTTCCTGGTGGGCGCCTTCCTTCCTTCTGGGTGTCCCCTCCACACTCTTCGTATGGCTGTATCCTCTTCTCTTCTTCTGACATGACCAAGCCATCTTATCCTTCTGCTTCTAACCACGGCCACAATATCAGGTCTTATGTTTAAATCTCCGAGTTCTCTGTTTTACTTTATTCCTTATGTTCCTGCTTCAAGAGTTGGTCCATATATTCTTCTTAATATCTTGTTTTCAAAAGTTTTTTCCATTTCAAAATTCCATTTCAAAAATAATTTTCATTTGCCTAAAAAAAAGAAGCCGGTGTATTTTCCTCACGATTACGACCCTCGGTCGATCATTACCACTATGGCGACCCTCAATACTGCCGTGGAAGTCGGTTCTTGCACATCGACGTGTCGCTTGCAAGCGGCTCGCAAGGCTGCAGTCATTGAAGAAAATTCCGTGTGTAAAGCCACCTGAAGAGAAATGTATGGAGGATGAGGTCAAAGGAGAAGGAGATGTGGAGGCGCAAATAATGAGGAACGGAGAAGAAGAGGAGAAGTGGGCAAATGGCTTTGATGGTGCGAGGTTAGAGAGCCGAGAGTGCTCAGCCCTCTGGGCGGTTGACATTGGGTGCGAGGCTATGGATGCGCGCGAGATCTCTTCTTGTGGTGGGCTGAGGTGTGAACCACATCTTCGCGAAGTGCGCGAGGGGGAAAGGATTTCTGATTCGCGATAGTTGTACGCCTTAGGCATCGAGGAGCCATGTCGTCATCTCTCGGCGCGGAGGGAAGCGACGGAACTTCGAATTTCCCTTTCACTCCTCCGGACAGAAACGAACGCCTTCCGCCTTCTTCCACCCCTCCCCTTCACCCCCTCCCGATCAGCCCCTTATTCTTCATTTTTCCTTCCCCTTTCGCCATAATAAGAGCACTGTGTGTGTGTATGCCAAGTGTTTTCTTTCCATTTGCATTGTGTATCAACTAACTTGGTGAAATTTTCGGAATACATTCATATATGGAATCAAAATGATGGTTGGCAGTACCATAGAGTAAGTTCATATAGAGTGACAAAGGGATAGGGGAATTCGGATATGAGTTTTTAAATAATACTTTGGCCGATAGATGGAACAGGTGTCTCGAAGTTGCACGACAAGCCATAACAAATGAGATTATGCACACGGCCACTTCATTTAGTGTCACATAACTCACATGATGTTCTTATGATGGTATCGGTGCCTGGATGTTTACTAATCGACCCATAGCAACGGAAACGAATCTTATTGAGTCGTCGAGACCAAATTAAACATGCATTTTAATGTGCGTTAATGAGTATCGTCTATCATGAATCAAATTACGTCAATATGATAAGACATACGACTACCAAACACGGAATCAACTGTTTATCGATGTATCATAGCCACGACAAAAAAACTGATGCAAAAGAAGCAACTTTTTATTTGTATCAGTTGCACAAAGCAACTGATACAAATAAAAAGCACACGACAGCCATGGTAACTCCACCTCTGTATGTTGATGCAAAATCACCGAGTACCACTAGCGCCTCCGAGTGGCCTTCTCCGTAAGCCAAAATTCTTCCTCCCCTAAGGTGGTGCCACCTGAGAAATTCTTCTCAAAAAGTTCTCAAAAATTTATGTCCAGTTTTTAGCATTGCTTTGCCACTCTATATATACTTACTTTATGGCAGTACGTGTCGGAAGAGAAACCGAAGTCAGAGAAGCAGACGCAAAATACAAATAAAAGCATTCACTACAACTGCTACGAGCGAACATAAGGTGTTACACAACTATTAGAGGGATTAAGGTGGGAGCTCCTAGAGACTCGGAGGATGCACGATAGGCTTAGGCTGCTAGAGATATTCAGAACTGGTTTGTTTCAGAGCAACACAGAGAATATTATCATGACGCCTCACTACATTTCTAGGTCTGACAGATGAGATAAAATAAGAGAGATACTCTGCCGAACAGTTAGGTACAGGAACTCGTTCTTTCCGCGCACATTAAGCGACCACAATAAAAACTGAGCTTCTCCAAATACATTCTCATTGGACATGCCACCCTTTCACCTCCAAAACTTTTACATCTTTACACGGCTGGTGACCTACCACCACCTGCCACACGCCCATGCGGCGGCTCGCGGGGTAGTATGTAGATGTAGTACATGCATCCAATATTGTATGCTACTATGTGAGGTTGCCAGTCTGTATAAATGATGCCTGCTAAAGGTGAAGCAGTAAAGCCAACGTAGACTCCCATGTACGCATACGTTAAAGGAATTATTCTAGAGAAGATTTTTAAAAATGATAGCCCTACTTGCACGTTTAATTGTTTTTACTCTGAATTTTTGTCAATTGTATGTTGCGCTTTATCTCTTCAAATTGATTGAGATCATGTGAAGAGGTAGTGGATATGTATATTTCATAATGGGTCCTCATTATCTACTCTGTACCCACAATCGCAACTGAGTGGCGCTGTGCCCTATTTCCGGAGTCTGACTATTGTGTAGCACGAGACGACTCGATCACTTGCTCTCGCGCTGTCGAACATGTATGTCCATGAATCTAGTTGCATCGTAATACATACTGATCACTGACTTACGCTTACATTATTCTTGACCCATGGTACTCTCTTCAAAGGTAATGGGCCCAGATTCCAGTACATTCGGCGTATTGAAGATCAATTTGTAAATATTTCCGATTTGCTTCGATCTCGTTTTTTATGTGTCCGTGATGATTCCCGCGATGTGTCCTGGAAATCATCCACGGCCACAGTTATTGTAGAGTGGCAACCACAACACGTGGCGAATGCAAGCTGAAGCACTTCAAATGAGGAATGATGGTTGGCTGTACGTATCGGCAGAGAAACCGAAGTCCGAGAGGCAGACGCAAAAATTATTGGAAGCGCCCAAGGAATGGAAGATTATGGACCAGAAATCAAGGTCAGGCCTAATCTTAACATAGATCCTTCAGAGCTTAATAGAGCTGAAACTTCGAGAGAAATTTAGTCAAAGTTCAAGGCTATTCATTCGTTAAGGGACTTGCCAGAAAGGCGATTTTACTTACAATTTTCTTGTAGTATTACTCCTTTTCTTTAGTTTGGTTTCCTTATATTCCTCCTTGTGCAGATTATTACCACAGATGTGCTGGCATTTATTATTTTTATTCCTGCGTAGTTTGTACTTTACTCCTTAGTTCTTTCCGAGTGTTTCTGCCACCAAAAGATAAGATTCGTTTCGAAATACTTTCCATTATTAATTCTTTCGTTGTGTCGTTTCTAATTCTAGATCGATGAAATTAATGTTCTTGTCCTTAGTTTTGGTCGGTTTCTGGGGAAAGAAATGATTGCTTAAGCGGCTTTATTTTCGTTTGGTTCAGTCGCCACGGTTTTAGCGTGCCAAAAATAGAACTAATTGATCCTTGTGGCTTTAGATCGAAAGTATTATAACCTTGTGAGATGACTATTTCTAATCTGGTCTATACACGTTTTAAAAGAACAAATCCTCTTCAACAACTGTCATTGAATCAGAGATTAGTATGTCAATATCCCTCTGCTCAATCCAACTCTCAGCTAGTCACTTCATTCCTTCATAATTTCCTGATTTCACCTTACCGAAACTTAACTCAAGGAGTGTTTATTACAATAGACCCAGAGTGAAGACGTGGAATGAAAATATTATCTGATGAGAGAGTGGAGAGCCTCAGAAAACCAGCCTTCTGACTGCTAATTATTCCTTTCTTGATATTCCATTGTAATTCATTCCATCATTGATATTGTTGGTGACATACCATCATTCATTTTGCTTTATTTTATATATGAGTTGCCTATGAGTATGATGTAAAACCCTGAGCATCTGTCTCTTCTCAAGACTATATCGCGGGGGCAAGGGAAGAGATGGATTGAGACATCCGCGACATATGGGAAGGGCGTAGAGAAGGGAATGGGTTTTTGTATCGCTAGGGGGAGAGAGTTGGGACGAGGGAATGGGTGGGCGTGGCGGTGAATGCGAGCTTGAGGGACGGAGGAAGAAGATGTGGGGACGGAGAGTGGTGGGGAAGGGGTGGGATAATCCCTCGGATTAGCGATAAGAGACAGGAAAGGGCGGTAGAGGGGAGGATTTAGAGGGTCGATAATGAAGACGAGAGCTTCGGTAGTCCAAATTCCGTGGATAAGAATGAGGCGGGGCTCTGAAGAGGGGTGGAGGGTCATGGAGTGGGTCGGGCAAAATTAAAACGGGTGGTTTCATTGAAAGAGGGTGGAGAGGAGAGGATACCGGGGGGGTTGGTGTGGAGAGCGCAGGAGGGGATGGAGGTACGTGGGAGAGTTACCGGCCCGAAAGAAGGATGCTGCCTTGATAGAAAATCACGAGGGAAATAATGGGAGGCCGGATGGATAAAGCCTCTAGGATAAACTACTACTCGGATGACTTCGAATGAGGAGGATTAACTAGATTGCTCATTTTTTATGGCCAGCGTTTACCTGATTAATCCAACGATTGAAATTACGGCAACCACTGGAGGCGTATTTTGGATGTCATTCTACAAACTCCATCAATTTATTCACCAAGAAATTGAATGCCAGTCACACATTTTGCACGTGATGCATAAGTACTACCTTATCTTAGCAAAAATTTGGCCTTCACTTGAGGCAGTATCTAAGCATATACACAAAATTATTGAGAAACATAATACCATGTTTTCATCATACTTAAACTACGTACCTAATTTTTAGGGCTGGCTTCATACCTAAATATTTTTATTTTAAAACTTTATCGGTGTATACAAAAGATTTAAAGAACGACGCGTTTTCCTTTTGACCCTGTGAGGGAACATAAATTGCGTGAATTGAATAAAATCTCAAAGAAATCATTGATGAATTTAACATTTTTATCTCATTAGATTTAATGATCTTAGGAAGTGAATTTAATCAACAGCGCTAGTGATTGAAAACAAATGACGGTCGAGCAAAATTTGAGACCGGCGCTTTAATTAATAATAGCATTTTTCCTCATGTTTTGTCTTTATTAATAATTCGGGGAGGTTCTTCAGTTGGTATGAGTTTCTGTGTAATGGACGGAAAAGGAACACAATAAAATAGGAAGACAAATGAAAAGAGTAACTTTTTTTCCAAATTAATTTATTTGTGAGGACCCAGGCTTCGTCGCGTCACGAAATCTTCAGGTGCCCAGGCCTCGAGGTGACGCAATGCAACGAAACCTGTGTCATACATATGAAACCAATGTGGAAATCAAAGTAACTCCTTTCTTCCTTATGAGTGAAAACCACAAAGAAACACATTGAACCGTTAAAACCACCAAAGCGGTGATTCTCAACCTTTTTTGTCTTATTCCCCTAAAAGATTGTAGTGTGTTCCCGCACTCCTTTAAGTCGCATCTCGCATCCCTCAAAGTATTAAAATGATTTAAGATGAAAAGTAATGATGACCAAAAAAATTGTACATCCAACTTAAAGAATATATAAAAAAATTGAAACCTTCGAAAGAGAAAAACAATATTACCACAAATGAAAAGTTGCACGAGCCATGCAAAAAAAATAATTAAAAAAAAAAACAATTGAAACGTTTTCTCTCACCCTGTAGATACACTAATTTGTATCCCTCTGCGGTGGGAATTTCTGCTCTAAAGTAGAGAAGACTTCTCCAGGACTAATGGAATGTGTACTCAATCCCTTAGCTTTGGCAGCAATAGTGGGGTTTGGCCCCCCACCTTTGAAAGAGCGGTTAAAATATCTGTGACGGAACGCCACTACACCTGCCCAGCGGATCCGCAGTCGCCTCGCAAGCGGGCTGTGTTCGAGCCTCAGTGCCGGCGAATATTTTTCTGTTTCTGTTCCGAACTGAAGCGGTTCGGCCTCCCAAGTGACTCTTTGGCGATTCATCGTTGCCGATGTCACCGGAGTTGCTGATGTCACGGACATTGGCTCAATCATCGGAGCAGATTTTCTCACTCACTTTCACCTCGTTCCTTACATGGCCACCGCTCGTCGACACAATTTCTGGCCACTCTGCATCGGGTCATGACGTTGCGTAGGCAGCACGGAATGAAGAAGTGTCTTCGTTGAGGATAGACCTTTTATTGGAGTATTCCTAGTACAGACTGCCATGAGTGGCAAGAGCTTATACACAGGCATGGAATCGTCGAGATTGCCACTCCAGAACTCCAGAGAATATTCTATAAATGTCCCAGAAAAAACCTGGAACAGAAAAATATTCGCCGGCAACACGGGCCGCCCGCTGGTGAGGCGAGCGCGGATCCGCCGGGCCACAGATCCCTGACGTGAAAGATACCTTCATCATTTCAGATGGATACATTTCACTGGACCAGAACCGGAAACGGTGACCCCAGAATGTGAGACTCGGACGGGCGAACTTCGTTGAATTATTTTGATTCAATCTGAGCCGTGAATCGACTTGTGTGTGATCGGACGATAAAGAGAATCGATATGAGTGCGGAAGAGACGTATGGATGCCTCCGACGACGACCGACCTCTTTGCCTCTTGTCTATCGCACACTCTCGCACGCTCTCCTTTCCGCCCCAGCCATTATTCCACGCACCCCACCCCTTCCCTTTAACCCCCCACCCACCATCCCTCTTCTCTGATATATATCCACCCCTCTCGCTCCCGTTTCGAATTAGCATGAAGCGAAGCGGGGGAATTCGCATCTGTTACCTGGCGCTCTATATG
Source organism: Ceriagrion tenellum (assembly GCA_963169105.1). Classification (NCBI taxonomy): domain Eukaryota; kingdom Metazoa; phylum Arthropoda; class Insecta; order Odonata; family Coenagrionidae; genus Ceriagrion; species Ceriagrion tenellum. Next base: position 160,509,731 of record OY720636.1, read on the forward strand.
TGAAGGGGGTGGGTTTTGCCATATCCAAGGTGGTTAGCGGCTTCGGGCGAGGAGGCCGGGGGAGTGGAGCCAGGGAAGCGGTTATGATGGGAGGAGGAGGCAGTTGAGGGTTCAGCACGCGCGCAATGTAAGAGGAGGGAGACTTTGTCTGTATTATAACAGTGGGAGGGTTTAGTTGGGGGTATGGGAAGGAGTGGATTGCGGGAGTGGAGGTATAAGTTGGTCGGAAGGGTTTCAGTTGCGTGCGAGCATGAGTTTGTGATGGTGAGCCCAAGGAGGGATGTGTGAGAGCGTTAGTTCACGCGTGACTGTGTCCGCGGGAGAGTAAAGTCGTGGAATATGAGGAGACGAAGCAGGATCGGGTGAGATGGGGAGATGAGAGGAGAGTGAGAAGGGGAACGAAGGTGGATGAAGGGGTGAGAAGTGAAGTGGAAGGATGGCGGCGTGTGGCAGGGGGTGAAGGAGGAGCAGGAAGAGGAGACTTATGCCGAGGAAGATAAGGACGGTTCTCATCCTTTCCCACCCGACGGTGGCGGGTCTGCCGTAATCGCGATAGCGCGGTGGTTCCTAGTCTCAGGGAAGGTGGGGGAGCCGAGGTTGCTTCTGAGACCACCCGAGGAAGGAGGAAGATGAGGTGAACGGAGAAGCGAAGGCGGAAAAGGGGATGGGAACGCAGGAAAAGGTGCTATTGGAGGGAAGGAATATTGGCTTACGTAAGAAGGAGGAAATCCGAACGACTGGAGAAAGAGGTGCGGGGAAGGAATGACTCGGGGCTGTGGCAGCCGTGAGGAGGAGAAGGGGAGGGAGGAAGAGGAGGGAGGATAAGGCTGAAGCGTGGAGGATAGGATGATGGGAAGGCGTGAGAACTTTGGGGAGGGAGCAGAATTTTAGCTTTGGCGAAATAGAGGTTGGGATTAAGGGCGGAGAAGGATATATACTAGGCACTTGCATGCGTGTGCGTGTACATAATATACACACAAACACTTATACATGGATATGTATAACTTACTAATATATAAAAACCTAGTGGTGTCTGTCTGTCTGTCCTTCTGTCTGTCTGTCTGTCTGTCCTTCTGTCTGTCTGTCTGTCTGTCACTGAATCACTCATAAACCACTGAATCGATTGAAACAAAATTTGGCAGGAAGGTACTTGATATGTTTGGTTCACGCATAGGCTTCAGAACAGGGCCTTGGGGCCTTAGAAGGCCCTCAAATGGGCCCTTTTATCGCCAAAAATTGGCTCTGGAAGATAATTCTTGCCTGTATTAGAAACACGTAAAATATACCTATACTGAATGTACAACAATCATGGCGTCGTAAATCACGCTGGGGCCCCAGAGGGCTCAAGATTCCAAAAGAATGCTTTCTTAAAAGCCTCATTAGTATTGAAAGAGTGAGCCGATTTTAGTGAAATTTTCACACATGGGATCAGTAAAGCTTTTTCAAGGAAATTGGGACTATAAGGAAGGCCCCTGGGTCCCAATGGCAGCGTATTGGGTGGTCTGGTGTCTTATGTGTTTGGATAACTCAAGTCTAAACATTTTGGTTCAAGTGCAGAGGTTTCTCTTTTTGCATTTTTCAATTAGTTCTACTAAAGATAGAAGACTATAGTTTTTGCTATTAGATGGATAAAAGATTGCAGTTTCTTATTTTTTCATTCAATTTCCTAATACGAATAAAATTTCCCTAGAAATCGCATTTTTAATGTCAAAATCATGGACTTTTACGATGGGGGCTGGGTTTTATATCTAGAGATAGATTTACAGTAGAAATCTAGGCCGCATGCTGAAATGTTGCTGATTACGATATTTTCAGGGATATTTTTGCCTAAAATTGGCAAATTTATTTCAGTTGGACTAACTTAACTTGGACCCATGTAAAACAGGAGAATGCCAAGATGTTATGTTAGTGCGGAAAGCCTCTGGAATGCAAATGGCCTGCAGTTTAATTTCTATATGTTACTGCAAAAGAACATCGAAACTCGGTAAGCATAATATAATGTGGTTTTCATCTGCTGAATTAAAAGATAAAACTAAAATTATAGCTGATTTGCCTAGAAAAAAATACATCTCATGAGTGACTCGAACCTACACACTATATGCTCTGTCTTCCTTTCATCCCCCGTTGAATTTCAACTAGTGTGCATATATATTTGCACATGGGAGCATGTTTTTTTCTCCCGAGAGATCCGTGCGTACGAGGAACTTTGTTTGTGCTTGAACGTGTCGGCTTGGGTTGGAAGCTATTACTCATGACCGGCGCCGCGTGAGCGATAAAGGTTTTGCGAATCGGAATGTGTGTTTGCATTGCATCCAATCACGCATTCCGCAGGATGTGGCGTGGGGGTTGGGGCAAGAGGTGAGGAGGGCTTGGCGGGTTGAAAGCAGGTATACACCCGGTATTCAGTGGTCGGAAGCAGACGTTCCTACGGTGAATTATTGTCCCTTGTGTGAATAGACGCGAACCTAAGACAATGCTCTTGAAGTCAGCTATCTTGACATGGACTCAATGTAATGATTATTAATGCAATGAAAGGAACACGGGATTTATAATGAATGGTCGTTCTTGGGTGGGTAGAGGGATTCCAATGCTCTTTCCCAAACATAATTTTCTTTGATACCAAAACCGAAGTCGTAACAATGGTATATAATGACCTGTGTGTTTTAGAAAAGCTAATATTTGTTTACCTCATATGGTGGTTGAATATCTCGTTAAAATTTTTTTCGCCTAGTTATTTTTCACAATATTTTAAGATCACAACAAATTTTGTGACTCACGAAAAAAAATTCATACGTCTATGAGAGTTTTGTTTGCCTTAAGTAAGTTGAGCAGGCAGGAATGGAAATTCTTTGGTGCCCTTCACGGTTACATAATTTACTGTGGAAGCTTTGCTATTACTGATAGTGATTTTGTTCTAAAATGTTTCAAAGTTAACAAAATTTTTTATTTATTCATGAGATGTTTTTGAAAGTTTTTTATGGTTACCTGGAGAGGGAGACTAAAGTATTTTTTAAGAATGGGCGAGACTGAAATCCCAAATAGAATCGCATAAAGCTACATGAAGATTTTTCATTGATGGTGCCTTTTGTAGCTATAGCGTCTTTTATAGTGCATCCTGTTGGGCCCTTTTTTTCGTACACAGTCGTGCGCCGCAATGCTGGTGAATGTTGGAATTTGTAATGAGCAGTGTAAAGTATCATTTATATACTTTACAATGCCCATCCACGTCTCGAGACGTTAGGCCGTGGGACAGTGTCTCCATACGACCAATTAGTATTGGAAAGTTTGGAGGTACTTGTCTTAAATTCCCGATAACGTCTAGAGACGCTAGGCCGGGGGACAGTGTCTCCATACGACCAATTAGTATTGGAAAGTTTGGAGGTACTTGTCTTAAATTCCCGATCAGTAAAGGTAACTTTCCTTAATTGATACACAGTTAAAGCAGTAGGTTGCCGTGTCATATACGTCACGAATGGACGCCATGGTAGGATGTAATTTAACGACGGGGAGTTATTTTCTTTTTCCCTTACTGTTTAAGCTGTAAAATAACCTTCCACCCTCATTTTCCCCACAACGACCATTCGACATAAAATGCGGTCTTGATATTACACGTCGGGATTTCGTGTTCTCTTCGCTCCATTTGTGTGGTCGCCGAGCGGATTGTGTTTGGAGGAAATTGCTAGAGACCGTGAGCGTCCGGAGGAGGAGGGCTCCCATGACGTAATCTTCACGGCTGGTAAACACTGCATTGATATTAAGGTCGTCCGAGCGAAAAATCATTTTACGTAGAAATCAATGAATTCCGTCTAATTTTAAAGAAAAATATCTCACCTATTCAATGACACCAACAATTATACCCCTCACCACATTACTTTCGGAGATATTGGCCAAAAAATGCCAGCCCTTTTACATGGGAAACTACGTGTTAGCGCTCCAGAGGGACATTATTTACAAAATGAGGTATTTATAGCACTTATATGTCGTAAAAAAAACTAGCAGCGTGTTGTTTGTATGTTTTCTCAACTATTTTTTTTAAATTAATCATATTTCTCCATGTTTTCTGGGATTTCTTCCGCGTCAGTTGTTAGTGTCACTTCGACCCAAAGACGCTGGCAGGACTGCCAGCGAAACTGTTGTCCCACAAACAACTGACGCGGAAGAAATCCCGGAAAACATGGAGAGATCTACATTCCAGCTCCGCGGAAACCTGAGAACTAACATTAATAATATTATCACCGCAGTAGGTTCTTGGGTATCACTAAAAACCTTCCGTTTTGAAGGAGTTTCAAACGCACCGCGCGAAAAAAATGAGTCGAGTTGAAGACTTATTTAGATATTTTCATTTAATTACTTACGATATCTGTCATATTGAACTACATAATTGCACCATTAATGATGCAATATTTAATCTACAGCTTTTTATTTTTAGTTAATTTTATCCTACAGCTGGTGAAATTAAAACGTATAATTCGAATATAGTCTCTATTATGACTAGGGAACTATCTCTCTCGGACTGTCTTAAAGCAGAGAAATCGGGGAGCGAGGGTAAAGATCAGTAGGGGGGGGAGATGGGTGCCGCGTGGAGAGAGCAAGGATGAGGCCGATTGGGGGGGAGGGGCGTGGCACTCAACTCCTCTCCGGTGGTGCACAAATGAGGCGGCAATATTCAAAAGGAGATGGGGGTAGGAGATGGGGAGATGCTTGGCTTGTGTTCCTCTCACCGCTCCCCTGAGCACCACCGCTCGTCGAGCACCACTAGCCAGCCAACTGCCTTCTCCCCTTTTGCCATGGCTGCCACTCGCCCATTTTCCTTGTTCGTATTCCGCCATTATGCACGGTGGAAATAATCCCCGCGGCCATTGTTCACGTCGAGACGGGTGGATCTCCTGCGCCATTGCGATCGTCATTATGTGTATATATTCAGAGTGCTCTCTTCTGCTCCGGCGCTATTCCTACCGCATCCTTACTCGCTCATCACCATGGTAAATGCGGAGACGCTACCGTGCTGTTGTCTTCGTGAGCGTCGTAGGCCGAGTGTTCTCTCATTGGCTCCCGAGTTTCCGTCGTGATTCCCGTTCAAATACTTTACTGGACATATCGCAAACCCGCCTTCAAGTTTCATAGAAATTTTCAGCGCAGGCGACCATAAGCTGAGGTATTTTTCATATTCAATGATATTTGGGCGGAACAGTACGGGAATAGTGATTTGGGGATTGGGATGAGTGTGGAATGAACACCGCGAGGGCTTCAGACCCGCCTCCTCCCTAAGACACCTACAGTTATTTTACAGTTTTACATTTATGCATACACGATTTACATATCATGATATGAGATACATACAAGATTTACAGTTTTGCATACGTCCCTTCCGATGAACGGGGAACTGATCTTGAAGATGGATGTTAAAATCGCACAATGTTCATTCCGACCAAGCTGCTTCGCACCCCTACATCTCGTACGAAGAAAATTCTTATCCGCAAAATTCGTACTCGGGCAATTGCACCTTTTTATACAGTGAATGCAACTTTTAACGAACTTCGGGTGCGAGATTTTGGTAAATAAATGGTTGCATCCGAAAGAACGGAAGGGCGTCAAATAGGCTGGCTTTACTTATGTATCCAGTTTGTGGATCCGTCTGCGACCCATTCATATCCATAAGCAAGGCAATGGTTTGGATATAACGGCCTTTGCGCTTACGCTAAAAGTGGGAACAACGTTTAGATTCCGTGACCGATGTGGTACTTACGAAAGCGTATGCCACAAAGGTCACCGGGCAACGACCCTGTGACTGGTATTGTTTACCACTCCTCTTAGTTGCCCATTCAGTTACATCTGTTTTAGTTTGTCTAGTTTTGGTACCAGGCGGAGTTGACGTCTTGGCTTTCTTCCTGAGATCTAACTCCACAATTTTCAATCTTCCTACCACTACTGTCTCTAAAAAATGGAATTTATCTCCTCTGCGCCAATTCGGCCGATGATCTTATGGCGGGGTTGGGAGATGAAGTCATAATGAAGAGTTGGGGGAAGGCTTGAGACTATCGCTCATCCATTGTACCACGAGAATTAAGCGGCTGGAGCATTTTAGCTTCGCTGTCTGTCCTTAAGGTAGTCCGAGCGAGATAGTTCCCTAGTCATAATAGAGACCATATTCGAATTATACGTTTTAATGACACCAGCTGTGAGACACATGAATGAAATATTGCATTATAAATGGTGTAATAATATAGTATTATTTGACAGAAATTCTAAGTAATTAAATGAAAATATCTAAATACGTGTTAAACTTGTCTCATTTTTTCGCACGGTGCGTTTGAAACTCCTTCAAAACGGAAGATTTCTTGTAATATGCAAGAACCTACAGCGGTGATAATATGATTAATTTTCAAAAAAAGTAGAGAAAACACACAAACTATGCACTGTTAATTGTTTGACGAGATATAATTGTGTATTGGGAAAAGGACCACTTCATTCCATTTGAGACGCATATGCGCGTTTGATAGATTCTACCGTAGTGGTTTTGTCTTTCGCTTAGAAGTGTTCAGAAAGAATAATGTTATCTTCCACCTCCCCACGCTCTACAACATACTTTTTTAGTTACAGAGTGGAAGATATTGCTGTCCAAATGCTGGTAGAGGTAAACTGGCGGATGTAGAGAGAATAGCTCCTAATTGACCTCATCTTTAGCTGTCGGCTTTCGCAGGTCTTTGGTGCCTCCATCTCTCTCTCTCTCTGTCCTCTGCTCTCCTCTTCAACTCTCTGTAACTCCCTCCATCCTCAAGGTCATCTATCATCTTTCTCTTCTTTCTCCCTCTTTTGCGGTTTCCATCCACCATTACTTCCAGTACATCTCGTAACAAACATTTCATTCTCAGTACATGTCTCATCCAGCTCTTCTTCCTATTTTCAATGGTTTTGAAGAGCTTTCTTCCTTCTTTTATTCTCTCCAACACCTCTTCATTCCTAACCCTATCAGACCACTTGACGTTGAGCACTTTCCTCCAAATCCACATTTCTAAACTCTATCCTTTTTCTATCCTTTTCTGTCATCGTCCATAGACCTATTTCCTCTTTTATATTTATTCCTCATATATCTAAGGGTAGGAGACCATTGAAAAGTTATCCGTGCATTATCTCTACTTCAGTGAGGTGAATAAATCTGTACCCCAAAAGGATTCACCTTGGGAGTGTCCCGTTAAAAATCAGTCATATCTCAGTCATCATTGCCATGCATGTGGTAAGTTCTAATGGGCTCTGATATTTGGATGCTCGTTTTACTTCTTCCGTCGACTACAGTGATGCATTATTTTTTGTTGTATGTTAAGTTGACACTTTGAGATCGAATTGTATAGCACTCCGCTTTTTGAGAGGAGTCAAACTTGGGACCTGCTAACTCCCGGAACGAGAGTACCCAGTCGCTAGATATCTTCATGAATTTCCTCCATTTCCTAAAACTCTTGCCAAGCTAGTTCTTTCTTGATTTCAGAATTAGCTTCATCCATCCGACTCCTTTTATCTGCGCAATTAAACTCTATACTGTGATAATATTTAGAAATCACTAAAATAGGTTCATTGGTGTCTGTATGGCATCCGTGCCATCGCCCAGACGACCCAAGTAGCAGGTTTCATCCACCGTCGTCGTATCCTACCTTATCTATTCCTTTCTCGTCTTGTGTCCCTCCTTCTCTCTTAACCCCATCCCTTAGTTTCAGTCTTCTCTTCCCTCTTCCCTTCATTATTTCCTCCAATACTGCAAGAGCTGCAGTTATTGTCCTCTTCTCCCTTATTTCATGTCCGATCTAATTTTATTTTTCTATCTCGAATGGTATTTTGAAGCATTTTTTTGGAATGTATTATTGTCCACACATGATACTCTATGTCAAGAAAACACACCAATCTAACTGTTTCTTTGATAATCTTTTATCCCGCGAAATTCTGACTCCATCTAAGAAGCGTGCAGTACTCACAAATGATTCCCTTGCAATAAAAGCTACTAAACATTCCCAATCGATTCGTTACTTGGGCATCGAGGCGGATGGAGATGACATGACGCATTCAAACTGTTACCTAACAACCAAGCTCCTGTTCTGTCATTGTTTGCCTTTGGATATAGTAATGTAAAAGGCCGTAATATAGGATGCAAAGCAAGAATATTTGCCTTATGAGATATCATGAAGTAGCTAATTTATTGCGTAGGCTCGTAATTGCTATGGTTAATCTGGGGGAACAAAGATTGCGGACCGCGTTACGGCTTCTAGCATTGACTACTATTGCAAGCGCTCTCTCAAACTCCACTTCAAATCTTATCAGGCATTTAATTTTTTCTACTTGTCACCTTTCCAGGGATGATATTGAAGTTGTAGAAATATTAACAATAATTGAATGAAAATTTTCCATGAAAAAAAGCTTAGTAAACAATATTTAGACTAATTGAACAGTTTTCATAAGAATTACCCCCGCAATGACTCCAATTCTCCTCTCATGAGAGTAAGATGGCTTCGTGAGGGAAGGGGCGAATGAGTTGAGAAAATCCATGCAAAAAGTTATCAGGCTCAAGTTAACCATTCTATCGGGTATATAAATATTTCATCATTACATAATTTTGAGCTATGATCATCACCTGAATGCATTTTACAAATACTTAATTCCACAGATCTTCCGTTCGCGGGAAAATAACCAAAGGTTATGATATATCGTGAGGTGATTACTCTCGAATTAAAAAACATCGAGCAACGCTAATATGGGCAAGAAGATGGTGCCCGTTGCATTTGAGAGGTAGAGGGAATTCATCTACATCTACTTGTTACCCTGCAAGCCTACACAAGAGTGTTTGGCAGGGGCTGACAGATCACCAACATGGAGATCGAGAACCACTTGAAGCGTAACCTTCCAAATTCAAATGTTATCAAATTTCATTGAGGAGGATATTATGAAATATTATTCATGTAATTCAGATTTATGGTCTCTGCTCCGATCTCTTTTATTTCAATTTCCTAGGCTGGATACTTGTTCCAACCTGATATCATTTACATTCTAAATTAGGTTCCATTGAAGATTTTATAGGTAAATTCTTTGTATACTTAAGGAGCTGAACTATACTTACCGTGATATTTGATCATTTGAATACAAACTTCGGTGGTAATTGACGGCAAGACGTGATTATATACGATATGTAGACTGTATTTTCATTTGAACTGCCGTCTTTCATCGCTACACGGTGACTCAATCGAAAAATTTGTTTGTTTACGGAATTCTAGGCAACAGTTTTTGGTAACGAGTCGAGAATCCATAATGTATATTCATGGATTTCAGTAAGCCATTTGAATTTCAAATAGTACTTGGAAATTGCACCATGTGTAATGGAAAAAGAGAAACCATATACCTCATAGAAAGAATCCTTTGCTTATGAGACGGTGACTCTTTAACATTAATATTATCTCAAGAAGACGTCGAACTCCGCGAGAAGCGCGCGCCTATCCGTTCTAAGCCGAGATACCTTTCCCTTTCTCCGAGAAAAAAGGGGTGCGGGTGTAAATCTATGGCCGAGCATTATTCTTTCCCATATTTATTTTCATGTGACGTAAGTGCTGAAGGGATTCCATATTTTGCGTTGGTCTGTACGTGTCCAGTCCATATCATTCCAATTCATTCTCAAATGGCATTTATGTTTACAGAGCTGAAGGACTAAAATCTATGGACATCATAACATTTATGAGGGGTATTTCGGTTTTTATGCCTATATCTCTAGTGCTGCGCAGAGAAAGTTTTTGGGACAATGGTTACGACATCCAGTTTCGGAATCCTGCGTAACAAGGGAGAACGATTGTTTAGTGTGGAGGATCAGAATATCCCTCCAATTGCTGAAAACGTAAGTGCTTGGAGAAGTGGCGTGATTCACCACTACGAGACCATCCCATTTCGACTCATCTCACTTAAGGTAGTGCGAGCGAGATAGCTCCGCAATCATAATGGAGACCAATTTCGATTTATACGTTTTAATTTCACAAGCTGCGGGACACACGAATTAAATTTTGCATTATTAATGGTGCGATAATATAGTTTTACATGATAGAAATTGTGAGTTATCAAATGAAAATATCTTAATAAGTCTTCAACTTGACACATTTTTTTCACGCGGTGTTTTTGAAACTCCATCAAAACGGAAGGTTTATTGTGATCCCGGAGAATTACCTGCGGTGACAATATGATTAATTTTCAAATGTAGTTGAGAAAACATACAAACTACACACTGTTGATTTTTTGACGAGATCTAAGGGTAGGGAATCCCTAATTTGTTAATTAAGGTCTTTTATAAGTGCGTACACATCCCATTTCCCATGTAAAAGGGCTGGTATTTCCTGGCAAATATCTCGAAAAGTAACGTGGTAAGGGGTTGAATTTCTGGTGTCAATGGAAGGATGATATATTTTTCTATAAAATCAGACCAAATTCTTGGATTTCTACATAAAATGATATTTCGCTCAAACTACCTTAAACCTATGGTAAGGGTGATTATAACCTCTGTCCTTGGAGTATGTGAGTGTGCCTTGTGTCATTTTCACGAACTAGTTTGGTTACCCTTGTTTCTCTCTCTCGTTATTTCCCCCTCTCTTCCGCTCCGTCTCTCTCTCTTCACCCCCACTCCACTTCCGCCTCCTCTCCAAGCTGCACAGGTCTGCGCCAGGAACTTGTGCGGTGGCTATGCCTAGACATAAAGTCGCGAAATTGGAGGGTTCGAGATCCAATCCTTTTCCAGTCGAACTTTTTCGTTTGAAAGCGACCATCAGTCACACAACACGCCTAGTGCTTGACCCTAATCATTTGTTCTCTATCCCCGGTCACGGTAATATTTTTGCAGATTTTGCAACATAGCTAAATCTTTACAGCGAATCGTGAAATCCGCAGTTTTTTATCGGTGAGCAATCCATCGTAGCAGTGTAAAAGTCGACAGTCTGCAAACATTTTTTCGCGAAATACCCTGCTCCTTTAAAAATGTACTAAATGCAGATGAAATGGAGAACCTGCAATGTGTTTGTAGGAAAAGTAGGATAAATGGAGTTAAAATGAGTGGCTGACGAATAAATGTATGTTTGATGGTACAGTAGGGGACGTTTTGATTGAATGGAATTTTGGTTAGCAAAATAAAATGAAATTAAAACAATTAATGACAAAGGAAAGCCAATTATAGTTAATCTTTTTTCTCGTATGATCCTCGATACAATTTGACGACGTTATTCTAAACATCTCTTTAACCTTGGAAGATATATCATGCAGTAAGTGGTACATAGTGATTTCAACGGTCATCCATCCTTTTTGCCAAGGTGATATTCGATGCAAAATTCGAAATTGCGGCATCCTTTTTTCTTAGCATTCAAGCTATAAGCAGGATTGCAAGTGCCAATGTGTGATACTTTACATTTATTTACATTTCGAGTATAATCCATGATATTTTTGTCGTAGAAGTAAGCACTGAAAATTACTGCTTTAGGAAATAGTACATTTTTTGCTGGATAAGTTTTCCAAGGCGTTTATAGAAGGTAATAAGGAAAAGTAGTAAGCCAATAACATTCCCTTACTTGGTTCCAGAATTTACGCTAATACCATCAGAAATATTAGTATCAAAAATTAATTTATAATAGTTAGAAAATTTATCGCAAATTAATCATTGAATTATATCGCAAATGTAGTACTTTAGGAAAACGTGACACTGACTTCATATTAGCAGGAGGGCATAGATATAGGGATGTTATGTTGTTACGTTAGGGATTTTATGCTAATATTACACTAAATACCAATAAATCACGTAAATCTGCATTTCGAGACATTCGAGAATCTCGTGGAAGTGGCATCGTTTTGTCTCGATAATAAGCGGTCTCGTTTCGAGTTTCGTGGCAGCACTAGTGTTGGACGTCTTTTTTTTTAACTTTTAAGTGTCTTAGATGCTTTCCCTGATTCCATGGGACAGACATCTTTCTTTACGTTAGAAGTTTAAATTACAGCTTGCCGATTGATATGATGGGGCATTTTGCGTTAATTTTTTTTAATGTTCACCAAACATTTTATACCAACTATTTTCAATGCATGTTTTATATTTTCCGAGGTGTCAATGTATACTGACTGATAATTCGCGCTTTGAAATCAGCAGGAAATAGAATTTCTCTCCCAAGTCAACGCGCCTGTTTAACTATGAATTGTTTTACTATAACTATATAGTTCTTCGTTCTTTACCCTTAGTTTTTTTAAAGCACGAATCTAATAGTTTTTAAACTGGAATTTTGATCCGTGTTGTTTTTCGAAGATTTTTTCATATGTAGCTATAACCCTCGGGTTTGAAAAAAAGGAAACACATGTGAGAATAGGTATTCTTTGACTTTAAAAAAGTTAATATTTATTATATTTGTAAAAAGTTCATAGAAAGAGGTATCTCCTCGCCTCTGTATCTCAAACAAGGAGGATTGCCTTGTAAGAGCTCCCCTGTGCGGTTTGTTAAGTTATCCCGGCGATCGAGGCCTATATCGCCGCAAAGAAGTAGGACTATCTCTCCGACTCGGTGTGATGACATGAGCTTCATTTGTTTTGTCTGGTGCTTTTGATGGCAAAGACTGAAAGTTTTTTCTGCGCAACATTTTCTGCTTCAATTAGTGCTTTATGGTCCTTTAAGTTTCTCAAGGAAAGAAGAATTCCCTAAGTCAAGCGGACGTGAATAAGACATAATTTAAGCTTTCGCGGCCGCGGACAGTGGCGTGGGAGTTCTGAAGTACTTTCAACTGGGTGCTGAATTAGACTTCTGCAATAGGGCAAAATGTCTTTGCAGAGTGTCAACGCGATTGTTGGGCAGGTTGACGAAAAAACATAGCCTCGAGGTTGAAGCTTTAGAGGTCCACACCTTTTTAAATAAGACGTTGGGCCTCACCGCCGAGGATGGAAATGATGCAACTTGGATTCACAAGGCACTCAGTTTTCGTTAAAATAGCCAGTTAGGCCATCTTGTATGGCATTATGAAGAATTTTCCATGAAGGATACCGTTTTCGATGCTGGAGAACAACATACATTGATCACTATGGACCAGACTACCGTGAATTCGGTAAATGTGAAGCTCCTCTGTCTCCCGGTGGAAACAAGCTTCGACTACATTATTTGAGAACTGCAACGCCTCGGTAAACCTAGTGGTGGTGGGACAAGACACGGGATAGCAATTATATGTTTCCATGGAGAACAGGAACTGAGTCGTTTGAATGACAATAGAGAGAGAGAGAGAGAGACATTCCATCATACTTTCGTATAAGTGGCAATCGCCTGGTCGTGATCTGTGAAGGTCAGAAACGTACATGTGCGCTCCGCGGTCAAGCGGGGCACGAACGGTGTCCATGCCAGAGGAAAGGAAAGAAAAGTTACGCTGATGCCGCAAATGCTTAAGTTGCGGCGATTGAGTTTCAAGTCATGGAGAGAGAGGTATCAGGGCCGACGAAATGACTAATAGCCCTGGAGACATCAAATGGGAAGGAAGTAGAGGTTTCGATCGTTTCAACGAATGGCGCCTCCAATGCCGAAAAAGATGAAGATAAGGTCCCTTCAACGCCCCTAAAAGGAAAGAGGCAAGACAATAGTGAAAGCAGCGAATCATCGGGGCACCTTAAGGTGGAGCCTCTCTACTACAAGCACCTCCGATAACATGCCCCTTGATATTTTAATATGTTGAAGAGAAATCATTTCTTCATCAATCCGTGAAAAAATAATTGGGGGTAATCGGATATTTAACGATGATTACAGGATTTGAAAATCGTTTATTTCAGCCTCAAATTACATTGATCTTATGGAGGAATGGTGAAGTCCCTCCTATAAACATTTTATTTCTCGATATTTTTCCCGAAAAGGGTATCTCAACAACCACTATATTGTGACTAAATAATCAACGGATGAAATATATTTTTTCAGGTAGCCTTATCGACCATTCAAGACTGTTATTCATGATTGAAAAACGATGAAGAGTCCAACTTCCGTTCTATAGCCGCCGAATTGAAACAAGTTTGGCAACGATGCTAGGGGAAGAATCAAAACTAACCGGCGCAGTACCTCCGTCAACCATGTCTCACGACACGATTGCAGACGATTTATGCTACGACGTGTATCCAGTATTACATTACCTGTCAGTACTGGTTACTCAATCAATAGTTAAGTGCACTCAAATTTTATTAGACATGGCAGTTATCTTACCCGGAATATCATAGATCCCTGAAAAGTAGACGTCACTGTATATGCGACAAAGACGCTCTTTATTGATACTCATGAGGGTTTATATGTTCTTCAAAGGACTGTTTCCAACATTTCAATGTGAATTTCGAAATATGAGGACATCGTTTTAACCTTGCAGAATATAATACTTTGTTTTGGGGTTTGGGAGTTTATACCTCCAATTGAAAGGGGCTATACTATCGAACATGTCGGGATTGATTCTTTAATCTTAAATAACCTCGGCTTAACCATTTCCCGCGGTCCTCCAGCTTTTACAAGAAAAACCGCCATAGCCAAAATCTGTCTCCATTACATCCTCACCCCAAGGGAGCCAGGGAAAGATGTACCAGCTTTTAGATGAAGCTTTGTTCATTCTCCGATTACTCCGCCATCATCGCAGATATAAGCACACCGTCTATCGGCTCTCATTAGTCGTTCAAAAAACGCTCTGAATAAGGTATGGACTTTGGACGCTAAGAGGAACTCAGTGAATGCATCGGATAAAAATTTACAGCCTAACCAGCCTGCAACCCCCAATGGTGACATTACGTAATGGTGGGAGTTAATATTTGTAAGAAAATACAGTAATTTATCCAGAAGGAAACAAAATAATATGGAATAATTTGAACAGAATATTTTATGCATGCCGACAAGCTTTGGAAGTACTGTTGGCTGACAATAAGCACCCAAAATGTGAACATGAATAGAACTTGAGAAATATGCACCCGCCAACTGTCAAAAAGAAATAACTTGTGAAATGTGGGACCATTTGACCATGTCGGAGGAAATAAAATATTGAAGAAGGTTTTATATATGCCATTCAACCTGCTATAAGGAAGGAGGAAGGCCAACCGATAATCTTCAGGATGCTTACAACCACTATCTGTGTGTATTCCTTTGTAGTGACCAGTGAAAAAAGACGCACAATCCTTCCCAACCCACGCTCTCTGAGCTTACTCAACAGAACTGGGAGGCTTTGGAGATAACTGTGGAGATGGATGAGGCGGGAATTGTTTAAATATCGGCCCATAAAGGAAAATTTTTCCTTTATGAATTATGAATTTTATACAACGTATCGGCATATTTTAAATCGTATTTTAACTCGTGTTTCTAATCACACACTAAAAAATGGCTCTCTTAGCCAGTCAAAAACATGCTGTTATCCTTAATCCAAAAGGCTTGGAAACCAATAAAATTAAATGATATTAGGCCTGTTTCTTTGTTACATATGAGTTATAAAACCCTTGCTGAAATCTTTATAAATAATTTTAAGCCAGAGCGGATATCATATTGCGTGAATCCCAATTCGCCCGTCTCTTACATGCAAAACGTATTCGATGATACTTTGCAGATAAGAGATACAATTGTATCGGAAAATTGTTATACGGAAATATTTTTAGCATTTTTAGCCATCAGTTTGGAGAGAATGTTCGACAACGTACGCGTTGAGTGGATATTACTAACTCTAAAAAGATGACCTTTCCAGACTATTTTATGCGAAAGATTTCAACAATTTGAACGGATAACTCTGCAAGTCTGAGAGTATCCCGGGAGACCTCAGAAACTCTCCCGATATATAAATCCGTCAGACAGGGATGTCTTTTGTCCATGGCTCTTTTTGCCGTAGCATTGCCGCACCCCTTCATGCGCTAACTTTAAGTCGGATTGGGGTCAATAGGGGAGGCAACCACTGTGTTGGCACTGAATACGAGGACGACATCACGGAAATAATAAAAAATCTCAAAGAGTTTCAGATGTGAGTCAAGTTTTTCACAGCTTTACTTGCTGCAGATTCCTTATAAATAAAAAAACATAAATTGGCAAAGAAAGAGAAATTCACAGCAGCTGTCCCATGTTGTCATTCTATCATGCGAAAGAAAATGCTAGATATTTGGTGGGAAAATGATTTTCAAGCATCCATGGAAAATAACTGGTTAATTATCCTCTGGGACATAAAATATAATATATATATATATATATATATATATAAAATATAATATACTGGGATACTAAACAGGATTAACAATCCAGCAACTCCCCCTGAATGCTATAGTTAAATTGATAAATCAGCAAATTCTCCCAAAAGGTCTGGTACACCATTTCACACCCATGGCCGATATCGAATACGTGTAGTTCATAAAAAATTCAAATCATCGAAAAAGTCTCCAGATCACAGCTATGCAGGCCGCCAAAGTTGGATGGACTATCCCTCCAAGGCATTGACATTAAAGCGAGAACTACCTTTGCCAAACATTCATTAAAAATCCTCGGAGGGGAAAAAGAGTGGAGGAGGGAGCTATTGGAAAGAATTGAAATGAGGCAACGAAGCTTGTTGACTTCCGTAAAGAAGTGAAATACATACTCGAACTTATAAGCTTCTTGTGATTGAGACAATATATCAAGGCCAAAACTCTACATGAAACGTGCAATGAGTGTACAGAGGGACGCTTTCTATCAACCTGCCTCAAGAATTAGCCAAGCAAAGAAACTGGGTGAAGAAGACTTGAGGGCTGAGAGGAAAGAAAGAAGAGCTTTGAAGTGATAGCGAACCGAATTCTCTCAGGAGCTGAGGTTTGCAAATTTCAGCTCGCCCTCTCTTATGGATACCCTCTACGTAATTCACGAATTCACGGGTTCCAATCCCGGTCAAGGCGAATGATTCATCATATGTGGAATTTCACCGACGTGTACACCTACAGGTGACTTCACCAAGGGAAAACCATGGCTAGTCCACGCATCCTCAAAGCTCTTCCATTAACCAACCCAGTTTATAATCAACAAAACTTCTTCAACCACCAAGCGAGAAGTGTACAATGAATTTTATTTTGTTTTAACACCAGAGGCTATCTCTGTTCTTATGGAGATTCTGACACCATCTTCTTCCGTTAGTTGCCTGCGTCACCGAGTCACTTCCTTCTTTCACTAAAATGTTAAACCTACCGCTTTATGTTTCCACCGTACACATTTTGTCCTGTGTAAATTTGCCTCTCCATTAACAAAATTTCATTATATTTTGTCGCTCATTTTCAACTAAGTTACAGCCTAGGTGGTCATAGCCTTTTTTCGTACTTAATATACGGCTTGCCTCTCAGTTGCGATCGAACTGGTCGACATCATTCAGGAAAATAATCCGTCTATTGTAAATATAAGTTTATTAATTTCATTATATCTATGTTAGACTTGGTAACCACGCCGAGTGACTTCTAGACTTTTAAAATAAATATTGAAGACTTCTTTAATTATTATTCTTCTTGCTTCTCAGCTTTAGGCATATTGTCTGTTCCGATTTCACCAGCATAATCTCGACCTCTGCATATATCTTTTCCCTAAAGATTGGTTTTTATCAATATAGAAACAGAGAGATTGTTTTAGTTTGTAGTTTACTAGGAAAAATGTAAATTGCTGAATAACAAATATCAGTCGGTTTTGGGTTAACATTGTTGGCTTCATGGGTTCCATCCAATACCTATGCATTTAGGGAAATGAAATGGGATGATTGTAAACATTTTAATGTATTAGTGGGGATAAAGTTGAGATTTACCCTTTCCAATATCTCAGTCTGACGGTTTTTGCATATTTGATTACATGTAAAAATTATTGACATCTGGCGTTATAACGATAATTACAACGGTTCAGTGAAAGGTATTTCACATCCAGTGAGAAGCTTATGTTTCAACTGTAGAACATTCAGTGTGACTTTCAAAAAGAGGGAGTCATTCTGGTTGAGCTGCTGAATTTCAAGACCAAGTTTTCAATCAAAGTCCGTAGTTCACCATCCCCTGCTGAGTAATGGAATTTCGCGAGACATAGTTGAGATATTTCTCTTGCATGGTTACCTCATTGGACGGACCAAGTTTTGCAAGGCGCGGCGTGGAGTTATGGCCTTTCGGTGACATCTTGAGAGGATGCGGCGCGGCTTGGCCTTTTATAGAGCCAGCCAGTCGCTTGGAAGCGAAGATGAACAAGAAAAATAAGAAGGGGATGCCTCATCGTCGCCTTCAATTTTCGACTCCATAGCGAAGAGGCGAAGGCTTTTGCAATTTCATGGATGGCGTGCATCAGTGCCGTGCGCAAGCAATGCATATTAAATTTTAGATTTAAAAAAAAAACATTAACATCACGATACGAATCGACAGCGACACTATGCGAGCATCCCGAGTAGCTCCATATTTGGATTCTTTTAATGTCAAAAAACTGTAATTCTTCAATACTGATGTGGATATATTGCAAACTGAATAAAAGAAAAACTTATACTGACCTGAAAGTAAAAAACATGCCAAATTGAAGGTGCTTACTATTGTTTAGATCCTCAAGAGCTGGTGAGAACCACATTTAACGCCTTCACTCGATCGGGCTCTTCATAAAATTGCTCCTTCTGGCGAAAAATCGTGCGTTTGCGAAGAAAAGTCACACGAATCAGCTTTGTCAAGAGTTCCTTGGACAAGTATAAAATGTGCATAACAGATATTTGCTATGATGAAGCTCACATTTTACATCTGTATTCCTCTCTGTTTTAAATACGTGTGCATTCATAGTTTGAGTCGTGAATCGATCTTTCGTCATTCAATTGGATACATGTCCAGTAAATGGGGAATCAAATGCTAATGATAAATTTCTCGAGTACCCTTGGCCTGTAGCTGAACCCTTTAATTAAAGTCATAGTGCATGAAATGTCTGATACATCTGAATTTTGGACCCGTATTGATACTGAAGTTGGGACCCCTTTTTGGAAATAATTGAAGTCATGGAAAATAGTAAATATTCTTTAGCAGTTATTTTTGAAATACCCAGACCTGTTTAACAATTGAATCAGGAATGTAAATTTTTTAGGGAACCATGCCGATTTATCGGCTGGTATGTTGAGACTGTAAACTGTTGCGTCTAGACTAAGTGATTTGTAGTGATGAATCTGTATTACTACTAAATTTTGGGTTCTTGGTGGACCCGTGTAATGAGTTAACGTCATTTGCCACTGTTTTGATGTGTAATTCTGTAGAAATTTCTGTATTGCTCTGGATACCTTGGTATAAAAGAAGCCATATCCATGAAGAAAGATCAAAGCAAAAATGACATTTCGGAGCAAAGAAACTTTTTGCATCATTCCTCTTACAAGTGCCGTTCCTCTTACATTTCATTCAAAGAATGAAAAAGGCACAAATACTAGGTAACAAATTGTTACCGTGGATTTTTTTACTTTATCAGGCAGAAGAATAAGCTAACCTCACATTTATTAGCGTCTGTATTATTCAAATATATCAGAGAATCAATTTGGAGCTTATTCAAGTAATGGTAGTAATGCTAAAGCTGGTAATTCCATGTTAGTTATTTCATCTTTCGTAGTCTACTTCTATGAGGACCAATACCCACACTAGGGAATGTACGTCTGCAATAATGTATTCTCAAATAATCCACTTCGTTATGCTAATAGATGAGATGACTATGTAGTCAGAAGTGGCTTTTCTTCGCCGTTATTGGCGTCAGCATGTTACTCTATGAAATCATCTATATGAACTAAATTGCGCCCATAACACAGAAGAATGTTAAAGTCGACGGTTTCGGGCTTAACTTTGTGAAAATCCATTATCAAATCAATAATGAAAATGACTTAGTAACTTTTCACTGGTATTTTTATTTGTACGACCGGTTTCGTTGAATAGGCAACATCTTCAGGTAGGTACATAAAATTCAAATTTCTCAGAATATATGCAATACTAGCGGGGTAAAGGGGAGGGGGGAAAAGAATGGGGGAGGCGAAGGTAGGGGTGGGAGTTGGCTGGGAAAGCATTGAAAGGGTGTGTGGTGGTGTGTGAGTTGAGGGTATTGGGTATTCAGAGGGGTGGTTGTCGGTGGGTACCGATGCTATGCAACGAAACCGGTCGTACAAATCAAAACACCCGTGAAAAGTTACAAAGTATACCATTATTGATTACAGAAGAATGTCTTCATTGATATCGTAGCTACGAAAAATATCAATTATTAGATTTGAAGTTTGACACAGTAAAGTGGTCGGAGTGTGTGTTTGAGTATGTAGAATAAAAAAAAATCACAATTTATTGTTTGATGTAGTTTTATGTTCGCGAGTCGGGTTTTCATTTGTTTCGTGTAGCGGTTGGGTTCAATTTCATTCGTTCGAATTTGGAAGGGATGGCTCCTTTAGTTCCCTTTCCTACCCCTGCGGCGCCGCCAATCGTGGCGAATACCAGGGGGTGGAGGGGGGGGGGGGTTGGAGCGTGGAGGGGAAGGCGCGGGGCGGCTCCCCGCTGATCTACAATTGATGGCGTGTTTCGAAAAATCACCAGTGGGGGTCACCCAGGGAGAGGCCAGTGGATAAAAATGCCGAGGCTGAAATGCATTAGCGAGATGAAATCGGTGAAAAATGCCCCTTTCCTCTCCAATCCCATTTCCACTCCCCGCAACTGCAGCAAAAAACCTTGCAGAGCGCAGTATTCCACCACTGCGCCTTCGCCAAAAGGGGAATGGGAACGAATACGAATATGCCTTCCCACCCCCTTCCTCCTTACCCATCCATCCATCCATTCTTCCCCTTATGAATCCCGTATTCGCCGAAAAGGTTTCTTTTTTTTTTCTCTTCTTCGTCTTCAATCTTCCTTCTGTGCGCGGCTCCAAGTCTTCCCGCTCTCCCGCATGCACGCGGCCGCTTGTACATACATTCTGCACACATACATGCAAGACAGGTTGCAGCAAGAGGTCTGAAACTTCCTCGGACGGAGGCAACCCAGCCCTCCGCTTCGAGACCACCTCCTCCGAACTTTCGCTATTTCGATATAGATTCAACGCGATTTTCCCGCTCCCCTTCACCCCCCTCCACCAACCCGTCTACGTCCACCCCTCGCATCCAAATTGCTATTTCCCCACTCCTCCAGCCGTCGCCGTACCATACCCACCACCCCACGTTCCATCCACCCGCCCTCTCCTACAGACTCCTTCCCTCTCTCGCATCCTCCTCCCCCCCGCCCCCCTTTGCAGGAGCCTTCCCATCTTCCCCATATCTCACTCGCAGGTGTAGGAAATGGCTTGTCAACTCCTCTCTCCACTCTTCTTCTTTCCAGCCTCCGCCACTGACGCACTTTAACCCCATCGCACGAGAAATGGTTCTGGTGGCGGAGGCAGGGGGGAGGGAGGGAGCGGCGAGGCGTTGGGAAGGGATGCATTTGGAGGAAGGGGCGGAGGGCGATGGGCGGAGAGGTAGCAGGCAGCATGAGGTATATCTTCTCTTAAAACCTCAGTCCCTCTTGTCTTTACTCCTCTTTAGAAGGAGTGTGGATTGGTTGGAGAGAGACGAAACGACTCCTCTCTTCCACACACACACACAGACGGGGACAGTAGACCGCCTAGTCGACCCATTTTAAGCCGCCCCCCCCCCCCCCGGAGGAGGAAGGAGGCTCATTCACGGCACGAATTCTACATCAGGCGAGGGCGGATATCCGGGTCGAATATTCGTTTAAAAGGGAGCACCAAAACTGCCTCTCTCTCTCTCCACTTCCTCGCTCTTCTGCAGAGATCCTCCGACCCTTGGACCAAAACGGACATTGAGGCCTCTCCACTCGGAATGAAAGCGCGGGGATTGTGGTTAGGATTGGCGAGAAGGTGTTGAGAGAGAGGGGAGGGTGGAGAGGAGATCGAGGGGAAGTGGTGCGAGGGTTGGTCGTTTGAGGGATCGCAGATTGGGAGGGAGAGGGAGATGGTGGAGGGTGAGGATGGGTTAAAGGTTGTAGGTGCTATCCCTCAGGGGTGTCTGGCGAAAAAGGGTCGTTTGTAACGCGTGTGGCGAAGAGGGAAAGGGAGAGGCCTGCTCTTCTTTGGCGGAAGGGATTTAGCAGGAGTGTTTGCGTGTATGGGAGAGTAGAGGAACGAGGGGGTTGGAGGGAGTAGTGGAACGTAGGAAGCAGGAGAGGAGGAGAGATAGCTCATGGAAAAGGAAAATAACTCCCAAGGTAGCCCTAAATCCCTCTGTCGTGATCCGAAGACCAGAACACAAACCTTCCTCTCTGCTCAATTGTATCAGACTCACGATTCAGAGAGTAGTAGACTCGAGCGGTTGCGTCTACTTAAGGAGGAGGTAGACCCGAGAGGCTAGATCTTCCTCTCTTGGGTAGGTTGCGCACCAAAGAATTCAAATTCACGCGAAGACAGATCTTTTCAAGGAGTTTATCTAAAAGGATAACAGTACATCGTCTTCTCCGACTATACAGCAGCAAGTCCGTTGGCTAAAAGGCACCCGATTTCCGTCGGGCAGGGTATTTAAGCTTCCTTCAGTCTCACCGCGTCGGTCCGATAGAAGCTTCCAGAACAGGGGAAGTTACTGGAGGGGTCAGAGGGCAGACTTCGACTGTGCGCCTCCCGATTGTCAGTTATCTTCCCCCTCCTCTGCCCGGTCAAAGTTTTTCGTTTCCTGCACCCTTACACAATCACTCCAATTACCAAAGTCCCTGTTATGCAAGGAGTGAGCATGCGATCACTACACCTATTCTTTTCACTCGTCAGCGATATCTAGCAATGACTGCGTTACGGACGTGCGAGATGGGGGAAGAGACACACGGCGTGTGGGTTGGGAAGGAGGAAGAAACGGAGGAATTTAAAGGGGAGCGTGGGAGGGGTTCCGGCTAATCCACATTGCCAATCATTGCATTTAACAAGTGATGTGGTACGAAGTCACTCGCACGGGTGCATCAGGGTTAAAATTCGCCATGAAAAACTCATTTGACTTGACCGGGATTCGACCTCGGATCTCCCAATTGCCGGTCAGGTGTGTTAGCCAGTTACACTACCAAGCCATCTTCCTTCAAGGTGAATTTCGAGGGGGATTTATGCGAACATGATGTTCACGCCTCAAGTCTACATTGTAGCACACACATGAGACGAAGTCGTGCTTACAAAGCCACTGTCGCGGTGGATAAACCCAACATTGTCGTTATTAAAACGACGAAATTGACAAATTTCCAATCATTGCATAAACCTGATAGACAAGGCATTGCATAAGATGACTTGGTGGTGTAACTGAATCGGGAGATCCGGGTTCGTATCCCGGTCAAGTCAAATGATTTTTTCAAGGCTAACACGGCTTTTACAACCCTGGTGTAATCCACATAGGCTAGATCTTTCCCCTCCTTCACCCTGCATTAACGCCCACGACTGCGAATTGGCAGTTTCCATTTTTACGCCTCCTTCATCTCATTCCCTGCTCCCTGCATTACTTCCCACTGATTCCATACCTTATCTTTTTGGTTGTAAAACGGAGAGTTGGAAAAATTTCGAGCGGCATTGAAGAGCACTCGTTCGGCAGTCACTGATTCTCTCGTGTTTCAAGTCTGAGCCGGTTTTTTATGACCAATTTCTTAAAAAAATCAGGTTCAGTAGTTATTTTTATTATCATTCGAGTTCCAGGCAGCCATCGCCTCCTTGATTTTGATACTTGGGATCAAATCTTTCAATCTCAAGTTTCCATGAAGAATCTCCGAGTGATATGATGGCTTCAATTTTGGTACATGGACGACATAACGTTAATCCATCGTTCTAACGAAATTCCAACATGTTTTTCTTATACTGAACCATATTACTTGACCTATCTTTGAATAATAGTTTTACCGTCATCATTAAGCTTTCTTTTTAAGCTCTAAATTTAAAAATGAATGTTTTCCTTCAATGTGTTCTCAGATGTATGTATTTTAAAATACGCTATCTCTTCAATAACATTTTTATTTTATTTATTTTCACTGTCTCGAATACAGCACATTTGGCCATGTTACGTCAGGTGAATAACAGTAACAACGGACGAAACACAGACATCCATATCCTGGGCAGATAATATTCTACCCAAGTGGGACTCGAACCCGCAACCCTCGAGTTAGCTAACAAGGACTTTACGCCACTGCCACCGGGGTCGACAACTTCGTACTACTTTATATTTTCACAGTATTTAATCGGTAAGAAGTTTTACAAAGACAACACTCAACACATCGAAAACGATCCGGGTTTAAAGTTATTTCCGAATAAATACTGTGAATATATTAGCTAAGTTAATTCGAGAATACGTTTGTTTCATATGTTCATTGTCCAGGATCCGGATTGTTGCATGATATATGAAAATTTCGTGTATGATTTGCATATTTTAAAAATGGATAAAAATTAACTCTTATTGTAAATATTCTTGACCCTATCTTAAAATGCAAATAAGACAACCTAAAAAATCGGAAATTACATGCTGCAATTGTTTTTAATAGGAGCAACTTACATACGTTTATGTATTAAACTTCTTTTCTCGCAAAAGAAAATAAATCTAGAACAAACTATTTGAGGATAATATTTATTTACTTTTAGATTTTCACCCATTCTGCTGGTACGATTAAACAAAGTACTGTATGAAATATTTGACATATATGCCTTTTTTTATTTATTCTCACAACCCCGAAAACAGCACATTATAAGGCCTTTTACATTGGGTGGTTAACATTTAAAGCAGACGAACAAGCGGAAATAAAGCGGATTTGGCAGAAACAAATGGTTATTGCAGAATATGCACGTATTGTCCACTCTAATTTCATTTCGAGGTGCTGGGTACAACTTATTCACATCGCTGTGTTTTGTGTTTTATTGGTTTCCAAAGGCCTTAAAGATATTATCATCTGGAGCGATCTATCGCTCAACGATTAAATTAAATGGCGCTATAAAATCGATAGTAGTTATTATTCAAGCAAACTCTCCCCCTTCGCATTTTGGATCGTGACACAGATTACTCACTGTTTAGTTCGCTACACTTTGATATACGCGCGTGAAATTGTTCGCCTTTGGAAGGGAGACGGGAGGAATCCATCGGCACAACTTTTCAGTGCATGTCAAAACCTTTCGACCGCATCGATGGGAGAGCCATTTCCGCGATAATGGATACGCAAACTCTAGCTCACAGCTTTCTGCAGTTGCCGCTGCATTGGGGTCGCGGTTTTCGGAACGAGGAACGCTTGACAGGAGAGGGAGGGGGGAGGGACAATAGGGGGTGGAGGGATGGTAAACGCCTCCGTCTCTAGCACTGTGATCTCCTCCCACGTGTTAAGTTACACGTGAAGCACAAACTGAAAGCAATTTGAAACAGGAGAAAGTCGAATTATCTGAATTATCTTTTCCTATACCCAACTCGCTTGCCCGAGTGTATCTCTGAGTATTCACGTAAACTATTCATATTAATTTTCCTATATTTACGAATAAAATTAACCTGAAATTTATTTTTGATATCAAATTATCAAAATATTATCAAAATAAACTACTCTATTTTGATAATAGAGAATATATCTGTATCAATCTATATCTACGACATATACGGGCAAGCCACTACAAGGGTGTGTGGCACGGGGAACATCATTCCTCTCCTGATAATAGACTTTATGTAATACGTTCTCCTATTTAAAAAAAGTGTTCTTTATCATTTATTATTCAAGGATCTCACTTTATTCACCCAGCTTCCATGCGCTAGTGTTCTTTTTTAACTAAGCAATGTATGGTATAGAACGGAGAGACTGCATTTTATCTTTGGCCCAGTGATTAATAGAGTACCGGTTAGGGAAAAATTCATTCATCGTTATTATAAGCAGCTAACTTTTATAAATGAAATAAGTAAATATATATGTAATTATGCATCTAATTAGTTTAATTTTCTGTAATTTTAAAACTATAAACTTTTGAGCACTAAAATGAGACTCAGTTGACCTCTAGTTTTCTGTCTTTACTTGAGGTGAGATCCGACTCTCTGGGCAGCTTGTTGCACCATATTAATTATTATTATGTATTCTACCGGTAAAGTTTGGTTTTTTTGAATGTCAGAGAATCTCCTCCCGGTCTTTTACACATTCAGGGGCCTATCTACCTCTAGTATGTCCTTTTTCGCCTCTGCATCGTCAGTCATCTACCCTGACTATCCCGGATTTCATTAACGAAAGTCTTCTCCATGCCCGATCCTGTCCCGCACTGCGTTAGTTAGAATGTATTCGTGTGCACGAATCAACCAACAGACGCTAATATCAGCGGTGCGATACTTTACGATACATATATGGAAATACATTGGTGAATAGCAGATCGAAGGAGGCGACTCAAAAGAAAGAGGTCATTCCAACATGCCACTAAGAACGGGTATTCGATGCGGAATAGGGGTAGGATTACATATAGAAAAGCAAATGTGGACACTTATCACACACTAAATTTGTCGCCATCTTACGTACAGCATTTGCTCTCAGGCGGGAGTGGTAAAGTCATTGCTTTGCCTTGAATTTTCAATTAGTGATGTAATGCGGATGAAGTCGGAATCATATAATTGATTACGTTTTCTATGGCAATCATTTTTTATGTAGGTCGTAGGTTTTGTTGACATAACTTATGTTTTCCATTTTCATTTCATTTTTAATTATTTCTAAACCTACTTCAGTAGAATTTGTAATGTGTATTATTAAACGACAGTGATGCGAAATGCCCGCGTGTAGTTAAGTTAACGTAATGAGTGTTTAACTATGA
This sequence comes from Ceriagrion tenellum, assembly GCA_963169105.1. Taxonomy (NCBI): domain Eukaryota; kingdom Metazoa; phylum Arthropoda; class Insecta; order Odonata; family Coenagrionidae; genus Ceriagrion; species Ceriagrion tenellum. The sequence goes on from OY720636.1 coordinate 160,536,477, forward strand.
TACGAGAGTGCCTGAATATTCCGTTCACAATTTAAAACCCTGCCGAGTGTTTGGTGGTCGACGGCGACTTTCTCTCGGACACTCTGCCTTGCGTAAATGGATCCCATTCATGAACGCTAACGCATTACTGTCTCGTCACGAGGAAACGAATTACACAAAGTGCACGAGAATAGCCGTCTCGGGGAAGTCGGAGTGCCTCTCTCTCTCTCTCTGCCTTCTGCTTTTTCCCCATCTTCCTGAGTAATCAGCGAAAAAGAAGTTTTTATTTTGACGTGCGACGAGTTTGAATGAAAGTGCAATGAATGCTAAAGGGGCAACAACGGAATGCTGCAGCGGCGGTGCCTTGCAGCATCACGTGGACCGCGTGGGTGGGCGCTGCCTGGAATGTCGAGATTCGAAAAGGATTTCTGAGAGAGTGTCGGATGAATGAAAGTTTTACGAAGGCCTGGGAGTTGGGGATAGGGTAGGGGAAGAGAGGGAAGTCTGTGAAGAGGGGCAAATGCCGAAGAGAAGGAATATAGAGCGTGGGAATAAAGAGTAACACTGAGTGGGTTGTTGACACTTCCCTGTTTAAAGGTGGTTGGAGCGCGATAATTGTGAGTCATTGGGTGCACGGTGTAATATATTTTCAAGCAATCTAAAAACGCTCTTAGATCGCTTTTAACTTTGGTAAATCTATTTATATTTGGACATAATCATGAAGTTTGTGTTTATTTATTTACTTAATTTGTCCACATACAGCATAATTGCTGATTTACAATATAAAAATCACAAAAGATAGACATCAAATTCAAACAAAAATGAGATCAGTAACAATTTATTAACAATTTTTTTAGGGACAAGCGGAGAAAAGCGATTGAGTATTGATGGCGAAATGGGAAATAGCTCGTTGTGTAAAAGTGTTAGGCGAGGGCAAAAACGGATTAATGTAGGTAGGAAAGAATTAATCAGGGAGGAGAGGCGGAAGTGGAGAGTGCGCTTGGTCGAGAATAATCTGTTAATGCGCAGGTGGAGTAGAGAGTGCGTGCGGGTGGGGCTACATGGGATACGAAAACTGATACTGGAGATCAGTTCAGGGCAGTCTGTAGTTGAGTTGAGAAGGCTATGAATGAGCTTAAGGTCAGTTTTGAGCATTAGTTTCGGGATATCACGTAAGGAGAGCGTAGACATAATGATATGAGTTGCCATATTGTGAAAATGGGGTATTCTGTATTGTACTATCTTGCAGAAAAAATTAGTAACACTCTTAAGAGTTGAAATATTAGATGGAGCCGAGAGATTAGATGGACCATATGATGGAGCAATAATTGATGATGATTAAAAATGTATTAAAAATGATGCAAGAATATCATATAAGAATTTACGTCTCAATCAAATGATTATTATGATCCGGGTATACGGCGCGGAATTAAAAACTTATGCAAATATCGTGCGTGAATATGAAAAAAAAGTGCTTTTTATTCGGCCTAATGCCTTGAAATGCGCTCTAGTCTTTGAAACTACAAGAAAAACATTATAGTTGAATTACTGGTCGGAAACTTCGAGATGCTGACTTAGAAGTTCTGTCCTCGGACATAAACTACGATTATTCGTGGTGTCAGGATTGGGGGCTTGAACTATACCATAGTGAATGCCACACAGTACGCTTTCTGCGAAAGTCATCACACCAACGTCATATGGACACTATGGGTTGAGTAAAAATTAAGTCTTTCTGATAATTCAAATCTTGTAATAACCTCAACCACAGACACTTCGTAGGGAACACACACACACAAAAAAACATATACCGCACAGCATTAAAGAAACTAGGATTTATCTGGCGTATCGGAAGGTTGCTGGATGAAAAAGCAAAAGAGAGGTGCTACTCGTTTTGGTAAGGTCACTCCTCGTATACGAAACGAGCATCTGGGACCCTGAACGGAAAGATTTAACAAAAAAAGTTAATAAAATACAACGGAAAGCGGCGCGTCTAGTGAGAAAAACTGCCACAAGAGAACGCATAATGTTTCTTTTGCTTTTGGAGGGATTAGGCTGGTAGCCATTAGACTCGGAGGCCTCGATGGATAAATTCAGAACAGGTGAGTTACAGGGTAGCAAAGAGAAATTATGTCGGATCCACACTGCATCTCTTGGTATGACAGGAGCTATAAAATAAGAGCAATACACTGAGTAATAAATCAGTGAAAAACTTTTTCTTTCGACGCAAAATGAGTGGCCGTAATAAAAAACTGAGTTCCGCTCAAAGCATACCCATAATATACTTAAACATTTCCCCTCCCAATACCTAATCCTTTACATCTTTAGGCGGTTGGTGGTTTCTGGCGATACTCTATGAAATTTACTAATCATTTTGAAAGAATAGAGTAAACTCTGTTTTTCCACATGAATTTTGATAACTTGCGACCATGGTTTCGACGATTAACGTCATCATCAGGTAAAAGTACGTCTTGGTGCAACAACGTATATAGGTACTAGATAGGGTGAGGAGAGGACTATACGTGTGGTGTACATGTAGATATTTATTAGGAACGGTGCCAAAAAGCAGCGTGTTAAAATAGCATTGATTTGCCAATCAAGTCATCGATTGAATCAAGTAGGACACAAGAAATGGTTTTGCTTTTATCTACTTCTATTACTTTTGAGTGTATGTATGCAAAGTTTCACGCAAGTCTGTATGTAAACAAAAATCACTGTAGTGTCCGAAACCACCGAGTCGTCTGTCCCAGAAATTTTGCAAGCATCAAATCATATACTTGAAATGCGTTATACAAACTGAGATGAAAAACTATGGGGTTTCCAGGGTCTTTTACGATAGTTCAGCCTTGAAAATGGAGCTCATAATATGGCCTTTAATGGAAATTGTTCCAAGTACAGCAGAATACCGTCAATTTGAACGAGAGAGATTGCATACGTTTTTAATTGAAAGACTTTATAAATTGTGAAAAGTCCATGCATAGAAAGAAATTAAATTTAGGAATCCTACAACATATTTTAAGAGTTATTACTGCTATAATTACTGCAGCATTTGGTGTCAAAATATGGTAGTTCCATGGGAATGGCGCTTCAGTCGTCTCCTATGGATGAACAATTGCAGCCATTAAAATATGCAAGAGACCGTGCTAACCTTCATTCTTCCTGGATAAATATAACACTCTTCGTTGACGTTCTGATTCTCTACTTGATATTGGAATTATCATCCAAATGCCAATCCAATGTCACATCAGTGGAAGTGAGAGTCCTCGAGCGTCGTCATTTGCCGTGAGTGGCGACGGTAGGAGAGGGTGTAGACGATCAAAAGGTTATTATGGTGGCCAGAAGAATTCTCGGGGAGGAAAGGCACCATGAGAGGGATATAGGCGGTAAGGATGGGTGGCGATAGAGACTGAGGCTATTGTGTTGCTTGAGATGGAATGGACGAGTGTTTAAAGTGGATATTGGCACGGCATGCGGGCCATCAATCCCAGGCCGCCTCAGCAACTGAGATCCCTGCTAAACCTGCTAAATGCGGCTGTGGGTAATCCGCGGCCAAAAATGCTTTCGCAGACGTCAATGCGCTTTAATTTAATGCCGATTCTGTGCAACTTGGAGAAAATCTGTTTGCTCAGGCCCTTAAAGTAAGAATTAGTGCGTGGTATAATCGTGGGGAATTTTCGTGGTGATTGATTTCTGCATAATTATCTCGACCGTGGAAGAAACGTAAATTTGTCGAAGATCAGTTGATCCTATGACGTGCAAGACGTTATATCTTTAAAAATCCTTTAATTTATCCTAAATCTCTCACATTAATGTGGAATATTTTTGCATATTGCGTATCATTACGTCATAATAAACATTCACGTGAACCCACGCAATGCATTTCCACTGTGCAACCAAATGGTGCTTTTGTCGGGGGCGAGGGAAATCGAAGGAAAGTCTCTCCTGGACTGCGACAGAAGCCGGAATTAAGACAACGTTTGCGGCCGAGGTGTTTTATATACATATATTCAAGACACTCAATGGAATATGTGGTGGTGTCGGGTTGTTTTCTCTTGCGGATTTATCAACCGGAAACTCATTACTTAACCTTGGATGCTCAAGCCACGGCGGTGTATAATCTACGTGTCTCTTCTCATCAAAAATACCGCTCCCTCTCTCTGTTACGCGGGATAACTGCTGCTGTTGCGGCGGCGCACTCGGCGATGCACTGGAGGTCTCATTCGTCCTTTTTTTTACGTGAAACCGCGCGCTTGAAAGAGCCCGGGGAGCCATTTCTCTCGAATGTTTTTGCGGGAAGGAGAAGAAGAAGGAGATGAAGAAAAGGACTTCCACTCGAGGCCTCTCTCATCGCCGTCCCGGCAAGTTTCGCCTAATAAAAAAAACAAGAGACGAACAACAGACGCCTACGTTTGCAGATTCGCGTGCGTATTGTCTGGGAATCTGTTGCACTATGAGCGTTCGCTTAGCGTTTTTCCCTCTCGACGCCATCCAAATGGAATTACAAAGTCCCGACGAGCGTTTGGCTGGTTTTCAAAATGTTTCCAGTGTATGGAATGTAATACTTAGCCATTCACCTTATTTGAGAGCTTTTTATAGCGCAATGTGATTTCAAGCTCCGCTTATGGTTGCATGGTTAGCGATTTTGAATCTTTTAGTGCGATATGCCGAGGTATGTAAACGTTGAGTATTATGGTTCATTGCGGAAAGATATATTATTTTTGGTCTCGTAGATCTGGAAGCGCTCGTGTCCTACCTTCCTCCGTTCAGTCGTATCTACTTAGAAAATCCAATTTTTGTCCAGAAAATACAGAATTTTATATCCACATTTTATGCATGGATATAGAAAATAAACACAAAAATATTCATAGAGATCCACTTTTCTATTTGAGTATTCTCACGAGTAACCGATTGATGATAGCATGTTTATCTTCCTCTTCATATGAATAGGAGAAAAAGTGTCATTTTTCCCTTCTTGAAAGAACAGCTAGTTCGTCAGAGAACTTATTATGTGTGTGTCTCTGACGAAAGTCATTTCTGTGAATACACCTTGATGTCCACCTAAGCATTTTTAACTTAAAGTAACATTTTTTATAGAAGGCACTAACTATATATTCAAACTCTGCTCATAAATGTGTTTTTCCCATTCAAGACGAACAATTCTCAATATTAGATCTTATTAGTGATGCAGGGATTTTTATGCAACGCGTTACTCCCTCTCTAAATACGAGTTGTTGAATAATGCTGGTGGAGTTTTTTGGAATATTTTTACGGTATGATTCATTGCTTAATATTCGAAACACCTCAAAGTCCTCGTGGAAGTTAGTTAACAGCCCAAATTACTACCAATGCTTTCTGCTAATCCTTTTCAATTGCGTTTTCGGAAACATTATTTTGTGACAGATTTTAAGCTATCCGGGACTAGCCACGGAGTTTCACTTTTACGGGTCACTCGGCCGGAAATCGAGGGATCCGGGTTTGAATCCCGGTCAAGGCGGATGATTTTTTTCTCTGTGGAATTTCGCACATTATTTTGTGTTTTAAATTAATTCTCAAACCTATGAGAGACCGACTCACTTTTGTTTGAAACTTTTAGGCGCGCATTTATATATATGAACTAAAGTGCTTCGGGACTGAAATTCGTGGCGTTTAAGTGGAATTGGAATAAATTGCCACTATTTAGATCGATCAATGTGAAGGCTACCTTAATTGGTCGCAGGAAGTCAATTATTGACGAGGAATGCTTTCAATTACCTAACTCCTCCAATTCCGAGACCTTTCCACTCCCTCCCCTCTCACCCCTCCCCTCCCCCAAGAGAGCGCCTCTGGGAACAGCGCAACGTGACATCAGCCTTGACAACTAACGGAAGACTCAGAGAAATTCCGACAGACGACGAGGTCACCGAGTGAAAAGAAGCTCAGTGGTAACATGCTGAAGGAGGGAAATGTTGTCCACTTGGTGTGTTCATATGAATCGGGTGAAATTTTTCTCATCTACATCTACATATCTACATACTACCCCGCGAGCCGCCGCATGGGCGTGTGGCAGGGGGTGGTAGGTCACCAGCCGTGTAAATATGTAAAATTTATGGAGGTGAAATGGTGACATGTACTATGGGAGTGTTTTCAGAGGAGTTCATTTTGTACTGTGGTCGCTTATTGTGTGCGGAAAGAACGATTTCTTGTACCTATCTGTTCGGAATAGTATCCCTCTTATTTTATTGCATCTGTCAGATCTATAAATGTAGTGAGGCGTCATGATAATATTCTCTGTGTCGCTCTGAAACACACCAGTTCTGACTATCTCAAGCAGTCTAAGCCTAGCGTGCATCCTCCGAGTCTCTAGGGGCTCCCACCTTAATCCCTCTAACAGTTGTGTAACACAATATGTTCGTTCGTAGCAGTTTTTAACGAAGCGTGCTGCTTTTCTTTGTATTTTATTAATTTTTTTGGCTAAATTTTTATGGCTTGGGTTCCAAATGCTCGCGGCGTATTCGAGGTGTGGCCTAACCAGAGCGAAGTAGGATCTCTCTTTTACTTTTTCACCCGAGGACCTTCCTATCGTACGATTAGCAAAACTAATTTCTTTAATGATGTGCCGCATATATTTTGTATGTATGTTCCCCACGATATATTTGAACCGATGGTAATTCCAAGGTATTTTACTGTATTTGAAGATTTTATGTTAATCCACCCACAGTGTAGGTATGACTCCTCCTTTGCCTTTCCGTATGCAAGCAGTACTCTAATGTGGATGCAGCAATTTTCGTTTCCTCTTGGTTTTTTTGTTTTTTAATATAATTTAAACACGTTGCTTTCTGGCTTTTTACTTATATTTCGGAAAAAAACTTTCTAATAGATTCTACTTGTAAGATTATATTTTCCCATAGACGCAATATAATACACCTCATATTACATATTACAATGGATGCTGTGGAATATCAAAGGTATGAATCCATGAGAACATACGCATTCACATACATGACTTTCGCTTATATTTCGGATCCCTCGCCGTATACATACCAATGCTTTAATGAATCTGAGAATTTGAAAACATAACTCCTGCATCCGCATGCAATTTATGCGACCACATGCATGAATATTACCGCCCTGGTATCAGATACACGTGAGTGAATTGTGGCCCATGAATTTATTTCCGGAGCTTCATCAATGGTTATTAATAATAGCGCTCGGTGACTTACGTTTACCGATCCATTTATCTTAAACGAACCTATAAATATGACCTTTTGTACAGCTATGCCCGTGAAAATCATGACTCCTCAGTTAAGAATTGGATATTTTGGGAGGTGACTGACAGCTAAGGTCATTCGCGCCATTGGGGATAGTTAAGGGAGGAAGGGTGGATAGAAAATCCGGTGTTGGTGGATTAAAATGCATAGCGAATGCCGTAATGGTGAACAACACTGTTCTTGCGTAATTACGACTCCTGTTGGAAAAGTGGAATTAATAGGAAAAAAATATTCGTTGCGGGAGTTGTGCATCCAGGTCGACCAGGGGGAGGATTTCTCCAGCTGTTGCCGCTGCTGACGCAAATGCTGATCACTGTCTGAGGAATTGAATTCCTTCATTGTGCGGAAGCAGTTCCCCAAACGGCCTCAAAAGTAAATGGAAAACGGTTACTGAATGGTCAGCATATATGAAATATATATTTCAATTGAACAACATTTGCAGCAGGAAAAGATTGTGATCATCAGTTTGAGATGAAGCTCAGAAATACGCCCCTTTTGGCATACGCGACATCGTTAGTCGCTGAATACATTCTATCTGAGCATAGCGTGGGCGTCGGATAACGTTACTTGCGAAACATTATTCAACCCTCATAATCAGAACGGTGGTCATTCAACTTTTTTATGATTCATATCTCTTTTTACTTGAAACCTTATTTGGATTGGATATTTGGGGAGGCGACCGACAGCTAACGTCACTTGCGCCATAGGGGACAGGTACAGGAAGAAGGGTGGATCATCCGTCAGACGGAGTACTGTACTTGAAGTTCCCTCCACAAGACACTCAAGTAGGGATCGGGTTCTCTCTGAAAAACATCCACCATCCGCCTCTGCAGGGATTTGAACCCTGGCCGCCCGTGTGGAAGGCGAGTACTCTAGCCACCAACCCGAGCCCCCCGCTCAGTTAAGAATGGGTGATAATTAAATACGGATCGAACTCCCATGCAAACTAAAACTTTAGCTCAATATCATTCGAGTATTTGATCGGCTCATTTGTAGGTTTTTGGACAGTTTGTATCCGTAAAACCCAATTTCTGGTTCATCGTTCCGTCTACCCAACCATAAATGACTGGCCATCAGTGCTCTTTTAAATTACACATATCGTCCCCACTTATTATTTTGTCCAAAATTCGTATCCTCTTCTTTTCTTTTTCACGCTTCCCCGGTATTCTTCCCTCATCGATACACCCTCTCTTTTCGAAACGTCCACCATCCATCATCTCTTCTGCCTTCTCCGAACGTTCGCCACGAGTGCATCCGCTCCTCTCCAACGGTATCCGGAACTTCCTCGTTCGTCTCTCTTGCTATCCAGCTCACCCTCTCCACACCCACATCTCAAATGCCTCAACTCTGCGTACAACCTCCCCTCGCAATGACCTACTCTCCGACCCACTCAGCTCCATCACATGGCACATTTGTACATATTTTCGTTCTGTATTAGTATATACATCATCTTGTTTTCATAATGAGTTTCCTATATCATATTTTTAAATATTTTTAAAATGTTATCATTAACTTAATAAAATAATATTGACTAAAATATGAATAGTCGCTTAATATTTTAAATGTATGCACTATGCGGACGATTATGCTCATATGAGGCTGTGTAGCCTCAGAGTATATTTTCAATTTTGTAGAAAAATTGTATTGTAAATATGAAATAAAATATTTTCTCCCTCTCTCTCTCTCTCCATATTTGAGTTTTCACCAGCCGTCTCCACTCATATACCACCTCTCATCAGTTCGATTCTCTTTGAAAATGCTTCTTCAGCCATGGAAATTCTACATCTTATGTCCACAGAGCCCATTATCCTCCAAATACTGACATGTACAGTATTGTACACTACTCGACTTGCTCTAATGGGTACTCTCCCACTCTTATATTCAGTCTCGCCTTCTTAATTATGGAGAATTCCATCACTTCCGTCTGTTTATGGTTTATCTTCACCCCATGCATCTCGCCCAGCACCCTTAACGTATTTGTTATAGACTGTAACCCCTTGGATGACTGACAAACCATTGCTTCAGCATATGAATATCTCACTAACTTCAACAGATCTCCCAGTATCTTTATTTCCACCTCCATGTCTCCCAAATTCTTTCGGTATTCGAGTGGATAATGTTCCTAGAATTATGTGAATTTCGTGAAAATTGAATGGTTTAAGGGTCTTTTAGCGGTGTTTGTGAGGTCCTTGGTGGCAAAGAAGTGAAATTTAGGGATGGATGGTTATAAGATGGAACCCATATCAGGCAAACCAGTTTTTCCAACCAAAAATATACTTTGAAAGCAGCGAGTAAGTGTATAATTACATACATATCAAGAATGTTTTATATACATACAGAGTAATTGTATAAATGAACATTCGCCTTTTATATACTCTTTGGAGAATAATGCCGGTAAAAGTTTACTCAGGAGTTCAAGCCAATTCCTTAACGAGGGACATATATTATCATTCCAATTCTTTTGATTGCCTCGACTCAGAGACAGAATTTCCATGACATCTCTTTACAAGTCTTCTTGTATATCGCTTCTCTTGATTTTTTAATCCGGTATGAAACTCACCGATAGCCAACTTGGGCTTAGTTTTCGATTTCCGCAATGGTAGTCGCTTAATATATCCCTGTGTGGTACACACTTATTTTCGAGAACATAAACTTTTAACTCAATCGCATATTTAGATGTTTGTGTGTTTGCTGTGTGTGTGTGTAGACGGTATGTTAATATCAAGCAATCAATACCGAGTACTCCAATTGCCTTGACCTCGAGAAAATGAGTGGAGATTTTTGAAGGTGGCGGGAAAGAGTGCTATGTACTTGAGGGGAGAATTAAATTTGTCCATGTGACCCCACACTTAATACGGGCCTCCTGTTGCCGAACTCATAAAAAATTGCTTAGATCCACTAAGCTCGCACATAATCCCTTATTACGCAAGGAACCACTTTTTATCATCATAATTGATACATTTAAGTACGTCCCAAGCTTTCGCGTGTTCCAAGCTCTTAGCAATTGATGAGGTACATCAATGGTTGCTCAATCTTATGATTGGAAAATTGCAGCCCTCCATCCTTCCTCAACTAATGATAGTTTCCATAATCCCTAGTATTCTTTTCATGTACTTTCGCCTTTTTTCCGACTATGTATTTTTCAAATGCTTGATTACTAAAAAACTTCCCACTTTTCCTCACGTTTATTTCGTTTAACTACAACAGATGAAGAGGGAGCCATATGGTCTCATCCACCCCTGGTTAAATAAAGAAAAGTGTACAAAGTACAACCGATTTTGACATTATTTGCATGTCGTTCTCAAGTAAAACAAGGAGCAAGATGAAGGTCGGGCCGAGTTAGGTACATTCAGTGAGGAAGCGGGTCTGGTGGAAGGAGAGGGAGGGAATGGGAAGATAGGGTTGGGGGAAGTATAAGAATGGATCAAAGTAATTATTCAAAGAGGTCTGAGGAGGCGTGGGAGATTAGAGAGAAGGATGGTAATGTCAATATTGAGAAGGAGTGGCAAGTGACAGGGTAGAATTTCTTTAACAAGTGTAGACCAAATAAATTAGGTTACGACACTATCAACTTCCACGAAGCTAATTCACCAGAAATCACCTTTGTTGTGTATATATTCCAGGTTCTTCCTGTTAGTTCTTTCTCCTTTTTTTCCTTCAGTTATTTTCATCACGAATCTATTTTGCCTCAGAGTTGGTTAAATAAATTTGGTCCTTCTTTTCTGTATTGTGCTCTGTGTGTCTGTGTATGTGTATGACTCTTTTCTCTTTTGCTATTTGCGAATTCTTCTTCGTTTCTCATGTTATTCGCCCGCTTGATCTTCAGCATCCTCCTCCTACTCAAGGTTTTGCAAGTATTTTTCATTTTCTCGTCTGCTTCTTGCGTACAATAGTCCATGCTTTCGATCAATGAGAGTTCCACGCTTCACTCGAATGTTCTCATTAATTGTTCCCTTATTCGTTCTGCTTTTTGCAGTCGTTGTGGGGAAGTGTGATTAACTTATGTCTGCGAAAACTGAGGTCGCTGGCTCGAGAGTCGACTGGGAGAAGATTCGTTACCCTCTGGGTGAAAAGGAGTCCATGGTTGCATGTGTTTTTATAATGTTGGTCCGTGAAAAAAGGATGATAACGCCGTGGAGTGTATTTTCGGTTGTCCTTAGGATGAAAGTTATCTCTTATCAACTTCCTGAAATGAGGAAATATAAATTGGAAAGAATTAAAGAAAGGGAATTACTTTTTAAATCAAATTTTATAGTCCCAGCAAAGAAAGGGAGACTGAAAAGAACTTTTTATGTAAGAGATGTGAATACAAATTATTGTAAGAATGCACCAATGAATAGAATATGTATTACCTACAATACCTTTTGTGAAGAACTGAATACAAGCATGTCAAAAGAAAATATTAGGAAGGATATACAGTTATTGTTATCAAAACCGGCCGGCCCCGGTGTTGCTATTGTTGCCGGCCCCGGTGGCGGCGGGATAAAGTTCTCGCCTGCTAAACCGAGGGTCGCGGGTTCGAGTCCTGCCTGGGTGGGTTTTTCACCACCCAGGGCATAAATGTATGTCAAGTTCTGTTGGTCCGGTCCCTGGAAAACCTGATGACAGGCTCAGCAGCCTATTGGGATTCCGGGGACATACAGGCCAACAGAATCGTCCGGCAGCAAAAAAAGTGTAAAATCTGTCCTACGGAAAACGATCTCTCATGTTATCAAGACTATTATGTAATATTCAGCCAGCCTTGACTGTTGTTATTGTGTTGTGTATTGAACTGTGAAATAGTTTACCCTGTTATTATGTTTTCATGTTGGGTGAACTATAAACTCATTAACTAAATAAATTATTAGAGGGGGTGGTGTGGTAATGTGATTCCAATCCCAATCTCCTCCCCCTGGAGATCGAACCGTTCCAGCCCTCCAACTCCCAATACGTCCCTCCCATCATCATCAATCTGCTCTCGATGCATGCGGACTCAGCCATGCCTATCAATGTACATACACTCATCTTTGCGGTTTAGCACGTGCGCTAGCCAATCGTATTGGTTTTTCTCTACTCCTCCTCCCACTCTCCTCCTCCAGAGCTCTCTCGCCCACGCGCTTTTATCACTTATCCTTGGCCCCTCGACTTCTTCCCTTCTTCCTCTCTCCCCATCCCTATCCCACATCCTTCAGCCCTATCTATGTACCCAGCGAGGGAGTGAACGCGTTCAGTCGGGTAAGTCATCGCCCTGACTCCGTCGCGTTGGGCGAAGAGGATGGATACATGGGAGGGGACACTCGGAACCGCAATCTTGTTGGCCGGAGTTTAAACCTTTATAACTTCGACACGGTGCACATGGTTCTCGCGATGTGTACATCATTGCTTGATTAATTCTATTTTCCATTCAATCAGTACCTAAAATTTACATCAAATCTAAATTTTGGACATATTTTGACATTGGAGTAAAAAATATACGTCCCATTTTTGCACTGCGGAGATTTGCGTAACTTTGGCGTCCAATAACTGCAGAGCAAAGCGTACGAACAAAAATGTTAGTACTATGTGGCTCATAGATTTTTTTCTGCGTCCGCATATTTTCAAGGTCTTAACTTAGGGAGTTAATGGTATGCTGTTCAATTTTAAAACCTATATTTTCTTGGCAGCTATGAATCACGGCGCCATGAGACGAAAACTATTATTTTACTATTTATAGTTCTATGGCGAATATGATATCATCATTTTTTAGGAGGTGGAACCTTACATTACATAGAATTATATATTTTCTCTACTTCTACATATGCATGTTACCTTACAAGCCACCACTAGGGTGTGCGGCAGGATATGAGCAATCACCAGTATTCACTATTGTGTGTTATTAACGTTGACGAAACTACGACCGACTATGATTAAGCAAGAGGCTGAAAAAATTTCTCAAAAGGGGAATTTTCTACAACATGCGGTACACCATTTATGCTACCAGCGCTTTAAAATCAAATCATATTAATTGAAAGGTTTTATATATTTTGGTACTTCATCACTATTGGTTGTTCAATCCTAATATTGGTTGATTGCATCCATAGTTACTTCCGTATCTAGTTAGTAGTCTTCTGGTGGTTCCGTTACTTCCTAGCAGCTCTTCCAAAGTACCTTCCTCTTCATTCGGTCCATGAACTTATTACCGGGTCATCCTCTGGGGACTTTTTCCTCTATTTTACCTTCAATTATGTTCTTCACAAACGCATTGTCTCAGGGTGTGACCAATCCATCTGGTTCCCCTTTTCTCTGTCGTGTCCCATGTGGTCCTTTCCACTTATACTCTTCTGTATATTTTATCATTTATAATTTTTTTGCAACTAAATAAGATGTATAATAGCGCACCGGCTCTTCGCTCTCCAGATGTAGTTGTTATAGCGACGGGGAAGGCTCGGAGGCGCGGGGAGAGCACCATGGAATGGGATGGTATCATGGGACCTGGGTGCGCGGACGACGAAATGTTGCAGGGAAACCCCGAGTGGTCGAATGCGACTGTTAACGACTCCACTTATTGGGTTACTATTGGCGACGAGGTGCGATTCGATCTCCTCCCACCCCGTGCGTGAAATCTCCCCGTGACAAATATGCAGCCCACTACTCCCAATTTGCCAACCCTCCCTACCCCCCTCCCCAAGGCGAGGTCGGTCCTCGGACCTCACGTGCATGATTCTCCCACTTACACCTCCACGCTCATTAAGGCGATCCGATGAGTTTGCAGTAAAGACCTGGAGATGAGAGAAATATTGAAAAATATGCACAAATTATCCACACCCACCCACACGGCGTCGCCACCGCCTCCCATAGAGAGCATCGATACAAAAGAAAATCAGGTATTCTTTTCTATTGCTTTTTTTAACTCCATATTTTTTTAATCTCTCCATCCCTGCCTCCCGTGTGTGTGTCTGTCTCTCTCGCTTTTGCTGAATTCATTTTTGTGCGTCCGAACGGATTTTGACGCCGGCCCTGGGATAGTATCGATTCCCTTACTTTTGTCTGTTTTCCTCACCCATTCGTTCCTCGTGTGGAGAAGGAGAGTGTTAATTGGCGAATTGGGTGGGTGAGCACAAATGCAATTTGGAAAGCGCGGCTTCGGGTGCCGTAGAGAGGGTAGTCGGGGTGCAACTGGAATGAGGGGGGAAGGGTCTTCCGCTCCCCTTCGCCCGAGCATTGTTCGGGATCGGCGAGATTCCGAACGGGCGTCTGTAGCATGATACATGCCATGTGAGACGTGGACCGAAAAAAAATAGAATCATTATCCATATCAAATAAAACTCCTCTATTAAGGGACCGAGTTAGTTTTAAATGATTCTATTTAATCATAAGTACTAAGGGAATTTTATGATTTTAACGAATTATAAGAACCCTGCGTAACATTGTGGTGTTATGGACATTGGCTGTTCACAGTCATTCCTCCCGTATTCCCCGTCCAAAGAAAATTTTTATGGAACCAGCGAGGTGAAAATGATGTATTGATTTGTGTGTTCCTGATCAGAGCGAGAATATTTATCCGCAAAATTTTATAAAACGTATGGGTTTTGGAGCGAAATTGATTAATGAGGTCAAAGCGGCATTTTACTCATTTCTATATCACATATCTCTCTCACTCCACAAAATGAGTTCTATAAAATTTGACCTTTAGTCCATTTTCCTCATCTCCACATGCCACTGCCTCCATTATACATATATACATTATGCCAGTCTCCCTATTGCATCAATTGTGTATTCTACCGACTCCGTATCCTATCTACTGCCAACTGCTATCGCAAACGTTAAAGTTAAAGCAAATACATGTATACCTACATATCTCGAATTCCTGCTGTTAGCGGGGTTTACTTGTTAAATACGTTTTTATTTCAAAATATATATAAAATCAATTTAAAATTTGACGACTTTAGGGGGTAGAATAATTTTCAGCCTTTTCAGAAAATTTAATTGTTAAACTCTCCACAGAAATCCACATACTTTGGATATTTCAGTAACGTTACCATTCTATCTTGGGCAATTTGCATGGTGTCTAGAAATTATATTCTATTTGATTACCCTATGTAGATTAAAACGCTGTCATATTCATATCGGTATCATCAACTAATATTGTTTTTGTACTTTTCATCATCGAAATATAGTTGTTCCTTAATTGCCATCTTGCGATGAAATTATTTTTATACCTTGTAGTCCAGTTTCCAATTCGAATATATAAATATTCTCAGGGAATAGTAATTTGGTTTTGAACTTGATTTATATTTGACAAAATCATCGATTGGCGAAAGGAAATGTGATATTTCAACTCACGTTAAACGTGAAAACGGCTCAAATAGTTTGACAGGTTTATACCTTCCTAATTATAACAGAAATTGACTGATATTCTTGATTAAAGTTGTTGAAAGTCATGGAATTTAAGTCACCGCCATATCTCACCTCACGGTTATTTCTACAGATCCAGGCGTTATATTGTGAAAGTTGGTCATGATAAGAACAAAAATTGCTCTTTTTTACATATTTAAATAACTTCGCGTTTCGACTCATGTATTCATCATCTAATACAAGAACTTGTACAAGATCATGAGGTACAAGGTCTGGCACCTGATAGTGACTCCGTGAGTCAAAATGCGTGGTAATTTCAATTAAAATCTGTGATGAAGTGCAATGTTGTTTTTGTAATCCAGGTAATTTAGAAGTAAGAATTGACCCAATAAATGACGTTACTATTTTAGATTATCGGGTTGTGGTTCATAGGAATAATTTACCGTGAGAAATATTTTATGACACTTCCTTTCGGTATGAGAGGGTTATTTTGTTGTTGACGATTACTGGCAAGTTCCACGACTATTCTTAGTGATTGGAGGGTATTCAAAATATAGTGCCCTTGGGCGGACATCCGTACAAACGCCGAGGGAGGAGCTTTTGCTGCTTTTTTTGGAGCTTTTGCCGCATAAGTGCACTAATCTGTGCGCGCCGGGCAAAGACGTAGCCTTGATTTAGATCCCGCGGCGTTCGTGTATTACCAAATGAATCCACGTAAGAGATATGTGTCAGCGGACGGTGGACGTGGCCTGGATATCAAAAAGCTCTTCGGGAGGCAGCTGAGGGCATGTGCCTGCGCCGTCCTGCGCCGGAAGAGTCCCTTCAAGGGGGCCGTGGAGGTCGCATCCGACGCCGAATGCGGCGCCGGGTGCGTGATGAGCGTGGGTAATGAGGCCATTACCTCCGAAAGTGGCGCCGATGTCCTGCTTAATGCCTAGCCGATCCAAGTTGTATTGCGCGATTGTTTTCGCCAAATACCCCCCTTCGTTTGCTCTCTGCAGCACGCCTCCTTCCAATTCGAAGTTTTGTGCTGCTCACCGTTCAAAAGCTTCAATTGAAAATGCTCTTAGCAAGGTCGTTGAAGCTCAAAATTTCTTTTTAACTTTTTTGCGTCTGGCAGGCTTTCCTTTTGAATAACAAATTCACTTCTGAAATGTAACTATATGGCCTATAATATCACTAGTAAATTATCCTCATTGCAATTTACTTATCTCATTAGTTATATTACGTTTGCTTTGTATTTTATTCATTCCTGTCCCTTCTACTCGTGATTCGTGAAATTCGTGAATATTTATGAAAGTAAATCAGTAATGGCTAACTGAATGTGATGGAAACCATATTTATACTACAAAACATTATTTCGCTGTATAATAATTTTTTTAGTCACAAAATTATCGATTCAAAATATTAGTTTGGGGAGATATCTGTTTCGATATTTCATCCATGCATTAATATGTAGGATCCACAAATAATATCCATAAATAAAATTCAAAACGTTTAAGTAATTCGTATGCTTTTATGATCTTATGTTTTGAACATGTTTATCGGAGAAGTATATTCGTCATTAAGCAACGCATGAGTGCGACTGAAGAACAACAGTAGGTAATAAAAGTACAAGGCATGATTTAATATTATTTAGTTTCAGCTTCTCCGAGAGTGTAATTTATTGGCTGAAAGAGAAAACTATGATGGGAATGTTTGTATATAAATGCTTGCTTCGAACAAGATGTAATTTCTTTTGACAGAAAACATAACGCATGTTCAAATCATTCTCAGAATAGATACATTAGTTTTTATTGCAAATCAATATTTATATGAAAGGGGTAAAATAAATAGATGTGGATGACGTGGTTACTTAAATAAATAATTAGTTGTTTAAGGTTGAGAGATGATGATCGAGACTTACGGAAATGTGATAATTCTTTGTTATCAAATCGTGATGACTAATAATCATCACTATTAGGAGCCATATTTGGTTCTTCTTGGTGGCCTCATTACAAAAATGTTGATATCGATGCTTTCCTTAGGGATGGAAAATGTTTTTAAAAAAGAGTGCTATGCGTGAAATTCAACCGTAAGTTCTCACCAATCACTAAAAGTTCCCACCTCTTAAGGACAAAGTTTTGTAGCGTTGTCATTATTTTCATGATCAAATGTTTTATTCAAACAAGAATGGCCGATGTTAATTCAAGGATACTTAACGTTGTATTATGTTTTAGTTACTTATTTTATAGCCATTCCTATTTTACTAGTGAAGTTTTCGGACAGGATTGGTTCCTCGTTATTTTAAAATATCCTTCAAGTCGTAGGTATTGAAAGAAGTTAATTACCCTTATTAGTGTAGACACTGCTGCTAATTGTCAGATGGCGCATTCGTAGTTTGGTAGTGGAATCTTTGGAGCACATTGGATTTAGGAGAATTTGAACCCAAAAACCCTTACTCTTGAATGGCTCAAAAGTTGCGTAGGGTGCTAAAATCCTTAATTTCCGAGTCATTTGCGACCATTAGTGGCGGTCTATTATACCGGATTTAGGAGGGAAACAAAATTCTACGAAATTTCTAGTCAGGGGAAACTTAATTGAAAACAGGTTGTGCATGATTAAAGTGGTTGAAGCCATCTATTCTTATTTTTACACGTGCTGTCACTTGTGACGACTACGACGTTGGAAGCGAAGAAATTGCATCGTCCTCATTTGATTTCTTGGAAAGTGAATTCTGTTTTGACCCATAGCCTTATAGAACGTGTCATATTTTGAAATAATCCAATTGTATATGCATAGATGTTCACACAAGCCCGCAATAATGCTACGTGTATTAACAGCATATGTTATCATCATTAGTTGTCTGCTTTCGCAGGCCCTTGGTGCTTCCACCTCTCTCTGTCCTCTGCTCTCCTCTTCAATTCTCTAACTCCCTCCATCCTTCAGGTCATCAATCATCTTTCTTCCTCTTTCTCTCTCTTTTGCGGTTTCCATCCAACATTCCTTCCAGTACATCTCGTAACAAACATTTCCTTCTCAGTACATGTCCCATTCAGCTCTTCTTCCTATCTTCAATGGTCTTTAAGAGCTTTCTTCCTTCTTTTATTCTCTCCAATGCCTCTTCATTCGTAACCCTATCAGACCACTTGATGTTGAGCGCTTTCCTCCAAATCCACATTTCTAAACTCTCTATCCTTTTCTGTCATCGTTCACGTATCCCCACCATACAAAAACATACTCCAAACAAAACACTTGATGATTCTCTTCTTCAGTTCCAGCTCCATTTTACTAGTTAGTATTGTCCTTTTCTTCCTAAATGTCTCCTTAGCCATAGAAATTGTTATTTTTATCTCCATTTCACTCTTCCAATCCTACGTCACTTCAGTTCTCAGGTACTTGAATCGTTTTACCTGCTCCAGATGTTCTCCATCCATGTAAATATTCAACTCTTGCTTTACCCTTTCTTTGAAGATATGTGCTGCTTTCAAATATCAAGGTCTAACGTCGATTTTAATATTTAATAAGAAGAAATTTCAAATTTTCTACGTATTTATTTCGAATTTTGTGCCAAATACCAACGACAGGACAAGTAAAAAGATTTAAAATATACTTCCATCATCGTTTCCACCACTGACTGTATCGTGAATGTCCAGACATAAAGAAATGCACTGATACGAAATTTAATCCAAGGATTTTTTCGACATGAAAAAGTATTGAAATGTGCTCTCATTAACTCACGATACCGCTCCAGCCTCCTTAATGACTTGCTAAGGACTTGAAGAGTACCATCTTTGAGTATGTTGACTGATTCAAGGGCTCTGCGAAAAGACGATGGTTTCGACTCCTTGCTCTACCTGTCGAAATTTTTCTATTTTCGATATCCCATGATTAATGTGGACTAATTCCACATGAAGATTGATAAAGAGAGAAATTTTCCGGTGCTATTTTGTGAAATTGATTGTTAACCATAAGAGTTTGAAGAACAAACCTTCAACTGATCAACCCCCGTTCAATCTATAGATTTCGACCGTGGATGAGAACTTAGGGTCTAGTAGTCAAGCAATATCAATGCATCTTGGGGCAGTGTGATGAAGTGATGGAATTTTTAGCGAGATCTATGTGAAATACCAGGTTCTCATTCATATATCTACCCCTAAACTGGAGAGTTAGATATGCTATTTATTATCACAAATTATACTGATCCATAAATGATCACTCACCGCAGCTGCACTGATATGGCTTTATTATGTTGAAACCATTTCCAGTTTTTCAATAGAAAAAGGTGAATTGGTGTTCGATAGTGATATTTGTGGTGTCTTTTACGGTATAGTTAGCCACCTACTAGAATTACAACCGCAAATACGATGATGTTACACGCTAGGCTTAGTTTGCTTGATAAACTCACAACTGATATTTTTCAGAGTGACACAGAGAATATTATCATGACTCCCCATGTATATTGAATGTCATGAATATTATCATGACTACATCTCTAGGTCTGACAGATGCGATAAAATAAGAGAGATACTCTGCCGGACAGATAGGTACAAAAACTCGTTCTTTCCGCGAATAATAAACGACCACAATAAAAATTGAGCTTCACTAAATACACTCCTATAATACATGTCACCATTTCATCTCCAGAAAACGTACAACTTTACACGACTGGTGACCTAACACCCCCTTCCACACGCCCAAGCGGCGACTCGCGGGGTATTATGTAGATGTAGGCGATGTTATTGTTACGCTTTGACGTGCATGTGCACGGAGATTTTCCATCAATATCGCCATTTTTCTGCCAAATCAGAACATTCCATGAAAAATATTGCCTTTTTACCGCTATATAATTACTACGTATTAATATATTTGCTATGCATATCGTTTTTCAGAATCCCTCGGCCCTTCAAAGCTTTCTTAAAGGATCTAATCAGGATATCGGATTCATGATGGGATTCAATTGTTGTTCCTTTGCCATTTATTTGGCTCCGGTCTCGTAAGCGACAGTGGAGTCTTTACCCGCGTGGTGATCAATGAGGGAGTAACCTTTGCTTCGGACGGAACGTGAAACTTTGAATCTCTCGATGTCTTCCATTACGATTGAGCCTTTCTAAATGGCGTCCATCTCGCGGCATTTCCTGTATTCTAAAATAATGTAAGGATTGATAAAAAGCGATTCTTTTTTGAAACACTCATTTGCTAACGTCAACTTAACCTTTCTTATGATATCAAAAAATATGCACCAGTCTGAATAATATTCTAAGTGATATTTGATATAATTGTCAATGTGATATTTTGCTCAAGTATGGGTAATCTATTCCATTGAATGCCACTGCTCTGCTTTAATTTCTATTAATCTGAATGCAAAATATGTGAGTCAAAAGTTTAATTCATGCTTTTTATAATTTTCATAGTGGAAGCTTAATCCTGAATCATACGATACTTGACCTTGTACAAGTCCGAGGATGCTAGCGAGGACTGGATTTCTAGTACGAAACCTAACATGCATGATACTTGAACTTGCACAAGGTCTGTCTATTAGATCTTTGTTCTAGTACAGTTTGATACAGGAGTTTGACGAGCAAAATGGATGATTTTGAACGAAGGCGACGGCTTTTAGCCACTACAGCTGCCGTAATAGCAGGAGTAGGGGCAAGAATGCTTCAAAAACTTGAAAGACGCCATTGCATATTGTTGTGAGGTTTGAGTTGTTTATTTGATCGCGGGAAATTGTAATTGTCACGAGGGACTATGGAGGCGCTGACATCAAAAATTGACGACCGCATTGCAAAGAGCAAAGGTGATTGGTCGGCGGCTACTAGGTCCTACTAGGAGCAAGTATCAAACTAGTACCGCACCAATTACGAAAAAAAGGATGCCAGCTAGTATGCTAGCGATCATGCAGGATTTCCAGTGTTCCAGCTTGGTCTTTATCACACGATACCTGGCCTTGCACAAGTCCTAGTATGCTGGCTAGCATACTCGGACTTGTACAAGGCCAAGTATCGAGTGATTCAGGCTTTATTCTCTCTCTTGGAAATATTTACTTTTATTCATAACCAATTAAACCAAAATAATGTAAGAATTATGAGTTAAATGTAAAAAAAATAAAATGATTTGTATGCGCTTATGACATCCACCCCTGGACTCATTGTTTGATGACTCGATGGGTGCACCAATTGCGATTCCGCCGCAACTTCACGGTCGCGCCCTTGGTTGGCACTCTCAGTGACGGTTCATGAAACATTGAGTGACCCGCTTCGAAATAAATCATATGCATCCGCATGAATGAATCAAACCATGTCAAGTGACGGAACTTAAAATGCGCGGATGCGCCTGCCCTCTCGTGGATCACGCGTTAACGAGGTCCTTGTTAAGAGGGAGATTTGCACCAATTACGGGCAAGTGGAAAAACAAATAAATGAAATAAAAGGAAAAAAAATGATCCTCTCTTTTTTATAAACCTGCGCATTTTTTCCCTCCGCTGCGGAAGAAAATAATACAAAAAGGAAGCGGGAGGAGGGGAAGGAGAGGGGGTTGGAGTGAGCGGGGGTGGGGGAAGGGGAGGGAAGCGGCAAAAAAAGTTGTGTGAGGGACAAATAGGGAGAAGTGATGTCTCGGGGCCGCCTCGTAGTGCAGTATTTTGATCTTTATCATGTCGCCACCCATTAACGGATAATAAAAAGAATTGGGAGTGAACGAAAAAGGATTATGAAGATTATATAATGCAAAATTTTGGATAAGTATTGTGACTAGCGTCAACCATTTCCGGGTATACTTCTGCGTGGTGAACTTTACCGGCTCAACGCTTCGTTCCTCCTGCTGGGAACGTCGTCAGGAGACTGAAGAAGATGTATCCGTTTTCATCTGGTCGGACCGTTGGAATACTGACCATTGCTGTCATGGATTTAAAAAAGTAAATAAAAACATAATATATAAAAAATCATACGTAAGACCAGAAAATCTGTTAATTATTGGTTGTCACACCCATATTTTGGGAAAGGTATTTCTTCCACGCATTGCTTAAGTGATAACCATCATCCCTATTAAAATTTAAAGGCCGTTTAGATATTTCAACTGCCTCTCTAATTATTCGTGGATAATAAGCAGATGTTCTTGCAATGACTTAGGCCTCATCCAGGAGGATCTTGTGCCCTGGTCTCGACATGAAATGATCGGCGAGCGCTGAAGTCTGCCATTGTCTTGCCTTTAGCTCCCCTATACGTTCTTTCAGCCTGGTCTCAATCTTCCGTTTGGCACGCAGCAGTATACCCGGAAATGGTTGATACTAGTGCATCTAATCGCTGCGAAAATCTAAAAACTAAAAGTATAGTGACTTACTGATATTGGACTTTGAAAATATACAATTAATTCATCAAACGTCGGGTAAAAAGTAGCTGTTATAAATATCTATCTCGGGCTTCGCACCGGATAATATTTTAAAAATTGGCCGACGTTTCGGAAAACGACTTGTTTTCCATTTTCAAGGCGCGTGTTATTTCCGTCGTGTCCGCTATAACACTGATTTTAAACTGACCGTTGATGCCCCAACAATGAAGGTTACGATCCGTATGATTGGCTGACGTGTCCCGCTGGCCGTTGAATAATTTTCTCATCTTTTTAATACATTTGATTACAGGCCTTCAGGTGTTACTTAGTTGTTATAGCGGACACGGCGGAAATAACACGCGCCTTGAAAATGGAAAACAAGTCGTTTTCCGAAACTTCGGCGAATTTTGAAAATATCACCCGGTGCGAAGTCCGAGAGAGATATTTAAACATATTATACCGGGAAAATCTTAGCTGTTATAATTTTATTCCAAACAACATGCTCGAGACGGGTATTTTTCTCATAGCCAATGAAAATTGTGGTGAAATCCACGTTTACCTGATTGTGAAAAACGTTTTAGGTCGTGTTTGCAACTAAATTTTGATTCATCTTTTACTCGTAGTTTTTTCTTAAGAGTATAAATTTCAAGCATTTGCTGTCCTACTACTTATTCACGGTGAAAGAGTAGTTGACCTACATGTAACTTTTAAAGATGAATATAAAACGTTTAAATTATTTAGGAGTTCAGACGTAGAATTTACCGCAGTTTTCAATGCCACTATAAATATGCATAATGTAATCATAGAGTAAGTATATATTGAGCGGCAAAGCAATGCTAAACTTTGGACATAAATTTTTGAGACCTTTGGGAAGAATTTCTCAGGTTTCGCCACCTTAGGGGAGGAAGATTTTTGGCTTGTGGAGAAGGCAACTTGGAGGCGCTAGTGGTACTCGGTGATTTTGCATCAACATACAGAGGTGGATTTACTATGGCTGTTGTGTGCTTTTAATCGAGTATCAATTGTTTTGTCGTTTTTATGATACATCGGTAAACAGTTGACTCCGTGTTTGGTAATCGCGTGTCTTATCATACTGACATGAATTCGATTCATTATAGACGATGCTCATTGAAGGCACATTAAAATACATATTTAATGTGGTCTTGACGACTCAATAAGATTTGTTTCCAGTGCTATGGGTCGATTAGTAAACATCCAGGCGCCGAAATCATCATAAGAGCATCATATGAGTTATGCGACACTAAATGAAGAGGCCGTGTGCCATAGTTCATCTGTTATTACTTCGATACACCTGTACCATCTATCGGCCAAAGTATTATTTGAAAACTCATATCCGAATCTCCCTATCTCTTTGCCACTCTATATGTGTACTTACTCTATGATATAATACAATTTTTTCACAAATTCTGTATGATTTATATTTTCAATAATAACATTTCAATACAATCAAGTCAGATTTTAAGCTAACCGGCCTAACCACGGAGTTTCACTTTTATGGAGTCACCTGCAATGCACAATTTGCGAAATTCCTCATAGAAAAAAACTATCCGCCTGGACCAGGATACGAACCCGGATACCACAATTTCCGGCCGAGTGCTTTCGCCAGTAAAGCCACCGAGGCGTCCTCTTGATTTTTTCTCTGAGGAATTTTGCACTATTAAGTCAATTTATTTTTTTTCTAGATTCCGAATTACTTCATCCATTTAATTCGCTTTGGTTCTCTTCCCTTCAGCTTTCTGACAATAATCATTAGATTTTACCAAAAAGAGACAAAAATTATACACAGAACGCCGCGTGCTTCAGCTCTGGGTGCATGTGCCTCTGTTGGGCACGGGGAGAGGAATAAGGGTGGAACACCGGCAGATCGGTTTAAAATAGTTTGAGCGAAAAATCATTTTACCTAGAAATGAATGAATTTGGTCTCATTTTAAGGAAAAATATCTCACCCTTATAATGAAACCAAAAGTTTTACCCCTTACCGCATTACTTTCGGTAATATTTGCCAAAATATACCAGCCCTTTTACATGGGAAATGGTACGTGTATGCACTCCAGGGAGATATTATCTACAAAATGAGGTATTTCTAACACTAAGATGTAGGAAAATAACTAACAGGGTGTAGTTTGTATGTTTTCTCGAGTGTATTTGAAAATGAATCATATCGTCACAATAATTGGTTCTTAGGGAGGGGTGTATGCAACTCTAAGAAATGGCGTACGTTTGCTGAGAAATGGATAGAAATGGATAGAAATGGATAGAAATGGATAGAAATGGTTAGAAATGGACAGAAATGGATAGAAATGGACAGAAATGGATAGAAATGGACAGAAATGGATATAAATGGACAAAAATGGTCGGAAACGGACAGAAATGGATATAAATGGTTGGAAATAGACAGAAATGGATAGAAATGGTCGGGAATGGACAGAAATGAATAGAAATGGTTGGAAATAGACTGAAATGGATATAAATGGCTGAAATAGAAATGCAGTGTACACTTGTTTTAGAAGTTGCGTACCCCTCGTTTCTTGGGTATCACATAAAGCCTTCCGTTTTGAAGGCGTTTCAAATGAACCGCGCGAAAATAATGAGTCAAGTTAAGAACTTATTTTAGATAGTTTCATTTAATTACTTGCGATTTCTGTCATATAAAACTATACATCTGCACAATTAATAACTCAATATTTAATTCATGGGTCTCATATTTGGTGAGATTAAAACTTATAATTCAAATATGGTCTCTATTATGACTAGGGAACTATCTCGCTCGGACAACCTTAAATACGCACTCACTTGCTGGCACTTTTCGCGAGCGCGCTTTTCGACGGACGAAAGAGAACAAGAGAGCGCGGCGGTGCGAACGAGGGAAAGAGGCAGGAAGGAGGCGGAAATAAATTTGTGCTAAAGAAGGCGGGGGTTGCTTAAAGTAAATGGTTGGCGGGAGGGTGGCGAGGGGACCGACGGGGGTTGGTGGTGGGGGACAACTCCTAACCTCTCCCCTTTCCCTTCACCAACAGCCAAGAAGAAGAAGAAGAATGCAGTGGAGTTTGAATTTATGAGCGCCTCCTTTTGAGAGAGAGAAGGAAAGAGACACAAAGGAGAGGGCGAGAATGAGAGGAGTTTTACGCGCGACGCGACGCCTCGTGACAGTCGCCGTAAACTCTTGGGCATTCTTCCTGCCATTCCTCGGAAGACTCTTCTTTTCCGCCGCTCGCCCTTTTGCCATAAGCCATTTGTCGTACTTTTTGCCCTCTCTTTTGTTTGGTGCCGTGCTTCGAGCCTTCCCCACGAGATCGCATCCTCGGCGAATCCCCTTTCGAATCCCTTCCCGTCTCCTGGTTACGGGCAAACCTCAACAAACGCGCCGTACCCCAATCCGCCTCGTCGGCGTCGTCTAACCTTGACGCATTGATCCCATTTCCTCTCCCGTTGCTCCTGTGTCGTCACATGCAAACCCCAAGTTAGACACATTAGCGGCGAAAGCACGACTTAACCTAGTCGCTTCATCGTTCTTCTTTTAATCCCAGTTTTCTGCCGACACGATTTTAATGACAATGAAATCATGGACGAGGCGCCAGGAGTGAAAATCCACGGTGAAAAAGTTAGTATGTTGCGATTTTTCGATGATATAGCAGTCATAGCAGAGACAGAGAGGGATCTGAAGAAATTTCTAAAAACTATGGAAAAGACAATGGCTAGCTATAAGCTGAAAATTAATGTCAAGAAAACCAAGGTATTGGTTCGAAGTAAAAGAGAAGAGGCCAAGACCAACCTTAAAATAGGAGACCATAAACTTGAGGAGGTGAAAGAGTTCTGCTACCTGGGTAGTCGAGTAACCAGCGATGGACGAAGCAAGAAAGAAATTGTCAGTAGAATAGCCCAAGCGAAGAGGGCATTCCTCAAAAAGAGAAGTCTATTAACAGCTGGGAATACAAGCGTTGAAGTAAGGAAGCAATTCATTAGAACTTACATTTGGAGCATGCTTCTTTATGGTAGTGAGGCATGGACGATGACAGCAGCAGAGAAATCAAGGTTGGAAGCTTTCCAAATGTGGTGTTACATAAGAATGATGAAGATAAAATGGATAGATCGTGTTAGTAACGTGGAAGTTTTAAGAAGAGTTGAAGAGAAAAGAAGTTTTTTGAAAACCTTGGGAAGAAGACGAGACAACTTAATCGGCCACATCATGAGACACGATGATCTGATGAGAATAATCGTTGAGGGACTGGTGGAAGGGAAGAACGCCAGAGGAAGGCCTCGGATGAGATATATTGAGCAGGTGATGAAGAATGTAAAGCAGGAGAACTATGTAAGTGTTAAAAGACTAGTTGATAGGAGAATTGAGTTGAGAGCTGCGTCAAACCAATCTCCGGATTGCTAACTGATGAATGAATGAATGGACGATTTTAATAAATGCTCATTTTTTTGATCTCCTTCATTTTTCGGAATCTACCGCGTACTTTTGTTGTCTATAAAAGCACGGCGTCACCGCTGGGTTCAACTGCGACACGAAAATCTGTGACATTCTACCCTCGGCTAAAGACAAAATCCAACCGTGAAGGAGTTTAACAGGTGCCTTGTTCCTGTGGGAAATCATACATCGGTGAGACTTGCCGGTCATTAAAGGTTCGAATGCAGGAACATCGGAGAGCAACGAAAAATGGAAACTTTCACATGTCAGCCGTATCGGAGCACGCCTGGACCCTGGGGCATGACATAAAATTTGGCGAGGCCAAGATAATAGTGAGAGAGAGCAGATACTACCCTTGGCTAATTATAGAATCCATCGAGATAGCACGGACGGACAACTTCAACAGGGAAAGAGGATACCACCTGGACGATACATGGAGGAGAATCATGAAAAGGACCAATGAGAGAGCAGCACCCAAAGAAATTGGCGGAAAATAGGTCCTATATTATGAGGGCCAAACTCATGAACCGTCATCTTTGATCTCAAGACGCTGACAGTAGTGCTAGCGAAAATGTTGTCACAACAAAAGTACGCAGTAGATCCCGATAAATGAAGGAGACCAACGTAGAGCACTGCAAAAGCCTTCGTTCTCACATATGATCGTTTCACTGGATGCATCTTCAAAGGTTAGCGGTTCTTTTGTTCGTTGTCATGCTTGGCGATTTTGGTCCACTCATTGGTATGGAGTACATGTTTTATAACAAGTTTGATTTTAATAGGTTACGTCTAGTAATGGAGGAAAGCTGCCGATACAGTGTTTACCATTTACTATGAATATATCTTTTATTCAATGAAGGAAGTTGTGCACCACAATAACTCCATTGAAGGTCACAATTTGGGCAATAATATCCAAGCTCGTGACAATGAATGGAAATGCATGCAGTTGTAACAAAGTGGAAAAAAATGATGCATAAAAGGTACTTTTAATAAAGATGGAATACACAGAGGTCCAGTTTTCTATGCCTGGTTAACTTCAAACGGCAGTTTGTATAGACACAATGTAATGTGGCAATAATACAGAGTTAAAAATCCTTAGATCATATCATAATTACATTTAGAATGGGGTATCGTGTTGGTGTCGTGGCTAGAGTACTGCCTAACCATGGACGGCCAGGGTTCAAATTTATGCAGAGGAGGATGTTTTTCAGATGAAACCCGATCCTTACTTGAGTGTCTTGTGGAGGGCACTTCAAGTACAGTACTCCGTCTGTTGGATGAGACGTTAAACCGTAGTCCCCTTGGCGCCTATCGCTAAGAGCAAGCTAATGTCGACGCCGGGTTTCTATACACCCTTCATCCCTTTCCTGTCCCATATGGTGCAAATAGCCGTAAGTCACCTCCCCAAATATCCAATTCAATCCAAATTTAGGCTGCTTGACCATTGAAGTTGATTGAGACAACGCACTGCGGTTCACATGACATAAAAAAACTTTAAACAGACATTGTAAAGCTAGGCCTGATTCTTATTTTCCTTTTTGATTTACAATTATTAATGGATATTTCTCATATTTCTCAATTTGCACTCTTGACTTTGTCTTTAAATGATAGTCATGAGTGACCTCCGTCAGCGTAGAGGGGAATTAATAAAATTTTAGGCCACTAAGACCTGCTCGGAGCGTTTAAACGTTGCCATCATTTTATTTTCCCTTATTATTTTTATAAGTTATAAACGTTAATATACGTGTTGGGCTGATGTGCGGTGAAAGAAAGTCAACTCGGCAAAAGAGAAAACCCAATATACAATTTCAACAACGATCAAAGTTTTGGCAAATATACTTTGGGGTTTTTAAATTTTCTTACTGTTTCATTCACCACAGGGCTGCCTCGTTCTATTCATCTCAAGTTGAGCATTTATAATCTTTGAATATTTTTTGCAATAAGTTATTGAGAATTATAAGAAATTGTCTTGTGATCCCAAGTTACTTTTAAATCGAATGTATTTATTGGACCTGTTATTTATTTTCGTATCAAGCAGCTATTTTATCATTGTTACGATTCTATCCGAAAATAACTTGTCCTCTCGGAAGCTTTGACCTTTTTCTGTGGCCTATTTTTCAGGTTTAGTGTGATGTGGTAGTATTCTGCTTATTAACGCTACTGCGGAATGATTGCTTATTTTCATAGGCCATTCGATGTATGCAAAAGAGAAAGTCTGTCCTAAGACTCATTGAGCTTCACCGAGCCGCCTGAGTTGGGTTGTGTATTTAGCCGGCTTAGGCAGCGACTACGTAAATACGTCGCCTTCTAGTACTACTTGCGTCTCTGTTAAAAAAAAGAAATATGTTTTATACGAAGACTTTTAAGGTGTATTTAATTCCTGATGTATGCCCATTTTGGACAAATAAGGAGATGAATCGAATTGCAGAATGTTCCATCAGTTCCCGGAGATAGTTTGGCGCCAATATTTACTTCGAAATATTTGATGGGTTGACATGCATTTCAAATCTCAATAATTCCACGTAAAGGTTGATTCCAAATACTTTTTTCATTTAAGTCGGTATTTCGTTAATTCAGAACCACGTTCGAACTTGTTTCTTTATTTGCCTGTTCTGAAATCGGCTATGCTTCAATGTAAGACCTTGGCAGTATGGAGGGGATAGATGGTGGTACATTAGCTCAACGAAGTTACGTTACTAATTATTTGTGAGGTAAAGGTGAACACACTTGATTGTTAGGGTATGTGAGTGACCTAAGGTAATGCACCCAAAAATTTTTCTACGCGCACTTAATCCAGGCATTCAAATTTCTTCTTTGCCCATTTGAATAATCTAATTAGAATATTTGCACATGCAGGTGTTTGAGAGTTTTACTCCATTCGAAAAAATTATAATTTAGTTATAGCGTCAGAAATATTTGTGAGTGATTATATTATGTTATTTCCTAATTAAATTACCTTATTTACCTGCATACATTAGCCATCATGCCGCATTTCTATTAAACCTATTCGCTTTGTCTCCTGCCACTTTAAGCTTCGGGGAATCTCGAATTAGTACAACCCTCTCAGTATATATTTACTCTCAAAGCTTCTTGCCTCAAATATTCATGGATTAATTGGATGCTATTCATACATTTTGGTGATGAACTCTTTGCATGAATACATGTCATCTTTAAGTGATCTGGTTCTCAGTAACTGAGGTAATTAGTAATAGTGGAGTTTTGACGATTTATAACGTCTTGAAGCAATGGTCACATACAAGTTGAAGTTTATCAGAAATTAATTCTCATGAGCGTGGGTGTAGGAGTAAGTGATACGTGACTTACCTCATCCAAGTGGGCACTCATCCAAATTGTAATTTTCACAACATTTGCTGAGCGACAGAGTACTTTTTCGGTTGACAACATAAATTTTGGAATAGAAACAGTACAGTGCTTTGCTCCAAAGGCTATGGAGGAGTGCTACTTAGAAAAAGCACTCGTGAGGTCGAAATTTGAAAATTTGGATGGAGAGGGCACGACTCCACGTGGAATCAGAATGGAGGTCGGGAGTTATCATTATTCAATCTCTCGGAGGATGGTTGGCTAACTGTGTAGTCGTGTTGCGTGTCATAATTATAAAAAGATTAAAACATAGGCGAGATGAAATGTGAAGATAAAGAGAGTTTAGGACATCTCGGAGCGGGCACATCGACGCGAGGCACATCGACGCCACGGTTTCACTATGATTTTGTGACACGCGTGAACGCCGTCACCGCGGCCGTCTCGACATTCCGCGTCGTTCGAATCTGCCGTCTCCTTATGAGAAGTTTTCATGGACGCGTCAGACGCGCACGCGCGCGACGAGACGCGCCATTTCTTCGCGTGAACCGATCGCATGCGAGCGAACTTACGTACAGGCGAACCTATGCGTAGGAGGTACCTACGCGCCACCTACAGCAGAGAAGAAATGGAAAAAAAAGAAGCGTGACGAGCGTGTGTGCTTATCGCTCTACAACCTACTGTTGATAATTGTGTGTTGATAGTTATCTAGCTCCATCCAAGTGCAATAGCTATTGTTCTTCGATTTCCTCTACTATTAAATTCCTCTCATCCGCACGATGAGAGCTAATTAACTTGCAGTTCTTTAAAGAAGGAAATAGATGCAATGGCACCATTGAATCCCTTTTCCCTCCACGCCTTCTCCCTTAGATTTCTATCCCTGTATCGATAGTCCTTATAATTGTACAGGAAAGTGTACTTATCTCGAATATAGGAGAGGATTATTTCATTCATAGAAGCTACACTTCGCCGGTCGGCCATGTTTGAGATTCTACGCGTTCCACGCGTCGAAAGTTGAAAATATTTCAGCCTGGGCGATGCGACTCTACGCAAACATACGCGAACTTACGTGAAGAAATTCGGGCTTCTGATTGGCTGAGGATCTCGCTTTCTCGTCTCTTTGTCTGAAACGCGTTCATGAAAACGTACGTTTACTCATCCGGGCTTGTAGCCATTGAGAATTACTCAACGCACTCTCTTGGTGAACATAATCCATAATTATGAATAAAAAATTCTCGGGCTTCTAGCCCGAATTTATCTTATTTTTTACATTTTTATTTTTCAAAACTAAACTGTTTCTGTCAGTAATTTAATCATTATAGAATCTACCTCCTGCTAAAGTGAATCGTGTCGAAATGGCCGAGCCAAGATATTCCATTTCCAGTAAAACATTGATACCGATTTGCTGAGCGTCCAAGTACTCCCGCCGCTCGCTGACTCAAACATCTCAACTGGGCAAATATCTGTGCTATTCTGAGCGGAGTCAGCCCACGTTTGAGTGACTTTACGAAATGTCATCGCGGTTTAATTTGCATGCGTTCTGCACGCCGTGGGGCGCAGCTGTGCGCGAACAGACGAATTGCATGGACGGTGATCGGAGCGAAGGGATTTTAAAGGGAGGACGCGGTCGAGATCTTCTTCCGTCGGGCGGGTAATTGTGCCGCCATCGCTCCGACGTGTACCGAACTCGCTAACTAAACCTGCTAAGTCCGTCCCATTCGGAGGGAAAATAAAAGGGCGTCTGGTTTCGGGCGACGTTGGAAGGTGGTGACGCGGGCGGGAGGATGGAATCGGTGGTCCAGAGATGGGTGCGGGAACGGAGGAATGGGAGATGAATGGAGATTAGTGGGGGAGTTTGAATGGGCGACGGGAGTGGGCCAAGCAACGTAACTAGGCGGAGGAAAAAGAGTGGAACAGAAGAGGGATGGGAAGAGATAGACATAGAAGAAGAGAGGACCGTGGGAGCGATTTCGTGTGTTCGGAGTAGGAGCGAGACATTGCGAATGAATTTTGCTAGTAGGAAACGGCGGAAATTCGGACAGGTCCTTCGACTGGTAGCTCATGAATGGACTCCTAATGACGGGAGACGAAGGGAGTCCTCACAAAAGAAACGAGCGAGATAGAATAAGAGAAACTGGACTGTATGATGAGAACGTTTTCGGCAATCCAGCCTCCGCGAGGAGATGAGCCAAGCAATAGCGGAGTCATTTCATTCCACGGTTTTTATCCCTCTCTGAATCGCGGTTATCTGCTCGCCAAAAACTAGTGGCGTCAAGGAGATGAGGGAGAAACGGAGCGCGGTGCAGAAATATCCTCAGACCACTGGATTCATCCGTTGGACGAACCGCTTACTTTTCTGAAATGACGGTGGAATTTAAATGACGCTGATTTAAAACCGTCCGACGATTTTATTTTATTTTATAGAGGGAAGGGATGGGATGGAATTCTCTCCTGATAGAACGAGGGGTAACATGATGGAGGGATTTATTTTAGTTAAGCGATTTTCAATTATGGCCATTTTGCAATGCACGGGATTAATGGGTTAACATCTTTCATTGAAATCATTTAACATTTTTTTGGCATGTAACGTGACGTAACAGAGCTCGCAATAGCACAGCACTAAGGAAACGCATTTGGGTTCTTGATTTGGTTATGGATGTGCTATCCAAGGTGTATCCTATGCTCAGCTTGTGAGTAGAAACCTCAATTCTTGTGATTAATGAACAAGTACCAGGATTCCGATGCAAGGGTTTGCATTAAGCGAATAGTGACTTTGAGTAGAGGACGAAGCAATCCGAGAGATAGAATATGAAGACACTTATCAATTTATTCCTGCATATAATCGCGCAGTAGAGAGAGGCTAATTACTATGTAGGCAATGACCAGTTTAGGTTCCGAAAGGAAAGATCAACTCGGGATGCGATTGCAATGATGACAACAAATATAGAAAGAAGCATAGAATACAATCAGGAGTTTTTTGCCTGCTTTATAAGATTTTGAAAAGGAAAATGGGAATTGATTGGCGAGACAGGAGACTTATACATGACCCACAGAGCGTAGGTGAGGGCGGCTAAGGGTAATTCAAGATGGACAACTATAGGTCGCGGGGTTACGCACGGGTACCCATTGTCGCCATTGCTTTTCAGCATTTATGCTGAGTAAATGGTAAGACAATCATGGGAAGAACTTTAGCTTGGAATCAAAGTAGAAGGGCAACTGGTAAAGTTGGTCAGATTTGCGGACGATCAGGCGTTGGCTAGTGGAACTCCGAAAGGACTGCAAGCTTTGGTAGGTGCTTTACAAATGCAGAGCGGGATATTCGAAATGAAGATAAATCATAAGAAAACAAAAGTAATGAGATTCTCTAGGACAAAGAAAGCGAGGCTGATGATTAAATTTGGAGGACACCAACTCGAGCAAGTAGAGCATTTCAATTACTTAGGTAGCACGATAGAACTGTGTCCGTTCACGCTAGAACGGATATAGTAACAACGACATAAGGAAAAGAATGGTGCTAGCCAAGGAGGCGTTTAGTAATAGAGGAGAGGTGATGACGGGGACAATAGGTAAGGAAGTAAAGAAGAGGCTGGTGAAAAGCTTAATTTGAAGCGTAGCGTTGCATAGTGCAGAAACGTGGACCCTGAGAAAGGAGGATGAGAATAGGCTGCAGGCGTTGGAGATGTGGGTGTGAAGAGGGATGGAGAAGATAAGGTGGACGGAAAGAGAGACTAACGAGGAAGTGCTTGAGATGGTGGGCGATGAAAGGAAACTTTTGAATGAAATCAGGGATCAGCAGGGTAGTTGGCTGAAGGATATAATAAAGGGTGATGAGTTGCTCAAGAGTGTGATGGAAGGAATGATGTTGGTCCAGCGAGGAAGGGGAAGAAAGAGAATAGGTTTCATGGACGGAATGAAGAAGAGTAGAACGTATGTTAAGGCGAAAAAGGATACACTAGAGGCCCCTTAATGTGTAAAAGATCGGGAGGAGATTCTCTGACATACAACAATACCTACCTTTACCGGTAGAATACCTAAATAATGATAATCGTTCCATTCACCGTTATTTGTATGCACTAAAGTGAACTGATTTTTAAATTTTGAATGGATACGTCCCAATATCTATTTAGCACAAAGCTAATTACTGTCCAATAATGATGTACGTAGGTATATCTAATCATACTTAAACAAACACACACGACTCTATCCTGGAAAAATTCTCCCAGGTGGAATTTGGACCCGTGAAATTCTGGTTATCTACATCTACATACTACCCCGCGAGCTGCCGCAAGGGCGTGTGAAAGGGCGTGGTAGGTCACCAGCCGTGTAAAGATGTAAAATTTTTGGAGGTGAAATGGTGACATGTGCTATGGGAGTATATTTGAAAGAGCTCAGTTTTTATTGTGGTCGCTTGTCGTACGCGGAAAGAACGATTTTTTGTACCTATCTGTTCGGCAGAGTATCTCTCCTATTTTATCGCATCTGTCAGACCTAGAGATGTACTAAGGCGTCATGATAATATTCTCTATGTCCCTCTGAAGCACACCAGTCCTAAATATTTCAAGCAGCCTAAGTCTAGCGTGCAGCTTCCAAGTCTCTAGGGGCTTCCACCTTAATCCATTTAACAGTTGTGTAACACTATATGTTCGTTCGTAGAAGTTTTTAACAACTTTTCTTTATATTTTTGTTAATTTTAATTTTTAATTATTTGGTTAAATCTTTATGACCAGGGTCCCAAATGCTCGCGGCGTATTCGAGATGTGGCCTAATCAGAGCGAAGTAGCATCTCTCTTTTACTTTTTCATCCGAGGACCTTCCTAGTATACGCTTAACAAAACCTAGTTTCTTTAATGCTGCGCCACATATGTTTTGTATGTGTTTTCACCACGATGTACCAAAAGTTAAGGTGATTCCAAGATATTTTACTGTATTTGAAGATTTTGTTTACTCCACCCTCGGTGTAGGTATAGCGTTTGTGTGATGACTTTCGCATGAAGTGAAGTGTGGTTATCAGGCGAGAACGATATTTCACCGCCACCCTGGCCATAATTCTGGTGTATTTTGATTTGTAAGCAGTGAATTTCTTTTGGTGCACTCCGCCGCTTGAACTTTCAATGCCATCACATTATAATAATATATCCCTAAATGGAATAGCGCTTATATTGGACTCTAGGAAATAAACGGATATCATAATTATTACACAGTCCTGCTCTTGACTAGGAACTATATGGAGCTGAAATACTATACAATAAAACCTGTATTAAGAGGCCACCTACAAACCCATGAAATTATGTCCGCTTTGGATGGTGACCGCTGGATAGAGGCAAAACGTTCATAGACTGAATGAACCTATAAAATAAATGACTTTGACTTATTAAATGCTCTTGGTGTGCATAATTATAACGATTTGTTTTCAAAACCGAAAACACATAAATACTGGAATTAGAGCTGTTCGAATGCTTTGAAATCGATTCGAATCGACTCGAATCAGGCTTAAGTCAATTCGGTTCGCTTGCGAATTGGGATGCTTCGGAAGCGAATAATTCGTAATATTCGAATCTGGTAGATTCGTCTTCGAACCGTTACATGCATTCAAACGTGATACTTATTCCAAAAATGGTGCGCCGTCCGTTTAGGTGATGTTTTCCTCACGCGAAACGAAATTTAAACGACCGCATGTTATTCTGTGCTATTCTTTGCGCCACTATAGATATATAAGCTAATTTAAGGCCCTGAAATATTGTGAAAATCTTTATTACTATAACTTTTCATTAGCTTTTGCATTTTATTTAGATTCGAATTCGAATCGCAAGCGAATTTTTTAGGGTTATTCGATTCGCTACCAAATTTAAAAAAAGTTCATTTTGATTCGATTCGAAATATCTTTTGAGAGATTCGATTCGGTTCGATTCGAAATGAAAATCCCTGATTCGCACAGCACTAACCGCAATCATTAATCCGCAGACAATTTTTGTCGCTATTTTTTCAGTCTAAACATTTCTTTAAGGTCAAAGTTAGAGAAAATGTATTATTTTTCCAGTACTGCCCTCATGTTCTCCCCAAACTCCCATTCCAACCCATCACCCTCGGACTGCGTCTTCTTCACTATCTTTCAATGACATTCGAAATGCTTCTGCATAAGTGAGTTTTTAATCGCATTTCTTGGTTTTTATTGAGCACTTTAAAAACTTCGCTCTCACTTACGGCGTCCTCAACAGTACGCGTCTAGCGTCAACGAACCTCGTCAATTCGGAGACACAACTGGCTTCGTCCATCCTAAAAGCAAGAGATCGCACCACTTGCTTCCGATACTGGAGCTTAAACGGCTCCAGTTCCCCAGTCAAGAGGCTTTGCTTGAAGCCGTAGTGTCCGGTGGAAGAAACATTAACTTTTCTTATTTGAAAGTAAAATTTTCGGATTACTGGTGACGTAATCGAGTAGAAAAATCACCTGCTTTTCCAAGACAATTTTAACATTGAATTCTTAAATCAAAATTGTAAAAATTCACAGTGGCATCCGTGTTCTTTTACTTGCATTCCATTTCACGCCTGAATGCTTGCATCTGCCCCTTTAAAACTGCTAGGCTTCAGGAATTTCCGTATTATCAAAGACACCCCTTTTTCCTGACCGCATTGAAGCAAAGAATTGTCGTTACCCTATCCTTTGGCACCCTATTTCCTTCACACGCATCATTCCTCTGGGTGAGTGAATTATTGAGAACTAAAAATTAAAATAGACCTCTTTTGTCAGCATTAAATCTGTCACTCGGGTATAGTGCTCCAAAAGAGATGGGATTCTCTTCCTATAATTACCAGTATCCTTTGGGTTTGCATCCCCGATATCTCCAGACACTGCATGCCACGCTAAATAATGGCATTTTCAAAAAATTCTGGGTACCCAGAGCTCGATACGGAGTTTTATACAAATTATTCCTTCGCTACTTGACGAACCACCTTCTGTGTTATCTGAAAAACCTTCTCCTGATTCGGGCAGTATTGACCGATAGCCTGTAACTCTGAACGATATGCCCGTTGAAGGGAGGGAAAATTTATAGTATTTATGTGGGAAATTCATTCCGATCCCGAAATTATCGACCCCCTCAGAGAGGTGATCGCTTTTAAGGGTTGCAGATGCCGTCGAGGCTGGTTTCGCTGTCGCCCCTAGCTATGGAAACGTTCGAAATTGTTCTACTTACGTCGGGTGATCTTCTTTAATCCAAACTTCTCACGACATCAGTCATTTGTGAAGCCAATGGAAGAAACTGTAAGAAAAATAAACAAAATTTTTATTGAAATATTGACCACTTATGTATTTTCTGTTATTTCAGCATAGAGCAGGTTGTTTACATAAGAAAAGCACTGTGCATTCTGTACTGTCCACGTGTCTAAAGTCCTCACAGTATAGTTATATCAGGATTTTTGGACTTTGGGGATCTCTTAAACTTAAAATAATAAAATTTTCCTCTGATTACCAGTGAGTTGTAGGAGTTGTGAGTGATAGGATGTTGTTGGACGTTGTATGCTTTGAGTGGTAGGATGAGCCGATGGCACTTCTGCCTGTGATCGGACCTATGCACAGCTGATGCAAATTGGCAAGAGATTCTGGAAGAGACCTGCTTGTAGTCAGTTGAAATATTGCTTCATTATCTATATCAGATGCCAAGCAATCTGTGGTTACAGCCCATGTTTAACGTGCATCACAGAGTATTACATTTTCCCAACTTTCTGAGCTCCCAACCAAAAGAAAATCATTGTCAGCCTTCGCCTTATAAGTCTGTACTGACAAATCTGACTGTACTATTGAAACTATTTTATAGCTATGAATAACCTGAAGTTTTTTTATTAATTATATGATTTAATATTATCTATTTGTAGAAATACTTTTGGCCAACTAACACCCGAATTCTAAATTTGCACATGCCAGTAATTGAGTTATGACTATCTTTCAGTTTTCTTTGTTTTTTAAGGACATTAAATATCTAAAAGAGAAGCTTGGTGAAGATGGAGGTTACGGAAAATGCAGAAAATGTTCATTAATTCAAAGATGAAAGAAACCATGTTTGTTTCAGGTGGTAGATTTGTTGGTAAAGGAATGCTTGGAATATTTCCAAAGATTTATTTAAGCACTCACTTGATACCGTGGAATAAAATAACGTTTATGAACTTGGTAAATACAGGTGTGATTTTCTTGAAATTTATTTTCAGTAATGAAGATAAAACAAAAAATTTCCCCCTCAGAATTTTATTTTGTAGCAGCTATTTTCGATACATAGGCGTTATTTTTACTGAATACGTCGAAAATATTTTTACCAAAATACAAATTCTGTTGGAAAATTCTGTCTTCAGGTAAAATGACGCCTATGCGTCGAAATTAGTCATATCAAAATATATATTCTGTTTGAGAATACCTGGTGCTATTTTCATCATTAAAATGGTCGTTAGTTGAAAAATGTATAAGCCAAGGGTGGTGGCGAACCGCGAGGGGAGATGGGAGCGTTATGTGTAGGACCAGGGAGAGAAAGAGTGTGAGGTGAAAGATGGGACACACCTATATGGAAGAGAGAATTCAATCACTGGCGTAGGAGAAGAGGAGGAAGGTTTCTAAATCCAAAGGATACCTTGTGGGTGTGTGTTATGGAGGGCGTGGGCAGGATGAGGTTCAACACTTCGTCTTTGGTTCTCTTCCGTTCCCGAGGACACCGTTCGCTCCACGTCTCCATCCCGTGAACATCTCTCCCCGAAACACCCAATTGCTTAGCACATCTATCACCATTCACTCCTTCTCCTGTGCGTGTTCCTTCCTTCTTGAACGCATGTATGACCACGGGAAATTTTAAGTTATAGAGAGGCACTTTTCTCGGGCCCAGTAAAAATATGAGGCAGGTGGTATAGCTAACATCTGATCAATAATTAACTGATATCTACTATATCTAATGGGTTTGTTCGTAGCAAATAATGCTGGGTAATTATACGCACATTTTTCCTCCATTCAGAATAAATTTCTCATGGAGTAGTGTTTGTTGGTGTTTACATGGAATAGACGAAGAAAAATGTATTCCGTACAATCTTAAAGGTGAGGATCGGGTTGGTGTGGTGGTTAGAGTACTCGCCTACCTACATGGGCGGCCAGGGTTTAAATCCCTGCAGAGGCTGATGTTTTTCAGAGGGAACCCGATCCCTATTTGAGTATCATGTCGAGGTCACTTCAAGTACAGTACTCCGTCTGTCGGATGAGACGTTAAGCCGTGGTCCCCTTGGCGCCTATCGCTAAGAGCAAGCTAATGTCGACGCCGGGTTTCTATACACCCTTCATCCCTTTCCTGTCCCATATGGTGCAAATAGCCGTAAGTCACCTCCCCAAATATCCAATTCAATCCACATTTAGGTTGCTTGACCATTGAAGTTGATTGAGACAATGCACTGCGGTTCACATGACATAAAAGAACTTTAAACAGACATTGTCCAGCTAGGCCTGATTCTTATTTTCCTTTTTCATTTGCATTTATTAATGGATATTTCTTCTATTATTGGACACTCATTCTCCCTTACCTCTCTCCCCTATGGTGCAAATAACCTTAGCCAACGGTCGCCTCCCCAAATATCCAATCCAATCCAACAATTATAAAGGCACGAAATTGCAAGGAAGAAGCGAATTAGCCCTTAAAATAATGTAGTTAAATTAGAAGAGTAAACAGAAAAGAAGAGTAAGCGAGTTCCAATTTACTTCATGGGATTGTACTGAAAAAGAATAAGGGTGGAGCGCATGAGCTAAACATTTGGTGAACAATTGATTACTTATATACCACTTTTATTGCTGAGTCATGTATGGCTTGTGTAATACGAAATTGCATACTCGCTTGACTCAAACCTTAGCTCTGCGAGCATTATTGACTTGGTCATGTTCCATGAGAGTGTTTGTGTATTTTAGTTTCCCAAAGGTTGCCAGAGATAGAAAGTCCCAAATTCATTATTACTTATTTGCAAACGCAATCATGGCATTCTTACTTTAATTAAAATCTCGTGTTAGCAAATGCTTTTATTTAAAGTATCATCTTAGTAAATTGGGAATCTTAAGTCATTAAGCAGATACTTTTTCATAAATTCCCGAGAGTATCCATCGCTTGTGCAACATTGCGTGCTACTTCTTCGTTATCCGTGGATCACTGCATTACTCTGTTCTTACATGGAGGCATAAACTTAGAAATTCAATATTACTCATAAAGCGATACCACGTACTCACTACCTGCTTCCCCAAAGTCACGTCAACTACAGGTGGGAACCAAGATTCATGCAGAATATTCTTGCGATTTGGTGAACACCAACAATTGGAGCTAAAAAATCATTGAAAGTGAACCAAATTACAGGAACAAACAAAGCAACTGGAATGGATTAAGGGACGGGATTCATCAAAATGGCTAGAATGAACCAAATGGCAAGGAACACGCTAACGACGACAGTGAACCAAATGGGTACAGTGATCGAAACCCACTTATACTCCGGACCACGAAGTGGGCGATCGACCGTTATTTCTCGTTGCCCACGAATATGAGATGACGTATCTGAAAATACTATTTCTTTCGATTCAAGTGCTTAACCTTATTTTCATTAAAGTGGTAGATAAAAAATTGTTGAAAATTGTCTTGCGATTATTTTCCTGGGATTACGCTAGCATCATAAAATGAGATGAAATTTTGTGAATTTGTGGTATTTCATTTTGACGGATAACATAATATGGTGTCAAAGTTTTTTTTTCATATCTAGTTTATATTTTATTGTTTTTTAATCTACTGAGGAAAATGGCAGTTACCACTTTTAATTGCATTAAGTAGACCGAAGCTAGTAAAGTTCTCTACTGTAATAAAGTATAAATCGGCCGGACAGGTGCAAGTAGGAATGAAAGAGCACGATAGAGCTGTAAAGTAGAAATATTTCCAACTTTCAGGCATCGCAGAGCATACTTGGTTGGAACCGTGGCTCAGAAGTCACTTAAAAAACACCAAAGTGATCGCTAAAGAAAGTAGATCTTTTCCCGGAGTTATATGAGATGCGATTGGAATAATGAAAAATCTCAAGAAAAGAACAGGTACTCGCTGGCCATGACATGGAAAAGATCTACAACCTCTCCGCCAATAGAAACGCTGGACGGCCTTGAGTAGGAATTTTTGGCGCCAACATCCTGCCCATAGTACATTCCGGCCACATTTGCACCGACATCAATTCGACCTGATAACACCTCCTGTTACGGAGGAGAGGCTGTTGTTAATGAACTTCGACCAACGCAGCTACTCCAGAAGAAGCTCCAACATGTTTTCAAATATATTTATTATTTCTAAAAACTTTGAATTATAGATGTGTTAGCAAGCTGCATTAAAACTAACTTAAGGTTTTCCTGTTATAATTTTCAAGTAGTACGCAGATACATTTTCTCTAAGACTTTACACTCTATTCCATTACGCGGTAAATTATCAAAACGCTAATTCATACTCTTCAGCCTCCAAAAGATACAATTAAATGAACAGTAGAATGAGTCTTATTTTTCAAAATTCTGAAAAGAAATATTTCCACCTCCACAAATGATCGTTGGATGATGTCAATTAACGTGTTAAATTTTGTCACTCAGAGTTTTCGGGAACGCATGCGACAAGGGCTCTAATTACCTCGAGACTGAATAAGCGTTTTCGGACGGAAAAAGCTCTCTTCCAAAGTAAAATGTAATACGCAGAATTCTCTCGGGCCAAGCTTTCGACAGTTTTCATGTATTTTTCTGCGTTTACAAGCTATGGTTCATTAAAATGACCATTGGACACATCGTATCATCGTATCAATATAGTAATTTAGTTAAACTTTGTATTTTTGTCAAGAAGTTCCATTATTGAAATTTTTAAGTTTGCAATATATGTGGCATCGTCCATTGACCTTTTTTGAGGGCCTTGCTATATTATCCTACGAAAAGTGTATTATTTATTCCTTATGTGTTATTTGTAAAACTTTACTCTTTTTCCTGATGTATCAGAAATTTATATATAAATGGCTCTTTACAGCGGTCCCGCGCGTTAAGTTTCTGAGTTTTCGATCAATTTGAAATCATGGGGTTACTTTTATTCGATCATTCTTCCCAAACCTCTTTTAT
The DNA here is from genome assembly GCA_963169105.1 of Ceriagrion tenellum. NCBI lineage: Eukaryota > Metazoa > Arthropoda > Insecta > Odonata > Coenagrionidae > Ceriagrion > Ceriagrion tenellum. The sequence goes on from OY720636.1 coordinate 160,579,194, forward strand.
TATTCCTTCGTGTAATCACTCAAGTCTCCACGATTCAAATTTCTATGCATTCTGTTCGTTGATGAATCATGCGAATGAAACTTTTCTCGATGATCCATCATTCATGCGATTCTCCTCTATTTTCTTCATCTGTGATCTTCTTCATCTGAGAGAGTAGTTCAAATCATTTGATTTATGGCGTTGAATCAATCAAAATGAACATTTCACTCACGGACAACACAGTTTTACGGTTCTGTCATTGTTTTTTTTATTTTTTTAAATAATTATCTTATTAATATAAAATAAAAATAATAATTATTATTATTTTATTAAATATTTACATATTTTGAAGTCACCTCAAGTTGAGAAGGTAGTTGAATTATTATGAAAGCACTCCAAAATGTGTTTGGTTATATGTTTGAAAAATTTCGAAGCATCTAGGAAAACATTTCCCCGAAGAGCGTCATATAAGAGCGAAGAGCGTCATAAAACAAGTCATCTTATTATAATTAATAAGACATTAATGAATATTTTCCTAAGGATGCAAAAGTTTTCATGTTTCACTGACAAAACCTTGTAATAATGGAAGATGTATTTATCATCCCGCATTTTGAGAAAATGCTTTCGTGAGAACAAAAGGATTTAAATTCAATTTTCCAATAATTCATCAAGAAAAGTTTTCAGCTAAAAATATTGTAGCTTTTGAAAGGCGATAATACTTTTAATTTTGATATTGATGGTTTACTGAATCTCTCCATCATTTTAATTTGCAATTTCTCAGCCGTTACACATCACCAATTTCTCCCCGAGTCTTGGCCACCGCTGTCTACGCAACACCATTAGCGAAGGTGGGGAAAGATTTTGAGCCTTTATTTTTGGAGAATTAAAAGTGGAGCTGTAACTCAAACTTTCCTGACATCTTCATTTATATCATAAAAAGTTTTGGAAATTATATTTTGGATACTGATAGTCTATTTGAGGTTTTTCTCGTAGTGTGTCGGCTTTGCCGTTTAAAATTGCATTTGAATGATTTTTCATAGTGTAGGAATAGGAGTTCATTAACTATTAAATGCCATATTTATGCGTCGGAATTGTAATTTTGCCAAATTTTCTTGACAGACGGTGTATGTTAGAGATTTTTCCAGCGATTGCTGTTCATATGACTAGGTGTCATTAAAAAGGAAGTTACATTTTTTCAATATTTCTGTATGCTTTCAAACAAAAGGAATGATTTACATGTTTTACCGTGACTAATATAAAATTTATTTATAGAATTTGAAAGGTATTTTGGATTATCAATTTCGTTAATCCATGTTAAAAAATAATTTTTTTAAATATTTTTGCGAGAAAATGATCGATTTTGGTATCTTTACGAAAACATGACGAAGCGATCGCCTTCTAACAGACCCAATATTCCAAATTTTTACGTCACTGCTCAGAACAGCCTGTTTACAAAATACGTGTCAGCAGAAGCAAAAGTATTTCATTTGTAGATGCATTACAAATTATTTGCAAAATTTCACACCTGTGTAGTTTTTAATATGTGAGGGCGAAGTGATATGTGGGTGACTAATGGCTCTAAAAATTGAAACTTTGCATCGCAACAACACTTGAAAAAGAGTGGAAAGTATTCTGGGTTTGCAAATTTCCGGCTTGTCACTCGCCTCCAGAGGATCAAACGCGGGCGTTATGATGCCCGTGTTCCTCGAGGCAATGTCGTCTGGTCAAAGCGAGAAAGGCCGACGCCAGCTGGAGGCTAGCTGGTCCATTCCTCTCAAAACCCTCCAACGCTAGGATAAAAAAGACTTTGGTCATAACAGCGGCCTTTCCCAAAGAACGCTCATTTTTTTATTTCAAAGACTTTGTGTTGGTCAGGGTCGTTGGAGTCCTTGACCTACGCCCAAGAACATTTGATGGGAAATACAACGCCCCTTTTGGCCAGAAATTATTATTAAAAAGTCCTCTAAGTTAGGACGCCAAGTGCAAATTTACTATTCTTTCTTGTAGCCATTAAATCAACATTTTGAAATATTGGCTACTTGTGTAATAAAAAGTTGTTTTTTTATTTTCCAGAGGGTTTTCCTTTTATGCACAGAAAACGTTTTTCAGCTCTGTAGACTACTTCTTATCGTTTCCATGGGAGGGCGTGGTTTTAATTTGAATGGAAACCTTCATTGCGAGACTATAAAAATATATTTCTGATCAACATCATAATGTGTATGAACATTATGTAAAATTTGGAATTTGATGATGTGTGCAATTACTTGAGGAGAGATAAATTAGATTGTTAGCATTGAAAATGTACTTCACTATTGCGGATCTTATCTGTAGTTGTCGGATCAGCCGATTTATTTTCAATCCCTATCTGCCATCTAAAAATCTACATCTACGAAATACCGTGCAAGCCACCACTAGGGTAAATGGCTCGGGGTGATTCCACACCAGGCATGCAGCACTGATCCCAGCTGAGATCAGAGTCGCGCACGCTCGCCCGGATGCCAGACGCAGGCCATGTGCAGTCAGGATGACAATATGAGATCAGACCAGAAACTAGGAAATTGCTACGAAAACGAACATGCTACCATGCAGTATACTATTAAAGATACAGCTACTGGTTAGTATTATTAATGTGACTGATGAATACATAGTACTAAGTCATACAGGAGCTATATCTTGCCGGATATTTCATGCAGGGCTAGTAGATAATAATGATGTTCAGGCATTTAGCTCAAGTGCAAAAACCTATGTTACCTAGTCAGAATCAAAGTCTCCTAGGACTGATCCATCGCAACTATTATGGTCCCTTATTGTACGTGGAAAAAATGGTATTTTAAATCTTCCTAACAATCTACAATCTATGTCTTTGATTTTATGCCTGTGATTATTCCTACCATAACAGTTTGGCTCCAGCAGAATACGTTGAACCTCCGGCAAAAATGGTCCAAATCAAACTTTCGTAAAAGATTTAATCTACATTTTTCCCTTTGATCAGATAGAGGTTTGCATCCTGAATCCCTGAATAATTCAGTTACACAACTATGCTTATCGTAACAATTGTTCACAAATCTTCCTACTATCCACCGTATTCGATCAGCAGTATCTTGATGAGCTTGATGAGCCATGCATACCCGCGCGAGTTTTTTTTCAATCCACTCTCATTAACGCCTGTGTAATTACGTGAATTACAATACGTATTTCGAGTACTGTTGCCTATCTAAATTTTCTTGCCTTAGCTATTTTGAGGATCTAAGAGAAGATGGGATGAATACAGAGCCTTCAGTAATGCTCGACGTGTTGCACTTCAAGTTATATGCGCGTGCAAAATCTCTCTCTCTCTCTCTCTCTCTCGCGTTTTTCCGCGAAGATGGGTTTCAACGTGATGATGCTCCCTCGTCTCTTCAAAATTTGAGTGCTTACTCTCTCTATCCCCTCCCTCTCACTCGCTCTGTGGAACATGCCTGAAAGGAGCAGGAAAGATTGTGAAAAGCGCAAATTCCTCAATGTGCAATGCCGATTTCTTCAATTCAAAAAGCCACTTGGGGTACAGTACTCATGATTTTTTTTGCTTATGCTCTTTGGAGCATTTTTGTGGCGCATGCGAGTAAAAAAAAGAAAGGAGAGGCAGTGAGACACACTGACGCGAGAATAAATCCTCGCACCCCAGTTACTTCTTTTTTATTTGCTTTTTTTAATGAAGGCAAAAATATTTCTCGTGTTTATTGCAGCCTCAGATGGAAAATGAATTAGGGCACGTTCTGATAATTAACGTGCATAATGCCTCCATGGCTGCCATGGGGTGCATTGAGTTCAGGAGATATAACTGAAGTTCATCCTGTTATATTTCCTGGAACGTTTTTGGGTGTGAAAGAGACTTACAAATGACGGTGCATAATATAGTTATTTTGAGAAAATTGTAAATAGGGAAGAATCTGCAAAATTTTGCATAGCATGCCATTTGCTTAGCATCGCAACATCCATATTCTCGCATCAGTTACAGTGTTACGTAATCTGTCCACATCAAGACAAAATGGAATAGCATGGTGCTGTTCCGTGTGACATGCTCATTCCAATTATTTATTTACAAATATAATTTAAGATTGGAGACGTTGAACTTACGGAGAATAAAATTATTTGACTTCTACGATATATATGGGATAATGCCAGTGATAGGTGGTTACTTAATATTTTTACACAAAAAGCGAACAGTCCTCCTGCCGTTAAAAAAAAGCATTCGAAAGTCACTTGCTGCTCATCTAGAAGTGTTCATAGAACATAGACGTGCGCTAAAGAGTACATCTAAAGGCCATTGATCGCATTTAAGTTCACAACGCCTTGGGGTGGAAAGGGAATTAATCAAAGTGTGGAAGGTCGCCCCATCAAATCTGGGCGTTCCACTTTTTGGACCCCTTTACTTCCACACCGCACATCCACACCACGGGTCGCCGTCGCGTCCCTCCTCTTGCTGCTCCCACTCCGCTCTTCCGCACCCCTTCTCCAACTCCTACCCCTCCCCCAACCTCCCACTTCCTCCCTCCACCCATTCTACATTCACCCCAGTCCACCACCACCACCCTCCAGGAATTCCTGTCGCTCCGACACGCTTTTCCAAGTCCCGTGCGAACACCCCATCTTGTCGCGGAGCGTCCCCTGTCGCCTCCGTCCCAAAGCCTGCCTACCCCTCCCCCGTCCCCGACCCTATTCCCCCATTGCGATCACAGAATTCCTCTGGCGTCCCCCCCCCCCACCCCGCCGGGGACTTCCCACCACCGCTGCTGGCGTATGTCACCTGGTTTACGCGGAGCCGCGGCGCGAAGACGACCACGAGAGCGGCAGGAAACTTTACTCGACTCCATTGAAGTAGACATCATGAAATGAACGCCTCATGCACCTAACCTCCCTAGCAACCCGTTATTTAAGGCAAAAAGTCGGAATGTGAGTTATTCAATCGTATGTATTTGCAGTGCTTAGAACCCTTTATTCTAGAGAAGTAAATTAATGTCAACACATCAAAATCAATCTTACCACTCAGTAGATTAATGCCCAATACCTTCAACAGGAGCCATTGGAGCTATAGCCATAGTAAAAGGATTAGTAAAATGATTCCACTTATACAGCAATCAATAAGTACCTGTTGGTACTAATTGATTGCTGTATATTCCTAGTCCTATTAATAGTAGTCTCTAGTCCTATTAATAATATATCACTGATGACGAGACATCTCCCAAGAAGGAACATTACAAGGGCTACACACCTATCCTGTAGATGGATCATGATGAGAATAATTTTATTTATTACATCAGTTTTGTTTTTCTCTCCTTTTTCTAAGCATATTTTCATAGAAATCTATCTCCTCGTCTCTTCCGTGAACTGCTGTCTCGTCTCGAAATTATGGAATGTATGCACTGCAGAGAAAAAAATGCAAATTGAAGGACTATCGTTTGAAAATCAAAAGTATTATCACATTTTATCTAAAACTGTAATAAGTTTTATTTTTGACCAAAAAAACAGGTGTTTTAGAGGTGCATGTGAGCATTGACCCTTATTCAAATTATTTAACTTTACGTAAGTCTACCATTATTCCATGCTGATAAAATTTATTTTTGCCGTCATGTCTAGAAAATCTTTACTGTCATTCAGTCTCCTTCTTGATAAATGACTAGAGGCCTCTTTACACTGCATTAGTCACAGTTAAGAGTATGATTCTGGAGAACCTTAATATCTCACTGATAATATTTATAAAAACTTTTTTAGAAGTGCATTATGGCTGCAATTTTACTCAAAATGTCTCCCAAAGCATGAGTAGAGAATTAATTGGTTGTTGAGTTAAGAGGTGTTCGTCGGCGAAGAAGGCTTTTTTATGAGTTTTTACTTTTGATTACGTTTTCTTTTCGTCTCATTTCAATTTGAGTAGAAATTAACATCTGGAACGTAAATGGCTGGAACTTTAGACAGAAATAGACGGTACCTTCATCCAATGACTTCATGGTGACTGGTGAGTATTTTTGGGAAATTCACTATAAAATATAAATTTGATCTATTTGTTCTTGGGCTTGTTCTCTATTTCTTCGAATGAGACGGAGACTTTTTCTCAGATTTATGACAACGTATCTTAACCTCCTCTTCCCTGTGCCTCGCCCATGCGGTGGTAAATTTCATAGTGGTATATAGAAGAGAGATTTATGTTATTCTTATCTCAAAATAAGCAGGCCTAGGTACATCGTATGGGTTATTATTAGGCATTGGGTGGTAATGCTACCTATAAAAATTTAACAAAATGCGATTGCCGAGGTAACTCTCTGTTCAGTTAAAATCAGACATCAAAACATTATTGGTTGGAAAATATTTTTACCCCCGTCAGTTAGGCAAACTATACTAGAAATATTTGAGAAAGAATGGTTCTTTGTTAAGCATGCTGAATTATTTATATACCCCCTCTTCTCCGCGAACACACATACAAGCAAGGGAATCAATATTGTTTCTCAAGATTATTTTATAACTCACCGTCTGTTCCAAAAGGTCGAGACTTTCACAAGAATTAAGTCTGTACTCTCATTGAAGGAGATGGAGGAGAGAATAAGAGTTTTCGCTCACTTATGTAACATCCCTCGCGACACTGTGTTCACATCACACCCAACTCTTCATTCACCTCTGAGGCCATACTCTCGTCACCAGTTTTCGATGCTTATTTTTTTGTTGTTTCGGTAAAGGCTTACCCCCTAAAAAAACAGATATCCACTCAAGACATCGAAGAAGAAAAAAACCACTTGTTTGAATTCACTCTTTTTGCCGTGTCCAAAAAACTGTCATTCCCTCCCCTGCGAAAGGGGAGCCGTCGACTACGATTGCAAAGGCGGGAGGTTATTATATTTCGCGGAATCCGAGCAGCCGGCGGTGGTGAAGCGCCCGTACAGAATGAAGACGGCGAGTGGAACTCCCCTTCCTTCTTATGAAGGGAAATGTTTCCGACGAATTGGGTGGGGCGTTGTCTGCGTGTCTTTATAGTGTTGGAAGGAGGAGGAGGTCTTAAACGGGTCACGCTGTCACGAGTTTATTTTCACGGTCGCCGCTCTTCACGTCTTGGAAGCGGTCTCGCGCGCCGGTTCGGCCGGCGAGAAGCGAGTCGTTTTTACGAGGAAGGCGTCGGCTGGTGATCGGTCGGTCGCCGCTTCGTCTCTTCTCTGCCCGGGGCCGTTCTCACCGAGGGGCACCGGCGAATATCTCCCTCTCTCTCTCAAGGTACGGGCAAGGGAAACTCACTCGTGGGACAGGGTAGGGAGGACGCTGGCGGACTGCCGGCGGCGTCTGGAGCGTTGATACGCTCGCTGTGTTCCCTCTGTTCTCTCCCGCTGACTCTTTGTCGCTGGCGACTGCTTCCTGCTCCGATCTCCTGCTAAGGCCGGCATTGAGGGAGGGAGGGGGGGTGGTGAAGGGACGCCCGTAGGGTTCTAGCAGGGGAAGTGGGGGGGAGGCCGAGGGGAGGGAGGGGAAGGTATGGAGAGAGGGGAATGGGACATCTCCCTGGGTTGAAATGTGTGTGGGATGGGGGAGGGGGCGGATTCGTGCGGTTGGTTGGGAGGGAGGTGGGGGAGTAGGGGGTTAGTTTTGGCGCATGCGCCTGTAGTGCTAAGGGGAGGCAAGGTCTTCCCCTCCCTTCCCTCCCCCTCCCATTACCTTCCCCTCATTACGTCCAACTTCTTAAAGCCCTTCCCGAGACAGGAGCGTTTCCTTCACGTACCCTTCGCGACCACTCGAATCGAGACGGGAATCCTTTTGCTACAAATCGTACTCTTTACGTATGTTTACTAATATTCCATTCTGATAAAATTTATTTTTGTCGTTATACCTAAAAAATCTTTACTGTCATTCCGTCCTCTTCTTGGTAAATGACGGGAGCCCTCTTACACTGCATTAGTCAGAGTTAATAATAATAATAAGGCGTCTTTAATGAAGCGAGATTGAGACTAATGCATTCCCTTTTTTCATGCTTGAAATACATGAAATAAGTGTGAAGAAAGATGTATGCATTTGTGGAAAAAACGTAAGGAAGTAAGGAAGAGGACATCCTCGACGAAAAAATCCACGAGTTTGATTCGGGAGAACCTTAATGTCTCGCTGATCACATGCTTAAAAACTTTTTTAGAAGTGTATTATGGCTACAATTTAACTCAAAATGTCTCCCAAAGCATGAGCAGAGAATTAATTGGTTGTTGTAGAGGTGTTCGTTGGCAAAGAAGGCTTTTCTATGAGTTTTTACTTTTGATTACGTTTTCTTTTCGTCTCATTTCAATTTGAGTAGAAATTAACATCTGGAACGTAAATGGCGAGAAATGTAGACATAACTTTGACGCTGTCTTCATACAATGACTTCATAGTGACTGGTGAGTATTTGAGTGAAACGCAGGGACCCTCTTATGAGTCGTCCATTCTTAATAGGAAGGGAAAGCAACGAGTGCAAATGGCTCGAAGAGGGAACCTTCCGATCTTCGGTCTGCGAGACGTCGAATACTTGGTTCTCGAGAGACTTGGTGGCACCTTTTCTTTGTTTGTTAACGCAAACAATCCCCTTCTTGCACGCAAAGAGGAAGGGCTGAAATTTCATCTCGAAAGCTCGAAGTGATACCGTAAGTCAGTGGTTCCCGACTCATTTTATGCCTCTCACTCCTTTAGCATTTTAATACGTCCTCATTCCCCAGAAAACAATAATTTGTTTAATAATGAAAATGAAGATAATCGAAACAAATTTGCATAGTAAATTTTTTGCCATACATGGACTGAAATGAAACTTTTGAAAAAGAAAAATCATTCCGACAAATTAAAAGTCGAATAAGCCTTCGAAAAACATCCTCCATATAAGCATAAAAGCTGAAATGTCATTTTAAGCACTTTACATCGTAATCTGAGATCCTGACTTCTGTGAAAACAAACACACTTATTTACCACTGTTAGTTACTAAGATAGAACCCTACCAGATCATAGAAGAGTAAGTTCAAAACCCGAAAATTGAAAAAAATTGAATTTGTTCTCGCATCCAAAAATGGGAGCACGGGTAAACTAGTAAATATTGCCTTAAGTAAATATATCCTGGAGGCACGTGAAGCATGTGAAATTTACTAAATAAATTATTCACTGAATTTTTGCAGTTTTGTTCTTTTGTATCTTCCTTGAGAAGAACAACGGTGGGTTATTACATAGCACCTGCCATTTTAAGTGAGCCCTCGCCTGCCCATTGCAGCTTCCAATGGTATAGCATTTGTGAAACACATTTGCCGTTAGTATAAATAACTGTTTTCTTCATGTAATTCAATGCGCACTCTATAATCAGACCGGATGAGCAGGAAAAGAGGAACCCTAAAAAATTTATTTATTTCCTGATATTTCTGAGAAAATTCTAATATTTTTAATTTACAAATGTATTTTTATATAGATGAGGGGTACGTTTTTTCATGAATGATGGTTGATTTAAATTTTGCAGGTTCCTCAACTCAATTAAGGATTTTGTTTACTCATCTCAATGCCATCGTCGTTTTTCGAAATAAATCTTTCCTGTTGATGAGTCTACATTGTGTTCATCCGGTATAACTGTATCCGCTGTAGATATATATATATATATATATTCTAGACTGTCCGTTGGACTGTCCTGCCCTGTTAACCACCTATTCCCCAACCATTTCTCGATGTAGCGATTCACTTAGAATTAAATGCCATATATAAAATATTGTAAAAAGTCGAATCTGCCGGTAATATGATGGGTCCTAATAAGTTTTATGCCAAACAGTGTCTCAATCAATTTTCCTGTTATCATATGAATTTAATCATTCCTGCCTTAAATACGGCGATAAAACATAGAAATTGCCGCAAGAAATAATCGGAAAAATTACCTGTCATTGTATCACTTTCTCCTCATGATAAATAACATCGTCAAAATCGTATTTTAACTGGTCCAGTGGTTAACTGCTAGGTTAACTTGTGGCAAGAGAAGATGTTGTTACAATAATCGAGCAAAGGGAATGGTATTGTACAATGCAGGACATAGACTCAATTCCAGATTCAAAAGTTAATAGGTATGAGTTTACTGTGCCGAGAGAGACCAGGTTCGTATTAACCATAGCACAGACTACAGCTCGCTTTGCGTTTCAGATTCCGCTCTTCTACCCTTCCTTCCCTTTCCTCCAAAGATGTCCCTTCGCTGCCAATCACTTCTAATTTTTACTTGTAAAATCCATCATTGGCTAGATTTTTCCTCTTACTAATCTCAAAAACTCAAGTCAACGCTCAATACGTTAAGTATCGCGTTCAAACCCCTGTCTCGTAAACTCTCTACAATAAAAAAATTCTATAGATTTGGTTGCTTTTCTCGAGATTGAAGCTTATCCGTATAACGCAGAAGCTTTACTTTTTTCAGGACCTCGGTATTGTATTTATACGACGGTCGAGCATGTTGAACTATGCACTAACGTTTGGCATGAATAATGAATGAGAAATTACTCTTGACAAATGTTAGTTCAAAGTTCTTCATACTTGACTGCTATACAAATACGACACAGAGGTCTTTCGAAAAAAATAGTATTTCGTAAAAAATCACAGAATATTCACTTGATCAATTCACCTGGTGCCAGGAGAATCTCAGTTAGCACAAATGAACAGGTGAAAATGTTTGTTAAGGGATTGTGCTGGTCCAAATGAGCTAAACACTCTCTGGTAAAAAACATTGACGGTGAATCTGATCCCCAACAGGTCTTCCTTCGTTTCACTAACCCATCGGTAAAAATGTTGTAAGTCTATAGCTCTCCGGAACGCCAGTAATAATACACATGTTAAATAATAGTACAGGGGAGACCGAACGTTTTTCGGTAGTTGAAGTTTAAGTTGCCCACTAATTATGCGTGACAAATATTTAGATTTTATTATATAATTTTTAATAAAAAAGATTTGCTGGAATAAATAATTCATTTTGCAATGCATAATCAATGCTTAATCTCCATTTGCTTAAAGCTCCTTCTTAAAGCTCCTCCCCTCGCAGGCATCTCACAGGTGACACTACCGACCCGCTGCAATATAAATGTATTATATTCAAAGATTTGTGTCGAATATTGAGAGATAAAACGATGCCCATTTGTAGTCCTTACAAAGATGGGAAAAAATGGAGGTACGTGTTTCACCTTGTCTGCCGGTTTTACATTCACCGTGTAAAAATACCAGTGCCTACCTGAACCAAAGCTTTAAAAATGTTATCCAACATACGCAGGCTATATTTTTAGCTTTCATTGAAATATTGAGGGTCGCTCCTCCGATTGAAGCTCGCCATGTACACTCCCACCAAGGGAAGCCATCCTCTGAGTAGTATACGTGTGATTGTTGCCTATCATTTAATGTTACTTTGAAAGCATGCAACCATACACCCAAGGCCGAAAATCAAAATACTATGAATAAAAGTAGTAATGTAATATTTTTTATGTTTCCCTTTTTCTTTTTCCTGTCATTTATTTTAAAATATAAATGCTTTTATTTATAAAACAAATTATTGCTAACAGCCGATTATGATCCCGTTTTTTCATCAACACATTGTTACCACGGAAGGCATTTACGGTGTTAAACGTTGAGGTGTTCTTCTTCTACTCAAATTTTATTGAATGAACCAAAGGCATCAACTTACTATTATTAATTTTACATGTATTGGAATACCCCAAGATCATTAAATAATCCTGGTATAGTTCAATTTAATGTGTTATTTAGCCTTGATGACATCAATAAAAATTTGGCAAAGGCGTTGGCAAAGACTACTGGAGTTATTTTTAAATAGACAAAAACTCCCAAAAAATGTCGTCTTTTAAGTTTATTTTTCTTAAATTTAAGATTATTTTGTGGAAGAGGTTAGGAGTGAATATTATTTTTGGACCCAAAGCAGTTGGGAAAAACAGTATGGCAAGATTTGGTAGCAGTCGTTAGGGCCATTTTAAACACCGCAGTGAGTGCCAACCATCTGACAAACCTTGCATAAATTATTGCAGAGGATTTCTTACCAACTGGTGTTATCCGATACTCGAGTCTTGTTTAATCACTCCTTCCGAGTGTTCAGCGTCCGCTCTTGTCCAACCCCACCTTCTGTTCACTACCCCTCTCCCCCCCTCAACTCATTTCCACCTCTGTCCACTTCCCTGTCCATTCCCCCGAAGATGCACTTTTAATGACGACGAGGGAATGAATGACCCGTGGAGGACGTGGGAAGGCGTTTTACGCCTCGTGTACCCCATCCCTTGAATACCTCGAACAATGCCTTGCTCAACACCAAGAGACAAACAAGCCGAAAGAGTAATGATGCTTCTCCTAGGCTTTGTAATGTAATATCTCCCAGATCTGTGAATGCCTGTTGAAACTTCTGCTTTGAAAATAAATTTGAATTTAGCCACGTTATGAACTATTCCTTGAACGTCAAGTTCGTTAATTTTTTCTAAGCCTGCACGAGGCATGCATATTAGTTGAATGAAACATTTTGTTAGCTTTTACGCTAAACTATTTTTCCTGGAGTAATTTTAACTAAGATAGCTATTTGGAAAATCTTAATAATTTCTTGCTACAAAAATGATTATTATAGTGGTGACTTTTCTATTTTGCCTCACGTACTTGATTCATCCTCGCAATCCGGTGAAGAGTATAAATTTCTCTTTATTTCTTCCTCTTTGATCTCCGTAATACGCCCACGACTTTTTACCATGTGTCTGAGATATCAACAAATCGGAGTTAACTTATACATATATTACAATAAAAAATACACTTTTGTGAGCACTAAATGGTCATTTGAAGGAAGAAGCAACGGTTCGTAGTGCTGTGATTTTATTATTTTAAGAGTTAACGAAGATGACAAAGGAGACGACATCCTGCTTGAAGAATTTGACAAAGCTCTTAAAGACCTACAGGAAAACAAAGCAACGGGTATTGATGAGATTCCTTCAGAACTTATCAAGAACGCTGGTGAAAATATGAAAACAATGCTGCTGAAAATGATTAGGGCCATGTATGACACAGGAGAGATACCAACTGACTTCCAGAAATGCATCATGGTTCCTATACCGAAGAAGGCGGTAGCTACAAAATGCGAACAGTACCGAACCTTAAGCCTAATATCGCATGCGTCGAAAATCCTCATCAAGATAATCCTGAGGAGAATGGAAGGAAAGGTAAAGGATATGCTGAGTGAAGATCAGTTTGGATTCAGAAGAGGATCAGGAACAAGAAAGGCGATTCTGGCATTGAGGCTTCTTATTGAAAAACAAAGCCAGAGCAATAAAACCACTTATATTGCCTTCATTGACCTGGAAAAGGCATTTGACAATGTTATCTGGAAAGAGATGTTCAGAGTGCTGAAGAAAGCTGGCCTAAAATATAAAGACATGCGGGTGAAACTCAGCTTTTATAAGAAGGAAATGGCTGCGATAAGAAATTGTCATCAAAAGCAAGAAGCAAAAGTTAGATAAGGCGTGAGACAAGGATGTGCTCTCTCTCTCCTCTTATATTCAATGCTTACGTCCAGGAAGCTATAGACCAAGTTCGCGAATTTACTGAGGTGGGGATTAAAATTAATGGACAGAAGATAGATATGCTGTGTTACGCAGATGATATTGCTGTGATCACGGAGACGAAAGAAGAACTAGAAAGGATACTCAACATAATGGGTAGGATTTTCTGTAATCAGTATGGCATGAGAATAAACAAACGCAAAACCAAAGTGATGGTTTGCAGTAATGAAGAACAATATGAACCTCCAATAATAGGAATTGGAGGAGAGAATCTAGAAGTAAAAGAGGAATTTGCCTACTCGGGAAGCAGAACAACAAGAGATGGTAGAAGCCAGAAAGAAATTGTGAGGGGAATACATCAAGCCAAAATTGCGTTCTATCTAAGAAAGAACCTACTCACCAGCAAGAACATTAGTTTGGAAATAAGAAAACGGATGATGAAAGCATTTGTTTGGAGTGTGGCCCTATACGGGACCGAAACATGGGTAGTAAGAAAACAAGAGAGAAGGCGGCTAGAAGCCCTGGAGATGTGGCTATACAGAAAGATGTTGAAGCTCAGCTGGAGAGATAGAGTCACGAATGAAGAGGTACTAAGAAGAGCTCAGGAAACCAGATCCCAGTGGAGGCATATCCAAACGAGAAGAGACAAACTAGTAGGGCATATTCTAAGACACGACAACGTCGTTAGAATAATAGCAGAAGGAGCTATAAAGGGAAGAAATCGCCGGGGACGACCAAGGATGTCATTCATGCAGCAGATTGTAAATGATATGGGTTGCACCACATACACAGAAATGAAGAGAAAGGCAGACAGAAGAGAGGAATGCCGTACTGCTGCAAACCAACCTCAGGGTTGAACACTGAAGAAGAAGAAGAGTATGAATTTTGTACATAATGTTTTATTTTGAAAACTTTAAACGTACTTTTTTCAAACACTAGGATCATCTAGATTCCGTTCACTTTTTAATATTTTGTAGCTGAATACCTGTACAAAGATATTAAAAAATTCCGACGGTATTTTTTGTTTCAAGAAAGAAATGAATTTTAAGATGTCTTCATGTTCGCTATTCACGTCCAAGTTTCGCATCTTTTTAGGTCGGGGAGATGGTTTTATTACACCTGCGTGGAATGTAACACCACGTATCTACCATTTACATGTATAAGGCTGATTTAGAGGAAAAAACTAAAGAATTAGAACGTATAGAATCGCAAAGACGCTGTCATAGTGATTACGACGACGAATGTCGACGAATTCCAAAATTTTGTTCTCGCACCCTTAATGCTCAGTCTCTAGCGGGAGCCCCATCATTTTTTAAGGCTCAAAAAACGTGTCTGTTATTTTAAATTGTAAAATATATCCATTAGAACTAATAAGTGCCACGGATCGGGAGGCAGAGTGCCAAAAGCTGCTAGTGGGAATTCATTTATTATGAGTTGTATCCGGGTTTAGGAAGGGAATGGGGACTAGGGATACAATTGGAGTGATTAGATCAATTTTAGAAAGATACTTGGAAAAAGATCGAGGAGTTTTCCTCCGCTTTATAAACTTTGAAAAGGCCTTCGATTGTCTGGTATGGGAAAAACTATTTGAGATATTGAAGAGAAAGGGAGTTGATTGGAGGGAGAGACGACTGATGGGCGAACTGTGTATGAAACAGCAAGCATCTATGAGGGTAGGGAACAGCAGAAAGGATTGAAGTTGGAAGAGGTGTGAGGCCAGGATGTTGTTTATCTCTTACATTATTTACCATCTATAAAGAGGAAATGTTCGAGAAGTGTTAGAAAGAAGATACAGGATAAGCATAGGTGGACGAAAAATAAGAACTATTAGATTTGCAGATGGTATAATATTATTTGCAGAAAAGAAAGATAATTTGAATAAAACGCTTGATCACCTAGCACTAAAAAAAGGATGAATATGGACTCAAAGTCAAGAAAAAGAAAACTAAAGTAATAAAAGTGGGGGTAAAGCAAGATTTGATTGTTTATGTGGATGGAGAACATCTGGAGCTGGTAAAACGATTCAAGTACCTGGGAACTGAAGTGACGGAGGATTGGAAGAGTAAAATGGAAATAAGAGCAAGAATTGCTATGGCTAAGGAGACATTTAGGAAGAAATAGTTTATACTAACTAGTAAAATGGAGCTGGAACTGAGGAAGAGAATCGTCAAGTGTTCTGTTTGGAGTGTTTTTGTATGGTGGGGAAACATGGACGATGCAAGAAAAGGATAGAGAGTTCAGAAATGATGATTTGGAGGAAAATGCTTAACATAAAGTGGTTTAATGGGGTTACGAATGAAGAGGCATTGGAGAGAATAAAAGAAGGAAGAAAGCTCTTAAAGACCATTGAAGATAGGAAGAAGAGCTGAATGGGACATGTTTGTCAGGAGATGTACTGGAAGGAATGGTGGATGGAAACCGCAAAAGAGGAAGAAAGAAAAGAAAGATGATTGATGACCTGAAGGATGGAGGGAGTTACAGAGACTTAAAGAGGAGAGTAGAGGACCGAGAGAGGTGGAAGCACCAAGGACCTGCGAAATCAGACAACTAATGATGATGTAGCCGCCATACTAAATGCCGCTAGAGTCGCTGTAAGTATCAATTAAAATATTCACTTTACAAATAATATGTAGTTTTGAATCGACTTGTACTTAATCTTCTAGAAAAATTGTTCTTCCTGAATCCCGAAAAAAGATTGCCTCTGTTGTCAATAAAAATTAAGTTCGGCGTCCTGTATGCAGTTCGCCGGGACCATATGTACAGCCTTCTTAGAATTGCGCTCTTAATATCCGTGTGCAATAATTTCAAAATTGCGCTCTAATCACAGAAAAGACCTCCTGAGTGTTGATAAGGATGATCATGGTTTGGTCAGCATTAAATTTAATGGTATGGTCAGCGTTAAAGTTGCTGAAAGGAAAAAAGCACAGTCGTAGCCGACACACCGATGAGGTTAATCTCGTAGATAAAAAGTTTTAAGACACCGTTTTGTGTTTGCACGACAGAAAGAGTGAAAGTGTCATAGTCTAGCGTAAGAAAATACTCCGTTCTTGACGGATTTATGCAGCTATTAATTAAGTATATGTTCCCCAACAAGTGTGAAAAAAATATGCGTTCATGCCCAGGAACGTAATTGGTGAATCTACGATACTCTGTATCATTCCAAAAAGTATAGTTAAGTTCTATCTAAGGCACCGTTTTCAACACCATTTTTACAATCATGACCAAAGTATGTGAAATTAAATTAGAGAGTTTATATCAGTTAAAGGAAAAGTTGCACTTATTTTCGTGATGTAGCTAAGAAGCTCAATAGTTGGATTTTGTTAAAAATAATGTAGTTTTTTAAAATCCATTGAAAGTCGTATCTGCTAATTTCACTCGGAAAAATATGTTACCTGTAAAAGGAATGAATTCCACTTTACAAGAGAAAACAAGGAAAAACGCTTTCTCATGAAGCTGTGACCAAAATAAGGCAGTTTTAGATAGAAATTCAGAACTGTTATCCTTGGAATGTTTTATAAAACTGTGTTTTTGGGAAGTAGATACACTATTAAAGTCTTCTCTTGTACTCTTTCAAGAAATATACATTGCATCTCATAAGGAAGGCCTCCAAAATTTGCCGACTTTTGCCCTGCGGCATACGTTGTTACTAGTCTGGGGCTCCTGGACGGAAATAACGCGCATAATTCATTATAATTTGGAATTTCAAGGAGGCAAGTTGAATATGATTTTGCGAAAATAACAAGTGTTTTTTCAATCCTAATGTCACCGAGGGCATGATTTCTCGAAGAACGTTCCTTCGAACGGCTCACATGGGTATGCTTCATTCGGTTTGCTGAGCAATGGAAGAAGAGTAATTGATGTTATTCAGAGTCATTATTGAGGAGCCAAAGAACAGTTTTTGAATGAAATGGAAGAAGCGTAGTGGACTAGAGTAGATTGTTGCAGTCTAGGCACTAAGATAATAAATAAAACTCATATCTCCCATTGGTGCTGGACATCTTACCATCAGAGCTTCCGCGTGTTATTTCATCACCAGTGAAAATGCGGAGTGGTGATGAGAATACATTTATCAAATAAAAAAGTAAAAAAATAAATCTCCTATCAAATAAGTATCAAATAAAAATGTTAAACGGTTTCAGGCGTCACATCGTTGAAAAAGTTCAATGTAAAATCCATATTGAAAAGATACTTAATATGTTAGTTAACATTTTTTTCGAAAAGATTTCTCTGTTGAATTCCATCCTCAAAAGCCTTTAATCTACGTTCTCCTGCCTTCCCTCCCTTTAGTTAGTTCTTCTCCACAAAACCACTCCCGTTTCTATCAAAACAATAAATAAATAAATTTTATAGGAACAACTGTATCTGACGATGCAGTATAGATGAGAAACGCGTTATAATAATTAAATTATTGTAGAAAAGTACAAAGTAACTTTTGAATGTGGCTTCTAAAAAGGATATCATTTATTATTTAAAAAATGATTATAGTAGGCTCTGACTCTTCTGCAATTTAAGGCATGACTGTATCAAAATGACTCCAAAGCCACAGAATACCCAAAACTATAAATTATATACGTCAACTGGGACAACACAAATCACGAATTTCTAATATGAATTTTCCGAAAAAAAATCCATATTTATATTCCAAAAAATATACTATGCCTCTAAACCAACATTCTAAATTTTAAAAAATCATACTTCACTACCACTGAAGCTAGTTAAAATTAATGCAACATTTAGTTCAGTAAGGTAAGTCACTTGTTTCAAGAAAAACGCATTCGAAGTTTGAAAAATAAAACCTAATACGAAAAATAATGCAAAATCCTGAAGAAATGAATTAGCAGTACTACGAACCGTCGCTTTTTCTTTAAAATAAGCATTTTTGAACTCTCATATAAGTATGTTTTGTCCGAAGATATCGAAGACAAACTAAATATATGTTTACGAAAAACTTAATTTTTGTACTTTCGTAACAATGCAACGGCTGCACATTTTGCGAAACAATGGGTCTGGTCAACAATTGTGTGAAACGAAATAAGTCCTGTAAATTTCCTCAAAATAAGAGGAGTAAATGGTAAGTCCTTGTTAAAAATAACGTGGGATGATTTAGATGTGGTATTATTTTCTTGTGTCAGGAAACAGTATCCGCCAAGTGTTCTCTTTAACTGCATCTCGTGAGATCAGCTGCTCCCTACAACAAGGTCACGTGAGCATTGCCAACTCATTTTCTCCGTCTTCCCTTCCACATACACCTCTTAGGCATCATACGTCTGCTGTGATTTAACCAACTGTTTAGGAAACCTCTACCGAGTACAATGCTCTTCTGGAAGCTAAGTTTAGGGTGACTACACGTTTGTTTGCGTGGTCAACGATTTTAGGCGCTCATAAATGCTTTTTCGATCAAATGGAATTGAATTTGCAAAATATAGGCGAATTATGCCGTGTTATAGTTTGATTGTAAGCAATTTTATTTAATTTGATAGTTTTAGATACGCCAATTTGAACATTTTTAAGCATCACAGGGGTTGAAATGAGCTGGAGATATTTAAATCATCCAGGGATCATACATTCAAACTTGTCATCGTGCCATTCCTTCTCGGAGTGTGCATACTAATAGAACTTAGCAACTCATCTCTACTAAAAACTTCCCAATAGTTTCCTTATAAATACTTCCACAGAATTGTTTATAAAGGTCCCCAGATAATCCTTAAAGTATTGAAACGCTATTTTAAGGAATTCCCTACGACGTTCTGCAGAATACCTTAGGAGGTTCTCCAGAATTCCTTAGGACGTTCTGTGGAATTCCCTACAACTCTCCATATAGGTACTTAGAAAAGTAACTGGGTCAACAGAAACCTCACATATTTATGTAGAGTTTCTGAAGTTCTACAGAACAGCTTGTAAGGTGTTATTTTTCTCTGCAGAAAGTAACTCTACAGAACATATGATCTGTAGAGTCAGGGTCCAACGTTCCGTACAGATCCTTAGAAAAGGAACTATTTCTGAAGAAAAAGAGCGATTTCTGTAGAATTACTTACGTTCTACAAAACTGCTTCTAAGAAATTTTTTAGCAGGGATGTTAGATCTATAAAATTTATTATATTATATCATAAAAAAAACTCTTTCAATGGTTCTTCCATATTGCCCTGTTCTGCCACACACCCATGTGGCGGGTCGCTGGATAGTATGTAGATGTAATCTCACTAACCACTCTCGCCAAGCCTCCTCTACTTCATATTTTAAGACTTTACAAACACATAATCCTCCTCTTTAATATATCTTTAACACATTCACCCATGACCTTATTGATTCTCCTTGGACATTGGACTCCTTGCAAACAAACCATTCGCTCAGGTACATCTGTTTCGACTTAATCGACTCTCATCCGTTCTCTCTAAACGGCCGAAGTGCACTGCTTTTATTTAAATGCACTTCAACTTTAGCATCTGATCCGCATTCCATCTTATCCAACTTATATCTAACCCTATCCATCATAATTTTCCCGCAAACACGTCTTAGGCACGCCATTTTTATTGAATTCATCCAACTCTTACGCTTTTGCTGATAGATCAGGTTTTGCTGCCGTAAAGTAACGTCAGGAAAAGAACACTTTTGTGCACGATTTTCCTTCCTCCTTTGGCAAAGATACGGCCAACATACAATTTATCGTCCACCTGTTCCAATATTTTGTCTCTTATCCTCATAATATAATAATTTAACCTCTCTCACCATCAAGAAACAACTTTGGTCCTTGACGTATTTATCCTCAAACCTTCGCTTCGCCGACGTTATCCAGGAGCCATGGGCCCTTGTTAACCCTGAGGGCTCTCTGATAGCAACCAAAACCAAGCCTCATCTCTGTACAATAGAAATCAATCTGGTTCATCCCTTTATCATTACGTCGACGCTATCCCCCTTTGTATATCTCGAACATTTATCTATAAAATTATTGAAACCCGACGGTGATACTGCGAATTCCTTGCTATTGTTTCAAACCAGTCACTTAAGACGCCCAAAACTCATCCAAAAAAATCTTCGACCAATAATTAATGTGTACCCTGGCATGTGTACTTTCTTCATCCACATATGCACGATGTACTTTCGGTAGTCCTTCGAACTCAGGGGTCGTCGTCGCTAATATCTGGAACCAATGGTATAATCCGCTCTTGGCAAAAGTTTCGGCTCTGAAAATGTGTAGACATATAGAAAAATAATGGTATTGTGCTCTATTTTAACTGCAGAGTTAATTGTATGAATAATTTTTGTGACGCTAGTGCAAAATATTCTATTAAACATGGTTAGTAGGCGTTTATCAACGGATACGGTTTTTCTTTGTTTAAACTCCTTGCATGATATATCAAGAATTATTTTGAGTTTTGTTCAGGGTGAAGGGTTGTTATATTGCATTCTAGCCTAGTGGAAGTGTATAGCTTCATCCATTTATCATTAAAACCCGCTGGCAATATTTCACCGCTAGCAGATTTTCTACTCTCAACTTGAGTCTCAAGTGTCTAGAAAGGAATAATACGTGGATGGAAATAGAAATACCCGTATTCCTTTCCTTATCATTGAAGGAGAGGGGGTTTAACCATTCATGTGTTGATGCTTATTAAAAAATCATTTGAGTAACTGGTTCATACCCTGTTCAAACCCATCTGAACTAACTGGAATCAACTCTCTTCCTCAATTGGGCACGTTATTTGCCTCACCCTTGAAGTATCGGTGGCAGCCATTGCATGCATTATTCCCTACGCTTCCCTATCGCGAGGAGTTTGAGTTTCGAAGAAAGATTTGAGCTCATCACAAGCGGGTCCTCCAGAGTTCTGCCCCTTCGTGAGGAGGAATAGACCGTGGGATTATCTTCCTTTGTCGCAATGGGAACATCCCGGTGAAAAGAGTGAGGAGGCGTTCACAGAGAAACGGTGGTGTGGGATAGTAAAAGGTTCCTCGAAGGGCACAAGACTCTATAGAGGTTTAAAAGGAGACTTCTCTTGGAGAAAGGAAAAAAGGTTCTAAAAGGAAAGTCTCGAATAGAATTGGTTCAAAGAATCGAATGCGAGGTCCACGCGCTGCTTAGAGCGTCTTCACTCTCCCACTAAAGACCCGAGCCTGCGAGTGGTGATTCGGTCTCATATACCTAAGGGATACATACATTAAAATACATTAAATAGAAGGTATTCCGAAAAACTGAACCTCATAATGTTTGGTAGAAACTGAAAAACCCGTCAAAAATAAAGCATTCGAAGATAACACCGATGTCGAAGGTGGCGTAGAAGCTAGCTACTTTCAACCATTAAGTTAGTTTGAGCGAAAAATCATTTTACTTAGAAGTCAATGAACTTGGTCTCATTTTAAAGAAAAATATCTCACCCTTCCAATGACACCAAAAATTCAACTCCTTACCACATTACTTTCGAAGATATTTCCCAAAAAATACCAGCCCTTTTACATGGGAAACGGTAAGTGTATTCACTCCAGAGAGACATTATTTACCAAATGAGGCATTTCTAACACTTAGATGTCATAAAAATCTTACAGTGTGCAGTTTGTATGTTTTCTCAACTATATTTGAAAATTAGTCATATTGTCACCGCAGTAGGTTCTTGGGTATCACGAAAATACCTTCCGTTTTGAAGGAGTTTCAAACGTTCGAAAAAAATGATTCTAGTTAAAGGCTTATTTAGATATTTTCATTTCGTTACTTACAATTTCTAGCATATAAAACTATATTATGGCACCATTAATAACGCAATATATAATTGATATGTCCTACAGCTGATGAAATTTAAACGTATAATTCGAATATGGTCTCCATTATGACTGGGGAACTGTCTCTCACGGACAACCTTAAGGAATTCCACTTTGCTATGGGCTAATATATTATACAGAAAACAAAATACCTCTTTAAGATCTTAATCTCTCGTTTATCTATGTTGATGTATTAATATTTATACGGGGCACTTAAAATTCTGGAGGTAGTTAGTTTCTACTTAATATGTATTGAATCTGGTTATTGTTCGAATTGAAGTCTTTCTTTTGCTTATTGGATGTAAACTTGGATTATCGGTACCTTATGATTTCCCGATCATGCAAAGACCTCGTGGCCATTAAGTGCAGATTATTTTATCTGTTTACCTGGTGATTAGACTTACAAATGGGAATGGGTGTTTCTTTCCTTCATCAAACATGGTCATTTACAGGGTTGCTTAAAATTACCCAACATTCCACCCCTAGCGATTGCCATATTTGAAAATAAACACTGCTACAATCTCCACACTTTTATTTTCGTCAACGACCACCGCCTCAAAACATCCCTGATGATGGCATTATGTGCTGAAACCATGGTCTTTGACAAAAATAATAGTGCGGAAATCATATCAGTGCTTATTTTTTTAATATGTTCTCATAATTCATTGATATTTTATGAATATTGACATGAAAAATTTAATCAACAGTCATACGACGCCATTTTCTTCAAAAACATTAGTTTCAGGTAAGCCTCGTGACGCGAGCATCACAAAACGTGCGGAATTGCGTTTTAAGGCAAAGCCACGTGAGCTCCGTCATCGCTTGCGATGTCGCGTGCCGAAAGGGTTTTGATGGATTATTCTAGGTTAGCTTGTATTCCCTCATTGTCTGGGTCACCGCAATATATAGGAGGTCACCGCAATGTATAGGGGGCGTGTCAATTACTCCCAGAAATCTTGAATAGTGGAGACGGAAAGTGTACGGCAGCGGAACGGCGCAAAGTGTATGGAAAAAGTGATAAGAAAAATAAAGTATTCAGGTAAATCTTTTGTGCAGCACGTTTGGATAGAGTAGGTGATGACGCATCAGAATTCAAAGATCCTGAACCGGTATCACGCACCTTTACTGTTTGAGATAATATAAGAGAACGCTCAGGTAAGATATGCATTATATTAATAATCGAAAGTCAAATGCGCGTTAACTTCGGAGTCTCATACATAGAGGACTATTGCATCGATTGTAATTCAAAGAACTAGATTCATCTCCGGAAGTTATGTACTATTTATATATTTAAGTAAAAATTTATTGATGATTAGTCATTGTATGCGATTTTAAATTGAAAATCATGAAAATTTGAGAACTTAAACCGCGAAATATAATAAAAATTAGTGAAAAGTTCACTCATTCCATGAGATTCCATTAAAAAATATATGGTAAAGTGTAATTAACATCACTAAGTATACAAAAAACTCATAAGTGTCTGCCGACATATGCCTATATCAATTTTATATGTTGAATTAAATTAATTATTTTGGTCCTATTTGCACTGAATAATATCTATTCGCACGAATGTTGCAAAAAATTAAATCCGCAAGTTTTCACATTTAATGGAAAAATTCAATTGTTTTGGCATCATATTTGTATTCAGCGACCCCGAAAATCTATATGCACCGAATTTCATCTTGATCTGAGAAAATGTTTTCATGTCCCAGAAATACATTGGTCGAGGACCACTGTGTGGCGCCGAAGAGAGAGATTTAATCCCCCTTTGTATGTATTTCGGTTACGGTTGCTCACGTGTTTTCGTGTAAGGCGTGATTGTCGGCGCCATAAGAGGAGGAGAAGAAGGCCACCACCGGGCTCCACCGCCGTGCAGCAAAAGCAGCGCGCGCTGACTTAATCCGAGCGTGCACGTGCGAGCAACGTTGCCCCAGGGCGCCAAAAACAAATGACGGAAGTAATCCCGCACCCTCGACAAACAGTTGCCGCATCAAAAATGAGCCGGGTCCTTAAATAATGTTTCTCGGTAGCTCGGCGGAATGTATCGCCGCGCCAGGAGCTGGTAAGGGGAAATAAAAGGGCAGGAAGGCAGAGGGAGAGATGTGGGGAACGAGAGCGTAGAACGGTCTTCCCCTAAAGGGAATGTCGGATGGAGCGTTTCCCGATTAAAAGAATTAAAGCGCTTCGCAGGAGGACTTTGACGCATTGCAGAATATTTTCTGCAGCAAGATTCCATTTTGAAAATACGTTACTTCGAAGAAATCAAAGGGATTCACGGAAAGTCACTTAAATGCATTTATCAATTTCGTGGTTGACGTTTACTTAATTTTATTTCATACCTGCTCTTAACCCTTATCAGATCCGAAATTTGGCTGCTATATTGTCGTTTTCTTATTCACTTAAACACTATACGATAGATGCTATACGATAGATACTATAGGTAGATAGATAAATACTATAGGATAAATGCAGTTTGAAAGATTTTCACCAATGTTCCTCCGTGCCACTTTCTCAATTCGGAAGGAAAGGAAATTATTTTTATGACAGGACCTCGTCCTTCATTAACCATCCTTTGGAAAGGTAAAAACGCTAAGTAAGTATGTCCTTAATTATCCTAAAGTCTCATTGTATGCCCAAGGTATAATAATTTTTTGCTGTTTGATTGTCAACATAAGTTTTAATTGAGAACCCTTTCTGTATAGAACTACTACAGCCGTGACGTGATCCACCCAAAGGGGTGGGATCCTCAACGTGAGTGTGTGCAGATTTCAAAGGCTTCTCTCCAGTAGCCTGTCTCAGGATCCAGGAGGACTCTAGGCTGTACAGTATAGTCTTAAAAGACATAACATTGAGGATGCGCTTTTGTAAAAACAGGCTTACATTTCCCACTGTGGTTAGAAAGTTAATAGGTCTTAACCCTGGCTATATCAATCCGATCCTTGCTTATGAAAATAATCCCAGTCTTCAATTTTGTTACATCTGAGGCGAATGAATTTTTGATACCCTTTCCACGGGGTGATCATAAATTTGAGAAGAAGTTGGTCAAGTGGTGGACTTGGAAACCACTACATTTTTCATTCCGTTTACATGATTGTTTCTAATACCTCTCCGTTAATTTCCTTCCATTTTAGACTCCTTTGTGAGATATTCTAAAGATGTCTTCAAAATACAAACTAAATGGATTAGGAGATGAAAGGCAGCCTCGTGCAACCCCTATTCTTCCCTCCATTGCTTGAGGGCACGCAGTCTTATTTCACTTTCTCCCTCTGGCCCCAGTTGAGGTTGCGTGTAAAGCTCCGAGGATTTGAATTATACGCTCATTACACTGCTGTTCAACATTCGCATTCTTCAGTGTTTGTGTGACCTTTCATGCTGCTATCTGTCATATGCTATCGTATAGTGTTTAAATCATGCGTATACATCTGAGTTCATGACTGTATAACGATGGATTAGTATTTTTACCATAATTAGCGCCTCCCGATTACCACGTTTGCCATGAAGGCCGAAATCCGTTTTACAATTTTTCTTTTCACTTTCGATACAAAGAGAGGTGAATGTATTTCCGAAAATCTTTCATGTCGTGACTCAGGAGGATGATTATTTTATATCTAAATAACATTTAGTTCAGTTTTTCACTAATGAATTGTTATAATTGTTATTGTGAGGCAGACTTCAGGTATTAGTGCAATATCGTGTACGCCATTACATATAGTTATCAAGGACTCTATCGAATGCTTTACTATGAATTTTATCAGTGACTCCTAAGGAAGTTTTTTAGAATTTGATGAATATTCATTGCTGAAGGAATTGATGGCACGTTAAAATTCTACTTTTTATACTTTGAGTCCGCCTTTCTCTTCTAAAATGGTTGGAACGGGCATGCCATTGTTACGCTATTTATTTTCTACTACGGTTACTTCATCTACATCTACATAATACCCTGAGAGCCGCCACTTGGGCATGTGGCAGGAGGTGTTAGGTCACCAGTCGTGTAAAGGTGTACGTTTTTTGGAGATGAAATGTTCACATGTATTATAGGAGAGTATTTAGTGGAGTTCAGTTTTTATCGTGGCCGCTTATTGTTCGCGGAAAGAACGAGTTTTTGTACCCATCTGTACGGCAAAGTATCTCTCTTATTTTACCGCATCTGTCGGACCTAGAGATGTAATGAGGAGTCATGATAATATTCTCTATGTCGTTCTGAATTTCTCCAGCAACTTAAGCCAAGCGTGTAACCTCCGAGTCTCTAGGGGCTCCCACCTTAATCCCTCTAAAAGTTGCGAGACACTATTTGTACACTCATAGCAGTTTTCCTTCATCTCCAGGCTCATTCCTAATAGTTCCAGAGAATCATCATCAATTTATGGGGACAGCATCTATGATCCTGTATCAAGAGTTTATTGCATCTTGTACCTTAAGAGCACCTCTTAAGATATTTTCATGAGATACTTCATTTTTCTTCACGGTCAATCATCAGGACTTCTTTGGTCTCGTGAACTTTTTGCAGTTCTCTTTAAAATATTGATTTTTGATGAGAATGTTCACACTCCTTTCTTCCATCATTTCTAATATTTCATCTGCCTCCCATTGTTCATTTTTCTACCTATTGTGTTTTCATAAAAGAGAATTCACCTTGATTACTAAAAGTTTCATGTTATAATCCAAGCTTATCATAAAGAATGAAAGTAATGCAAATTTCCACTTGGATAATTTTTAATCAATGGATTAAAATTTATTTACGTGCAAGTTTGCATTACTTTCATCCTTTATGATGGAATCCTTCCACCACATCAAGCCTGAAACTTCTCTTTTTATATCCAACCTTGTTTCAGAGGTACTGTCTGTTGGTATTGCCTGCAATACGATTGAGATGGATTCAGCTATCTTTGTTCTCATCTAGTCACTAGAGGGTAGAATAGGATGGTATCAATTTTATTTCTCCTTTTAGTGGGCTCTTCTTAAGCCTTAATTTGGCATTACTAATTATTTTTTATGGTCTGACTTGAAATACGCTCATATTATATGCCATTGGGGCATTCCAAGTTTTAGGAATCCATCCATGGTACACAGTCGTCACAATTATTCTATGATGTAAATGTTAGCATATTTATGAGTTTCAATGCTATGTTGTCTAATTACCTGAAGGTTAACAATAGTGAATATTTTGTTTGTTGTGATCAATGTTCATTTTAAAGATTTAAATTTTGTAACTTGCCGTTATTTAGAATCTAGAAGGGTAATTTGTCATGTGTTTAGAATTTAGAGGTATTGAAGAAAGAGGTGGATTTGTATGGGTAGGAAGCTTTATTAGATGACGAACATCTTATTAAAGGCGTTGGAGCTACTAGTGTATTCTATACTATTGTGATCTAGGCATAGTTTATTCCAAATTTTAGAGCTTTCATAGCAGAATGATAGTTTATTTTACTATAGTACGACATAATGATGTTCTGTGGACATTTTAATTCATATCTTAATGCGTTTTCAACTATTTTATGCCACATTTTTTGCACATTTTAATGTATTAAATAGTGCTCATTCCACTATATTTGCTGGTACGTATCGCCTGTACCCCCACGCGGAACTTCAACAATCAGCAGAAGCCGACCACATGGCAAGAGAGAAGTTTCTGGAAGACGGAAACGCGTCATGAGAACCTGCAAGAACATTCCAGGACAACAACAATAGGTCGCCGCGAGCAGCTAGAGGCGAGGAGAAGCCTGTTGGATGAAGGATCTCAGATTTTCCCGGCGTATCTGATGGATAAAGGTTTTTCGGGTCTTCCACTTCGGGTGAGCAGGTCCATGGGGCCCAACGTTTCGGAGAACGACTTCTACTCCATCTTCAGGGGGTGGGGGTTAGCTTTGGAGGCTGAACCCCCCTGCTACTGCTAATACTAAGCGCTACTGATAATGAGCTCTTCTGTATCTGCTGGTACTAATTTTGATTTCTCATTTTTTATCCATTTAGTCTTTAAATGTCTTCTAATCCTTGGTCACCTTTTTCATTCTTGTCTCCTCTCGCGGCTCTTTGCATGTAAGCGATCCATATCCCAGGGGATGCGTTATGCTTCTTGGTGTATTCAAGACAGCTCTAAGTAGCTAATTAGCGGTAAAATCTGAGTTTAGTCTTAAGGAATCTCTGAAGGGATTTAAAATATTTTTTTTAGAAATAGAACAATCCAATTCATTCATATTTTAATTCTATTTGGAACGTAAAACTGATTCATATTTGTGTTTTTGCATTCATGTCGCATGCCTCTCAGGTAAAAATAATCCGCGCCAGCAAAACCCTGGATTCGTTGCCAGGCAACTCTTCCTGCACCTCATCCTCTTTCCACCTGGCTAGGAACAGCTCTCTGCAGCGTTTAATATTTTTTGTGTGGAAATAAGTGTTTCTTTTGCTTCCGACTGCTTTAAGGATGATCGCCACAAATCTGCAGCAGTAAATCATTTATAGTTGATAAATATAAGGGGTCTCCATGAAATAAAACGATATAAACGTCTAAACTTAATGGAAATTAAAATACACTTTGTATAGGGTCGCTAGATGGGTTTAATTAGAACGACCATGGTTTCGTCACATAATGACATCTTCAGGTAATGAAACACCGTTATGAGACGAAACCATGGTCATTCTCCCATCTAGTGAACCTATACAAAGTGTATTTTAATTTCCGTTAAACGTCTAAATTGAAATAAATCAACATTGAAGTTTTCTTGACGAACAATTACGTCTGCATGAATTCAAAACGATCACTTTGAAGCAAGGCTGTGTGAGTTATTATGAAACGGAATTATCATATTTTTGAAAAGTAGTGGAAATAGTAGCTTCGTTAGGTAGTGGGAAAAATGTGAAGTAAATACTAAGGTTCGCTGACTCGTGTGCTCGGTCAAGGATTTTATTTTCCTCTGTTTTCACAATGAACAATGTTCTGCTGTTTATGTTTGTCTGTAGACCTTTTCTATTAGGATACTGGTGTAGTTTGCACATGCTGAATTCACTCATACGCGTGGAAGGACTGAAGCCCTCGATCAAGTGATTTGCTTTCTCTGACCTCTCCAAAAGTTGTACAAAAATTATCTTTGTATTACCCTGCGCTTGGTGCTGGAATCAAGCCCTAAAAAAAGGAAAATACTTTTCAGCAATTACTTTTTTTGCAGTTATATTTCTGGCATAAGTTACCCTTTTTGTTATGACACTTCAATTATTTACGCTCGGTTTTCAAATTCTCTGATGCCCTATTTATTTATCCGTATTTGGTGGTTTTCAAAATTAAAAATAATGAGGAGTACAATACAATGCTTGTCGAACAATGAATAGGCATATAATATTCGTGGCACAAAAAATTTTTTGATGAGCCGTGTTACACAATTTTGTATGAATTCCAGGGATTCTTTTTACTCAGACGGGATGAAAATGATCTCTTGTCCGTTTTCAACTTGGCCATACTGTTTAAAAAAAACACCCTCTCCTCACTAATTAGCGGTAAAATCTGAGTTTAGTCTTCAGGAATCTCGGAAGGGATTTAAAATAAATTTTAAAGGAAACTTCCGTTTTATTCCTCCCACGCAACCTTGCGTATTAGACGAACATTATTTTCCTTCCTCTTCAAAAGACATCAATTCTCCTGAGTCTCCCTGCTTCAAGTTCATATTTATAACCGGAGAAAGGGAATGAGGAGATTTGCCAGAAGTGGGAGGGGGGGTTTGGAGGTAGGGAAGGAGGCCTACGCAGAGGGAGGCTATTGGAGGAGCCTGGGGGGGGGGAGGGCGGGAAGGGAGGAAGAGGCTAATGGCGGGGGCGGGAGAATCAGGTGGGGCCGCTTTCGAAATGGATCGCTCGCTTGGGACTCGTTGGCGAAGGAGTCTTTGGATGGAGGGTTGAACGGGTGACAGAAGGGCGCAAGGAGAGAGTGCTTAAGGGTTGGAGGCACCGAAAAGGGTCAGCTAGGGTTTAAAGAGGGTTGCTGGGTGCGGAGGGGTTGAGAGAGTGACTGTTTCCAGCTGCTCCCTCCTTCTTCCCTCCCACCTTTTGGATGATTTTGGATGATTCATCGACATCTACAACTACGTCATACTCTGCAAGCCACCCAAAGGGTGTGTGGCAGGGGGTACTTTCACACCTGGCATGCATTAATTATACGGCAGAGCGCCGAAAGTACATTAAAACCATCGTACCACATATCCAACGCGCCAATTAATAACCTTCTAACCAAGAAACATGCTTTTGTCAATCGTTCCAGCATGCAAGGGATACAAAGACTACTACTATATATTCAAAATATCATGCATAAATAAGAACATCAGTATTTACATCATGCATAAATAAGAACGTAGAGAATATAAAGAGAAACATCTACTGGCTGCCTATTGTCACTATTCACACTATTCATGACGACGATCACACCTGTCATGGCCTCGAATGGTACGTGGAAAAAAAATACATTTTATACATATCGGTTCTACAATCTAGCTCTCTAATTTTATTGGCGTGATCTAATCTGCCGTATTACGAGGGGGTTAATAGTATGTTTTTTACGTCGTCAGAGAAATGTTTTTCCTGAAACTTAGTTAAGAGGTTCATCTCATAATTTAATCTACGTCATGATAGCGATTCCCATCCCAATTCTTCTAACAATCCAGACACACTAGAAAACTTATCGTAGCATCGTTTTACAAACCTAGCTCCTCTTCGCTGCACGCGATCTAATTCCGATATCCACCCCGCTTCTTAAGGATCCCATACATGGCAGCATATTCCAGATGAGGCCCAACAGTTGAAAAATAACAACGTTCCTTCACGTTCTCATCACAATTTGAGGAGAATGCGTTTGTGAGTACGATGCGCTTCCATTCCCACTTTTCTCACGCACTTCCTCCGTTTCCTTTCGATTTTCCTTCCTGGCTGCGGTGTAGGAAAAAGGTGATCTCTCTCTCTCTCACTCAGTTAATCTCCCCTCCCTCTCTCTGTCCTCGACCCTCATGGAAAAATTTGCTTATTCATGTGCATGCCCAGTGACAGGTGAGAGAAAAAGAGAAGCGAAACTCCATTCAGCATATTCAGTGATTCAAACGGGTGTGAGTTTGAGGAGGAAGTTTATCATTGCCTCAGCTGATTCAATTATTTATTTACTTACTCTTACTCCCGGGTACACTCATATACAAGTTGATATTTAGCCGCACCAGCATATCCCTTCCATCTGGTTCGGTCCATTTCATCCTCCTCTGCAGCTCCAACCCTCTCCAAATCTAACTATACTACTTGGTTCCACCATCTTTGTCGCGGTCTTCTCCGGGGTCGTCTGCCTTCTGGGTTTCCTCTCATAACCTCCTTGATCACTTATCCATCCTCTTCTCTTAGCAGATAGGATATCTCATTCTTCTGCATTTAATCTCACTTATGATGTCTGCATTCTTGTGAAGGTCCCTTATTTCCTTATTGCAGTTTCTTCTCCACCTTCCTTGTTCATTTGTGGGCCCGTAGATCTTTCTTAACATCTTGTTTTCAAATGTAATCAATTTTTCCTCCTCTCTCTTATTAAGTTTCCACGTTTCGGATCCATGGAGCAGTACTGGGTGGATAATTGTTTTTAACAGTCTAATTTTTGTTTTATTTGACAGGAATTTCGAAGCTAGAAGTCTGTGGCATGCATGTGAGCATCTATTGACTAGATTTCATCTGTTTTTTATCTCCACTTCTTCTCCATTGTCATTTTACAGAATGACTCAATCATTTTAGGAAGTCTTATAAAAAATACATTAACTCCATTACCATGGGTTAGGAAGAGGCCCTTGGTGAAGGCCATCTGTAAAATCTCTGCAGAAAGTGGATGAGTCAATGATCATTGTCCTTTACGATTTCGGTAATACAGTTGTTGTTTTATGTAGCTGCACCTAGCCAGTATCTCATTTGGTTAATACCATCTTTCGATAAGGCTTATTTTAATGACTTATTCTTTGCAGAAGCCTTAATTCATTTGATTTATCAACTCTTTTTATAGTGACGAAAGGTCCAAAGAGAAAAGATGCTATATTAAAACTACGAGAAAGAAAACCGAAAATTCATCAGGAAACTTATCCGCCACAAAAACTTCTTGAAAACGGATGAGGAGGAAGAAGTAACGGCAGGAATTATTAGGAAAGGCCTTTAATATAAAGGTGGAATTCATGGAGGAATTCAAAGTGAGGACTTAAGTAGGAATGAAGCGGAGGTCAACTGGTGAGAGAGAGGATTGGAGAGCAGCCGAAAAAATCAGTCTTCAGACTGATGGCGTAATGATCTCCTGCTTTGATCCCAACTCACACGCAATGATCTAGCTTAGACATTAGTCCCGCGTGGAAATCAGGGAAGTTTGGCATTTCGTGAGTTCAGCCAATGTACGCTGTAGGTACAACAATCATTGAGGCACCCAGTATCTTATGAAATTAACGATGTGATGTTGACAAGATGTTCAGAGTTAGTTTTTTGGTCGATAATTTTCAAAATGCCGATACGAGTACTGAATTATGTCAGAGAAAACTTTTTGAGTAGATGTTACTCGTTATGTTTAGCTGTAATTTTAATATTCTTCTGAAACTTTTGACAAAAAATATAGAACCTGAGGACCGGTTGCATTATTTGACTTCAAGGCTATTATTAGATACAGCTTAACTCTAGCAAATACTTGGACCGTAACCAGACATTATGCACCATCTCCACTGTAGATTCGAGAACTTTTCACGGCCTTCATCGTGTGACATTTCCCATATGGCATTAATGATCTACAAAAGAGTCATGGAATTTTCCACCAATTATAGGCTAATATTTTTGTAGCTAGTCGTAATAAATAATCACTTAACGCATTTGTTACCTTAGTTATATAATTTAGAATGAAAATGTCCATTAATTAATTTTTGAATGCTCTTGATATGCGGAAGTGGAATTGAAATTATTCGGCCAACTTTTTTAATTAAATAACATGCACCGTATAAAATGTGCTGAGCTTACAATTTTTAATAAATTCAATGAATGAATGAAAGCCTTATGATGAGTAAACACTTTTCTGTGATCTCTATATCACAATAAAGTGTAACGTTCCAAAAAATATATTCCAGCAAATACAGTGAAGCCATTTTCATATTTCTTGGTTTGAAATTAAAGCCAATGGGTGCCATTATCAAAACGTGTGTAATAAACCAGTTTATCAGTCCTCTAATTTGCCATTTACATTATTGGTAATGTTTCAATTAATATGCTAACCATCTGAGCAATCAATTTGAAAATTGTTACTATCTTTGCGGAGCAGCAAAAGAATGTTTGATTTCGTGGCATATGAAATTCACTGTTTGCATATTTCTGTGAGTGCATATGTCCCAGGCATGTATTTGAAAGATAAATCTCTGATGTACGTTTTTTTTCCATACTTGATTTAGTAAAAACACCGTACAGATATGAAAATGAATAAAACACGTATCCCCTTCACATGAATCTGCAGATTGCAGAATGAATATTTGGGTTTCGGACACAGAATTGTGTTGCAGGTCGTTTTGCTCATTATTGAGAGTTGTAAGCTACTAATGTTTACAGCTGTGAACGGAAATAGGCAGCATTTGTGGGCCGTAAAACATGAGCATTAATTGCGACACCATGCGGGAAAAAGTTATTCTCCAACGTAGTTGATCTTTCATAAATATTCATGTAATTATTAATAATCTTTATTTCCTATTGAGTCAAAAGTTAGTGGGCTATACTCGATGTTCTGAGTGAAGAACATTCACTTCTAAGCTGTAGTTTCTAGTTCCTTACTTTGTTTTGTTGATTGTAATGGGGAAGCTCTTCCTACAAAAATGTGTATAGACTGTAGATAAATTACATTGTCAGTGTGTATATTCTTGTTGCGTTAATAGTCGATTTCATGTCAAATAAGACGCTTCCATGCGGGAATCATGCAGACGCTCCAAATTATCCTCAGCGTTTTGGCCTAACTGTCAGGTAACTCAAATGTTTGCGACAGTTATAAATGGTATTGTCAATCTAATCGGGAGTCCCCATACAGAAATATGTGATTATTTATATTAAATTGTATTGATATTACATTGGAATTCCTTTTTGATAATCGTATTTTACGTAAAATACGGCCATCAAAATGATCGAATAAACCGAATAAACGGAACTTCTGGGATGGACAAAACATGTGTACATGCGTCTTAGAAATTAACACGACACGGCGTTTAAATATTAAAAAAACGTACATGTTTTCGTCACCATTCAACTAGGAAACTAAATGGAAACCTTTAATTGCCCCTAAAAACATACGAACAAACTATACAGTATTAATTTTATTTGTAATCTGAAATCAATTTGCCGTCAATGGCATGTTCACACCTCATGGTTCGAAAAAATATGTTTTTTGAGAATTTATTAAGAATACCATTGGTTATTAAAATTAGAAGTGTTCAAACCAATATTAGGACCGACTTTCTGTTGAAAATGCTAGAATTGCCTTTCTATTTTGTTACCATGGACCCATAATTTGCTTCTTCTGTCCAGCAGAAATTGCGTCTACTGGAACGTTACTTTGATCACTTTCTTTAATGAAATTAGTAATATTTAATTCTGATTATATATAGTATATTATTAATTATTAATATATGTAAAGCTGGAAAACTGAATGACTGACTGACAGACTGACTCATCAAAACTGTTAGGGCATTTCTAAACGAGCTAGATAAGTGAAATTTTCAGGGTAGAGTTAGAACCATGTGTCGGGTTGGGACAAAATCGAAAAAGTTGATTACGTTTCGATTTATTGCAATCGATAACTTTACATGGGATTATATGGGAACAATGAAACATTTTAGTGTGGACCTTTTTCCTTTCGTTCATTAAAATATGAAATAATTGAGCTACAAGACTGATTCTTTCACAAATGTGAGGCAGAATGTTTGAATGATCTTATTCTTGCAATCGATTTTTGCCTACCTACCCTAAAACTGATATTTTTAAACTTTTATTTGGGATTTTAGAAATTTTTTCTTTTTCTTTGCTATGGATATATTTCTCCATTGTCGCTGGGCCAGGTGTCGATTCGAGGTTTGGAACTCAGCGAGGCGGGCCAGTTTCAGGGGAGGGTTAGATTTATGTGTCAATATTACATAAAAGTTAAAAAACATCGATTAGGCTTCGAGTTATTGCAATCGATAGCTTTACATATATGAGTTAGGTACACTAAGTGCATGTTATTTAGTCTTCTTTATACCATTTTTTTGCGCTGCTAACCACTGCATATAATATCTTCAACTTTTTCCTAACCTCTACCGTAGCTTTGATGGCCAATTTCAGACAACCAAGCTTCATGATATTGTAGTTTTCTTTAAAGTAACATGCAGTCCATATAGAAGATTGGAAGAGAAAAATTGAATATGAAAATTAGTATGTTTCAAATCTCGATTCCGATCGACTTTATATAGTAAAATTCTTCTTGTGTGCTTTTACTAAGTATGCTGTACTAAAATGAAACATCTAATGTAGAAGAGCGTCCTATATGCCGTCAAATGAGGTTATGATAATCTTCCAGTGAGTCCAGGTTCGTTTCGGTATACTTATTATAGCATATTGAAAAGTCGTTAATAACCGGTTGACATACAATATTAGTGTGTACTTGAACACTCTGGTATCCATGCCTCATGGGGCGCGTATTTCATTTGCGAGAATTATACTTTTCTTTGCTTGCATTTAGTACGCAGACCTGAGAGCTTTCATTGTTTTTTCCTTATTTAAAGAGTATCATCATATAACACTTCCTCCCCCTGCTTGCAAATTGCAAGCACCCATTTACTCGTTCATATATATATTTATAATTCTGATTATGTGTAGCTCTAGTTATCTATGTTTTACACCTCCATAGTATCTCTATCGTTATTAGTTAGTATTATTCCTAATCAGTTTAATTCGAAGAAGTTTTCACGCATTATTATAGTTTCTGGTGAAGATAACGTCCCAGCATACACGATTTTTTTTCACTTTAAAAAGCATTTTATAAAGAGTCTCATTGAAAAATATTAATTAATCTAAACTCTTACGGCTTAGATGACGATGTAATTTCCTGGTTTAGATAATACCTAACCGATCACGTTCAGAAAGTAGTATTAGACGGTGCCATCTCCAATGAGGTTAAAGTCACTTCGGGTGATAGTGCTCGGAAAGTGCGACGATAAGGTTACTTAAGGTTAAGGTTCTGCTGCTTTTCCCTTGTTAGCCCCCACTATGAATACGCTGCCAGTATTAGGGATCCTTATGAGGTAGGCTTAGAAACAGAGTTGGAATGCTTTGGTAACCCCTCTGTAAGCTTGAACACATTTTTGTTAGCAATATTACAAAATTTCTGGATGAACTCAGAAGTTCTATCAACGAACATCAACAACGTTAATTCGTGGTGCTAAGAGTGGGAACTAGAACTTAATTAATAAATTCACAACAGTACATATACCAAGGCTATGCTATGCATACACGATCTATACTGCGGGTGAAGTAAAAATAAAGTCCTCAGAAAATGTCAAATA
Organism: Ceriagrion tenellum; assembly: GCA_963169105.1. Classification (NCBI taxonomy): domain Eukaryota; kingdom Metazoa; phylum Arthropoda; class Insecta; order Odonata; family Coenagrionidae; genus Ceriagrion; species Ceriagrion tenellum. The sequence goes on from OY720636.1 coordinate 160,615,975, forward strand.
CCTTGGAAATAATTTAACTTCAGGTGTATCGTGGATAACGTGCATAAAAATATATGCGGCACAGAATTAAATAAACTAGGATTTATCAAGTGTATAGGAAGGTCCTCGGATGAAAAATTAAAAGAAAGGTTCTACTTTACCTTGGTTAGACTACATTTCAAATACGCCGTCAGCATTTGGAACACTGGACAGAAATATTTAACCAAAGAAATAAAAAAATTACATAGGAAAGCTACCCGCTGCGTTAAACACTGCTACGAGCAAACATGTAGTTTCTCAGCTTACAGAGGGGTTACCAAAGGTGGGAGCAACTAAAGACTTGGAAGCTTCGCGCCAGACTAATGTACTGTTGTGAATGTATTGATTTAGTTCTAGTCCCCACTCTTAGCACCACGAATTAACGTTGTTGATGTTCGTTGATAGAACTTCTGAGTCCATCCAGAAATTTTGTAATATTGCTAACAAAAATGCGTTCAAGCTCACAGAGGGGTTACCAAAGGTGGGAGCCACTAAAGACTCGGAAGCTTAGCGCCAGACTAATTTTGCTTGAGAAATTCGGACAAGAGTGTTTTGGAGGGACTCAAAGACTATCATTTAGATGCCCAACTACATCTCTAGACCCTACATATGTGATAAAATAAGAGAGATACATTGCCGAAAAAATAGGTACAAAAATTCGTTCTATCCACGCACAGTTAGCGATCATAATAAAACTGGAGATTCACTTCAATCATTCCCTATATACGTCACCATTGCACCTCCATAAACCTCATTTTTTTACATTTTACACGGCTGGTGTCCTATGACCCCCTGCCACATGCCCAAGCAGCGGCTCGCGGGGTAGTATGTAGATGATAAAGCGGTTTCTAGAATGATATAGGTTGTCACTTGTCCTATTACTAGATTATTTGAAATTATTATACTTCATCGCCTTTGAATATCATGACTTTGGTTTAATCGGCGGAGAATCGGAATAAAGAATAATCGGAATAAAATCGGAATCGGAATAAAGTTGAATTCGTTTTCCGTGCAATGGAGTTCGAAAGTAGCTTTTAGAAGTTCGTCTTTTGCAATTTTCACTTGGTCGTCTGCGAATAGTAGTGCTGGTGCATAATTTAAGAATTAGGGTTATGAGAGTTATTAACTGAAGTGGCAGAATTTGGAAATGAAATCAGAAGATATAGTGATGGATTTTAAGAAGTCTGAGATGTTTAGTTTCTTCCAATAGATTCCGATTGATGTGGTTTATGTGGAAAAATCGATCATTGAAGTTTTGAAGAATCAAATTCAATTCGAAAAATGTTGGTTCTGGTGAGTGAATCTAAGTTTTATGTCGTTAATACATGCTCGTCCAGCAGTTGAGATTTAGTACGGAGGTGTAGGGGAAAGGTCGATGGAAATTGGCTTGTCAAGACGATTCGTCGCTGTTCTACCCCTTGCAACGGGTGGTGATTCATAGTTGAATGGAAAATTTGATATTTTTCACCAAGTTGACAGTTGAACAAACTACTTTTGATGAGTTGTCTTTGTTGATAATATCAATCACGGGTGCTAACAGGTATCGATTGCAGAAATTTAGCGATAACTAGAGAAATATTCTTCACATATAATTTTTTCGTATCTGAAAAAATATTTATAGTCAAGCCTAATTAAGGTTGTCAATGCTGGACGAGTGATTTCCCTCATTGAAGGATAATCCGATGATCTCAACGATCAAGTCATAGATTTGTGGGAAGTCGCTGAAGATTGAAGGTTTTATTAGGTAAATTTTAGACCTTTATGGCTCATTTGTGTATATCCTTGGATGTACTTTTCTTTTTCAAGAGAGTGTTGTATAATGATGATATAGTCATTAGATCTTGCTTTCTGTTTTCTCATAGGAAGTAATAAAAATATTATGTCGAAGTCTTAGAGTTTTTTCGGAAAATAGTTTTCATTCTTGAAATTTTGTATTCAAACAAAATGTTGAAGCGTTTTCTGCGTAGTGAGAGTTTAATACAGGCCTTGGTGTACATGGATTGGATGTCAGATGGTGATCGTGGAAGACTCAAGAAGAAGAAGTGGAAGAGTCAAGAGCATGGGAATCAGTGCGTATAAATTTGTCTACGCATTAACATAGTTCCCATTTTTCAGTCACTCTGATATTTTAGTTATTTATATAATTCCATTTATAAATATAAATTAGCGTGGAAGTTATGAGGAGTAAAAATAAAGGGTTGAATTTTTCTTTTATATAAAAATAATCTTTAGGGGAATGTGTAGAAAGCACTCTTTAGGTATGTGGCTTCTTCCAGTTTTTATCAAAATGGTAAGTGGCCATTTAGGTAACGCAACTTATTTGGTCGGTTTTGTTTTAGCTTCGGTCGACTTTGTTGGTTAGTGTCGCTTTTTAGTTCAGACAATTTACAATTCCACGTAACTCTATGTCAATCTATAAAAGAGTTCTCAAAACTAGTAATATAGTAATGGACGATGACAGAAAAGGATAGAAAAAGGATGGCGAGTTTAGACATGTGGATTTGGAGGAAAGTGCTCAACATCAAGTGGTCTGATAGGGTTATAGGAATGAAGAGGTGTTGGGGAGGATAAAAGAAGGATGAAAGCTGTTAAAGACCATTGAAGATAGGAAGAAGAGCTGGATGGGTCATGTACTGAGAAAGAAATGTTTGTCACGAGATGTACAGGAAGTAATGGTGGATGGAAACTGCAAAAGAGGGAGAAAGAGGAAGAAAGAGGAAGAAAGATGATTGATCTGAAGGATAGAGGGAGTTACAGAGAGTTGAAGAGGAGAGCAGAGGACAGAGAGAGAGATATGAAGGCACCAAGGATCTGCAAAAGCAGACAACTAATGATGATGAATCTATTATTTCTAAAATGGAACTTTGAGTGGTCCTATAAAATGTTTATTCGTCTAATACCTCCTCTGCTCCCATTATGAGCCTCTATCATACGTTTGTCGACACTAGAATGGGCTGTTTACCACAGATAATAGATCACCTTTGTTCACCCAATTGTCCTTGTTTTGTATTTGTGCACCACATCGTAACCTTGGATACCACTATATAAGCATCTCGTTTCTGCAAATCATCGAGCTGTGGATGGGAGCGCTCTTTGGTGAGCACTGGCTAGTGAAACTTCCCAGAAAGTTTTACTGCGGATGACCGTGAGAGCAGCCGAGCGATTTTTCGATATTTCCGATTTTTCTTGTCGCTTGCTGTGTTAATTATTCCTCGGTTTTACGTTTACATATTTTTCTCCTAATTTTACATCCTACGAGAGAAAAACACTATCCAAAATGTGTTATATGGCCGCCAAACTCTGGATAATAGTGATTGTTGACAAAGTGAGCTGTATTCGAGCTTAGAAATTTTAAATGTGAAATGTGTTTCTTTTATCGTCCAAAAATTTCCCCACCTCATATGAATTTGGCAGCAACTAGTTTGCCTTGATAATAGTAACAAAAAACTGACAGTCATGCTGTTCTGGTAATCAAGGAGAGATTTTTTTCACTTACTCAGTATTGGTATGGGCGCTCAAATTGTTATACTGATTTTTTTCCGTAAAGTTTACTTTAGGTTGCAATTTAAGGTAATTTGAGCAAAATATCATTTTACCTAGAAATCAATACATTTAGTCTCATTATAAAGAAAAATATCTCACCCTTATAATGACACCAAAAATTTATCCCCTGACCACATTACCTTCGGAGATATTTGCCAAAATATACCAGCCCTTTTACATGAGAAATGGTACGTGTATGCACTCCAGAGAGACATTATTTACAAAATGAGGCATTTTTAACACTTAGATGTCGTACAAAAATTAACAGCATGTAGTTTATATGTTTTCTCAACTATTTTTGAAAATTAGTCGTATTGTCACCGCAGTAAATTCTTCGGGATCACAAAAAAACCTTCCGTTTTAATGGCGTTTCAAACGCACCGCGCGAAAAAAATGAGTCAAGTTAAAGACTTGTTTAGATATTTTCATTTAATTACTTACCATTTCTGTCATATAAAACTATATTATTGCACCATTAATAATGAAATATTTAATTGATGTGTCCTACAGTTGGTGAAATTAAAACGCATGGTTCAAATATGGTCTCTATTATGACAAGGGAGCTATCTCACCTTTAGATACCTCGTGAATTCGGTTGTAATTATCTGGGGCACTCCGCCTTCTCTCATGGGGTGATACTATGAATATAAGAATAATAGGTGAAACAGGTGAATAAAATTTGACAGGCGCAAGCATTACGTGGGCGCATTACACACTGTGCTTGATGAAAAAAGTATCAATGAAGGGGAGGGAGGCTGGGAAGGTGGAAGAGACATCGACACGAACATGCGCACATAATCCGTGGGAAACCCCGTGATCCCGATTAACGGACGGCCGGGGAGATAAGGGCCGGCTTTACTCCCTACGGCGCTTCCACGTGTCCCCCACCCGACAACCCGCTCCCACCTTTACCCCTTGCTCCTTTCCGCCTGCCATGCGTCGATCGGCGAGGAAGGGGGAGCAATGGAGGGGAGGAGGAAGGGAGGGAGGATAGAGGTGGTTCAGGGGTGGTCAGTAAGGCCGTCCTTCTCTAATGGGCCCTGTTACCACTGCGACGCAAATCCTCAACAATTGTCCCTCCACACCCTCGCAATCCATCCCCTTCGTTAGCCGACATGCATCCCCATCACCCACTGGACTTATGGGACGCTCGCCCTTCGTCTCCGCGTCCTGTGTCCTCCGTCACGTGACGTCTCCCTTTCCTCCCCCTCACCACCCCTTTCCCTCTTGCCCTTCTCCCCCACCATCCTCCCCTTCGTCCCTTTAACCTTTGCTCTTGACGCCCCCCAGTGTACCTCCCTCCCTCTCACCACGAATTTATTTCGCCTCGTTCGATTGGAAACAAAACTTGCCCGAATTTAATCTGCGATGGATCATTTCGACAGTTCCCCTCGTCAAATTAACGTTCAACCGCTTTCCATCTTCTCTAGCTGGGAGATAGGATGTATGGTTAGCTGGGAGACGGAATGTATGCGGTCCTAATCGTTCAAGACAGTCTCTACATTGCAAAATGAAGTTTAAGACGGATGGATTTGAGGTTCCGTCGCTGTCAGGCGAATTCCGATATTTGTTAGGAGCTAAACGGCTGATGCATAGTAAAAGAGAAGAAAACGGTACTCCATCATCGGTAAAATAATGTTGTAAAATGTTTTTCTGCCAATGAAAAATATTTGCCCTAATTATTGCTACGAGACTGTTTAAAGAAGGCTCTCGAATATATTGAAATATCAGGGGTATCTTGCACTATTTCAACGTAGTTAGTTTTTATAAGTAGGTACATTTAACGCATCTACTATTTATTTGGCCTCTATTTATAGAATACAAAAAGTAATAGTATTTGTGAAGTACTTTAACTTTCGGGAATATGTTGTGAGTGATTGAAAGCACACAATCCACTTAGTAACCAGTCGAATTACATTCTTAAATATTTTTGTTTTGAAATGACTAGCGACATATTTAGCACGATCAGTACTTTTCTGGTTGCGGAAAATAGATCAACTGAAATCAAATAGTATGATCAGCTATTCAATCTTCTATATTTATAACCCATAACTCGGACCTATCGATATTTGAAAATCTGGAAAATATCCAGATCTAGGAAAATGTATGATTTATTTTCGTGCCTGGTACTTTTATGACCTTGGTCCTCTAGGCAAAGAAGACGCTCAAGTTAATTTTAGATTTTAATACGTTAATCTTATGTACGTATTCACATCTTATCCTAAACGATGCGATAAAATGACAAGTTTTAGTTGGTAAATTGGCTTATATTGTCAATTAGTGGTTTTTGGCGAGAAATGTAAAATTAATTAAGTTACCTTAAATGTTTTATCTTGTGATTGGCTGATGATCACGCTGATAATGGTACCAAAATGTATAACACAATGCAGTCATATATTGCATTGTATCACATTCTATTTTTCATTGATACGATTTAAAAAATCTTTTTCTCTATTTCAAATTTTCTATATCTCCTCAAACCATTGCCTGCTGATGCTCAGCGCATGAGAAAAGCCAATTGTAGTGCATTCAAAAATTGTACGGAGCATGACGAGAGAGATGATTTTATCAGAAGAAGGCTCGACTAAGATATGCAATGATATGTTTATACATGCATACAAACAAAAATGGCCTCTAATAGGCTAGCGAAATGCAGATCAAATGAGGCAATGTGGAGTAATTTAATAACTGCGACCGTTATATTTTCTACGATGAGGTGTTACACGTCACCATTAATTGAACCAGCTTTTAACCAAGGGACGAAAAATGGGTACAGAGTGTTCGTGTCTCTTTTTAACCCATTCTTGCATGTCATTTCGCCGCACTTGGTCGCACGTTTTGCCGGAGTTTAGGGCATATTAGGGACGCATCCTCCCTCCTGGAATTCGTATTTTTTCTCTGGGCCGTATCTTTCCATCCCTACTAGTAATTCCTCCGCCATCCCCCGGAATCCCCAATCGCGTTATCGGATTTTGAGCGTTCGTACGGGAGCCATCGGTTCGAGGGAGTGCACCTGCCATCGGCCAAAATGTGGCGCATCATGAGGCACGGACGGACGGATACAAGAGCGAAGGAGAGACTTTTTGGATGGAGTATGGAGCGACATCCGGGGACAAAGATATTAAGCCTTGGGGCGCGTGACGATCGGCGCGCAGGGCGATGGACTAGGAAGGAACTAATTTTTCCGCTTTTGGAGAAGGAACGAGTCCAAAACGAAGACGAAGGCTAACGTGTGATGGTTTACGGCACACGTGCATGGACACCGGTGACCTTGAAAGCGACGGCATTATTCCGTTTGAAAGTTTGTGCGTAAAATATAAGTTATATTATTATTCATCTATTAAGGTAGTCCGAGCGAGATAGTTCCCTAGTCATAATAGACACTATAGTCGAGTTATACGTTTTTAATTTCACCAGCTGTAGGACACATCCATTAAATATTGCATCATAATTGGTGCCTTTATATAGTTTCATATGACGGAAATTGTAAGTAATTAATTAAAATATCAAAATAAGTCTTTAACTTGACTCATTTTTTTCGCGTGATGCGTTTGAAACTCCTTCAAGACGGAAGGTTTCTTGCGATACTCAAGAACCTAATGTGCTGACAATATGATTAATTTTTAAAAATAGTTGAGAAAACATACAAGCTACAAACTGGTAGTTTTTTTACGGCATAAAAGTATTAGAAGTACCTCATTTTGTAAGTAATGTCTCTCTGGAGTGGATACACGTACCGTTTCCCATGTAAAAGGAGTGGTATTTTTTGACAAATATCTCCAAAAGTAATACGGTAAGGGGTAGAGTTTTTGGTGTTATTGGATAGGTGAGATATTTTTTTTTCAAAATGAGACCAAATTCATTGATTTCTAAGTAAAATGGTTTTCCGCTCAAACTACCTTAAAAGAACTAAGTATCTCTTAATTTAAAAAAATGGTGGACAGAGAAAAGATGTTCAAATGGAATATATATTCTCATTCTTTGGACCAGAAAATCTTCAGAATGGTTGGAAAAAAATAACTTAGTAATTTTCCACACGGTTAATTGTCCTCGAACGGTTTCAACGCAATAGCGTCATTTTCAAGAGGTTTTTTTGTAACCTCTTGAAAATGACGCTATTGTGTTGAAACTGCTCGAGGGCAATTAACCGTGTCGAAAACTACTAAGTTATTTTATTCCAACCATGGCAAAAATTCCACAAAGTAAGGCCGTCGACGATTAATTTAAAATCTTCAGAAAATCACCAAAAGTTGGAATCGGCTTGGAAGTCAATTTTTTTACCATATCAGAGAATAATTCATTTTCCTGATCCCTCTAATCCTTCCTCATTTTGCAATCAAGTAGTTGTCGGTCTCTAGTCTCGGAAAATTGGCCTGAAATAAAGTGTTTACTTGTATTCGAGTAAACAAATCAACATTATTAATAAAATTTTTATTTCCAAATCGCAACAAATGAAACTATATTAGTGAACTAAATAATTCTAATTAAATTATCAATACTCAGCCTCCATCACTGCTTATTTTTTTAACTTTGAGCTGCCAGATAGTGTTTGTTAGTAGCCCGTTACGATTTGTACTTCTTGGCTTCGTAATAATGCATAGCGTTGAAAAAATGTTTCAAAGGTGTTGGTTCTATGCTTCGTCCTTGTATATAGGGTTGGTGGCGCGTCAACCAAGTCTACCTTGTGATTGAGAAATCAATATTGCTTCTGTCAGCTCTGGAGGCTAGGCACGTTCTCATTGAATTCATTTTCTGACAGCCTCCGAAACTCGCTTGGCATAATTCACTTTACGTCGAGCTGAGTTAGATCCAATCAATCTCAGTGCTCGAGGCATAAATTTTATTTGAAATAATATTCCTTTCCTCTTAGAATGAGTTCGTTGTAAACAATTTTTTTCGTATCTAGGATAACAATGATATGCATAAATAACTAGAGCTGAATAGCTGTAAGTAGGCCCCTTATTAAAATAGTTTTAGCTAAAGAGATAATTAAAGGCGGGCATTTATTTCATAACAATAGGCAAATTGGAAGGCTCATTGGAATAATATTATGGCTGTAGCGCTAAATGTCTGCTGAATTGCTAGCTACTAGATTGAGTTTTAATGAATTCTTAAATGAAAGACTCACCCAATTTCGGTAAAAATTTATTCAAAAATAAAAGTTAACGGAGTATTTGTTCGAATCTTTTCTATGTCATATAAGCATCTAGCTGTTTTCGGTTTCAGTGCGGGTTTGAAATATTTCAGCTCCCCTTGTTCGTCTAAAATGCGTCCTTTTAAGAATTTCGATCTCGTAAAGCTTTCCTTTGTTCTTTTCCGAACAAATCAGTGAGGTACGAGAATTTTCCGCCGTGAAAGATCCGCGATCCTTTAGCAGAATAAATTCAGCCGCAATGGCCAATTTACATGTCGGGCCAATAAAATTTTGAGCCTTCTTCCGCCCATTGAGGGCCCGGACGGGACGGGTTTCATTGGCGGGCGATCCGAGACATCCGACCCGCAAAACTTTTTGTTCGGGGCCACCCCTCGCAGATGTGCTTTGCGCTCTGTTGGTCGCCGCCCGCCCCCAATTTCGCCCGCGGCCCGACGAAAGTCGTATTTTCCTCTCCCTGTTCTCCACACTCTCCCTCGCCACCTAGAAACTAACTCTCTCGAGGAAGACCAGCACCTCCCACCCCTCCCCCCCAACAATGAACCCGAGCCATAACCCTAATCTCTCTCCGTCGCCGGCTATTCCTTCGGGGGAGGGTGCGATGGGATGAGGTGTAAAAGCAGGGGAATTCTTCTCCTTCCACTCATTACGGCCCCGGCAGAGTGGGAGCGAAGGAAGGGCCCATCGGGATGGATGCTTAAAGGGAGGGAGCAGAGGAAAAGACGCCATCAATTGCCAATGGCGCATAATGTAAGGTTGTGGGGCCGCTCCTTCCTCCACCCGTCCCCCAGCACATCCCTATCCCCACCAGGATCCTCTACACTCTCTGCCATTCCTCATTTCCCACGGGGCACCTCGCCAGTTGATCCCTGTTTCCGCCGTCGGCGACGTTGGCATTGCAGTGAGTGCCTCCCCTTTATTATTTTCTTTGGCACTTTATGGAGTCTAGCAGCCAGTGTAGGAATGCCATGATCCCCCGTTCACGTCACGTTCTCTCATTACTTTCCCATCAAGTTAAGCCCATTACCTCTTTATTCTGAAGTAGCAACTGCATTTTGATGGAAATATATCAAGTGTATGTTTACATTCAATTTACAGAGCGAGGTTCATCTTTGAATGAGATGGAGAGACCTTCTAGGTTGTTTGTTACTACATAAATTAGATTCAGATAAATTACGTTTATGGATAAATGGTACAGATAGAGACCATTTAAGATTGAGGCATTACTGAGTATTTTAATGCTACAGCGATTACAGTAAAATGTAAGAGTCAATGAATGTAATTTTGATTCATGTAATATGTTAAATAATTTAACTGCTGGCGAGATTCCTTAAGGGAAAAATTTGAAAATTGAAGCAGTAGATTTTTGCAGATTCAATTTGAACAAAACTTGAAGAAAAATGTGTTAAAGGAATACAGAACAGATCTCTTAATCCAAGTGTTCCCTAATCGGAGTTTACAGTTCCACTAAATCCACGTTTATCTGATGCTGATACTCTGGGCTTAAATGAGAGATGATTAAACTGTAAATTCCTGCACGTGCTCAGTGCCTATAAAATGTGGATGAACTCTGGCCAATAGGGGACTTCATCTTTTCCATAAAATTGAATTTGAACTGAATCAATATTCGCCGTTTATAGCTTATAATTAGCATGCCTTACGTATAAAAAGTGCTCTGTGAGATAGTGACGATTTCACTCGAGGAGTCATAACATTCATCCGAACATTTTTTGCGATACGGTGATTGAATTTCGAGCGCTAAAAACATATTGAAAGTTCCTAAACACCATTGATTATCACCTATCAGAGAATCTTTTGTTATAAAAAGATGGCTATCAGCGTTACTAAAGGTTTTTTGTACTGCAACGTTTTTTTATCGAGAGAAAATCACGTTTTACCTTTGTTTTCTGCTTGATTAAGAGAATCCTTGAAATTTTAACAATTTATCGGTGAATCGCATTGATGAAGTTTCAGTCATAGAACGAGCATATGTCTTTTGATGCTTTTTAGATGATTGTAAAGTTCAAATCCTCTCCTTCGTGCTAAATATAAATGCTTTGTAATTATTACCCCTATCGTCATGAGAAAATTTTGATGCTTATCGAGCATTTAACTAAATGTGAAATTCTTTTCCATGCGGTGCCTTACCAGGTCTTTCACGACGGATGGCGCTGAGGTGTCGCTAATTTATTAGCTGTAGGAAAGAATTGTTGGGGCAGACAGAGTACGTGGGAGGGTGGATGCAAGAGCGAGGAGTGGGGGGGGGGAGAGTAAGGCAGGGAGGGTGGAATGGTTACGGAGAGAGTTGTATGGGAGGAGAGACAAGGGAGGGAGGTAGGAGATGGGAATGCGACGGCAAAACCCCACTTATAATTCAGGGGAGGTGACAAACCTCAAAAGCAGCGGCGACGCCTTCCTTTTTATACGCTCCGAACTTATGTAGCAGAAATAAGGAGTTCTTGGAAGGCGCCTGAGGACAGGAATAGGAGGTGGGTAGACTGGAATGGGGTGGAGAGTAGTAGAAGAGGGAAGGAGGTGTCGCTAATTCACGTTCACGTCAGAGTGAAGGGGGCGCGTGCGAGGTGGGAAAAGAATCATATCGGACCTTTTAGCACACTCTTAACGTTTATGTACGCATACAAATACACGTTCATTTCATGTCGGGGCGCATTTGTTTTGTGTTATAAGGTGTCGAGGATAGTTTGCGAAAGGGTAAAATTAAGTTAAGAGGCCTGACAAGGACGAAAAGAGGCTTGAGATGAAAGGAAAAAGGGATTAATGGCCAGTGAATACAAAGAGATGTTCGTGAGGAGGAAGAACGCCTGGCAGAAAGGGTTGCTTCTTGGTGGGAGTTGGAGAGGACAAAATCCCAAGGCTTTGGTGGCCCTAGTTCGGGGGAAAGGTGAGAAGGGGTTGAGGCTCTCACGTGGAGATGAGAGGAACGCAGGGGAAAGACAACGAAGGAGAGAGAGAGAGAGATGGAGGGAGGTTAGGAAGGGGAAGAAGGGAAGATGGGGAGTGAAGGCGTGGAAGGAGAGGCACCACTGTTGACGGCACTCCCGTCCCCGTCTGATCATTGGCGGAGATGAGACGCGGAGAGGGAGAAGGTTGGGAATGAACCGTAAAAGGCGTCGCTGGTGGGAGAGTGTTGTTGTTAAGGGGGAAAGGGAACTTGGGCTCGATGCGGATCAGGAAGGATTGGTTAAGAGTGGGAGCGGAGGTGGATCAGAAGAATACGAGCGAGAATGTGGTGAGGGAATGAATGGAAGAATGGAGAGAAGTATGTTTAAGGTAGTTTGAGCGAGATAGTTCCCTACTCATACTAGAGACTACTTTAGAATTATACGTTTTAATTTCACCAGCTGTAGGACACTTCAATCAAATATTTCATTAATAATGGTGCAATAACACAGTTTTATATGACAGAAGTTGTTAGTAATTAAATGAAAATGTCTAAATAAGTCTTTAACCTGACTCATTTTTTTCGCGTGGTACATTGGAAACCCCATCAAAACGGAAGGTTTTTATTGTGATACCAAAGAATCTACTGTGGTAAAAATATGATTTATTTTCAAAAATAGTTGAGAAAACATACAAACTATGCACTGTTAGTTTTTTTTACGACATCTAAGTGTTAGAAATACCATCTAAGTTTTGTAAATAATATCTCTCTGAAGTGCATACACATACCATTTCCCGTGTAAAAGGGTTGATATTTTTTGTCAAATATCTCCAGAATAATGTGGCTAGGGGTTGCATTTTTGATGTCATTAGATAGGTGAGATATTTTCTTTAAAAAACCACCAAATTCATTGATTTCTAAATAAAATGATTTTTCGCTCAAACTACCTTCAATGAAGGGAAGGAGAGAAAGAGGAAAGGTGGTGAGCTCCGAATAAACTTCGATACTCCGCTTAATACAGAGGACTTTTCCACCCTTTCCCATCCTTTTCTCATTCTTCTCACCCCATCCCCATTCAATAGCGCCCTCTGCTCACGAACTTGGGCAAGTTTGCTCCGGAGCTGCGCCGAGGAATAAAAAGAAAACAAAAGGTTTACTTGACCGGGGAATTTCGCGAAACGGAAAGGGAGTGGGAAGATATCGGAAGTGATTTCGCCTCAAAGGACCAGAGTTCACGGAAAGTGAGCGAAAGAGGTGCGTGGATTGAATTGCTAGAATAGCACTGCTCATTGCGATGCACTAGAACGCTCAAGCGGATTATTAAATGCAATGCCGATGGACCGAATTCCTATGCTTAACGCGTGTGATGGAATGTTTGGAACGAATTATTTTGAATGATTTAATAGGAAGTTTTTTTTCTGAAAATGTGTCATGCACAGATAAAATTGCCATATATTTTTGATGCGGCTTGTAATACTATCCTTTTTAAAAAGATGAATTAATATTTTAAATTAAACTCCTCCTTTAAATTCTATCTATTTTGCATACTCATTTTTTTCTTCCCGGTCAACGCTTTTGTGTTAAATTACAGCTTCATATGAATTGTGTATAATAAGTACAATGTAAACGTAAAGGTACATATGCCATGTCGTCGTATGAGTAAATATACGATTGAATAGCTCTAATTTGATTTTCTTGCAAAATGAAAACTAACGGGGTTATTTGTTTAATTTTATTACAACGCATATCATTATCGCACAATTGTGCATTGCGGGTGACTCCGTAAGGTTGAATCCGTGGCTAGACCCGAGTGACTCAAAATCAGTCATATTCTGCTTTTCTTATCCACTGTCATCATTCATTCAATCTGGAAATTGGTTGACAGCATTCCTTCATTCTACCTTGTCCCCAGGCAACTCCTTCATCACCTTCAAGCTCTCGTTTCCCATCCCGTTCAAGTTGGCCCATGTATTTGTCCCTTGGTCCTCCTCGTTCAGTCTGCCGTCAACTTCCCCCTCTCATTACATCGTTCGTTACAAATTCGTTGTGTTCAAGTGGGGCCTATCCATCTGATTCTTTTCAATCTGCTCCAGCGCTCCACATAGATTGCTCCTCACATATTCGCTAGTCGTCTTCCCAATTTCCGATCATTTTCTTCTATTCGATCTTCAGAATACTCCTCAATCAAAAAAGCTTTGAAAAATTTAATCTCCACTGTACCAGTTCTCCAGTGGTTCACACCTCTGAGGTCTGCAGTGCAAACACTCCTTATGGATGTTTTCAGAGATCCTCCTCTTCCCTTTCTGTAGTTTTGTTTTCTCTTTGAGCCGCTCTTTATTTTTCATCTTTAATGGTTAAGCTCTCCTTGACTTCATCTTCCTCGATCTTTTTCCATCCCGCGTCATGAAACTTCCAAATGAGATGAATAATTTCTAACCCCTCAAGTGGCATTCCTTGTAGCGCAATAATGCCCTCAACCTCTTTTTTCCACGTTTTTAGAAATCTCGTTTTTATTCCTGTTAATGTTCATTTTGTATCCTGATATACAGTCGCCACGGCAAAAGAAGTCTGATGACAGCTCAAAAAGTGGAAGGGACCAGGGAGCTCATAACGCGACTCACGTATCCTAGAGCCAATAGCTGAACCCCGTCACCACACCATCCCCCTACCAACCCTGACGACGTTGTCACATACCTTTCACGTTTCAGTCTCCCTTGAGTCTTCTTTCGTGCGGTTTTCGGTGTCAAGTGCTTCAGTCTTTGGGTGTGTTGTTTGCGTATTCTTGCAATTGTAATACTTTCGCGATTAATCCATTCGCGCTTTTGGGTGTTCACCGTAGGAGTTTTTTTCGGCCTTCATTCAAGAGAATTAGTGGAAAAAAACGAGGTAGTAGTGCGGCATTACGCTCGTGAAATGATCGTGTCCATCTACGAGTATTTTGAAAAAGAAAATGTCAATGGTGGTTCTTTTCTTCTTGCTGAGTATCGAAGTATTAATCAAGGAAGCAAAGTAAAATCAGGGAACGTAAAAATATATTATCTCCTATTTTCGGTATGTTTTCTTGTAATAGTTTCATTGGTTTTAAAGATCAAATATCTCCAATTCCGGTAACCAGGCTCCATGCGAGGACAGTAGCCGTAGCGATGGCTCTCTCCCTAAATGACTTGGCAATGGTGCCCCCTCCTCCTCTCTCGGCCCTTCTAGCTGTCATCGGACTTCTTTCGCCGTGGCGACTGTAACTCTATCCATTGTGTACCAGGGTGATTGTGAGCGATCTTGATTCCCCATGACGATGTTATCGGTAACCAAAGTATATTCACTTATGATACTTCATTACCTTGGAAATGTTTAAAAGTTTTATATCTGTGTTTCACCAAAATGATCCGATTCCCTAAAATACCTTTTCCTTTAATTTACAAGTCTTGGATGATTTTTTTCTCTCGTAACTTTTGTGCTTATCCCGCTAAGACATTGTACTGATTATGATTGTCGGCCCGTTGATCCCGCATAGTGATCCTCTTGCCAAGTTAAAGGCATTGCAAAAGAATGTTCAACGTGGTTGATGGTTATAAATGATGTCATCTTACCCCACGGATGTTCACGTTATGGATCACAAAAATTATTCATAACCACTTGTTATCTCATTTTTTTAGGTATTCCCCGTTTTTTTATCCATGAACGAATTCTAGTGAAAAGAAAATGGGATGTATCACGATAATAACCTAGGCACTTTACTTTAGTAACCGCGTTGGAATTTGCTCTTATCATGAGCCCGAAAAAATGTAGCAGCCGAACACAGGTCATTGCGCAGGCCACAATGAAGTAGTGAAAGTTACCCCTCAGATATTTAATTTTTTAGTAAAGATAATGAATGACTTTGAACTCAGTATGATCCCTCATTTTTACATGATTGTTACATTGAATCTCGTGTAAAATATAATATTAATGTGCATCGCGGTAAAATTTTTCTCCTGAGAATGAAACTCTGAGCTCCGCCACAATATGTGCATTTGCATTGTCATCTTTTGTCTCAAAATTTACTCTCTGTCATTGTTCTTCAATAAATATTGATTAAATGGCTCCGTCACTGCTTAATCTGTTTATTTAGTAAATGAGGCTTCTAAATGTGGAACAGATGTCTTGCGATGATCCTGGTATGTATCCTGCTACTTGATGAAGTATCTGACCCAAATTGAAAAATTTTATATCCTGCTTACGGTATACTCTTCAAATTCAGTTATATTACTGTTTCCGGGTCGCTTTTCTTTCGCTTCTCTCTGCACTAAACACTCTCCGCTCCTTCACTGCCATTCTCACCTTTTATGGAGGAATAGAAAGTGCTCCTCGCTCCCGCAAGCCTCCATTCCCTTGACGACCAAGTTGCCACTAATCCCTCCCTTCGCTGTAATGACCTCCCTTAAACTCCACGGTTTTAATCCCTCTTTTTAGTCGCGGTAACATTTTCACGCCCCCGTAGAAAACCTCTCTTTTCATTCCCTCTCCCTCCTTTCATCTCTCTCTCTCTGTTTCTGGGAGTTGTTTCTCCCTACTCTCTCTCATAATTCTCTCCTCCTCATTCTCCTTTCATTCTCTCCATGACTTCGCTCTTGCCGTTCTCCTCTTCTGCTGCTGTGGCGATCAATGTAACAGAGAGTGGAGCAGGGGTTGAGCGAACGAGTGAGAGGGAGACAGAAGGCTCAATCGGTGGCGGAGGGTGGAATTGTGGGGAAGAGGAAGCGATGCGGGAAGAGAGAGAACGTTCTTGAAGCACCACCGTGATTCAGTTGAGGTCATAAGCGACGACAAAGCTTAGGGTTGTATGCGCCTCCAACGAGATAACAAAAGTAGGATGGCAGGCATTAAAGATTGTAAAAAACTAATGCTTATTCCCGAAAGAAGGTGTTGCTGCTGAATTGTACTGCTTCACTAACTAACCCTGAAATTTCACGCCATGAACCCAGATTCATTTCCCTTCAATGGTGTTATGATATTCCCATGCTTAGAATTTCTGCCTACCTTTTGAGCACTAGATTTAACCTTCAGTGTGCATCAGATGTAAGATTCTCTTCAGACACATGTTTGCAACAACCACTTCTAAGCAATGTGCTGAAAAACAGTACACAGATCATGAATTCCTCACAGGTTTGAGCTGAATGGAAGCATTACTAAGAAAAAGATGTCCGTGCAGGAACAGCGTTAAAATAGATTAATTTCTATCCTGCCTATTCCATTATATTCCCTCGTGGATGAATGGCTCTAGCGTTTTCAACGGAGATCAATCTTAGGGGCAGTAACGCTGTTTCGATGGCAGCGTTTAGCATTGATTTCAGAGGTCAGAGTAGCCCAGAAGACAGTAGCAACTTTATCCTTCGAAGCGTCACCACTTGACAACGATCTAATCTGGTGACAAACCAAAGAAATTTTCGTCCAGAGCATTCCACGCGAGTACATCAGATTGTTTTCCTTTTTTATCGTTCAAGGTGTTCCTTCTCCTTGAAACTTGACACCAAATTCAATATTTTTCCGTACAAATATAATCAAAGATAAACCGCTGATAAACCACCAACTTCGCAAAACGTATATAACGAATCGTTTTCACGTTCCTTTCAACTCCCCTTCCTTCCCGAGAGTATTTGATTCCACGATAAGTAAAAAGATTTTGGCGGTATCGTTCAAATATGTTGAATGGTATTCTATTGCTGCGATTAAATATTGTTGATGAAGCATTAGCCATTAAACTGCATTTTATATTATGTTATTCCAAGAATTTGTTAAAAGTGGAATGCAATTTACTGCGTAACTTCGGTTTTTTTAAATTTACAATTTTATTATACGCGATGTATTGAGAGGTAATTAAATATTACTAAAATACTTAATCATACATTACTGAATATTTTATTTTCGACAACTTTGTGTCCTCCCTTTTTTTATTAATTTTACATCTACAAATATTTAATGCAAATAGGTAAAAACTACTATTTTAAAATTCTCTTTTATTTACATTACAAAACAGTCGTCGTTAAATAGCTTCATTGATGTTCTTCTTTAACATCAAATGGCTACGCTTCTGCAGAATTACCCCATCCCGTGAATTATGACTGCTTGAAAATAGTATGTGGTAAAACGTCAAAAGAATAGCTAACTATTTTACTGAGCCGATAACATAGACAGTCGAAAAAATCGCCACCTCGTCGACTAAAATAACGTGACAGTAACTTTCAAACTTATTTGGTCATAAATTTGAATACATTACGGAGTGTGTCATTATTAATCCCAGAATAACCTCTGCCCCTCTACTAATTCTGCGACTGTACCCTTCAGCTCCTCCCATTTTTCATCGATGCCCATCTCTGCCACATTTTCTAGTTTTATGTCGACGGCTGCGAGGAACCTCTCTCTGTTTTTAGCATTGGTCAGCATTTTGTCATCTTGATTTTATTGCATAAAAGGTGGATCTTCAAACCTACTTGGTTGTTGTCACTGTTTATATCCATACCGGGATAACTCTTACACAGCTTTACTTGGATTTGTATCTAACTCTATTTGGTATCTGACTATATTACTTGGCATCTTCCATGTGCACCTCCTACGCGAATGGTGCTCAAAGAGAGTGTTAGCTACTACCATATTCTTTACATTGCAGAACTCGACCAGTCTTTCTCTCATGGCATTTATTTTGCCCAGTCAGGAATATCCTACACCATTTTCTTCTTTTCCCTCTCCTACCACTGCGTTCCAGTCGCCCATGATGATGATGTTGTATTTCCCCTTCACTTTCCCGATGACTTTTTCAATTTACTAATACTTTTCTTCAAATTCTCCCTACGTATGGCTAGACGGTATATAGACCTGCACGAGTACTGTGTCCGTTGGTTCTCCTTGCAGCTTCACCATCAGGATCCTTTCGCAGTAATTCCAAACTGACTTCACCCTCCTGCCCCATTCCATCTCACGTTCCATGTTCCTATCCTGCATTTGTTCTTCCTGACTGAAGTGCCCCTCCCAGGAGTCCCTACCCGGAGATCCAATCGGGGGACTATTTTACCTTCGGAATAGTTTACTGCGAGGAGTGCCATCATGTTATATATATAGTTAGAATGCAGGGTTTTATCTTCTATGGAGACTAATGTGGTGGTTTCCCCGTTGCCTTCCACATCGCAGTACCCCGACCGTTTCCGTGAACTATCACTCTCGCACAAAGCTGTGGCTCTTGATACCGGCCCAATCTCCTTGATCTGCGCCATCAATGCCTTCTGCTGAGACTCCTGCTGCTGCCTCTTAGTTTTGGGGTCGGATAGCGTGCAAAAGTTGGTTGGCAAGCCAGGAAATGTTTTCTCGTCACTTAGTCTTGAACCTGTGACCCTCGGAACAAGTGTCAAACACGTAATCACAGGCCTTAATCTGACAATCATGTTTATGCTATTTAACGTTATTTTTATAACTTTCAGCATTCCTCCAATTATATACATCTCCGTCCGAATGGAATAGTTGTAACCTCAGGTACTACTTAACTTTTGCCACCAAAATTTTGAATTGTTCGAAGCGTGAAATGCCTCTAAAGATGTATAAATATGCTTAGTTACTCCTCCCTGATTGATGTCTGGACCTAGAACTTATGTACCCCAGTTGTGCCTCAAAAAATGGGCACATTCCCTTATTGGAACATTGACAGAAGGATTCCACTGACTGAATCTTACTTGGCACACAAGTATGCTACATTCGCATTCATATTTCTGATTAGAGGCATACATTCACTGAAATGACTTCATATTCATTGTATATTATTTAATTCAATTTAATTCTCATAAACTAAGTGTAAATAAAACATATTATCAAAAATTCTTCGACCAATTTGAATAGGATTTCACTATTTCCAAACAAAAAATTAGTTTTTATTAAATTTTAAACGAAAAATTAGTTTTTATTAAATAGTTCTCTCAAGTTCCCCTGAAGTTCTACAATGCGATGTAAGCTTTCAATATTTTTAAAGGCCGTCACATAGTAATTCATTCTTTTGGACGCAGAGGTTATAAAGGGAGATGGAACTGCTATCGTCTCCACATAAATGTAACCGTTATGTAGCAAGTTTTTCTGGAGCTGTCGTCCGAGATATAAGTAATTTTGTTTCCATAAACCAAGACATGAAAAAACCTCGACAGGTCAAGTTTCACTATAGTAATGCTCGTAGACCTCAATTTTGTAGGATACGTCGTCCTCCATTGTTATGTTGAATGCGCATAATACTTTTCAATGAAGTAAATCCCTTGCCATTAACTCTCACCGTCACAGCTCACCGAGTGAAAGTTATTAATTGTGTAGGTTTCGTGTGAGTGCCCACGGGAGCGTCGCGAACATTAAGTTATATCCTCTGATGACAACAATCAATTTGAGTTTACGTCGGTAGGATATTCTTGATTCATGAATTTGGTAGTGAATCTTGTGACTTCCTTATCCAAATAAGCATTCCTTTGCGTTCCATCATCACCCTAATTATGCTGCGCTCTATTCTGCTGTTATATCCTTTATTTTCATCGTTTCTATAGCTACTATGCTTTGAATTGTTAGTATAATGTTTAATCAAATTCCTGGAAACATGTCAATAACGTATGAAAACCGTAAATAGTTCATATATCACATAAACTCCGAAAATAAAGATTTCTACCATTATCCCTACAAGACTTAATGGGGAAACTAAATTTAAGATGGTGGATGCTATCATTCCATAGTGAAACTGTATGCAACGACTCCAATTGGTGAGGGAGTAGTGTTGAGAATGCAATCTAGAGGACTCCTGCCATTACTCAAGTAGACCTGATGTCTGGTGTTAACTTGTTCATAATTCTAGGAGTAAAATTTGAATGACGGTAATGCGTATCTATGGAATGTTGAAATAGACTAATTTTTTTCTAGGAACCTAATATGTAAACAAAGTCTTTTCAGATGACTGTGATAAATTCAGTTACCTTAGTTCACATGTGACGCATTATATGCCAAAAACTCGCATCTGAATCCACTGGAGCTTTTCCTCCATGACCTCCCTCATTCTTTTCACCCTCTTAAATTGAAGCACCGCCCCTCAGAGGACGTCGACGTTCATTTGACAAAAACTGATTTAAAATATTCATAGAAACAGTACACCATAAAATTTCCATTTTTATGACAGAGCTTAACCTAAAATAAAAGTATCTGTACATATTTTTGTTAACTGACGAGTTAAACTAGTGTCTACTCTACAATATTTGGCATCCAGCCGAAGTGTTTCAGTAACTTATTTCATCCGCGATCTCAGGATTACTTCTTGATACGTCGTATCGTTATCTATTTTCAGCTTCAGAAAATGTTGTACCTAAAACTTGGAAATGATTAAATGATAGGTGCCAATATGTGGTTAGTAGCTAGATTAATGAAAACTCCTATAAATCTTGGACTTAATTTTCTGCATAGTTAAAGAGCCTATTTGAAAATTGTCATTTTTTTCACTAGGACTATATAAAGTCTAACTAAATGTTTCTGCCCTAAATAAGGAATGGCTGACTATTTATATAAGTTGCATTTGCGTGAAAAATTTCTCTTAAAATTAATAATATCGAAGAAAATGAGATCAATCTAACGAGCCACGACATGTTTGGTGGTTCTGAAAGCTATTTTATCGTCGCTCACCATGGTGACGGGAAGCGCAATGCTAATAACTTGATGGAGGCAATTAGAGGCAGTTGGTGTGGGGATTGCATGCTGTTATTGAGCTCATTGATCTATTGCGCTTCTCCTCTCCGTAAACTGAGGAGATCGCAGCAATATGGTGCCTGTCTGTCAGTCCAATGCAAACATCCGACTATTTGGCATCACTGTTGATTAATTCACTGGGACAGCTCATGGATCTGATTTTCCTAAGAGTTGTGCATAATGGACCATTGAGCTTGGGTTGAAACGGGACTTTGCTTCAACTGGTGGCCTCTGTAGAATAGCGGTGTAATTAGGCATTGATGCTGTACCACTGTTTATATAGGGTCTAATGAGATAATTAGTATTAAATTGCTTCCTTTTAGTTTGATGAGCGTGTACATTTTATCCGGGAATAAGTCACAAGCTATGAATATTCCACCAAATTATTTATAAAACTTGAAAGATTCAATGACCAATTTAAAGTATTATGGAATTTTTTTCGGTCAAAACTACGCTATGCTTGGCTATTCGATAGAATCAACAAAGAAATTTCATTTACAGAATTTAAACATGACGCATATTGTACCCTATAATATTGATGGAAAATTGTCTTAGGTTACACCGGGGAAATTTCAACATGATCTCTGCAAAGTTTTACATTGATGAGGTCATTATGTTCTATGAACTGTAAAATAAAACAATTTTTTAGTCTAAATGTCCTCCATTTATTATATCTCAGATGAAACCAGTGTTAAATAATAAACACTTCTTCAATATAATCAATAATTTTCTGTAAATTAAACAACGTCGGTTAAAAGTTTAGGCGTAATGTTGGTAACCAAAATATTTTAGTGATATGAATTATGTGTCAGTATTTCGTGGTATGATTCCTGGTCTATACACCATACCTTACATTGTGTAATTAGGTCCAGCTGTTGTTAGTCGTGTGTTAATTGCTGATTCTCCAACCAAGGTAACGAGACGGTGTGGAAATCGCCCGGCGATTACCCAACTCAAACGATAAGATCGCCGCAGCGATCCTAAGGGAAAAATATGCCTCCTTCAGATCACCCGGTAACCAAGGGGGAAGGGAGGCGCTCAGTGTGCTCCTCGCCTTGCATTTAATCAACCATTTATGCCTCGGTGGTGGCAAAGGCGGCATTGTGCCACGCCATCGGAGCACAGGGGATGCCATCGCATCGCTCGGCGACCACCGATGTAAAGGGATGTTGGTGGGCACACTGTGAGAGGCGTTCAGAAGACGCAGCGGCCCCGCACTTCCTTGATAATTAGCAATTTAATGCTCAACTTGTTGCGCCGTGGCGGAACGTTTATGGATGACTCTGAAGATTCACGTGAAGAACGGGAAGGTTTCGAGGTGAATGAAGAAAGATGTGGGAGAAGGATGTGTGCATTCGAAGCATACACGAAAGGTGTCGTCTCAAAACACTGAACAGCAGGGCATTGTGGGATACGTGGCGGATAGGGAAGGGGAGCTGTTACCAGATTGGGTGGGGGGAATGTCACGTGGAGATGAGGAAGAGGCCGAATTGCCCGGGGCCTCGGTTGCCCGGGGGATGGCAGTGAGCGTCGTATGTTGGCGCTTATTAAGACGACAGACTGAATCAAGCTAGGGCGTTCGATGAGCATCCGATAACCATTGTTGCGTCACCTGCCCACTACCCTCATCTTCGACTTCCCCCTCCCCCCGAAAACTGTCCCTCCCTCACACTCCCTCTGTTTATCCCTTGATGAGAGTGGGAAGGCGTAAGGGAACGTATTGCAGCCGCAAAGTCCCTTATACGGCAACAATCGAAGGTTGTTCAAAACTTGAGTGATTTTTTTCTAATTTGAGAAAGAAGTTCATGCTCTTTTTAGCAACGTCGAGTTACGTGATGCAGTTTTTTTATTGTTCACCGATGATATCTGATCAAAATGAAGTAGTTATGATCAAGTAATGTAGATATCAAAAGAGAGTGGAGGAAAAAATTAATACTAAACACTCCTGAAAATCAAGTGAGGTTGCGACGCAAATGAGAAACTGACAGCGATCAAAATTTGCAACTTGTAACTTTTTTCCCCCATGAAAACATTTGTAATCCACGGAAACAATTCGTCACGGTACAACATAGTATGCTCCGGGCTTAAGGCGGCTCTGTTTTGACCATGTGAGTCAGAACAAATACTAAATTTCGCTTTTTTATTTATTTCGTTTTCGTTTTCCGGCATTCACTGATTATATGTGTTGCTCATTGCAACCAAAATGAAATTACAAATATGAAGGGATTATTACTCCAGGAATATATTTCTAAATGCCACATTAGTACAGTCGGTCCAGTCTCAGCGCTATTTTCATGTAACAACCGCAATTTGACTTCCATTATGGCACTATCTCGAAAATAGCTTTAAGAAACAGGTGATAAGATATCTATATTTTTTTAGATTTTCCAGGGCTTCTTGCTTCTTACAGACAGTTTTTATTTAATGATTAAAAATGGTTTCTTGATGAAATTGACGTTTTTCTGCTCTTTAAACTGATGCACCTCCATTAAAGCAAATGTTCAAATCTTCAGTTTCAATTCTGAATTACTGCAAATACAGTCTAGAGACCCAACTTTTTTTCTTCAATATTAGTCAATGAAACGTACTTCAAATATGTAATATTCGATGCTATATTATGGTTTGGAAAATATCTGGAATGAGTGGATCCTACGGCGGCCAGACCCACCTCAGTCTATGCTCGCACATTTATGGACAGCATCGCTGGATGTGTCCTGGTTGGCGTAGCAGATGGAGATTTGACTTTCCAATCGATTAAGCTCCTGGTTCGGATCCCAGTTGTGGCAGAGTTTTTTCTCTTAAATGTACGAGTCTGTACGAGGGGGTGTGAAGTGGAGAACTCTTCGGTTACAATGTTCGGCGTGTTGGGTGAGACGTTAAACTACTGTTAGCGGTGATATGTGAATTTGCGCAAACGGGACCTCACGGCGGAAGGATATCAGGTCGATGACTATCTGATGCGGCGGAACTGACGCCACGAGTATTCACAAGGAGTTGGAGGAGATCATTGCTACCTCTCTGGAGGCGGCATATAGTTGTATGTATGTGATCCCTGTCCTGGAAAGACGCATGGTCTCTCGTTGTGTATGTGTCTTTTTGGGAAGATGTGTCTTTTAGGCCGGCTGAACCTTTTCGCCATTCCGCGGTGGCAGAGCACGCCTGGTCAGAACCCGGCCACGTCATAAACTTTGAAAAATGTAACATCTTCGCCAGAGAAAATAAATATTTCCCTTGGCTAATACGAAAGGCGATTAAAATATCCAAAAACAAAGAAAATTTCAACAGGGAAGACGGTTATCCTCTCTCCTCTACGTTCAAACGTCTTTTACAACAATTGAATTCAAAGATCCAGGCGGCCAATCAACGTGCGTCTGACAAGCTCAGGTGTTAGGAATATAAAGAAACATGAATCTATGCAGTTCATTCAGGACCTGATGACGCTAGCTGTGACGTTGTTGTTCGTTGTCATGAATAAATGCGGGAAAAACCCGAATATACTGACTTCAAAATACCACTGTTTAAATACTGTGCATTTTAAAACATTTTGTGGTAGTTATTATGAGTAATAAGCAGCATGCGTGTGGATAATCGAGGAAAATTCTTCAATCGATGTAATTGTAGATTTTCTTCGGAAAGAAATTATTGTTTATGTAAGCAGAAAACGTGGGCCTAATCTGGATTGAAATTACCGGACTAGTTTCCATTAAATAACCATGTGCTTATTTAAAACGTGATCATTCTGATTTCAGAATTAGCCGCATGGTTAAATGTTTCGCCCGAGGGGACGTAGGTTTTTGCTATGGGAGTCGTGAATAATGAGGATTCATCCTATTCGGGGAGTATTTGAGCCACAATAAAGTAGAACGAGGCACCAAGAGGCTGAAGTGCGGGTGAAGGAATGGGAAATGTATCACTGGAATATGAAAAAGATGATCAAAACTCGCAGGGAAGTCTGTATGAAGCGAGATATTAAATTCGAAAAATGAATAGAACGGGCAATGAAGGGAATCGTCAAAATTAACCTCTGACACGTCACAGAAAACGGGAAATGGAGAGCACTATGTTGCACTGTGAAACAGCTGAGTATTATTTTATAAAAGTAATTAAAGGCATAATGCCGACAAAGAGGCGAAATGAAATAGCCCCTGTTTAGCACTGAGACAGAAAACTAGTACTTTCTTCTATCGTATTCAGATTGCGTCTTTTTCGCCTTCTTGAAATTATATCTTTTACAGTACCATTAAAATAATTTTGCTGTTAAGTTACGTACTTACTTGAAACACTTATTTGAATATATTATTTGAATACTTAAACAGCACTGATGACGAATATAAATATGTTGTGTGGGACTTTGTATGTGATACAATATGTTATCGTTCCACTTACGTTGTGGTCTTGTTTTATATGACACCCTTTAATTATAACAGAATCTACTGGTCTGATTTCCATGGTTAACTATAATCTCCTCGTTATTCTATAATTTTTGCATCTGATAGACTCTATCTCTATAGATAGATATAATCTATAGAATCAGTAGATGGCATTGAAAGCATTAGTTCACCAGCAGATGACTGTTTCAAAAACTTAAGTCTTTTGTTTTCCCCTTTGCTATACAAATTTGGAAGCGTAAAAAATTTGATCCTCAGTATGTATAATGAAGAAACGCATAATTAACTGCTGGTTGGCTTTTTAATTAGTGAGGCAAGGTCACTCCATCAAGGATAGGTACCTGGATCCGTAGCAAGTGAATTATTTCAGGAGTTGAGGAAAAGGTTTTGCGATGGGAAGTTAAGAAGCTAAGCGCGCCAAGCCTAGCGCTTCCTGAAAAACTACTGTGAGCAAACAGACAGTATAAAACTGCTGATCATGTTCCAGAAGCTGTTGTGTTGGAAGTGTGTTGAAAGCCGCAGGTTACTTTTTGGCCAAACGATTGGCCAAGAGTGAAAACCTCCGATTGGGACAGGTCCACGATAATTTTGGAGGTGTAAATAATAACATTATTCTCAAAACGCTTTTCATCTGTAGAACTGATGAAAAGGAGAAACTTAGAGAAGTACACTGTCTCAGTTAGAGGTGCGCAATATGTGCACGAACAATATTTTACATTTACGAATATCTGAGCAGAGTAAGACACTCCTTTTGCATTTAATAAAAGTTTTTATCATCATTTTCTTATTTCCTATTTCCTTCTCAATTCATACGATGCGCTCTAACACTCCCCGCCGCAGACCTCTGAGGCTATAAGGGTGATGCGTAGATTAAGTCGGATAAAAATATATCCTGAGAGTCAAAAAATTCTCTGAAGAGCACATTTACTATTGTTTTAAAAACTTTTTGTTTTCAGATTAAAGAAAAAGAAGTAAAACAAATGCATCTACCTGTACAAATTTTTTTTTCCCTTTATTTAGCCGTGGCCATATTTTGTGGCGGATAAGATGATAATAATGCAAAGCAATATTCAAAACAAGAAATAGAATTTATTTTCATATCCCGTTTCACTTCCTTTAATTACCAGTTATATTAAAATAGTTAACATTACATATTTGTTGAAGTTATTAATTATAATTACATTATAAATTCAAAGATACGCCTACCAAAGAAAATTCAGTAGTTGTTTCCTACATAAAAGATATGATTTCTCTTATGCCATAGTTTCTTAGTCCTTTTCTCTGTATGGTAGATAATCATAGTTAAGTAATGGCTGTTTGTCCAGAGAAACTTGCTCTTTGAAAACTATTGCCTCCATAACATAAAGTCATTTGGTACCTCTTCCAATTCAATGACATTCATATGTTGTTTATTCGTTGCTCAGTTGTTCTTTGGGCACTTAATATTCCCCATCTTCTGTCTGGGGTATTATAAATAACTGTAATAGGGGAGTTGAACGGTGCGAAGACTAAGAATTAGGTAACGATGAGCTATATACTGGTATCCTAGTACTTATGCAAAAAAGCAGCATAATTGTATTGGGAGAAAGCCTACATACCAAGGGACCATTATAAGTTACTCGCCCGTAAACTGCTACAATGTTCCTTCAATTCATCTGATTGATTGAAGTTCAGATCGCCATTATAGTCATCGTTTTCTTCAATGATAACACATAATGTCAGTAAGTCTTTAAATTGATACAGGAATGTTAACAAAATCAGTAAGTGAACCAAAAGGCCGTATTAAATGGTACATTTTATTGTACAAATGATGGCATGAACTATTTCAAGAGAAAAATTGTACCGTATTAATTCGGCATATTGTACGATCTTCGGCATGAGTGAATGGGGAAATTTAAGCTGCCCCAATTCCATTCATTTTTTTTGTCTTCGTATGGCACATTCCTGTGCCGTGTAAAACGGCCTTAAATATTGTGGTGTCCTTTACTTGTCGAATTTGGTTGCCTCCCTGGTTGATATGTAGGAAATATACACTATCACTTTTTGTAATTTTGTCTTTTGTGCTTATAAGTAAAATAATTGATAGTTATTATTTCACATTTGTATAGTTTGTCCAATGGCAGGATACTTATCTTTTTAAAATGTCTTCTTTGTTACGATTATTATTATATCCGCTCTTACCACCCGAACCCCAAACTGTGAGACCGTATCTTGGAATTCTCTCTATAAAGAAGCAATTAATTATTTGAATCATCCTAAGGTTTATTATCCAAGTAACCTAAATAAGTTTAAAAAGTATATAGTCTAAATATTGGCTGATCTCTGTAATATGAGCACTAAGGTTAAGATTTTCATCACTATAACACCCAAGTAATCGCATTTATCAATCTATTTCCCCACTGGACACATCGGCAGTTTTAGGCATGTAATATAAGCATTTATGGGAATGAGCCTGTATTTAAATGCCTCTCGTATCATTGACCTCGTGCTTGACTCGCATGACGTATTATTTATTTTATTTCGTTGATAATTAGACAATTTAATATGTCCATTTACATATCATATCATTTACTTAACTTGAATTAAATTTAAATCTTGGTGAATTAATGTTTTCCGCCGTGTCTGAAGTTCTTTTTTTGAATGAGGACATATTTAATTGTAAACGTGAAAATTTGAATACGCAACAATTAAAAGTTGTATTTGGAAGTGCACTGAAAGATTCCATGTTGTTTTAATGCTCCCTTTTTCTGAAACCTATCCGTATCTTTAGGATAATTAATTGTTGTGACTAAATATTCTTTATAACATGGTGTTGCTGACAGAAAATCATAACATTCCCTATAATTAAAAAGACGTGTATATGTATGGTGCGGTGGGTTAGACGTATGTCCATTGAAATTCATAGTGTGCGCTTCTAATCCCGTCATTTTACTTTTTTTGTCTAGGCATTTATTAACGTGAAGTAATTCTCTATAAGTTCACAAAGTCGTATTTTACATTTTTTTGAGTTTAATGTTTAAGTTTAAAAATATTTGCTACAGTTGATATCGTCTCTCGTCTCGTTGATCTCAGATTTCGTAAGGGGTTCTTTAGTGTTCATTTCCATTTAGTTTCTTTAAACTGAATTTATATGCACGTAATCTGAGCTAAGTAGAGTACACTGACCCAAAATAGGACTTTTTTCTCCCTGCCCGTTTGCATGGCGCACGGAATGGTCTCGTTTCGGGACATTATTCGTTCCGTCCGGAAGAGAGCTTTGAGTCTCGCCGACTACGGTCCCCGGCACGCAGGGCGACTTCCTGCTTGCTTGTTTTGAGAAATCGAGGATAGCACGTGTGGAGAAGAAAAGAAGGATTGTTAAAAGGATGAAGACAATGCTCTTCTTCGTCGAGTTCTCGCGGAATTATGGATTACGACGGGGCTTTTTGTCGAAATACTGAGCCGTAGTGCCGTTACTAAATTTGAAACTTTTCTGTAGTATTATCAATTTGGCCAGGGAGTTTGCTCGAAAAAAACTTTTCCATTGGTAACGCTAGCTCAAACTCATTACGCCTCGGCCAAATGGCTGCGCTTGTTTCAATTTTTTGTCAGTGTGACGATTCTGTCCGTCTTTTCCTCAGCGTCGATATGGCGATTAAAATTCCAGCATCCTTGTCTCAGGATGGCACCATGCCAGAATGGAATTCATTTCTCTTTACTAGCATCTAAAATGAGCAGGAAAATGGAACATAACTGCCTTTTTATCTCTAAAAAATCATGAGTCGAAAAATAAAATACACAGAACTAATCATACATAAAAATCAGTAGACTTAAATTGATATTGGTTTTTATAAACGGCTATGATCACAATTATTCTCATAAATTTTTAGGTTTTACACGAAATTACGTCGGATGATATATATAGTTTTTGAAAATGATACTAAGGCCGGTATTCATTGTCCTCAATAATTACAGATTCATTTCAATCTATGATTATATCTCTAATTAATTACTGTTTCTTATTCATAGTCGTTAAAGAATCAGTGATTCATCAATCGTTGATTCTTGAATAAGAGATTCATCAATCTCTGATTAATATGTATTCATAGTCATCAAATAATCATTGTTTATATTTCTAGTATTTATAGTCAAGCAAACTGTAATTATTTGGCCAAATAATCATTGATTCGTGAATTAAGCTCTCGACCGTAATTAATTAGAGTTTTTCTTTGTTGGACGTCGGTAGTTCTGTGATTGTTTACGACATATTCGTGTCTTTACGTTCCAACTGTACAATTTTATACGGTGCTAAAGGCATAGATTACTCTATATGAACATCTTGAATTGATTAGGATTATTGATTACCTTGAATTGATTAGGATTT
Source organism: Ceriagrion tenellum (assembly GCA_963169105.1). NCBI lineage: Eukaryota > Metazoa > Arthropoda > Insecta > Odonata > Coenagrionidae > Ceriagrion > Ceriagrion tenellum. The sequence goes on from OY720636.1 coordinate 160,646,064, forward strand.
CCGTGCAATGGAAATTCGTTGGGATATATTGGCGTATGTGATTGCCGATGACGATGTACCAGCGTATCACTAAAGGCTGCGAAAAACACACATTAGGGATCCAGCAAATCCAAATTACTCACATGTGGAGACTACGTACCCTGACTCGCCGATTTGAATGCCGTATTTACTATGTCGTGCACGGGGTCCAAGGCTAGTTCGCCTTGTACTTCGTCAAACGTATTCTAGTTGTATTTTAATGAATCAGTTTATAATCAGAAATACCCGGCCTTAGTATAAAAAGCTTGGAAAATTTACCCTCGCTAGGTTTTTCCGGAGCCTCAAATCGCCCGAGTGAATCTCCTTCAAAGTCACTTTACTTTTCACTATAATTATCGCCCGATATTCCTATTGGGTCAGATGGTGTAGTGTTTAGCGCCGCGGAGTCGTACTTGAAAGTTGGGCGGTTAGAGCCTTTGGGCATCCTTTCTTTTCCTTCTTCATATTCATGACCAGAAAGAAATTTTTCCTCCGAGTTACATATCATATCATAGGACGTCACCTCGGATTTTTTCTCCTGATACTTTCCACAAAATTCCTACTCCAGTTTCAATGTTAAATGGCTAACTGGGGTCTGGTGATGGACGCTTATGATATACGTCAATCTCTGTTGAAAATCCGTAATCTAACTTGCTGTAACAATACACGTGAGAGTTGACAGATGAAGAGTTTAATAGAGGGTACAGATTCTCAAAACCCGTAGTGATCGAGTATATTCTTCTTAGAACTGATGTTTATATATCGACACTTTCCACGAGGACTGACAGTTCCTCTTGTGCTACTGTGGCTCATTGCTCTGAGATTTTCCGCTTTGACATAAATATTGAATTGTTGAAATCATATAAAAAATTTAAAAAATATATCACAGCGGTTTTTAATCACGCAGTAATTTAAAAAATCTCCATGCTGAATTTAACATCGGACGAAATTGCCATGAATGTTTTACTGGCAAGGTATCATCAATTGCTACTAATTACATATTTCAAATTTTACTTATCGGTAATGATCAGTTATAAATACTGCTACTACTACTCTTCGTCCTCATTGGTGTTTTACGTACATATGTAGGAATTGATAGCTCTGTTTCGCAGCCAATGGTGTCCAGAACTGTGAAACATTTAACTAATCTTTTGGCCGTCCAAATAGTTGACACCATCAGACATGTTTCTTACAATGTTCAGGCGACGAATAGGTGTCTCTCTGAGAATAGAACAAAGAGGAGACCACACTTATGGTCGGATTCAATTCCTGACGTTAAAAAGCACACGCTACATCATCAAAACTTGCCGGAATTCGAGATTACCGTTTGTTGATTTTCCCTAGTAACGTCTATATTAACGTTGAATAATCATAAGAAATAATTCTAATGTAAGCACGGCTAATTCATTTTTATCAAAAAACATTGCCAATCCATTTTTTATTTTCTTTGTCAATATGCAATTAATAAAATAATATACTCAACTTGAATAAAAATTTAACAATGCCCACAAAATGTTTTGCCTCTTAATTTCTCACACCACCTAAAAATAACATACATTCAATCTGTAATTCACCAATCACAGATTATCCTAAATAATTAGAGATTCATGAGTCAGTGATTCATGAAATGGAGATTGTTTACCGTCTATGATTACATAAATTAAATAATCAATGATTGACGAATAATCGTAGATTCAGCAATCATTGATTATTTATCCTATCTATGAATACCGGCCTAAGTGTAATCAATTTGTTAGTTTACAATCGACGACAGTTTGTACAATCAATCATATCCAGGTTTATTTGTTTTCTTTCCAACGTAAGTGTAATCTCCTGTAGATTTTTCTATTAGCTAGGTTCATAGTATCGTGTGTACCCGCGTAGTTTTCTTATTGCATTTTTGTCCTCTGTAACTAAGCTATGTGAAATGAGGACAGGAAAATGTTGAATATAATACCGCGATAGGTGCTTAAAAATATTTCCTACATACATGTTATTGGCTTTGGAACCTTTATTTAAAATGTAACAAATGAAACTATTGAGTAGTAAAAGGTTTTATTCGAACTTTCACTCATGTTACTATAGTCAGTGCTTAGTCGTTATTGTGTGATTTTCCTGAACTAATGTTGACATTGGCTTTTTCTAAAGATATTATCCTTTTTACGTAAAACCTGTATTCATTGTAGAGTTATTAGGTGTCGATGACAACTCAAGACAGTTAGACTTGATAAAAACTATTAAGATTTTGTATTGAATCCTGTTGATTGAAATTATACTATCTAAAATTGTGAATGCAGAAAATCCATATGCGTACCAAGGATCAACTAAAATACAATTAATTTAATTTCGTTTAACAAAGTTAAGTTCTATATTATAATTTTTTCTATATGTTGTTTCCACTCGTTTTACCCATCACATGTAGCTCTAAGATCTTAATAATTTTTTGGTTTATAAGGTGATTGCCAAGCGTTACCGTAAACATTGGGTACCATTCCATTTATTGCGACTAGTGGCATGTTAGACTTTAGAAAAGGTTGTTTTGGAATAACTGACGCCGTTATGAGGAACTAACTTTTATTAATAAAATATAATTATATATTTGATCAAGTTTCTCGCTTTCCTCAGTCTCTTTTTTCACTGCAACCTGTATGTTCCACCGCGCCAAAAATTTATCAGTCCTTGACTGAGCGGAATTTTTTCCTCGCTTTTGGCGCGGTGATATTCCGAGTGAGGAACACCATATATGAACGAGAATGTTTTTAAACAGAAAAGTGACTAAAAAAAGGAAGGCTGAGGTTACAACTCGGCACCAACCGCACACCCATCGTACATACGCGAAAGTTCTAAAAAGCTGTGAGAGAGTAGAAAGCACAGCGAATTCCCGCTCCTATGGCATTCGCTGCGCTTTGTGGAAACGGGTGAGCTGGGATTATAGAGAGTCTCTCGTGAATGCACTTACCTCACCGCCAAACTATCCGATTTCCTCAAATTTTTCCCTTAACAGTGGCCTTTTTTGTTTAAACTCCGGCTTCGTATTCCTAACTCTGACGGTTTATATAAAGCTGCGTATTTTCTATACGTGATCCTGATGTTTACCAAGTTCCTTATAAGCGACATGACCAGCGAGAATCATTATTTTAACTGTTATTGAAACCTTCTCCACGGGTATCGCAGTATTTTAATTTTTTCTAAATTTAATGCTGTTTCCTAGAACCTTTTCAGTGCATGCCGCACATGCTCTAAAAGAACATGTTTCATTTACTGTGTCCGGAGATTTTTGAGAGCCTTCTTGCTTTCCCATGATTAAAAGTGGAAGACACTCTAGAAATTCGTTCAGTGGTAAATAGTCTCTCTTTGCTTTTCACTCTAACTATAACTGAGAATAATTCAGCTCTCTATTATGACCTTTTTGGGGCAACTTAGTAAATTCCTCATGCTAGAGATGAGCATCAATGTTCTAAAAGGCAATCGAAGTGTAGACGATTTTTAATTCAGAGTTAAATTTGTTTGTTTAAATTTCACTAGCTGTTCAAGTCGAAGCGGATACAGAAGATTCAGTGTCGTAATTTTAAGTATCAAGATTGAGTTCAATATTATGCTGCTAAAGTATTTTGATTAGGTGTATTAATTTCATTTCATGTATCCTCCACTTTGAAAGTTCTCGAGAAACTAATTTTGTGTTCTTTTTTTTATAAATAAACCCAGTTTTAAATTTTGTCGCTCTCTGGCAAACTCTTTTGGTGAATGGTTGGACCATAAGAAATTCTAGGTTGCTATTCTTATTCGGTCCCTCAACCTGGCTGGGAAGGGTTGAGGATATCATCTCATACGTGGAGCACAATTTCCTGCTACGAGTATCATAATAATTGTCGCCAGCTGTAGAATGGAAAAAGGAACCTGGAGAAAGAGAGGTCTTGATTGGAACTTATAAATGCGTAACAATACAGTGATCGCCAACATGTGCATATGTAAAAAGTTTGCGTTACTACAATGTGTATATGTCTGAAACCAGAATAAAAAGGTACTTTTGATTCTATTTTTTTAAATTATCCCTATCGCGATTTGGCATTAACGTCAGGCGTAGAGATTTTCCATTTGTTCAATTTTTTGGTCCACTCTGTGGGCTGAAAAATTAATTTATTGTGGTGTTAACAAATAAATTATTTAGTTAAATTAAGGACTTCTAAATCGCATTAAAGGGTGACTGGTACAAAATACAAAAATAATAATCTCTAACATCAAAGAGTAGGGCCGCAGAAAATTACGCATTTAAAAAAATGGAATCGAGAAAAAGTTTTGCAAACCAGCCCCGAAATCCAACATGTCTTGCCCGAATGACTCGAGGACAGCAGCAGTCGTGCGGTTGGTGGCCATCGTACCTTCCTCTCCTTCCATTCCGTAATTGGAGTAGGAAAAACGATAATTTGAAAATGTTTTTATATATGCATTTTATACTTCAAACTCATGTCTTTGTTTGGTATTCACGTAACCCTACGTCGATGATCAAAATGGTGATTCATAAATTCGAACTTTCGTGTATTTAATCTCTCTATTGATTTATATTTTTCCCCAAACCGTGTGTGCGATGATACACTTCCTGCCTGATTAATGATAGACATCGCCGGCTTCGACGTCACGTTTACGCGATCGATAGCAACAATCTGGATGTTACGAATCACATTACACTACTGATTATATTTCGCCGGAGTAAATGGCAGAATATTTGTTTACCTTTGTCATGCATAAACATCCTCTGCAAGACATTTTATAAACAGACCAATATATTTTTTCTATTCAAATTCCTTTCCTAAATTTCTTTCAACGCGTGTTTATTTAGTTAATCTTATCCTCTGAGAGGTCTTCACTTCCTCCTTGATTTTTCTCTCCATTGTCCCTTCGACCGTTAATTTTTACCACTTCCCTTCTCCTCCAAGTCCAACCCATAGTCTGGCTCATCTCCATCCTTCAACCCCCCCCTTGTCACCTCGCCACCCTCCTCCCCCTTCCCCTGCCGTCATCACACAACGAACGCCGTCCCACCTCCTTCTTTTCTTCTCACCCCCACCACGCAAGGCCATCTCTTCTCCCCCACCCCTCCCCCAGAGGTAAACAAATGACTCTAGTTTGCATAAATCTCTTTTCCTTCTCCCCCTCTATCCTTGCCACCCTCAACTCACGTCTTCCCTCCTTTTTACGAGCCAACACGCTTTTTTGACCTCCCTCCTCCCTACCTTCTCCCTCTCCAGAGTTTTCCTCTCATCTTTGGGGTTCCTTTTCATTCCAACCCTCGCCAAACCCCCAAATTGCCTCGCGCCAACCCCCCAGCCGCTTTTTCCTGCTATCCGTCCCTCTCGCCGACTTTCCGGTCTACGACTTAAAAAAAATAAGGGTTCGCTCGCCGTGTCTTCCCTCACTTCCTCCCCAAATGCGAAACTCGCCAACGAATATAGTTCAAACTCCTGCATATTTTTTCCGGCATCGGATTAACATTTTAAGCTAGACTCTGGGCGCTTGTATGCAGAGTGATATCCAGTTACCTCGTAATTACTGCTGTCTGGCTTCAAAATGTATGAGAAAAAAATACGTGCAATAGGAAATTTGAGACTAAGTTACTCGGTAGATATGGTTGCAGAGATAGTGGAATGTCTTCCAAACGTGAAGAGTTTTTCCGTAGAAGTTGAATGATATTAATTAATTAATGCTCTTTATGTTATAGCAGTAAGTCCTGCTTTAATTGACCGAGTTTCTTTCATAAATTTAGGGTCGTGTAAACATGGTCATATTATTTTCGTTAAATATCACGCCATCAAGTTCAGCTGTCCATATTTCCAACACTTCTTGTCTTGGTTAATCGTTCAAATGTCCTGTACATCAGTACTTAGTCCATAGTTACTCAATTGGAGCTAATAAGCGGCTCTTGAAAGACCAATATCGCAGGGATTGAGAATATATTATCGTTTTTTTACCCGGCAACGGTGCAGCGGTGGTTATTTCTCTAGATATGTAATCGAGTTTTGAGCCGGTAGAAGTGACATTTCGTTTTTTAGTTCGATTTCATATTAGTACTGCTCCCGTTTTCGGCGCTCTGACCGCAAAGTTCATTCACATTTTGAACTAGCTGACAGTTTTTTGAAAAGGGATAAGATATAATTTTAGCAGCGATATTAAAATTCAGTGGAGTGTATATAAATTTATATTCACCGTTTCTCTGAAGGATAGTTTTTCAATGGTTGTCAACTCCTAGCTTTCTAATTCCATGCAAAACTTAACGGATTATTTTTCCTTTTATAACATTTTTGATCATTAGTCAGCCTGTTTATCAGTACTGTACGTCAGTTTGTACATCAGTACAATAAACACAACCCGTGAGGCGGATATTACTGTCAAAGCATAAAATAGTACGTGCACCCGTGTTTGGGTATGAGCAAAAAAAATTCCCAGAAGACATCCAGAAAAATTAATAAAATTTTAAAATGTATTCTCTAATTCTGCGTTATTAATGATAAATTGAAAAATTTTCAACGCATTTTTATATTTTTTACCTTGGATCTAGGGAAGGGTGGAGGGCTGAAGTCAACCAATCTTATAATTGAGCGACCAGTGTATTGGTGTAACGTAAAATGTGCCGATTTCTGACGGTTTGCGAGCAAACTTGAGCAAAAATTCGATAATTCTTAACTCAAACATAATTACTTCAATTAAAACTGTATGTTAGCAAATGGTAGTTAATAATGTTTTCTATACCTGTTATCAGTTTCAGCTTTTTATCTTTAACAGAAAAAAGATTTTTTTAATTTTGTAAAATTCGCATTTCAAACCTGGGGCGTCGTACAATTTCGTTCTAGATCACGTAGTAATGCACGTGTTTTGAACGTTTCGAGTATGTAATTGTTCAATTTTTCAATAAATGAGTTTAATTTATACCAAATGATTTTTACATTGATCGAATTATATGGTCCTGTTCGGCGAATCTTCTCGGCAAATCACTCTGCCGAAGCTAATTCCTGTGGTTCTGAAGTTCCTAAAAATCAATGGAACGGTATATTACAATTTTCCTTGCTATTTATCTTAAGTAAATTCCTTGTAATGCATATACATATAGTTTTCTTAGATGTGACACTTTTTACTGGTCATTTCTTTGCCTTTACTTGTGTCAGTCTTTTAGAGGATTTAATAACATTTAATCGGTGACGTGAGGTCTGAGAGAACGCTGCGATTTTTTAATTATGAATATTTTATAACAATGATTGTCAAAATACCTGTAAATTTTCTTACCTTCATATTTTTGTCTTATAAAGGCGATGCAGTCTTAAACTTCAATGAATCTATTCTGAAATTTTGTAAAAAGGTAATTGTATTTGATGAGCGGTCAGTGAAACCTTAGGTTATTGAATTGGGAATGCTGTCCTGTGGAATGTTTCATTTTTGACCTCTAATTTTAGATAGTTTAGATAGAAATTTTTTTAATGCCAAGTTAATTAAATTTGAAAAAGGTTAGAAAAATTTCGTATTCTTTGTTTATTGAAAGCGGATTTTTAGAAACTTGACCTTTTGACCACAGTACGGGAGTCCAAACCCAAATTTTACCTCGTGGGGTTAACAATGTATGAAGATGTAGAGATGCAATAGATCAAAACTTTTTCATTAAAATTTATATCATGGGATTTTTGGGCTCGATGAACACCATGGGACCACTTTTGTGTTCTAAAACCCATCCATGAACCCAGATAGGTCAGAGTCAAGGCCACACAGGTGACAGCGAATGAAAGCCTCAAACGTATCGTATCATAGGTTTTAAAGGGTACCAGGGTCGTACAAAGATCCCTTCTGGCATTCCTTGACCTCCGGTGGTAAAGCGCAGGTCAAGGATTGGGGATTGTTGGAATTCTATGAGGTTCAATAAGCGTGTCGAATAATAGGTTTACTATGACTCTCAAGTCAACGATAAGGTTTACAGATCCTTCTCGGCATTTCTAGACCTTCCATTATTATTTAATGTCACAGGTACGGGATACTGGACATTGAGAAGTTCTACATCTACATACTACCTTGCAAGTTATCGCATGGGTGGGTGGCGGGACACGACGTGTAACGGTGTGAAAATAGAGGCTGAAACAAACGTGTCAAATCATTGGCTTTTATAGGTCCCAAAGTCGATAAAGAGGTCCTAAAATCCCTTCTGGCATCTAATGACCTTCCTTTGTCAAGTGTTTGGTTTCTTAGGATCAAGGCGATGAGTAATGATGCGAAAATAAATGGAACACTCCAGGGAACAAGCGAGAGTAATACGTCGTACTGCAAAAGCCGTTACGTCCGAATGCGTCAGAGATACATTTTTCGGCTTCCTTTCTTGACTAGTTTTCATCACAGTAAACGTGAAGGAAAACGCTTGAATTTTGGATCTCAGCAAATGGTCCAAATATCCGAGTGACTTCCACCTGCCTCTGTTTATTACCAAGACCTGTGATCGCCGAGCAGTTCTTCACATCCCTGAGCATATAAGGGGTTTCGTTGGATAATTGACATACATGTGTTCTACCCTACACAAATCTAACAGACGATAGTTGACAAAACTCCACATTTGAGGTTAGGGTTGAATTTGTTATTTATAACCTTGAAGATTAAAAAAAAACTGAACCAAAAAAACGAATCTGTAGTGGTTTCCTTGGTATCACGTGCTGCTTTCCCCGTATTAACAGTTAAAACGTCAGTTTTCTAGGCCATAAAAAGGCAATTACAAGTCCTTCTCCTAAAAAATCTCTTTAAATTTGTTTCCTTATGGTTTGCCTTCCCACTATGACAATCTAAGCGTCAACAAAAGCTTGATATTTCTTAGAAGATGGACTATATGAAGAGTTGAAGACTCGTAAATGAAAACTTTACCATACAATAACTGTAAAAATTTCAACAGATTCAGGCAAAATATCGTAGAAGTTCGTCAAATTAAAGAAAAAACAACAATTGCACTATTCCACAGGGTATTTATTGAGAGCTTTCTAACAGATTGCCTTGTACCTGATGATCTTGTACTCTGTGATTTGAAACGCGTTGTACTTAATAAATACCTTTTGGAATAGTGCAATTGTTGTTTCTGTTTTAATATGCAATAACTGTCTTTTAGCTTAGCAGGGCAGTTTTGAGCTGGTAGAAAAGTTGAAAGCGAGAGCCTTGACGTACGTAGGCACTATAAAAAATAAAAAAGAAATACCTTTGGAGATAGGGCCATCGGAAGGGCGTGTAGTGAGCTCTTCACTGTACATATTCTCGGCCAACGTGACTAGTTTTCTCTGTTTCATAAAGAAACAGTGCTATTTGTTTGGTTTCCTCAATATATCACATGAAAAACGACGACATCAGCCCAGGAGATCAGAAATAATGGCATTTTATTACTATTTTATTATTAAATCATGGCCAAGGGTGGCATAGAAACATCCAAAAAAATTTGATGTAGCAACCCATTCAGTCCAATGAAATTGAGATGACCAACGCCAGTGTTTCTCAGCATATAAGATATTTGCTCTCTCTACTCTTATGTACTTCTTCAGGTGATAGGCAAAAAAGTTACAGTTTAATTAAATTTATTAAATCGATAACTGCGGAGATATTAAGGCCCACACATGAAAGGGAGGAAATGTCCAAGGAAAGGAAATGTCCAATTCTCCCTCTCCAGAGACGGGTACAATTTTGCAAGGGGTTGGTTCCACTTACTGTTGCAAAAGGCAGAAGAGATTGAAAGGCCAGAGGATTGAAGCACAGGTAAAATGTGCTCTTTGTACTATAAACGGAAAATTTCTTCCCTAGATTTCATATGTAAAAAGCCTGTGAGCTTGTAATGAACAAAATTATTTGTGAAGCCTGAGCCAACATGGAGGTGTAAGATATTTTACAAAAAAGGTTTAGTTTGGATCAGTCGCAGACTTGATCAAAAAAGGGATAAAATTACATTCTTAAACGCGTAAAATTATTCAACATTTCTACTTTCACATAAAAGTCCTTATTTTCAACTCCAGCAGAACTTTTTAAATTTAACACGCATATGATAAATTGAAATTTCTCTCTCAATTTTTGACTCTGTTCCAAGTAAGAATTTGCCATAAAAAATTTGTAAGTGCTAATGGTTCAGGAAATTTCATTTGGAAAATTGCAAGTTGGAGAATTAGTGCTGAAAGGAATAAATATTAAATTACCTCTGCAACATTTTATTAATACAGAATTTATTAAGTCTACCAGATCCCCCGTCACTAGTTATGGACACATGGTAAGCGTTAACAATATAATAAAGATCAGGGTTATTTATGACTTTATTTCTAATGCGATGAATTATCATGGAATGCTCTGAAACTAGAGGGAGTCGTTTATTCATGCCATTTTTTAATTCCAGTTGTAGTCTATGCCATTTGCACAATTGAGAACCTTTTCCTATTTTTAGGTAAGGTTATTAAAAGCAAAGCTTCCTGTACCAGAGGAAAAATTACACATGAATTACAATATGTTAATATAAATCGTTACTTCAAATGTTTTTCCAATGGCTCTTCATTTCATGTCTCCTAAAAGCGATCTATTTACACATCATGAGAAGAATAATTAAAAATGTGATATCTGTTCCCCAAAACATTTGTTTTGATTTTCATGCTTTGCATACATTTTGAATAACAGATACCTCGATGACGATATTGTCACTCGCTCTCTGCCTTTTGTATTTAAAATGCTGATTCGTGTGATAGATTTTTCCAGTTTTATTTTTTCCCGCCAAAACTTAATTTAGGATCGTTTTAATGCTTTCATTTTAATAATAATTATCATCAAACAAAATTGATAGCGCTTTTTGATATACCAGCCGTCATTTAAATAGAAGTTCATTTGCAGAAAATACACCAAAATTAAATGACTTCGACCGTACGATATTTTTGCTACCACATGATAAATCGTGGAGAGGAGAAAAAAGAAAAGGGCAGAAAAAGGGACGCATTAGCTGAGACAAATAAAATGAGTAACAAGATGTAAAAAGATAAATTGCCATCATAATTTGTGCTTATCAATAGTTTGTCTTCCTTTTCTTGGATGTAAACTTTAGCGAAATAAATATTATGGAACAATTTGTGAAAACTGTCGTTATTCGTGACGAAACTTAAATTGATTTAAATGGACCGTATTCATAGTCAGGTCTCAAGTCGTCACTAGAGACTTTTTTGATCCAATTGCCAAAGATGATCTCATTTAAGTTTCATAGTCACGATATAAGATGGTCTTGACAAAGGCGGTCTGAATGAAGATGAGCTTGTGCGAAATTCCACAGAGAAAAAATCATCCGCCTTGACCGGGGGATTATTTTTTCTCTGTGAAATTTCGCACAATTGTGCATTGCAGGTGACTCCGTAAAAGTAGAACTCCGTGGCTGGTCCCGGATAGCTAAAAAATCAGTAAAGATGAGCTTATTTAAACTAGGTGACCTTCATGAAGTATTTTCGAAACCAGTTGCTAGTACCCATCAGCCAATCAAAAACGCTGATTCAATTATTTAAGTAGCAACCAGCATTTTATGGTACATTATTATTATACATCATTTATGGTAGCAAACAGCATTATCTTTTCGATGATTTGAGTTGGAAAAAATAGAATCGTCATTTAAGGCTATAAGAAAGGAACATATTGGTCAAAACATTGCATAAAAACGGAGAAATGAGATTATTTACGTCCTCTCATGCATTGCGAATGCAAATTGCTTTCATTACAAATTATCTCAGATATGATATTAATACGACGCAAAGTACTCGCTTAGCCTATGAAAAAAATGTTGACTTGCTAATACTCAATTATCTTCTTCCTAATACATGTTACTGTGAAGGCGATTAGGTGCTCATTCACCTAAAATAATGTCCTGGACTTGAGGTTTTACATTCAAGTAATAAATCTAGTGCGGCAGTGAATATGTCAAAATTTATGTAACTACCAGCTCAGCTATTACATCATTGGAGAAAATATTTGTTAAAATAAATTATGATTTTACGGAAATAAAACAGTATCAAACAATGAAAAGCGTATTCACAATATAATCTTTTCAAAAGTCCTTCAACTGGTGAATCACGAGATTGGGCGTGTACTTCAATACTGTATTAGTACAGCTAGGTTTTACAGGAAGTAGATGGTAATGACTGCATTTCAATTTTATTCCTACCTTTGAGATAGCAACATTTTGTCATTTTAATGCATAGTCTCATACCCATAACGCTATTCCTTTCGGAGTAGGTAGGACGGAAGAGCTTTCAAAGAAAATGAACGAAGTGAAACGCCCCGATTCGATTCATACTCGCCATGTTCGTAGATTAAAGTGAAAATAATTAATTGTGTGAAACTATGCGTGACCTCGTGGCCTGCGAGCCGAAATATTAGTGAAGTAAGATCTGAGACTTTCCCGGCGTGAGATGTTTCGTATTCGGGAATTCTACCGGGTGAGACTGCCGGGTTCTAATCTCTCATGGAGTCTCTCTTGGCATTCATCGAAATATCAGTGATTCAAATCCGCCGAACTGCAATCTGGGCCCCGACGCAAATTTGCCGGCTCTTCGAGGGAACCGCGGCGGGAGAGGGAGCCACGACCGCGCGGCAACACTCAGGAGACGGTGGGCGGTGCGACTTTGGCCGTCACTCGTTTCATTTGAAGGAGATTGCGCAGAATTTTCTCTACACTGCTCCCTGTTAGTCTCTATTTATTCTTGACTCGGTGCAATCGATCTTGGACGATTTTCTCACTCACTGGAACCACTGCTATCCGATAGATCCAAGGCTTCGCCAAAGAGCAACGTATAATTACGGATTGCCTGTCCTCAAGCCTCGACAGAACAAGTTTTCGCCCCGCCAAGAACAAGGGAAAACCTGCCACGATATACTCTCCATGGGTGAAGAGTGAAGGTGAATAGAAGTGACTGAAGAATGGAACAACTACTCCGCTCTTTGCAAACATCTTTCAATCTCCTTCACCCCTCGTATTGCAACAACCTCACGACCAATGACGAAAACCATTCTGATGTAGGAATATTTTGGGCGTATTCTTTTTCTAGAAATTGATTATGATACCGTTACTGTGGTGGATTCCTGGTGTCTCTAAATTTATGTAGAAGTTGTTGCTGATGTGACACCGAAGAATGAAATAAGTCTTGTGGAGATGTTACCCCCAAAAACTACAGGGCTTTTACAATTACCTGACTCATTATTACTTTTTGCGTCCGCGATATACTTTCCATGGCTCTAGGAATAAAACCTGATTGAGCAAGAGATGGGTGCCGTCTAGAGTTTGGTCGGCTGCGGTGTAGGGAGGAAATAAAGCCGGCGGCGTGACAGCGCGATCTCTGAGCCTTTGATCGGCAATAGCGGCGCGGCGTGTCAACGTCTGTTCACATACGTGTGGAAAAAAGTGAATATGTTTTATAAGTTCCATGGAAAGCTTCCCAAAGTAGCGCCACGCGAAGCTCGTTTCATGTGAGCCATATATCGTTTCAACCATTTCCTTTGAAATGTGTTCTTTAATATCTTCCTCAGACCTCAGACTCAAAGTCATGCCGATGCTTCCCCGTAACACGCACACACGAAAAAAACGAATTTTTACTCCATACAGTGCTCTCAGAGCTTCTGTGCAGAACTCGATTTCTCAGTTTCTACGTTGTCTAAAATCTCTCAGACAATGGTATACTCTCAAGCACAAAGGTTCATGTGAAAGAGACCGTGCGGTTGAGTAGACGGAACTGAGGCAACATCAGCGTGGCATAGCGTTCTTGAGCGATTCTCAGCTTACCTTCGAAAAGTTAATCCGTAGGACTTGTCCACCGCGTTGCCTGTCCCTAACTGGGCCAGGAAATATCAGCTCATTTTCCCTAATGAAGCCTAATTGTAAGAGTTACTTGTTTACCTTGTGGCATATTCATTTCTGTGAGCCCGCGGCGCTTGTCTGGCCCATCTCGATGCCGGTGCTTGGACGATAATTATTATTCTGGTGATATGAAACTCGGCCACTGATTGGATTTACTGCGTGTATGTGCTTCGACTACACCATCACGTTCTCGCAGTATCTCGCACCTTGAATATTATAGTATTATTTAAAAAATCAATAATTGTTTGACATTGGAACTGCGCTTCTTGACATACTCTTGACGTTTTGCTTTATATTAAGAAAGGGATTTGTAGACTATGCGAGATATGTTGTGGTCAAAATTAACGATAAAATATTTTTTATCGACGAAAGGGAAATCCCTCACGATGTCTTTTCTAAATAACTTTATTTGAGGTTACTTTGACATAAATTGATGATTCATGCATTAATATATTGAATTGGTACCGTGCTTTATATTCAGCAAGCGTCAATTGTTCGCTCAGTATATTCGTTGCTTCACTCAGAGACTTTCAGAGCGAGAGGGCCTGATAGGAGAGGTGCAAAATAAAACCTATCGAAACGACGCTAAGCCAGGCAGCTAAGCGGACAAACGAGGCTGGTAGTGGGAATGGAGAGGAAATGTTGACGAGACTAACTATCGTGGCTACGGAAATCAATCCAATATGCATCTGCTTGAACAATGTCAGTATTCTTTTAACTGTAGGACTTGGTATTCAAATCCAAGTCGCGCCGCGCCGCCGCCGTCAAATTGACCGGCGGCGGCGGCGTGGCTTGCATGACCGGCGGCGCGGCGTAACCGACGCGGTGCCCATCTTTACATTGAACTTTTGAAAGAAGCAACCACTCCGCCCTCGGCCCCTCGCTGCTAGGAGGATAACCAGGTGGTGCAAGTGAACAGGGAAATGGCCCGTTGTCTTTTGGCGGGAGGTCGGCAGAGCTCTTGCATTTCAAAACAATGTACACAGACTGACGCCTTCCGAGAAGGTTGCATCTTCAAACAAGTGACGTCACTGAAGCCAGAGCAATCGAGCTGGTCCTTGGACTATCGTACGTTTAAGCCCTTCGCTGCGACTTTTCTTGGATTCCTTTATCTGTAATATTTTTTCATCGTTTAGAAGTCAAAAGTAGTTAAAGCACACGAAACAGGCATCTTTCAAGGAATAAGACGATCTGAAAGGCATTAGCGGGTATATCTCAATCCGTAACTACCTTTTTGGACACCTCGCCTCTCGCGTGGTACTCCGTTGGCATGTATGGATGCGCGACACCACAGGATGCTTCAATGGCCTTTCAATAAGGGGATTGACGATTTTTGGACTTTTTAAACGTGCGTTTTAACTCTTTCCTGATTTCCATCCCCTATCAACATCATTCTTCCTTTACCCATTCTCTCTTCATCCGTCCCTCGCTCCATTCACTGCCCTCCAGACATTCTGTTCATTTGTTCTGATGAGATATCAGAGGGAAAATGTCCTCCGAATATCGGATATTTCAAGTAGATTAACAATGAAGAAATTCTTTCTTTTGTTCACTTATTAAGCCTATGTTACGTCACGCCATAATATCCGCGGCGTAGGAATAATTTCAGGGCAACATTCATTACAAAAGTAGTTCATCATTACTCATTTTCAATGCAAGTAACAAACAATTTCAAAGCCAGTGTACGTGATTAACACGTGCACGGCAGCAACAATGCGTAATATAAAAAGGGGACGAATCAAGAAAAATGAGAGGTTTTACTGCCCGTAGAAGTATAAAAGTGTTGAAACTTATCTACCAGCTACTTATTTCGATAAAAATCATGAACTTCTAAATAATGAAAACCAGAGAGAAATACAGAGAATTTTAACTTTTTATCGTACTTTTTCTCCAAGATGCACACTGGAACATGATTTAGTTCAAACCATGATTGTTATTTGCTTCACTATCGGCATTTGTTCCGAATTACGGCATTAATATATTTGCCCTTGGGTAAGTATGCATGAAAAAACAGATGCAAGTTGATGGATCGCGGAAGGAAAACATATCACATAAATAAACATCACACATCGTAATATCATGTAGGTGGTTTGGATTTTATTTGTAATTTTATTTGTTTATTTTCGCTATCACGGAAACAGCACGATTAGCCTTTTACACCTAGTGTGTTTACGACAAAAACAGACGAACACTATAGCCCTTGCCCCGAATGGTGCAAGCTTCACTCAGGCGGGCCTCGAACCCGCGACCCTTGGATTAACAGGTGAGAACTGCGCTCAATTTTTTTAATATTTTACTCTGAATCATTACGTGTGAGTTTCTACATCTATATCTACATTATACCCGGCGAGACCCCGCATGGGCGTGTGGCAAGGGGTTCTATGTCACCAGCCGTGTAAAGGTGTAAAGTTTTTGGAGATGAAATGGTGACATGTATTATAGGAGTGTATTTAGTGGAGCTCAATTTGTATTGTGGTCGCTTATTGTACACGGATAGAACAAGTTTTTGTACCTATCTGTTTGGCAGTGTATCGATCTTATTTTATCGCATCTATCAGACCTAGCGAGGAGTCATGATAATATTCTCTATGTTGCTCTGAAAAATATCAGTTCTGAATTTATCAAGCAAACTAAGCCTAGCGTGTATCCTCCAAGTTTCTAGGGGCTCCCACCTTAATCCCTCTAATATTTGTGTAACACTATATGTTCGTTCGTAGCAGTTTTTATCGAAGTGCTCTGCTTTCCTTTGTAATTTATTCATTTTTTTGGTTAAATCTGTTTGACCAGGGTCCCAAATGCTCGCGGCGTATTCGAGGTGTGGCCTAACCAGAGCGAAGTACATCTCTCTTTGACTTTTTCATCCGAGGACCTTCCTATTATACGTTTAGCAAAACCTAGATTCTTTAATGCTGCGCCACGTATGTTCTGTATGTGTAATCCCCACGATATATCAGAAGTTAAGGTAATTCCAAGATATGTTACTGTATCTGAAGATTTTCTGTATCTGAAGATGAAGACGAGAGATGTTTCATGGTTATAGTTGACTGTGACCGTAAACCGTCCTGCTCAGATGCGTGAAAATTGAGAAATCATAAGAAAACTTGCTGACGGACCGACCACCGGTGCATGATCGTCAACTGGGATCTCAGAGGCGCGATAGCACGATGAAAAAATATTCTAAGTTGATAAAATATTTAGATATAGAATTAATAAGTCTGAATAAAGCATTGAAACAGCTGAAACTCACGATGGGCGCATTTTAAAAATACGGACTCCCCAAGCACAGAGTATTATTGCAGTAGTGTATGATAGAATGTTATGTATATGTAGATGTATAGAATATGAGCAGGCAGATTGTTAAGCAAATGCCACGGTAGTTTTACTTAGTCGGTAAAGAATTTCCACTCACGATAGAGTCTTTTTGAAATAGCTGTTATATGCTCAAATAATAGCAACTTTTGGTCAAAGGTGAAGGAAATCAGTGTCAATCGTTTTGAGCACTTTATAGTCATCCAGGTATAAGAGAATGTTAAAACCAGCGGATAGGAAAGCTTGAATTTGGTCGTCATCGTGGTGTGCCTAGAGAAGAGATCCGTGGACGTTGAGGTGTGAGGTGACTGGCACCAAGATTCCATCGATTAAAGCTGGCTGATTATGATTCTTTAGAAAGTTGGACATTTTAGGTTTAGAAGGTGCCATTGAAATTGAATTGATGCAAAAGTTAGTGTAGAAAAAGTGAAGTGGTTTACGAAATCAATTGCTTTAGAAAAGCCTGTCTGGTACAAGTCGAGTTGTGACCCGTTTTCAAAAGTAGAAACAATGTGACGGTGCAAAGTAGGTAGCTAAGTAAGGCAGGAGCCACCAGAAAGGAAAGCATGCTGAAGAGATGATTTGGAAGAGGAAATTGAAGAATACAGTCATGAGGAATACATTTAAAGAAGATATTGAAAAAACTGGTAAAATGGATACAGAGCGGTGCTTCTCAATTTTATCTTTGATCCAGATTTCCAGCGAGGGGTTAAATAGGAGTTTCTTTAGTGCGCTGGAAAATTTCCGTATAATTGGAATCTTGAATATATCAGAGAAGGGGCTATGCAGTGCTTTAGATGTATGATGAAGGAGAATTGAGGAAAATATCACCTGAATGGGATTGGTAGATATGACAATTATTTTATACTATGATGAGGAGAGAGGGAGATATTTGCACAGGAAGCAGGTGAACGAGGGGGGGGGGGGGGTTATTATTAGAAGAAGGAGGGGTGATTTTAGAGGAGAATATATTCTTTCATTTCTTCATTTGTCCAGCTAAATATGGAGAAAATAAAAATTGTTTTTTTTTTTAAAGATTCAAACTTACATGATCTAATTACAGTCTATCAGAAATTTTGCGTAAGAAAACTTTCCAAGTACGAAAAAATAATAATGAGTCAGGTAATTATTGAAGCCCTGTAGTTTTTGGGGGAAACATCTCCACAAAACGTATTTCATTCTTCGGTGTCACTTCAGCAACGACTTCTACATAAATTTAGGGACACCAGGAGTTCACCACAATAACGGTATCATCACCTATTTCTAGAACATTAGAAGGTACAAAAGAATATGCTCAAAATATTTCTGCATCAGAATGGTTTTCATCATTAGTCGTGAGGTTGTTGCAATAGGAGGGGATAGAAATGATTAAAATATATTTGCAAAGCGCGGAGTGGTTGTTCCATTCTTCAGTCCACTAAACCCTTCGTAGAACCATGGAGAGTAAATCGCGGCAGGTTTTCTCTTGTTCATGGTAGGGCAAAAACTTGTTCTGTAGAGGCTTGAGGACAGGCAATCCGTAAGTCTAAAAACTCAAAATCAAGGAAACTTGAGCTCTACGGCCACACGTAGAATTGACAAAATAGGGTGAGAATATTTCTCCAATGGCCGTAACTATTGGCACCACTCGTCAAAAGATAGAACAGAAAATATTTACTGTGTTGGTTTGACGGTAGCGTAAGTGACCAACCACAGCCTCTCAACCAGAATATCCTTGTGAAGGTTTACTGGAATTTTAATTACTCGCCAGTCACCATTCACAGACACACACACTCTGCCCAATTGTGAACCTCCACAGGGCTTTTGAGACCCCGTTAAGGATGCCTGAGGTATGACCACAAACACACAGAGCAATCACTCTCACAGGCACTCAAAAATCACTCACTCACACATTCCCCAGGGCCCAACTTCTGGGAAAATCAGGCTCGAGATGAGCTTGGTCAAAGGAATGAAACAGGAAAAGACGAGGGTGTTTGTCTATATACTACTCGTTGGCGAAGCCTTGGATCTATCGGATAGCAGTGATTCCAGTGAGTGAGAAAATCGTCCAAGATCGATTGCACCGCGTCAAGAATAAATAGAGACTAACAGTGAGCAGTGTAGAGAATCGCAGCAGCTAGAAAATTCTGCGCAATCTCCTTCAAATGAGACGAATGTTGGTCGCAGTCGTACCGCCCTCCGTCTCCCGAGTGCTGGCGGGCGGTCGTGGCGCCCTCCCCCGGGGCGGTTCCCTCGTAGAGCCGGCGAATGTGACGTCGGGGCCCAGATTACAGTTTGGCGGATTTTAATCACTTTTATTTCGAGGAATGCCAAGAGAGACTCCATGAATGCATAGAGCCAGGCACTCTCGCCCGGTAGAATTCCCGAATAGAACTACGAAACATCTCACGCCGAGAAAGCCTCAGATCATACTTAACTAATATTTCGGCTCGTAGGCCATGAGGTCACGCAAAATTTCACATAATTCATTATTTTCACTTTAATCTACGAACATGGCGAGTAAGAATTTAATCGGGGCATCTCACTTCGTCAGTGTTCCTTACTGGTTGTAATTTTTAGTTCAAGAAAACTGGCTCTTTTCAATTTGGTGGTTTCCGGCGATATTTTATGGAATTTGCTAAACATTTTGAATGAATAGGGTTAACTTTGTTTATTCACAATAAATTTAATGACTCACTCTTGCTTTTTGATTATGACTGATAAATTTAATGACTTACTTAATGACCTGATGATGACGTTAATCGTCGAAACCATGGTCGTAAGTCATTAAATTCATTGTGGAAAAACAAAGTTTACCGTATTATTTCACTGTCTGGCTCTTTTAATTATTTATTCATTGTGCCCTATCCTTATTCCCGCCACAGTGTCCTTGAATTACCATTGTGATAATTTTTAATTAATCCGATTTGTTTAAACACGATTTAAAATTTTTGAGGTTTTGTTCACAATAATGTTTATGCGTTGAAGGCAGTTGAATTCTCACTCGCGAATAAAAATACATTTAAAGGATATCAAGCAGATTTAGAGATAATCTTTAATGCTATTAAAATTCCAGCAAACGGAATGTTTTAAATTTCTTCCCGCGGCCAGTATTTTTTTTTATTTTAATACACTTACACGGATTGTTATAAATAATGGTGGTAGATAAATGTGTGCTTCTTTAGTAAGAAGTAAGCCTTTAATCTGTGATGTTGATATCTCTGTTGAGTGACAGAATAAGTGCATCACTAAAAACAAGTTCAGGATGCACTTTGACTTTTGAAAAGCAGCTCAGTGTAATTTATATTTATATATATAGCCAGTGAAGGTTTATATCTGAAGACTCCTCATGATGAGGTTTCCATCCCTGCACTACTGTGTGATTCACGTTACACTTTGATTGCAGTGAGAAGATTTATTTTGGCATATCTCATCTTCGTTTTTTGAGCTAATCGCAATTTACTGCGGAAATTGAAGTCAAAATGTGGTGATTCAACGGAAATGGCGCTGCAATCAGCGTATATGACTAAAAAATAGTGCTCATCGAAAATATATTCGAAGATAACGGGCATTTTTTTAGTCATGATTTTGATTTTAAATAGATGACGAATTTCATTCGCGTAAGTAAGACATTAAAAGCCACATGGAACACGATTGTATTTTAGTATTTATTTTGACTCGCGTCGTCGTGGTGATGATCTTACGCATATTAATATTATCTTATAAAAGCTTTTAAGTTTCATCGATTCCAAGCACTAAACGAAATTCGCGCGAATGCGTTCATGAATCTTCATGATAGCTCATTAATTCGTTAAGTTCGGCTCGTCTTAAGAGCCCGCAGTGTTTCAAGTTCAACGACGGATGGGATGAAAAGGCTGAACGCGAATAAAATGGACTCTTGAACTCTTGTATTTCCTCGTGGGAATTTGCGGAAAAACGGAAGAGAAACTTATCTTCTTCATTTAACCTTTTTTTAAATGTTGAAATGAGATTTAGTGATACAAATAATACAAGTTTACAATAGATTGATTTGTTCATACAAAAAGATTTTACAGTAGTTCATCATAGGTAAAAATAAAGTATACCTTAAAGTAACAGACTAGATCAAGGAATAAGAAACTTAAACCAAAAAGAAAGAAAAAAGATAAGAAATTGTGAATAAACTGTATAAAAAGTAGTAATTCTAATTTCATTTCATCCTCAACCTCCGACCTCAACCGGCACATATTGGGCATAGTAGGACAACTGAATGGGGAGCCGTGCGTGGAGGACAGAGAGACGAATGCATAGTCTGACAAATACAGGATATGCAATTTAAGGGCTGCGAAGACTGAAAGGATTTGGCGGGGGAAGTAATGGGGTGGTGGGACGGAGGGATAGATTCAGCCAGTCTTAGCGTTGAATGACTTATTGTTGCCGTTTTCCCGAATGATTGGCTATGGGATCAATAGTAATAAAGTTCATAAATTCGTAGACCAGGCATTGGAAAGTTTGTTTTATGTATTTAGAATAGCACGCCATTCCAATTATATAAGATCGCATTTATTAAGAATGGTTATCATAGGATGGCATTATCCGTGGAACCCATAGCATTTCTAAAGCGTTAGGGGTAGATGAGAAGAAAGGTCTTTTAAAGTGTTAGGTGTATGGTACGTTTTTCAATTACATCGAAAATGATGACTTCGGGATGGAAAAACTTATTAAGTGTTGCTCTTGATTTTAAGCGCAGAATCTTGGCTCGGTTGATCTGAAACGATAATCGAAAATTGTGGGTTGACTTATTACTACCTCTGTCTATTTACAAAAAATGTACTTTTTTTAGCGGTAGCTCATCCATCGTTTGACAACTGTGATATAAAATGTCTGCTGTGGCTGCTGGAGAATAACTTCCAACGCACTCTTTGGCCAAATTAGAATCTTGACTACCGCTTCTGAGATTAGGCGTTTTGATTCTGACAGCTGTTTGAATTTTCAGGACACCGTATTATGTAATTTTGCTTACCATTTTTGCTGCGCCTCCGTGAATGTCGAAGTGAGATCTGATTTTTCCCCAAGCCATGAAAGCGATAGACAATCTAAAACTTCGCCGCTGGCAGTAAAACTTGGCAGCCAGATTTCGCCCTATATTTTGGTATTTTGCCCAGATTTTGGTCCTCGAACAATGAAAGTCAATGGCGCTTACTGAATTCTTACTCTTTACTGAGGAGATATGGCCTGATTTGAGGCATCTGGTACTACCCTTCCCACCATTCCGAAATTTTCAGGCATTACTTATAGACGCCAGACTTTAATGCTACATATTGCCGTTCAATTTTCTCTGAAATTCTTATTTATATTTCCTGATATTTGGATAATACAAAGCTAGATTCCCCTGCGTGTGACATGTCCCTATTACATGTAGTGAATGACTGGCCATTGTTATCTCTTTGAATGAGTGAAATCCTTGTGGAACGCACCTATCCTCGGTTTCCAAGCTTTTGTTAGGCTCTTGGTCAAAGAGATCTCTTGAGAGGTGAGGTGTCTCTCTTGGAACCAACCGCGTATACTGATGGGTAAAATATGACATAAGATAGGGAAATATATTTCTATCTTAAAGTGGAGATCTTATCATTTTCACGCTTGGACGAAACGCTCTCCCACACGAGAAGGATCACACTCAAAATCGTCTATCAAAAGTACAAATGGCCGGAAGCCTTGAGTCACACTAAAATGTCTCTCCCACGTGACAGAAAACTGAAATGAATGATAACTGTGAGCGACAGAGAGTAGCTATAGAAAGGGAGAGAAGAAAATGGTACATTGGACGGCATTCCGTAAATGAGTGGTGGCTATGATGGCAGTATTCTTTCAGGGATGCAGTGGCGGGCATGGCTCGCGACCGACGCGAGAGAAGGGAAGTAATTGTTGTGAGTAATCGGGTGTTTCCCATTCGGTGAGAGGATTTGCACTTAACGTCAGCGAGGAGAAAATATTCCAACAACAGGGGAGATGACACTCTGAAATTGCATCTTTGTGGGAGACTTGATAGTCATTGTAGGTTGGTGGATAAGGAATGAGCGATAGAGAAGGGAATATAGGAATAAAAGATCAGTAGAACGTAATATGAGGAGGATGATGGGGGAGAACTTGTGGAGAAGCTGTAAGTTGAAGGTTGTGGAATATATATATATATATACCGCACTTGTGAAGAAGTATGCACTAATTAGGGAATTAACAATCAAAATTTTAGAGGTTGCCTGAGCTATGGATATT
The DNA here is from genome assembly GCA_963169105.1 of Ceriagrion tenellum. NCBI lineage: Eukaryota > Metazoa > Arthropoda > Insecta > Odonata > Coenagrionidae > Ceriagrion > Ceriagrion tenellum. The sequence goes on from OY720636.1 coordinate 160,669,486, forward strand.
GGTGGAAATGGGTGGAAATTCGTGAATATAATCCTCTTATTAAATGTGGATTACCATAGGTAGTAGAAAATAACGATCATGCGTGTTGAACTCATTTCAGAAACTACGCTTGAACGACAGATGATGACGGTACACTTCACCCCGTGAGCAAACCTAAAAATACAGAGGCAGTTATTTCTCAGAAATGGAGAAAGTATTAGTTTTAAACCGCAAAAATATGAACGCTGATGACTGCTAAAAAACTATAGTCGCTCTTAGTTATCGGTAACCCGTGCCCCAAGGGCCTTGAATGCTTCCAAGATAAATTTGCGTTTTTCAGGCGGAAAAGCACCATTCTTACGTCGAGCTCAATTGGAAAGCCATTTCGGGCAAAAATTTTGTCGGTTATTTTTTTTATTTCTGAGTCATGATCCCGCGCAATACGAGCCGCCACCACCCACCCCAAGGGTGCCACCAAGCACCACAGAAGTTCTTAAGTGCCTTTGTGGGAGTGGTAATAATCATTTCACTTTAATATACGTCTTGCACGTGCAGGAAAATTAGACTTCTTTATTATTCGATTGTAGAAAGCACTTCGGACCTGCGATTAAAACACATCGCATATGTAAAATTCATGGTCACGTGACTATATGCGGGTTTTAAACATGAAAACAACGCATAAGTTTGCCGTAGAAAAGTACACAGTAATGTTTCCAAATATTTTATGCGTAGCCTTTAGCTATTTGGGGAAAAACAGAAATTATATGACAACAGAGCGATGTAATACAAAAAGCAACTCATCTTGAGAATAGCTCACTTCTTAGTATATAAGAATAGCACTTCTTGATACTTAACAACTTTATGAGTTGAGCAACCTTGTTGCACTTTAATTTGAAAACGAGCCGTGTATCTAATATTGGGGCAAAGCCTAAGAGGAGAAGAAAATTGTTGGACCATAGTTCTGTGGTTTAACGCAACTTTAACGCGTTCATTAACACTCCTCTACGATCTTTGTTGGAGGTGGACATCTTTACTGTTCTCAGTTCTGAAAAATTATACACCCTACCTAACAATCTAACTAAAAACTATAATACATACGAGATAGAACCCGTCTCCAGCTTCGTTAAAAATTGCTACGAGCGTAAATATAGCGTTACACAACTTTTAGAGGGAGCCCCTAAAGACTCGGAGGCTACACGCTAGGCTTAAGTTGCTTGATAAATTCAGAACTGATATTTTTCAGAGCGACACAGAGAATATTAATATGACTCCTCACTACGTCTCTAGGTCTGGCAGACGCGGTGAAATAAGAGATATACACTGCCGAACAGATAGGTAAAAGAACTCGTTCTTTCCGCGCAAAATAAGCGACCACAATAAAAACTGAGCTCCTCAAATACACTCCCATATTACATATCACCGTTTCACCTGCAAAACTTTTACATCTTTACATGGCTGGTGCCCTACCACCCCCTGCCACACACCCATGCGACGGCTCGCGGGGCAGAATGTAGATATAGATAAGAACCAAAAAATCAAGCATTTAACAGTATGCCAAACCATATATAACCAAAATAAAAATTGAGCTCCATAAAATACACTCCTGTAATACATCTCACCATTTCTTCTCCAAAAAACTTACTCCTTAACACGGTTGGCGACCTAACACCCCCTGCCGCTCGCCCATGCGGAGGCTCGCAGGGTATTATGTTGATGCAGATGTAGCTTAATGATCTTAACATCTGTAAATCACTTCATTAAAATAATTTAGCAATAAAATAATTATGAAGGAGATGATGTGCCAAACGATTTACAATGACCTATTCACCCTGTCGAACATTTTATTCAAATGCGTTCCAGCCGAGTGTAAGACAATTCCTCTGCAGACAGTTTAACGCTAACGTTAAATTTTGAATCAATTTAAACATTTGTGAATGGTGCTGAAAAGATTACTTCTTTACTCGCCGGGAATAGTAAATGGAAGGATTAATTATTTTTCATTTATCTTGCTTTTGTGCCGCAGAGAAAATACAATAATGATTTTTATGTACGTTTTAGAAAGATTTTGACATCTCCAAATGCACGAGTTTGCCGTGGATTCTAAAATAAAGGGAATCAAATGTTTCGTCTAATAGTGATTCAACTCGATTTTTTGGTGGAAACGCTAATATTTGACCACTTCTGGCTGACGAGTTGTTTTCAGTCTTGACGGTATCTTGCGGTGTGTGCCTGAAGTCATGCTTAAATTTGAAGAATTCGAGAGTATTATTTTTCTGGATAGATATTTGTTAATTGACTGCTTAAAAAGGCATTGTTGCACTATTACTGGTTAAATGGCAAATTTTCTATGCTTTAATGATGGAAAAGATTTGATTAACAGTTTTACGCATCGTTAAAGTACTTGCAAGGCATGACTAATTACACGTTAATGATAAAAATATACGGGTAAATTATAGATATATATATCCTTGATATTCAATGAAAAACTTGTCAAACAAGATTATTTCCGTAATACTGGTGTCTTATTTCAATTTCTATGTTTTTAGAATTAGTTGATTGCTCCGAGACGCTTTTCTTGGAAAAATGAGGGTAATGAGACTGGATGCATAAAAGTGGAAACGAGTTTATGAAATTACCTTGATTTGTATTCATAAGTGCTGTTACAAGCCAAACTCTCCAGGCGGGTTCTCGTACTCCACTGTGGGCAGATATAGGAAAAAAACTGACGATGTTGTCCACTCATCCCCGTGTATATCGATGCCGAAATAATTTTTACTGTATGATTGCAAAAAATTGTCTACAAATGGCAAATGCCATTGTTTGTACAAGTATAAATATGCACTCAAGTATAAAAGGTTCTAAAATTATAAATATTATGCTATTCATAGGTAGGAAAATTTTTATTGGCCATCGTAAATTAATTTAGTTACTTCGCACCAGAAAGTTCTAAGTTTGCGGACCTTTGGAATTTCAGCAGAAAATTAAAGGCGGGCGTTTGATGCGAAAGTTGTTTAACATTGTAATTTCGTTCATGAGCTAATGCGTAAGGAATTGAAAAAATAACACCACCTGTACCAATCAACGGGAAATGACAAAGGAAAGTTTCAACTATTGGTTGGAACATAAGTTTTTTTGTAATGTTGGTCTGCTTTTTTCCATTGCAACCTAATTTGCGCTAATAATTAGTATTAGTATTTTCCCCTCGGAGTTTGTAAATTGAATGCCATTGGCGGAACAATCATGCCTCCCTACATTTAGAGTACCGCAGCACCCAGTATCCGGACTATTATGGAGAAATAGCTTCAAAAGTTATGCTAGACATATCATAGTGAAAGCGATTCCCCAATATGTGTTATGCATGCGTTTGCTATTCCACTTATCCTTGCATTCCGACTTGATGTCGTCGGGTCTACTTACTTCACTCGAAGATAATCCCTTGACTTTATTACGGACGGTGTGCACTCCCACTTTAATTCGCAAAACGCTAGCGAGACCACTTCCTTTTGCTCCATTTACCTTAATATTTCTACACCAGGGATGAAATTCGCCATGAAAAAATCATTTGACTTGACGGGGATTCGAATCCGAATCTCCCAATTGCCGGTCATGTGTTTTAGCTAGTTACACCACCAAACCATCCATCTTCCTTCAAGGCGAATTTCAACCTTGGCGTATATGCACCCGGCGAGTGACTTCGTACCACATCATTTGTTAATGCAACGATTCGAAATTTAATATTTATGATTTGTTTGGAAACTTCTTTCTAAAGCTTAGTCTCACTACTAGCTACCTATCTAAGTGCACCACTCTTATATGTAGTGTAGGACCTTTCTTATAGATCCATTGACTAGTCAGCTATTTTTCTTTTATAAATACCATAACGTGCAGTTATTATTTCTGGCATCTTTCATAAAAGTCTCATCTCTAAAACGCGTCGTCTTTCCCTCTCGATAACCCTTTCTCTTTTTTCTCACTGTTGGAGATTTTTTAGCTGAATATTTCATTAATGTTCTCATGTATGATCAAACGTTCTGTTTTCGAAATGATATCTTATTTTTTCTGCTTTTTTCATCCCCAGTCATACATTTGTTTCTATAATCTATCCTTATTGCTGCGTATTTTTAAGGATCCAAGCCGAAGAAAACTTTGTTTAAGTTTACCTAAAACTGATATTTCAAGCTTGGTGTTCATCACCAATGCCATGTTCATGTATATCACATTCACTTGTTATGCACTTATGTTTTGGTCGCGTTCACTATAGAGTGAAGTGCACGGCAAAGTTTACTTTCAGAAACATCCATTTCCGGTTCATTTACCGTAAAATTGAATCCGTTGTATTCTCCATTACAAGCTAAGCTGTTTTCCTTTAAGAGAGCTACAAGAGCAACAAAAAAGCGCTCTAGGCACTTTTGAAGTAATAAAAAAAGCATGGTTGGCAAGTGAAGTACTTAATGCCATCATGGGCCTCATTCCTAACTTGGATAGATATCAATAATACTGTATGAGGCACTGTATCGTAGAAGCTAGCGTTCGTGAAACGCAAAGCAGGAGAATAAATTGATGAAAGAGAGAATGATAAATGCTATTCTGGTTAACTTTAGACCCTCTTTCAATATGCTACTAGCATTTTGGGCCCTTATCAGATTGCTTTTATTCAAGAACTGGATTTAATCCAAATGAAAGCCGGTCGGTTCGTGAAACTATGCTGCAAAAGATCACTTGGCATCTCATAACGATTACATAGTATGAAATGGACCGCCTATGGAATATATGTAAATTTTCATCTTGTATACTAGGCTACTATTCTCCCTCTGAGTCAGGTCGTACGATAATGAAAATAAGCGTCAGTCAGCCAAGCTTTAGTTAACTCTCAGGTTTTTCAACCTCTCGAAAAACAAGGAAAATGCAATATCTACGTAATTATTGTCTTCCGCGCTGAGAAATCATGGTAAATCCTTATTATACGTAAAATCAACGCACATGAGTTGATGTAATATTTTGGCGCAATTTTTATGTAGAGTCACTGTGAAATTCATGATCCATCTTCCTTGAACAGAATCGAATTTATACGACTAGTTTACAAAAAAATTATCCAAACGGAGCTCAGCCTACTCGAAAGAAAATTGCTAATTCCATATTTGATCCGAATCTAGCCCGTTATCTTAAAGTGTGGCTTGCAATGTAAAAGTAGACTATTAACTACATCAGGGATTGACACATAAAAGAATTCAACTTGAATTCTCATTTACTGTTATTTGCCGCTTTCATCACTAAACGTCTTTTTAATATGTGCGAAATTCCACAGGGAAAAAATCATCCGCCTTGACCGGGATGGCGGATGATTTTTTCCCTGTGAAATTTCGCACATTTGTGCATTGTGGGTGACTCTGTAAAAGTAGAACTCCGTAGCTAGTCCCAGATAGCTTAAAATTTGTCTTTTTAATAGTTAACGTCTGAAATCATTGTCCTAAAACTTCACTCTTCAAGTATTGTATACTTTAAAATTGAATTAATATGATGTTATTGAGAGTCAGATATTAATTTCATTAATGAATGAGTGTCACCCGCCAACCAATATCCCATTTTATCCGCTATTGTGAAATTAGCACTTCCACTATCCACTGTTGTGAAATTGGCTTGCAAAGGGCTTGATGGAGGAACGAACTTTGGCCATAACGGTCCAATGTAAAACCACCTTGCCTAGCTAACCCCAACCAACTCGCGGTGCAAGCTGGGTAACGCTAACGGGGCTCTGGTGCTTTTTCAAAGAGAACAGTCGAGTCGATAAAAAGTATACGGTGTAGGAAAAGCTAACAAGATCTTTCTCAAGCCTTTAAGGAAACGTTAAAGAAGGAAATAAAGGAAAGGGAGGAGCAACTGGAGGGTAATCAAGAAGGACGAGAAGAGGATTAAAAAATGAATTTCACTGATATTGATTTTAAAATAGTAGAACATCTCAGAAATATAAGTGAAATTGAGCACAATAAGTTCGGAGTGCAGGAGCTTATAAAATTACTGAAGAGTTGGTCAAATTGACAAAGGGTGAGATTTATGAAAAATTATCTCAATACTGTGGTAAAATATGGATTAAAGCACATGAAACGAGGAAAAGAGAATCAGTGAAGGACAGGAAAACTTCTAGGTCCTTTATAAACAAAAGGAAAAAGAGGCGTGCAGAATTTGCATAAGTCCAAGGACTCTGGAGGAAGATCCGGAGTAGATGCTGGAAAAGCACGGAAATGTTGGACTTTAAATCTGTCTTATCTGATGAACAAATGGAGGAGTTCTGGAGTACGCTAATGACTCGTGAACCTAAAGATTCCCCGGATCTCCCACCACTCAAAACGGCAAATCTGGACCTGTGGAAACCAATACTCATTGAAGAGATCTCTGCGGCTCTTCCAAATATCAATACTTCACCAAAGCCAAATAAAATAACGTCATGATTATTAAAATCTACGCCTCCGGAGGCATTTTAAATTCTATTTAATCTAATTTTGATATGTCAAAAATTACCACAATGCCTGAACAGATCCCGCACAGTGTTGCTACCGAAAAAGAAAAATGTAGAGGAGCCTTGAGTGATTTCAGGCCTATTACGATCTCATCAGTGGTAACAAGAACTCTCCATAAAATACTAGCAAACCGGCTAAGAAAAATACCACTGGACCCAAGACAGAGGGCATTTATTCAGGTAGATGGTTGCTGAGAGAACATTACACTTCTTGATCTAGTGCTTCGGTATCATAGAGAAAATTCTAAAACAATATACTTGGCCTCAACGGATATAACGAAAGCGTTTGACTCCGTATCGTTTGCCGCCTTGAAAAATGTAATGGCAAACAAAGGGATCCCCAAGGAAATGATTAATTATATATCAAACTTCTATGAAGAAGGCTCAACTCATCTAGAACTACAGAAAGGGAAATCTAAAGAAATAAAGCCAAGATGCGGGGTAAAGCAGGGAGACCCACTTTCACCTACCCTATTCAATTTGATAATAGATGGGCTCTCGTCTAGAATAAACAACGAAATTGGAGTGAGAATATTTGACGTCAACATAAACTGCATGGCATTTGCAGGCGACTTAATACTAGTAGCATCAACGCTGCAAGGCCTTCAAATATTATTAAATGAAACAGAAGAGTAATTTAGGAAATGTGGCCTGGATATTAATCCAGGGAAGTCCAGGACTATAGCAATCAAGAAAATTCCCAATACGAAACAGACGGCAGTGGATGCGAAATGTACATTTGAGATAAATGGGAATCGTATACCAACTCTAAAAAAGTCCTCAGAATGGAGATACCTAGGCGTACCATTCACACCGGAAGGAAGACTCTGGAATAACTTGAGAGAAACTCTCGCAGAAAAGATCGAGAAAGTACAAAAAAACATCACTAAAACCACTGCAGAAACTCTGGACTCTTGTAAATTTGATTATACCTGGAATGTTATACGTACTCACTACAGGAAGCACAATGCTAGGTACCCTTAAAGCAGCTGACGTGGAAATAAGAAGAGCGGCAAGGAAGTGGTTCCATCTTCCTCACGACACTCCGAACGTATATTTCCACTCAAATGTAAAAGACGGTGGCCTGGGCATACCCTCACGGCGATGGATTGTCCTTCTCCTGCGGAAACAACGGATCAAAAACATCCTGAGAAGATATGAACAGCGGATGGATGCCATGGACGTCTTACTAAGAAGAGAAATACTAAGAACTTAAAATAGACTAAAAGAAGACACCGTGGCTTTTAAAACAACAAAGGAAATAGAAAAAATGTGGATCAAAAATCTCCATACTTCAGTAGACGGTTATGCGCTGAAGGACTCTGCGAAAGTAAAACATCAACACGACTGGGTTAATGACGGTACAAGGTTCCTGACGGGAAGAGATTTTGTCCAGTCAGTGCGCCATTGTATCAACGCGTTGCCGGTGAAGTCACAAACAACTAGAGGAAGAAACGAAGAGGATCGAGCATGCAGAAGAGGTTGCGGAGCCACAGACACCATAAACCACGTAGTACAACAGTGTCAACGATCCCATGGAGCAAGATTCTGCAGGCACAACGCAGTAGTCAAGTATGTGCAGAGGAGTTTGGAGAACAAAGGATACACCGCCGAAAGTGAATCTAGATTCAAAACGGAAATTGGCGTAAGGAAACCGGACCTTCTAGCAGTAAAAGGTAATCTGGGAATCATGTTAGATGCCAGATTCTAGGTGAGCAGCAAATTTAAAGAAGAGGAACCAGGAGAAGGTAGAGAAATACGCAACTTTAGAGGAATCCATCAGAACATTAAAGAGAAGAAGGAGGTTGAAGAAATTAAAACATTAGGAATCACGCTAAGTTGCAGTGGAATATGGAGCAAGAAATCTGCGGAGGCCTTGGTCGAAAATAAAATTATCAGCCATGCAGACCGATCAAAATCATATCGACACGTGCACTCATTGGAGGGATCGCCTGCTTCAACATATTCATAAAGAATACAAGAATGAGAAGAAGATTGAAGAAAGTTGACTTATTGAGAGTCAGATATTAATTCCATTAATGAATGAATGTCACCCGCCAACCAATATCCCATTTTATCCGCTATTGTGAAATTAGCACTTCTCTATCTTTCCAAAATTTGTCTCCTTCTCCCCTTAAAATAACGTAACTGCCTAACTATTTATATCACATGACGATGATACTCATGCATTAAAACCTGGGTCGTGCAATGTGATTTTTCTCTTGTGCGTAAAAGTTTCCTCTCGGTGACAAAAATTCTGTAAATTACCTAATTTTCACGTTTAATCTTATTTCTTTGCTAATATGAATTTTAAAAATTATTAAAAATTTAGAATATTGTTTTACATCACGATTAGAATTGTCGAGTACGAGTAAAATTGTTTGAAAGCTGAGTTTGGGAGGGAGCACATATTTATTGTTGCATCGAAGACAAGAAACGGAGTAGGAAACGGGCGGAAATGAAGAGGGTGTGGAGCCAAGGAAGAACAGGAGCAAAGGGGTGAAGTTCATAGGGTGGGAGATTGAATGAAGAGATTTCATAAATGCGCGGAAACAGGAAGAGCATGATTTCCGGAGGTGAGGCGTGAAAGAGTTCAGAGGTTGAGCGAGTCACTGCCGGAAATTGCTATCAACTCTGCTTTTCATTATTTCCCGGCGGAAATGCGAATATTGGGAAGCAGGTAATATCGACCAGCGAAAGGAGATCTTTTACTTATAGCGTTTTGGAGGAAATTACCGAAAAAAATCATGTTCAGCTACATGGTCATTGGGGCTATCTGTGGTTACCTACCGGCGTCGACTGCAGACCCGGTCAAAACTGTGTGCGAAAATGAGATAACTCGAGGATTTTCTTGCGCAAAAAAAAACAGTTTTAGAGGCTAAAATTCTAGTTTCGTTACTATAAAATTGCTACTTAGTCTCTGAGCGTTTCCGCTTTGATTTTAAGGTATTATATTTAAATTAATGAAAACAAATAAACAGGAAAGACTTGTAACTTTAAGTGCACATTGTAACACTTTATAAATGGGCTACATTTATTATGATACCCTTTTAATCCTGGATAACTTTCTATTGTGTATTATTTACTTTTAAATGTATGATGATAACAAATCTTTTGCTTCTCGTTTGCATTTTTATCTCTGTAATTATCCAGAATGTTAGTAAATTTATCATGGAAGTTTAACACAGAAAATTACTCGTTATCCAGTTTTCGTCTGCCATTTCCAGCATAATTTTGCTAAAATTCAATTTTCAACTAAACAAAATTTTTATTAAGTAGCTCTATTCGGGAAGTCCATCGGGTGAGAGACATCATGAGTGCCGACGTTTCGATGGCCGATTCGTCCATCGTCATCAGGGCTGAAATTTTGGGTTGCTTATGGCGATGGAGATTTTCATAATTTCAGTTTACTTGTCACCTTAGCCTCTGGAATACTATTCTTTCCTTTGGTACTAAATACTTTCTTTTTAGTATCGCGGGTTGTATGCCATTACTGTTCGAATCATTATCGGGTCTGAAAATCGTGAAAAAATATGAGCCCTTGGGTAAGCACTAAACATTTTAATTTTTTTCTACGAGTTCATTATCAACTCTTACATCTACAAATCTTCAGGTGCGTCCTGAAACGAAACTATGGCACTCAAACATCAAGTATCTCACATTTTCAATTGTTTTGGAGTTTTTTTTCCAAAACTTGAACTTCCTAGCAATCTTCAGATGCAAGGTAAAGGAGACATTTTACTCACGTCAACGTAAACGGTCATCAAAAAAAGGTTGCTGGCGACGGCAAGGACTGATTTGCAATCAGTAGAGAAGTAAGAACGCAAAAAAATCTCTACCCCATCCTTTCTGACAACCTTACCACTTCCAAAATTTTCCCCCGCTGTCCTTCTCTCACCTTTAGACGCCCCCCCAACCTCTCCACCCTCTTTAAAATTACTAAACCTCTTTCCAAATCAATCTCCCGCACTACTAAATCCCTTCCGACGCCTTGCAATCGCCCACGTTGCAAAACTTGTGGCATCCTTCTCACCCAGCCTCTGCCTGATAAATTCCTTGCCGCTCGTCTTCCTTCCGTCCCCTCACTCTCTTGCGTCTCCCATAATGTAGTTTATATCCTCCTTTGCCAAGTATGCCCTAGTTTTTACATCGGCTTGACTACCACTCCTCTTAACATCCGCATGAATGGCCACCGCTCCAGTTGCAACGAACCACCTTCTATTTCTGTTTCCCTCGCTGTCGCCACCCACGTTTCTTCCCACAACTCCACCTTTAATAATACTTTTAAGGTTGGCATTCTCGCCTCCCTTCCCCCTTCCTCCTCCCCACTCCAAACTAAAGATCTTAAGTCCTCTTGCATTTATTTTTTCCAGGCTTTCTCTCCGCCAGGACTCAATAAATCCCACTGACTTCTTCATTCACTTCTGCCCATACTACTTCTTCCTTTCGAATTTCTTCCTCTTCCCTCTTCCCGCCCCCACCTTTCCTCTCCCTCCCCCTCCTCCCCTTCCCCTGTTCCTCTCCTCCCTCCCTTCCTTCCAGCTCAGTCCTCCCTTCCTTCTCAGTCTTCTTCGCTCTTGCGACCAAGGTGCTAGTGGCACAGAAATATTAAGAAACTTTGTAAGTGTGTTCATTTTTTGTTTCTCTGTGTTTATCGTCTGCCTTCCTCTGGCAAACTGTTTTTATATATTCGTCACTTGAGTGATCCTAAGTGCAATTTATATATATATATATATATATATATATATATATATATATATATATATATATATATATATATATATATATATATATATATATATATGCACTCACACATATTTTTCTCTTAAGCAAATGAAATGCAGCAAACTATTCCATTAGAAACGTATTTCCCCCGATATTTGCCTTCATTCAATGGAAGGTTAGACCTTTTCTATTATTTTAGGCTGAGATTGGAAATTTAGGAGGTTTTTCCGCTCTTTTATTATTTTTATCCAGTAATTTGCGAATAGGTAAAAATTGTTTTGCCGATAACACGCTGTGCTTTGCCTGTCATAGATAAAGTTAAAGATTGCAAATGGATCTTCAGAGTAATATGTATTTGATACACTATATATGTCTCGTAATTTGCTTATGGTTTACATTTTCATTCAAACGAATTCGAGGCGCGTGCGTTCTTACTTCTCTACTGATTACAAAGCATCTCGCATTGAACGCCGACTCCTCTGTGAGGCAATGTAAGCAGCGTCCTCTTTGATGAACTCCCCAGCGAGGAATGAACTCTTGTTTGGCGAACGCGCCCCGAATACGACACTTCCGGAATCGACATTCTCGCGGATACGGGGGAGGAATTTTTGGGGGTAAGGGGAGATGAATTCTGTCCTTCAGGGGGGGGGGGAATTCGGAGAACAGTGAACGAGAGTCGGGGAGTTGGAAGAAGGAAGGCGGGGGAGAGGGTAAGGAGGAGTTTAGGAGTGGCAAAAGATGTCGCCACTGTGTACAAAGTGAGGTGGGAATTCTGGGAATGACCACTAAAGAGACGGAAAGGCCTTGGGGGATCTCTCCCAAACACATCACAACCCTCCCGAAACACCTTCGCCTTTTAGAGACATCCTCTGGCGAGGTTTCTTTTCATGCGGAGCCAATCATTGGAGGAGGATGAAGCGAAAGGGCGGATGCTGCGTATTCCTGAGGAGAGAAAGATCGGAGGGACGAGGAGAGGTTTGACGTCTTAGGGTGTCGTGGAGGAGGAAAGAGGGAAAGGGGGAATTTTCTTTTCCGTTTTCTTCTTTTATCTCCTCCTCCTCCTGGGGGGGGGGAAAGAAAAATAAACATCTTCCTCGGGCGTCTTTATTGCTTCAATTTCTCCTTTCCTTTCACGTGGCAAGGACGCACAGTCGGAGGGTGGGGGATAGTCCCTTGTATTTTGTCTTTTCATTCTCTCTTGTCTGCCGTATTCTATCGCGGTGCTTTCACATTCGACGCCTCCCCTACCGGAGGACCAGCCCCTACAAAGCAGACCCCTTCTAATGCACTCTTATGACGCCCCCCTCCTAGACCTTGAGTTTTTTGCGGTTGATCGATATTTATGGTGCGATATGGCGAGGATAACATGCACATAAGTGTATTCGTGCGTACATATATTTTGAATCGTGGCCATGGTTGAAACATCTCCGAATCATTAGATTGTTCCCACATACGATCACTTTGGCACTAAATGACCATTCGTAAATTATTCGCTTTCATTATTATTAAATGATTCTCACAGAGCGCTTTCAATATCTATTTTATTGCAAAATGGCGCCCCGCAGCTGCAAATTTTCATAAATGTTGATCTATTGGATAGATTTAAAATGTAACAAAATTTTCGTAATAAGGAGGAAAGATTCTGAGTAACCTGTTTACTTTCAATTGGCCACACTGACATATATTCCAATATCTTCGGCGATTTTAATTCACTATATACACGCATGCCCTTCACGCAATTTCTTATCGGGTAAAGTTAAGCCATTGTATGTAGTTAGCCCATTGAAGACTGGCTCGCTTTTGATAATTTCTTCAATAGTGAGTGATAACCTCCGTCCTTCACTTTCGCTTCCCTTAAACCCGTGCTATTGCTTAATGCACGCTCTCTGCTATTCTCATTGACCCCTGACATTCCTCCTCTCTTTAGTCTCTTCTACCATCTTCATCCATGGCCTATGCAGTCTAACTCTTTTCCTTTTTACTCATCTAATATCATACATCTCTTTAGTTATTCGACACTCATTCATTCTCTGGACATGGCCAAATCAGCAAACTCCTTCTATTCATGTATGTCCACTACTTAAATATCCAACCCACAGTTTCTTATAAACCTGTTATTTCAAACCATATGATCTAAATTTTCCCACAAACACTTTTCAATAACCTCACGGCATTTAGGATTTTCTTATTTTAACTCTACCGAGGTTTAGGTAATCACTTATATACACTGCAATTTGTTCTTTCCTAAACAATCACTCATGGCATGTATTAATTACTGGACATATTGCTAGTTACCACATTATTAAATTTATCTTTCGGATGCCATAAAATAATCAATATGATACAAAATGTTGCGGAAAATGTCAATATTTGAAACTACCGTCAAAATTGATGTGGTGTGCCTTGCTTTCAGGTGATCCCGCTACAATGGTCTCTCGGCACAGTTTAGTCATTCCCATCTGCCAAGAAAAACTCCGGGATATGCACCCGAGAATGAATTCCCCGGTGAGTTTGAGAGGCATTTGCGGTGACAACATGTGGCTGTTATAGTCTGCATTTGTGCGGTGACAACAGCGCCATATGATTCAGGAAACTGTTTAATTTCATGGGATATCGTTCTTTTTATGAATTTAATGTTTTCGCATATCTTCTGATACAATTTTCAGCATGTGTTAAGTTGTGAGAGCTTTTTATTCAAGATGGTGAACATTGTCCTCATCGTTACTCATATCAGCGCACACGAGCGACGTTGAATGAAATGATGTGCCGTATGAAAATTGTTTTGCGACCTTTTGCTGGGTGGCATTCTCATTGACGGACGGTAGTCATGGCCGAATGTTTTGTGTGAAGTTGTTGAATTTGTTCGAAATAATTATTACTGACAGTAAGATTTTTATGGCAGAGTAATTAAAATCTATACAATACGTATGTTAGACGTCTGTGGTGAAATCAACATGCATCAATCTTGGATTGTAATTATCGACGTTCTTTTGCTGTTTATCGCACATCAGCTTTATTCCGGATCAATTTTTAAGTGCGCTGTGTCTATAACAAATGGACAGCAATTGCGCTGTTGTTTTTTGAAGTGAGTCATGCACTGGATGTGTCGCTGGCGAACAAAATTCGCGTTCACATCGCGACGTTGAAATTCGAATGCCACATAATCTTACGAAAGGAATCCAAGGTGCGTCTCTCTCTCTCTCTCTCCTCGCCCCATGACGGCTCCTCTTTTCTTCTTCTCTCTTGATGCAGATCGGGTTGGGCGTCTGACTCGGACGTCCTTTGGGAAATGATACGGAGAGAGGGAGTGAGGTTGCTCCTCGTAAAAAAATACAAGGCACGGTGTCTCAAGGGGAAGGGAGACGACGCGAGACGACACGATGCGCACGGACGTGCAAACACAGACACACACGGGGGGAATTCGCGTGTGCATCTCTCTTGAGTCTGCGGACCTTTTGTGTACACTTACTGTGTCCCCCGGCCTTCCTCCCTCCCTCTCCGCTTCACAACCGCCCAAAATTCATTTATTCGCAACGGAGACACATATCTCGCGTTTCATATACGTTGACGGAGTCGCGTTGTCATGGTCGTCAAATTTTACGACAACGGACGGAACAACTTGAGCGTTGCGATCAAATATTTTTTCCGGGGACAAGGTCAGGAATGGCCGCGGTTTAAAAAATGCCCGTTTTCGTTTTTTTCCCCGTAAAAGTTACGATTTTTCGTGAATTCTGTCGTCTCACTATCTGAAAATCATGAGTAACTTTTTCTGTTATTTTTTCCGATTGTTATTGATTCATTACTTCGGAAGTGGAAACTTATTTTTATGCTGACTTCCTCTGGATACATTTGAGCTGGTTCTTTCAGTGTGATAACCGGCGATTTCTTATTTTCCGATATTTTTTTATCACCGATCGATGAAATAACGAGCATGTTTGCTACATAAAAACGACAACTCTAATTTGTTTCTCTGAGTGGTTGCTTATGGTAAATGTGTGTTTTATTTTCAAAAATCAAGGAAACGGATGTTAAGATCCTAAAAACTTAAAAATTTCCATGTATATGAGGGATTATGGATTTCGAAGCGATCAGTGGAATGATACGATGAGCGGAGATTCAACTCTCCGTTCATGAGGGGTATCATTTCTGTGGTATGTATCTGGGAAGAAGCGCTTAAAGAGAGGAGAAAACGTGAGGAATTTATTGAAATTCCAAAGCTAAAAAAAGAGTCAGGG
This sequence comes from Ceriagrion tenellum, assembly GCA_963169105.1. Classification (NCBI taxonomy): domain Eukaryota; kingdom Metazoa; phylum Arthropoda; class Insecta; order Odonata; family Coenagrionidae; genus Ceriagrion; species Ceriagrion tenellum. Next base: position 160,684,939 of record OY720636.1, read on the forward strand.
TAAGATTTTATGAGGAGTAAGTCTACTGACACGTTTAAAAGTGCTCACTCGGTAAAACTATAAACCATTCGTGGCGTTGTAGATTGATATTTTACATCATATTGACATTTATGCATTTTTCGAGAGAATTAATATTTGCAATTGGAAGTTATTCATTAAGTTTGAAGTTATTTAGCTGCATTATTTATTGAGCAAGGGCCTTGCCACATAGACACACCAGTTCAGTTCCTGTCAGATCACAGACGTTCAGCAACGTTGGACCCGGATGGGGGTTGTATAGGTGACCCTCATCTATACCTCTACCGTGGTGCTCATGTCCGCTGTCTGCAAGTGGCGGGCTGGTTAAATGTGGGACAGTACGATGGACCCAAAGGAGTCTGCGTACCATGAGAGCTCCAGAATACCCACCCATATAATCTACTTTATTTATTTATTTTCAAAAGTGGTCAGGAAGTAAAGTAACTATCCCTAGTCATAGGTATACTTATTGAATAAAGAAAAGTCTCCCATCAGCCGCGGCTCTCTAATCGTTCGGATTAAGATAAAAATAGACCAGATTTCTCTAGAACTAAAAATTCCTTAGTGCTGCTGTTGAAAAATAGTGGACCTGTAGTGGACCCATGGCTTCATTCTCGTGAAAAACTGTCTTCTCGTCACCGACCGAGTATTATATCCGACTGCCATCAACCAAATGATCTGCAACTAACCCACTATAAATACATTAAATGCACCTTCCAAGAAATTGAAAACTGCGACGTAAAGCAAAATCTTTAACCTCAACTGTCTTGTCTATGCCATTCATTTTTAGGGGAGATAGACTTGACAATGATAGATTTTTTTATATTTTTTGAATAATTTTTGAATTTTCCTCTGTTTTAACTTTACGTTCTCTCTTAGTTAAATACTGTCCTAGCCATCTTGACTTTGACCGTCCGACTCCGAATTTAAAGCTCTAAATGGCACTTGTAGAATTTCTAAACTAATTGCACTATCTGCATCCAATTAGGGGCAGTTGTATTGCAAGACATCATAGTAGTAGTAAAACCGAGCGTTTTTTAAAATAAAACAACTTTTGCATTAATCTTCTTATCTAATTATATATCTTAATTGCCCACTGTAATGCACTGCGTGGCAAAGGGTGTTATAACACGAGCTAAGGAAAAGTGACAGAAAAGAAAAATCCAATTGGCAGAAATTGTAACAGACTAAATTGTAACATGTGTGCTGATGGGTCATTATCTCGTTCTTCTTTTGTTGTGGCCATATTTCGGATGAGGGGAGAAAGAATTCCTACGCCAATGAAAGGCGGTATTATACGACTCGCTGAAATTATAGGTTGAACTGCGACTTATAATTTATTTAAATTAAGGTAGTTTGAGCGAAATATCATTTTACTTAGATATCAATGAATTTGGTCTCAATTTAAAGAAAAATATCTCACCTTTTAATGACACCAAAATTCAACCCCTTATCTCACTACTTTCGGATCTATTTGCCAAAAAATACCAGACCTTTTACATGGAAAATGGTACTTGTGTGCACTCCAGAGAGACATTATTTGCAAAATGAAGTATTTCTAATACTTAGATGTCGTAAAAAACTAACAGTGTGTAGGTTAAATGTTTTCTCTACCATATTTGAAAATTTACCATATTGTCACCACAGTAGGTTCTTGTGTGTCACAAAAAACTTCCGTTTTGAAGGTGTTTCAAACACACTGCACGAAAAAATGAGTCGAGTTGAAGACTTATTTAGATATTTTCATTTAATTACTTACAATTTCTGTCGTATAAAACTTAATTATTGCACCATTAATGATGCAATATTTAATTGCTGTATCCTACAGTTGGTGAAATTAAAGCGTTTATTTCGAATATGGTCTCTTTTATGACAAGAGAACTATCTCGCTCGGACTACCTTAAAAGAATTGATATCAACAAGAAAATTGCCGATGAATTCCATTAGCGTTAGATGCAAACATCAGGGTGAATGATTGTTTACTGTCCTTTCCTCTATCTCGTGGCCTTTGGCTTGATGTGAATCAAGACGATGTGTGTTCCCTCGAAGACATAATGTCCACTCCTCTCTGGCCTCACGGCCTCTGCTTGTGGCCTCCGAGGCAAGTGTTTGTGTGTATGTCTGCAGAGAGAGACCCATTTGTCCCTGATTACGAGGTGTACGCTTAGTGGAGGTCGGGTCGGGTCGCGGAATGCAACTGTTAAGCCCTAGATCGATAATTGCAGTAACTCTGTACGTAGCCCGGACCCCGTAAGCAGGATTTGCACGGCAAGGAATCACCTGGAGCCCTCTTAGAACAATCACCTATCTTCCACGACTCCACAGGTTTGTGGGCGTAAATCAACGCACTCCCAGCCATGGAATGGTAATCCAAAAAAGGCCACCATTTAAGGTAGTTTGAGCAAAATATCATTTTACCTATAAATCAATGAATTTGGTCTTATTTTAAATAAAAATATACCACCCTTCCATTGACATAAAAAATTCAACCCCTTATCTCATTACTTTCCAAAATATTTGCCAAAAAATACCAGTCCTTTTACATAGGATATGTACCTGTATGCACTACAGGGAGACATTATTTACTAAATGAAGCATTTTCTACACTTAGATCTCGTCAAAAAATCAAAATTGTGTAGTTTGTGTGTTTTATCAATTATTTCAGATAATCAATCATACTGTCACCACAATAAGTTCTTCGGGATCACCGAAAACCTGTTTTGATGGGATTTCGGACGTACTGCAAAAAAATATTTTCATTTGAATACTTACAATTTCGGTCATGTAAAACTATGTTATTGCACCATTACTTATCCAATATTTAATTCGAGTGTTTCACGGCTGGTGAAATTAAAAGATATAATTCGAATATGGTCTCTATTATGATTAGGGAACTCTCTCGCTCGCACTACCTTCATAAATGTAGGTTAGGAAATAGTTTACTGTTAGTCGTCACTTGGTAAATAGTCTTAAGATTTTGCAGAAAATTATGACGTTATTAAAGAATAAATAAGCTATTTAAAGTACCTAAACCTTATAATGAAAATCGTTACAAACAAAAAAAATGGCTTTGTGTAGCATAATATTTAATGTGCACATAACTTATCTTGAAATGGCCGGAGAGTTGAGGTGGAGTCATTGTTTTTGCGCGGTTTGTTTATAAAATTAAAGAATAACCCTAATCGTCAAAAGAAGGCTTTTTGGTGCTTTGACGTGAATAAATTTAGGAAATAATTTATTCAGTTTGAAAAGTTTCAGAAAGCGTATGCCGTCCATGGGGGTTGATTCTTGACATCCTGAAGTTTTTAAAATCGGTTGAGTTCATTGTACTCAATGGCCCCTGTGTAATTCACGCAGAGAGCATTCGGCAAGTAAATTTTATTTAATAATATCTGGAACTGTCAAATATATCTTTTATTTACAATTCGGATTATTTCAAATTTAACTTATTTTTCAAATGCTCTCATCCTTATTCAAAATCCGTTTATGATATTGGATTGGCAAAAGAAATTGCAAATCACTGATGCTTGTTTTATTTATGTGATAAGAGCTTTGAAGCGTAGACATTCAGTAGTAAAGTGACAAGTTTGGAAGATGTCAATGAACATGGAGAAAGTCAAAATTCCAAGAAAATTAAATATCTGCAAATAATTAAAGCGGAGTTTCCAGATGAGTGAAGGTGCAGAATCAATATTTACCTTTATTGCTTCATTAGGATGCGACAGTTTTACTTCTTTACATTAATTAATTTCGTACAATAACATCTCATTTGAAAATGTCTTGTGTTCTCAGAGGATAGAGCTTTTTGGATCGCGCCATTATTCTATATTTTTGTGAGAATGAAAAGGGACACATCTCCATCAGTCCTATTGCCACATGATTCCTTCTTTTCTGGTCGTAAACAATGAAGTTATCCATGGTTCACCTACCGGTTTAGAGACAAAGTCGTTAAAGATTCATTCAAATGCTAATAGTCTCATTAAATCCTCGTTATATGCTTGTATTTTCTCCTCTATTCATTTGAAGAAGACAACTTTTTAACTTAAGCAGCTGTGCTTACCATGTGGATTCACACAACCGTTTTGGCATTAACAATTGAAAGAAGTTTAGCCATCCGTTTGTGATTGTACTTGAATGCAAAGAATCTCTTGGATTTAGATCAAATAATTGTAATTTCTCTTCTGTTACTCACAAAAAGACCAAGAAGGAATTATTGAGTATGTGATATACTACTTTCAACGGTACTTTAGCTATGTAATAGTATTTTTTCAGAGGATAGTTACATATTTAAAACCCATCTATTTTTCTGTTAATTTGCAACAAAATTTAAATCATCATGTATTTAAGGAGTGACATTAATACTAAGTACATTCTTCAAGGCCAATACGTAGTGATAGTGTGTTTCTGCTCTTTTTTTACTTATGAGAGCTTTTTCTCCATATGTGAATCATTAGCATTCTATCCGCATGAGCTCGTCTCCGAAACGCTATTCCTGTACGTTATATATTCGAATCGCATATGTTCATTTCCCTCGCTCGTCTTCCTCCTTCCTTTGATGCACTCATAGATTTCCTATTCATTTACCGTCATTCATGTTGCCGAAATTGCTAATCCTTCCCCCGCATCCCATTCATTTTCCACACGGCACTCTTAATCTACGCCTTCAGAATCCTTTAAGAATTATCACTACATTCTTGAATTGCTTTTCCTGCCTTTCGAAAGCGTATGTTGCCAAATAAATATCACAAAAATTATACCCCTTGTTGGCCAAGAATTGAATCTCAGCTCATCATATCATTGCACTGACCGCGTCGATATCCGTAATTTCTCAAGCCATTGGAAATATTAAAGAATGTTTAGAGACTAGTTATGGGTTGCCTTAAATCACGGCCCATTGAGGTCTCGCAAAGCTGAAGGTCCATAGATTCTGGGATAGGTAAAGACTCTTCTCCTGTTAGTTTCCAATTGAATTATGGTGTCCACCGTGGCAGATGTAAAACAAATCGTACGTACACGCCCCTTAGTTTGTCTTTATTTCAAGAAGTTAAGGCAGCTGTTTCGGCTGTACTTGGGTAGGTCGCGCCATTAGAAAAGCTTATCTTAACCGCTGACTGAATATATATATGCGTTTTCTCTGTTGTGATTGAAGTCCCAACTAGCATTCCGCGGAAGGTGGGAAGGCTTGAATTATGAACGCGCGGGAGTGACTGTCTCTCTTCGCGAACAAGTAACGAACGCAGCGCGACACGACTCCGCACTCTGTCTAGCATCTTCCGATATGATATCAGTACAAGAATCCCTCGGCGTCGGCGAGGAGGACGCGGTTAGCGAATGAGGAACGAGGTTGGCGTGGAGTGAAGTAGAGGAGCGTGTCTAGTGAATCGCGAGAGGCGTCAGAAACATTTTTTTCTCCCCTTTTATCACCTCGGAAACGTCTCTTCTCTTGCAAAGTGGAGCATCTTCACACGTGTGTATGCCCTATTGTGCACATTGGAGAGAGTTTCTGTGTGGGACGAGGGGAAGAAATGATAGATATTGTAGAGAGATGGAGTAGGCAACTTTTGTCGGAGGCTCGTGAGCCGGGTGCCTTGCTCCAGCGACACGACTCCTCGCGGATAGGCTCCAGGAGTGGCAGCGGCCTAGATGGGGCACAGAGGCCGGAGCAAAGTGCCTTCTTTCTCACTCCAGACATCAGACGTCGCGCAACTCGGCACTGAAAATGTCATTCCATAGCGCGCGCGTGGGCTACGACTGATCCCGCTGTTGGCTACCATATTGCACCGCATCGTACCCCACATCGCCAAACCTCCAAACCCTTCGTCCCGCCCCGTCTCTCCTTCTCACTGCACTCTCGCCATCCCCCTGAACCCCAGCCCGAATTAAAGAAAAACCAACTTCAAGACGTTCGAGTTATCCGGCTAGGGGAGATTCGTGTGAAAACTTTGGCCGTCTGGAGGAGACGTAATATCAGAACAATCTTGGATTCGAGACGGTCTAATGAGAAATTCCAGATTCAACAACTCGGCCTTATATCAATGGCATTGTTACTTTTGGGCAGAAATCTCGATGGAAATTTTTCTCGTGAATCATAACTCCGGATAAAGAATTTGGTGAATATATATTTATTTTGAAGAGTGGCGATCCGCGAAATGAGACGAATGATTGGAGATGGTATATTTACCATGGCAACAGATTCAGTGAGATGGGCGTTGACGTGCGCCGATTGGTGTAAAGAGTCGGCTTTCAAATAGCATACATCTACATCTACATAATACCGTGCAAGCCACCACGAGGGTGTGGGGCAGGCACACCTGTGCTGAGAAACTATATTGAATCAATTATTGTTTGACCGCTACCGTTTTATTTCCCTTATCGATTTCCTTTGCCTGGAATTAAGGAAAAATATTATTCTTTCACTCCACGATTGCACGATCGACCGATATCGACGAGTTTGCCATTTAAAAGGCACAAAATCAAAATAAATTTGCCAGGGTGGGTATCTCAACCCATTTGAATAAGGAGAGAGACAGATTATGCTCCCGCTCTAGTTTTTTGCAAATGGAGAGTGGAGTTCTACCCCGTCAATTTTCAGTGTCACCCACTCACTGGTGATTGATCTTCGATGAGTTGTAAAGGTTGCCATGAGGTAAGGTCTGGTCTTCTAAGAATTGCTACATTCTTCATTAGGTCTTATATTTGCCGTTCAAACTTGGAACCTGAAAATGATGTCTAGCTAAATTTTAACGAGACAGAAAATTTGCAATACCTGTGGGTGACACTGGGCATTGGCAAACTATCTGAAGAGTGCATTTTGGACGCGCTCTGAGAATATTGAAAACGAGAGTTTTGAAACACCCAAGATGTTTGTTAAAAGCCCTATAAATCGTAATATTCTCCTTAAGTGAGGCATGGCATGAACTTTCTTGATGAAGACTTACTACAATTTAGTGCTGTGTGGAAAAAGTCAAGATGGATTTCTTGAACAGATTGATTTCCATTCCATGCTTTAGATGTCCGCATGAATAAACCTAATTTAATTGTTGACGTACAGCCTTGCGTCCTTCTTAAAGTTTGCGTGCCATCAGTTTCTTCCCGATTTCTAATTACGTACATCTGCTTAACTCAATCTCATCTCGCAAGCCATAGTTCTCCACACCACTTCATAATGCGTTGAGATATCTTTCATAATAGATGCAAGGACTATTTGACCAGATTTAGGGCAATTTGGCGGTTTATATCAATAAATTTGAATCCCTGGCTCTTTAAGAACTGGCTGAAACTAATAAATGATTAATTTTAAATTTCTCCTCTGCTTGATCCCGGAACTCATTGCCTAACTAGTGTCGCAAATTTCCTCATCAAATGCAAGTCCTCGCCTGTTTCTCATGTAAATGACATCTGGCGATCAAGATTTAGACGTTGGACTAAATTACCCGGATGAAACCCGATACATGATACCTGCGATGTGAGATATGAAAAATTATCATTTATTCCCAATTTTTTTCCTTTTCAATTCTTTGCACGCCATTTAATTTGCATCGATCGCCCGCCAATTAATTTCTCTGCTTACTTATCGTTTGACCATCTTGAATATGGATGTTACCATGGACAGCTAGGATTAAAAGAATTAAACATTTCATGTATATAATTTCTTTGCTAAAAGAAATTAGCAAATGAGCAAAAATTATTAAAAATGTTATTTTCTACATGCATTGGCAATTCTTTTAAAATAAAATAGTGGATATTTTCTGAAATCCACCCCAGCTATCACATGCACAAAGTGAATTTGTCTTATTGCCTCATGATAACATCAGACATCTTTTCGGTGAATTTTTCTCGGGCTTCACTCCGGTTTAGATTAGTTAGTACTACCGACGTTTCGGGCAACGACTCGTCACCCAACTTCAAGGCAAAAATGTCGCTAGATATTGAATTACCGCTGGCTTATATAGCTTTAGCTAGGTCACTTCTGATTGGCCGGTGGCGGATTGTTGGCTCCGGAGACCGTTGGGATATGGAGGCTGAGGTCTTTCATCCTTAATTCTTTTTACAATGGAGTTCCAACTCGGGCTGATGTTATACACTGTATCACGATTGATATTTTTATCTTCCATTTTAATTTCAATAGCCTCTTTGGTGAGTCTAACCCAAAAGCTTCCTGTACGCCAAAGAAGTGTCGTCTTGTCCCCTAAGATCCGATGGTATATATTAATGCTGTGTTCCACAGCTGCAATCTATACCGATGTGAATCCCCACAAAAATTCACCAAATCTATTCACCGGGAAAGTGAAAAAATCTTTCGTCAGGAAAAAATCTTTCGTCAGACATCTTGTTTACCTATGTGCAACTGGGTTAAATCGCATATTAACTGAGCGCTCATCACTGTAAGCATTTAAAAAAGATGAATGCAGCCATATGTTGGGCTAAATGCATGAGCAACGTTTATCCTGGATATAAAGCCCGCTCTCATCTTGGAATATTTTCCTTTTTCGAATATGAAGGTTTTCAAAACCACTCCTTTTTATATATGGCATTTATGTGAATGTAAATTTTGTAGGTCACTAGGGTCACATGAGTTTACCAGAGACACTTCCGCAAGCAAAATGTGTAGCAGAGTAGAAAAAAATCAAGATGAAGAGCTGGTCCCAAAGGTGTCACCGTAATATTTCCCTTTTGGGGAAACGAGTGACAATTAGAGCTATAAATTTAGAGTTATAGGGAAGCTGAAGTTATAGGTCGGACGTAGCCGTTCTACGTATTCAAGCGGTTCCAGGAATTTATGTTCTCACGAATATCCTCTCTCTTCTCTCTCTCAAGCCAGCGACGCTATTGCGACCTACTTAACCCCAGCTGCCCTGAAATATTCACTTGCTCTTTTACAAAAGTGAAACATGTTTTCAGGCAGAAGTGTCCCTTGCATTGGACATAGATAAGGAAGGACTGCGGTCTCGAAAGTATGAGACAAATGAATATCAGGTGCTATTATTCCAGCATCGAAGAGGACCATTTAGTTCTTAACCACTACTGACTCTTATTTGATAGACGTAATATCGCCACTTTGGGTTGGAATGGAGCAGCTGATAAGGGGCTAATTTGTGGCACATATTCAAAACATTAAAATTTATATATTTGCCTATGTTCCTCTACGTGTATATTAATGCCACTCCATACCAATATTCCACCACGTAGGCATGTATTACTGAGAAAAACGTTTTCCTCCCTCCCTTACCCTCTCAGCCCTTTTCCTGCTCTTGGAAACACAGCATTCCTTTCCCGCCCACGAAGGCGACTTGATCGTAGAAGCGTCCCCACAGTTTTTTGTTGAGGGTCCTTTTTACGCGTTTATAACTGTCGTAAGTGTTTCAGTTTTTTGTTATACGCCTCTGCATCGTTGCTGAGGGCGTTTTTTCTCAAGAGATTATGTATAGTTGGTTACAATGTCCTCTAATGCCAAATTAACAAAAAATTCCAAATTTATAAACGAGACTCATAAGGCAATATGTGCAACTAGAGAAGCTTTAACATTAAATTAACATTGCCTTATCATGCGTAGAAACTTCATATAAAACCTAAGGTGAAAGAAAGCCTAAACAACTATTACTTGATTTATGACTTATATTTGTGATCTGCGGATTTTATTTCATGGCCTTGGATATTATTCAGGTGATGTGGGCAGAAATTTAAAAGTTTGCTGAGGAAACATTTGTGTAGTAGAGAACCGATCCGACAATGCATGCCATAGTACCACATATTTCCCCTGTATCTAGATAACCCTAACCTAGGTTAGGTTAGGGTTATCTAGATACAGGGGAATAGAACAGATATACCTAACCTTCCCATCCCATCCCTTTCTTCCACCTCTTCCAAGTCCCTGGGTATAAGCGAAAGCTTGCAGACCGGGGACGGAAGTTGTAGTCCTGAGGCGAGAGCCAAAACGCCTGTATCTAGATAAGTCAATGGTTATCATCATGATACTAGATGGTATATGAGCATTGAGGAAATTATTGGAAAAGAAATTGGAAGATGATTTATACTCAACCAACCACTGATGTTTTCATGGCTTATTAGATAGACTATAATCAGAAAATGTACGATATTTAGAATAATTGGGACGAAAGTTTACATTGTATCGTAAAGCATTTTCAAAACTGGAATTTTCTCTTGGTATTCACAGTGAAAGCAATTATAAAGGTCTACCTGTGTTAGATTTTTCTGTGTGACAACATAAATTATGCTTTCATCTGTATTATAAATCATTGCTTTCAACGGTATAAAAATATTTCATTTAAGTTGTGAATTGGCTCCATTTTTAGGCGCCCAAATGCGACTATTCGTTGAATTGAAAGGAAAAATCAGCAACACTTGACTCATGTTTTGGGGTCATGAGTAACAAGGCTAAGTTCCATGGCAATTATTACGAAAGTGACTGGTGGAGTGTACCCATTAGCTTGACGCATTTCCGATCATATTTACTCTTAAGTAATTTGTTCTTTTTGGGGATGATTATATCGTTTACCTTCCAGGAATGGTAATTGGTAAACATTCTATGCAAGTTGTGTAATGTGGATTATTTGATCTTAATTTGAGCCTTTTAACTTGGCCCGGTTTGCATATTTGAATGATGAATTATAAAACTACACTAATATTTCCCTAATAATTGATGGTAGTGACTCGTTTGTTTGCGATAATTACCTCTACATTCCTTGGTGATGTCTGCCAAATCAAAGAGGACATTTATTCATCAGGTACTAAGATCTGTCATCTTATTATTACTTAATCCGCACGTCACTATTTATACGCTTTTTCATTGCTTCTAATTACTCTGCATTGTTGTTTTACGAATTAATATTCAGCGAAGTCTTTCTAGACTCATTCTAGAATTGGGTTATATAATTAAAATATTTCATATCATAAAATGCTAAATTATCTGATTTTTGAAGAGGCGGGCGTTTCTCAAAATGAGTAATCAGCTTTTTCTTGCACAATCAGACCAGTCAGAAATTTTGAAACACTTTCCTAGTCGTTTAGGATTGTATTTGACGTTTATTCAGGCTTGAAGTTCATAATCTCCTTTTCAGAGTCATATTTTTACTATATCATTTTGGTCCTATGTTGAATGTTTCCTCAAAGCGACATTTACGATTGTAAAATTCGTCCTCTGATCGATTCTTAATTCTCATTAGGGGTTTTCATTTCTCTTCTCGACAAGTGCATATTGATTAATGTGAAATAAGACGTGTATCAAAAGACAGTATAGAAAATGTCTAAAGTATTAATATAAGTATTGCGGCGTGTTAATCTTTTCCGCAAATCACATCTATTCCAGTGAAGTATATTATTTTCAGCAGAAAATGCCCTAATTTAGATCACTTATGTATAAAAATCGGAGGATTTCCATGAATTTAACGAATAATCACTAGTAATTGTATCATGAAGGCTTTCGGGTTTGCTTCCACGTGGTGTCATTTATTTACTACATTTGCGTTCCAGCTCGCTTCTTCAGGTCTAAATAAGCGAGCGTAAGTGAAGAAGCGAGCTGGAACGCAAATGTAGTAAAAAAATGACACAACGTGGAAGCAAACCCGAAAGCCTTCATGATACAAGACCACTCCGCGATAGCTTTCGTAATCGCAAGTAATTAGTTATTCGGTAGCCTCTGGTTACTCGGAGATTTTAATGAAGGCTGATTAATGACTTGGCTAACTCACTGCTCCGAAATCCCATGAGGCAGCGAAAGAAGGAAGTGCAGGCCGCGGAGAAGTATCGCTTTCTCGCTCCTTACACAGCCGGTTGTAATGTATTTTCGAAACAATTGGCGCGGCGTTTCCTTACCTCTTCTCGTTCAAGCCGCTCCCCTCGCCGCAGAACACCGCCTCTCACCACGCTCTTGCAGTGCGTGTCAAGGCGCGTCTGTCCGCCTCGTGTCTTGCAACACACCTTCAGGCGAGTCCTTCCCTCGCCTTCAGGCAAGCACCTTAAGAGGAGCACGTCCCTCCCTCTTCACCGTGGGGCGATGGCACGGAGGCCTCGACCAGAAGGATGGCCTCCTGGCCGTAAGAATGCCACCGCGGCACGGGCCGGTCACTCTGGCGTGGGGATACCGTGGCTTGTAGCACGGACAATATGAGGGGGCAGGCACGGGAGGGAAGGGTGGGAGAACCAGTGACCAGTGGAGATAAGAGTGAGGTCTTCTATCCTTCTTCAGTTAAAAGAAGTTATCTGACATCTCACATTCACTTCTCGATGACCTCGCTGGGGAAAAAAATACGCCGCCATCCTGCTCGATTGCCTCAATTGTGTGGATTGAGGGAAATTCCTGCCAAAGCTCAAGATTCACCTCGCCCACAGCAGGACCGTATAAATCAATATTCCAATTCGTTCTTTGATGAGCTGCACTTTGAAACACGATACGGATAAACTCCTATGTTTTCATGGAACTCTATGTTTTTGACGAAATTCTCCTTTTGAAAGATATTTTTATTTCCTCTAAGTCTTTCAAAAGTGTCCTCGTCCGTACTTGGGGTGATGATGGGAGAAATGAATTTTCCCGCTCTTCGCACGCTTTTGTTGTCTGATGATTATTAGCACTTGAGAAAACTAAACTGTCCACCCGTTCGAAATTCGATCGGATTCGGTTGTCACTTAGTTTGCGGTTCGTTCACCGCCGCGGCTCGTCCGTCCGCCACTCGCGCGCAGTAATCACTCGCCGGAAGAAAATTCCCGGGGACGATGAGGGTGGGTGGGGGACGGCGGCTGTGGGGCCAAGGCGAGCGGGAGGAGTTGAAGATGCGCGGAGAGTAGTGGCGCGGCTAGGAAAAGATGATTATCGTGTGAGAGGTGGGGGATGGGTGGGCGTGTGAGATAGAGAGATAGATAGGGATAGAGATAGGGGGAGTGAAACGGAGTAGGTGGCCCGTTCTCTCTGTTCGCCGCCCGTCCGAAGTCGTGGCCTCGCCAACTGAACTGCTACTCCACTGACTGTCTGCCTATCTCTCTGCCCGCTCGGTGGCGCTATCCCACCCCTACCGGTTTCTCCTTCCTCCCCACCCCGTTCAACGCCGGTGCCACCCCTTCGCTCGCGGATATAGATGAGGGGGAGGGGAGGGACAGTAGAGGGAAGGGGAGAGCATGGTGATGTTGGTGGAGGGGGGTTCTTATGGTCGTGATCGCACTCTCTCGAAATGGAGAAGTGGAGTGCGCGAGTTGTTTCGAAATGGAGTAGCGGGGGAAATACAATTGGGATGCCGGAGGAAGTTAAGCCTGAATCACACGATACTTGTCCTTGTACAAGTCCGAGGATGCCTCTATAAGTAGCCACAAGTAAATTTAGGTTCCTCTCTGTTCCTTACAAGAACCGGAACGATATTATACGACAACAGTTATAACTATCTGGTATTATCGCATGATAATTATAAATTATCTGATGAGTTGAGTTAAATGGCAAGGTTCAAAAATGGTGAACGACAGCCATTTATATCAACATATTAAGCTCTTGTGGGTACATAGAGTTAATTGATGGTTAATTTTGATAACACTGATCTTCCAATTAATGTGATTTAATTAAAATAGCATTTTTATTGAGACATGATACGTCCTACTTAAATGCTTAAGCCTGAATTACACGATACTTGTCCTTGTACAAGTCCGAGGATGCTAGCTAGCTTGCTAGGACTTGTGCATGGTCAAGTATTGTGTGATACAGACCAAGCACACAGGAAAACCTGAATGATCGCTAGCATACTAGCTAGTATTCTTGTTTTCGTAATTGGTGCGGTGCTAGTTTGATCCTTGCTCCTAAAAGGCCATAGTAGCCGCCGACCAATCACCTTTGCTCTTTGCAATGCAGTTGTCAATTTTTGATGTCAGCGCCTCCATAGTCTCTCGTGACAATTACAATTTTCTGCGATCAAATAAACAAACCATTTGCAAGCTCAAGTACCTATCGTGTGATAGCTCCTAGGAACGTTTCAAGCATGCTAGGTTTCGTACTAGAAATTCAGTACTCGCCAGCATCCTTGGACATGAACAAGGTCAAGTATCGTGTGATTCAGGCTTCAGACGTGCATCACGGACACGAAGGTCCGTGAAGTACGCGTGCGCCCGGAATGCTAACATTTGTCGTCGTACTCTGTGCATGGCACGCATTCGTAGGGAGGTAAAGGCGTAGGGAGACGAGTCGGAATCAGCATTGCATTGAATGATATTACAAAGTTGGTTGGTATTGTACCGAGGCTTAGTGTTATCTCTGGATATGTGGGGGTGAAGGAGTTTGAAGAAGGTGAGGTTGACGGAAAGGAAGACTAGCAAGGAAGTGCTTGGAATGGTGGGCGAGGAAAGGAAACTTCGAAAAGAATTCCGGGATAGGCAGGATAGGTGGCTTGAGGATGTAATAAGGGGGGCGATGGGTTGCTCAAGAGTGGGGCTGAGGGAAGGATATTAGGTAAGTGGGAAAGGGTAAGAAAGAGGATAGGTTTTTTGGACGGGATGAAGAAGGTTAGCTCGTGCGGCGAGGCGAAAAGGGAAACACTAGAGGTGGGTAGGCCCGTGGAAGTGTAGAAAAACAGGGATTGAATTCTCTGATTTTAATCAAAACCTACCTTTATCGGTAGAATACATAAAAAGGGCTATGACAAACATTGAGTTTTAATTTTATTAAACAAATTGGCTAGGTTTACATTTTAATTAGTGAATATTCATGAAAAAGTTCGTGAAATGTAGTTTGGTCATTCCACCACAATTCGACCAGAAAATTGTCAAAATTGACCCTTGGTGTACCCGACTGCGACCAAATTTGGCAAATCGTCTTTATTTGAGTACAAAACGAAAACTCTAAGCCATTTTGTAATACATCCAACGGTTTACTTTGGATGAATTACAAAATGGCTTTGGGGTTTTCGTTTGGACACATAGAGTAAGGCTTACGTTCTTAATACGCACGAAAAATAACCACGAGAGAGAATATATATTTGATGGACGAAATACAGAGTAAATGAAATAGGTGAACGGTACAGGTACTAAGAGGTTATTGCATCCCAGGAATGATAGTTGAGCTAATAAGGTTTCCCAGGATGGAAAAGAGGCCAAAATATGAGAATGCAGGAAGAAGAGGAAATGAGTACCTAACTCCAGAAAGACTTTCCCGTAGGTACTGCATAGGAAAATCAAAATACTGCCCAGAAAAAAGGTAGTGAATGAGAGGGCTGACCGAAAACATGGCAATCCCCAGATAGAATGCCTAATGACTGATACCCAGCAAGCGGCTGAGTTTGTATATTACGGATATATTCATGGACACATAAATAGTGAGTGAGTGAGTGAGAGAGAGATAGGAAGAGAAAGAAGGATTCCAATGTAGGAGAGGAATTCCGACAAGTTAGAGCGTACTTGCTCGTCAATGGTTACTCCTCATACTCTTCATCGTATACGTCCCCAAACCCTAGTGCCATCTGCGGCCAGCGTGAAGCCCGCCCGTCATGTTCGGGCTTCACGCTGACAGTAACGAGATATTGCAATGTTGTAAAACTAGAATTTTTCAAAAGTTTCTTCGCATTTGACGGTATATCTCCGGAAATAAGGTAGATAAAAATACATGCAATAACTTATTTTGAAGGTCTTAAACTGAAAAAGATAATTAATTGGTTTTTTTATAAAATTTAAACATTTAAATAAGGTTTATAACAAATTCAATTTTTCAAATCAATTTTTGGCAATGTAGCTATGCCCTCGAATTTCCTCATTTTTTTATATGTTGTAGATACAACCCTCCTCTACAAGATAAAAAAAATTAAGTAGTAGAAATATTTCATTTAAGAAAGAAAAATATTTGAGTGAAGACGTCACGCTGGTCTCCAGCCGCGGCGGCGTCCGGCTCTCGCGCCGAACGTTCAGTAGCCAGTTCTCCAGATCTCATCAGCGCGCTTCCATTTCCATCTTCTTTTCACCAATTTTAGTCATATACCAACCCTTTGATTCCCTTAACCCATGTCATTCGCTATCTGCTTCCCACTGAAGTGACCGCCGCTTTAGAATCCAGGATAACCGACAACATGCTTAACAGCGGGGGCGAATATGGGCCCACCAGTGGCCGTGCTCGGAGAACAATAGACAAACCTCGCCCCGTCTTAGACCTCCAATGCTACTTTCCTCTCTTCCCCTATCCCATTTTCCTTGCATACCCTTAATTATGTCCTGAGAAACATCTTTACAAGCATTGCGCCCAGTAGCCGTAGCCCACCCTCACACATTCACATATCAACCCTTGGAAAAAAAAACAACGGTAAATGCGGAGAGCCACCCATGAAAATTTTTTTCGGTCACAAACTATCGCTTTTACAAGCAATTCGTCAGTTGTCATCTGTCCTCCGTCAGTGACGTTTCAAAACTCTCCTTTGTCTCATTTTTAGAGTGCGTGTGTTTCAGTGCGAGTAAACGTTCTTCGGTCAGTAGCCGTTGATTATGAAGTGTTCCGCTGGTGATGCTTATTCGCTCTGTCGGCAAAATGTCCATCTCCACACTACGACGATACAAAATTCAGCTTCCGATTGCCGACTCAAAAAGCAGTCGCTAGCATTGATCTTGCGGTACTTAAAAGTATTTAAAAAAGTTAACAATTAACTATTTCGCTTGCATTTGGATATTCTCACGATACGCTTTGCAAAATGTGTACATTCTTATGCTTTTCCGAGTCTTTTCGCAGCAATATATGTGAAGCCCATAACGGTACATCATCGTATGTGCTGGAATGGTTCAAGATATTTGTTCAAATAAAATGTTTGTCAATAATCTTAGAATTTGAGAATGAAATCTGAAACCCGTAAAAGTGAATTTATAATTTATTAAGTTTCCTTGGTCTCGATTATATAATCGCCCATCTTGAGGTACAATATCTGATAATTAATCTTTAATTTGTTCCTAAAAACCTGGCATATTAATTGATCCCTGCATTGTTGAAGAGAGTTAGGCATTCTAACTTCAGATGTAATTTCTAATACTTTCAGATATTAGTTTATAGTGAAATATTCGTATAATGACTCACAAAACGATCGTATATGATTCATTAATTGTTGCTGAAGACTTAAGGCCTCCACACACCTGAGCGGCCGCGGTGGTGGCCGTGCCCGCGCGGTGGCGACGTTCGTCGCGCGACCGCCGCTGTGCACACACCTAAGCGGTAGCGGCGACTGAAATGCTGTATTGTTGGTATAAGCGACTAACCGATGAACGTTTGACTATTGAGGCGGTAGATCTGCATTCATGAAGGCATATGTGCCATGTAAGTTGATAATATTTCTGATAAAAAATCACGATCAAAACATTTCGACACTTTCGTATTCACAATTCCAAGTTTCGTCGGCGCAAACTCTTTAGGAAGTTGAAAATTTCTTGGCGTAAGCCGCCGCTTCCTGCGGGCAAACTTGACCGGTCGCGTTCGGCCGCCACCACGGGCGGCCTATCGCTTCACAGGCCTCGGCCGTGGCCGCCTGGCCGCTCTGGTGTGTGTGCACGCACGGAACGCTCCATTGTCGTTTGGCCGTATACCGCGGCCGCCACCGCGACCGCTCAGGCGTATGGAGACCTTAACTTTGCTGTTCAAGCCCCAGGAAATGTTTTCAAAATATTTTTGTTCAGTAGCATACTCATACAAAAATTTTCTTTGCAATAATTTTGCATCGTTGTATGAGCAAAATACAAACATTGAAAGTCGCGTAATTGCTTTCTATTAATAACACGTTAAAATCCTTATGCGAGCTGCTCTCTTAAGGATTTACGCATTTGGAATATTTCTTCTATGGATCGCATTATCCTGCTTGCAGCAATGCTCTTCTACAGTTTTCTACCAAGTGGGTAAACGCTCTTTTTGGTTTGAGCTCCTGGTTCAAGGATTTGGCTTTCATACCACTTATACGATTTTCTCTGCTTGAGAACGTCGTGAAAAAGTATATTTCTCTTAACGACAGGAACTGGGTTGAATGTGTAATATTTTTAAAGTAAGTATTTGCTCACAGGGTGCGGTGAGATTCTTCAGGTGAAACCAACAATCAGCGTTGCCCATTTGCTGTGAAGAAACAGAATAACTTAGAACCATTCTGTAAGTACTCAATATTGAAGAAGAAGTGGTCTCTCCTAAACTATCCAAGTTGTTATCTTGGTGAGCGATAAGGAAATATCTCTCGTTTCAGAGAAAACTTCCTACTTCAGGTTATATTCAATCCACGGTTAGTTTCATGTGAGTGTTAAATATCATTTTTGAAGTTGCCCCTTAAAAAATTTACCAAATTCTTAGGAGGAATATAAGGAGTCTTAAAAACAGGAGGGCGTGTATGAAACAGTGTATGGGGGTAAATGAAGCAAAAGAGGTTTGCAAGGATAGAAGGATAGATAGAAGGAGGAAATTATTGAAGCAGAATTAGGAGCACTATTATGTTTATATGAGTGAAACTTAGTGACTCTGCCTACCCCGGAAGGGAACGGCGTGATTGGTATGCATGCTTTGTTGTGTAATTTGCGTTTTTCTGCGTTCTTCTTTATTTTAGGTCTTCCTTAAAATAGCACTCAGGTAAAGGACTGCGGTTCCACTGCTTATGACATCTTTTTGTGCACTCATTGAAAGTTAGTTCATTTCACTTCTTATCACCAGTAGAAGAACTCCGAATGAGCAGGCTGCTTCTTCATTGATGTGACTGAAGTTCAAGTGGTTTCCAGCATCGTTCCTGATAGAATGCTTTTAGATTATAAAATGACTCCTCATTTCGAGGAAACACTTTAAAATATATCGCAAACTTTATGTTTTATTTCACTGCATATATAAATTACCGGGCTTTTTCCTGTCAAATAAACTAATTAACCTCATTTACAGGAACTCACTTCTCTGAGGAGATACAAACTGATTGCGCTGCCTGTAATTTCAGCCCTGTGCATGTGAGTTGTAGATGAGTATGAGCCTATAAGCGTATTACTGCTATTTTGGAGAAAATCGTGAAAATATGTATTAATCTCATATGCGAAATTGAAAGACATGAAAATAGTTCTGCGATATTTTATTCAAAATTATGTACAATAATTCAGAGATATTACGCTAAGAACCATACCAATCGTGCCAATGAGAATTGTTGGTGGAATGCGCGCAGCCAACAATTTGAGTTATATAACTCTACGCTAATCAGCAGAATCAGAAAAAAATACTCTCTGCACGGCCTTCACCTATACCTGAAAATGAATTATTTTTCTTTTGATTGTGACTATCACTTAGTACTATAACGGGATCAAATCACCTCTGGAATTCGTTACTCAATCTTGCATTCTCTTTGCAGCACAAATGCGTTTATTCTATTGTTACTCTAATTGCGACATTTCGATTAGGATTTCTCGTTGCGGAGAAATGAGACGAACTCTGGAAATTACGATATAGCTGTCAGCAGACTGGTATTATTTGTTCAAATATCTTGGGATATTTCTTTTTGAAGAAATAAGTCTTTAAGGGATTAGTCACTTCAGATGGCACAGTAGAAGGAGAGAGGGAGAGGCGATATTCGGGAGACATACGCCTCTGAGAGAACCAATCGCCTAATGACGCCTCTTCTCCTAATGCGTCAGATTAGAGTTCACGCTGACTGAGAAATTCTCCTCGTAAGGGTCGGATTATCCTCGTAACTCTAAAGGCAACACGGCACACCCACGCGATAGTTTATTTTTAATTTAATGGTATTGATTTTTCCCTTAAGCCAGTAAGAATGACTACGTGGCATGAACACGGTAATTAACTAGCAAGACTCGCATAAATTTCCAGTTCTTGCGGAGTGGTTTCTTGGCAAAGTGCTTTCTTGGAAGTGAGAGATAACCTGACTTGCTTCTCGGTTTTGGGACTGAGGGTGTGTGTGTGTGTGTGTGTCTGTGTGAGGGAGGGAAGAAAGGAGGAAGTTCGGTTGCAGAGCAAGAACAAGAAGTGGAGGGCGAGGATGGAGAGAGGGGGTGGGGAGAGCAACAAGAAAAGCACCACGGAGACATCTTTAGAGTCCACAGTCTCATAACATACACACCCTCTCTCTCTCTCTCTGCTCCCAGCCCCTAGTGTGCAACCCCTCCTGTTTTCAACTCCCGACCCGAGGCCCTTGTTCCACTCCCTCCGTACTGCCCTCCTTCCTTCGTCACTCACTGGCCTCTCAAATCTCACCCCCTCGCCCTTCTTTCCCACCCCCTTCTCGCCCAAAAACTCTCCATCCCCCAGATTCCTGTGGCGGACTGTGCCCTCCATTATTCTTTTTACCGTAAATACAAGAATCCCTAAAGCAACGAACGAACGAACTTCCTGGCGAAATGATGTCTCCTCCAATTTAGTTGTTGCGAGGCTGCTATTTATATTTCTGGCCTTGGCAACAATAACTGGTACCAGGCGCTATCTGACGTTTACATTGGAAACTTGAACATAATCTTCTTTAGAACATTTTGTCATTTAAGGGCGATTTTTGTTGATTAGAGTAACTTTAAAAATTTATCTTGGGAAAAAGTGGAATTAACTCGCAAACATTTTCGTGCGATTATTTTTCATAACTTTTGACGTGAATTACCAAGGCAGGAGTGCATCAACAAACGTAATTCTTTATGCTGCGATAGAGCAATATTCTACAGCACTGAAAAAAACTGGTATCACGAATTCAATCGTGGCCGACGTTCGCTCCAGGACGAATTCCGTGAAGGTCGTCCAAAATCGGTTTTTGTGCCAAAAAACATCAATGCTGTGCGTGAACTGATAAAACAAGATCGTCATGTGACATACCGTGAGATTGAGGCATCTTTGGGCATAAGAATGACAAGTATCAATAAGATATTGCATGATCATTTGACCGTAAAAAAATTTGTTCTCGTTGGGTCCCACATAATCTGACAAACGCTTAAAAGAAGGCTCGTGCCGATTGATGCAAGGAAATTTAGGATAAATACGTTCACACAGGTGACGAAACATGGGTCTATTCATATGAGCTCGAGACAAAACAGCAATCGACTGTTTGAGTCTTCCAAGACGAGCCAAATCCAACAAAAGTTGTTCACGGAAGAAGCATATCGAAGCAAATGGTTGCCTGTTTATTCGGCATTACCGGTCACGTGGCGACAGTGGCATTTGAGCATCATAGGACGGTCAATTATAAATGGCACACGACCATTTGTTTGCCAGTAGTCTTCGAAGAAATACCGAAAAATTCGAAGAAGAGACGAATCATTCTTCATAATGGCAATACAAGTACTCACACATCGGCTCAAACAAAGGAGTTTTTGACCGGCCAAAACATCGAATTGATGGATCATCCGCCGTACAGCCCTGATTTGGTACACAATGACTTTTTTTATTCCCGAACATCAAAAAAAATTACGTCGTCAACGTTTTTCAACACCCGAAGAAGCGGTTAATGAATTCAAAACGCATGTTTTGGAGTTACCTCAATAGGAGTGGAAAAAGTGCTTCGAAAATTGGTTCAAACGCATGAAAAAGTGAATTGATCTTCATGGGGAATATTTTGAAAAACAATAAAACCAATTTTGATCATAAATATTTGATTTTTTATTATTAGGTCAGAAATATAAATAGCAACCCTCGTAGTTTCACAATTTCAGCGTTCAAAATCAATATGTAACAGGTTGCTTTTCAATTTCCTATTTTTGTTTCTCGACCGTAACTCGGTAAGTTTACAAGTTAAGCTTTTTCAGTCTCTGTACAAATTAACTGAATTTTTCAGCACAACTACGACTGCGACTACTGTTAAACACGACGGTAAATCATCCCGTTGTATCAGCTCAATATTGTTTTCGCTTCGGCGGATGCCACAACAATTAGTGTCTCCCAGTGAATATTCAAGAGTATATAGTTTCCTTATCAGACCTCAGACCGAATTTGCCATACTATTTCATAACTATGACCTTTGATGTGATCCAGTTCTGATTTCCACTGTATAGATTGAACTCTTGGACATTAAAGAACACAATTCCAATACCCTTTCAGGTTTCCGAAATGGGTACTTTTTTTGGTTTTTTCTTTGTTCTTTCATATAGATGATTGCGAATGACGTATATGACCCCAAGGTTTTTATTTGTTTACATTTAAATACTGATTTTTTTCAGTTTCCGCCGAAAACAAAAACTTGACTCACACAACGACAACCTACGCGTAGATTGCCATTCGACCCTCACATTTAACTTAACTGGCTCTGCGTGAGCTTCACGTCCAAATATCCCGTGTATGAAGAGAGTTTCTCATTTTGTGTTACGTGGTGACTTCTGTTATTAAATTTTCCCTCGTCAGATATTTTTATTATTGCCATATATTAGTGAGTACTAACCGTCCAGCATTATTTTAATTATGAGTGAAGCGTACAAAAAGAAAAGTATCAAGTTTAATGTGGTGAAAAGAATTCATCACAAAGAATGAGAGTAAGGAAATTTTCCACTTAGATGATTTTTTTTGCACATGCAAATATGCAAATTACAGCCTCTAATTAGGATAGAATTATTTTCATCTACTCTATAATATAATTCTTGAACTTGTAATCTTAGACTTAAAAATGGGTTACGAAGAGAAATGTAATTGTGCCGTAAATTATAATAACCTCATAAATTATAATGATGTCATCGCGTGGAAATGGAAAATTCATATCAGGAATGCCAAGTAGGATTCGGTGAACATTGCTTCAAACCCGTGTGATGAAACTTGCTCCTGTAGTGGCTAACCTATTGAAAAGAATGAAAACTCAATTGCGCAGTTAGTTCAGCGCGCAAAATCAATATAAGTCGGTACTTTTTAAAATAGCTGCAAATGACATATGCTGAGATATTAGCACAGTTCAAAGAGCTCATTGATTGAAATGGTCGTTTGCAGCAAATTAATTTTCAATTGTTTTACTTCAAACTGTTATGGCTAATGCATATTTTTCTTTTGAGTCTCAATTATGAGTACCGCGGTGGGAAAATCAAAGGAAAAATGATAATGAAAGATGGCTCAGCGATCACTCAGTAAGAGGAATATAATTTGATATACGGATGTGTCAAAGGCAGCAGAAAAATCACCTTTTAAAAGTCCACATGAAATACTTGTCCTTATTGAAAGAGGAGAATGATGTGCGTGATCAGATGCAATGGAAATGGAATAGAATAAACAATAATTTTTCTCTGGAACAGGTTTCTTAGAGCAACAATACAATAAAATAAAATGGCAGCGGGGGAATAAACAAATTAACATATTATTTAGTTCAAATCAAAAAACAAATAGAGCTTTATAACATACAACGTATAAAGAAAAAGTCAAAAACAACTACTCTCACTGAAAAACAATAACTGTACACGTTATAGAGCTGAACTCAGAGATAGGTATAAATACAATCAATATATATAGATATATGATACAACATAAAAGCATAAACAGACCATGAGGAAAAAATAATTTTTATCTAATATAAAAAAATTGCAATGGAAATTAAATACTGACCAGACTAAACTATTCTGGAAAACATTCATTTAATAAAATTTCATACAATTTAGATTGAAAAATTTCCAACGAGCGAGAATTTCCTCACATCAATTGGAATGGAATTCCAAAGTTGTGAGGCGGCCACAATAAACGACTTATAAAATGCAGTGGTTCGGTGAGTCGAAAGCAGAAGGTTACTTGGTTCTGTTCTAGTAACCATTGGATGATTGGTGGTTCTTTTACATATCAATTAGGTAGGACGGTTCGTTACTGGCATAGATAGAAAAAAGAAATGTTCCAAGCAGGATTTGAAATGGAGAACTCAAAAAAATACTGATCGATTTAAATCGAGATGTTCTGAATTTATATTTCTAAAGCCTCTCATGAGGAGAACCCATTAGCCCAAGTTTCCAATTAACACTTTCCAGAAATAATTTTTTAGATGAACTTCACATCATCTGTCTTGGGATTCACGCTGTCGATACCTTTGACTCTTAGTGATTTGTCGCTAAATAGTTCCTAGCTTCCTAAAATCTATACTTTCCAAAACACTTTTTATAAATCTCTTTTGATGAGGCTCATATGATGAGAATGACACTGAAGTGTTGAAACCGGTCGGGCTTATACCAATTAAAGTTTGTGTGAATTATACAAAGTGATCTTATTTCATCTCAATATGATGTCAAAATTCCAAAAAGTAAGCTCGAAAACCATTGAATATAGAGAGTATTAAAGTATAAAACACGGGAAACTTTTAGGTGCGACAGTCTAAACTTTTACTGAAAATATTGATCAAAGGAGATAGAAATAGTTATTTCTCGGGAGGTATACTTGGAGATTAATTTGAGACGTGATATCACAACCATATTTGTTACTCATGAGCAATCCTCGTTACCTGAGCGAACGATATGAATACTGTGACATTTCTTGTACTCTACTGTAGTTCGAATTATCACTCCTCAAAGTTAATACTCATTTTCTATCGTAATCGAATGAACTTGCATGAGTCTAATGGTTTCAACATGAAGTATCGCTTCTTTGGTCAGTGCCGCAGAATATACATTTGTGAATTTTCATTTCTTTTCCCCTCGGCTCCCCCGTTGAGGATTCTTGCTTCGCTATCCCATACCACCAGTGGATGATGAACTTTGGTTGCATTTTTTAATGAGAGGTAGCATTGGTGGTTATGTGTCTTGTTTTCACTCTGGCTGTCATAACCCTTCAATGCCCCACTTCCAATGTGGTTTAAAAACAGGGCAATTTGTACTTTCTCACCTGCTCCATCTTTTTCTGCTGCCGTAAGAAATATGAAAAATTCCTTTTTAAACCTTTTCCATTCTGACCCTGAAAGGTCATGCATGGGTTCTGGACCTCTAACCGACTGCGCCATGTTTAGTTTTGCTGATTTAAGCCAAAACTTATCAGTTGATGTCTTGTTAATTTCTTTTGATGCTTCATCAACAATACAAAAAGCAATATCACCAACCACTCTGTTTACTGAGTAACCTTAAAACAAACATCTGCCACTTGATAATCAATACCAATAACTTCTATATCTAACAGAAACTATGATTTACTTTGGTTTCAATCTTGTAAACATTAAAAGGGGAATGTGTGATGCCCACGGCCACTCCCTATGAATCTGCTGGGTAGAAGAGGGCAGGGCCAAGCCTTTGACCGAAGCTCGATGGATAGCCACCAAGTTTAGAATAATCCAAGAAAAATCTTGCGTACTGCTTTCATTTGTCACTAGATTCATATTATGATCGTCACACTTCAACCTATATGAAAGTTCATTAGTCGCGCGTGATGAAAAATACACCTCCAAATAACGTGTCGGAATTATAATAAGAAGCTTAATCCGCTGGTTTTTTTAGCTAGAATGGTGGACAAATTTTTCCACGTAAGTGTGATTCTCCTTCATTGAATTATTTACGACCACTTAAGTGAGTCCAAGCTAGTGTAAATCGGTTGACAGTTTGAAATATTATTTGTGAACAGGCAATGCTGTTTGGGAAAGGGAACCACTTGATCAAAGTATCTATGTTATAATATAAAATTATAAAAAATATTCTTTTTTCATTGATATATAAGCAAAATCAGTATACTTCAACTGCGCTCTTATCTTGGACGGTCTCTAACAACATTTTGCGCTTAAAATTTCAACTTTTGAAATTATCATGTAACAAATGACATAAGCATTGATAAATTGATTCTAGTTTGCATCTAGTCATATTTAAATGGTGTTCTTCATGAACCTCTATAATTTTCCTGAGTGAATCTCCGGGCTCATCAAAACTGCTCACCACTCTAGCCTTCTCGGAACATTCTCCGGCTCATTTTCTCGTACATTATCCGAATCGTTCTCCAGCTCCTCACGGTTCTTGGCCGCATCTTCGTTTTTTCCTTAGGTCCCCTCGTTCCACCAATCGTTGCTTCTGTTTCCTTTCCATCGCCTCTCACTATCCACGCTCGCAATTCTCTTCACCGTTTCTTCACTTCTCCATCCCTCCATTATCTAGGCCAGATAGCCTCCCCTCCTCTGCACACTCCTCACAGCCCTTCATCGCCGCACCCCCACGCCCTGTTCTCCATTCCCCCGTCGGCTGGCTTCGGCGGCGGGCGAGGTTCGGAGTCTGGCCCTGAGTGGCGTGGTGGCGGTGGTAATCGCTGGCTTACGAATGGTAATGACTCGACTCCCTATTGTTCGAGGTGACGAAAATTTCATTTTTCGTACAAGCCCAACTTCCAAACTTGCTCTCGAAAGCCACTTAAAATTTTATTCCGCGAGGAGCAGTAGTAGTTCACGGCGTTGCCATTGAGCATAATTCCTGGGCGCTTATAGAGCCAGGAGGGCGTCTATCCCTTTGACGAATCGGAAATTAAGTCTTTGCTCGGGTCTCTGTTCTGCGCCAATGGGTGGAAGGTGGGGGAGAGGGGGTGGAGGGAGGAAAATGCGCGTTTAGAGCATTACAGCGTTTAAATATTTTAAACGTGGGTCTTTTCTCTCTTAAGGGGTGGAACTAAGGGAAATTTTTCCTCATCCCCAATTGCTGTCTTGGATTTAAATGGGAAAAAATGCCATCTCTTAAAGCAAGCCCTGTGAAGAAGTTTTAAAGACTTTACTTCCATTTAAAATGCGACGTACTGAAACGAAAGTTTCAAGACGCGGCGCATGAAAACTTGCAGAGAATTTGAACCAAAAAAATTATATGCCTTCCGGAAGACAACGCTTGAAAGGATTGTTATCAGCAAGGAAGCAAGAGCCATTGAAAAACGCATTTTGCACGTCGCAGAAAGGAGGCGTATTATCTAATTTACGCGTGTATTTCTACTGATTTTTGCAGATTTCATATTTTTTTACACATCAGGTAAGGTATGGAGTAAACAGCCAACATTTTTGCGGTTATTTCTGTTACTGTATTCAGGTTTAGGCTTTCTCAATTTTGAAATATATCTAATTATAAATGTTATTAGAAAAATAACTTATTTGTTCATGTAACTACTATGACTAAGTAACTAAATCCTTGGATGCTTCTTGATTGTAATTTTTGTGCTATTGTGTCTTAAACTGGGCTAATAAGAGTATACCTCCCAGTCAGTTGAACTTATTTTCACAATATTACAAATTTATTTTAAAATCAACACGCAGCGACTTTTTGCCCATATTTCTAAAATTAATGTCCAAGAGTTTATGGTAAATTTGGTGATTTTATGCTATTTCTTTCCGCAAGATTGTTCTAAGCTCTAATTCAAGCAATTCATATAAGTGAAGATTGAAAATTCAGTTCTAAAGTGGAGTTTGTCCAGGGTATATCAAATTTTATAAATTTTTCATGTCCCTTATGCATGTCCTGTCATTCAGTTAAACAAAAGGAAAAGCTAAAATAAACGTATAAATAATTCCGTTTAGTTTAAAATTGGGGGAAATATCGATTTCTCTTTGCAGTGAGCCTGGTGTGAATAATACGTCAATTATTTTGATTAAGTTCAATGGCCGACACATTTGGAATCCATGAGCATATTAATTTTGACCTTTCAATCCCGTGGAGCTTCTTAGAGTGATTTCCAACATCGCAAGGCCATCATACTCATCAGAAACACGAACTGTTCACTTTACCTGATATTTTTTTACATTAACTGTGTCAATGACGTAGATTCTGATTTAAACCATACGTATGGAATTTTCCTACTTGCCTTAATTACCTCTTAAACTTGAAAACCTTTGAAATCACGCTTGGAGAAGGAAAATAATTCATTAATATTTGTCTCATTTTGTCTTTTTACATATCTAAATTCTTTTTTATGCATATTTTTATAGAGATGTCAGCTTTAAAAACTTCTACGAGTTAGTTGGGCATACCCACTTTAACATGCATATATAAATGCATGCATACCAATCACGCCGTTCCCTTCCGGGATAGGCAGAGTCACAAAGTTTCACTCATAAATAAATATTTTTACACCTAACTCTGTTTCAATAATTTCCTCCATACTGACCTGTCCTTGCAAACCTCTTTTGCCTCATTTACCCCCACACACTGCTTCATACACGCCCTCCTGTTATAAAGACTCCTAATACTCCTCCTCCTAAGAATTTCCTCAACCACTTTCAACAACAACTTTCTCGGCCTACCTCTCCCTCTCGCACCATTCATTTCACTCTTATATATCTGTTTCGTTATTCAAGTCTCATTCAGTCTCTCAACATGGCCAAACCAATGAAGCACACTCCTTTCATATGCGTCCATTACCGAAGCATGTAACCCATATTCATTTATTACCCACTCATTCCTGACTCTATCCATCCTACTTTTGCCGCAAACACTCCTCATATAACTCATACCCACGGCGTTTAACAATTCCCATTATTTAAATGGAGAGGTAGCAACAATTACGCCACAGTAAACACGAACTGTGCGCGGGATTTACTCCACGTGGAGTTGCGTAAACCCATCAAAACAACACATTTAAACCAATGGTAACTAGCGACGTCATCATATTGTTAATACTCCGCATTCTGGCTCGTGAATGGAGAGAGTCTTATAGCAATTACCCACCTGGGAGGTTGAACCCACGCGATTCGCTACGAGAATTTGGGATAAGAAGAAGTAGTATTTGTTAGTGTTGGTCCAAAAGGACGCGAGCACCACTCGACCCTGTAAACCAACCAGGCGAGACCCAAGATACAGTATCAGGAGGGTATCCGACCGCATGTGTGTCGCGCCTGAAAGCCAATGGTGCGGTAACTCTATGTATGTAATTATATATATATACTCACATAAATGTTCATACAGAAAGGTAGAAAGAAAGTGGATAGGAACACATAAAATTTACAAAGACAATGGTGGTGTGAAGATGAAATGATGGCCGATTCCAAGCAGAAAAAATTCGACTGGACCGGGAATCGAACCACGGACCTTTGGATGTCGCGTTCACTGCTCAGTGGAGCACTGCGTGTTCTGTGAACAGTGTTTGTAAATTTTAAGTGTTCCTATCCACTCTCTTTCTACCTTTCTGTATGAACATTTATGTGAGTATATATATATATATATATACATATGCATATGTGAAGGGTATTTATTTGTGTGTGACCAAAGGGTCTAAGTGAATCCATTGGGCATGACGGCACCTAAGAATTCCCGAGGGGAATTAGTGTTCTGGCCCAAGGGGCGAAGAGACACTGTGATACACTGGTGATAGAATAAACAAATACACATTTTGAGTGGAAGTCATGTGTGATAAAGTGTTAACAAGAGACATGTTTATGTTTCAATACGGGAAAAATTTCTGTTATGTAAATGGTGATAAAACAAAATTATTAAATAGAATGCAAATATTTAAGTGATAAATGAGCGTGTTATTTGATTTGCAAATAAGTAGAAAACTGATATTTTAGTCTTTTGGTCTCAGTAATATTGCTTAGGCTTTTTGTTAGTTTTACCTGTTAGACCTAAGCCCTATAGATTTAAGACCAATGAGTATACTTGTCTTTTAATACTGTCTTTATATAGGGGCTCTTATTAAATCCGCTAGTGATTCCTATGCGACCGTTTTCTTTTTCAGTCGAAGAGATCAATGCGACTATTTTTTACTTAATTCACATTTTCCATTCGTATTGCATTACGCATTTCCACTCATAACGGAATATGTTTCTAAATTTGGCTTTTTTTCTGCGGTCTCCATTCGTCATTGTGTACTTAGATTTTTCAGCCCTTTTCATTGCAGTCATGGTTCCAAAACTGAAGAAATACTTTTTTTGCCACGAGGTTTCAACCTCATTTTTCGAGTATTCGTAAGAATTTAAGCTTTCTTTATATTTTCGTAGCTTAGAGACATTTTGGTTGTGGTCTTTTATGGATAAATATTGAGAACTGATGGCTTCACTCAAATACTTTGATTTCCCCTAATTTTTGGTTTGCGAGCATGCTGCCAGTTTCTGCAAACAAATTCAACCAATGATTTTGGATACGAATTGGTGGGAAAAGAAATGTATGCTATTTTACCTGCAAGCGGCTACACTCCGTAACTCACATTACATTCTGCGTGGATAGATTTACTGATTGTGTTGTTGAAATAATGAACTGCTCAAATTTAGTCGGGTACATTTACTCAAATTTACGGAGAAAAAAGATTTTTAGGGGTTTTCTGTTGCCTACGCTGTTATGTTCCACAAAAAAGTAGTAGTACTGTCTACTTACGCGGCTTTATAGAATCACGCCTCATTCCGTAACCTAAGCTTTTGTCGTCCTTAACCAAGGAAATTAAGATTAGGGGAAGATGCATTTTGCTCAAGAAAAAAATAGTGTTCTTTTGGTAATCTTATAAGCCTTTGTTTGGTTAATCCTGTGTTAATTCCCACATTTTTGCAAATACCTTTGTCTGAAAATGCACTTGAAATATTAGATTAGTTTCTATGCACCCGATGATCTTGTAACTCCCTCAAAACGGTATCTATGTGTTGCTTGGACTTAAAATGGTTTTAGGCATCGTTGTCTCCCATTTAGACTACTATCTAAGATTTTACTGTCACCCTTACAATGGTCAAGCTTGTCTTCATGTGTAAGCGTTCTCTGTACTTTTCCAAAGAGAGGTCTGAGATATTGTTGTCCAAGATGAAAGTTACTTTAATATAGAGATCCAAATGAAAAAGACGAGGATGAAGAAAACAAATTGAGCTAATAAAGAACTAGCTAAGTAATTAAGCAAAAACTCTGCCACACCTATGAAAATAAATAGTGATTTTTAAATATTATTTTGTCAAACTTCTATATCTCTATATCGTGGTGAATGAGATTGCTACCAGTATGCTACCAGTATCCTAGTGAATGTTTGTACGTTTGGATGTTTGTTACTCAATCATGCAAAAACTACTACACCGATTGAGCTTAAATTTGGCATATAGATTGAAAATATATCTGTGGGTAATATAGGCTATATTAAAAAGCCCTCAGGGTCCCCTAAGGCCCCCCCAAAGGCGCCTCTGGTGGTCCATGCTAATCATTAGGTTCGGTGTAGTGGTTTTATTTTTTTCTTTTTAAAAGTACTTTTGCTCAAGATAGAGGGCTGGAATTTTTTTATCGGATGGCTGAATAAATGAAAATTCAAATTCTTTCAATCGATTTTCATTTACGTTTCGTATTCTTGTGAAAGTTATATTTTTAGCTGAAAAACCTCCCATTTTCTCTGAAATCAACAATATCATATTTCCTTGGCAACTAAAGATTTGATTTTCAAAAGATATTCACGCTTCTTCAAATAACATTTTTTACTACAGGCCCATGATATCATGTTGAGAGAATATGAGAATATCTGTATAAGAAGGTCCTAGAGTCCCATGGGCCCCAATGGGGCCAGAGTCCTAAGGGCCCCATGATGGATTGCTTAGGTGGGTAATCGATAAATGCAATGCATATTTACAATAAGTATACATTCAACACTCTTGATGGAAAGCCGTAAATATAATGTTTAAGTCTATTTTATAATGAGCTGATACCGATACTTTAATGATGACCAGTGTTTATAAGCATTAAACGAAAAAATAAATAAAAAATCCAATAAAAATACCAAAAAAGGATAACTATATCAAGAAAAACAGGAAAATAAGTCGGTCACCTTCCCGTGGTGTTTCTCGTGTTACACTAAGAACCGCACAAATCTGATCCTAATCCAACCACGGAAGGGTACCCAGCTATAAATCTGGTTCAAATATTGACCCATCTGTTTCGGACTTCAATCTGTTTTAATATGGTGGAAACTATAATAACGCCATGTATGATTTTACACTTTCCCGGCGAATAACATTTGTGTAAATTTCTCGGGCTCGCCACCGGGTAACAAATTCATAGGCAGCCGACGTTTCGAGTTCCAACTCGTTACCCATTCTCAAGAGAGACCCATTTTCAACGCCTTGAGAATGGGTAACGAGTCGGAACCCGAAACGTCGGCTGCCTATGAATTTCTTACCCGGTGGCGAACCCAAGAAATTTACACACTTATATAATAACGTCATTACATTCATCTAACCCAAAAGAAGAACTGCTCAATGAACAAAAGAATTCTGCTCAATAAACGCCATCCATGCATGAAAATCGACAATTGCCCTAAAAATCAACACATACTTTTGACTTAATAATATAAAACTCTCGCGAAATACGAAAGATCATAATAGCTGCCAATTTTAACTAGTTTATTTGATAGGTGATGTTGCTAATTCGTTGACTTACTCTCTAACGTCTGTATTCTCATCTGATACTTAACAATAGCAGCAGACCGTGCATATTTTTGTTGTAATCCTTGTATCCCTTCGCATTTGTGTAGTAGTAAAAATATTTATATGAAGTAAATTTTAGTACCTATAACGCGCATTTGAGAATTTTGCGTCCTGACAATTTTTTGCACGTTTTTTCCAGGGCATCATTAGTTTTAGTGAAAACAACTTAGGCACTGTATTTTGTGATGCATGATGGTAATAAAACACCCCTTGAAGTGGCTCGTGTTATTATTTTTCATGCAAATCTTCATCTCAAACTGATGATTAATTTTAAGCCAGCTCATACTAAATATCATATCCATATTAATGGAATTAAAGGTATAAACGCGTGAGTCTGTTATCTGGTCTGTGTTATATTTGTGGACCCCAGAAGTCAAGGGGTCTAAGTGATATTTTAAAAAAATGAAGTTAGGTACAGGAATGGGATGTGATAATATAAATCTTTTAGGTGGTAAAGGGATCCAAGTGATTTTCTTGACAGGTGATTCTATCTAGGGTAATGCCTCTTAACTACTTAGTGGGTTGTACCAAACATTTTCAACTTTGACTTAAGTTTTCCCAAAACAACGATTTTGTTACTTAAACCTCTCGACTTCTGGGGTCCCCATTTGTATCTGGGATTTCAAATAACTAAGTTTTCTTCCTTCTCAAATGCCTTAGGTATGAATATGTTTGTAGAGTGTTGGTTCGAGCCGTATTAAGGGAGCCCGAGCGAGATAGTTCCCTATTCATAATAGAGACCATATTCGAATAATGCGTTTTAATTTCACCAGCTGTAGTGCACATTTATTAAATATTGCATGATTAATGGCGCAGTAATATAGTTTTATATGATAGAAATTGTAAGTAATTAAATGAAAATTTCTAAATAACTCTTTAAATTGACTCACTTTTTTCGCGCGGTGCGTTTGAAAATCCTTCAAAACGGAAAGTTTTTTTGTAATACCCAAGAATCTACTGCGGTGAGAACATGATTTATTTTCAAAATTATTTGAGAAAACATACAAAATACACGCTGTTAGTTTTTGATGACATTTAAGTGTTAGAAATTCCTCATTTTGTAAATAATTCCTCTCTGGAGGGCATACATGTACCAGTTCCCATGTAAAGGGCTGGTAATTTTGGCAAATATCTCCGAAAGTAATGTGGTAAGGGGTTAAATTTTTGATGCCATTGGATAGGTGAGATGTTTTTCTTTAAAATGAGACCAAATTCATTGATTTCTAGGTAAAATGATATTTCGCTCAAACTACTTTAATGGCGCATGTTCGCATCTTCGAGTGTTACACCTCTTTGGTATCCTCATTCATCGTTCCCCCCATTCCTTTCGTACGCCTTCTCTTTCACCGTTTTTCTCTCTCCTTACGAACGAAGCCTCCACTTTCTTCCGACACGTAACCCATCGCTTTGCCCTCTTGCAACCCCTTCCACCCATTAGTGGCGCAATCATCCCCCATCCCCTTCCCACCCCCTCCCCATCCCACCTGTTCATCCCATTGTTTCTCTTTCCCTCTTTTGCCCTCATCCACTCCTTTCTTCAAAACTCCTCTGTTTCGAAACCCATCCATTGAAAAGGAGTCTTTAGCCTCTTCAGATCGTCCCTTTCTTCACATGAGCACTTCTCCATTAAAAACCCACCAGCCTCCGCTCTTTTTCTCGCTCTTCTAGGCTTTAAAAAAGAAAATGTACTGGTAGGAAGACAATTTCTTCCACCTCCTGGATGGTTTTCCTCTGTAATCTTGTAAAGTTTCACACCCATCTTGATTATTGCATGCTCTCAGAAAGTACAACGCTGCTATATAAGTAGGAAAAGAAAAGCTCTGGGCGTCTGAAAAATCATCCATACACTCTGTGCTCTTGGAAAATATCCTGAGAGGTAAGACTGAATGATGTATATTGCTAAGTGCAGTATAACAGTTGATTTAGTAAGTGGGAACGAGATGTTCTTTTAAAATGCTTATCTTTACTCACCACAGTTATCGGGACGAACAGGCACCTGATTCCCTCAAAATTTAAAGAACACATAATACATTGAGAGTACTTCTTGATAATGTTATGGATTATTACTAAACAGCCTGTTAAAGGAGGGAAGGAAATATTAAAATCTTCATTAATTTAGAGGGGCATGGCGAAACGGATTATTTTAAACTATGTGTAACGCCGTTATAGATATTGATAGTTTTTCAGTTGGAACTATTTTCATCACGTATCCTCTTTTGATACGGTTTACCAGCTGCTGAGGTTAGATGCTCAATCTCTCAGTTTTTCCCTGTAGCAATCATTTATATTAAGTGTGATACGGTTTTGCCAACGTTTTCGCTGGGGGATGTGGAGCAGTGGAGCAAGGATTTTATTCCTTGCATCCACTCTTATCCATTCCAATGCAAAGTTTGTTTCTTTCTTGTTTTGTCTTCCCGTTTGTCCTTCCATATATGTAGGAGAACATATTTTTTCCTTGGGAATGTTGACTCACCCTTCCGTAGTTTCAAATTTTTCAGACATATGGGAAGACCTCTGTTTACTCTGATGGTTCCACAAACCCTTGTTCCATTTTCGAGAAGTTTTTCTTCAATTTTTACACTATTATAGTAGTTTTCCATGTAAACGTGATGCCACAAGCCTGAATTTGAGCCAATAACTGACAAAATTGTATCTTCCAGCTTAAGTCCCTTGCCATTGTAAATCTGCAAATTACAGACATATCCCGTCACCGCTTCACATGCCATACGCACTAATAGGCCGTATTTTGTCAACTTAGCTGGGTTGTAGGTCCGAAACAATAATCGCCCTCGCCACGGTATCATACCCTCGTCCAATGAGAGTTCCTGACTCGGTTTGTACACACTTGCACATTTTTTAGGAGATAGTTAAAAACAGGTAGAACCTTTTAGACTCTTCCATTTCCTTGGAGGTCTTCATTGTTAGAAAAATGCCATGCCTGCCATATTTGCCGGAACCTGTTTCTACTCATCACTTGCGAAAAATAGGAGTCTCCGTAAGAGGATTCAGTGTCCAGTGATCATTTATTCTGTCTTTACGCACCTAACCCATAAGAAGAATCAACCTTAAAAATTTCTTCATTTCACTTATAGATATGCCATGCCACTTCAAAATTTTAGGGAACTCTTTGTATTTATGGGCATTTTGAGCATGATACCTATTTGATTCCTCCACCATCATTGCGAATAGGTCATCACCAATGTACAAACTCACAGATTCTGGGCTTGGCGGAGTAATTTTTACCCCCGGTGTACCTGCAAAATCTTATAAAACAGGAGTAATGTCGTTTTCGGACCACAACGACACATTTTCCATTGTCACGTCAGAGATATCATCACTCACTGCAAAGTCATCTTCAGAATCACTGGAGCACTGCAACGATATAGACCGTTGACTTTTTTTTTTGCAACTATTGTTTCTTCCTCACTGCCACTGGAGATTTCAGAATCCCTTTCAGAAGAACTTAAATCACTCTCAATACCACTTGGGACATCAGACAAATTATCTGCGAATATTTCATTTATAATTTCGATATTGCTGATTCCTCTTCTTTGTTCAGCAGCCATGGTTGCTCAATGGGCCAAAATATATGCTCAAACTATTATAACTCCGATAAAATAGACGTCAATAGCAAAACCTTTCTCACAAAGAAACAGTAAAGCTACCTGAAGACACACAAACCAGAACTAGGTCCAAATAGTTTTAAATAAATCCGTAGAGGGCAGGGAGAGAATACACTGCACGAATACGAAAAAAACACGTGATCGGCCCATAAGTGCTGGCGGCGGAAGCACGTAAAACGCGTGTGCGGATCATAATGTGCTAATAATTCGGGGAATAAAATTTGCGATATTTTCTGTGCTGTGAAGTTATAAAAATCATCAAGCTGGTTCATTAACTTTTTCAAGTGCCTTTATGGACAGTGAGGCTTTTAAAAAATTATTGAGAACAATTTCAGCGAAAAAGTGTTTTTGAAATGCTGCCTTAATGGTATTTAATTTAAAAAAGTGACTTTACTCCTCTTTACAGTGTTTCTCAGCCTCCACATATTTTTAGTTGTGGGATAGAGTGGAGAAATATTTTCCATCGTAAAGAACCAAATTGGAGGGGAGGATTGCAGTGAATCCCAAGTGATGATATTAGTTTAAAATGTTACTAAGTATTTTGAAGCTAAGGCCTGAATCACAGGATACTTGACCTTGTACAAATCCGAGGATACTAGCGAGTACTGGATTTCCAGTACGAAACCTAGCATGCTTGAAACCTTCCTAGGAGCTATCACACGATACTTGAACTTGCACAAGGTTTGTTTAGTAGATCTTTGATCTCGTACCGTCGCGGAAGGAGTTTGACGACCGAAATGGATGATTTCGAACAAAGACAATTGCACGAAGACTATACTGCACGAGTATTATAAAGGCACGAGTGTCTACCATAATTTTCGATTAAAACATCAATTGCCTCAGGTAGCCAAGCCATTGTGTATTGTTGTGAGGTTTGAGTTGTTTATTTTATCGCGGGAAATTGTAATCGTCACGAGGGACTATGGAGGCGCTGACATAAAAAATTGACGACCGCATTGCAAATAGCAAAGGTGATTGGTCGGCGGCTACTAGGTCCTACTAGGAGCAAGTTTCAAACTAGTACTGCACAAATTACGAAAACAAGGATACCAGCTAGTATGCTAACAATCATGCAGGATTTTCAGTATGCTTGGTCTGTATCACACGATACTTAACCTTGTACAAGTCCTAGTATGCTAGCTAGCATCCTCGGACTTGTACAAGGACAATTGTATTTAATTGTACCTAATTATAGAGGCGACTAATATACGATCAATTTTGATCCTAATGGATACCGTTGAATAAACATGTCAATCAAATCATTAATGGTGAAATAATGTTTCTAAAATGTCTCCTTCCGAGTTTTGTGGCAGTGCAAATAGGACTATCCCGGCCATATTCAGTTGTGATAATGTTCCCTTGGTTCTCACTGCAGGTTCGACAGAGGCGTTGGGTGCTATGCAGAGTCATCCAGTTGACCCGAATTGTGTTTCTCTCGCGACTCTCCGCTGATTTTATTTCCAAAAGCCACCCCCCGCGATTCCTAGGACCCAAGCACCGTAGCGAGAGAGAGACAGAGAGACAGAGAGTGTCTTTGGAAAGTAGCGAGAAGGTAGAGCGGGAAAAACGCAATCGAATGAATGGCCTCGGGTCGTGGAAGTACGTCATCAGCGAGCGACGAGGTTTTTATTTGTTTGGTCGTAACTGCTGCCATGGAAACACGGACAAAAGCCTTACCCGAGATTTGGCGGAGGACGAGGCACCCATTGCCGCTTCCAATTTTCCTCGATGGAAATGATATTTTGCGAAATACTCGTCGGGCCTAATGAAGATAGCACCTCGTTTCTCCGCCCTCTTGTGAGTGGCAATCGCAACACAACGAGTAATTAAAAGTTAGGAACTTCACGACCTATTCCCATCGTTATAGAAACCATTTTTATGATTTTTCCACGGCTCACAATTGTCCATGATATGGTAGGAGCTATGGCTGTAGAACCCTAATATGATAGCACATAAAATCGAGTTCTGACAATTAACTTCGTGAAATAATCGAACTGGCGTAATCTCGTGGCTGTCTCCTATTGTGCCGATTCATGCTCCGATGTTAATTCCCAGTCCGCCGGCTGATTTAAAGTTTATGGCTGTTTATTTTCTCTTGGACTCTACCAAACGGCCTTCCAACAGATAATTGTGGATTAATACTCATTTTAGCTCCTATTTTAGTAGCTCAGCGCATGACTAAATGGCCTAACTACTTTAACTAATGCCAAAGTTTTTGCAAAGCAATTTCTTTTTTAAATCAATATTCATCCCATTCTGCAGAGCCTTGGTGGTAAATACTGTCCTGCTACATGCTCTTCACTTTAAATTCTAAGGGAAATCCGGGACATTTTTCCATTTAACTTCTTCGTGTGATCATTTTCGCGTGACTTTCATTATGCACACTTTAAGATGGCAGAATCCTATATCGTGTTCATGAAATATTTTCACGTGCACAGCCTATTCATCAGCGTACACCGACTTTGCTGCTAAATGTGTTCCAGGCGCCGAATATTTTAACAATGCTGTATTGAGGAACAAGTGTAGGAGTTTCTCATTGGCAGCATTGTTCATCCTCCAGGAACACTGACGGTAACTATGGAGTGGTAATCATGAGTCATTGAGCGCACATTTCAATGACTTCCTAAGCAAGCTGAGGAAAATTCTTGGACCTCATTTCACTTAAGGTTAGTCGACAGAAATCACAATATCTATAGTAATAATAATTATTTTAGAGTTATAATTTAATATTTTCACTGTATTTAATACTTTTCTGACATGGGTTTCCGGCGCAAAATCCGAAATGTAAGCCAAAAGCTAATGAAAATGCATGTATTTTGCTCGGCATGATGCCTTTGATTTTCTAAGCCACTGTTTTTATTATATCGAAGGTATTATTTCGTGTTTCGAGAAAATATGTACTTGTGCAATTGTATTATTTTGAAATACTAATCAAGCGCCAACAGCCTACGTGCAAAAATAGCGTTTAAGTTGCCAAGAAACCTAATTGCAAAACATGAATTTTTTCACTTTTCTCTTTTATTTTTCACTTTCGTATCCAATGATTCTGGCAAATCTGTTCATGAGAATTAATTGCTTCTTTCATTCTAATTTTGCGCAGTTAAGGCTGTTTGTGCGAAATATCATTTGACATAGAAATCAATGAATTTGGTCTCATTTTATAGAAAAATATCTTTCCCTTCTAATGACACAGAAAATTTAACCCCTTACCACAATTCTTTTGGAGATATTTGCCTTAAAATATCAGCCTTTTTACATGGGAAATGGTACGTTTATGCACTCCAGAGAGACATTATTTACAAAATGAGGCATTTCTAACACTTAGATGTAGTAAAATACTAACAACGTGTAGTTTGTATTTTTTCTCAACTATATTTGGAAATTAATCATATTTTCAACACAGCAGGTTCTTGGGTATTACAAAAATACCTTCCATTTTGAAGGAATTTCAAACGCACCGCGCGAAAAAAATGGGTCAAGTTAATGGCTTATTCAGATATTTCCACTTAATTACTTACAATTTCTGTTATATAAAACTATATCATTGCACCATTAATAATTCAATATTCAATTGATGTGTTCTACAGCAAGTGTAATTAAAACGTATAATTGGAATATTGTCTCTAATATGACTAGGGAACTATCTCGCTCGGACTACCTTAAGGTTTATGTACCATGTGTATACTGTAAGGTGATGCATGGGAGGTTTTTCGCTGTGCTTTCTCGACCTCACCCAGTGCCCTCGATCGACCATTTGGGTGAACTTCGTCGCCTCGTCCGCTCTCGCCAGTTTCCTCCATTCCAACACCCCCACCCCTTACCGTAGGGGTGACTGCGCTAGAAATGTTTCAGATCATGAAACCAAGGAGTCACGTGATGCAATTACGGAGGGCTCTGGATCTAGGTGATTTTTTTACCCAATCCAGAGGAAAACTTGAGTGGCTGATATGTTGCTGATAGCGTCTCTGATCGCAATACTCAATTTTACGAGGCATGTTTTTTAAGTAAGTAACGTTTTGAAATTCGGCCACTGTATAGCTGCAGTAGCCGTGTGGCGCATGAGCGCTGTGTACCTACATCTGTTAAGAAGCCGCAGACGCCATTACGGAAACCTTCGACCGTGTTTACGCTTGTCTGTGAGTATTTAAGATGCCTCCACCGATAAAGAATCCCGCCGACTGTGAAATACGCGCTGTGATTCATTTTCTTAGTGCTAAAGGCGTGAAAGCGGCTGAAATTCATCGTCAGATCGAAGAAGGTTATGGAAAGAACATTATTATGGAATGGTACGGAAATGGGTTAGAGCTTTTTGAGATCTAAAACAAAAGGCGTGGCGTGCTGAGTAAGGGGATTGTTTTGCTCCATGGCCATGCCCGCCCCGTCCACACATGGCTAATCCAACTCAAGATCTCATCGGATTATTTGGCTGGGAACAACTTGATCACCCTCCGCACAGTCCAAATCTAGCGCCCAATGACTACCACCTGTTTTTGTATTTGAAGATGCATCTGGGTGGTCAGCGCCACGACAACAATGATGAGGTCAAAACGATCGTGTTGCAGTGGTTACTAAATAGGGCGGCAGACTTCTATGTGGATGGGTTTCAAAAGTTGATTCTATGATGCGATAACTGACTTAATATTAGTAAAAACTATGTATAAAAGTGGAATAAGGCACAGGTTTTCATGTCAAAATAATTTTTAAGAAAAGTACGCTTGTTTTGTTTTTACTTTAAAACGGTACTTACTTAAAATACACCCCTCGTATCAACAATATTCCTGCGTGAAGGCTGTGTGAGATTTTACGTGTGGTTTCAACAAGCCAAAATTTCTAACCCTTCCTGATTGTACTACGTCTCTCGTCAGTTACGTGATCGGAATAAATGAGAGCGTTTCAAACACAACCCAACTGCTCGTCCTTCTCATCTCCTTTGCGAGTTCCACTGTCATTGACATCAGTGGAATCGTCTCTGTTCGCCCACATCTCGTTTCCGTATCGATTTTTCTTTGCTTTTTCCTCCATTTAAGTCCTTCACCGCTCCTCCTCTCCCTCACAAAGACGCCAACGCCAGATTGTTTCACGAACTTCAACGGCAAGACCAGAGCAGTGCCAAGAATTGGACTGCGTTGTAGCAAGTTCCGGTGGAGGTTAATAATGTTCTCGAGAAAAGGATGGAGTTGCGCAGGAAGCACTGTTTTTTGTGACCGTTCTTAGCCAGTGCGGTGGAGTTAACGGGAACTAGGGGCAAACGCTTTGTGGCCTTAATAGCCTAAGCACTTGCGTATAACTCGGTGGTAAGTTTACATACTACGGGTAAATGATAGTATAGAGAACTTATTTATTCGCTTTGCTCCTACAAGAATGTTACTAAAAGGCGTAACTTGGAAAACATTTCCTGCACGGTAATAAGACAGCATGCAACTACGGGAAGCTGGACTCAAATTGGGAGAGAATTCTGTTTTGAATGGTACTCCTTGATATTTTTCCTTCTCCCAAATTGATGCGAACTAATTCCTTGAAAGGATATTCACCCATAGTTCCTACATAATCTCAAAAGAAAGAAATGCAGATACATGGAGGCACATCCCCGACATTTTTAGTAGCGGAATCAATAAATGAATTACAGGTGAAGTCAAATCTACGTGTAACAAACGTCGTACGAATAAGCAATAATAGCGTGCACTCAGGATGCAGATTAAGTTGTCGATTAACCTCTGGAAAAATAGCCTCAGCATTCAAGCACATACAGGCAATAGAGGTTGGAGAAAATTGTATCACTTAACGTTTAATAGCAGGATTACAGAGACAATACAGGCGATAGAGGTTGGAGAAAATTGTAACACTTTACATTTTATTTCACACTCTCCACATAACATTACGAACAAATTTAAGGCTTAGGCATTAAGACAAAAACCCGAAAGTATTCTAAACAAACTGTAGGAAATTTCCGGGTAAATACTTTGCTACATAAACAGGTGATGGATAAAATGGTAAAAAGACTCTACTAGCGAGTATTTTAAATTTAATTATGAATGAATGT
Source organism: Ceriagrion tenellum (assembly GCA_963169105.1). Taxonomy (NCBI): domain Eukaryota; kingdom Metazoa; phylum Arthropoda; class Insecta; order Odonata; family Coenagrionidae; genus Ceriagrion; species Ceriagrion tenellum. Next base: position 160,726,845 of record OY720636.1, read on the forward strand.
ATAAAACCGAGCTGCAAAGACAAAATCTGATGTAGTATTTTACCACTCATTGTAAATGCGCATTTTTATAGAAAAAATCACTCTGCGTTTTATAAGATTAGTGCCAAAGTGTGGAAAATAGGTAGCAAAAATTATGAACGAAATTAGGAACGTGGACGTCTTTTCCCACGGGTCTTATGGCCGGATAACAGGTACATGTCATTAGAGAACGGGAAGGAAGCAATCACGTTGATTCGTTCATGGACGGTCGATTATAAGAATGTAAAGAAAGCAAATGGTCGAGTAAAGAAAAACAATTACCTTGCCTGACGGAATGCGTGAACTAGTGCAAAGTGAACGAAAAATGTACCTGATGAACATTTTTCCAAGTGGTCTGTACATGGAGCAGATCATGTACAAAAAACATAATACTCCATCAAGTGTTTTCCCTGATGAGACACAGTTAAGGCGCAGTTTCCATCCCATCATCCTTTAAGTGAATGAAAGTAACTACTTGATCTAGCTCAGTAAACTTGGATACACTCGATGGAGTATTATGTTTTTTGTACATGATCTGCTCCATGTACAGACCACTTGGAAAAATGTTCACAACCTTGATTGGCTCTTAAAAGTCAAAATTTTTACTGTTAACCTTCAAAAGACGCGCTCTTGAATAATAGAAGATTGATAGAAATACCTCACCGCACGTCGACACTTCGTAAAGAAAATTTATTTTCCTACTCTCGAGGCAAGACAGCTTCATTTGCATGTACAAGCCTCGCCATCGTATCGGAATTTAATTACACCATTACGTACTCTCGCCACTCTCACGAGACTCTACGCGGTTCTTCACTGCGCGGCTTACTCCACGAGGAGAAGTAGATATTCACCGCACTGTGGCCGTGGAAACAACTACTGAGAGACGTGAGAGGATGGGATAAAAATGCATCCACACGAACTTTTGAGTTTACCTCACTCCGGCGGCAATTTCTTCGGCTATTCACTCGTGTAATGCGGCGGCGGGACTTGGTCGCCTCCGTAGTCGTCGAAATAATCGCGTCATATCTCATTACGTCCCGTGGGTAGGAGTGGCGTGTATGTATGCGAACCGAATCCCCCGTAACGAGCTGAAGGAGACTCCTACTACTCCTACGGAAGGAAAGTGTGATTGCGCGAGCGCACGCCATTCGCAGAGAGACATAAAGAGCCACCACGTCCTTCGAAGGCAGAATACTACGTCTTGTCCTTGGAATGCGCATAGACGGCGCATCTGAAGACGCGCGGGGACGTGACGAAAAATTACTTCCACGCCACTGAAAAATCTCCATTCTCCTTTCTCCCCCGAAAATTGCACTTCCACTCGACGCCTTCGCCGGCGCCGCGCGAGAGAAAAGGATTTTCTTTCCACTAATGAGACACACTCGCTCTCCTTCTTCCATCCCTCTCTATCTCTCTCTTCCTCTCCTCTCCTTGCGTCGCTTTATTTTCATTTTTCGTAGGATCGAGGAGGAAGGTGGTGGGGGAGAGGAAATAAAAGAAAAGTGATGAGTGGACTGGACCCAGAATGCACCGCGCGTCGGCCGAGTGTAATGGAGATAGTTCGTTAACGTTCCTTGTCGTTATCGAGTGGGGTGGGGTTGTTTGGGGGGGGGAGGGGGTGGAAAGAGAGAAAGGGATGAGGAGGAACAACGTGACTGGTGGGGAGGGTGGGGGGAGGAAATATTGTGGCAATTGACCTCGAAACACTTGAAGGCAACCACTCGCTCTCCGAGGAGGCTGGAAAGAAAAGGGGCGAATGCCTATTACGGGTCCATAATTGCGCCACGTTATTTCTACACCTTCAGAATTTCATCTTCGAAGAGTTAAAGTAGGGGAATGTAATACGTAATAATGGGCAATGGGACTGTGCAGAAAAGAATAGGGAATTTTAATGACGATTGTACAATATGCCACCGAGGAAGATCGAGGATAAAATACATGAGGCGGTGGTGTTAGAAACTGCAACAAATAAATCTTCGCATTTCTCAAGTATGCAAAGTGGTTTTAAACTGTAAATATTCATTTGATACATTAAATTTTTATAATACATTTATACTCACGGTAGTTTTCACGTACATATAATCGTTTCTAGCATGTGTATATAGCAGGGGCTAGTGTATAACGAACAATTACATATCAGTTAGAAGCTAAAATGAACATCTTTTCTTGCTTGTCACCTTCATGTAACATGTATACAGCTTCAAACGTTCATGCTGGAGTATATTTTCACCTATGGCTTATAATATAATCATGAGGGGTAAGTGATAGAATTTTGTAGGTACTTGGAAAAAATTTAAAATCATAACTTATGGCTACTTTTCCTTCGTAACTACTTCACTTTTGTAATGAATTCGTGGCTTAAAAGTACTGCTTGTTTTAGCCTACCAGTTTAAAATCGGGGAGGAATATAATAATAGCAAGTTTATCAGCAGGAATGGTGGAAATATTAACATTTCCTCGTCAATATAACATAAAAATATATGCAACATTACATGACTGTTAACAATGCTCAGGTACCTTTGACAACATGTACCCCTCTACACTGAAGTAGTATTTTTCAAGGACTAGATTGATTTAATGAATGTTGGTAATTAATTGCGCAGCAGAAAAGTTGAGTCTCATAGGTGAAAATAAGTGTTAAAAACTCCCGGAGAGTACTCAGCGTTTTAATCTGATGTATTACATTTCGGGCGAACATTGATGACGCTTTCTTCTGTTTTGAAACGTACCTGGGTTTATACTGTTTTAACCCGTTCCATTTGTGTGGTAATGTTTCTCTCCTCATTCCAATCTCGTATCTATCGAGTTTCCGAAAATTGCTCACCATGATAACCTCTCTTTCAACTTTCACCTCATTGAACATATGCGTAAAAATAATAGTGCATAAATTAAATTAAAATGTGTTTGATTCGTGGGCGAATTAAGGGTCGTTGGAAATTTTGTTGAACCTTCATCTCCTGTTGCATTGACTATGTGACCATTTGTATTTTTACTTCCTTATGTTTTCTCATAAAACATATTTTTACAAGTGAAAAAGTAACTGCTTTCTTTCTTAGATTTATTTTCTTGGTACACCATGTTTCAACACAGTGGTGTCATTATCAGGTACCTTCGCACCTGATGATGACACCGCTGAATCTAAACATGTTGTACCAAGAAAATAAATCAGTGAAAGAAAACAAAGTTACTTTTTCATTTGTTAAATTCAACTTCCACATTATTGAGCCTCAAACTGTGGAACAAAACATATTTTCATTATATACCTGGTTAATCTTATGTGGAAATCTAAGCAAATATTTTCACTAGCTCGTATGGTGCTTGACCTGGGACAATGAAGTTAATACCTATCCATCTATTGCGCTGATCGAATCAGAGCTCTGGCCATAGGGCGGACAGTATGCAATGATCCGGCGGGAGGAAGGAAAGTGGTCGTGGGGTACGATGGAGATTGCATTCATTGCCTTGTGGTCACGTCCTTCATGGGGGGAGGGGGGCAGCAATCTCGACGCTCTCTGGGGGCCATTCCTCGCGTTCTTCTGAGGGACGAGACTCAATGCAAGGTCCTCGTTCATTGATGGCGCCACGGTCCTCGTTCCATTTTGGTCCTCCCCATTCCCATTGCCAGCCTCACTCCGCGTTCCGCCACGCTCGACTTTCTTCAAATCCTCGAGAGCCACTCACTCTCTGCGCGCCCCCTGCAACCGTCCTCCTCTGGCCTCTCTGCCGGTCTACACTCTAATGAAGAAGTCCCAGAGGAGAATCGGGTAAAAGATGGTGGTTGAGCATGGATGTTTCCTTTAACCTCTTGATGTGCTGAAAATACGATTCAACCGCCCCCATCCATCCATCCGGTACACATTTTACTCTTCAGGTGCGTTTACACTGTCACCGGAATTTGTCCCGCGACTTGTCCGAGATGTTCACTTAACTGTTCCTCGGACATTTCGGGAAATATTTACCCTGAAACTTGTCCCGGGACAGAATTCACTGTCCACAGTGGACAATATGTATCGTACATCACACATGCAGGAGTCAAGCCGCGATCATGTGAAACGTGATGTTAGTACTACGGGCCAGATAAAGAAATAAGTATTAGGGATCAAATTAACTAATCAGCTACACTATATTTGGACTACCATACTTCCATTATGGTCTCTTACCGATCGTGGATAAACCTGTTTCTTCTGATATCTATTTTCTTGATTTCAATCTCACCATCTAATCTTTCGTGGTAAGCTGGAGTTTGTAATATGTGAATAACTTCATTAAAAATTTGTGATTTGTTGGTTTGGCCATGTTGAGAGAATGTATGAGAGTCGAATAACGAAACAGATATATAAGAGTGAAATAAATGGTGCGAGAGGTAGAGGAAGGCCGAGAAAGTTGTGATTTAATGTGGTTTAGGAAATTCTTAGGAGGAGGAATATTAGGTGTCTTAAAAACAGGAGAACATATATGAAGCAGTGTATGGGGATAAATGAAGCAAAATAGGTTTACAAGGATAGGTCAGTATGGGGGAAATTACTGAAGCAGAGTTAGGTGTACAAATATGTATTTAAGAGTGAAACTTGGTGACTCTGCCTACCCCGGAAGGGAGCGGCGTGATTGGTATGCATGCATCTATGTATATATTTGATTCCCTGTCGCGCCCTTTCAGGACAAAGGTCTTACCACTTTGAAGTACCATTGAGGTGTATTGTGAAGAAAGGGACGCATGTGAGTGGAAAAAGGGCGGTTTTTCAATAGAAAGAGACTCATAGTAGTCCATTTCATCTCTCCCCTTCATCCCGTTGACCTCGCACAACTTGACCATCACTTGTGGATCCTCACACTTCGACAACTGGCAATTGGTGCATTGCAATTTCAAGGACAATGATTTATGAAATCATTCCATTGAACAATAAATATTTTATGAAACAGCCCCTAGTTTTAAAAAATGGCCTGTTAAGATGAATATATTTATCTGCTCGTTGTTTTGGCTTAACTTCGAATACATATTGGCACTGCCCTGTAGTACCATCTAGCAAAAGATCAATGCAGTGGATTGCCGGGGAATAAAGTTGGAATTCGGAAAGAAAAAACACTTGTTAACAGTTCTAAAAAAGCGTTATTAGTAGAAAATTAATTGCCCTAGACATATCATTGAGGACAGAAGGCGTAACTCTGTGGAAATTCTTAATATTCATGCTAAAGAATAAACCAATATTAACTACCACACATGATTTATTTGACCCGACCCAGGTTTCGACACACCATGTGTCATTATCAAGGTAGTTCGAAGCATTGGTCGAGAGCCTTAAATAGTATACGTTTATATATTCGTGACTCCGAAGCGGCGGCAGGGGGGGGGGAAACGGTGGGAGAAACCGGAGTGGGGAGGGGATGTTTGGAAAGGGACAGTGAAAACAGTATGAGTCACTTAGGAAGGCGCATATTGAGGAGAGGAGAATGGGTGGGGAACACAATGTCCTTGACATAGACTGTAAGTTGTGACCTGTGATTTTTTATTCGTTAATTTAAGTGTATTTGCTGATTGTCTCATTTAATTCTTGACTGGAAATTCGATGCTCTAATGCAAGAAAACATGGTAAAGTAAATTTTTGGTAACACCTGCAACAGCATAAATAATTGTGTATCCTTACCTTCTAGAAATTATCAGCCAAAGTAGGCGTTACTGACGAAGAGCATAGGTAAAGAAGGTAAGAAACAGAGAAAGTAATTGGTAAAACATTTATATGAACTTCTACGGATGATATGCATGAGAAGAGCAAACCTATCTGAATGATATGAATGAGAAGAGCTATCGACGCTTTCTCCTTCCCAGTAGATTGTCAGTTGAAACACATTTGACTTGGGTTGACTTCCTCAGCCACTCGGCACGAAATCAAGGGAAACGGGTTTGAGTCTCATGCAAGGTAAATAAGATTTATTTCGTGAAATTTCGCACATAAGCTTTCGCATCATTTAACACCGTTGCCACAACAAGTGCAAGACATCTACTATCAAAGAAAATATTTAGAGATTCCGCTCGGTATTTTATAGTCAGAGTCCGCTAGAGTTTAGCCTTCTTTGCTGTACTGGCATTGATGATAAACTCGATGGTATAAGGCTTCACTTAGTGAAAATCCATTCTAATGAATTCAAAGAGATATGGTACTTTTTTCACAGTTTTTTATTCCATGTCGACCGGTTTCGTCGCATCGGCGACATCATCAGGTGATTTGCCTATTCGACCACCTCCATCACAACCTGATGATGTCGCCTGTGCGGCGAAACCGGTCGACTTGGAATAAAAAACTGTGAAAAAAGTCTCTTTTGAAAATAAATCTCTTTTGAATTCCTTTAATTTCCGTGGCTTCTTTCCGTTTCTTATAGTCCCTGGTATTTTCAAAATTTGTCACTTCCACTCGGCTCCAGCATAAGAAGGATTTCTGTTGAGTAATCCTCTCACTACTTTTTCTGCTTCGAGAGAACAAGCGAACGTGTTATGGCTTTAGTTTTTGAAATAGTTTTGCCTGTTTTTCTTCCTGCAACCTTTCCGTTTCGCGAGCCATAATTTCCTGAGACGTGAGACCCACGAGCAGTAATAGATGAAGTACTCAATGGAGTGTTGCGGTCTCATGGAGAGGGGATATGGTTCACACCTATTTTTAAGTGATAATCTTGTTATTAGGGTTCTTTAGGCACGACTCCAAGGAACGAACTCAAGGCCTAAAGTTTGTCCTTGATATTCCTTTCTCGCAAAATCACTGAGTTGGTCATTTTATAGGAGAAAGTGTTCGAGGAATAGGAATAATTGTAAATGATTTTGATGTGAGTCTTTGCTTCAAATTTATAGTTTTGCCAAGAAAAGGCTGTTATAGCTGTTTTTTTCTTCTATTTTTCAGGTCATACAAGTGAATGATTATATAACGGGGAACTTTGTTAATCCCGTTATATGACAAAAGTGAGACTCAAGGAAAAAACATCTGTGACGAATAACTGTGTGAATATCGAGTGTAATAGAAACTGTGAAACTAGGATATTTCTCCTCCTTTCCTTGCGTTATGTGATGGAGCAAACCTACGAAATTTCTTTAATAATTTGAAATGCCTATGAATTTCTTAACTATCGTTGAAATGAACATATTTCCCCGCAACCATTTTCCTTTTTTTCCAACTCTCATATTTTTTGCAATGAATAAACGTTTACCTTGTTTTTGTCGCACGAGGAACCAATGTGCATAGAAATCAAAATAAATCTTTCAAATGAGATGGGTGAAAATTTTTCAATTCCATGTATCATATTGGCTGAATACCATATCAGATTGGCTGGTCATATTTTTTAATTAATTTTTTTATTATTTTTTATTTATTTATTAATTATTTTTAATTTAAATTAATCGATTCTCATTGATCATTTAATAATTTGATTTCTTGCGTCTCTTGTGGCGTGCACAGCTGCTTGAATTAATTTAGGTACTTTGACGCATCTTGGATTGTATCTTAAATGAGCACCTCACGTCCAGTCGCTAATTTTAGGCATTCTGACAGCATTTAGCAGAACTGAGAATGAGATTTGCTGAATGTTTTGTATGGAGTGTGGTGACTCACGACAGCGAAAAATGGACAGTCAAAAAGAAAGATGAAAAGTACTTAGAAAGTTTCGAAATGTGGTTGTGGAGAAAAATGCGTAGGGTGAAGTGGATGGATATAATGAGAAATGAGGAAGTACTAATGACAATAGGAGAGGAAATAAAACTGCTGAGGGAAATCAAAATGAGGTAGGCAGCTTGGATGGGACATATATTATGTCAAAATTGTCTTTTTAGAATAATTATTGAAGGAAAAATAGAAAGCGAGGAAGGGGATGAAGAAGAAAGGGAATGCTCGATGACAAAAAATGGCCGTAGTTACTGGCAAATAAAAGAAGATGCTCAGGACTGCGATGGAGGGCATCCAGTTGAAATCTGTCAGAAGACTGATTTCACTAAGAAGAAAATTTTAAGATTCCACCAAGATAATTTTTTTTCCTCCCATTTGTTCGAACCAGCCATTGCATCAATCCAAAAATATGTTGTAATGTACTTGGAACTTATTCAAATGCTGTATTTAACTTTTTCTGCTGTGATAATATAATTGTAGATCCTCATATGCCACCCTGTGATCCATGGAATAGAAAGCGTATACAAACTGCCTCGGTAACTCGAAAACTTAGTCGGTCCTTTTATTAAAATGTCGGATTTTCTAGAAATAATGCAATTTTGTTCATTTTCAATGAATTTCCTTAATGTCCAAAAAGAATTTGATATTTGATAGTGATCATTTTCTTCGCTTTTTTCGCATTCATTATGTCTGGAGAGAATATAATTCTTCTTAAATCATTAAATCTCCTGCTTTCTCTGGAGTCTCCTCTTTTAGAATGAAATACTTTTTTGCCTTCCATACTTGCGCCACCTATTCTTTCACATGACGATTATCACTTTGATCGTATTATATAGGCCTTCTTTCGTGCTCATACTTGCTACGTTCACATTCAAAGGCCTTCATTGAAGAAAAAAGCAAAGACCTTTTTAATCCAAAATCGTGAATATTCCTGAGGCACTAGATTAAAAAGCTCCATCATGAAATGCTACAAAAAAGTTGTGACAGGATGTTTCTTGTTTCTTTTTGGAAGTTCTTCTGGAAGTCTGATTGTATAGTATGGAATTGGTAATTGCTAATGGTTTAATTGTGTAAAGATGTCGTCTTTTTCTCTAGCTTTTCTTGTGAGAACTTATTTTAGACTCTCATGACGTTAGAAAAGCACTCGCTTTAGATGATTATTAAAGAAGAGCACTCGGCTTTTAGGTACGTTCTGAGCGCCAGGAGTCTTGTCAAAGGCAGAGCTGAAAAACATTTTGACCTCCAGTCCTTGTCGTATGTCTTTAGGAACTTCGGGTATGTTAGTCTAGTGCTCCTGATATCTGCTATCGACGCGTCTTTTGGCATGGAGTCGTGCTTATAATGCATAGCTAATTATATTTGTTGGCGATTTTTCTTCGAGATAATTTGATATCGGTCTTTAATTATCGGTTTAAAAGTACTCAATGCTCTTTTGAAATCAAAGAACGTTGCTATTTCACTAGATACTCCAGATATTGTAGAAAAATTATTTTATATCCTCCCGGTAGCACGTCTGTATGTGTTCTGTGCAATTGGATTTTGTAACCACCAATTGTTTGACGCATCCATGCTAGAGGATATTATTTTTTTTTACTTTCATGAGGTAAATAGTATGCTGGAAGGCACGTACTTAAATTATTAAATAATTCCTGTACTTCAGTGTTGTAAAGTCAATTTAAATATCAAATTTAGCTCAACTGAATCGTTGGGAGTTGGGTGAATTTTTATCCTTCACTCGGGCTTTACAACATATTTTGCCAGAGCCAAAATATTATGACAGACACGATCACAGGAATAAGATTAAGGAAATAGACTGTAGAATGTCATTTTTTCCACGTACAATGAGGGACCATGATAGTTGTGATAGATCAGTTCTAGGATACTGACAAGGTTAAATAGTTTTTCCAGTAGTGCTAGATATCTCAACATGATTATTCGCTACTAAACTTGCATGCAATCTCCGGCAAGATATAATCTTGCATGTTTTAGTACCTTGTACTGCTGTTTATTTGTCGCATACTAACCAGTACTTGTATCTTGAGTAATTTACTGTATGGTAGCATGTTCTTCTACGTATCCCTCTCCTGGTTTCTGGTCTGACTGCGCACTGTTGCCCCGACTGCGCACCGTTGCCCTGACTGCTTTTGGCTTGCGTCTGGCATTCGCGGGAACGCGCGCGGTTCTGATTTAAACTGGGATGAGTGCTGCATGCCTGGTGTGGAATCACGCCGTGCCACACACCCAAGTGGTGGCTTGCATGGATTTTCGTAATGTAGATGTACTGATTAAACTCCCTTATAAAGTATGTATTTAAAATTTTCAGGCTTCACTTGGTGGAACCACATTGCAATGGTTTGTAAATAAATTCACTTTGTAATCTTCCACAATAAAAACTATTGTGGAACATTACAAAGTGAATTTATTTACATAGCATCCCTTATAGAGCTCTAAAGAAGAGATTTTCCATGGGGTCGATAGCCAACTATGGGACTTAACTGGCTTTGGATTTATGTGTGCCCGATATATATATATGCAAGGGATAGCGCCCGTAGACGGAAAGGGCCGCCCTCCACCGCAGCGGGTTTTGAAAGAGTTACCATTTGCACCCACTTGGTGCCGCAGTAATTCAAGTATTATCTTGAGAGGGGATAAAAGATGATAATACTGGGAAGAGTTGTACGACGACGAAGTTTTGTAGTCGAACAATTGGCGAATCGGAGTCAAAAGAACAAAGAGTGGAACAGAAGACGTTGGCGTCTTTCAAGATTATTCAGTATTCAAGGAGAGTTTTTAGTAAGTAGCGACCGTGAGAATTCGGAAGTTAACACGTGTCACCGGAGTTTCTTTTAGAGGCCGACTAGAAACTTTCTTTGCAATCGTTTATCTCTGAAATTTTCCTTTTTACGGTCCAATTACAAATACCCTATTTACACCGTAGGAATGCCGATGCATTCGGTAAATGGTCTGGCTTTATCCTCTTCGTTGGTGCATAATTAACAATGTAGTTGAGTAGCGCACAATTCCACTTAAAGAGATGACTTCATTGCAGCTGTTAACTCTGTTTTTAGTCCCGCAAACTAACTTTCTTGGATAACATTTTATTTCCGCTGATGCCTAGACTTTGAGCTTTAGAACCTCTTTCCACTCTTTCAGTCTCAAATCATTCCTACTTTGGACTCAGTCACATTGCTTACCAAGTAGTTTTTGGATTGGTCTCATAATAATAATAATTATTATAGTAATAATTTCTTCATACCTAACTGCCGAAGCCAATTACTAGGTATTTAATACATGGACGAACACAGACAACCATGCCCAGGGAGGTGTAAATATCCTACCCAGGCGGGACTCGAATCCGCGACCTTCGGTTTGACAGGCGAGGACTTTACTCGAGAACTTTACCCCGCCGCCACCGAAGCCGGCTTCACTAAAAGTACTAATTATTATTGAATAAAGCATGCTCAATGTCCACGTGAGAACGCGGTTATATCAGTAACACTTATTCGTATGCCCTCTGTTTTTGAAATATTTTGATTGGAAATTATTGTACAAAAGTTTAACCCCAAAAAATGAGGCATGATGAAGACAATGGGTGGGAGTCATTAGTCATTATTCACGAGAAAAGGGAGATTCTGAAGCAGTGAAGTCGAGGTAGGATGATTCATTAGAGTTCCCGTTGGTGACGTATTCTTGCATTTATCTGCCCCTCTTTATTCATCTCAAGATCAAAGAATGGCGACGGGGAAGGTTTTGTTTTTATGTAATTGAACTTATTAACTTTTAAAATTTTTACATTTTTCACTGGCATTCGGATTATTTATTTGTTATTTGTCCATTTGTGAAATCACTTTGATTAATTTACCGTGAGCATATTACTATAGCTTCGGACTTTCATCCATAGCATAGCCTATTTCAACCCCTCAGATTTTCGGGTAATTGCGTGCTCTTACCTTTCTTCCGTTGTAAATAATGTGGCTGTGGCCAAATGGGTTGGTCTTAACTGTTTTACTCCACCATAATTTATTATTCTATCGGTAGATGTCACCGTGATTGCTGGGTTTTGATTCATGTAAAACTCTCTCGTAATCATCCACTCATTTGTACTTTATTTAATTCTATTACTACTCAACAACTGAAGTCAGGAAATCAGTTTTACTATTTTTGACCTGACTTTAAAATATTTTTACGCTATTATCTTTGCATGGCTAGGGGAAGTTTGCCTCTTCTGTTTTTAAAGCCGTGGCCAGAGTCTCACTTTATTGCATGCTGCCGAATTATAAACTCATATCTTCTCCCTCATGCATCTCCCCTGCTGACCAATTCCTTAGCAGTGAGCGAGCGCCGTTGCGGGATTATATTGCGCAATCTTTTAGCGAATAGCTCGCAAAAGCTGTGTAAATGATGCTCGTATGTTTCGGGGAGGTTTTTCAGGGCAAACATCTTTCTTCCGCCCTTCACACAACCCTTTTACGCCCCTTCACTACGTTGCCGTTCGAGGCCTCTCTCCGCTTATCCACGTCCAGGGTAGAAAGCAGCTTAATCACGCAAGAAGTACCACCTCTGTGTGTCAATGCCCAACATTCCATCTTTCCTCTATGCCTTCTACACAGTCCATAGGAAGGAGAGGGAGAGAAAGGAGAGATAAAGGGAAGAGACAGAGAGAGAAAGAGCGAAAGACGAGGGCAATGGCAGTATACTTTATAAATATTTCTCGAGTCCTCTCTTTCTTTCTCTCTTTTCTCTGTTCCATTTCCTCCCCCTTCCCTCTCCCATCCACGTCCGAAGCCTTATCATTCCGCAGAATAAAATATAAAACACTAGAGGGCTCCCAAATGCCTCACTCTGACCGTCCCGGCACGCGCCTATGCTCCCTTCATCCCTCGGGAGTACGGGTGAGATAAAAACAAACGGCCGGCCTTGCCATCAGGATTAATCTTTTAAGTGTGATTCCAAATCAAACTTGTAAGAAATGGCGGGCATTAGGAAAGTATACTACGCAATGTTTCAAAGGTCGACTCCAAGTAGGATAGAGTTTCTTGTTTCAATAAGGCAAAATGGGAGATTATCCTCGGACTTGTCTCAATGGTTTTAGACTATTTCTGACGCCGTGCTGTTCTGAATATTATTTTATGCGTTATTAAAATAAATAATGAATCTCCAGCATTATATTAATGTGTAAGATGTGCTATTTTTGTAAACTCTTGATGTCAATCTCTGATTATTAAAATATGTATGAAAGTCATTGGTTCGATTCTAAAATGAAATCAGTGTAAAAAATGATAAAATAATGCATTTTAAAGTTTTTGCTGAGCTTAAAAAAACTTTGGGAGTTGAATCATTCTTTATTACCAAAAATCAATACATTAATACTTTCCCTGAAGTAAAAAGTTGACAATATTTGCGTGATGGGAAGCGTAAAGTGATAAGCGATATCATTTCCAATTTTATTGGTTTTTTACCTTTGAAGGCTGACTAGAACGAAGAGACAAGTTTTCTATGCTGCTCTTTTATAATTGCAGCCCTACTAATTTTAATTATTTAAGAAAATTATACCATAAAAACATCAATTGACAATCCCGCTCAGGTATTAATTCACCAGTACCCACCCCTGAAACACGATCTCTTATTCAGGGGAATTTGAAAGGTAAATATATTTCTGCCACTAAGGTTTCATGCTGAAATAAGTCCCGTAAAAATAAATAGGTATATGTGGGATGGGTTGTCTATAAAAGGTGCTGGATGAGGAAAAACTTCACCCATCTGTGGGTCGTTCCTCAATTTTTTGTTCGGAGTAGTTCCGTACGACTTCGACTTTCAAGATCAAGCGCCGAGTAAATAGTGATCATATGCATCGCACATGAAAAAGTATAAATTTAATAAAAAAAGACATGATAATAATTAGAAAGTAATTTAAAAGAATATTTTAAATGGAAAGGAGAGAGCTTCACTTGCCTCTTCCTCAAGTTTCCTGAGTGGGTGTCACTGGAAAACAAACTGTTTGCTTAAATAAACTGAAGCTGAGCTACTGTAATTGCGGTGCATAATGTTGACGAGAGAACATTGGCAAAAAATAAAGCGAAGAATATGAGAGTCCTGTGGATGCATTACGGGCAAGCAGAGTCAATTGTAAACCTCAACGGGGGGCAGACGAAAAGAAAAGATTGGGGTGAAGACTCATCTGCAATAATTACCGCATTAAAACGGGCCATAGACGCCGAAACTGACCAGCCCTGCTTTATTCAAATTGCCTTTTTATTTGAGTTGCATAAGTAAATAAGGTTTGCGGTTTTGGTAACTTGGGGAAACGGGTCAGGGTGTTGGGGGGGGGGAATTATTTAATGTGACGATGAGGGTGGGGGCGAAGAAGGGACGTGCGAGTCGGATGGCCGGGAGGGAAGGGGGGTTGCATGTGGCGGCGAACGGGAGAGATTCCCGGGTATTTGTGTATGTTGGTCGTGTGTGTTTCTGTGCAAGTGTGAGTGCGTATTCGGATGCATGTTTAACGCAGCCTGCGGTGCCTTGACTCATGAATTTCCCATGAGCGGGCTCGTCCTTTCCTCTCCACCCACATGGCCCCGACCCCCCTCCCCACTCCAGAAGTTGTGGTTGGGCGCACAACTCGTTGCCGGCCTCGTGTATTTCTTTCGACCCCTCCCCTAATACCCTTTTTCGCCGCCCTCCCCTAACCCTTTCTAAACCCTTTGCATCTTCTTGCGCCCTCCCGACCCCCGACACACGCTGTTCTCCCCCACTCGCAAACGATGTCCATTTTCCCGCCCATTCTATCCTCCCTTTCACGGCTACCCGTAATGTGCACGCCCTTTTGTACAAGTACTACGTATTGTTTTGGACGGTGGAGAGAATAATCGCGAAGATTTCCAAATTAGGCACCGTCGTTTATCCGCCGCGAGACGTAATTTTTGTAACTTGTCAATTTACCCGCAGATGCAAACGAAACATTCTAGGATGATCGTACTAGACAGTCTGAACTTTCAAACAAGTGCTTCCATTTTTAAAACGGTAAAATAAATAGTTCCAATAAAGCTCCAGCAAAGTCGTCAGTGATATTAGCGCTTGAATATATTTTCAGTAAGTTTCTGTAAAATATTTTTTGGGAGAAGTTTATTTTTTAGATTTTATTTTTGTGGTGAAATTCACTTTGATATTGTATTCACGGAGAAAATTATCCATCATCGCTCTATTTTATTGCCTTTATTGATATCTTTAAGTGCAGTTTCTGGGAATACGCCTTTCTGCTCATCTTTGAATTAAAAAAACTATTTTTTTCAAATAACTAAAAACTTCCAAAATTATTTCTAGTTTTATCAATCATAGTATAATTAATTCGTTTCCATGGTCATTACTGAAATTCCAAATGCAATGGCTATTTGAAAACATTTTATATCAATCAGAGATTTTCTTCGTCAAAATCACCATTATTGTCTAAATTTAACTTTTAAACGTATATGATAGTTTTTATGTGGTTTAAAAATATTTATCATCGTGGCGGAAAACCATATTTAACTTAATGTTTCTATTTACGATTACCCTAACAAATTCGGCATTCTCATTTGATTTCATGCTCGCGCGGAGTTGCATTAAAGCTCTCTCAGTTAATAACAGGTTTATGACAAAGTCTGCTTTGCATCCACTTTTACAGACAGAGCTGTCCGTATTCGCATCAGAGCATTCAGAAGCTTTCTCTTGTTCGAGCTGGCGTTCAGGCAATTTAGACAGCTGTTGACTCAGCGTGAAGCCCAACAAAATTGTGGAAATAAGGTTTCATTCTGAAGCATGAGCTAATAGAAACCTAGTATTACACTCAATAATGTTTCACAAATAGCAATTCCCAGTATTATAGAATACGGGTAACTCCTCTTAGAGTAAATATCAAACATAAATTTACAGGGAAGTATTGATGCGTTATCATGTTTTACGCCTATCTTTCAGTGATGCTCAGCAAAGCTCGTAGTCTGTCGGTGGAAAGTTAAAGGGCTTCAATTTGAGGGCAAACACTCTCCCTTTAATGTCGCTACCCTTTCCCTCTGACCTTTGGCGAAGTCGTCCCGAAATCATACGGAACGTTTGCCAAAGCATACACAAATTAAAGCGCGACTACCTCCTGGATATTATGGGCATTTACAGCGGCTGCTCGGCCGTTGCTGCACATTACACGCGTAGCCATACCAAAATACACGTGTCTATTTGGTCATTTAAGTGCTCGTACGTTTTTGACGTACGTACTCCTACCATTTCTACATGATTTAATCAACGCCATTCAACCATGGTCCGCGTCAGTCCACGATTGTTCAAATTTGGCCTTATTAATGACTAAGTCACATTCCTACACTCTCCAGGTCTTACCTACTCAATGCGTGCAAATGATAAAAGAGAGTATTTTATGTTTCGTAAATTGGATTCCTCTCCTGGTTAGGAATGACAAAAATTGTATGAAAATGTTTTTAACGTATCAGTATGGGTTAATTCAAAAGACATTTTTTCCACGATGGAATTGATGAATTATTGCATAAATGTTATATTTTTGGGGTATTGTTAAAGGTTTCCCGTTTGTATTCAATTAATGCGCCCAGAAAAGCACCCGTATATACTTTTCTGGCAGCCTGCATGAAGAATATTTGTACCGCATGCTGATGGGGGAAATTTAATATTGCATCAAGGTACTTTTAATTTCATGTCTCCTAAACGGTAATTTGTACCTTATTCATAATTTATATTTTTTTATTTTTGTTTTATTTTTACACACATTAATGTTCACATTATTTATATTTTTTAACTAATTTATATTTTTGTCAGTCACTGACAATTTCTCCGAGCATTAGCTAATACCTTGTGTAATACGTTCAATGGTATCAGGCTCAACTATGTGGAAGTTGATATTCACAAATGAAAAAACGACTTCGTTTTCTTCCACTGATTTATTTCTTTGGTACAACATGTTTCGACACATAGAGGTCATTTTCAAGTACTTGAAAATGACCTCTATGTGTCGAAACATGTTGTACCAAAGAAATAAATCAGTGGAAGAAAACGAAGTCGTTTTTTCATTTGTGGACCTTGTGTAATGTGAATCCATTGGCAGGGACCCGCCACTGATGACAATTGCGGAGCTGAGCAACTTTTGTTAGCATATTAGTTACCTGTGAACCGATAACGTTCTCTCCGAGAGCAATCTCAGGCACGTATAAACATTTATTAGTTTTGTGAAAACCCCATCTACCGGTGCGCTTAGTTTTGTGAAAACCCCATCTACCGGTGCGCTTACAAACCGTCCGTGCGCCAGCGAAATAAGTAGCGTCCTCGTATCCAGTATGGCCGACCAACGCAATTTCAGGAAAATGCCAGAACAATGTTCTAGAACAACCGAAAAAATGCGAGAAAAAAGCAATAACAAATAGTAAACTCTTGGACCGGGAATCAAACCCAAGCCACCCGCTTGACAGGCGAGAGGATGATGTTTGGATGATTTAGACGAATGTTTACTAATCTGCTGGTGTACATTTTTTTTCATGCAGTGAAAATGATGAATGATTATTAATGGATATGTGGATATGGAGATACCTGTTTTGTATTCTTTCAGGCTTGGCAGTGTCGAAGAGTTGCACTAATGGCTCTCAGGTCAAAGAAACTCCTTTAACACACTCCTTCAAAAAGCCTCCACTTCCACGCCTTCTTTGCTTGCATTTTATCTATGTGAATAATACTTAGCCACTTGTAAAGTACTATTCTCATAATATATGTAAGGTTTCCAGAATAATTGATTCTCGGACTCTCATTGGTAGATAAAAAAGGTAAAAATGACGCATTAAGTTCTGCGTGAATTATGAAATTCATTTAACCAGCGGTTCCACGATGATATTTGATCGTAAACTGTACATCTCTATGTAATATGATTCAGGAATACCTTTTTATTTAATGTATTGTTAATGGGAAGAAGTGTGTACTAAAAAATTCATTGGACTTGACCAAGGTTTTCCCAAAAGCCGCGTGTTAGCCATTTGCACCACGAAGCTATCATAGTTCGAATTGAAGTTGAAGTTCATGAGAACAAGGTGTCAAAAGACGTTTCATAGCAAAGTAAAAATGCTAAGTTTAGCCTCCTCGACGACACCAGGCAATCACACCAGACCGACAATTAGCAATGGCGGATTGAAATCCCAGCCTAGGTAAAATATTTTTTTCATGGACAACTTTTACCCTTTTCTGCATATCTTCGCAAACACGCTGGCTAAAAAAGCCCATGCTGACTGCATACTACATCATTGAGTAGTTTTTGCAGTGATATTGATTTTATTCTACGCCTGACTTGAGGGTTGGCAAACCTTGGCACGTGTGCCAAACGTGTCACGCTATGACTTGGTTCTGGCACGCGAAACAAGTCCTTCTTTAATTTATTTTCAATTTTAGGTGGACACATCAGGACGGCAGGGACAGCCATGGCGTGTGCAAATCAGTAAAATTCTAAAAAAAATGAACAAAGTCAAATTCTCATCAGGATATAGAAGCGGCATTGGGATCACTGGGATCTTGTTCAGCCAGTTTTACTTGGTTTTCATCATGAGCGCTGGGAAAATGTAATATAGTGTGATGATTTTCCATATGCCTATTGCTCACATGTTTACTGCGTGCCTAATTTTTTTCAACAACCCTCTCATAGCGTAAAAACCACACATAGAGATAAAAACTAGGGTGTGTTCAACTCGTGCGACATATTTAAGACTTGGCCCAATGCCGCTCGCGTGCGCTATTCGCAAGTATACCGCACTCGTTAAGCTAAGTACTTTAACTTTTATTGAAGTAGTCTACCAGCTGATTGGTAAGTTTTTGGACAGTCCTTATTCTAAAGTTACTTTTAATCAGGAACTTCGAAACACTGTCGTACACCTGACCATGAATTAAGAAAAACAGAGCAGCCCATTATATTTACTTGAGGCTCTGGAATTATTATGCTACTATTATGTAAATGCTATTAATCGATGCTCTGAAAGAAAAGGAGCTTGTAAACTACATAGAAATAGTAGGAATGAGTGTTATCAATACCGAAAAAAGTGAAATTGTT
This sequence comes from Ceriagrion tenellum, assembly GCA_963169105.1. Lineage (NCBI taxonomy): Eukaryota > Metazoa > Arthropoda > Insecta > Odonata > Coenagrionidae > Ceriagrion > Ceriagrion tenellum. Next base: position 160,745,583 of record OY720636.1, read on the forward strand.
AAGGAAATTGTTTGTTTGGGATCAGTGATGGGCATTGGATGAATAGGAGCTTTGAACAATACAATATTGAAGATTGTTAAGTTATAATCCCTAAAAATAAAAGTCAAAACAACGAGTAATTTCCAAATTTATAAACAATCGTATGATGTTTAAGGAAAAGAAAAAAGTTCTGAATACCAAACTCAAAACCAAGTTTGGTACTGGTGCCAATATTTTTTTTAATGAACAACTAACATTGTGTAATCGTAACTTGTTATGGAAAGCTAAAGAAATGGGAACCTCATACAAATTTGTCTGGGTTAAAGATGGAAGGGTTTGCAAAAAAGATGAAAGAAGCAATGTGCTAAAGATATTGAATGAGAGTGACTTGGACAAACTGGAATGTTAAATTTAACATTTTCTCTTGTGAATAAATAAGTGATTAAAATGGTTAAAGTAGCATATTAATGATGAATCTGTTATCTCACATCACTAAGCTAAGAATTAAATTTGTCGAACATGAACCTGTTTGACATGGATTATATAGATAATGAGGGATTTGAATCTTTGATACACTTAAATATAAGATCTATTAGAAAGAATTGGAATGCCCTTATGGCAAACATAAATATTCTTGTTTAAAAAGTTAACTGATAGGGTATTATGATTGGGTACAGAATTTATTTATATTATGAAGAAATAGAAATACACAAAATTGAAGGATATTGGGTAATTTCTAACCTAAGACAAGATAGAAGAGGGGGATGAATACTGTTTTTTTTATTAAACGTGTAATACCATTGATTAAACGATACAAAACTATGATCAGTTGTGAATCAGTCATAGCTAATGCATGAATCAGGGGAAAATATTAAGAATAATAACAATATACAGACCTCCAGATCTCAGTAAGTCTATTTTTATAGAGGAACTTGAACGGTTTTTAAATGATGACAAATATATTGAAGCACTTTGAATAGGTTAAATCAATATTAATATAAAAAATAGACTCAATATTACCTCTATTACATATCTCAGCATGTTATCAAGCTGTGGATTTTCCTCTGTAATATAGAGATTTGCTAGAAAAGAGACACGAAATGGTAACCTTTGCCAATCCTGTATTAACCATATTTTTTCAATGACAAAACTTATTCCATCGAGGAAATGTTAGTTAAAGTGAAATAAATAGTTTACCACCACATGGCAGAATGAACACTTTATTTTCTCGATAAACAGTTTTGCACATACGGACAATGTGTCTCCTTGAAATATAGGATTGATAATAAGGAGATTCAATCTGAATTAATACGTCAATATTGGAATGATTTATCGGATGAACCCAGTACACATAAATTATATGATAAATAATGTGCAGTGTTTGATCAGATATGTGGTAAGTCATGAAGGGTAGTGACAAAGATGAACAACCTGGGAAGTAAACCAGAAAATAAGTGGATTGCTAATAATAATTTTCAGCTAATGCAACAGAGAGATCAGACTCATAAAAAATGGGAAAGAAATAGGATAATTAAGTCTATTAGCAAGGGTATAAAAGCTTGAGAAATGGATGTGTATAAGTAATCTGTCATGCTAAAATAAGGTGCTATAATAACATTAGTAAAGCTTGGAATGGTAGGGAACTTTAGAGGAACATCAATATAATTTGGGGTAAAGATGAAAATAAAAGTAATGATGACATGGCCATGAATTACGTATGAAGTGACGAAAATATCGGTATAATAAGTAACATATGTTGAAAAGTACTGGTGAGAGGTTGCATCCTTGTCTTAATTCTTTGTTAATTTTAGCTTCCTTCTGGCTTCCGTCTCTCATTCGCATAGTGAAGACTTGCTTCCTGTGCAGTAGATAGATAATTCTTCCGTCGTTGTAATCCGTTCTGAGTTTTTCCAGCAGACTGAACATCTTGCTCCACTAAATACTGTCGAAAGCTTTCCACAGATCCAGGAATGTGACAAACAATGGTTTATTCACATGTTATGTTGTCTTCATAATTACTCTCAGGCGAAGAATCCCTGGTACCTCTGTTCCCCTCCCTGGTACCCCTGTTCTTCCTAAACACAAACTGGTTTTCCGAGAGGTGGTCTTCATTTTTCATTTCCATTCTTCGGCCTATCATTCGTTTGAGTATTTTTGATGCATATGACCCTAGACTCAAGGTTCGGTTCTCCTCACATCTCTCAGTCCTTGTCTTCTTCGGTATTGCGATCATTTTGCTCTTTTGAAAGTCCTTTGGAAGTTTTCCACTTTGGTAGCTGTTTCTGATTATCTCGTACATGGTAGAAGGTAGCCCACGTAACCAATATGGCTCATGTACCAACTTGAATAATTATAAATCCATATCACTATTGCCAGCTCTAAGTAGAGTACTTGAAAAATATATTGCCTCTCACTTAATAAATTTTTGTCCAAATATAGACTATTAAATAGTGATCAATTTGGATTTTCAAAAAATCAAAGGTACAAATGACGCTTTCAAAGGGAAAATACAGCATGCTAACGATTTTGTAAACATATTATTTTTGAAAAAGTCCTAAAATCTGGCATATCTTCACTCATTGTGTTCCCGGATGGCATATCTTTCTGCTTTATCTGCTATATGTGATCTGCCTTTTAATCCTTCTTTAATTCTACATATCGTCCTTTCATTTAATCAACTATTCCTATCCCCTACCTTCCTTCTCCACGCTTCCTCAGGGTTCTCCCTTCTATTACTGTCTTCAGCACTCCCTCTCTTTTCAAAACGTCCCACTTCTTAAACGCCTCAATTCTTACTATACTCTCTCCCTTCGCAACGATCCCATACATCTTCACGCTTCACATCAGAGTTTTTACGAGGGATTTCTTCGCGATTCTCAGACGCACTCGCAATTCAATTCCCCCTCCCCCCTCCAACCCCCTCTTCAATTCCAGACTCTTCAACTCCCTCTTCTTTGACAATGCTTATTTAAGCATGGCATTTCTACATCTTTGTTCCTATTACTATACCTATTCTCCTCTAAAATGCTTTCCAGATACGTAAACTGTTCGACTTGCTCTATTTTGTGCTCACCCACTCTTACATTCAGACCCGCCATGTTCCTTCTGAAGATTCTCATCACTTTCCGCGTTATGGTTTATCTTCATACCATACCTCTTGTGCAGCACCTCTAACGCATTCAATGCATAGTCAGTAACCCTTTCACTAACTTACTAACTAGTGCTTGAGTATATGCAAATCTCACTGACTTTATCAGATCCCCTCCTCCCCACATTCCTACCGACCATTTCTTCCCATACCTACATTACCATTTCTTCTGAATGGACATTGAAAAGTACAGGGAATAGTGAGCACCCCTGTCACACTCCATGTCTTACTACGGCTCCTAACTTCCATGCATTTCGCCCAGTCTACACAATCAAACGCCTTCTCGAAGCATACAAAGGATGCAAAAACATCCTGCTCATATTCCAGGTTTCTTTCTACTAGGCTCATAATTTTTGTTGGCACGTATCAGAAATTGGGCTTATTTTGGCTTGCTCTCTCAATAAGGTTGCCTACTTCTGGCCTAGCCTAACGGATGTACGAGAATTCCTTCAATAAGCTAGGTCTCTGCTACTGTTGAGTGAGCTAGTTCCTTCAACTTTCGAGGCTTCATCTACATAGGGTGTCAGGTCACCATCCGTGTAGAGATGTAACCTTTTTGGAGGTGAAATATTGACACGTACTATGGGAGTGTATTTAGAGGAGATCAGTTTTTATTGTGGTCACTTATTGTGCGCGGAAATAACGAGTTTTTGTACCTATCTGCTCAGCAGTGTATCTCTCTTATTTTATCGCATCTGTCAGATGTAGAAATGTAGTGAGGCGTCATGATAATATTCTCTGTGTCGCTCTGAAACACACCAGTTCTGAATATCTCAAGCAGCCGAAGCGTAGCGTAGAGCCTCCGACTCTCTAGGGGCTCCCACCTTCATCCCTCTAACAGTTGTGTAACAATATATGTTCGTTCGTAGCAGTTTTTAACGAAGCGTGCTGCTTTTCTTTGTATTTTGTTAATTTGTTTTGGTTAAAACCTTCCTATCATACGTTTAACAAAACCTAGTATATTTTAATGCTGTGCCGCATATGTTTTGTATGTATGTTTCCCACGATACATATGAAGTTAAGGTATTAATGTTAGTTCAGTCCCATGAATTGTTATCCCCGGACTTGGATTGCCGTCATTTATGAGAATGTATAGGACCTTTTGCCTGCCTCGCCAGACTTGCTGTAGCAGAGCAGTCCTCGGCATGAGATGAGGCTGTTCCTCAGCCGAGTCCTACCGAGCGGTCACGTCACCTGCGTGTTCCGCTGTCTCCGGACGTCGCGTCTCCATATTCCTCTCCTGTTCTTATCTCTCTCTCTCTCTCCCTCTCTCTCCCTCTATCCCGGGGGGCACAATCCATCAAAATACACCCCCGTCGTCTCTCTGGCCCCCCTGCCTCTCCCTCCCTCCCTTCCCCACCATCCCTTCCCCTCCTCCCCTCACCACCACCACCGCCGACCACCGCTCAATTATTCCCCCCGCGCGAGACGAATAGTTTCGTCTCTACTCCCCGTGATTGATCGCTCCGGCCGGACACCTAAGTTTTATTTTTCTCTTCCTCTTCTCCTTTCTCTCTTCCCTCTCTCATCTTCGCATCATTTTTTTTCACCGGACACCTCCATGGCAACATTATACCGTGTTTAATTTCCCCTCGAAAACACTCGTCACTCAAAAACCGCTTACCGGTCTTCCATTCTTCTGTGCTATTCTCTCATTTTTCCGGGAGCTCCGCTGAGAAAAAATAGTCCACTCCACCCTTCTATAGACTGAGCAACGTCCATTTTTCATTCGCCGGCCCTTTTATGTGTTCCCAATGCCAGATTTTACGGCGATTACATGGAAATTTAAAGGGATATATTCCAAACGTGCTCGTAGGGGAGTGCGCACTTTAGCCAGACACTTAAATGTTTTTTGAAAAGGTTACAGTTTCCAAAAGCTGCTGGCAGTCGCAGCAAGAGTTGAAAGTAATATTGTAGTATTTTTGTGCCATAAGCAACTCTTATAGGTGGTTCCCCAAAAAAATATCAGAGTCATTTCCGATGCCTAAATAATGCTGAACAAGAGCTTAGGCGGCTGAGAATAACTAATGTGTCTTCGACCGCAAAATTGGTTTATTTGTTTTATCCATAGTTTTCCAAATTGTCTCAGGATAACTCATGCTGAGGCGACCCAACGAGTGAACTAAGGTGCCACGATTATTTTGACGAGGGATCTCACTTCATATGAAATTCCTCCGAGACCACGCTCACAATGTCTCGTAACCTTCGGTTTGTCTTCCATTTTATCTCGCATTTCTCGACGAGCGTTATCATAAGTTCCAGTTGATTAATAAAACTGAAGCCATGTCATGCGATATTGGTGTCAAGGCATTTGAGAGACATGGATGTGGAGTGGTTCAAATTTCTGTACAATCGAAATACGGGGAAAAATATATTTGCGAAAGATATTTGGCTGCCCTATCCACGGAGAGACCACCAGCCTTTTTCTTAGTGGAATCTGTCTTCTGACAGGTTTCAACTGAATGACCTCCATCGCAGTCGGTCCTGAGCATCTTCTTTCATTTGCCTGTAACTTCGGCCATTTTTTATGTCATCGTGCATTCCCATTCTTCTTCTTCCCCTTCCTTCTATTTTTCCTTCAATAATTCTTCTAAAAAGACAATTTTGGCGTAATAGATGTCCCATCCAAGCTGTCTTCCTCTTTTTGATTCCCCTCATCAGTTTTCTTTCTTCTCCTTTTGTCATTAGTACTTCCTCACTTCTCATTCTATCCGTCCACTTCACCTTAAGTATTTTTCTCCACGACCACATTTCGAAACTTTCAAAGTACTTGTCATCTTTCTGTTTGAATATCCATGTTTCGCTGCCGTAAGTCACCACACTCCATATCAAACATTCAGCAAATCTCTTTTTCAGTTCTATTAGAATGCTAAATGCTGTCAGAAGTTCTTTCACCTTCTCAAATGCTTTTTTAGCCATAGCTATCCTCTGTCTTACTTCCTGGGTACAGCTCCCATTCTCCGTCACTAAACTTCCCAAGTACTGAAATGATTTCACTTGCTCAACAATTTTTCCTTCTACGGATATACTAATGATTGCTTCATTCTTACTTACTCTCAACACTTTTGTCTTTCCAAAATTTACTTTCATTCCGCATTCTTTCCCCACTATTGCAATACTCTCTATCATATATACTGTAGCTCCTCTTCTGATTCCGTCAGTACAGCTTGATCATCTGCATACTTTGAAATACCTTTATTTTTTCTCCTCCTACCTTTTCTAATGCTTATTTGGTTAGCTCTTCAGCATAAATATTGAAGAGAGATGGTGACATGCAACACCCTTGTCTGACTCTTTTTCCAATATCCATCTCCAGACAGCGTACGACTGGTGAAACTTTGCGCCGCCAATGTCATTTGGTCAGCTTGAATGGCCTTAGCGCGGATATGTTCGTCTGCTTATCCCATTGAGATTTTTTAGCCTCTAGTATAAGGTTAGGGCTCATGTGCTTCTCCTTTATTCAGTAAAATAAATATTTTAAGATCATCAAAAAAATTCAAAGATATTGTACGTGAATAATATTAGTTCAACTGTTCAAGTCACAGTTAGTCAAGTGAAGTCAAATCAAGTCAGTGAAGTTAAATCACAGTGGAATATTACAAAATATTTTATTTTCTCCCGCGTGATTAATATTATCCTGAAAATTTCACGGTCCATTAAATTTAATAATCACTTTTTTGGACTTCTCCTCGTCTTTTACTGTAAAACCATATCTTCTTTCTCGTCTAATACCCTTCCCCTCAGTCTTAGTTTCAAGGAACCCCGCTGGAGGGTGAAAGGAAAATACAAATGTGTATTCTTTTTAAATATGTTTTTTTGCATGGATTTCTATTCCTGTCTCTGAGCATGATCTCAAAATTTTTATTGTAGTACAATTAATTACTGTCATGAATGACACGACTTATCCGTATGTTTACCAAATCATAGCCGCATAATTACTTTTATACTCTTGGAATTGTTTGGAGGAATTATTGTTTTGACTCGTATTAAATTTACTTATGAGGCAAAGGGAACTTTTGGCAGTTTGGCAATAATCTTCATTGATTATTTTCTACACCTTGTTCTCATTCGGGAGTGGACTGGCTGTACTAAATTATGGAATTGGTGGCCATACGAACTACTTTTTCACTTGTCTGCCATTGCTTCTTATATTTAACGTACGATTCAATTCCTGGTTTAACGGTGAGCTGTGTCATTATTCTTAACTGTCAGAAGCGGCGAAGCCAAACACGTGGATCGTCTGCAGTCATACGTTACCGAGGCTCATTTGAAACCCTCAATTTATCTCCTGTTTTCAAACGGTTGCGACGGTAAATCTCTACTTCGTGTTTGCCCTTTTATGCTTGTCTTCCTGGATCATACATAAAACCTTCTGCTGTGCATCACAGACAATTCTTCTGCAATTCCCGAATCAAGAAAGGAAGAAAATATTAAACGAGTAAAAACATACGGAAATTATCAATCGAATGATGTTGTGATCACTTCTAACCCCAAACTTTTCTTACTAAGCACTCGTTAGAAGAACATGCAGGCAAGACATCAAAACCTGGATATATGAGGCTATTTAGGATTTAAACGCTAAGGAAAAGTTCGAGATATCTGATAGTTTGTATTACCCAAAATAAAATTTTTGAATGTGTAAAATGTTTCGTATATATCAGTGAACGGTTCTTTCGAAATTAAAGAACGAATTCCCTTTAGCTGTCAAGAAACGTTTTATACCGTTGTCAGCATTTGGTTTGCTCTAATAGATCAGTTAATTCCCCTAGTAAGATCAAATGAAGCAAGTAGAAAAGAAGCCTGACAGGATTCTACACTAATTTATCTCCCCTCGTAGTTCATGACCACTGCCGAACTGAGATCACGTTATCCAATTCACTGTTTGGCCTTTTTGCTGTGGCATCTTCAGCATTGCCATGCTACCAGAGTGATTTTTTTCTACCTTCTCTTCCTCTTTTTGTCCAAAATTATCTACTTCATTAATATGTGTTGCCATTTTCAGATCCGTAACCGACGGTCCTCATATTCCTGCAGTAAATTGAATCTATGCTGTGACATCTGCAGCGCAGGTAGTTGCAAATGAAAACACGGGCTGATTTATTTTATGCAAGTGGCCGATTTTTCTGCTAGCTCATTTTACATGTCAATGGTGATGCTGCTCTATGTTGCGACGTAGAAACTTAGATATGTTGATCAACGAAGATCCAATTTAGCCATCTCAATTCAATGAGACTTGCAATGTTGTCAATTAATTACGATTTCCTCTATTCACGCTGAAACATGTCCATTCCTTGATATTTTTAGACACAATATTCCAGTATTCTTGTTAATTCTACCGCACTTCATAATAAAAATGAAACTTATCAAAATTTATGTCAAATTTTAATGTATATATATTTTTTTCATCATGTTCTCAATGGGATTAATTCCATCACGTTTTTAACTCTTCATGTCGGAATTATATCACCAACTAAGAAAATAAGGTATCTCTGTTTAAGCTGAGCTGCAGATGTCTTCTACATATATGTACTTGATTTGCCTTTTCATATTGTTTTTTCATATTCTTATGTAAAAGTTATTTTTAACCAGAGGCCGTTTTGCGCTCTAAAATGGAAGATCACATGGCAAAACGAGATATTGTTTTGATTGAAACCACAGTTAGAGTGCCTTTCCGCATATTTTAGGCAGAGTTAAGGAATTGTTAATAATTTATCGATGATGAATCTGAGAACTTCAGCAGGAAGCATTTTCATCTGGATATAATGCGTAAAATAAAACGTTTAGGAAATAAAATCGAAAAATCAAACCAAATAAAATGCCACTCGCTATCTCTAACAGCGACAAAGGAATAGCTGCCGGTCGACATTTCTCTACCAGGGGAGTGGGGAAGGGGCAGGTGGTACCTTCGGAGGGAGGAAGGGAGGATATCACGAGGAAAACGAGACCAAACGGAGCGGAAACGGGAAGCGGTATCTCTCTCTCTTTTCCCGTCGTTTCCATTTCCGGAATATTTTTGCGCCGAGTTTTCAAATATGCACCGAGGAATGGAAACTGGGGCAGGGGAGGATAAACTTTGAAATTCAATTGTCTGGTTGTGCGGACTCCGGTGGTGGTGCGGAACGAGGCGCAAGACGTCGGGACCAAATTGCGGGAAGGAAGCGCGTCATCTTCTTCCTGAATTATTTTTCTTTCTCTCGCGAGTGGAAGAGGAAGGGAAAATTTCCATCTCGGATGTGACGGGAGGGGGGTGGAGATAAAGGTCGAATGGGGGTTGCTGGTTGTGGAGGGCGACGGGGAGGGGGGGGGGGACGGGGAATTGCCCCATCAAAGTGGCCAGACTCATCGCGGACACTCTCATACACTAGTGAAAAGGATTGTCTTCGTATACCGAGGGCCAGATCACCGGCGGCAGTAAAGCGTTTGGAGGAGTCAAGCCTTTAAACCTTGGCAGTTGAATTGGATTGAACCCTGAACTTCTCTTACTGGCTCTTAGCATTTAAGGGGGCCTTCTAGTAAGATCAGATGTTCCCCATGAAGCTTCGTCGGATGGAATGTGAGCAGTAGTCTCATGAATTCATTAATCTTTTCAGAGCAGCACTTTTAAATTTTCAAGCATTTGGATCCACCTGATAATGGAATTATAGGCTTCACGATCATAATGCTGTGTTCATTTGAGTATCATGTATATTTCTCCTGAAAGCTGGAATAGCTTATGTCTAATTTATTCGTAGTACTTTATGTTCGTTGTCATAGAATTTTAATTTAAAAGGAATGACTACGCAGCACTCATTACTAATAATTTTGGGCTCTGAGAAATATAGTCATCTCCCGAGAAGATTTGGTCTGTGGTTAGAAATTCTCTAAATGTATTCAGATGAAACGTGCTCGAAAATTCTTGCAAATATATACCCTATAAACATGAATTATTTTCCTTATGCCTTTTTCTTCGTTATTTTATAAAACTCTTTGCGTGTAATCTCTTAAGATACTCGATTATTACTTTTGACGAAGTTTTATAGCATGTGTTCTTTAGGGTGACCGTTCAGCAGTTACTGACTCTTGTGATTATTTCCATCCTTACTCCTGAAAAGCAAGAATATTTCGTCTCATCCTTTATTCTTCAGTTATACGTATCTCCTCAGTGTACTATGCCGCAGAGAAGATGACTAGGTTTTCTTTCTTAGTAAAAATGGGGTAAGTCTGCCATCATACCTGTTCTCCGTGACCTCCAATTCTTGAAGAAGATTTCTGTTTCTTTAAGTGGTTTTTACGAGTCGGCGATTAATAATTCTCGATTTCTCATGATCACTCACTACTGCCTACCCCCCAATTTGTAGGCCATACTCTCTCAAGAGTCCTCCCTATGCGGAGTCTGATTAAACGTGAATTGCTGAAGGAAACTCTCTCGCGTGAGTGCATAAGAGCCAAGGAGCCTTAATTTGGTTGGCGTCCTCGTGTGGCACACACTTACGATTTTGTTCTCGCAAAGTATTTCCTCAAGACGGCCTCCTATTAACATTAGAATCATCACTAATATTAAGTTACAATAAGGTTTAAATTTTTGCGAACAAATGGAAAACGTCCCTCTTTGCCCCTGCCTTTCCCTCAACCCCTCAAAATGTCGGATGACATATCATGTCTCATGCATAAATACCATTTAAATTAGGTAGAACCTTCTTTTAAAAACTTGGAAAACAATGAGTGGTTTCTATCTTCTTCTCTTTGAATAGGTAATCTTTGGATAAAAATCTCTATGCAACGTCTAAAAACCCACGCAAATGCGCATCTAGTCACAGATATCGAGTTAAATTCAGCGTCCACTTGATAGACTCACGTCTAAAGAACGAGACTGAGGCACTACATAATTGGATGAATATTATTTTAATTAATATAGGCTACCAGCTTTTAAATATTGCCGCTAAGGTAATATTCTCTGTAAAATTTATTATCAATAATGACCAATGATAATCGGTTCGTATCCCTAATATCGTATGGCTGTATCTACTGGATATATATATTTTGCTAGTGGGATTACACCATGCGGCGTCTCTCGCATCCAAGCCTCCACCTTCCTTTATCCAGCCAATCTGTTTCCTGCATGTGTCTGCCATCCATGGCTCGTTTAACTCCGTCCTCCCAAGAGAGTTTTGGTCTTCCTCTTCGTCTCCTTTGGTTAGGTTTCCAATCCTGCCATATCCTGGATGGCCATCGTTCCTCCGGCATTCTTCTTAAGTGTCCATACCAGTTGAGGCGTCTATTTTCAATTGTGTCTATGATATTCATAGTAGCATCTATTGTTTCTTGGATCGTTTGATTTCTGACCTTGTCTATTTTCGATATACAGCAGCTGCGTCTCCAGCAGTCCATTTCCATCGTTCTTAACTTTCCTTCATTTCTTTTTGTAAGCTCCCACACCTCTGCCCCATATGTAGCTATGCTCTCTACTTTTGTTCTGTAAATTTTTCGCTTAACTTCATTCGTGATGGTTTTCTTAAAAAATTATTTAGTGTAATTGCTTTGTTGCATTTTTGTCTTTTCCTATTCGGTTTCGTATTTCTTTCGGTTTACCTACTGTATTGTAAATAATATACATGATAATCGGAATAGCTTATGAGGTGCAATCCAGAAGAGAGGAATACCTTTGTTGCATAAAATAAATTTATATCAAATGAAGTCATGTGAATTGTATAATACATTTTATCTTATTTTAATACGAAGAATAATTAAATATAAGAAGTTTTCATTATAATTCTCCTTTGAGACGAGTAGGAAATTTGATAACTTGTGTGAAAAACATCCTTGGCAGCGTAATTGCCTGTCGAAACAGTCGTCGGCGATCGATTGTCCCCACACATCGTGATACCACGCAGAGCTACCTCATAAGGGAGACGAATCATCATCTTCCGATTTATACAATCTAAATCAAACCACTACGGATGACAACCATTCCTTGAATTGAAAATGAATTTTTTTACGGCGGAATTATCGATAACGGACTCCATGGGCCAAATTCTCCCAAACTCTGACATCGCCCCTCGGAAAACAATTGCGCCGCGGCGTCCGTCTCACGTGCCGCTCGCTGCCCTCCCCTTAGTCAGTTCTTCCTCCCCTCTTGTCCTCCCTTCATCTTCCCACCATTATTCCATTCTCCCTCATCTTTTCGATTTTGTTTCTTTTCAATTTTGCCCAATTGCTCCTTCTCCTCACCCCATACCTTTGCTTTTGCTTTCGTTGTTTTGAATGATTTACTTCGCATTCCTATGGTAATTTTTGTAAAATCAGGGCATCAAGTATTGTTGTCCTGTGACATGTGGGATCACTCACCTGAGAATATTAAAAAATTCAACTAGTAAAAGATTTAAAAATGAGAATTAAAAAATGTTATTTCAATTGTATTAATGGAAGTGTTATCCTGTGTAACATTTATATAAGTTTTTGGTGTAGTTTTGAATAATTTACTTCGTATTCCTGTGGTAATTATTGTAAAATAGGGGCATCAACTATTGTCGTTCATCAGTAACGTATAATAGAATTAATTATTTGACTCTAAAGCAATGAATTAAAAATTTGTGTTGCTAAGGGACGAAATCGTCTCGGAATAATAAAATGTTATTCTATTATTCTATTCTACCATCCTGCCCCTCCCACAATTTTTCTTCGCCAATTCATTCATACGTACATTATGCATTCATGTGTATACGCGCAAGCATAATCTCCCTCTTCACCCCTCCCCTGCATGAATTTTTTATCTTTTGTAACATTTATATAAATTGTTTTTGTTGTTTTGAATGATTTACTTCGCATTCCTGTGGTAATTTTAGTAAAATAGGGCATCATGTATTATTGTTCATCAGTAACCTATAATGCAATTTATTATTTGCCTCTAAAACAATGTATTCAAAATTTGTGTTCCTAAGGCACGTAAATGGCCCGAAATAATAGAATGTGGTAAATATGTAGTTTCGTTCCCATTCGGGAAAAATTTTTTCGATCCCTAAAAATGAGTGTTTTTCGGTGAAATTTTTAGGGAATATAGTGCATGAATTCGGATTGTTTTAAGTAAGTAAAGTTTTGAAAAAAGTGATAAAATACGGTTTTGAGCGAAAATTGAAAATAAGAGGTGATGATTTCGGCAGCCATTTTGGGGAGTTTAATGATATTTTCAGGAGATGGCGCAGTGATCGAGTAACCTTCTCATCTTACATAGAGCAAAATCAGTCATGTAGGATCGCGTATTTTCTAGAAAAAATCCCTCGAGCTGATTGGTGATTGTATGCGTAAATGTAGTAGCTGCAGCCATGTAGAATCGCGTATTTTCTTGAAAAAAAATCCCTTGAGCTTATTGGTGATTGAATGCGTAAGTAAGAGGTGAAACAAGTAGGTGTCCCTCTGGTGGAAACGTTGGCAAAATGGAAATATGGAGTAAAGCGCATCGGAAAATGGTGATTTTTGAGCTGAAATACCCAGAAAACTACTACAAATTAGGTAAAAAACGTGATATATTATGAAATCCGGATTTTTTACCTTTGAAATAAGGTATAAATTAGCGCGGTAGATCACCTGAGCCGACTGTAATAGCAGTTCGCGGAATGGGAACGAAACTACATATCTTCCATAAAATGTTATTCTATTCTATTCTTCCCTCCCACAATATCTTAGCCAGTTCATTCATACGTATATTCATTATGTATGAATGTGTATACGCGCAAGCATAATCTCCCTCTTCGCCCCTCGCCTGCCCCCCGCCCCCCCCCCTATCTCCGCCCGAAAACGTCGGATGACATCAGTCGCTCATTTTTCAATGGAAGGAAAGGAATGAGGGGGGATGAGTTTAGGGGAGGAGGACTCGTAGCGGAAGGGGTTGGGTGGTGAGGGGGAGGGGAAGAGATGGAGATGTAATGTGGGAATGGTGAGGGGGATGAAAAGAACGTGGGGAGGGAGGGTTGGAGGGAGAGAAAAAGAATGTGGGATGAGAGCGAGATGCCAGGGCGATTGCAAAGTTGGTCGGCGGAAGGGGAACACAAAAGACATTTCGGGGCGCGGAGGACCCTCCCGCTTCGGTGTCCCCGCGTCGTCCGCCCGCCCGCCCGCCATATCCCCTCTTCACGTCCGCTCAACTCCCTCCGCGCTGCCCTGCTTTTGGTTGTCCTGGGCGCAGCGGTGTACTGCTGCTCCTCCTCACCGCTCCCTCACTTTGCCATCTCCCCCACCCCCGCCACATCCCCATTCCAACTCACACACAGAAGTCGTCTTCTGTTGTCGCCACCACGCCGCAGGGCATCCGCGTGTTGGAGGTTGACGACCTGTTTGCTTTCGGAAACCTTTGGCGCTGCTCATCAGCCCGCCTCCTCACTCCGCCCAGCACTTGGCGTCTTCAATCTCCAAAGAGATGTCGTTTCGCTTCGTCAAGGTTTTCCACTGTTTATGGTGTTTTGTATGTTTGGGATACATTTTTTCCAAGAATCACATGAATTTTCCCTTATTTTAATGAAAAATATCTCATCTCTCGAAAGAAACCGTATCATCTATACTATTTTCTGAGATACTTGATAAAAATACCAATGCATTTCCATGGAAGATGTTGTATTAACGCGCTCCAGAGAGACTCTATTTAAAAAATTATGAACTTCTAACGCTTATTTTTCGTGAAAAACTAAAAGTGTGTAGTTTGTATTATTTCTCAGCTATTTTTAACAATAAATTACATACTGCCGAAACTTTTACAGTCACTTAAAACTATTACATGAAGGCATTTCAACACACGGCGTGAATAAATATTTCAATTGAAATATATACTCGTAGAATTATTGATGAATAAGAACAAAACTTTCCAAGGAAATAAGCATTCCCAATCAAATTTATATCTAAAGAAAATTATATCATATAACGTCAGACTACAAATGCTTATGTTTTATAACCATTAAATTAAAATATTTATCTCTTTATTGGTTTTGACCATGAGGGTTCTTTTCTCTCCTGCAGTGTACAACTTCAAAGAATATATCCAATACTGTGCTGAGTGGGCTTTTCAATTTCAGGAATTTTTAATGTTCTCTACTTTTCTCCGCCAGAGTCATCGCTTGCACACCATCCCAAGAAGAAATGACCCCATTGCATATTATATGTGTCTTCTTTAACATTTAACTTCTACATGTGGAGCATCTTTTGATGGCACTTTGTTTGTGTCGATCAAAATGATAAACAACTTTCTTTTATTCGTGACCCGCTGAAGGACACTGCGGTAAATTGAATGGCATCTATTGCGTTTTAATCGTAACACGCCTTGCAAACGCCTTGCGTTTTAATCGTAACACGCCTTGCAAAATAAATGCGACTAAAAATCTAATTCAAACATGCTGTCTTAGGATATCATTGTGGGTCTTGAGTACTTGGCTTTGAGGCTAAGTGACTTTCCGGAGATGTATTCTTACCTTATGAAAGCGAAGGGATCGATTATGGCGAGCGTTACCTTTTGCAAAGTTTTTGTTTCTCCGGGAAATTACGACACTGTGTACTTTAACTGACTAACAGTAAATTATGGTACGAAATCATCTCAGAATATTATCATAGAATTGCAAACCCAAAAAAACAAATCTAAATGTTCTATTATTCTATAAAGTGATTTACAAATATTAATTCTTACTTTAAGTTGCATAATTTAATTTAAAATCATTTTCAAACAGAAGTTAGAGGTGAAAATATTTTTAAGGGTCAATTTATGGTTAAGTTATGAGTAGGTTAAACAAAAGGGGGAAGTGAGGGAGAGGCCATTTTTGCGTTTCTTTTCTGGAATGGTTGGACAAAAACTCCCTTTTTCCTTTCTGAGCATCATGAAGGAGTTCCATTATGTTTTGCCTGACACTATTGTATCCCTTTTTATTAATTTTCTTTAAATAACACTTGCATCCGTTTTCGAATTTCGTGCAACTGATGGATCAACTTTTTTGGCCAGCAGCAAAGGCTTTTATGCAGCTCTGGGTTACTGTTTATTCAGTAAAATCAGCTGTGATGAATGAATATGATAATGAATGATGCCAATGGTTAAAGCATTAATGTATAACTTAATCTATAATCATAAAAATTGTTTGATTTCAGTTAAATTCCGTCAAAATTCAAAACCCTTTGGAATTATCACCGAAGTCTAATGGCTCTTTTAAGAGTCCTTAAGTTGAATTTAGAAGGATTATAGTATATATTGGAGTGATAGAATTTTTGGTAACTTTGACAAATTTTAAGCTATCCGGGACTAGCCACGGAGTTTCACTTTTACGGAGTCACCCGCAATGCACAAATGTGCGAATTTCCACAGAGATTTCTCTGTGGAAATTCGCACATTTGGTAACTTTAACCGTAAATCTAGGAGAAACAACATGAATTTCATGTGTAAGGTCAATTCATAAGGTTTTTTGACTCATGCGAGTATGTTCAGAACGATGAGATGCTCTTTCAATATAAAGGTTTTTCCTTCCTCACTTGAGGTGAAAGATAAAAAATTAATTTTCCTCTCACTGAACCCTTTACTATTTTTATAGTTGCATGGAAAAAAACGTTATTTTTTTACAAATGTGTACATATATAAAAATCAAATTGAAAAACAGGCAAATGTTTACACATATATGCATTAAAATAAAATACCACCTAATCCAAGATAAATTCCCCTGGACTTAACAAGTGGTTCCATTAGTCAGAACATAATTATATAGGGCAGCTGAATTTTCCATCATTTTCTTTCAGTACAGATTTTAACAATTGTATTTTCTAGATTTATAGTACAACAATACACAACTTTTTATTTACATCATTTTTATTCTTCTATCAACCATCTTTTAATTTTTATCTTAACTCTATTTCTTGTGGTTCATTTACTCATACCAAGTGGTATCGTATTGAATTATTCTGGTACTACCACTTTAAATGTTTTATTACCATACCTTATGTATTGGAAAGGTACAATATATTTTCTTGCTGCTCGAAAATTTTCAATCTTCAATCTGCAAAGTTGCAAATGTTTCCGTTAAATTCTATATAATGCCTTAAAGATACTAGTTCATTTTACGTAGCCTTACAATAGGTAAAGCAGTTGTAGCACGTAACAATTGAATCCATAATGGACCTCCCTTATTCCCAATGTGCAGCAAACGCCAGAATGCGACCGAGTGGTGGTCTCTACGTGAAAGTTTTAAAGGTTATTTTGCTCCGACTCTTTTCTAAAGTGAACAGTTGGAAAATCACGAGAGTGTGTTCCACGCCGCGTAATGGCGCTTTCAAACGGTCGTCTCCAAAAGGGGTCGTCCGGGGGGGGGAGGGGGGGGGGAATGGGAGGAGGGGTAGTGGCTTCGCATTCAATGAACTGGGGGAGTTTTCGCTTCCAATGGGAAGCGAGATGTGTAGCCGAGATAACTCGATTTATTGTTCAAGCTTTTAATCCTGGACTAAATTGCATAATGGCATCACTAACATCGTTGGCAGTATTTTATGGCACTACGCGTGGAAATAGAAAAGGAATCGGTGGCCAGGAGCCGCGAGTTGCAAAAAAAAACGATCGCGCGTATCCACTCGAGAGATACGCAGTGGCACTTTTTTAATCAAGGCCACATGCGGGAAGTGCAACTGTCAACCGAAACACGTCAGCAAAGGAAACACATGCGACCACACGCAGACGGACCACCAGACGCTCACACACACCTACCTATATATGAGGGACAAAAAAAAGGGCTCTCCGTCCCGTCGGCTCGCGTGATCATTGGATTTGGGATGTCGGCGTTGAATGTAGGCTGTCCAGCTCTCCCTCTTGCTTGGAAGTCATTGCTCCGGATTCCGGCATTTTATTTATTTGTTTATTTCGCGGTGCGATGCAAGAGAGAGAGAATGAGGCGAGGATATATACAAAAAAATAAACCAGTGCGAAAACAATAATGGAAGAGGATAAGAGTGAAATGGAGAGATATACATGTGTGTGGTGACAGCGATGGAAGTAAAGGCTCGGAATTGTTGGGTTGCGATTCGAAGCGGAGGACCAACAACCGCGGAGGATGTGGCCGATCTGTTGAAGGAGACGCGGATTGATCTGGGAACTGGGGGCGTAAAGAGGATAGAGGGAGACGATTGAAAGTCGAATCGGGGCGGACGGGTGGAAGAGATTGCTTACTGGATGGAAACAATGGAAAAGGACTTCGGGATGTTAGCGAATCGTTTGGAGGTAGTTGTATGGCAACGATATGAAACCATACCCTCGGACACTACAATCCACTCGGGTGAGGATAACGTGAGGTACGGCTTCGCGAATCGCTTATAGCGTTACATTTTTGAGTATGTTTGTTAGCGTTTTAATATGCATTCTAGTGACTGTCATCTTCAATCTGGAAGAGGCCATGGGGGATGAAATAGAATCAAAAAGATGTGATTGGCTATTTAAGATGAGAAGTGGGTTATCCATTGATATCAAATGACCAGAAACGTAAGAATTGACTTGACATGCATCGACACTTATCACATGAACTTAATGACCGAGGTTTAGTTGGCGAAGAATTGCCTAGTTTTCTCTTGTCTATATGTTTGAAAGCGTATCTTCGAGTCGCCCATTGACACCAGAATATTCTCATGAAATGTTGGCATAACAATCCAAAGCGTAGGCAGTGAGAATTCTATGAACATGCCTTTTGGAGAAATTTTAGTCTCCTCAGTAAGCAGGGAATTTTGTTAGCATGTCGGTGTATACATTTATGATATTGATTGCATGAATTACAAGGACGAAGATTCACTGGACCAGAGCAATCTCAAGTTTCTTCAATTATAAGAAATCCTGCGAGTTAATGAACATCTTTTAGTATTAGAGTCTTCCAAATGATTTACTTCAATGTATTTTATGGCTCAAAACGAAATAATTTCTTTATCTGAAAGCAATGAATTGTTTAAATCAAATATTTTTAGTGTTTTAATAACATTGTGCAGGAAAACATCAACAGCGATGCAGTGCCTATATATGTCAATTTTGTCTATTTGTAATAGTGAATATGCCACGATAATGAACCACGAGGGAACCATTGTTTATTTAAGCAATTTTATTTTTTAAACTTTATCCCTACCACCCCGAATACAGCGCATTTGGCCAATTTATGTCGGATGAATAACAGCAATAATGGACGAAACACTATCACCTATGGTCTGAGAGGTAAAAATTCCACCCAGCTGGGATTCGAACACGCGACTATCGAAGATCTATAATTCCTAGCTAATTTTTCTTTGAACTAATATAGTGGAAATTAAAAAGTTGCTATGCAAAGTTGAAAATACAAACAGTTCTTATGGCGGAATTTTAATGTCAGGGACTTGCATATCGTTTAAATGTTCATACTATATGTTGTAGCAAAATGTTGCTTTTAGGGTTTTGTACCGAAAATATCAAAATGTATTCATATCATGTCATGCTGTTGATTTGTCTTCCACGAGAGTACTTATGACGATTCTCAAGTTACCGTATAATATCGGAGTTTCCAGGGAATCCTTGTGTCCCCACACAATATTTTTAATGCTAGCCATTCCATAATGCAAAGCGACGCAGAATGTTCTCGAATGGGAGCAATATAAAGATGGAATTACAAAATTCCCGCTGCGACGATGCACGAGCTCTCCGTGATGAATAATTCACACGTGCACTGGCCCACGCTCGGAATATGGTCGACCCTTAATCGAGGCCAAAGCACGCTCCACCTCACGGGTTGGAACTGAAGACAAAGTTCTGCAAACCGTGAGTATGCTGTCAAAATTTGGAATTAAACTTATCCTTTTCCTCGCCGCGACTAAAAGTAATATAAGTGATGTAATTCTATAACATATTATTCCATTGGCATACTCATAGGGAGAACATATATTCGATGAGGTACTGAAAAATGGAATATGCATGTTAGTTTATTAGCTAAATGCCAATATGGCTCACAAGTCATCATAAGCTTAAATTATTGCCCATTTATTCAATTAGTTTTTATTACCATTTCATGCATTTTGGATGTGTTAAGGATGCAAAATGATAATCCACAGGACAGTTAAAAATAAAGCGTAATGCTAAATTTAATTATGTGTTAATATTGGGGCCACAAATGTTTCCTGTGTTTTAAATGTTCATGTGGTAAGTGTCACATCCTCGAATCCCCAAGAATCGATATTTTCTGACATTTATGTGGGGAAATCAAAAGCATTACCCAGCATAGCGCAAATGTGGTGTAGATTTTAGCCTGATTATATATAATCAGCCCTAAAATAATTTGGTAATCTCAAATTTTGAGTCAAAAATTTCTTATATTTTGAATCTGTAATTGCCAGTGGAAGCTGCAGCTACTCTTTCGTCTTCCGAAAGATCTCCCAAGTTATTCTTGTCATGGAATCAAAATACACTCAACAAAGTCACACAAGTTCAGATCCAATAACGGATAGGTGGTGGGTAATGTGGAAGAGTACTCGTTTTCATCGCCAATAACTATAAGACAGGAAAAAGGGTAAATTTGCAACATTTTATAGCTTGTCAGACTGTTGGACGGATACGTTTTTACAGTAACAGCAACAATTGCACAGTTTCTAAGTTGAAATCGTTACCGTGATCCTTCAAGCGAATGCTCAAAGGGAGGAAAGATGCATTCGCTTTCATTCGCGTGAGTCACATTTTACCCTTAAAAAATTGGCCGCTTAGCCTTGAACGTGCAAACCAAAATAGTATCGGGACTGACTCACCCGCGTGGGAAGAGAAGGAAGAAATAAAAACGAGGAAAAGCGTGCATTCCTTTTGTGTCGATTTTCGAGGTGGAAAACTTCCTATCTTCTGATCTGGGTCCATTCGCGCGGAAGAATCATTGCGCCATGACTTTTATGTTCAGGAGGGGGACGACGTCACTGCTGGGCTGCTTTCCCGCCTCTCGCCCCCGTGTTCACAGCGACGATAGACAGACGGAGGGAACGCCGGGAGGAAGAAGCAAGGATGCACTAGCATCGGTATCCCCGGTAGCCTCCTGTGGGAGGGAGGACATGGGAGTTGAGACTTGCTGCGGAATGTGTTCCCAGCGTCATCTTTTCGCTTCGGTTCTCCTTGAGAAACAGCGAATGAGAGGTGCAGGGAGGAGCTTAAGGAGGTTGGAGCGATATTTCTTCATGCACAAATGTGTGTGAAACTGGGCGAACGTGTTTTCATTGGTGCCATCTATAGATATAAGAGATAGAAATTGCATCTACATCTACATAATACTCCGCGAGCCTCCGCTTGGGCATGTGCCAGGGGGTGGTAGCTCACCAGCCGCGTAAAGATGTAAAAGTTTTGGAGGTGAAATGGTGACATGTATAATGGGAGTGTATTTAGAGGAGCTCAGTTTTTATTGCGGTCGCTTATTGTGTGCGGAGAGAACCAGTTTTGTACCTATCTGTTTGGCAGAGTATCTATCTTATTTTATCGCATCTGTCAGACCTAGAAATGTAGTGAGGCGTCATGATAATATTCTGTGTGCCGCTCTAAAAAATATCAGTTCTGCATTTATCAAGCAGCCTAGGCCTAGCGTGCATCCTCCGAGTCTCTAGGGGCTCCCACCTTAATCCCTCTAACAGTTGTGTAAAAATATATGTCCGTTCGTAGCAGTTTTCAACGAAGAGTGCTGCTTTTCTTTGTATTTCGTTAATTTGTTTGGTTAAATCTTTATGACCAGGGTCCCAAATACTCGCGGCGTATTCGAGGTGTGGCCTAACCAGAGCGAAGCAGCATCTCTCTTTTACTTTTTCATTCGAAGACCTTCCTATCATACGTTTAACAAAACCTAGTTTCCTTAATACTGTGCCGCATATGTTTTGTATAAGTGTACCTACCCCACGATATAACTGAAGTTAAGGTAATTCCAAGTGTATTAAAAATTCAACAGTGAAAAAGCATCATACCGCTCTTGTTTTTTTTTGGTAATTCCAGCCTATTTCAGCACGCAGTACATGTTGTATATTTCGTAATAATTTGATTTAGTATCAACAGCTCTCCCTCCATTTATTATTTTTACACTTGCTGATGAAGAAGCGAGCAATTGGCATGAAAATTAAATTAGAATCTTCTAAATGGCCAAAATAATCAAAGTAAAATAAACTCGCCTGATTTTGCACATAGGTTAATCAAGTGACTTGGCAACACGGGTTCGCGAGATTTTCCCGTCGTCTGTCACGTGGACGACAGATATGAATGCATAGGAGTCTATCTTGCTTTGATCATAATGACAATTTAGAGTCATCTAAAATTAAATTTTGACGATAATTGTAGAAAATCAAATCGCATTTTTGTCACGCCGAGCACAATATTCTAAAACAACAAATTTCAATATTGTCAAAATTTTGAAATCCGTGCCGTGCTGTATGGTCAAAACATGCTTTAGTTGACGGAAAAATCTTTTGAGGTAGTCCGAGCGAGATAGTTCCCTAGTCATAATAGAGTCCATATTCGAATTATGCGTTTAATTTCACAAACTGTAGGACACACCAGTTACGTATTGCATTATTAATGGTGCAATAATATAGTTTTATATGACAGAAATGGTAAGCAATTAAATGAAAATATTTAAATAAGTCTTTAACTTGACTCATTTTTTTCGCACGGTGCGTTTGAAACTCCTTCAAAACGGATTATTTTTTGTGATACCCAAGAACCAACTGCGGTGACTATGTGATTACTTTTCAAATATAGTTTGGAAAACATACAAACTACACGCTATTAGTTTTTTTACGACATCTAAGTGTTAGAAATACCTCATTTTGTAAATAATGTCTCTCTGGAGTGCATGCACGTACCGTTTCCCATGTAAAAGGGTTGGTAGTATTTTCCAAATATCCCTGAAAGTAATGTGGTAAGGGGTTAAATTTTTTATGTCATTGGAAAGGTGAGATATTTTTCTTTATAATGAGACCAAATTCATTGTTTTCTAGGTAAAATGATATTTCGCTCAGACTACCTTAAATCGTATAATCATTTCCATTCCTCGCTGAATGGTGAGTCCTAATGGGAACTCAGATGATCTTACGTGAAATGCTGCCCAGTAAATTTGCTTTCAACTTACTGAGGAAATCTTAAAAATGTGGGAAACAATGATCTATGATTTACCTACCGTCCCAGCCAACTGATGAGAAGGGTGTGAATGCGAGAGGCAGCCTCAGTGAGATCGGTCGGGGTTCTTGCCGGAGAGGGAGGGAGTTTCGAGGCAAGAGAGGTGTGCCAGGAGACCAGTAGAGAGGCAGTAAGGGGTGTCTCAGTCGTTGGGGGAGTGATCCAGCTGAGCGAGGTGAATGGTATTGCATGCATGGGCGTGTTGCTGCGGGGAGGCGGGGGGCGGAGGGGGATAAGGGGCGAGAGGGTGAATTGAGGACGCGGGAATATTCTCGGGAGCGGAGGGGCGGAGATGTAAAGTTGTTGGAAATGTATGCGGCCCCGCGGAAGGTCGCAGTGAGTAGTGATGCAGAGGAATTTGACCTGCTCGTTCTGAGACGCACGTTTTATTTTTCGAAAAGTGCGCCCTGTGAAATGCTTCGTATTTCTCAGTAAAGAGAGAGGTCGTAGGGAAAATTTGGAAAGAGACGCGATGAATTCATAATCGTATGAGACTTCTTGCAAAGTTTCTGAGCTGAAAAAATTATATGGAAAGAACTGTGCACTGCAACGCAAGGCAAAAATGGCCTTAATGTGCCCACGTAAATATGCTTTTTAAGAGCTAAAACACCCTGAGTAGGTGATGAATGATAAGCAATAAGGGGTGTTGCCTTTAGAAAACAAATTGGTAATTGAACTTAAATTTTTAAATAGGTATACAAACTTTTTTAGGGCTCGTAAATGCCAAAAATTCTCAACAATTTTTCCTTAACTATTATAAATAATGTACGTAAACACTTTTCAAGTAAATGTTTCCATTTTTCCAACCTTTCAATACGAGTCTCACTTATAATCAGGGCTATAAAAAGTTAAATATTGACGCCTTTGTGTAACATTCAAGAAAGAAAGAATGAAATCTAGGAAGTTCGGGAAACTCAGTATGGGAGTATGGCAACAATTTAAAAAAAATGGCGGCCACCCGAGCTTCCAGAAGAGTGAATACGTTTGTCCTTTTTAGACACCAAATATTATTTTTTATATATTCTATCGATACAAGGTAGGTTTGTAAAAGTCAAAGAAATTTCTCCCGATTTTCTATACTTTCAGGGTCCTATCTACATCCAATATTTCCTTTTCCGCCTCAGCATACGATTAACTCTTCTTCATCCCGTCTATGAAAACTATTCTCTTCCTTTCCCTTCCCCGCTTGCCCAACATCCATCCCTCCATCACACTTTAGAGCAACCCATCGTCCCTCATTACATCATTCAGCCATCTACCCTGCCTATCCCGCATTTCATTCAGAAGTTTCCTTTCCTCGCCCACCGTTCCAAGCTCTTCCTCATTTGTCTTCCTTTCTGTCCACCTAACCTTCTCTATCCTTCTCCACACCCAGATCTCTAATGCCTTCAGCCAATCTCTCGTCCTCCTTTCTCTGAGTTCAAGCATCACCCCCATACAACCCTACGCTGCATAATAAGCTCTTTACCAGCCTCTTCTTTGCATCCTTAATCCTTTGCATGCAAGATCCCCGCCATTAGCTCCATTCCATTATGAAACGCTACCTTAAGACTACCTGCGCTTTTTTATATCACTGCTACTATGTCCATTTTTTCTCGTGTTTTAACCAAGTAATTAAAATGCTCAACGTGCTTCACAATGTGAGGTCCTACCTTCCACCGTCGTAGAATATGTAATTACTTTTGTTTTCTTATGATTTATCTTAAGGCAATAAGTTTTAACTTTCACAGATCGATGATGATAAGCGAGACACTTATTAAAGCGTAGGCAAAATTAGCCCGGTGAATAACTCGGGAAGAGTTAACGTACCTAATGCGCCAGGAAAGAATTAGTTCTTATGCTGTGAATGATGCATTCCTCGAGAGAACTATATTATCTGTTTTCTACGCTCATGTTGATGAGTCAGTCTTCTTCATGTAAAAGAGTATTGGGATGTTTTTAAACGAAGTTTTATGACAGTGAAAAACTTTTAGGTCAGGAAGAATAGCCATGCGCTTATAGAGCTACAAGGAACACTGAGTTAACCGCGCCAATCGACGAAGAGTAAGGATAAGATTCATGCTCTATGAACAAAAGGCTATCTTGAAACAAGAGGGTCATTTCTAAATGCACCGATGCTGTCATAATCTCTCATACCGACTCTGACACCAAACTTGGTTCGTCATATAAGTGAGGCAGAGCATTTTTCATTGCAATAAGGTCATTATTTCATGGATTCTATGCACATCATACCTTGTCATCATCATTTTTATTGTTTGATGCACTCCGATTTCTCACGCTTCCCGTTGAAAGGTATCTCTTTGAAGGCTATGCACCTTCGTAAGCCTTACTTTGCATTGCGATCAACAATTGATGCATGTATGCTATGAATATATTCAGTAGCAAAACTATGGGCGCTGGAACAGCAGGCGTCATCTGGTCTGTGAAGGCGATAATGTAGCATGAGAAAATGCCCCTCACACTAAAGTGGACACCTAGGGTGTTCCACACGTGGCTGTATATAAATCCTTGTCGCTGCTGGCATTTGCATCCCGAGAACCTTGGCGCACTCTAATACTCCATTGTATTCCCATGCATGTCACAGTAGCATACATTATCCCCAAAGCCAGCAGCTCGTGCTACCAGTATTACCATTAGACATCATCAAAGCTCAAAATTTTCCAGCGGAAATTCGCATAAATGTTGCATACAGACAAGCATTTGAGCGTATATACCCCTAATAGGTAGAATTAAATAAGCATTACATTTTTAAGGCCATCGCAACAATCTTTGAGAATTTTTTAAATCAAATATAAAAATTTCCGATGCATATACTTTCTTGTATTCGGTTGAATTTCGTGTCCGATGCATTGGCCAAATGCATTATTTCATTGTCATCAAAGTGATTTTATTTGTGCGGAAAGCATCGCTGCGGATTTTATTTCTGGGGTAAATAGGGAGGAAGAGACTGAGAGAAAGAGGTAAAAAAGAAATATATTTTTTGGAACGGAAGAGATATCAGTTCATAAACATGCTTTCAATGGAAAATTCAGTCTCACGATACGTGAACGTGGAAGCCTTCATTTTCCCTAGGGACTTCAAGGCACTTTAATATATTTTGGCCGTGGTTTATTCCAATTACGGCATATACTAACCGCCAAACGTACCATTATATCATAAATTAGTATTAAATATTCTGTTTAGTCAAGCTAATTGACGTAAGGAAAGAGATTAAATTTGCGATCCTGCAACTGATCATTCTTCTACTCCTGTGAGATGGGTAAAACACTCAAGCATGACAGGGACTATTTGTTCACACCCCGCCATACTAACATACAACTTAAAATCTTATCAACAACTAGCAGCAATGTCCGTTGATTCTCAACGGGAGGTAAAAAAGCAAGAAATATTATCGTAGTTTTATGCAAAAGAAAATCTGATTGAAACGATGGCCGATTTCAACTGTAAACAATTTGACTGGACCGGAAATTGAACCACTGACTTCCCTATTTCGCTCCATATTCACAGGTCACCATTTCACATAATCATCCTAGAATCAGAGCACTCGTCGAGAGGTTTATGTGAAGAAATACCTCCCGGTCTTGGCCCGTAGGAGTTGTTTCTTTCATTTGGAATCGGCCGGCCGTCGTTCCATCTTCTTTCTCACCAATATTGTGTTGTGTGTTTTATGATTTTCCGATCCCCTTGCACTGAAACTACTCATTTTACAAATAAACTGAACTTTTTCAGGCATGACTTCGTGGAAATGTATTTCGATGAAAATAAATAAACTTTGCTTGTTTGTTGTGACTATTCACAACAAAAATGTTTGATACACCGACCCGGGTTTCATCTACGCCGTACGCATCATCAAGGGTGAAAAATGACAAATAGCAAGCTCTTGTATATGGGAAATTTTATGCGGGGTGGTATAGGAGGGGAAGGAGGGATATATGGGGAGATGTGGAGGGAGGGCAAGGAGTTAAGAGAATGCTGGTCAGGAAGAACTAGTTGTTATTGTCAAGGACAGGGTAGGGGGAAGAGGGAAAGCTTTGGAGAGCAATGGGGAATGAGACGGAAAAACAAATTCGTTTAAAAGGTTTGCACTATGGTCATTTGATCCTCCTTTTATCTCCAATTGTTCAAGGAAGTCTAACTTTCCTCCTTTTTCCTCCGTGTGGAGTGCTTCGGGAGTGAAATCACTCTCAATTGTGTCATTCTCAATTAGGTGTTTGGCGAAACTTGATCTTGTGTCCGCTGTCAATCAGCGCCTCTCATGTTCTTGTACAAGGGTATCAATTTTACTTTCACTTTACTTTTGTTTATTTGTGCTGGGCTGAATGAGGCATAAACGCCCCCTCATCCCCCAACCCAGCGCTCATCTCGTACAGAGTATAAATATTTAATACAGACAACCCTCCTCGGTCCTGGCGTATAGTATACAATACACAGACGTTTGAATTTTTTCCCGCTCAGCAACCCAAAATATTGGCAATGCCACTTGCTGATAAGTGGCAGCATCATTAAGAAACTTGAGTGACAGAGATATTAACTCTGCAAACATGGCTTACAACGTAAAGCGTATGTATGAAGAATTTAATAAAACAATGGATAAGTAATAAAAACTTGTACAAAAACCACAGATATAAAAATTAAAATCACAATTTTAAAAAAATCGCCATTTTAAGCGCTTTTACTTAAAATCGTAATTAAAAAAGCACTAGTGCTTTTAAATTACGATTTTTAAAAATTGTGATTTTAATTTTTATATCTGTGGTTTTTGTACAAGTTTTTTGTTACTTATCCATTGTTTTATCAAAAATGCAATACCACAAAGTAACCAAAGACAACATTTTATTTATTATGAAGAATTATCAAAAAAATGCTGGATATGTCTCGGGACTGAGGCGGTTGATTGCCCGACCACTTTGTCCAATATAATTACTCATTTCACCTTATAACTACTCATTTCACCTCACATGCAGTGATAGTTTGAATGGAATGTGACGGTAGAAGGGGGAAGGGGAGTATAGTGGGAAGGCTTACGTGCGAGTAGGAGGTTGAGAGCGACCGCAGGAGACGAAGAAGAGTGACTCGCTATGGTGATGATTTGTCGCGATGTGGAAGTGGAGGGTGGAGGGGGGTGAGGGTGGAGATGAGGTCGGTGGTGGTAATGCACATCGGAAGGAAGGGACGGGGAAGTGGGTCGCGTGGGATGACCGCGCGCCTTTACGCTTCGTTGCCTCTCCCTTGCTACGTACCCCTCTCCTCTCCTCCCTTCCCCATCGCCTCTCGTCTGCATTTCGCGAATCAGCTGTGCGCACGCTCGCAGCCATATCCCACAAGGCACTTCGTCTGCTCCCTTTCTTTCTACCCACCTTCCCCCCCCCCCCCTGAGAGACAAACGCGAAACCCACGGCAGTTGTTTTTTTTGCGCCGCACGGGGACTCAACGGCGCAACGGATACAACAACCTTCCTCACCGTCTCGTTTCTTCCTCCTCTCCATTCCGAGTACCACCCCCTCCCCCCCGTTACCTCCTCCCCCCGCCTCCACACTCGTACTCCCGCCTTTCCTCCTTGGGTCGACGGGCGAGCCCTAATGGGTGACTGGATAACGCATGCGCTTCGACTTTTTATTTTAACCCTTTGAGTGCGGCATGACGTGATATCACGTCATGGTTGTCCTTACGCAGGTACTAATGACGTGATATCACGTCATCAGTACCATCGTTAAGACAACCATGACGTGATATCATGTCATGCCGCACTCGAAGGGTTGAGAATATATCTCGCAAACTCATTTCTTGAGAACTTTTTAGACTACTATAGTCCCGTCAACGAACGTTTTTCAGGGGAAAAAAATCGTGTAGTCACAAATCGTGTTGCACAGTGGTAGGACCGAGCCTAAGGATTAACCCATTAAAACCCCTGACCGGTGGAGAGAGAGAGAGAGAGGGGGGGGTGGGGTGGGGTTTAACACTGGAAGGACCGAACCCGATATTTTGACGGTTGACCTCTAGATCATATTTCCTACATTTCTTTTTGTATCAAGTCAATTTTTTTTTCTTTTAACGATATTTTATGATACGTATCCTGCTGTAAAATAAATTATTTGTTTTTAATAGAAATGAAATTATAATACTATTTACCTTTAAGGACACTACCCGTCAAAATGACGGGTTGCGTGTTTTACTTTATTTTTGTGGTTCCTCGTGCGTATTGCTTCACGACATCACTAGTCATCGTTACTTCTGGGCATTTCAATGTTTTACTTTGTGTAAGAAAGGATTTTATACTTAATATTTTGATTGAATGAAACCCCACATCTGCCATACTGACCGCGAAATGTAGCACATTTCGCGGAACGTAATTTGAAAAAGGCACACTTGTTTCTAAATTTTTTGCTTAATTTATAATTGTAATATTACTCTGCTGTGTTTATAAATAAAAAGAAGTGCAGTATTTAATGATTTCATCAACAAACCTGACCAAAAGAGGTAACATATAAAATTTTGGTCCTTCTAGGTAGGTATCCAACCCCGGTCCTTCTTGGGTTAAAGATCACTTTTTTTACGTTTTTCTTGAATGACTCGAAAATCGAGACCTCTAGCGAGACAATTCAAGAATGCAAAACTGAATTAAATAAAATTTAATAAGAAAAAAGATTAGTATCATTTGTAAGATCGATAGTTTACGAGTTACAGCAGGGTTAAAATTTCCGAACTTAAAAAAATCATATTTCAAACGTATTAAATCAACGTTTCACGTTAAATAAACCTAAAAATAGCATAAAACTACAGTAGGTATTGAAAATAAATATCTACCGTAAGTGGTTCGAGTACTCGGAGCGAATTTTGCAGATCCCGGGTCGAATCCAGGAGAAGGCAAATAATTTTTTCACGTTGGACTTTTCGCTGTTTTAGTGAACTTGCGGGTGACTCCGTTAATATTACTAGAATGATCTCACTTAACGAGCAGGGGTCATGAGATAAGTACTATTGCAGAATCGAGGAATGAAATAATTCGAATCGGCGTTTGAAAAAAAAAAAGTTTTCTTTTTTCACTAGAATTCGGAAGTTTTAAATTATCGGATTTTCATTATTGGCTAAAACACAATTTGATAATAATGTATTTGATTTAAAATGAAGAAACCTTTATCAGTAGAATACCATTGCATTTGGCCCTTAGCACTCCCAAGACGACACTCAGGATTGCAGATGTGGAATTTCAGTCAATATAAAGCGGTGCTCGCAGCAAATTCAGCCTAAGTCATCATCACTGCTGTATTCTTAAATAAAACTTAATTTTTGGAAAGGTTTGAAGATGCTATTCGAAGCATCTGCATTTTTTAGTTAATAACTTTCTAAAAATATTAGTGTTTTAAATTTAGAATCGGTTTTCCAATCAATTTGAATGTTACACATTCATAAAAAGAGCTTAATCATTCTGAAAAAATATGATAAATGTTACTTTTAAGTAAATGATAATAGTTTAACGATTTATTATTTACTGCATAACGTTTTCCTACTAATTTAAAAAGTATGTTTGGCGATTACTCTATTGACACTCTAAGATTACAATTTTCAATGCAATGCTGCTATTGCAAATAAAGTGATATGACGTTTGAATACGAGGCGAATCAAGAAAGTAAGTGTCCCAATTAAAAAAAGCAAACAAAGTTACATGAAAAACTTTATTGGCAACAGGTACAGCAATGTTTCAGCTGTTTTTCGACATATCCACCACCAGAATTGAGACACTTGTCGAACTCCTGCAGAACAGTTGCTGTACGCCGAGCCGTATGTGAATGAGCATATTTGGCTGAGAGCTGTTTCATCATCCACCATACAGTCCTGATCATGCTCCCAGCGATTTTCATCTTTTCTTTCACCTCAAGAAATTCCTGTCCTCCGGTCAGCGTTTTGGCTACGACGAAGAGCTGAAGACGAATATCACACGCTGGTTCCATTCACAGGCGGCAGACTTCTGCGACACAGAAATACAAAAGTCGATCCCACGATACGACATACACGACAAGTGTCTCAATTCTGGTAATGGATATGTCAAAAAATAGCTGAAACATTGCTGTACCTGTTGCCAATGAAGTTTTTCATGTCACTATGTTTTCTTTTTTTAATAGGGAAACTTACTTTCTGGATGCACCTCGTACATTTCATTTCAATTTAAAAAGTTGCCGAAATTTAATAAAATATATAAAAAGATTTGATCCCTTGACTTTATGCGCAGCTGCGTGTGTTTCTCAGTTGGCAACGTTTCTCCTCTGTTGCAGAAGGCGTCTTTAGATCGAGGTGAAGACAGACTTGAAAAAGCCTCCAGTAACGTTGCCCAACAAAAGTGACCCACGCAGCTGTACCTGAAGCCGTGGGACCCAGTTGTACACGACACCTGCAGACAGCCGTCGTTCTCGCTAAGCTTATAAAGAGTAATTCAGTTACTGGATGACCCTAATTTATGGAAAACTCTAAATAGGTATTATCAAACCGGCCATCAAGGTTTTTCTCCGGCTCCTGGTCTAAAAGAATAAGTTTTGAAGTTAAATCTTTCTTTGTCTGAAGAATGTTTAATTTACATTTACATGGAAGTAACATACCTTCACTTACCAAAATCATCTGCGGCTAAATGAATCTCCGATTAAAGTTCATTGAAGAAAGTTAGAGACTTCGGCCTCGGACATCGGGAATTTTAAACATTATTTTTCACATAAGTTAGGATATACTGAAACTAGCGATGCAAATTTATAAAATGCTAATTGAAGTTGCTCACGTTTGCTGTCGCAGAGTCAAAAGTTTCTCAACTACTTTATTTTAGTAATTAGTCGTACTTGCAACACTACTGCAGGAAGTTTAATCGTTTTATCGAATACTTTGTCCTTCATGGCACGGCTCAGGGAGTATTAGCAGGGGTAGAGTTTAATTTTATGTCAGATTAACTTCCGCCTAAAAACCCTAAAAGGCAATTAGCTACGGAGTATTTCCATGGGTCTTTTCTTATGGACACGGGCATGCAAATTCCTACCTGAGAAATACAAGCACAATGATAAATCACTTTCCAAGTGAAATGTATGCAGCTTTGAGATAACTTCTTTCCCTACGTTTTCCGAAAATGGAAGAGTTTTAGAAATAATATTTTAAGAGAATGCGTATGTCCAATCTTGACATGGTAGTGCTCATTATGTGGTGAGGTCTAAGTAGTGGCTAATCATGCATTTATCTATTTGCATTAGCAATCTCAAAAGTATATGCGTTTGCTGCCCAAGAGATTTTCAAGATTTACTTAATTATATTAGGAATACAGTTACTGATGCACTTTCTGTTATTCACAGATATTTTCTTTCCACGCATGGCGATCTCTGATTTTTCCACCAACTTATGATGATCAATCGTCCATGTCTTACTATTTCATAAATATTTCACGCATAGCTACAACACCTCTTAGACCTTCCACATTTATTTTGGTAGCTATTTCATCAAATGCCTTCATGCTTGCTTAAAAATGGGAGAAACAAAATTTCGCCAGTTAACGCCAGGAGATGAATACGAGAGATTCTAAATGGTGAATAAATTGCCAGTTTCCTTCTGGTTGAGGGAATTGTTTAATTAGTGAAATGCCTTCCTGGAAGGAAAGTGTGATGCAAATTCTCTTACGTCATTAGAATTGACGTTTCCCAAGCAAGCTTTCTCATCTAAGACAAATAAATTATTTCTTATCTTCGCTATGTTAGAATTAAATAATTTTTCAAGACTAATCCTTGCAAAGTGTCATTGCTTACTACCAAGTGGATGCTCAACAATGGTGTTTTTCTTGAACATTTGCAAGCAAAACTCTAACTAGGTGTCATTAATGGAAGTCTTGACTGTGATATTCCCGCGTTCCCTTGTCACTCGAGATAGTTGATCATGAGTTTTTCGATCTGTGTCCGTGACTATAAAAGCTTTGAACTTGCGTATCTTTCAAGAGCGCTGTGCAGATGCAAGTAAAATTACGGCATTTTTCCTCGAGTTGAGAAACAATTTTTGTTCACTATTTTTTTGTTGCTTATGATCCACTGTGATGAGGCAAGTATGCCTGTAAACGACCCAATTCTTATTTCCTCTCGTTGAGAGAATAAACAAATTATGTTAAATTATGGCTGTGGAATTCATGCAATAAAATCAGTAATTGCCTGTTTTGTTACGTGTCCAATGTTTTACTCTCTGTTTTGCACAAATCAACTGCTCGCTTTACTCTCGATTATGAAGACCGCTGTTCAATTTGCTCGTATATCTAAATTCCAAAGATTACATCAAATCTAAACTCTAGACGAAAGGTTTCGGTAATAAATCTGTTGTAAAATACCAAGGACCGAATACCAAATAAGTGCCAAGGAGATACAGTGTGCTAAAGGGTAAAAAGGATATATGTACACCGCGCATCTTTTGGATGTGTAGGATTTGATTAGGATCGCATGATTTCCTCCACTTGATGACCTCTCCTCGTATCCTCCATTATTTTCTGAGTGAATTTTTACCTTCTCGTTCTCATAATTTCATGACAACACACCTTCCAAGTCTGTCTTTAAACTCCCCATGTTCTTCCATGTCTATTTTCGCTCTACCGACAATCGTTTCCATCCAAAGGTCGCTTTCTGTTATTTAATCACCTCAAAATACAATTACATCTCCTTTCAATGAGGGGAGGCTTTTCACGCAGAGCTAATAGCTTGTGACTGCGCGATATTCCCATAAGACCTTCCATTAGTATTGCAACTCTTCTTAAACCGTCACCATGCAGACGAATTAAAAGCAAATTAGTGCTGATTTTTACACTTTTTTATTTCGATTTATATTTTGATTTTGACGTCTCGCAGCAATACGTTCAAGATATTCATGCTGGTGCTGCACAAACTCTTGGTTATATGTACCTTAACTCGAGAGTAACGAACAGGTAAGTTTTGAGTTTAACCATTGTAGTAGCTGGGTTGCGGGTCCTTTGACGCTACAATTGATTGCCTAGTAAATGACTCAGAGAATCGTCGAAAGTAAAAGTAAAATTAATTAATCTTTTGGTTCGGAAGACATATGATTGATTTTGAGTCGTGAATGTATCAAAATCCAGGTGAGAGTTACTAAGTTACGCTTGAATCGGTCATGTTTTTAAAAATGTTTCCACTTAATAACAAATATAGAGCACTCTATCGCTAAAAAGTAATCAGTTTAATCGTCAAATATGTTAAAGGAACTTAAGAGATTAAAAATCAAGAAAAAAACAAGACCCAAGGACATTCTGCAAAGAAGGTAAATATAGTTTCTTGTCCTCGTTGATTTTACAGACCGCAATCTCTCAAGTGTTCCTCTATTTCTGAGATAATACGAAATTGCTTTTTCTTACCTTTAATCGATTTTTATTGCGATACGCATCTCAATTGGCATGTGGCTTGAAGTATATAATTTAAGAGATGAGGCCATCCAACCATCCGGGCATACGGGATATTTTCGATCTGGAGTGATATTGGCCAAGTAGCGTGCGCTGGCCAAATGACGGGAATTCGGATTCAAAAAATTAATGCCTGATAGCACAGGAAATACACAGTTCGTTCTCTTGGGAAAATTTTCAAATGCTAAAAATACCGTTAAATTGTCGAGCCACTGTGCACTCTTATTATTCACAGCAAAAATCGTCGGTGAATGGAAAAAGTATGAATATTATTTTATATGCAAGTGATATTATTTACATAGAATTGGTGCAGCCTAAAGAGTTGGATAATAAGTGGCAGATCAATATCCCATGCAATCTGCCGAAATGTAGTGACGAGAAAATATGAAAACACAAATTTTATCTCATTGCAATTTAACAATGCTTTATGCTAATAAAGCTAAATGACGCTATCCTATCTTTTCTTTCATCAGTGGTGAATACGATAATCAATTATTCTCCAGGATGTTAATTCTACTTTGAGAGCGTGCATCAGAGTTCTATTCCGCTTCCGGAAAAAAACTAATCAAATACAAATGGTTCTTTTTTAGTCATTTTTTTCTCCTTTTGCAAAATTCTGAGATATATTTTCCTAAGGTTCTCGATTTGTGAGGGCTTCGGATTTTAATTCTCAGAATTAAGGGGAATCGAAGAAAGATGGATCAATTCAAAGAGCGGACGAAGGCTTTGGGAGTTTCCTTTGTGCTCTGAATGCGCACATGTTCACCTTCCTCGCCTCTTTCGTCAGGCATTGATTAAAAGTTGATGAATTTGTCAGATTGTTAGATCGTAAGCAAAAATGTAAAACATTCTCTTTTCCTCCCTAAGCACTACGTTAGCCACTGATACATGGTAAAAATACCTGGGAAGGAATAAAATATAGAATCCATTGTTTAAAAAGCTACCATTTTTATTCCGTTCATTGAAAATCGATTTTAGCAATGAGGTACTTTAGACAATCTTAAGGTCAAAATTTAAGGTCAGGAATGTTCCAAAGGTTCCAAATTAAGGGTAATGGCTTATTTCAATTTCAACACATTGTCAAAAACACCACTAGCGTTGAATTATTTAAAATACTTATGATTATATATAAATGACTAGTCTACATTATATCCGCTGGTGTTCAGCTAAGGTCTACATAAGGCACCTGGAAGGTAATGCCTTTGAGAGGATATTCAAACTTCATGAATAATTTTATTAATTACCATAAATAATGACGGAAGTTTGGCAGTATTATTCATGAAAGTTTTAGTATTAGAAGTTTTATTTATCCATTTACTAAATGGGTATTATTTGAAAAACGCTAAAATTATCCTTTCTTTTGGTACGTAACCATTTTGTTTCCTGCACCATTAGTGACGTGGCTGCAACCTGGACTTAATCATCGGAGTCTTACGATTTCTTGAAGGTTTAGCTTTGACATATCCATAAGCTACAGAAGTATTTCATCCATAAATTTATCTAACGCTCCACTATATACTGAGATGCTATACTTCATATGCACATTTCCATTGCCAACGTTTCTCCATCATTTCAGGCTTTAAGTTTGTGTGCTTGCGGATCATCACCTATTTTTTCCGTTTATGCTTACAAGTCAGCAACTTTTACTCCTGTAAGCCACGTGCTGTTGACCACGATCAACCGGCTTTTTTCCTAAATTTTCAGATGTGAAAATAAGTGCCGATTTCCTATTTTAAAGAAATTGAATTTCACCAATATGATCACCAACATTCCTCATCTCTAGGGACTCTTCTACCATAAATACCCTTGATTTTTGCTGCTTGCCTCTTGCTCTTACACCCTTACTGCACAATCATATACCAGCGTGGTTAATCGACTCTTATCCATTCACTCGACCCAACCAAACCAAACGCACATTCTCCTTTCATTTATGCCCGTTTACAAATCGTCTAGCTCCCATTTTTGCATCACTCAATTATTCCTCGTGCTATCCGCCCTTCCCTCAAACACTCTTCAGGTAATCCATTCATTCCAACTACATTTATGTCTTTATATACGTTATCATTTTTATGAAGTAATATGCTATGGTCAATGAATCTCTCTCTCTTCATTATGAAGAATCCTAGGAGAAATCTTTTTTTTTAGTCCTGTGTCTCGGAGTTGAATGACAGAAACAAACCGGAAGGAGGCACTGCCGGATTGTTATGACTCCATTTTAGAACAGGGAAAACACGCGAGGTCTTAGTTTTCCGAACTTGAACTAGAGCTGCTGCACGTGTAAACGCATCCCTTCTTCCTCTATCATTCCCTTTCATTTTTCATTATTCCCACGCGAAACCCATGTCCCAGCGTCTTCTCATCACTTCAGGATAGAGTTTCTAGCCGTCGGTGAGGCGATAAGAAGTGGGCTGCCGGAAGGAATGAGGGGCCGGGGGGAGGATGAAAAAGGCAGTGTCATGTGATTCCTCCACCTTCATTTAGATGGCAAGAATTACATCTATATCTACAGCTACATACTAACCCGCGAGCCGCCGAATGGGCCTGTGGCAGGGGGTGGTAGGTTACCAGCCATGTAAAGATGTAAAAGTTTTGGAGGTGAAATGGTGACATGTCCTATGGGAGAGTATTTGGAGGAGCTTAGTTTTTATTGTGGTCGCTAATTGTGCGCGGAAAGAACGAGTTTTGGTACCTATCTGTTCGGCAGAGTATCTCTGTTATTTTATCGCAACTGTCAAATCTAGAAATGCAGTGAGGCGTTGTGATAATATTCTCTATGTCGCTCTGAAACACACCAGTTCTGAATATCTAAAGCAGACAAAGCCTAGCGTGCACCCTCTGAGTCTCTAGGGGCTCCCACCTTAATCCCTCTAAAAGTTGTGAGACACAATATGTACGTTTGTAAGAGTTTTTTTACAAGTCACGCTGCTTTTCTTTGTATTTTATTAATTTTTTTGTTGAAACTTTATGACGAGGGTCCCAAATGCTCGCGGCGTATTCGAGGTGTGGCCTAACCAGATCGAAGCAGTATCTCTCTTTTACTTTTTCATCCGAGGACCTTCCTATAAACGCTTAACTAAATCTCGTTTCTTTAATGCTGTGCCGCATATGTTTTGCATTTGTGTTCCCCACGATGTATCTGTAGTTAAGGTAATTCCTAGATATTTTACTGTATTTGAAGATTTTATGTTTACACTACCCACGGTGTAGGTATGGCTTTTGTGGGATGACTTTCGTAGGAAGTAAACTGTGGTACATTTACTAATATTTAGTTCTAAACCCCACTCCTGGCACCAAGAATGAACGTTGTTAAGGTCAGATGACAGAACTTCAAAGTCCGCGTCTTCGCGTATTTCACGGTAGATTACTGTATCGTCTGCAAATAATCCTAATTTACTGCTAATTCGAGAACTTAGGTCATTAATATAAATAATAAATAAAAGAGGGCCAATAACGCTTACCTGAGGAACACCGGATGTGACTTCAAAAACTCCCCTTTCACTCTCCCTCGCCACCAGGGTTTAAGTGATGCGCCGCCTGACTCAATCTCCCCTCCCCACCAACCCCCTGAAGCTGCAGCAGCTGGGCGGAGGATGAGACTCCACTCCAGGCAACGCGCTCTGTGGAACGACCAATCTAGTTACTCTCAATTTAACTCTTTTTCTCCCTCCACCCCCCTATTCCTCCTCCTTCTGTGCGCTGGAAAGTGATACTTGAAGGAGCTGACGACACATCCCTTCGAAAATCTCTCAGATGCATCACCTGTGCGCTCTCTGTGATATTTATCCTATTCGGGTCTTACTCCGCCGTGAAAGACCGAATTTTCCGGTATTAAAAAATACTTCGTTGCTTTTTTACTTCTACCAGTAGAAATCAAAGATATCCAGGGAACACGTGTGCTGTGATATTTATTCTATTCGGGTCTTACTCCGCCGTAAAAGACCGAATTTGCCGGTGTGAAAAAATACTTCGATGCTTTTCCGCTTCTACCAGTAGAAATCCAAGATATCTAGGGAATCGTTCGTTTACTCTGCTGCTGCATCTATGAGAAGCTCAAGCAACCCGGTCGACTTTGAAAATGAGATATATTTGGAAGTTTGTTCAGCATACAACTTTTTTAAGCATCGCTCATCGGAGTATTTGGTTACTTACGTCAAACGTATCTACTTTATTGGCTCGATTAATTTTTTTTACTAGCGTATTCTTGTAGAGGGGGAAATTTAAACCACGTGCTACAGAGAGGAATCTGGATATATGAAATGTCAGAATCTTGACACCAGGTTTAAAAAACTTCTCTTTTTAAAGAAATGCTTTTCATGTTGTTTTTAAGGAGTAGAATCGGTTTTTCGGCTCAGTTATCTCGTTTTTATCTCGTAGGCGTTGACTCTGAAGGCGAAGTCTACGGCTGCTCATTTCATCAAAAAAAATGTCGTCATCCATTAGCTTTGATTTTCG
The DNA here is from genome assembly GCA_963169105.1 of Ceriagrion tenellum. NCBI lineage: Eukaryota > Metazoa > Arthropoda > Insecta > Odonata > Coenagrionidae > Ceriagrion > Ceriagrion tenellum. The sequence continues at coordinate 160,784,688 of OY720636.1, forward strand.
ATGAAATAGCTGAATGAAGCACGAGGTGGTTATGGGAATGTATTAATGTATTAAGGTAAATAATTACTGAGAACGGATTTAAATCGATATAGTAATATTTCATAACGATGATGCGCATGAATTTCTAGAATTATCTGACTAGTTTCTATCCGTCTTCAGTCTACAAAAGTATTAAAGAAGAAATTTACACTCTTTGATTCGAGGAAGTAGAGGAAATGGAGCCAATTTATCAGAGAACGTAACTTTTGGGCGATTATTTCAGATTTAGCGGAGAACGAGCAAAACTTTTGGGCGATTATTTCAGTGTACTGTAATATTTGAACTTTTCATTGTAAGCCATGAGCATCGACGTTTTGAAGAATTACCATTTGTGTGTAGCTAATATTATTAATTTCAGAGGCGTTGTTTATTTTTAGTTAATCAATATGCTTTATTTTTATTTTGCGAATGTCCTGTGATCCGTGTTAAAGTGTAGCCCTTGGGGAGAGAATTTATATACCAACGCAACACATCCATTGGGTCGTATCTAGAGTGGGGTGGAGGGTGGCTGAAGGGGCAGTCCACCCCGGGCGGTATTTTTTGCCATAGAAAAACCTTTTGGGCAACTTATTTGGGCTAATTTTTTATTGCCATTCTATTAAAACTATCCATTAGTAAGCCATCTAAATTTATTAAAATTAATAAACCTTGACAACAATTAATACATCGTTAGACAAATGTGAACAAACAAATTAGATGTTAATAATGTTATAATTGGTTTAGTTTAAATTGGTAAGACTACGAAACGTTTAATTTTTGTTTTTTTAATCAATGAAATCAGTTTATAATTTCCTGTACTTTATTTAAAACCCCAAAAAGCCCAAATAGGTGATATGTTTACGATGTGTGCCCATGAACTAAGGCGGTGACTGACAGACTGCCACCGACTGCTCATGCTGTAAAAACCACCCTACATCGGTTTATGAATTTTGACCAATTTAAGTAATTATATAAATTGATAAGTGTAGTTTAGTGCGCTTTTGGCTTCAGGAAAGATAAATCTAGAACCAACTGTAAATACCACTGATGGAATGACATTTCTTTTTGACTACCAAGAAGTGATATATTACATGAATAAGCGTTTTAATGTAGAAGAAAAGTGCTGTACATGGCAAGCATTGAAATACACAACGCATCAAAAATTTCTGCCTTACGTTGCCAGAGGAAATTAAGAATAGAAAATATTCAAGGCAGTCAGCTCAATTTCGCTTGTGCTTCTGATCACTGACAGTAACATCGGCGATAGAAGCGTGCAGAGAAATCCACATTTGATGACCAGGGAGCTTCATCATCTCTGCCAGTTCCTAATCTTTCCTCGGTCTCATCGTCATTCATTTAACAATACGTCTCCATCTCATTTAAAAAAAGGAAATACTGTTTATATATAATGATCAGTATCTCATCGAGTCGGCCAATATGTTATTTTATTTGAAGTAACGCCAAGAAATTTCTCTTCTTACTCCGCAGCTTCCAAAAGCTATAATACTCGTTTTTTCCATTTGTATACTATATCAAAGACTATAATTTACATTTTTTATCTCCCAGCAGTAAAATAATGTGAATTGTAGTGGTTGTAGATCACGGAATATAAAAATGAACGGAATTTTCCACCGGATACCAAACTCCATAAGTGTGATGAATAATGTAGATTTAGCCAGCGCAATTCATTGGAAGCCTTTCCTCCACAGAAGCCACAGCAGAAGTCACTCGTCTTCCAAAGCCCGCTCAATTTTCACTCAAAAAAACACAGTATAAGAAGAACACTCCAGCGAGAGCTCAACTCATTAACTGAGAAATAAATTTAGATCTCTATGAGAACCCTACCGCAGAGTACGAACGAGGGACTGGATTGAATTGGATATTTTGGGAGGCGACCGACAGCTGAGGTCATTTGCGCCATAGGGGACAGGTATAGGAGGAAGGGTGGATGTAAACCCGGCGTGGGCATTATCCTGCTCTTTACAAAAGGCGCCAAGGGGACCACGGTTTAACGTCTCATCCGACAGACGTAGTACCGTACATGAAGTGCCATCCACAAGACACTCAAGTAGGGATCGGGATTCCTCTGAAAAACGTCTAACTCTGCGGGGAGGGTGACAATACCAAATCGCTTAACGTTATGTGATAAGGTAACGTAAGGTGTCGCACATTACGTTGAATGATGACGGTTGACTTGACACTGAAATTCGGAATTATTAAGGTCCATCTATGTGTTTGCATTATCACTCCTGGACAGGTTGGCAATTGGAAAGCCTGAAACCCTGGGGCGCACTTTGCTATCATACCGAAAAATGCAATGAGTCTTAAGTTTCATCTCCTCACTAAAGCAATGGCATGCGGGGAAGCATTTATTGCGTCTGGACTCGTCAAGGGTATCTTGAAACCACGGCTTGAACTAGGACAAAATGTGTCGCACCATTACGGTCAGTGGGTTTTGGACACGCAGATATGCATAACGAGTAATTTTTTAACAGCAGAAAATAATAAAATCAACCTAATTTTACATACAATAAATTATAAACGACATTGAACTCAGTTACCATAGTTATGGATTTGATAATTTGAACGAAGTAATAAGATGGCTTTTTTTATCCCCTTGGGTGTTAAACACTCGGGCGGCTGTAAGAGTTAATGCATTTGTTAATTATTTTGAACTGTATTCTCATTTGTTGAACTTTTTAGTAATCTCTTAAAGTTGTATTCTATATATGAAGCATGTTTTAGTGCGTGTTATAAATGCATTTGCATTTTGAATGTCAAAATACGTTTTTGAGAGTAATTTCCCAACCCTGAGAATAACCTAACAGAGTGAAACACTCTCACCTATCAGCGTTGAAGAATTGAAATATCAACACACTCACATGATCAAGAATTCTATTTACCCATGGTACTTTACAAAAGTCTCGTGCTTGTTTCTCCTGGGAGACCATGAAGTAAATCACCTCAATAATTACGTATTAAAATATTTAAATGGGTAAAACAATTCTTTACTGCATACAAGAGCCTATCTACATACTTATTCAGTTAATACATTGTAGACCATTGCATTTTTGAGTTTTTCAATGGTAAAATTCATTGGTACTGATTATTGATATTGAATTTTACTTAGAATATGTATGGATTACTTCCAAATAACTGATTTTGCTATAATTTTAATTGCTAATATAAGAATGAGCAATTGTTGTCGAAACTCTTACCAAAGTTGAAGACGTATGCTTTGAATGCATCAAGGACATGATTATCCACGAAAATAAAACCCAACAGCCTATGATACAATAGTATTATTGTTGATTTAATTATAAAACAAAAGGTTCCAGAGTAAGCGAAGGATGTGTATTAGCTTTAAAGACAGAATCTCAACTGCACACATTTGTTGTGACTGTCATCAAAAGCAGTTCCTCACTCACACATGAAAGTGCAGCAATTTTGCACCATTTTGTGCTTTCAAACTCTACCTTAAACTGACTGTGGGATATCCAGCGATTTGATTTTAATTATTTCATCGCGTTTTACAGTAGGAAATTCTCCATTGTGAAGATGAAAGGGGTGCTAGAGCAAAGCGAATTCCATTTTTTTTAAATTTTGTTTCGTGCTCAAATTAGAGTGCTTTTGCTCTGCAGTGCGATGCATTTGTATCAAAGGGATGCTGGGGAAATTGAGATTCTCTCCGGCCTATTTTTGTAAACCCTGCCGTGTATTGCAAATTTTTCTGCATCGCTATCATTTTCGTAGATTCTCTGAAATTATTGTTTTGATTTAATGTTCTGTCTAAAAGGCCATGCATAACTTTAAAGCGTATTTCTAGGAAGTCTAAAAGTGTGCTCGAATAGCTTGTTAAAGTAAGAAAAGTCCCAATACGAAGCCTCCATTGCTTTGCTTTCATTTTGCTACTAATTTGCGTGGATTGAAGCTTTTGGGTCATTTAATGCCAAGTCTTCACTCTATGTAGGCTTTTCTAACAAACTGCATTCTTAGCTTAGTAGCTTGTTAGCTTAGTAAAAGGAATGCTTTATCCATAAAATACGGTAAAAAATTTATTCTCAGGGGTAAAAATATGGTGGAAGGGATGGGCATACCATGTGAAATGAAAATAAAATTCTACTTTGCTACCTAGTTACAACATCCGTTTTGGGCTCGGTTCAGAGTAAGAGAAGCGTTATATTTTTTATTGCTATAGCAATATTGGAATTTTTTTTGGATTAATCACTTAATCAGCCTATTTTGCTGTATGATTGTCTATTTTCTTCAAAAGTAAAAAAAATAATGTGCACGTATTGTGAGCACATGATTGTGATAATAAAGTAATTGTCTGATTTCGGTAACATCACTATTACTGAATTATTTGTCGTCACTTAAATTGACAGAACCCTACATTTTATGGATGCCTGTTGATAGAGTATGTAAAGCCATCGGTAACTTGGCTAATTCCTAATGCATTTAACATGGCACTTCCTTTCTATTTACCCTCGTATTAGGAAACTAGAGAAGAGTAACTCCATGGATGTGCTGAACTGTAGATGGCAGGAGTATTAATGACTCTGATGCCATTTCCAAATTAAAACTTCCCCACAAACGCATGTAATGTCGTAAGTTATTTATACTTTTGTTACGTTACTAAGATGATATTTTGAAAAATTAAAAGTGGTTTTTCTTAGGTATCCTCGTCCAAAGGCCATATCACAAGAATTATTCGTCATGTAATGGCTGAACAATTCAATGTATTCATTTAAATTTAAAATGATTCCCGGGCAAAATATTTGGTCCAGTGTTTTGCAATACACTTTTATTACTATTCGTTGCCGAATTGAATACTATTTGCAAGACTTCGAGGAAAATCCAAAGGAAATGAAAACAAAAAACGCAGTCATTAAAATTACCAAAATAATTTTTGGGTTAGTCATAAAAACAGATTACCTTTATTTCATGTAATCTCTTGTAAACTTTTCATTGGATTAGTCTAGATTCCTGCTCTTTTGAGTTTGCAATAGAATTTTGCTCCAGGTTTACCTTTTGAGTGACGGCCCTGCTAAATTATTGCGTCTCGTTCATTTGGTTACTAGCTTTAATGGGAAAGTTCATTGACTTGTGGTCTTAGAATCTTGCTGAATTATCGCAGTCGAATGGCATATGAATTAGGAATTCCCAGACGGAGACGAGCCGTAAGATGGAGTGTCAATGGGTTGGAAAAGACAGTTCGTTGAGTGCAGAATTAAATGACTGTCGTAGAATACTCAAGGGTGGAAATCCAAGGAGACTGAACCAAGGAGATAATCTGAGAATGAAACAAAGAAGATTTTAATGGGAATGATAATTGAATAGGACTATTCCGAGAACATGGGACAATGGAGAGAAGTGGCAAGTAGGGGCTGGAAACTATTGGGAGGAATCCATTTTATTAGGTGAAAGTTATATCGTAGGGGACTGCGAAGTGTGTAGAATTTAAAATGAAAGTCGTGTAATTCCTTACTCATTCAAATACCCTTATTCCTAAAAACCTAGACCATACTTCAGAGTTAAAATGTGTTGAAAGTAACTTGTAAATATTTTATGCTCCTTTCATAGATAAAATATTAATAATATGAGGAAAGAAGCGCACGAGTTTTCTTACCGCTTCTTTCGACGACAATGTGACTATTCACGAACCTAGTGCAAAGAGACATTATGTGAGCAATCTATGAACCAATTAATTTCGTAATAAAAAGGCGTAACGGGTTAATTATTCAAAATTTTTGAAGAAAAAAGAATTTTAAATGAGATATTTCAAAAAAAGCCTCTGATCGATTTTTTGCTACTGTTTTGTAAATGTATTTGGCTCTTTGCATATATCGAGAATAATATACGAGAGCGCGAACTGATCAGTGACGAAAGCTATTTTGGAATTTGTAATTCGGTGTTCTCTAGGAAAATTAATTGGATCTTAGATGCGTGCAATGGATCACGTTAGGATTTAGATTTGTAATGGACCCCAGGAGTGACTTGAGGGATTTAACCCCTGGGATAGTGTGAATGGATACGGGGGCATAACTTTCCATACGTCGTGAAAAAAAAAACAAGCAAAAGCGATCGGCACCAGTCAGCAAATGCGCAGCAAAGTTGAGGCAGGCCACGTCGCCGCTCGAGGTCGCTGAAAACTTAATTCGTGAGCCGCAATTTCGCACTAGAGTCCAAAATTCTACGCTCTCCATACTTTTTATATTTACATATAATTATACATAATGCTAAAATTACTGCTATAAATAACCCCGAGTTTCCCTTGCAGATAATAAAAAAGCTGTTGAATGGTGCTCATTTTTAAGTTAGCGATTCAGGTACTTGTTTAGAATAATTCCGATGAATGGGGAATATCGTCCTATATTATGGATGATTTTTACATTCACAGAACTGTTAAACATAAATTAGACGTGAAATTTTTGTGAGTTTACAGTGAAGAGTAAGGGAACAGAAAAGTCGTTAGTTTTTAATTGCTTGAATTAAAAAACACTAGTACCAATAGGTATCACTGTAGTAATAGTGGTCTATTAAACACAATGGTCTAAGTTATATTTCGGAACGAGCCCTCAGTTGTTGCTGATACTTGGCAAAATCCATTTAGTGTATATGAGAAATATCCTCGTTCTCTGCTTTCTATGGCATCATGAAGATATTGTGTCCGGAATACATCCCGAGAATCGGTCTTAGCATGACTGATAGCAAAGGGTGCCGCCCAGATTTAGACACAAGATCTTTGGTCAGAGATCGGTATGATTCTATTTTAGGCACGGTTTGAATCTAATGAAGAGCGTGCTTTTACCAAAATGGGTGAAAAAGGGTCAAATTTAAGAATTTCATTAAGGAAGACCTCCAAAGCCGCATATATTTCAACAAGAGTTTAAGTTAAACTTTTAAGCTTTGGTTGTGGTTGCATGCCTAAGTTTTTCTTCTTTCTGCGCATCACTCTGGTATCATTTCTAACACATGTTCTGCCATGTAACTGGTTCCATCGTTGTCTTCATCCGTTTCTCGACGCTACCTTGGCTACTTCGGTTTCTTTGGATCCTCTTCTCTCTTATCTGTTAAAACTTCACCCAACGGTTTCACATTTCTCCTCTTTCTCTTTCCCTTCCGCCGATCCTTCATGAGATGTTGTTATTAGCCACTTCCCTCAAAATACATGCCCTCTTCGATTTTATTTTCTTTTCCAAATGGTGTGAAGGAGTTTTCTATTGTCTTCATCCCTGTGGTAGGTCACCAGCCATGTAAAGATGTAAAAGTTTTGGAAGTGAAATGGTGACAAGTCCTAAGAGAGTGTATTTGGAGGAGTTCAATTTTTATTGTGGTCGCTTATTTTGCGCGGAAAGTACGAGTTTTTGTCCCTTTCTGTTCGGCAGAGTATCTCTCTTATTTTATCGCTTCTGTCAGACCTAGAGATGTAGTGAGGTGTCATGATTATATTCTCTGTGTCCCTCTGAAAAATATCAGTTGTGAATATCTCAAGCAAACTAAGCCTAGCGTGTAGCCTCCGAGTCACTAGAGGCTCCAACCTTAATCCCTCTAATAGTTGTGTAACACTATATGTTCGTTCGTAGCAATTTTTAACGAAACGTGCTGCTTTTCTTCGTGGAATAACCTCAGGCAGACCCTATGGGAAGCTTAGGGTGCCGCATTTTGTATCGATGTATGAAAGTCATGGGTCTAAGGGTCTCAGACGGTGACATTTGATGAGAAAACGAGGTGTAAAAAAAATTTTATGAAATCGGATTATATTTAGAGGTCGCGCACGCAGCTTTTCGTTTTTTATGGGGGCTCCCATAAGGGCACGCGGCCCGTTTTAAAAGCCCGCGCTCCCGGGCCTGCGCGCCGTTCCCCCACTTATCAAAGGTTCTGATATGTAGGCTTCAATTGGTTACGAATTTTGGAGGGGAGCGTTAACGACCTCGCTGAGAGTGCTCTCATCAAGGAGTATCCTTAGGCTGGATTGACCAAGGATGAGAAGCAATTACAGCATCCGCTCCAAATAGTCTCCAGGCACCAAAGAGTTATGCCAAAGATGACCAAAAAGGCACTCACAGTCTTCATTGCAAATATTTCGTGAGCAAAGTGTAATTTATATTTTCAAAAAAGGTGATATTAGAATTTAGTTCTCGTCCAGACCGTGGAGCTTCTTATTTCCATTATATTAGTAAATGTTCTAAAAACAGGACTTAGTATATTACATACCAGTCTAACCCCCTCCTAAAGTGGTAACCAATTTAAGTCTACGTGTCAGAATCTTCAATAGGTGGAGGGAGAAATGATAGTGAAACGGCGCAGAGGTCAGAAAGCGGGGGATTTTCAAACGGACGGCGGGCGCTTATGGGAGCCTCCTTTGTTAGACGAAAAGCCGCGAGCACGACCCCTAAATATAATCCGATTTCCAAAGTTTTTTGTACACCTTATTTTCTCATCAAATGTCACCGTCTGAAACCCTAAGACCCATGATCTTCCGACATCGATGTAAAATGGGAAACCCTAGGAAAGCTCCTTCAATTCCATCTTTTAAAAGGACGTTACTTAAGACACCCCTAAAAGCACAACAGTGAGATACTTCAGGATCTCACGGTTAATCATGCTATCTCCCTCCGCAAGTGCACTTTAATTTAATTTGTGACACTGCTTTTTTTCGCAATGCAATGAATTTAATATTGCTCGTAGTAATGCATTACTGACGTGTTTCTTTGCTTGCGTTATTTTCTATTAAATTATCGCATTTCTTTTTCCTCAACTTATTTTATTTAATCTTTTTAAATATGCTCTTAATGTTGCTTAAAATTTTATTTTTTAACGAAATATAGCAATTTTTACTCAATTTAGTTTTTTTAATGACTAGCTTTTTATTACCTATTAACTGTTTATGATTTATTTATAATTGCTTCTTAATTATCTTTATTTTATTTATTCATTTACTACATTTCAATATACTTTTATAATTTACTTTTTGTTTGATTCTACAATTGTGTATAAATTAGTTTTTTTTTCAATTAATTTTTTCTCATGTAATTCATGCATTGCTATTTCTTGGAGGTATCTTTAGCTTCATCTGTCTGTAGGTTTTCGCAGGTGTTTCACACTCCGCTTCACCCTTGCGGGTGTTTTCCTGCAGTGGGTTTATTTGTCGAGAGTATCATCTCCTTATTCCATTCCGATTTTTCCACAAATACATATGTCTTTCCTTGCACTTATTTCATGTATTTTTCTGAATAGGGTCAGAAGGAAGAGGGGACTGCCTCCGTCTCAATCTTGCCCCAATGAAGGCGAATGTTTGTTATTGTCTCACTCTAAAAATCTCTATCGACGATTTCATACACCTGCTCTTGATACTTCTCCTTCATAACCCCAGTTTAAGCCTCTTCAATTCCACTTTTGTACCCTTCTATCTCCTCTGTGACATTTAGAATCACTTACCTGAGTATATTAAAAAATGTAAAACCAGTAATAGATTTGAAAATGAGTATTTCCAAATATCATTTCAATTGTATGAATGAATGTCTTATCTTGTGTAACATTTATATAAATTGTTGTTGTTGTTGTTTTGAATGATTTACTTTGCATTCCTATGGTAATTTTTGTAAAATAGAGACATCAAGTATTGTTTTTTATCAGTAACCTGTAATGAAATTAATTATTTGACTCTAAAACAATGATTACCAAATTTGCGTTCCTAAGGGACCTAATCGTCCCGGAATAATAAAATATTATTATATTCTATTCTTGTCTTTTTCAGTTGAATGCGACAGTTCATCACTTATAAGTCTTGATCTGTGTCCGCATCAATCAGTGAATATGTTTGCGAGATTTTTGCGCCATTTCTGAATTTGTGCCTCACCATAACGTAATACTACTGGAATTTATCCGTGTTTCCTGGACTCCTCCATGTGTACCTGAGTCGTTGGTGGTGCCTCAACCATGTATCAGTGATTGCTACAGTATTTCTTCAGGAAAAACTCAACATTTTCTCGCCGCGATCACTTCTACTTCCCAGCTCATAACCGCCCACTTCCTTGCCATATCTTTCTTCACCCACCAACGCTTTACAAACCAGTTTTTAGGAAGGTGTTGTTGATGCTTGTTCCCAAATGTTCTATTCATTATTTCCTCCACCTGATCGTATCCCACACTTGCATTCCCCTCTATAATTTGTGCTAAGCGTATGCTCCTGGATTAATTTTAACTTAATTTTTAGGGTCTAATTTTAACTCAGTGACTTTAATACTATCACTCACCTGTTCTGCATAGGTTATTTTCCGACTAGTTTCCTGTTTATTACGAATGTAACTCACGCTGACATTCCATTTCTTTCAATTTATATCTCTTTATAGTCTTCGCTCCAATATTCTTCGCTATCTTTCCATTTTATTTTGCTTGGACCCATCATGTCTAGAATCACCTTTCCTATCTCTTTCATCATATTCTCTAACTTACCCATCCTTAACGTAGTCCCTAGCATTAATTACCTTACCCACTGGCATTACGGCCCTAAAAGAGCCCGTGCCTCCTCAATCATTCCTCTCCAGGTCTCTCGCTCCAAAGCCAGAGGTCGCCATCTCATTACACCCATTTTCTGCAGGTCCTCTTCCACATCATCCAGCCACCTTTTGCGCGGTCGCTCCGGAAGTCTTCTACCCTCTGACCTCTGGCTGAACGTCCTCCGCACTGTCCTATTTTCAGGAAATCTTTCTACATGACCGAGCCACCTCAGTCGGGCACACTTGATTTCACATACCAGACTAGGTTTATCATATAGTCTATATAGCTCGGCATTGGTGCGGATACGCCTGACGTTGTTTCCGTTAATTGGACCGAAGATTCTTCGCAGGATCTTCCTCTCCCACGAGTTGAGCAGCAGCTCATCCCGGCTTTTCATGACCCAGGTTTCGCAGGCATATAGGACCACGGGTCGAGGAACTTTTCGGTATAATCCTTCTTTAGTTTTCCGACTCAATAAGCGTGACTTAAATAGGCGCTGGAGGCCAAAGTAGGCCTTATTCCCAGAATTCACTCTTTCTTTGATTTCCAGGCTGTTATCACTATTTTCTGACATCAATGAACCTAAATATTAAAAGGTAGGCACTTTCTCAAATTGGTATCCACCTACCGCGAAATTTGCTGGAGGCTCATTTACAGTCCTTTTCATGATCATGACCTTAGTTTTTTCCTCATTTACAATGAGGCCGGCCCTTTCTAATTCTCCGTTCATTTTCTGAAAGGCTTCTCTCAGTCCCCACTCATTCCTGCTGATTAAATCCACGTCATCAGCATATGCCAGATACTGTACTGTCCAGTTTAATAATGTTTCACCAGGGTTAATCTCAATCTTCCGTAGAACTCTTTCCAATGTCAGGTTGAAGAGTGTACATGAAAAGGCGTCACCTTGTCTTAGCTCTGTATTAACGCTAAATTCTCGTGACAAACTTCCCGATATCTTTACTTTGTTCTTTGTTCCTGTTCGCGTCATATTAACAAGTCAAATGAGTTTGTTCGGTATCCTTAGTGTAAGAAGAGTATCATATAGGAATGACCGTCCAATGCTGTCGTATGCCTGTTTATAGTCAATGAAGATCTGGTACACTGGTATATTGTATTCATAACATTTTTCCATAAGATTCCTTATTGTAAAAATGTGATCAGTAGTGGATCTTTCTGGTCGGAAACCACACTGATAATCTCCTAATATGTTTTCTGTCCATATTTCCAGCCTTCGTGCTATGATCTTTGAGAGCACTTCGTACGTGACATTTAGTAGTAATATACCCAGGTATTTAGCACATTCTAGCTTTGTACCCTTTTTGTGGATTGGACATAAGAGTGCGCACGACCATTCTTTGGGCATCTTCTCTTCTAGCCTCACTCTTACAATGATGATGTACTTCCTGCAAGAGTCTATCCCCTCCATGCTTGAGTAGCTCAGCTGTTTTTAGGTCATCCCCTGGAGCTTTATTGTTCTTCATTGTTCTGATCGCTTGTTCGGTCTCAAGTCTGCTAGGTGACGGTATTTCGACCTCCTCTTGTGCTTGGCAGATATTTCCTACGTCTTCAGTTTCCTCTACTCCTGGTCGATTTAGAAAGTCTTCAAAGTAATCTGCCCACCTATTTAGCACTCTCCGTTCATCTCCAATCAAATTACCCTCTCTATCCTTAATCATGAACACTCTTGCCTGAAACCCTTTCTTTTCATCTTTTATCTTGCTATACATCTCTCGAGTTTTCCTTTCAGCTGCCATTTCTTCAATTTTTCCCACCTTTGCGTTTTCCCGTGCTCTCCTTTTGCACCTGCACACATGGGAAGCTGCTGTCCTGGCTCTCACAAATTCTTGGGTTGATGCCCGTGTCCGTCTCTGCAGCATTTTATTTCTGGCAGCATTCCTCTTTTCAATGGCCGTTTTACATTCCTCATCAAATCAGCCTGATCTTTTTTGTGGTTTCTGAAAACCAAGTGTATCCTCTGCTGTATTCTGTATCGCTGATTTTATAATTTACCATTCTCCCTCAATGTCATCTCGACCATGTCCTCCCTGGCTTTCCAGAAAATTTTCCATATTCTGGGCCAAAGTATCTCTAACTGCCAGGTCCTCTTTAAGCTTCTGGTCATCAAACTTCTTCATCCTTGGATTTAGTTGCCTTCTGACCCTTGATATCCTTTGTTGGTATTTTATTCCCACCATGAAATGGTCAGAATCAACGTCAGAACCTCTAAGGCTCTTTACATCTGTAATGTCTGTGCCATGCCTGGTATCAATAAGCACATGGCCTATCTGATTTTTGGTGACCCCATCAGGAGAATACCAGGTCGCATTATGAATATTTTTTGAGGAAAACATGTGCTTGCCACTGTCATGCTTTTACTCACTGCAAAGTCTATCATCCTAGTGCCATTGTCATTAGATTCATTGTGAAAACTTTCCCGTCTAATCGTTGGCCTGTATATTACTTCTTGCCCTACTTTAGCATTCATGTTTCCTAATATTATTTTAACATCGTGGCATGTTGTCCTATTGCATATTTCCTCCAGTTTGTCATAAAAGCTTTCCTTGGCTTCTTTATCTGCTTCTTCCGTAGGAGCATGTGCACAGATAAATGTAATTGGGAAGAATTTGGATTGGACTATGATGGTACATAGCCGCTCATTTACTGGGTTAAAATTTTTTACATAATTGACAATGTTGTTGCGTACCGCGAGAGCAGTCCCAAAGGTATTTGTTGTGTTGCCACTGAAAATAATTGAGTAATATCTTGTTTTTATCATGCTATTTCCTTTCCACCTTACCTCCTGTAGTGCCGCTATTTCCACCTTATACTTTATCAGCTCAGATGTTAAATTTTCTAACGCTCCTCTTCTATACAGGCTTCGTACATTCCATGTCACTATTCTAATCGTTTGCCGTTTTCTATGCTTGGGTCGTGTTTGTTGGTCCCGATCCGAGGCTTGATTTTGGTTTCGTAACAATATGTTTTTAGCAAAATTAAAAGAGTCTCCAATAGCCGTAAAAATGGCACCACTCGTCAAACATGCAACCACACAACACTTACTGTATCGGTTTGTGAGAATGGGGATTCCACAGCAGGGACCAACCACAGAATACTCTCTCTACCAGAATACCCTCCTGTGATGGTTTACGGGAATGTTACTTCCTCGCCAGTGACCACCACAGACACACACACACCCAGTTGGGATCCTTTTCGAGGGCTAATGGAACCCTAATAAGGATGCCTGGGTTATAACCTGAGATCCTTCATAGGGGTAATGGGACCCTACTAAGGATGCCTGGTCATTACCACAATCACACGCACAAGCACTCAAATCACTCACTCACACACACAGATGGGCCCAACTTCTGGGAGAAATTGCTTAAAAAGAGCGTGGTCAAAATATAAACACAAAGACAAACGAGGGTGAGCGTCGGATATGCTCACCCTCGTTTGTCTGAGTTTGCGTTGTAGAGCTCTTAACTCTGAAATCGTGTCTCTCTATGCCAAAAGGAGTCAGAAATACAAGAATACCACTTACACCTGAAAGTTACTAAGAATTTAGCTGAGAAGGATTTTCAGGAGTGGTTAGAAGCTGACAGAAGAATCTACGTCGTGATTCTGAAGAAGTGCGAGGACAAAGCCCGCTGCGTTAACCGCAAATTATCCAAACTGATCGGTGAGTCCAATCCTTCCGTTACTATTGACAGTGATATTAGTAATGTCTGCAATTTCTCTAATGAGCATTTCTCAACCCAAGAATTAAGATTGCTCAATTATGGATTAAATTTTAGTATTCAACCTAAATCAATCCCTATCGAAGATTTAGTTGCCCATATAGAAGGATCTCTCAGACCTTATGACAATGCCACTAAAGATTTTCTGAGGGAAGCAAGTGAAAAGCAAAATCTAAATAACCTCAGGCATTCTAAGACCTCATCACAGTCTAGGATATCCAACTATAACAAATTTGTACAGTCTCTAAAATCCAAGAACTGTTTTTATATGAAAGCCGACAAAGGCAACCTTTGTGTTATTATCGACAAAGAGGATTATTACATTAAAGTAACTTCCTTGCTATCATCCGGGCCATACATTAATATAAGAAAGAACAAATTGATCACTCAATTTAAGAATGTGATTAATGATTGTCCTGTCCTCATTGATAAGAAGACCAAATTCAATATTACAGTATCCAACCCGGTCTTACCTAGATTATACTGCGTACCAAAAATTCTTAAAGATGGTTGCCCCATGAGACCAATAGTTTCCGGAATAGACTCCCCGACTCATCTCTTGTCAAAATGGCTCGTAAATCAATTCTCTGAGTTACAATTTCAAAGGCCCCATTCTGTTAAGAATAACTTGGACTTTGTAAACAAAATTAAAGACTATATGTTTACTGAGGGAGAAATAATGGTATCATTTGATGTTACAAATTTATTCCCAAATTTTCCAGTAGATATAGCTATTAATTCATTAAAAGATTGGTTGATTGCCCTAAACATCGATGTTAAGAAAATTGACGAATACATTAGACTCACTAATCTAGAGATGAGCCAAAATGTCTTTGTTTTCCATGGTAATTTTTATAAACAAGAATTCGGCACAGCTATGGGTAACTGCCGAGCCCCATTTTTAGCCAATATTTTTATGACCCATTTGGAGAATACATTTAAAAGCACGTTTAACTACTTCCCAAAGGTCTATCTTAGATATTTTAATGACATTTTTGCTATCTTTGATACAAAAAAGTACGATTTAAAACGATTCGTTTGTGATCTAAATAGTTTATTTCCCTCCATTAAATTCACGTACGAAACAGAAGATAACCACCAACTCCCTTTTCTCGATCTTCTGCTGAAGAGAAACGGTAAAAAACTTGAATTTGACATCTACCGCAAGCCCACACATACCAATAATTACATTCATTCTGATTCATTTGTTTACACAGCAGTAAGCTCGCTTCTTTTCATGCACTTGTCAATCGCTTGGTTAACATCCCACTTGGCAAGAATAATTACTCTAAAGGGCTGAATAACATTAAGAGCATTGCAAAATCAAACGGCTTAAAAGAATCTGTAATCGACAATATTGTTAAAAAACACAATTTTAAGAGACTCTTACAGAATTCCACTACGCTTACAAAAGTTAAACCGATGCGCTATATTAAACTTCCCTGCCACCCTAAAATCACAAAAGGTCTGGAAAAGATATTTAAGACGGTTGACACAAGGATTTCTTTTAGTAATAATAACAAACTAAAACACTTATTGGGGAACACCAAAGATAAAAAAGACAGAGTCAATAAATCCGGCATATCTAAAATATCTAGGTCATCATGTGATTTGGCATACTTAGGGAAAACGCGTAGAAGCATTAAAACCAGATTTAAAGAACATATGGCACATTTCAAATACAATCGACCTGAAAAATACAGTATCGCACAACACTTACTCGACACAGAACACGAAACATCGGAACACAACATACAACTCATTAAACAAACAGATAACCATTTACTGGACGCTTATGAAAGTTTATATATACACAAACTCAGAAGAAACCTAGTAAATAGCGACAAAGGGCCGATTTCTTACTCTCCATTATTTTATACTATAGATTTAGATCTTTCTCCTTCTGTATATTTCACGTAATTTCCCGTTACCCTCATATATCAACTGTCAGTTTAGTTTCAAATTTAAATTTTGGTCCTTACCCCCGTGCTTAACTTCAACGGACGGTTTGTTTTGATATTTAGTTTTCGTTTGTTCCTCACCCCCCTCCCCTACTTCAACTGTCAGTTTGACTGCCCCCCACCCCCCCATTACAACGGCCGCTTGCGTTCACTCGCCACCCCCCTTTCTCTCTTCCCTCCCCCCCCCGCCTTACATTTCTCTTCACCACCCTCCCCCTTCTCCGCTTTCCACCAATGCTTTTTGCTCTCTTCAACACCCATTGGTCATTGGTTTCCCTTCTTCCTCCCCCCCTTTTGTCCCTTCAGTATTTATTACAGGCTGTCCTCCCCTTTTGTTCACTTACAACCTCGTGTTGCAAGTGCTTTTCCCTTCAGCTTGTGAAGAGGGCCACCTTGTGGCCGAAATACGCGTATCCGACGCTCACCCTCGTTTGTCTTTGTGTTTATATTTTGACCACGCTCTTTTTGAGCGATTTCTCCCAGAAGTTGGGCCCGTCTGTGTGTGTGAGTGAGTGATTTGGGTGCTTGTGTGTGTGATTGTGGTAATGACCAGGCATCCTTAGTAGGGTCGCATTAACCCTATGAAGGATCTCAGGTTATAACCCAGGCATCCTTATCAGGGTCCCATTAGCCCTCGAAAAGGGTCCCAACTGGGTTGAGTGTGTGTGTGTCTGTGGTGGTCACTGGCGAGGAAGTAACATTCCCGTAAACCATCACAGGAGGGTATTCTGGTAGAGAGAGTATTCTGTGGTTGGTCCCTGCTGTGGAATCCCCTTTCTCGCAAACCAACACAGTAAGTGTATTTGTGGTTGCATGTTTGACGAGTGGTGCCATTTTTACGGCTATTGGAGACTTTGAGAGGCCGTAGAGCTCAATTTCCTTTGATTTAATATGTTTTTACTGGGTGAGAGGGTTAGCCTCACGCCAAACCCCCAACCTGGAGGACCAGGTATTTTGATTTTGGGGTGTTCTTCCTCTAGGCAGATTGCCTTCTCTGCGACTTAAGAGTCCTGCCTACCCTCGCAGTTCATCTGCCGTTCCGCCGCCGTTCAGCTCCGCCAGTTGATCTTTATCACGGGCCCTTCCAGCCGATTGCCTTCGGCCCCGTGCCAGTACTGGTGATGCTGCTGCCCATCACCAGTACTCACATCACCGGTGAATATTGGACACCCGGCCTAGATCCACCGTGTTCGCTTAGAGCAGGGCCACCTCGTGCAGGGCGTGGTTCTTCACCACGCTGCAGTGCTGGCTCTCACTTCAGCACTGCTTCACGGACGGTCTTGAGAATAGCATCCTCAAGGTGGCTAGGCCTACCCCCTCAGCTATTCCCCTGAGGTCATGTGAGGCCCAGTGTCAGGTCATACCTCACAAAGGTACTACCTCTCCATGACCCCTTGCCCCCCCCCTCCCCCCCCTAGCATTACAGTTTTGCCTATTTTGATTGTTGCATTCCTCTTCCACGCCTTCTTTTCCTCTGATTCAGCATTTGCATCCACTCACGCGCAAGAATTTCATTTTATGACGACCGTTGGGCTACTTTCAACAAATCAGTAAGATACAGACTGAATTACGCAACTTAGCAACAATTAAATGAACAAAAAATACAGCACGTAAAGAATACGGTAATTGGGTGGGCGGCCAAAAAAAGTTTTTAACAACTTAAAGTGGCGAGATGTAGTTAGGTGTTTGGTTTGAAATAGAGTTTTGTTGTTGTCATTGTCCAATATCTATCGGCGAACGACCTAAAATATGTGTTGATACAGGTAATTTGATAGTATTTGGCAGCTTATTATGCAGTTTTGGTGTCATGTACCGGAGAAACCTTTTGTGAAATTCAAAAGAAAAAGTCGAAAGTCACGTGAGGACGGGTTTAAAGGTGGGTGGAGGTTTTTCGGAACGGAGGAGCATATATGGAGTATGGCAGGGGACGAAAACGAAGACGTTGGACTTTGGCGCGGCGTTCTTTGCCGCTGGTTTTCTTCTTCAATGCTGTGAGGTGGCAATATAGGAGGTCGAGAGGGGGTGAGAGGAGGAGGGTTGAAAAAGGGGCAGTGGGAGGGCACCACCATGCACCCTCACTTGCGAGGTTTCCTCACCCCCACCCCCTCCTGGGATTGGTCTAGAGGATGTCGTTTAGGAACGGGGAAGGCATTTCGTAAATGGCGGTGGATGTGCGGTGTGCGAACGGGAGGGCAATCTTAGGGGAGGGCATGGGTGGAATGGGGTTCGGAAGGTGAAGTTACCTAATTAATTGGTGTTCCGATGGAGGGAGGTGGTGCCAAAGAGGCCGTGTAGCGGTAGTTTTCGATGAGAGAGCGGTGGATGTGTGTTTCCCAAGTTTCTCCGGGAGGATTGAGTCAAGGGGGGGAGGGGCGCTGTGCTGTGGGTGTACGAAGCCGGATAGTGGTGAAGCCGTGAATGAGGAAGATGAGGGAAGGAAATTGGCGAAAAAGGAAGTTTCTTTCGGTTTGCCGGAACCAATGGCATGCGAGAAAGTTCTCTCTTTGGAGCGATTAACAAAATAATAAACTTTTCTTTATTTTTTGCAACTTTTGCAGAATCTCAAGTTCAATTTACCTTTTTACAAATGTACTGGATTATGCCGCTCTAGAGATTGATTTATAAATAGTTTACTCAAATGAAATAATTGATGGACCCAGTGATGATAATGATGGCCAATTCTAGTGCATTAAACATTTAATGACGTTATTCAACATTGCTTCCATTAGATCATATTTATATCCCTGATTTTTATCTTGTTTTTGATCTGCGTAGTTACTACTATACGTATAATATCGCTGTTGTGTTCTTTTCCTTGATGTTCTTGAAACTGAATAGTGGATGATGCATTTCAAGGAGTCAATAATTTTTTCACTTTCACAACCATATGCAGTGCTATGTTTTCATGAAGTTTTACTTCGTGGTTGCCATTTGTGGCGTCCAATATGAAGCAGAACAACTAGTGACGCTTTGGTCCCATGCGTTTGACTTTGCCTAATCTTTTTCCAAAAAAAAATCAAGAGAAAAGTACTATTAAAAGAGGGTTGGGAAAAACGTTGGGGGGGATAGGCGGAGGGGGGAGGCTTGGGGTTTGAGTTGGAAGGAAGTGTTGATGCGGGAGACTTGGGAGTGGAGTGTTTCTGTAACGTATTTAGGCAAATGAGGAGGGAGGGGATTCTTTGCCCGGGACGGATAACAAACTCGCTGCCAACTCGCGCGAAGAAAAAGATACGCTGGAAAGAGCCAGCAAATTTCCGTTGGCTGTCTTGCTGAACTTTCTGCCACTCAAACTCGTTGGTTAGACACGCTTTCCGAAATTACAGAACAATGAAGTTTCTCAGAGATCGAATAGCAAGAACGAAGATCTCCTCTTCTAAGCTTTCAGGAAAATTAAATTCTTTTATTTATTTTTTCCCGTACCAAACCTCCAGAGAATTCTATTTAACCACTTAGAATCAAATATATAACTACAGCACAAGAGATCTTACTCATTAATTATAAATTTCATTTTTGGTTCATTTAAGTATTGTCTACTCTGGCTCTCATCAATTCTATGTGTAAAAGCTATTTTATGCAGTGTGCAAATCGATAGTTTCGAATAAATGGTCCATTTACAATTAACGGTTGTCAGCCCAATTCTTCGTCGAAAAATGTGAAACATTAAATACTCTTCCTTACACACTTACCGAATTCATTCTATCTCAGGAAAGAAAAGAGTGACTCCCTTTGTCCATGTTGGTTTTATTTGTCACAAGCCTGGTATCTTCGCGTTGTGAGATCTTGAATACCTGAATATGACGCGACAAAACCTGAGTCGTGACTAATAAAACCTACGTGGAAGCCAAAGTTACTCTTTTCATTCTTTAACGTGAATTCATCTTGGCTATGTCTGAAGCCATTGAAATCCCATCACCTCTTCAGTATTGTTTACCTGTGAAATACGATAAGTGACTTCGAAACATAGTCACTGATACTTCAGATCCAGTCTCATTAACAGCCAAAAATTGAGTCACTTTTCAGGCACATAATCAGTGCTCTTATGAAATGGAATGTCAGTGATTAACTCTTGCTGTGTTCCTTATGTCACAAAGATAATGGTTTGAATTCATGTAACACGTGTGGTTATAAGGAAATTTAAAAATATATGGTTTTCGATAAACTTACCGATATCTGAAAATTTATTTTGTGGCTTTCTTATTCTGCCATTCATTATTTGATCCTTAAGAGTATTTAAGTGTTCTTGTGAAAATTGAAGTTTAAACTTAGGTCTCTGTCATTGGATGTAAAATAATATTTATCTCCGATTTCTCACATGCTTACCAATGATTTACCATTGAATGAATTAATGATTCCGATCTACTACTTAAGATCCAAACTTTTTCCAATAGAATGTAGATTGTTGCCATTAGTACTTTAAACCATTTTTGACCACCAATTTCTAGAAAAATCGTAAATTGAAAATCAAATGGATGTACAGCATACACATTTAAAAACACTGCGTTTAACCGTTTATTTTCTTTTTTCGAGTCATTTCAGCACCCAATGCTCATAAATATTATTGAGTCCCTGGGGGAGGCAGTGCATACCGCTCATGTATAACTTATTCCCAGCTTAGGAAACTTCGTGAAGTTTTAGTTTTATCAGATTTCAGGTTTTCCCGGTGAATAGAATGTAGAAAGGCTTCTCGGGATTCCATCCGGGTTGGTAGGTCCGTGACCGACGTTTCGGCTGCTCACTCTGCTGCCGACCTCAGGGAAGTGAGTTCTCATCTCACTTCCCTGAGGATGGCTGCAGAGTAAGCAGCCGAAACGTCAGTCATGGACCTTCCAACCCGGATGGAATCCCGAGAAGTCTTTCTACATTTTAGTTTTATCTTTTGGGTCGAAATTCTCCAACGCTAAAAAATGTGTGTATGAGTGAACTTTTTCATATCTTGATATTTGTGAGACCAAATCGAACAGTTAATACGTTTTAAAGATTGGGGACTGGAGAAAAAAGAGGTTCAAAAAAGCTGTGAACGGGCGATCGTATTGCACATAGTTTTCGAGAATGCCCTTGTTTATCTGGGGACGGGGAAAGTAGAAAGTCTCTCGCGTGGGAGATCATACAGAGAAACTGGCTCGAAAAGTCGGCGGTTTTACAGGATTTATGCGAAAAAGCATTTCATAATGATTTAATTTCATGTTGAAGGAAGACTTCAGCTCCCCGAGCTTTCTTACTGCCTTTTTAGGATTTTTTTATCCCCATGTTATCCCAATCTTAAATATTGTCTATATTTTTTTGTCTTATGTCTATGTCTTAATTATTTTCCATATTTTTTTAATTGAACTGGTAATTGCCTTGATGCAATGAGATAGTGATTTTTTCACGCAGCCTAAAAAGTTGTCATGGGCTAAAAATATTTTGTATAACAGTTATTTGTACTATTATAACTAAACAGTGACAAGTAGGCCATTGTCCTGATGGTAACAATAAAAACAGCCGAGAAAAAAGAATTAACCCTGATAGACTTTTACCTCTTTTACCTATTTTTTTTAAATAATCATTTTTCTTTGGGAAGGGTTCAAATAGTTTTGCTGGTAGGTCTTTCCAGTCCCGTATGGATAACTGTTCAATAAGGAGAACTGTTTTACATTTTTCCTTTGTGATCGGCACTTTATCTTGGACTGGTGATCATTTTCCCGACAAAGTTTGGCTTTATTATGTCCTTCGCAAATTTATGCCATGCTTCAACCTCACTCACAATTTTATCCATCCCACATAGCCTGCTCCTTTTCCTCATTACTTGTAAACTCTCCCATCCCAGTACTCTAAGTATTTCTGTTACACTCTTAGTTTCATTGTGTTTCTCTAGCACATAAGTAGCCGATTTTCTTTGCACCTTCTCCAAGTTATCACGAATGTTAAAGCATATATTATATATTGGTTAACATGGCTATTATTAGCCATAAAAATCATAAATATTTCTTCAAAGAACATTTCATTTTTTAACGTTATCATTATTCCGAATATTTAAATCTTGCCGCAAAACTTTCCCCCGTCTCCATTTTAGAGGGTCATTATCGCTCGTACCATTCTGGGAAAAGAGACCACGAAAAAAGGATTGAACACTATTCTCAGGGGTGATTTGAATATTAGCTTGGTACCTCTTGCGAAACAAAATATGAGGACTTATCCCGCCATAAAATCGAATCTGTTTAGCAATACGCTGAGCCAGAAGTCGTCGATCGACTCACTGACCCGAGTGGAACTAGTGGGAAAGGAATCGAAATAAACGAGAAAACAATGCCTTTTGAAAACGCAAACTTTTTGGATTCAGGTAAGGGCGCTGTCAAAGTTATATTTTCGGAGCTTTTACGACTGTGTTCCAGCCCGTCGAAGTTCATCGATTTTCCCCTCTAAGCCGACAAAAATGGCGCGGGTTGGCGCGAAACCTCCTTAGGGAGCATCACCTTAATTCTATTGAATTTCGATGAGTTTGGGAGTTGTCCAAGGGTTTCATCTTCTGGTGATCCCTCTTTCTTCTCCCCTCGCCTATCTCGCTCTCTCCCTCATCTCCTTGCTATATATTTGCTCCTTGCTTCATTTGCTCCTTCTCACCCCACCTCACTCTCTTTCTCTTCATCTCCTTTTTTCCACCCTATTTTCTGTTACCCGATACCCACCCAAGTTTTCCTCGGTTCTTTCCTCCCGCCACAAACCCTCTACTGGATCTTTTTAATCATTCCCTCTTCGAATGAGGGAGCTGCAGACGGAAGTGCCACCATCCCTCCCTAACATGTATAAAGACATTGTTTGTACCTGAAATTTCCGACTCTTTTTCCGCCTTATTTTATTGACATTCGAAAAACAATCATTTCTTTTATTCCCAAAGGTGTTTTTTTTCGGAAACGAGTATATAGTTTTTTTTGAAAGGTTTTTATTACATTAAACTTTTCTAAATAATAAAGTCTTTTTGTTCCTCACAATATTTATTTTATGCTGAATGAACTTTCAAAAGAAAATATTCAGCAATGTGCCAACGTTATCTCGAATCTATAAAATTCCCCTGACGCAGAACATTCTATTTTACAAGTGAAAGCAACAGCGAAAAACTACACTTATTGAAATCCAATTTATACTAAGAGTACCACATGTGTGGAGAAGAAGTAGATGCTAATTATCTGCACATGACCTGGATGTATTTACCTTTGTATGACTTGATAAAGTTGTTACCAATAACAGAAATCGTGGTCTAAATATTGAAGTCACCGAGACTTAGACGTAATGATTCATTTATACTGGACAACTTCACGAAGTTATGCGACAATACAGAGGTGATTTAGTTCATGCTAGACCTTATAATTAAGTCACTCTACTGGGTCATGAGGAACCTCAAAAGAAGCAACAGGGCTACAAAAGAAATGGCATACTTAACCATTGTCAGATCTATTGTAGAATATGCCCCCGCAGTGTGGGACCCCCACGAAATAGGGCTTACGAAAAAAATTGAAAAGGTGCAAAGAAAGGCCGCAAGATATATACTAGGTCATCACAAGAAAACCGACAGCGTGACGGATATGATTAAAGTTTTGGGATGGAACACTCTCGAAACAAGAAGGAGAGAGAATAGGATTGGAGTGCAATCTACAGGTATTGTCGCAGGGGACAAGTGTTGGGGTGAACTAAAAGATGCCATTGAGAGGCCTAATTATATAAGTAAACATGAACACCTATATAAAATAAAACTAACTGTAAGAAGTCAAAAGACAAACACTGCCAAGTACTCCTTTTTAAACAGGGGTATTCTCGATTGGAATCGGTTGCCTGTTGAAAATTTTCAGCCCTTACCTACATCCTTAAGGTTATTTTTAAGTAAATGCTTATTATTCTTAAGACAAATTTAATTTTACCCATATTGTTTCATTATGTGTATTATGATATCTATATGTATTATGATAATGTTCCTTTCATTACCATCAGGCCTAATTGTAATGTAATTGATGAAACAAAATGAAATGATACCATTTGCTTAAATTTTACTTATACGCCACAATTTACACATTTGAGAATAATGTTTATAGTAAAAGGCACGAAGGCAAAAAATTACACTTGTCGATCTGAGGGACGTTCCTAAAAATTTTCACAGCAGTGGGATGCAATGGAGGAGCCGGTCCGAGATACAAGAAATACATGTATACACACAGATTTCCGCCGAATCGACTTCCGTCTCTTCCACCAAAAAATAACGGATGAGAGGACACCGGCAGTCTCCTCCGCTTCGCGGTGATCACCCCTCGCTTCCTTCACATCCTCTCCCCCTCCTCCTTTTGCTGTTTCTCTTCGCGGACACGTCCTCTTCTTTCTTGCGTGCCTCTTTCACCACCACCAC
The DNA here is from genome assembly GCA_963169105.1 of Ceriagrion tenellum. Lineage (NCBI taxonomy): Eukaryota > Metazoa > Arthropoda > Insecta > Odonata > Coenagrionidae > Ceriagrion > Ceriagrion tenellum. The sequence goes on from OY720636.1 coordinate 160,809,275, forward strand.
CGCTTCCTCCTCAAGGCCCTGTTCATCTCACTTTTTAATCATCCGGGCGAAAAAATGACGAACTATTCGGTTGGGGGAGAGAAAATCGTTCTTCCGGAGGAGATGGCTCACACCACCTCACGTCGTCTCTGTGATTCTTCCTCGACTCCAGAGTCCTCCCGCCAAGGCGTAATGAAAGGAAAAACTTTCCCCCGGACCAATACCCTTTCCTTCGCCTTCTTTCAATATTGTTTATTCCTCCGCTCTCCTTCTTGAGTCGGGAAACTTTCTTATTCCTCTGCGTGACTCCCTCTTTTTTCAAAGGAAATCAGTTGTATGGTAACTTGTGTTGGATTTTGTGCAAAAAAGACGCTCCATGAGTTATTGTTGGAGAATATTTCAAAAGACGATTTGCACTAAACAGGGTTTATGAGTGTCTGCAGCGTGTAATATTTAATCCCGTTCGTATTTCAACTTCTCAACTCAAACTCAAAGTATCTTAAACTATTCCTTCATCTTAGTTGAAAAATAGATTTTTCAGTATACTTATCTAAATTCATGTAATTAAGTTTTGAGTTTTCAAATCCTAAAAAAAACTAGTTTATTACCAAATAATGGCTTGAACAAGTTTTTGAAATATATTTTAAGGGCAATGATCTCTTATTTATGCAATAGTATGTAGTCAACTTTTTAGTGCCCTCGATGGCTCAAGGCTGATAAAGGTGAGAAAGTCGTTTGCAGCCGTTTTCTCTGATTGACAAAATAGGGTGAGAATTTTCTCCAATGGCCGTAACTATTGGCACCACTCGTCAAAAGATAGAAAAGAAAATATTTACTGTGCTGGTTTAACGATAACGTCGGTGACCAACCACAGCCTCTCAACCGCTATCGCCTCTGATGGCTTTTCTTTCAACGGCATCTTCGCAAATCCATTTATACCTATCGACCCCGTATTTTGGAGGAAAATCATTTTTGATGAAAGTTATGCTAACTGTTGGTTGAGCTATTTGGGGATTTGAACTCCCATCAAAGAGTTATTGTCATTGCATCTTCCTTTGCCTTCATATAGTTGTGTAGTTAATTTAAAGAAATAATAATTGATGCAAAAGCATGCTAAAAGCAGCCTGGCAATCGGCAACTGGAATCAGAGCAGCTAAGTAACCCTTATAGGGTGATCCGCTACCATTTTATAACTTAAAGGTTACAATTTTTAGTTTATGCTTACTATTTATACGTTACTATTATAAGTCCATTGAAATAAATGCGATTTATTTACGTCGGGTATTTGACTAAGTTACGAGCGCAATCTTCACTCATCACCGCTCATGTGGAAGTAATAATAAGTTTATTATTCTAGGACCTTGTCCTATGGAACATAAATGATTTGTACAATGAGACTCTGCCGTGAAAACAAAAAACAAAAATAGGAACTTGCCAACCCAGAATACAGCGTACAATCAGAAATGAGAAACAAAAAAACATTAGACTTTCAAAACAGATTAATTGAATATTTCAGAAATCAACAAACCAGAGTGGATAAAGTTAACTTCAATAAAATAGAATGAGCCAGTCATGTAATAATACAGTTTTAAAGAATTAAAGACTACGTCGCATCTTACGATAAAGTAATTTGACATCAACAATACAGGAGGATTACCTTGATTTGAAAGATAATTATACCGTAGAAGTAAACATTTATAAGTTACAATAATATTTAATACGGATGTACGGATTGGAGGTTAAGTCCTTTGACAGCCAATTTGTGTGAACACTGGAGTTTTATGCGCAGCGCATCTCGTGGGCCTGATGTGCTAGTGTGCTGATTTTGGGCATAAAACGAAAACTTCTGTCTGAGTAAGCAACAAATTAACTCTGAGCATTCTTTGTGGGTGAAGATAAAAAATGTTGACATTTCTGCTAAACAATCAGAGCCGGCCAGCGCCTTTCGAAAAGACCGGCAGAAATAAGAAACATAAAGTCGCAATGGTGAATTATTATCACTTATCGGACTAACCGCTCTAGGCTCTTAGTATTCTGGGTTAAAAGGCTACCGGAAGGTGACCAATTTGACTTGACAGGGGCCGCGATTGGCGGTAAATCGGCTCTGCGTTATTAGCCATTCACTCATTATTCTAACAAGTTTTAGCCGTTTGTTTTGAGCAGAAAAATACCGACAGCAGATTTCATGTCTGTTCTTCCTCCAACCCTTAATTAACATTTCTCTATTCTACCTACTCATCTGTTATTAATAGCCCTAGTGGAACCTGAGATTCCGGTAACCTCCGAAAACAAGTTACCTGGTCAGCCTTTCCTGTAATTTTTCTCGTTCGGTTTTCATCATTTCAAATTACTCTCCTAAGGATATCCACTCAAATGTAAATATTTTCTTTTCGCTTTTAATTGTTTGAGGTAAATGCTACATGTAATTTAATTTAAATGAAAAAAATAAATCAAAAGCAAATATTAAAAATTATTAAAGTGTTCTCCTTTCGACATTACTTTGTGCTAGCGAAACCTTGGTCCGTAATGAGACGCATATGAGTGGTCTGAATGCAGTGGAAATGGATTACCTGAGAAGTGCTGCCAGTAAATGTAGAATGGGTCGGTTGAGGAATTTGTAGGTGATGGAAAATATGGTTTAAATACTCAAGTTATCAAAATATGTGAAAAGAGTGTGCTTCCTCAGTTTGACCATGTCCAGAGAATGGATGAGAGTCGAATGACCAGGCATGCGCGTAATAGCCGAGTGCACGGTGCGAGAGGTTAATCACGAAAGTCATGGGTAAATGTGGAAGAAGATGCCGGCCCATGACAGAGCAGGGATTTGATAAAGAGTATTAGGAGTATAATGAATCGGAAAGTGAGTAAAAAGCAATGCCTGCTTATCAAAATAGCTAAAGTGGTTTGTAGGAATGGGACATCATGGAGGAAATTAACAAAAGAGAGCAAGTTTTCTGGAGCTAGAGAAAATAGTTAAGTCCGTTGATTTTGCTTACCACGGGAGGGAATTGCATGACGGGTATGTATGCTTAGATATTAAATAATAATACGACCACTTCTCACTTGGACCACCTCACGCTAATTTCTTGCAAAACTCGTATAATTTCTGAAAGGTGAGACCTGACGAAAGAAAATGTCCTGGCAATGTTTTTTAATCATTCGTGGGATGATGAAATGTCAACTCCACGACGCGCCTCTGACCCTTGTCCAGGAGTTGAGCGAACGCGAGCTTTGGCTTTGTTGGGTCTTCGGAGCGGAGCGGAGTGGAGTCTTCGTGTGATGTTGACAGGAGCAAGCCCATCGCCAAGGGGGGTCGGCCGGAAACGAAACGGCAGAAGCCGCCGATTTGGGTGACATCTCTCGCAGGGAGAGCGCAGCCTTTCGCAGCGGCTGTCCGCTCTATTCATCAATTCACGGAGCAGGAATAGTATTTTTTGCTCCGCGGAACGAATTCTGGACTCAGGACGCATTACTCAGCGTAAAATGGTTGCCACAGGCATATTATATTTTAAAATACCATATGTATGTACCTCTTATGTAAATGAACTAGCTATTAAAAAGTATGAATCTACTGGTGAGAGAAATCTAAAATGTGCTGAAACGCACCGATGAATTTTATTTACTTATTTTGTTTTTCACTGTCAGTGTTTTTGCGATTTTTGACATCATTTGTGACTTTGAATGAAAATTTTATAAGGGATAGAGGGAGGGTTATTTTCATGGAAATGCATCGGTTAAACATCGTGGTCAATGAAAAATGAAGCCTAATCAAAAATGATAATTGATTATCACTGCTGCATTTTGTACCTTATTAGTAATCATTTCATGATAAGGATTTGCAACAAAATAAAAATTTCACTCTCACGTGGTGCACGACTCTGATTTTGTCTTCTCCTTCTGAACTCTCTCTCCAGCAAACCAAACTTAACTAATAAATTGTCCGTACTCTCCTTCTCAGTTTGTGCAATGAATTTTATTCACAAAACATTACGAGAAAGAAAATGAATATCCCTTTACAAAAATGATTACAAATCACCGTAAATATGTTATGTCATTAAAGTACGCAACATATATTTTGTCTTTCACGCTATCACTTCTCTTCAGGCTCATAAAATTGAACAGGCCATGCCTTTTTCCTCACTTGAGCCATTGCACGTTTCTTCTTCTTCACATCACAGAACATATAGAAAAATGAAAATCATGCATCCAATTTCCTTATCGATATCCGCACAGGTGAATGCTGAGTTCCTTGCCATCTAAATTCCCGGATCAACCCTGCGTTTAAATAAGGCTCCTCCTCTAGTTATATTCCCGTTGCTCCCCGGATTCACCTTGCGATTGAAATATGGTTGCTCCTCTAGCAGCTTGTCCCCGTTGATGCACAAAAAAATAACTTCATCTGCTCAGCCTTACAAAGTTCATTGGTGATCCTCTCGTCTTCTCAGTTCCACAAGAGTCCTTGATTATTGTCAGACTGCCCCCGTGCCCCTTTCCTCTGCCCTCGGTTATGCGTTGCCTAGCTGCCATTAACAAATTGTGCGTTGCCTAGCTGCCACTTACAAATTGTTGTGGGTCATTTTCGGAATGCCCTGTAGTTTCTGATATTTTATTCTCAGTTAGAATAAAAATATAAAAAAACTAAACTGTTACAATGCAACAATTGTCCTCTCTTCTTAGATTACCTTAACTGACTCTCGCATGCAAATATCTGTTGATTCGGCCTTAAAAAGTGTGTATTTATATTTTTATATGTTGTAATTCTCAAGGGAAAATGCTAAACCCATCATCATCCTAAATTCATTGTAAATTTGAAACATCGCGTTGAAATTAGGGGCAAAGTTTGTCCTTGTGCCGTGAAAAGTCGAAAAGGGTAATTCCTTAATTAGCATTTATTTCCTTAATACTCTTTTCATTAATATTTGGGAGAGGGAAAAATGTGTTTTTGTAATAAGAAATGCAATCAGCACCAATATACTGCCGCCAATAAATTTAAAAAAAAATGGGAGTTTTATGCGTGGAAAACGAAAGATTTAAATAATAAAGCCCCCGATCATCTGTTGTCCAAGGGATGTCTCTCCTGAGAGGTGAAGTGGATAATGGTTTGCTAAGGAGCAAGGAGATAAAATAATCCTTTGTGTGGCGGTCTCAACCACGCACTCTTGTCTGCGTCTCTTCCTGCGGTTGTTATCACTTTTTCCAACGTTCTCAGAGCTCCTACCTCTCACTTTAAATATGGTGCCTCCACCTCCGTTGTCTCTATTTATAATGCCTCAGGACTCTCATGTACTCAAAGTACGATGACTCAAAGACAAATGTACTTTAGCATTGAGACATTCACGGCCGTATAATGGAATAAAATGTGCGGATATACCATCGTCGAGTTTGTACATAAATATTGCTTCTCATACAATTCATCCGTAAATTTGTACATCCATTGCATGGGACCTTGACTTGTAGCAAGTCAACTTAGCCTGTTGTTACAGATTTTCAGCCATCCGGGACTAGCCACGGAGTTCCACTTTTACGGAGTCACCCGAAATGCACAATTGTGCGAAATTCCACAGAGAAAAAATCATCCACCTTGACATTCAATTGAACCCAGGTCCCTCGATCCCGGATCCCTGGCTAAAACACTCAGCCGGAAACTGAGGGATCCGGGTTCAAATCGGATGATGATTTTTTTCTCTGTCGAATTTCGTGAACTTAGCCTGTATTGGAAGAAAGGCAATCACAATCGCTGATATACTTTCACAGGATTCTTTGTTACGGTTTGTGAATACCAAGCTGGATATTAACCTTAATTATGAAAGATTGGGATCCTCGCACCATTCGACATAATGTGGTCCAGCTCGTCTCCTTGTGTGGGTCGTACCGTATGTGTCAGCTCTTTTTCGAAAATATGCGCTTCTGAGTATGGCAGAGAAATTTTTAGCTTGAAGTGTTTCTTTTTTTAGATTATTTTGCAGACGTCAAGGAATTTAAACTCTCCCAATCTCTTTCTCCAACTGTTGCTTTTTAATGCTCTCTTTGTACGAGCGATGCCTTTATATTGATTGGTTGGAAAATTGCATCTGTGAAGTGGGCGGGATTGAATCCCAGGGAGACGCTGCGCAAGCAAATAAAAATTAAGATTACATGACGGAGAGCATTACCTTCTAAGAAATTTCAGGTTGCTGGAGAGAGAAGTAGTACTATGGAAACTCTCAGAAGTTGAAAAGACGATATATACTATGTTCATAGATTAACTATGCTGAAATCCATTATCATTGTAGTAAAAACAATACACAGGATTTGTTTAGGTACAACAATTTACTTTGAACGAAAGGGCGTATAAGGTAAATGTAAAAATTGTACCCGTTGTTGTTCTAGATTGAAGCAACGAAGCAATAGGAACCTGATGATATGCCACAGTTGCACCAAAACTAGTTGTGCCAAAATAAATTCTGATTTAAATATAAATTTTCTCCTTGCTAATGAGTAGAAAAGATAATTTTTCGTAATTTGATAAAAACGTATTTTGATAAAAACAATAATGGATGGTGAGGAAAATGAGAAAGCTTACTGAGGAAGACCAGGATAGAAGTGTCTCAGGTGTCTATGCTGGACTTCAAAGTCAATAACTACGTGGGAATGAAGTGGTTGGCAAGACGATGAGTGGAATGGAGAGCTGCATAAAACCTATTTGACTGGTGATTGCTGGTGATGTAAGGATACAATACTAAAGCAGCATGTGATGTATGGTTCATAAAACTAAACTTATTTGGGGAGAAGAGGAAGAAGAAGGCTGAAATTGATAGATGAGGTTAAGAGAGGAAGATATGTGAAGACCTAAGAATAAGTGAGGAACAGAAATGGATGAAGACTACGATTGTGTTTGGGACTTGGCAGAACTCATGATGATGATAATGAATAAATACCACTTTCAATCAGTCGTGTAAATAGTGGAGCGGTCTAATGGAGCCGTCAATTTACTCTAGTAGATGAGAGATTTTACTATTTTGAGAACCTAGTTCCTAGTACTCCTCAATGTAATAAGAAGAAGGAATAAATGTTGGACATTTCATTCGACATCAACAAACTTTTAAAATAATATTGCAATATTTATGCCAGAATGCTTGACTTTTATGTTAGGAACATTTTAGTATTGAAATGCTATTGGGTGAATTGCTTCTATCTTTCACTGTTCGCATTATTCTGATTCTAAGGATTAAAAAAATAAATATGTTTGTTGCATACCGCGTACTATTTAGAAATGCCAAACTTTAAATTATCCTTGATGACGGTGGCAAATTAAAAATATCATGGGTCGTGACTGAAATGGAGTATGGGGACGGAAAAGCTATTAGGGCATGAAGGAATTGGGAAAACGGGAGGGATACAGTCAGCCAGTCATGACATGAAAATGTGGAGCTTAAGCGCGCATCCCAATAAAAAATATAATACTTTTATTGCTTACGCAACTATTGCAAACATGACAATGCCATCAAGGAAGAAGAATTTGAACAAGTTCTTTTCTTGTAAATCTACCTGATAACTGTCTCATTCGCATCACTAAGAAATAAAATCAGCAATGGAATTTGACGCCACACAAAATAATTCAAACTCATCCGCAACCCAAGTTAGGCATTCGTTTCATTGTTCTTGATTTCTCTGGACGTTTCTAGGATTGAATCTTTGCTTCATTGATTCAAAATATCATCAAAGTTAGTATTGTGTGAAATAATCGTCCTGAATACATACATTCAATTAATGAAAGTGTGCTTGCGACGAAGAAAGTGTATTGTAGTCCATGTAGTCGTGGAAGCGGTAGAATTTTTGGTTGGAAAAAAATAGCGCATAATTTTGAAATTAACCGTCGGTAGATATGTATCTATAGATATTTGTAGGTATAGATAGATATCAACCGTTGGTATTTTATCAGTGACTTGAGATGGTGGTCCTGACAACTAAAGAACATTTTAATTGTTAAAAGGCGACTTTTTTCGTCGTCAGATAACAGGAGCATAAATTGACTGCAGCCAGGGCGAAAGCAGTGCCGCACCGCTGAAACGGAAATTCGTTGAATTTTTTTGGAGGCTATGAACAATGGGAGAATATTGATTGCTCATCAAAAAATACGACATAGGTATTATCCTAGCGTGAAATGTGCTTGTTATGAAAATAATTTTTACTGAATAACTTTTCAACCTTATGGTTATATTCTTTAGTAATGGTTTTCCAAACGCCAATTTCAATAAAATCCTGTCCCAAATTCAAGAATATTGTAAATGAAAAGTATAACTTAGTTATTCCACATAGCTTTATTGACAGAACGACCTAGGTTTCGACGAATTTCGTTTTCATCATCAGTTGCCATCAGGTCATAACTAAATTATACTTTTCATTTACAATGTTGAGCAAATTCCACGAAGTCACGCCCGAGAAAACGGAATATATCAAGAATATTAGTGGATTATTCAGGAAACTTTGGCACACATTCAACTGCAGAAAACGGACGCAAGTGCCTGATAAGCAATTGTATCACAGTGAATTTTTCTGTGGCCTTTATAAAACGGGGCACATAAGTAAGTAGGTACTTACTGATGGATACTTTCCTTGGCGAGCAAGAGAGAAAAAAAAAGAGTAAAACCTTTGTGTAGCATTCAATTAATTTTGATTAGTCATCCGCACAAAGCCACCCTCAGGGCACTCTCAATCCTCATTTCTTGTTCGCATAAATTAATCATTAAAAACACGATGAAACGGAAAATCCATCTGTTTTGTGGAGGAGTAACCATAAAGGAACCGGATTTATAAAGATTCTGATCGATAGATGCCATTAATTTTTATCATCGTGTGGAGAGCAAAAAGCAGCATATGGATGCGTACGCTCACACGCCGCTGAGTGGCAGGGCCTCTGAAAAAAGCAACGTCCTTTTAAATGTATTTCCTGCGAATCCGAGCCGGCGCGGCTCCGGACGGCCTCGGCTTTCTCTCCGCGGCATCCATTAATCTCCCTCTCTTCAACCCCCTTCCCCATATATATACGGATCCTCCTTCCACCCTCCCCCCTACGTCACTCTTCATTCAACCCTCTCCCTTCCTCTCCCTCCATTCCCGACCCCAAGAGTCGTCATCTCTACTCGCGCTCACCCTCTGCCGCTCACAAAAAAAAACCACTCATCCCTCCCAAATCCTTCCTTCCACCCCACTTGCACCCTGCTACGTATATGCTCCTCCACTGCAGAAACTATTCCCTCATTCCCTTTAAGCCACAGTTCTCCTGGAGAAACCCTCATATTTCCACTCTCTTCCATTCTCAGGAGAACACCTCATCCATGTCATGAGAGAGAGAGAGGGGAGGGGACTCTTCTATGATGATCTTCGATGAAGGCACTCTTGAAGAGTGGATATCTTTCGGTGCAGATGCATCCATGTCATCGGGACGCCGAAAATAATTCCACCTCCGCCGTTTGTTCTCTTTTTCCATTTCCCAATTTATCATAAATTGTGATTTTTTTTGCAAACAGGACAGTATGAAAGAATGTTTTGTCAAATCCGATTTATATCAAAAGAAGATCGCAACGAACATTGGAGAGTGCGAGCTATAGGTACAGATTCGTCAGTGTTTCGAAACTGGTTATGTTGATGTAGGACATTCCCAATGAAGGGTAATTTCTGAATACGAAAAAAAACGTATAAACTCAATGAGTATGGTTTTATATTCAGACGCATGTCAGCCCTCCATTGCATTAATATATTCCTCGGATATTTTTGGGAAGAAAAACAGCTTTCTAAAGCAAAGATCTACTTAAATCCAATAGCAGGAAGGGAGATGGAATGCCATTATTTCCTGAGACACATTCAATATAATCGCACCGCAAAATGCTCAATGGATTAAGGAAACACAGCGTTCCATATAAGCCAGTGGAAAATCGAATATCTCCGCGAGAAATTAAATTATAAATGAGAATCGCATGAAAAATGAACTGTTCTAAGCCGAGCTGAGTGGCCATATTTCATCGAGAGCATATAGGGGTTAAAGCTGATGGTATGAAGAAGTTTCAAGTGGCGCTGAGAAGCCGCAAAGATTAATGAAGTTTTTGGGTGCTGAAATATAGAAGCGCTTCTTTATACTTCCTTGCCTGAAAAAGGAAATTAATCAGAGAACCAACGAGTAAAGGAGTATGTAAATTTCGACCCAACGTTTTTGCGAGACTTATCTTTTTTCCCAAGTACAATCATAATTCTAAACACTGATCAGGTTCATTCCATTTTCTTGATGGTTCAAATAGACTAGGACTAAAATTATTTCACAACTTCTTCAAGGCTGATTTATTGCAAAAAAAAATCCTCTTCATAACAGACTTCAATTCAGCTATTCATGGATTTCTTCGGCCTTACGGTCCGTGATTTTACTTTCATGAAGCATTAATAAGCATAAGGGTGACACTCTTTCATTCATTCTTCTCATCTCAGGAAATAAAATCCATCTCTAGCCGCGTCGTCTTTATTGGAAGGCAAAGCTCGCAGAAAACCTAGCGGCAGAATTTTCCGTCTTAAACACGGCTTTTTTAAAACTTTCCTACTAACCTTTTGAGGACGACGTTTCTGCCTCAAGGAATACATTTTTGAGAAGGTGTTCGGATTCTTTCCGGAAAAATGCCAACTTTGTTCGTGAATAATAAGTCTCTGTTGCCTGACCAATGCTCTCTAACAGAACTGGGAAGTGAATATTCAGGATTAAAGCCTCAAATGAGATATCAGATTTCTTCAAATCTACAAAATACCCCGCAAGCCGCCGCATGGGAGTGTGGCAGGGGGTTTAAGGTCACCAGCCGTGTAAAGGTGTAAGTTTTTTGGAGATAAAATGGTTAAATGTTTTATAGGAGTGTATTTAGTGGAGCGCAATTTTTATTGTGGTCGCTTATTCTGCGCGGAAAGAACGAGTTTTTGTACCTATCTGTTCGGCAGAGTATCTCTCTTATTTTATCGCACATGTCAGACCTAGAGATGTAGTGAGGAGTCATGATAATATTCTCTGTGTTGCTCTGAAAAATATCAGTTCTGAATTTCTCAAGCAACCTAAGCCTAGCGTGTAGCCTCCGAGTCTCTAGGGGTTCCCACCTTAATCCATCTAAAAGTTGTGAGACACTATGTGTATTCTCATAGCAGTTTCTAACGAAGCGCGCTGCTTTCCTTTGTATTTTATTCATTTTTTTGGTTAAATCTTTATGACCAGGGTTCCAAATGCTTGTGGCGTATTCGTGGTGTGGTCTCACAAGAGCAAAGTAGCATCTCTCTTTGACTTTTGACCTTATCCAAAGACCTATTACACGTTTAACAAAACCTAGTTTCTTTAATGCTGCGCCACGTATGTGTTTTGCATATATGTTCCCCACGATATATCAGAAGTTATGCATCCGCGTAGTTAATGTGTTTTTCGTTTCGTTACATGCATAACGAATCGATGTAATTGTGTATATAGAGAAACTATTTTCCTGCACTAGTTAGAGAGAGTCAACCATTCACAAACAATTACTTTTCAATCATTGCAATTAATTTATTTTTCAAGCAATTTGAAATGTTTGAAGAGGCCACGGATCGCACCGCACCATTCTTCCCATCTTCCTCTTTCTTTCTCGTCTCCGCTCCTTCGCCGCCTCCACCCACAAGGGTAGTTCGGGAGAGTGGGGGGAATGGAGGGGAGGGTCCAGAGGGGATTCAGAGGGGAGTGGAGGAGAAGGCCAAGCGACCCGAAAATAACGACTATCCGCTTCAACCGCACTTAATCTCGGAGCCACACCCACGATCGCAGTTACAAACTCTCTCTTTTCCAGTTACCGAACTCTTTATTTTTTCCCCTTTCGGCGCATTAGTGAGCGTTTCGTGTCCCCCCCCCTCCATCTGCCTCCCCCACCACCTTTCCATAAATCCAGTCCCACCCCATCTCCTCCCTCCGCCACGCCCCCTTCCCCATTTTCTACCCTCTTCCACCCCCTTCTCACTCTATTATCATCCGCCAACCTTCCCTTTTCATTTCCCCATCTCCTCTCTGCGGCCTGTCACACACTTTTGCCGTGCGCTGCGCTTCAAGATTAGAAAAAATTCGAATGACAGAAAATCGGTTGCGCGAATATCGATTCAGATATCGTATTTCTGAAAGACTGATCTTAGATTCGATTACACAACTTTCTTCAGAAAGGTGTGAAATTGAATCTATCTATATATACATTAATTTTTTTTCGTGTCAGTCATTCTGTATCCGTTTTGTTTCTTTCTGAGTCAATTTTTGAGCTAGAAGAGTGAGGTTTGATGCGTTGAATGTGAAATCTCTGTCTTCATGATTTGGTAGTCGTTTTGGACTTTTATAGCTTGGGCGTGTGGCTGGGGGTGTTAGGTCACCAGACGTGCAATTGTGTAAGTTATTTGGAGATGAAATGGAGACACGAATTAAATGGAGTGTATTTAGTTAGTTAAAATAAGATCCAAAAGAGCGGCTGCTTGGGCGTGAGGCAGGGGGTGTTAGGTACCATCAATGCAAAGGTCTGATTCTGATGGAGGAAATTTCCTTGCTATGCTCGATACAAAGAAAGTTTTAGAAAAAGGAGATTTGTCCAAAGTCTGATTGATCTTAGATTCGATTACACAACTTTCTTCTAAGGTATGGAATCGAATTTTCTATCTAAAATATGTCAAGAAGAATTTCAACCCTGCAACCTTTCAAATTTCTAACCTATATTACTAATCTGCCCTTGTTGCCTTGTGATTTATAAATGTGAATGGACTGCATAATTAGACTCATTTTCCCCCAGTGTGTATACAAGCATCTCTTTGGATCCATTTAAGTGAACAGTTTCCTGGCAGAAGACACACGATGGATCTGAAGTTTTTCGTGGAGGTTCAAGAAAAATGACTGAAAATTGCGGAGAGTTTTAGAAATCGACATATCGGTCACGTTTTAAGCCTTCATTTAGTTTTTACTCAGCTCTAAATCGTCTGTTTACCATTATATTTGCATGAAAAGTAAATCAATCCGTTGAAAGCAATTTTCCTTATATTATTCCCTACTTCGAAGTCGTAAGTTGGAATAACCCGTGTCGGATAGTTGGATGCAAAATGGTTTAATTGTTATTTTAGTGGTAAAATTACTTATATTATTGCATTAAGCACTCTAATAATAATAATTTTTCATGCTAATCACGAGGAGTGTGTTAAAATGAGTAAAATCAACTTCAATATCTCGTGTTTTTTCCTGGTTATTTTTTGGGAGCCACTGGTCAAGTTTAGCCCAAGTTCCAAAAATAGAAACTAATCGTATCATTAATGCTTTCTCAGCCGTTTTTTGAATATTTCCTTTGGGTTTGAAAAAGTTTGTTTCTTTGAGATTAAAACTTTTTTTCATTGCTGTGGCAATTTTTTTCAGATAAAATAAACATTATATCACTTTCAATGTTCCTGGTATTAAGCAGTGAATACTTTGGCCAAAATTTCCTAGAATTATAGCACTAAATCTCTATTGTACGTAATTCTATATTAATTTTACAATAACGACTCCCAAGATTGCAGATATACTTATTCAAAAAAGTATTTGACTTATTCCAAAAATTTACCTTTTCGGTATTTGACTTATTCCAAAAATTTACCTGAAGTTTCGCGCTACCTAGAAGGACGGCTAGGGGTATTTTGACCGCAATTTCGTTTTATCAAATTAAAAGGCTTTTTTTCTTCCCATGGACTGTTTAACTGTAATAATGTTCATATTAATTATTTTAAAACACATCCTTGTATTTAGTATGCTATTATGGTTGTTTATAATGCATAATTATCGCTTCTAAAAATCATGAATTAAATTATATTTAGTGGTCATGAATCTCAAATTTATAGTCACTCTAATCTCGGAATTGCATTACTTTAACCTTAATCCAATACTTCAATTTTCTTCATTTAATAAATGGATCTGGTAAAATATATATAATAATGATACTGCAATGAAAATGCAAAAAATTACTTTGAAGTACATTTCAGAGACATGATATTTTTTTGGCGCACTTTTCACAAAATATGTTTCTGCATTGAAAATATATATTGAACGATTTATTTTGAAAATTTGGCGATATTTGGCACATTTCCTCTTTTTTGCTCTAGATTTGATATTTTTGTAGATATATAAGTATCGTTTGTTTCATTTGAGAATGAAGGTGAGAAAGAAATGAGACTCACAACACATCTTCGACTAATTTTTGGATAAATCTCTTGCGACTCATTTCAGAATTTGTAGTTTCCCTGTAGAGCACTCAGCTCTTTATTGATGCCAGATCCAGTAAATTGAAAAGTATATGAACAGGTCACCATCTTGTAGCTGATCGGGTGGAATATTTCCGGCACATGCTGTCCAGAGCATCAACTTCCACTTTGTTTTTGTTGTAAAAGACGATGGTGCCTGGATTTCTTTTATGTGTCGGAAATCGTGACATACATGGTATTTAGTAAAAAAATATTCTCCTTTTTTTGCTTGGAATATTGTAAGAGTATGGCCTTGGGTGTCTTTGTATACTCTAGTTGAATGAATTTCATTATTCATGCGGACAGAAGGAGGTAAGTCCCGCCTTTTGTTCTTTGAGTTCCGACAGTATTTAGATTTCACGTCTACCAAAACCCAGTGCTTGATTCCGAATTTTCCCAGTGTTTGGACTCATTTAAAGGCTAGCATTTAAAGGCTAGCATTTAAAGGCCCATGGGCCCCGACCAGTGCTTCCCTCCTAGGACAGTGACAAGGAGAGGAGGCGAGGGACAGCTGGAGGGGGGGTCGTAAGTCGTCAGTCGAAGAGAGCGGTCGGGTGTGTTGGACAATGGAGGCGAGTGACGAGAGACGGACAGTAGCAGGAGTCGAGTGCTAGAACTGGAAGACGGGACGATTGCTCAAACAGCGCTGTGTCATTGTAACTTGTGAAATATACCATCTTAGAATCGAATTGCGTATCCTTGACTAAGCCCTACATACAGTCCACTCTTTCCTTTGTGCAACCGGAACACCCAGTTTATTCCGCGTGTACTGTAAAAAGGAACATAACGCTTTCACTTCTATTGTAGCAGGCTCGGGAATTAGTGACAAAATTGTTCCAAGGTTCAGAAGACAAACTAAATTTATCTACCCTTAGTGCTTGACTACAAGTCTCCCTTGAATCGAAGCGAAAATGTTACGTTGTATTCAAGAATCGATCCCTAGGCAACGTGCTTGAGAATATTTTTGAGCCCCAGGTTTTATCCCAGCAGCTTTTTCTAGACATATGCCGCTATTCCAAAAACCTCCTGCATATAATAATGCGATAAATATAAGAAGTTCTTCTCTCGACAAGCACTAATCAGGAGTTTTATTTTTTCCATGCTCCAAAGTATATTTCATAATGTAGTCTAACAGGGTATCACTCACCAACAAGCGGAACTCGCTCAACATTGACGCCTTTTAAATATTCCTTTTGGCATACGGTGTCTAGCTTTCTTATAGAAGTATGGCGCAAAATGCAGAGCATAGTCTCCCTGGTGGGGTTCGATCAACCGAAATCTAAAACCCCTGTGGTCCATCGCGAGCAATTACCTTTGGTGTGGTTAATTCTCAACTGTATGAATGTGACTGTAACAGAGGATGTGGGGTCAATGGACAATAATATTTTGCACCGGTTCTCAAATACCTGTAAACCATGGCTGAATGACGCACGGCTGGATAAAGATACACACATCAATGGGAGTACATGTGATTTTCGAGGTGAGGGTAAAAAAATTGATTTGCAAAATAAGGAAAATACCAATAGAAAAAGACCATTAGCTTGTGAAATTTGCACAGAGTAATTAAGGGTGCTACTTACTTTCTCATTGCCGCGTGTGGTTTTCCGAATGATCGGGGACAAAAATGATCCCTCAGCTTAGGTTTTGATACGTGTGTCCAAAGGCATCACCCGGAATTGAACCTTGTACCTTCTAGTTCACAACCAAGCAGTATACCCACTGGACTACTCTATAAAAAGACTACCAACTGGAGTAAAAGGACCTTCATAAAAAAATAAGAGCCTGAGGGTAAGAGGAATATAAAGATACAGCGCGAAAACTATTTGTGAGTCAAATGACCCGCAGCCATCCTTGGTATAACGTCTTGTAAAAGGTAACCATAAAAATATAAGAGATTTTTTATGCCAATTTATCCAATTTCAGGTAAAGATGATGAAAGTAAAAATGTTTCAAAAATTTAAAAATATTTTACGTAGAGATCAATTAATTTTAACTCTGAAAATGGGTCAAATAACCCGCAGCCGTCGTTCTAGTGTCAAAATAATAGGCGTACTTTTAGAGCAGGGGGTCGACAGAATATACCCCAAGTTTCACAATAAATCCTTTTGAGTGTCTGTCCGTAATGATCTAAATAAATTTTATTCTTCATCCCATTAATGTTAAAACAATTATCTACATGTACATGCGGAAGTGGAATTAGCTGAGCCTTTCTTCATCCACAAAACTTTTTCCTAAGTAATAAATCCTTGGTTTTCTAGTTTTCAACTGAGGTTAATCTTTCCATTGCCATTTGTCACAGCTAAATTCATCTTGTCGATGAAACGGGTTAGTCTACAATCTGAATGAGACAATACGCATGGAGATGATTCATACATTGGCAACTACCCCTCACCGCTAGTACAAGGACGAGTCAACAAAGACCACGCAGTTGCTAAGGAAACGCGAGATCGACTCATAAAAACATCTTTTTCAGGGATCAAAATGATTCAGGGAATTAAGCGTTTAGATGCAAGAGATTGATGCGAGACGTTGGTGAAATTAATGCCCTTACTTTTCAATGTGGTGTTTGAGTCCGGACTGACATGTGAGCACATTAATTGCTGAGTACACGGGGACTAGCCACGGTGTTTACCTAACGGAGTCTCGCTATACTGTATGCCCGGCAGTCATGAACTTCCGGTTTCTTTAAGCCCACTAATATACCTTGTAGGTAGGGACATCTTGGTGCCGTAATTGACTTGAGCACTTGGAGTGAAATCAAGCTGAATAAATTGTTTTCTCTGGGGAATTTCCTTATTATAAATCCAAATTTTTCACCTCGTCATGTCATCTTAGTAGTAATAGACGAAAAATTTTACAACACGACGTTTTGCATGTACAAATAGTTTACAACGCATTACATCTTTGCTGTCATTCTCACTTTCACTTGGGTTTGACTCGTGTATTTTGAAACCGCAGCCGTAAGACGTTTGTCTTTGCAAATGCTGTGGGGAATCTCTCGAGAGATAGCGTGCTGTGGGTTTATACATCCGAATCAAATTGCTTTCATGAGGATTTGCGGTCTTTCTCTCCTTGCCCACTCAGCCTACCCCACTACCTCTCCTTACTTTCTCGAGTACATGAAAGTCTATTTTTACGTCATCGTCTCTCCCCATTCCCACTTACACCTCCCGTCACCCGCCTACGTCATGCATGGCCCCTTTCTCTCCCCGCTCCCAAGCATATCCAAAAATCGCTCTCTCTCTCTCTCTCTCCCTCATTTATCCCGTCTCCTCATTTATCCTCGACCTTTTATCTCTCCTCCTCAGCTCTCTGCTTCTTAAAGTAGTCCGAGCGAGATAGTTCCCTAATCATAATAGAGACCATATTCGAATTATACCCTTTAATTTCACCTTATGACACCTTCATAGATGACCTTATAAGAAATTGGAAGGAAGATAATGTGGCGCTAGCCATAGAATTTGGACCCTCTGAGTTTTTAAACACATTGCTATTCACTGACGACCAGGTTATCATTCACGATAAAGAAGATAAATTACAAATGGCGGTTCACAAATTACATCAATTGAGTAAAATATATAACCTAAACATTTCAATAGCAAAAACAAAAACAATGGCATTCTTTGGAAACAATCCAATGAGATCAAAAAGTGTTATAGAAGATAAAATACTGGAACAGGTAACCCACTTCCAATATTTTGGATGTGATATAACTTATGAAGACGATAAAGATATAACAAATAAGATGAACAATTTTCATAGGATAAGTGGGACAATAAGAAGAACTTTAAAAGGCAAAACAAGAAAAGAAACCCAAATTAAGTTCTATAAGGTGATGGAAATCCATACAATGCTGTATGGGTCAGAATGTTGGACAACAAAACAAAGAGAGCTTAAACAAATATAGTCCTCTGACATGAAATTTCTTCGAGCAGTGAAGGGGTGTACAAGAAGAGATAAATTAAGGAGTACATCTATAAGAGAGGAACTAGGTGTTCGAGCGATCTCAGACAGGTTGGTACAAACCTAAGTGGAAAGTGCACGTACAGCAAATGCGTAAAGAGAGGTTTCCAAAGCAGGCTTTGGGATATAAGCCAAAAGGGAAAAGGAGTGTTGGAAGGCCAAGGTTGGGATGGCGATGTGAAGCCGAAGCAGGCTGAAAGCCTAACCATGGAAGGAAGAAGAAGAATTTCTCCAACTATGAGGCACACGAATAATATATTGCACTATTAGTTAACTTTCAAATGTATATTATAATATAGTTTTACATGACAGAATTAATAATGCAATATATAATTCGAGTGTCTCACAGTTGGTGAAATTCTTCATCTTCTTCCTTCCATGGTTAGGCTTTCAGACTGTTCCGGCTTCACATCACCATCTCAACCTTTCTGTCATGTAAAACTATGTTGGAATATAGTTTCATATGACAGAAATTGAAAGTAATCAAATGAAAATACATAAATAAGACTTTAACATGACTCATTTTTTTCGCGAGGTGCGTTTGAAACTCCATCAAAACGGAAGGTTTTTTGTGATACCCAAGAACCTATTGCGGTGACAATATGACTGATTATCAGAAATAGTTGAGAAAACACACTGTTGATTTTTGACGAGATCTAAGTGTAGGGAATGCTTCATTTTGTAAATAATGTCTCTCTGGAGAGCATGCACGTACCATTTCCCATGTAAAAGGACTGGTATTTTTTGGTAAATATCTCGGAAAGTAATGTGGTATGGGGTTGTATTTTTTATGTCAATGGTAGGGTGGTATATTTATCTTTAAAAGTGACTAAATTCATTGATTTCTAAGTAAAATGATACGTATTTCGCTCAAACTACTTTAAATGGTGGGAGCGGGTGGGGCAGGAGCAAGAACCCTCCCCCCCTGCCGTATCTTCCTTGGAACCTTTCAGATGCATTCTCTATCTGGCCGAATCTCACCCTCCTCCCTTTTTTCTCTCTCGTCCGCTCTGTCACTGCCCCTCACCTCCCTATTTACCCCTTCTAAATTTCTCTCTCACGAGCCTCGATGACCATTTTCAACATGTACTCTTGATTACGTTTTAACTTTCAAGTCACCTGCCCTCCCTTCACCTCTCCGTTGCGAGTCGTTGAAGCGGCACACGAGTCAAGAGGTGCAGAATCATAAGGGCAGCATTCTTCTGGGGTTTTTCACCGCGTTGTTGTTTTTAAAGACGACAGTTTTGTCTGCGTTCCAGCAGGCGTCCAATCTCCGGCATCATCACTTTGACCTGAAGACTCCTGCTGGAATGCAGTCGAAACTGTTGTCTTTAAAAACAACAACGCGGTGAAAAACCCCAGAAGAATACTGCCCTCATAATCACAGCACCGCGGAAGCCTTCGCACCAACTTTGTGCAGAATCATAGTTCACCATATAGATAAAGGTTTCTTGGGTCTTCCACTGGGTGAGCAGGTCCATGGGGCCCAACTTCTCCTTGTCCTCCATCATCGGGAGGGGGGGTTTCAGCTTCCGAATGCCGTTTCTTCAATTTTGGCCGGTATATATACTCTCTCCTTCCGGGTCAGGAGCCATCTGATTGGCTGTGGCGTCTGCAAGTTTCCCGCCTTCCCTGACGTATTTAATGGTGGCCACGATTGGTTTCCAAGTGTTACTCAATTGGAAACCTGCGTCTCAATTGATGTTTCTCGGTTGCAGACGGATCTCGATGGCTTCTTTAACGAGGCGATCCCAATAACCATGAGTGCGGCTGATTATTTTGGTCTCCTCCCACCGTATGGCGTGGTGCTCACCAATGCTGTGCTCCGCTACGGCTGATTTCTGCGGTTGTACCAATCGGAATTGTCTCTGGTGTTCTTTCAGTCTTGTCTCGATGGTACGCCCAGTTTCTCCGATGTACAATTTTCCGCACTCACGGGGAATTTGGTAGACCCCTGGCGTCTTCAAGCCGACCGGATCTTTTGCCTTAACTAGCACAGCCTTCAGCTTTGGCGGTGGTAAATGTATTGTTTGGATGCTAAAACGTTGAAGAATGCTTTGAATCTTCCCCGATATAGTTGACACACATGGTAGGAAGGCTTTAGCCACCGGTTCCTCAGACGGCTCTGGTGTGCGGCTCCCTCTTGTCTCAAAGGTCCTTTTCAGGGCCATGGAAATTTTCTGCTCACTATAGCCGCTCTGACGGAAAGTTCTTTTTAGATGGTTCAATTCCCTGGGGATGCTTTCCGTGTCGGCTATGGCCCTGGCTCTTGTATCCCCTATCAATAATTATGGTAGGCGCTCGCGCCACAATTGCCTCAGGTACCCAAACCATTGTGCATTGTTGTGAGGCTTGAGTTGTTTATTTGATCGCGGGAAATTGTAATTGTCACGAGGGACTATGGAGGCGCTGACATAAAAAATTGAAGACCGCATTGCAAAGAGCAAAGGTGATTGGTCGGCGGCTACTAGGTCCTACTAGGAGCAAGTATCAAACTAATATCGCACCAATTACGAAAACCAGGATACCAGCTAGTATGCTAGCGATCATGCAGGATTTCCAGTATGGTTCGGATGTATCACACGATACTTGATCTTGCACAAGTCCTAGTATGCTAGCTAGCATCCTCGGACTTGTACAAGGTTAAGTATCGTGTGATTCAGGCTTAGTAACAGTTTTTAGAAATTTGACTGTTTTATGTAGATAAACCATTGGCATTTTATAGATGATGAATAGAAAAATTGTTGGAAGATAAAGTGACTGACTAGTAATGAATTCATGATCTTTAAGGTGAATTCAAACCTTCGAATTATAAAAATATCAATTGTTCATAAAAAATTTTCATAGCTGATGGGAATTCATTTTTTCACTGTGGAAATGAACGCTGCTTTGAACTTCACATTTGAATATGTAAAAAACATATTTGTGCTATCATATTTCACGTTGATTAATAAAATAAAATATTACGGGTAAATGTCGCGTGAGGTATCGGTTTCGTCCGATGTTTCGTGACCCACTGCTGGTCACTTATTCATAGGAATACAACGTAATAAATCCGTCGGCTTTTATATATTGGCTCAAGTGGAAGGGATGGAAGGGGAGGGAAATCAGGACAGGTAGGGGGTAGAGATTTTTTTAGTTACTGCAAGTATTGCTAATTTTTAAGCCGCATCTGGACGCACACTCAAAAATTAAAAACATCACCAGATGTCTTAAAATACATTCTGGTAATGGAAAAATACAACACGAGGTAAGAGCATTGCACGCAGAGGTGAATAATGTAGAATGAATGAATGAATGGTGCTATAATCGGTGAAAAGAAGCTAGAGTGATTTCGGGTAAAACACTCTCATGTTTACTATTTGGCCATTACTTCCACACTAAACTTTGCTCCATTCTAAAATGTAGAACTATGATTTCCCAATTTTCACATTTCAATGGGACAGAAAATAACTGAAACAACCTCTTCTCATTGCCATGGTAATCACATTGTCTATTTATTTAGTACGAGCAAAGGTACCCGTTGAAATCCCAAGGGGGATGAAAGAAAGACAGGGCATATGGTTTGTAGGTTCGAGTCGCTCATGAGGTGTATTTTTTTCTTGGCAAATCAACTATACTTTTAGTTTTATTTGTTAACTCAGCAGAGGAAAACCGCATTATATTATGCTTACCGAGTTTCGACACTCTTTTGCAGTAACATATGGAAACTAAACAACAGGCCATTTGCATTCCAGAGGCTAGTCGAATTAATATAATTACGTGGCATTCTCCTGTTTTACATGGGTCCAACTTAAATTAGTCCACTTGAATGAGTTTTGCCAATTTTAGGCAAAAACATCCCTGAAAATATCGTAATCATCAACATTTCAGTATACGGCCTAGATTTCCACTGTCATACATAGGTATCTCTAGGTATAAAACCCAGCCGCCATTGTAAAGGTCCTTTTTCCCTTCTAACGCTAATGCTAATTGCACGGTTGCCAAGGAAATATCCTATTGTTGACAGAAGTAAAATTCATAATTTTGACATTAAAAACGCGTTTTCTAGGGAATTTTTTTTGTATAAGGAAATTGAATGAACAAATGAGAAACTGCAATCTTATACCCATCTAATGGCGAAAACTATAGCTTCTATCTTTAGTCAAACTAATTGAAATATGCAAAAAGAGATACCTCTGCACTGGAATCAAAATGTTTAGACTTGAGTTTTTCAAACACATAAGACAACAGATGGCCCAATACGCTGCCTTTGAGGCCCATGGGCCTTCCTTATAGTCCCAATTTCCTTAATAAAAGCATTACTTATCCGGTGTGTGAAAATTTCACTAAAATCGGTTCACTCGTACAATACTTATGAGGCTTTTAAAAAGCATTCTTTTGGAACCTTGGGCCCTCTGGGGCCCCAGCGTGACTTGCGACCCCATAATTGTTGTACATTCAGTACTTATATTTTACATGTTTCTAATACAGGCAAGAAGTATCTTCCAGGGCCAACTTTTGGTGATGAAAGGGCCCCCTTGAGGGTCTTCTAGGGTCTCAAGGCCCTTCTTCTATAGCCTATGCGTGAACCAGATATATCAAGTATCTTCCTGCTAAATTTTGTTTCAATCGATTCAGTGGTTTATCAGTGATTGAGTAACAGACAGACAGATAGACTGGCACCACTAGATTTTTATGTATTAGTAAGATGTTTTCTGATGCAGTAATTTTATTCCTTAGCAAAAGAGAACAATTCAAAAGGCAAAATACGGTATTATTTAACTTTTTCGTCATTCCTAATTGTTGACAAAGATCTTCTCTCATCTATTCTCGTAAGTGATCTTTAATTAATGTCTCAGGTGATTTACAGCCCCCATGCGTTGAAATTATTCTTTTGGTTTCCACTGTATCACGCTCTATGTAATTATGCCCTTTGAAATAATCACATTTCTATCCTAGCGCAGTGGTTCTATTGTACCAAATATTACACACGTTATCCACGGTTATATTTTTGTCGAACATAATTTTTCCTGAGGTATAAAGAACATCTAAGCGGATTTATATTGATGGTGAATGAATAGGCCACCATCAAATTAGATATTCTTGTTGGTGAGGTGGTGAAACAAATATCGGTCGTTTTTTCGGTCTGAAATGGAATTTCCACGCTTGAGTCAAACTTTAGAGCATCACAAGTGTGACTTTTATACTAAATAGCTCTATAGATGTATTTATTAGTAAAAATGGAAGATTGTATTACAATATTCGTTAATTAAGCGGCCAATATAAAAAGCACCTCACGGGATTCTATTCTTATGGAGATAAAAGTCATCAAAAACGCAGTTAGAAATTACCCGCAAATGTAAATCGGTGAGCTAATTATTTTTCATAAGGTTTGTAGCCTTGAGTCTTGCCTAATTTTGGGTAATATGATATAGTTTTAATGGATGTCTTTGTTTTTCATTCCCAAAGTTCAAGGCTTTATATATGTCCCTTCAGTAGCGCTGTGACAGAGCAAAGACTACGCAGTGAAGTTCACTTTGATAAATGCTGTATTCGAGGAAGAAAATTTTAGGCTAATTAGTTTTACTGTATGGCCGCATGCGGATATCCTCAAAACATTCCTAGGATATGGAGTAGGGCACGGCGAGTCCCCCACAAGCCGAGCGAATCGGGGTCACGATAATGCCTGGAGATTATCCTCCCTTCCCGCTCCTATCCCACCACGCTTCGCGTTGACGAGCCAACAAAAAACTCCTACTCTATGCGCGCATGTTGGTACGGCCTCAGCTCCAAATTTCCATCCTCCCGATCCCAGTGTACTAGTCTGTGAATTACAAATTTGATTCACATTCCACGTAATGTTTACTATGGTGCTCGTGTCTCTAGCCAATTGTATTTCGCGTCATCTTTAGGGATTTGATTTTTCCCTAAGATACCTCATGGCAGCTGATATGTTCTTCAATTTGCTAAACATTCACGAGAATATCCTATTTTCTCAGCCTTAAATAATGCTATGGTGGTTTGAAATGGATGTGATACATATTCTTGTCACATGAACTTGTTAGCTCTACAGAAAGCTATAACTAAATGCAGGCTTTAGTTTAAAAACTCTGCAATTTTCACACTATCTTACTTACTACGAACGGTTGCGTAATTCACGGTAATCTCCAGTAGAATACAGATATCAGGTGAAGGCTGTGCCGAGTTATTTAATTTACCCTGCACTATTCCTTACCCTATATTCCTGTTCTCCCATGTCCCTTCCCCCCTCCGCTTCTCCACATGTATTCTGCTTGAGAATGACGTAGTTACTGAAAAAGTGTGGAAAATGCCGTTTCTCAATTAGAGGATACTTTTAGTTATACTCTTATCTAGAGTAAACGCGATCCTCTGGCAAAAATATACAACACTTTCGTGTGTTTTGATTAGCAACATACTCACCTACTCCCATAAAGTGAACTCTCCAATAATAAACTTTTTTAGCATAATTTAGAGCTTGGAAAACATGTATTGCATCCGTTTTTCTTTCAAATGTACAATACGCGTTCATTACTTGATTTTACAGCCACCATAATGCGTTCTATTCTGTTGAATTGCCTCCGTCACTGGCTCCTCGAAAGAATATAAAGTTTTTTTCCGATTTTTCATTTTTTTTATACCCATCACCTTCCTTTGAAGTTATAGTGTTTGTAGAATTTTAGCCGTCAAGGAAGATTTTTCAGGAATCGCATTGAACAATATATGTTTCTAGTTTTATCCAAACACCCTTTGACAAGTAAAGTTACTGCCTGGTAACTTTCATGATAAATTAGCACTTTATTCACAAAATGTGACTGTAAAATTTTGTCGTTATGTAATACAGTTCCAGATGGTATAAAGTATTGTACAAATGTACAACTAGGTACTACGAACAAAATGAACAAAGGTCGCCGAAAATACTGATGTGCACCATGATAACCGGAGCTCCACGTCCAATAGACGTTTTGATGTAGGTGTGCATCAGATCATCATCATCTGGTGTTCTGCTTATTGGCAGGTCCCGTACACCACTGTCGTCTCCATCCGCTTCTGTCCCGAGCTTCCTTCTTTGTTTCGTCATAGCTGATGTTCTTCACCTGATCCACCAATTTAATTCTTCTCCTTCCTCTCTTTTTCTTTCCTTCAATTGAACCATCAAATGCCACAGTTATTATACTTTTCCCTCTCATCACATGGCCCAACCAGTTGCCTTTCCCTTTCCTTATTTCCTTTAGGAGCGATCTTCCTTTTTTAATTTGCTCAAAATCTCTTCATTTCTCATCTTATCTACCCATCTTACTTTTCCCATCCTTCTCCACACCCACATTTCATAAGCTTCTATTCTAATCCTTTCCCTCTTACCTAATGTCCTCGATTCACACCCATACATGAAAACGTTCCTTGAATAACACTTAGCTAGCCTCTTTCTCAGCTCCAGATCCAGGCTTTTATTTCATAGCAAGTTTATTTTCTGGCTGAAGGCCTCTTTTGCCATTGCTACCCTTGCTTTTATTTCTGCAATACTTTTCCAGCCGTCTGTCACCATCGTTCCTAGGTACCGGTAGCTTTTCACTTTTCCTATTACACTTTCATTTATTTTCACACTTGTATAATTTTCACAGTTTACTGGCATCACCTTTGTCTTTCCTAGGTTTATCTTCATCCCATATTCCTTCATCTCTTCTTCCAAAACCTTTATCAACCTTTGAAGTGATTGCGTATCATCTGATAATATTTTATTCCATTCAACCCAATCGAAAGCCTTTTCCAGATCACTAAAACAAAGTGCCATTCCTTTTCCTCTCTGTATATACCTTTCTCCAGTTATTCTTAACAGGCCAATGGCGTCCCTTGTTCCTCCCCTACATTTTCTTCCATTATTCTTATTAATCTCTTGTTTAAAACTCTCAACATTATTTAGGCTGCGTGCTTAATTAGGCTTATCGTTCTATGTTCAGTACATTTCCGTGTACCAGGATTCTTAGGAATTGGTACCATCACTGTTCTTACAAAATCTTGAGGCCATTCACCAGTGTGATATATTTTGCTACACATGTTAACAATTTCCTGCACACCCTCTTCATTCAATCACTTTAAAAATTCAATAGGAATCTCATCCATTCCAGTTGCCTTCCCTCTTCTCATTTCTTCAATTGCTTTTTCTACTTCCGTCTTCAACACTGATAAACCTCTATCTTCCGGGGGCACCATTTCTTCTGCCTCTAAGTCCAAATCCACTGGCTTCTCCTTTGAGCAATACAGGTCTCCCAAATATTCTGTCCATCTTTCTGCTATTTGTGTAAATTTATCGGGCTCGCCACCGGGTAAGAAATTCATAGGCAGCCGACGTTTCGGGTTCCGACTCGTTACCCATTCTCGAGGCTACTCATTTTTTCTGTTATTTCTTTCCTCTCATTCATAATTCTGCCGTCTATACTCTCAATTTCTCTCATTTTACTCTTCATTTTCCAATTATCAGTTGTTACTGCCCTTTCCTTCCTATACATCAGGTCATACTTTCCTTTCTTTTCGAGGTTTTCTATGTCAACACAGTGCATCAGATATAAGTCAGATTTATTGTCGAGTAATATGTGCATTGGCAGAGTAGCAGTTTTATTTCGCTCACCATACAATCTGTATTTAATTGGATGTAGATTTTTGACGAAAATGAAGCTAGTGAGAATTGAAGGAAAAATAAGGTCGGCATTAATTTATCTAGGTAAAACATTGTCTCATTTTATCACAAGGGATTTTTTTATTTGAAAATGAAAGTCTGTCAAAATATTGGAGAAAAATTCTTCGTTGGATACAGCCGAGGGTACATGCCTAATGACTCGAAAGATGAACGTATTCTGTAGGATTTCCAAGAAATAAACGGTTAAAGAATGGTGCGGGACATGTTTATACAAAACATTATGCTCTTCACGATAGTTAACTTTTTGGCATTTTTATCAGGTCTGACATACAGAGGTTACCTTTTCCTCAAACTCAACGCATAAACCTATATTTGGTTTCCTGTTAGAGAACGGTGTTTCTCGCCACTGCCTATGGAACTTCTGTGATCAATTTGCTACGGCAACAGTCTACCTCTTCGAATAATTAGGCTGTGGCGGGATTGAATCTGAGAGGAGGGTGAAGGATTGGAAAGAGTGAAGAAACGTTTGGCTGCGCAACAGAGTGGGAGGAAGGCGGGTTGAGGAGGGCGGGAATGGCTGAGAAAATGCGCGGGAAGAAGTTGGCTTTTGGAATCGCGACTTTTCTCACGCTATATATGGCCCTGTTGACTTCTGACGGAATGAATTAGCAAGCGCTTGAGTGGGGACGGGAGTAACGAGGAAAGCGCACGGGACGGAACCGATGTGGAATGGGACGAGCGAAGGTGGGAAATACACTTTGATGGGACGCGACGGAATTAGGAGAGGGGAGGACGAGAAGAGAGATGAATGCAACAAAAGGCGAAAGTCGGAAAGCGTAGGCGAGGCGAAGTTTGTAATTAGAGGGATGGAGCTGAAGCTTCCTGGTTTGGCCCACCTCCCACCTCTAGCGCGCTTTTCCCTGGGATTTCATTAGGACGGCGCCCGAGCAAACAACTCTAGGAGCAACACGAAATTTCGGGAATAATTCAATCTATTTTCCAGTAAACTCTGGGTTTGCCTTTGAATTTTAACCAGGGAATTTTCTATCAGTCCTCGCACTGCGGCAACTCACCCAATGGATCGCTTCACAAATAGAGCAACAGGGTACAGCAACAGGTATCTAATGACCAAATTTTTCGCGCGGGAAACGTGCGATAAAATTAATTTTGCTCCAACGACATTAATACAAAAAATATGTACTTCAAAGGGGATCGAAAGCATTTACACCGCCAAAATCTGCTGCCAAGCTGGAATCTGATTACAGAGGGTGGGTGGTGAAAAAAAATGTCAGGATTTAAAAATGTGTTTGGTGGTGCCTTTTCTGAACGGAATCACTACCGACGCGGGAGAGGAGAAATAAAAATAAACAAAAGGCGGCTTCGGATGAAAGCGTGAAGGGAAGGAGAGAGAGACAGAAAACGGAGTCTTATCCGAGGCATTCCAATTCCTGCAAACAAGCGCGAGCGTAATTACGCACAGTTTTTGTTAATTAAAAAATCTACACGGAGCCACGTTTATTAGTTTCCGTTGATGATTGCCGTGTGTATTCTCCCTCTTTCTCTCTCAGTCACAGCCTCCCGTGTTTCTCTAACATCCAGGCCAAGTTCCTTTCCTCCGCTTCCCCTCCACTCAATCCCTACCTTCCTCCCATCCCTTCCCCACATCCTCGTTCTTCCCCCCTACACACGACTTCGAACGAATAACGCCGAGCGACCCGAAAAAGCCTTTAAGCAGACTGCTCGGGTCCAACACACTGAGATGAAAAGTGCGGAGAGAGCCGGACTCCTGAAACATCCCCCTCTGGACCACAACAGAGCTGCTCATCGGGTAGGACCCCACCACTCCCTCCCTTCGACCTCTCCCTCCACCCCCTCCCCCCTTCTTTCTCCCCCTCACTCACCCTCCACCCGCCGTATGAATGTACCCTCCACCCCCCGGCCGAGCGAACACCACCGAGATCCTCATCTCTTCGCACACTCCGGAATAAAATCTTCTTCAAGTCCCTTTTATTAAAGGACAATGCGTCGTATCGTGAGGGGGTTGGGGAGGGAGAGGGTGCGGAAGGATGGTTCACAATGGTGACCGTGGAAACGTAAGCACCTTGTCCGATACACTATAGGAGACACGTGGCATCAGAAGGAAGGGTTGGCCCTCGAATTCTGTTGAGGTATCCCTCTTTATGCATGAAATGAGGTTAGTCTAATGCACTTAGCTGAGGAGTGCGGGGGTAATCCACTCGTTTCTTTGGACTGCACCGGTCGCTATCTTCATTTTATTGCTATTTCAGTCTGATTTTTAAAGTTTTTAAAGGAAATGTCGTCATTTTCTCAGCAATTTATTTGCTCAGCCACGGATGATGTAAGCTACCGTCCCCTTTCATAAGAGCAGGTAACATATAGTTCTTCCCCCCTGAAATCCGAATGGAAAATAATTGTTTTTAATGAATGTATAAAATTAACTAATAGTTTCAGTAAAATTAATGAAATAGTCATGAACTCTTATAAAAAGCAAATGTAATTAACATTTTTTTATTTAATGGCCAAGGAGAGTCATGAGGATCTGTTTCAGCTGTGGAGCAGAATGGTGTCCATGGCAACACATACTTTGAGACATGGAAGCTGGAGGATTTCGACACTGTTTTTATAATGCCTGGTGAGCTTAAACAGTTATATCACGTATTTTTCATATAAATATCTTTTTAACTGAGAGCTTAGATTTATCCACTGCATTTTACTCTTGGTTATCTTACGTTTCAGTGGTTGACAATACTCACATTCGATGTTGCTCGGGAAAATATTTATCCAGAGATTTTCCAACTCTGCGTTGGTATTGCAACTGAGGATGGTCAGGCATTAGATGGGCGAGATCACAGCATACATCTCCCATTTCATCCACCGCTCCTGCCGCTTTTCCCCATATTAATCCTAAACCCCCACTCCCCCATACCCCCCACTCGACAGCCTCTCTTCGATTTCCGATTAAACTCTTGCGGCAATCGTGTTTTCAGTAAATATGTATTTGGTGCATTCCTCCATTTTCTATATTGGAATAAATTACTAGTTATGATTCCACACTTAAATGCAATTATCGTTCCAGGTGACCGCATATTTTGCCATTTTTACGGTGACCAGCTGTATGTGTTCTACGCCCTCGTTTTTGTTTTCTTTGAGTGTCGGACGATTCAGTTCCGTATGCCCCTAGAATTCCAATAGGCTACTAAGCCTATTATCACGTTTTCCAGGGATTGGACCAACAGAACTTTACAAACATCCATACATCCATACCCTAGGTGGTGAAAACCCGCACAGGGGGGACTCAAACCCGCGACCCTCAGTTTACCTGGCGAAGACTTTACTCCACCGCTACCGGGACCGTTATATCACGTATTATTTTTGACGTAATTTAATGGTCATATTCATCTCCCTGTCCTACAACCAGAGACACACCTCTCACAACAAGAGGTACTGTAAAAGAGCAATCTCACTCAAAGCTTGTCGCCTTCTATGTGGGTTATAATAGATACTAAAGCCTGGGTTGGTTAGATCAATAAAGTATAGATTCATACCGAGTTACTCATATCAAAATGAATAATTTGAAAGAATTTCATAAAACAACTACGGATAGTGCATTAAGGTTCAATTTTATTAATATTACCTATCAAGGCCTCCAAATTTCATTTACCAAAGGAATCCAAATTTCGTACAAACCACGAAATAATTGAAATCAACAATGAAAATGACTTAGCAACTTTTCACAGGTATGATGTTCACACCTGAAGATGTTGCCTATGCAACGAAACCGGTCGTACTAATAAAAATAATAACTGTGAAAAGTTACTAAGTCATTTTAATTATGGATTTCATAATGGATTTTCACAAAGTTAAGCCCGAAACCATCGAATTTATTACGAAGTATTTGATTTTAAACGACAGTTGACCATCTTTGAAGGAACAAACGAAACTGTTTCAGACGTTACTTTGTGGAAGTTCTTAATATTCATAATGAAAATATAAAAATTGGTTAATTCCACACTAATTTATTAAAACCGACCCGGGTTTCAGCAACTGAGTGCCATTTTCAAGGTATATACAACTGACGTGAGTGGCTGAGTATATATGAATACAGTAAAGGTGGAGGGGGAGGGAGGAAAAGACTGGGGGGGAAGAAGGGAGGGGGGCACTATTAGAAAAATCCTTTTTAACTCGAGAAGGGAGGGGGGAACTATTGGAAAAATCGTTTTTAACTCGAAAGACAAATATTCAACGTTGGACAAAAGTGGAGTGTATACACTCAAGTGTGATGACTGCGCAATTTCATACATCGGTCAAACAGGACGGAAAGTGAAACACAGCGAAAGAGCATAGGAACCAATTAATTAATGGTGGTGGATATTCAAAGTTTAGCGAACATTTACGTACAGATAACCATTTTAGTGATTTTGATCCTGATATTTTACATGTCCCTGACAAGGGTTTTAAGTTAGATTTTTTTTGAACAATTTGAAATTGTAAATAGCCTGCAGATTGTATGTAATGACCACCTGTTCCCCACTCATTCCCCACTCCTTTACATAAGACTTTCCTCTTTCCACATCAGACAACCGTCCTAGTCATCCAATCTGTTCTTAATCACTCAGTTTGCACCCAATTGTACTCATTCTTTCCGCCGCCTCTACGTCACCTCTACCAGTAATACCTCCCCGCCCCCCCTCTCCTCCCTACCCTCTTTTCCTCCCTCCCCTCCACATTTACTGTTCATATATACTCAGCCATTCACGTCAGTTGTACCTTGAAAATGGCACTCAGTTGCTGAAACCTGGGTAGGTTTTAATAAATTAGTGTGGAATTAACCAAGTTTTATCTTTTCACTATGCATCTTTAATGGGTTGGAAAATGTGATATTTCTTGTCAGAGCTAAGGTCGATAACGATAGAAGTGAGTGATACACAGAGGATACGGCTTCATTGAGCGAAGATTTAATTTGCTTTTCACCACTTGTGCCCCCTTCACGTCGCACTGCTTCCTCCCTTTACCCAGCTCGCTTCCGCTTCCCGTGATTTCGCCATTCTACCCTCCTCTTCCGCTCCCTCCCTCAACGCGGTGATATCCGACAGACGATATCCGCCAGCCCGCCCGCCCGCCTCGTTAATTTTCAGGACTCGGTAAAGTTCCCTCCCTCGCTCACATATGCACTTCCCGGTACGTGCAGGCATTTGGGACGATGGTGCGTGATGCCTCTAGTGTCGCAGGTAATGCTCTAATCGGTCGCTTTGTGCACGCGAGTGTGTTTTGTAACCAAAAGGGATCCTCTTTCCGAGTGTTTTCAGCTCCGCCGCCATATTTCAAAATCGACCCCAATAATCGATGCGAGGATCGCGACTTGGGATGGCTGGAGGAAGTTTTTACTAATTAACGGATTTGGTGGCGGCCGTGCCTCTCTGTGGCATCAGGAAATTGCATTTTGCAAATACCACCCGAGCCTTGGCCTCCGTCTCAGAGCCAATAAGAGGAGCGCTTTGGTGTGGGTTTTTCGATAAATCTCTGCTGCTAAGACTTTTTAAAAATGTTACGCATAAACGAAATATTTTGCTGTGGCGAAAAATAAATTTTAGAATATTTCCTCAGTCATGGTGACATTCATTTTTTTACATTTTTCTTTTATATAAGAGTTTTTACTTGAAATATATCGGGAGATTTAATCTTGGGTCGCGAATGTTTTTCATAATTTTGAACAGCTTGAGGATTATTTATTCCAAACCTTTAAAGCGAGCGAATACGTACCCGGTAATTTGATTTTGGTGAGTTGCATTTGATTATGTTTTCTCCTAAGATAATGGCTCTGATAAATATGTGTTATAATAACTGACAAAACACATGGGATGTTTGTGCTTAGTATGTATATATTTTTAACAATTATTTTTCCTGGATGTCAAACTATTTAAAATCATTTAAAGTTATGCATTTTTCCTCTGAGAGCTGTTCCGTCCGAACGGTTTTGATCGGTTTTTCGACCCTCCATCCCTTGAAGGCTCCTTTGACGTGGTTTTTCGTGGTGCAATGCTATCTCCAGGGTCTTCTTTTTCCAATTTTCCCTCTGTTTCATATATTTTTCCTCGTACGATTGATTAAACCTCTATTCTGGGAGCGAACATTAAATAGATCTAATTTATCACCGAATAAAGGGACTTCCAATCTTTTTTGCTAGTAAATTTACCGCGATTATACAGAGTGAAATAAACCAAAGGAAAAAACCTTTAACCTGGCCATGGTATATGTTTTCGAGTTAGAAGACTCATTAAGGTACTAGCGAAATATGCCTCTTGGCAGTTAGGAAGATGAGAGGATGTAAAATTAAAAAATGAATCGGAATCTATCTGGATGATGACTGAGCAACCTAAATGCTGGGTTTGAGACTCAAGCTTTGGCGTCGTGTTTGCCTAGCATATGACATTGTGATATCATCGAAACCTTTTCAGGGAAATGCATGAATAACTTTTTTAATCTCAATCGTTTCCCGAAGATAGGTGAAAGGATTCGAAAGGAATTACTTTCATGAGGATACCTAAGAAAGTAATTCCTTTCGAATCCTTTCACCTATCTTAGTTGACATTATCTTTGTTGACATTATCTGCATTTGCAGATAATGTCAACTTAATCCCCTTGAGGTTATACCTTTTCAATAAAATTAAATTCTAGTGATTGATAAAATTCTAAGAGAAGATAACATTTCCATAGCGCTTTTGAACTCCTCTCTTACGAAAATCCGGTTGTTCGTGGATAAATTTTAATTAGCTCCCTATATTTCTATCATATAAAATTTTCCTTCCTAAAAACATGACAGAAAACTTAGTTACGTAAAACTCTCATCTCTTGCAAGTCTTGACCATAATTATAAATTGATTGAGGGTGTTATATAATCATAATCGTATATCTATCCGTGGTGCAGCGTGCCGGTGAGTGTTTACCTAGAAAAATATCCTCTAATTTAATAAGCATTGAATTTCTGTGCCTCTAGTTGTATTCATATAAATCTCCAACAGGACATTGAATAGGAAAGCCGCTTTTCAATTGGATATAGATTAATTACAACTGCCAGTTGCTCTAAAACTCTGAATCGTGGCAATTAATGCATAAATAAAACGCGTGAGCAAGAAGAAAGCTCAGGTATTCCAATTTAAATGTAAATTACTCTATGAAAATGATGCCATATTAATCTCATTAAGTTGTGTACTATAGCGCCAGAGTTTCCATACGGCTTTAGAATGCCCTAGGGCGTAATAATGAAGAGCATTTCGGAAATTCTGGAAGTTAAATAAAGGACAATAGGAACATCTAAATATAAATTAAGGTATTTTTTTCATTGGCATATTCCTCTCATATTTCCTCCCGAATAACGTTTTAAAATGCATATCCGTTGTTGAAAGATATTTTTTTTATTCAGCTGTGACTTTGACACAAAATTTCGATATTTACTTCGTGGTTTGACCTATTCATTTGTCCATTCAAATTGTTAAAGTGAAAACTCTACTAGAATCCTATTTTTTAAGAACTTGCAAATCATTGACCCGTCCTTCCTTGTCTCATTAGTTTTTCATTGTTTTATAATATAATTAGCCTTCTGCTTTAATTATTTCCTGAAAAAGGCAGTTGCAACTCATTTAGTCATAGAAATACGTATGTATATCCTCATTTTTTTCATACTCGAAAATTTTGTTTGGTGATTAAGGTCAAATGTTAATCAATCTCTTTTTTAACGGAATAAATGGACATTAAGTGTAGTAATTTTTCACACTGACGATAGTACATATACCTACTTTTTTACGAAGATATAATGGTCGCATAATATACAGAATAAAAAGATGTCACTAATATTATAAATTCGTCATTTACGTGTGATTTTCGTATTATGGCATATTGTACTTACGTCTTTCACGTCAGCACATGTTCCTTCTTTTTACCAATTCATTTAATCATATTCGTGCATATACACTACCCCATCTAGAAACTTCTTAGTGCTTACGAACTTGTTTCAACTTTTTATTGCCATCCAAGGGGTTTTTCAGCCTCAGATGCTGTGATACAAGTATCTTCTCATATTATAATTTGTGTTTTTGAATGTCGATCACTCTGGTGTAAACGTTTTCACTGTTAATTTCCAGTGGGTAAGGGAAAGAAAGGAGAATACCGTCAATACCGAAATACATTGAAATGACATAAATCCGCAGCTGAAGGGCTTAATTAAAATTTTTTGCCTTGGAACAGAAAGTTGGTAAGTATTTCTCACTGGTTTCCATCGGGCTTTAAATTCATGCGTTGGGAGTGATAATTGGAAATTGGATGGATCTAATATGTGTTTGAACCCGAAAGCAAAGTAGTTTTATAGTGCAAACCTACATTGCACCGTGAAAGCCACCACTAAGGAGTGTAAGCTCGGTGTGATTCCACACCAGGCATGCAGCGCTCATCTAAGCAGAAATCAGAACCGAGTACGTTCGCCCGGATGCCAGGCGCAGACAAAAGGCAGTCAGGTGAGAAATATGCGGTCAGACTAGAAACTGAGAGAGTGCTACGTTGAGCAAACATGCTACCATGTAGTACACTATTTAAGATACAAATGCTGCTTAGTTTTATTAATGTTACTGATAAAAAGAGTTACATGGTAGTAAATCATGCAGAAGCTTTATCATGCCTGAAATATAATGCGGGGGTAACTTTTAAAAATGGTGTTTAGATCTTGTTTAGCACAAATGCAAAACCAACCTTCACTTGTGAGGGTCAAAGTATCCTGGAACTGGTCTATTGCAACCATTATGGTCGCTTATGGTACGTGGGAAAGTGACATGCTCAATCTATCTACCTATTTTAATTGTATGCCTGCGATTATCTATACCATAATAGTCTGGTTCTACCAAAATAGGTTGACAATCGTGCAAAAATGGCCAAGATTAAACTTTCGCAAAAGACTTCATCGATATTTTTCCCTTGGATCAGACTGACCTCTCCACTCTAATTCCCTCAGCAATTCAGTAACACTGCTATCATTATCGTAACAACTGTTAACGAATCTTGCTGCATTTTGCTGTATTCGCACTATATCTGAAACTAGACCTACTTCGTACGGGTCCCACATACTAGTGACATAACGCAAGTGAGGTCTAAGATAGAAAAATTACATAATTTGTTCGATTTCTCATCAGATTTTCCTAATTTTCTTTTAATAAATCCCAATTTACGATTTGCCTGTCCGCAACTTTCACGTATTTGCATCCACCAGGACAGATCGTCAGTTTACGTCTATCTCTTTCGGCAGGTTTTTCTTTTTTTTTTAAATCCATAACAGCGCATTTTTAAAAAGTTAGTTCTAATTGCCAAGTATTGTATCATTCGATTTTAGAATCTAGGTCTTCCTTCAATGCAATCCCTTCAGACTTGGTGTCAATATTCCTGTACATAACTACGTCGTCCATAAAAAGGTGAATTTTGTTCGTAAAGACGGTGGTGATATCCTTAATATGAAAAAGATTTTTGAAAAAATTTTTAAAGTGTAATTTGGGACCTATGACACTTCCCTGGGTTACACCCGATATTACTTTCACTGCATCTGAACTAACGCCGGCTAGAACTACTCTCCATTTGCGGTTGTCTAAGAAACCTTTAATCCAACATATTACATCGTGATGTATTCTGTTGGATTTCAGGTTAACAAGTGATATCTTAAGCAGAACATCATAGAAATATTTTTGGAAATATCAAAATATCGCTTTCACATGGACGGCCCTTTTTCCAATGGAAAGAATATAATGAAATGCTAGCTGGAATTCGCAGGACCCGCCTTTTTGGAATTCATACAGGATATGAATTGAGAAGTCTTGAATGTTTAAATACTGGTTGGATTGGATTGGATATTTGGGGAGGCGACTGACAGCAAAAGTCATTTGCGTCATGGGAGACAGTAAAGGGAGGAAGGGTGATTAGAAACCCGGCGTCGGAATTAGCCTTCTCTTAACGATAGGCACCTAAAGGACCACGGTTTAACGTCTCATCTGACAGACTGAGTACTGCACTTGAAGTGCCCACTATAAGATAATCAAGCAGGGATCGGGCCTCCTCTGAAAAACATCTTTCTCTGCAGGGATTTGAACCCTGGCCGTTTGTATGGTTAGATAGTACTCTGGCCACCACACCAACCCGATCCCCCTATTTAAATACTCCATTATTGATGACGATTACTTGTTAACTCGTGCGTTAAATGAAATTCGGTCGTACTGTTTTTAAATCTGAAATCATTGGCTCCGACAATCATAAATTCCAAGTCGTATACTTCGTTAAATTTTGTCAGATTATATCATTAAAAATTAAATTGGTTCAATCCAAATTACCTTGATATTATTTATTTTCTTTTAATTTTTCCATTTAATTTGCTAACGTTTTGGGACCTTAAAGTGACGTTTAAATCATTTTCAAATTCATAGGGTATTCGGGAGCCATTGTACATAGAGCCACGAGTGTTCTTTGAGCAAAATAAAGTTTGAGGAAAGCCTTATAACTTCTGATTTACGCATATTACAAAACTATTTTAATGCAATTATATTTAGCATAAATTGATATGAAATTTTGTGCTATGACTGGTTCAGCTAAAAATACATTATTCCTTACAATAAATACCAAAAACTTCGCTTTATTTCGTCAAAGACCAAATTTTTAGAAAAAAATTTCGATTGGAGAAAGTTATCCTGCTTTTATAAGTTTTTATAGGCAGATTTATTTTTCATCTATCTTCTAAAAAGAAATATATCATGGTAATCGTGTTTTTTGTTTTATTTTTTCCGTCAAATGCGACACCATGGACTAAAGTGGCAATAATTTGGGTGAAATATCTTAAAAGATGATGAGCAGAAATCATGAAATTCACTGAATGATTTTCTCACACATAAACATATTGCGCCACAAGCTTGATCACTCAAGAGTTGTGGTTTAAGATCAATAGTCTCAGCCGTAGCTAAAACCAAGAGCTGCACGCTTAACGCACTAAAGCATGCTTTTTAGCGACGAACTAAAGAACTACTTTGTCGGCTCCATTTGCGATAATTATGCTTTATTTATCTTCATAAAATATCTTCTTAGATTGTATAAAAAAACCGTTTCTGTACATGGGACGTAAAATGTTCAATTCATTGCCAAAAATAATGAAATGATGCAAATCTGGTAAAATATTTTTTTGAATGGCTAAAGAGTGGCTGCTATCCCATAAAAATAATGAATCTTTTTTCTGATTCCTTACGTGAATTAAGTGCTAAATATGATACAAAATTTTACTCTTTATAATTTACTCCAAATATTATTATAAAACTTTAGAAAATGTTTCTTTTGGTTAATGAAAATGTTGAATGTGTTCAAATATTGTTGCTGTTTTTTGTTTTTTGTTATTCACCCTTCAAAGTCCGTTATTCATGACCAAACAAAATACAATTTTAAAATTGTTAAAGGCTGTGTGTTTATGTTTATATTTAATGTAATTTTATGATTTTGTATTACTAATTTGTAATTACATCATATCACAGCAGAAGGGAACATTATACAAATTGCTGGTGGCTCAGATCAGGTTTCAACCTTGGAGCCCGCCTTGAGCTCTTATTTCTATGTTAAATTTTATTATATTTATTAATTTATTGTAATTTAAGTGAAATTAAATTAAATCTATTCTGATTATTTTAAATGAGTTCACTTTGTAATATTACACAAGGTATTTACTACTCCGACCTAGATTTCGACTTAAGTTAAGTCATTATCAAGGTTTGTAACTTAAGTCAATACCTAGGTCGGAGTAATAAATACCTTGTGGAATATTACAAAGTATTACAAAATATTAAAATTACATTTAAAATCATCGCAATGTTGTTCCACCAAGTGAAGCCAGAAAATTTATTATAAATTCTATTATATTATGTTATATGCATATATATATAGTATGGTTAAAATTGTATGATATCTTACACAAATAAAACCTGCTCCAGTAAATGAAGTAACCCGATAATTGGTGGCCCTTACAACCAAACCAGTGACGTGCCACTAGATCATCGTCGCCGACTCATCCTCGACGTCTAGGACCACGTTTACCTCACCACGTTTCTCTGGTTTACGATCACCCAGCGCTTCGCACACTGTGCCTAACCTGGTTCGTCCACGGAATGAGGCAAATTCCAAAGAATTGCAACTGTGGCCGCGGTTTCTACGGAAACACCACCCCCGTTCTGAGCGGGTGTTTGGAAGAATGAGGGCGGAAGGGGGAAATCCCAGACAACCATCCATCCATTTACCCCCTCGCACATTCCTCCCCTCAATCCATCCATTCTTCCCCCTATTTTCTTTTTAGCCGCCCAAGTGCCGTCGCCCTGTGGGAAATAAGCTCCCCATCCCCTCTTCCTTCTTCGTCCTCACTAGCCCCCCA
The DNA here is from genome assembly GCA_963169105.1 of Ceriagrion tenellum. Lineage (NCBI taxonomy): Eukaryota > Metazoa > Arthropoda > Insecta > Odonata > Coenagrionidae > Ceriagrion > Ceriagrion tenellum. The sequence continues at coordinate 160,848,565 of OY720636.1, forward strand.
CCTGCCCCCCTTCCGTCCCTCGCAGCCACCCACCCTTTCCACGAGGGTGGGTTCGAGGGGAAGGGAACACGGAACGCCAATGTAACAGACCACCGCTATTATTCTTCGCCTACCTCCTCCCTTCCCCAGCGGCGCACAAATCCAACAATGCGGAACGCCAAACTCCACGAAGGAGAAGTTGAGATAGGGGGAGAGGAATAGGAGTGTGTGTCTGTCTGTCTGTCTGGCAGTCTAGCATTAAGGGTGAGGAGGGGACTGGAGAAGAAGAAAGGGGGGAAAGGGCTGGAGGGACTTCTGGTGGCTTGGAGTGAGAAACATCCTTCGGAAGCACCTTGAACTTTTCACATCCGTGCATTAGGAGAGGTTTGTGGCACAAAAGAGCCCTTTTCTCCTCCGCGAGGGGGTGTGTGGAGGATTTAGAGGGGAAGGGGTGGGTGAGGCTTAAGGGTTCGAGGCAGAAGAAAAGGCGCGGGAATGAAGCGAGGAGTAGGAAAAGATGCCGCATCCCACATCACTCCTCCACTCTCTGCTCCGTTCCGGAGTCGTCTTGTATTTGTCGCGCTCAATGTGCCCCATCTACCGTCGTTGTGAGCAAGCACGATTCTGATGCCGCGACTGCTGTGACCGAGATTGCTGTACGAAAGCGTCTGATGTGTACTACCAATATGTGGCAACTCAAAAAAGGGGCAATATATTCATTTTCCATTCATATTTGTTACGTCTATTAATTAAAAACAATACATTGAAGCAGCGTAAAGCACCTTTTTTCGTTACATTTATTGATTTTTTATATCACATTAAAAAGAATTTTGACTAATGCTTTCATTTGACTTGGGTTCTTATCACCTACCTATCCCCCAAAGGCAATTACTGGCATACTTAATCCGGATTAAGTTAAACCATGAGCATGCTAAATTTTCTCTGTTGCTTAGAAATCATTTGTAAGACTGAAAATTTAAGGCCTCGTATAAAAATATTTCTTGCGACGGAATTATCTTGTAATTAGAATTTGCTCCTTTTTTTTCGTTTTAAGAGAAGTGAATTTATCTGGTTAACAGCGTGCACCCATCGACCATATTTAAAATGCTGTTTTCAGAAATATCTCATGCTTAAGGAGGAAGATAATGTTCACTGATTTTCATAAACTTCTCTAATCGTTTTTGCGCCTATTGCTATTCAGGACATAAATATATGTTATCTATTAGTTAAGAAGGCATCCGCAGTTTTGTTATAATGTAGTCTTATACGAGTATTTTCAGTATTCCAGCATATTAGTGGACAACCATTTTGCCACCATCACAACATTGTTTAAAGGAAAAGAAGAAAACGCGATATGATCTAGACAGAATATGGCAGTGGACCAGGATACGAGCAAGAGCATGCGTACTTTTACCCTAAGTCGCCGGTACTACTGAAAAGCTTGCAGGAGTCCTCGCGAAATACGACGTTGTGACGAGTTTTTAAAGCAATAAGAAGACCTGTGACTACCTGTGGACCAAAAAAGACCCACGGCCAAAATATATTATGAAGTAGTGCAAAATTCAGCTGGAAATTCATATATCGGCCAAACTTCGAGATCCCTCAAATTAAGGGTAGAAAACACCCAAAGAGTGACCATAAAGAAAAGATTTTCCCATTCCACTTTTGATTAAAACACCTGGTCAACACCCGACCACGTAATAAATCTTAAAGAGAGAAAAATAATCGCCAAAATAATAAGTACTTCCCTCAGTGGTTACAGCAAGCGATCGAAATCCCTAAGAATCCCACCAACGTTGGGAGGGAAGATGATGGATACGTATTACTTCATAGAGAATACTACGTATTACTTCATAGAGAATATTATCATGACTCCTACTCCACTACTCCCACTACATCTCTAGGTCTGACATATACGATAAAATAAGAGAGATACACTGCCGAACAGATAGGCACAAAAACTCGTTCTTTCCGCAAACAACAAGCGATCACAATAAAAATTGAGCTCCACTAAATACACTCCTATAATTCATGTCACCATTTAATCTCCAAAAAACGTACACCTTTACACAACTTGTGACCTACCACCCCCTGCCATACGCCCATGCGGCGGCTCGCGGGGTATTATGTAGATGAAGATGCACGTTCAAAAGGATTTTCAACAATCCAAAATCGTCCGACTCCTCAGCCAATCCGAGCGCTCCGGACTAGACCCTAACGGATGTATGATGGACTAAGAGCTCTAAATGTAGTGGCCAAAAAGTCTTTTGAACATTTGTATCTGATGAGGCCAACTGCAATGCCGGCCAAACGGTTGTTCTTTAATGTGTTAGAACGCAGGAGGAACCCAACGAGACCAATGTAACCTCCTCATTGATATAAAAACATAGTCAATTTTTAAGAAAACAACTCATATTATTTAACCCAGCTATTTAAAGCTTCGTATTTATTATGTGAAAGTACCGTCTAACTGGAACTTATTTTGAGTCTTAAACATGCTGGATTAAAACTTTAATGGTTAGTTTCATTATCTTTCAAAACATAATTATATTATATTATTTCATTTACGTAAAAAATCTTATTCATATCTTTAAATCGTTTAAAATATAGGCAATATTAAGGTATTTTATTTTGCTAAAATTTTCATTTAGTGAGCGTGCTTGAATTGTATTTTGTTTCATTATTTGTTCCGAATAATTGCTTGTAGCTGAGCTGGATTGTTCTTGAGATGTTGTAATATGAATACCATCGTAAGATACTGGAAAAACTCTGTCCCTTCAGAATATTTTTGAGGTTGTGAAATAGTACAAAAAATGAAACAATGATTCTTTTAATTTTTAGAGTATTTTGTGATTTGAAAATGGGGATTCTATTAACTTTTATCCAGTATCGCTTTCCTATTCTGTATACGCAGTAAATACCTACCTCTACCTTGTAAATACCTACATCTACATCTACACAATACCCTGCGAGCCGCCGCATGAGCGTGTGGCAGGGGGTGGTAGGTGTTTCATCTCTCAAAACACCCTCGGGGGGTGTTTTGGGAGATGAAACGGTGACATGCATTATAGAAGTGTGTTTAGTGGAGCTCAATTTTTACTGTGATCCTTTATAATGCGCGGAAAGAACGAGTTTTTGTACCTATCTGTTCGGCAGTGTATCTCTCTTATTTCATCACATCTATCAGACCTAGATATGTAGTTAGGAGTCACTTAAGAAAAATACTTGTAATAAAAGGAATAAATTTTATTTGCTTTATTGTATTATAAGTATAGGTAAACATATTAATGAAATCATTTATCTGAAAATGTATTGACAATATTTTCAAGGGAAAGGAACATTATTTCCATTAGGTAGAAATCAAATAGTAGGCTCCGGCATAAAATATGTTACCCACCCATGCACAGAGAAATCATTTTCTTCCAAAAAATTCATTTCATAAATTTACCATACATTTTGAAAAGCTTCCCACTTTTTTCTATCATTAATTTTCATACGAATGATATTCTGCCTTAAATTTCCCTTTTTGTAGACCTCAAAACGGCTGATGTAATATTATGGTAAGGACTCTGTTCTGATAGCAATTATATTTCCAATACCATATGCCAACCTATACCAAATATTTTACTCAAGTGATTTAATGTAATAATTTCGATTAGACTAATATATCTCTAGTCACAAAGGCACACAGTTAACTATATAAGTATCAATGTATTTAAGAGAGCCTCTAATATGTATATTTTTGCACATATATTGATTATGATAACGAACCAATCACCGATTTCCGCACAGTAGCTGACCTCATAATTTGATGATGGTTACATGACGTACCTATGCGATAATTATACGCACTATGTGCGTAGTTAGTGTCTGTCTTTTTGCAAATAAACTTTATGCTAGTTCGATTACACCCTCTCTACTTGTAGGAGTTTTACCATTTCGGTTTATTTCCATTTCCTAAGGACACGTAAAGATGCTTCGTAGACGAAGATGAAGCCACTCGGTAAACGAAGAAACAAGCGAATGCTCTCAAGGGCTCTTCCTTCTCCCTTGGCATCTTCAATAAATGAAGCACGCGCTGGAGATAAGACACCAAAATGAGCGCCTTCCAAATAGAAAATCGATGACTGAGAGTATGCCTCGCCAATGTAGGGACTCCTTGAAGAGTCTCAAATTGCCTGCTCATGACTTCACTCCATTAGGCGACGCTCATGATGCACCGTATCAAAACAGGACGCACCATTTTGAGGAAGATATGGGAGAAGTATTGTCATTTCTTTCGAAAATTTATATCCGGTAAAATTTCCGCCGTGATAGAGGAAATATCAAGGAGTGATTTTTTTCGTTACATATAACATCTTTTTTTAAGGTCTGAAAGTATTATTACATAAATGTCTTTTTTTTACTATTACAATTTTACAATTGCAATTGTAAATAATTGATATTTTACGGAAAAAAAGATAGTTGAAGTGGGGCTTCATTCGTGCTTTAGCCCATATTTGTCAATTGAGCCTTTATTTTGCATCTGTTAGTTACATCTCGCCTGAGAATCAAGTTCATACCTGCTCCATGAGAAAAAATTTATGCCTTAGTACCAGGAATATCATTCATGAAAATATTAACAGTGTTTTGGTTAAACACAGGGATATAGTGTTCTCAGTATTGCCCATTTACGCAAGAATTATTTTAACATATAAGTAAAAAGGATCCATGAGGAGAATTTTCCGAAGACTATTATAATTCGAGAGCAATTTTCATTTAAACTAGCATATTCTCAGTACATCGCAATCATTGGTTAAAGCATGAGATGTTTAAGCATCCACAGATCAAATAATTATATACTTGTTTTGTATAGCCCAATTTGTTCTCTAGAAATCCTGACTAGGTTCAATCTATTATTTGTTGTTACTGTTAAGGCACGTTAAAAATTTTACTAAAATTATTCTCTGTTTAATTCATAATGTGACTGATTCTTACTTTGAGTACGCAATTGCTAATTGACTACAAAAGTAGAGATACTTTTTTCAACGAGCTCACAATACCTTTGTTTTCAGGAAGAAAGATCACCTTTAAGTACAACTGTGGAGCATAAACTGGTGTGTGTTTCCTAAAATGTGTGCAAATAGTCGTGTAATTTTCTTGATAGAGTTAATGTAGGTCAATATTTGCGGTTGGAAAATCATTTTGGTGAAACCTTTAAGAAGTAAAGTTTTTCAGTAGGAAATGGTTGATTTAAATAATATCCATGACAGCTCCACTCCCACGGGTGAAATTTTTTCGGCTTACAGCTCCCGTCGAGGACAACCAAGGGTTCATTCCGAACCAACCTCTACCTAATATCATTTCAAGAGGGAGAAGCAAATTGTCCCGACTTCCGCCCATTCGGAGGACCACAGGGGGATGATCACAGGGGTCATGATACAGCAGCCTCTCTCTTTTCTCTTCCCTTCGGACCTCACCTTTATATGAAAAAGAAGGGACCCCCCTCTCTGACCGGAGCGGCCCGCACTAACGGCCAAGCGTCCAAACGACTCCACATCTGAAATGGGTTTCGCCTCGTCGTACCGTGAGCACCTCTACCTCTCCCACTCTTCCATTCGTATTGTTGTCATCCTTTACAATGGACTCCCGAGTCACATTTTAAAGCGAACGAGGCTTCCCTCTTCTCTTCTTTTATGACCTCGTTATCCCCTTCCATTCTACGAGACCCTATCCTCGAAACAACAACGTCTTCGCAAAGAGTTCAAACATTGTAAACTTGTTGGAGACTGACTGGCATTGTTCGCGAGAGTACAGCTACCAGAACAATGAACAAAACAATGTTGTATGGTATACTGAGAACAGTTGTAATTTAATTGACTTTTCAAAAGAGAAACATCTGTCATCATTTTCATACCATAGCCTATTATACGTCCCTTGGTGTCAAGTGTTTTAGTGTTCTACGAGTTTCACTGATAAAAAGAGTTTAAGTACACATTCTCAATAAAACATGACCTATTTTGAAAACATTACCTGGTGCGAAGCCCGAGAAAGATATTTACACATAATAGACCGGGAAAATCTTAATTCATTTTTTTAAACTTGCCCTATTTTGTTTCTGACGTTCCAAATGATGGAGTTTACTTAAATATGAAGTAAAAAATTTGTAGATTCATGAAAGCCGGCTTTTATAACTTCTGACTTAGTATTTCTTGGTATGAAAATCAAAGATATCACGTTGTCCGTCGATGATGCTCACGTCAACTATCCGCTAGGCTGATGCAATATGAGACGTCTAAACTCTATGAGATGAACCTAATTAATGAAAAAAACTGAGTGATTTTGCGCTTAATGCTAGCCAGCTATAATATTGCCTGTCTCTTAGCTCCTTAGACTACTAGGAGGAATAAATGGTGAAATTGAAAATGGAATCTGAAATTAGTCATTAGATATTTATGATTACAATGCATTAGATACATACTTGCCATATGAAAATTGATGCCGATGCATTAAGAGTCTCCCTGTAACAAAGAGCAAATTACAGTTCTTCATTAAAGGGATTTACTAAGTAGATTTGTAAAACAAATGGTGGTAGAGTGTTTCCTCATATACTCAGCAGAGAATTGTATATTAATTTTTCCATATGAAATAAGGTTTTATAGTTATTCTACACATACCGAAGGAACCTCAATTGGACCGCAGTTTCAAATCGCATGCGGAGTTGCGGAGCGTTGAAATGGGTTTAGGCATTGTTAGGTTTGCGCACTGCTTCGGAACAGCCCCAGAAAAGTATACATGCGAACGGCACGAGAAGTTGTTTCCTTCATATCTCCCGTTCCATTTCTTTTCGAAAAAAAATGCTCTCGCTAATATTTTTTAAATTTTATTTAAGGGATAGTGTTTAAATTACAACTCTCTCTCACAAAAAGTGTTGACCACGATGAACGGATGTTAAAAAGATGAGACGGCTTCATGATACTCTACCTGTGATAAAAGTTTTACTTATCATTAATTAACAATTGTTGTTCCACAATGTTGTAAAGATAGCCAAGTCGTGAAGTTGGGCGATTATACCGTGTTTTAATGAGATCGATACCATATTGATTTCTTTGTAAAGGTAAATAAATGTTTTTTCCAAAGATGTATAATATGCCCTATCGATCACGGTCCGTGTTCACGTAGAGCATGTCAAAGTCTAGGTCTTTTCGACTTTTTTTTTGGCGATAATAGGTACGTGTCCATAGTCAATATATTTTATATTCGTTATTCTTGGATCGGACACCTGTTTTCTCAAATCACATAATTCCTTAAACCACTCATAACGGTGATGTGGACCAACTTATGGAACACCTTGAGACAGCTATGAAGTGGAGTTACATAAACACAAGGATACTATCACATCATCTGTAAAACGTATTGCCTGTTATTAAGGATACTTGCGAATTGTACACTGGCAGGAATACCTGTGAACTGGACATTGGTTTTTATTTATTCATATAAATGGTCAAATACTTGGAGCGTTGTAATCCTCATCTGCCATTAAATGACAATATCTACTGAAGTTACAATCTTTGCTATTATTACTATTACACTAAGCTGACTGTATCGAGCCTCATTAGAGAACATTGGCGCCAGACTTACATCGACCACGCTACCAGCCTTTTTAGCACCGCGTCACTTTTAATTTAGTTGACAAAGAGGACAAAAATTATGCTTAGTAAGAGATCAAAATATGCAGTTAGGATAAATTGCATGATCTAATTTTAAAAAAAAGTATTTGCTGTTTCTTCAGCCTATTTTTTTCAATTTTAAAGTAATATATAATATCCTTTAAATTTTGTAAATTACATCAATGAAAATGAAGGAAGAGTAAAAAGACGCGTGTAAATGCTTGGAAGTGGCTAGGGGCTCAGTTATTTTCAGCCAAATCACTCTTTAATTGCGATATGCGAGGGTATGAGCATCAAAATCCGTCATCAATACCAAATTTTATGACAGTCATTTATTACGTTGAAAAATATGACTTAACCAGTTTAAGATTCCACCTTCTGTGGTAGTTAATCCCGCGTATGTATTTTACTTATAAATAAAATTTCGCTTTCTTTTCCATTTTCATAACTTCTTCGCTTTTGAATAACCTGATTGCAAGTTGCCTAATTGAAATAGTTGCCCAATTTCTATCTTCTGCCATCAAAATAAAGCAAGCATTTTTGAGCTATACCACTAACATTCTTTTTCTAATAGCTTCCACCTGTACGCCGCATCTTCATTTAAAAACTATAACGTAAATTCAGTCGTTCGGTCTCCACTTTTCCAAATGTCTTACCCCGCGCAACAACAATTAGGGCTTGGTTTAAGGGCATTAGGGCATAATGGTGCTTGTATATAAACTTAAGAACTACGGGTTTATTTTAAGTTCAAACAACAGCTTAGATATGGAGTAAAAAATAACTGTTAAACGAAATTTGAACAATAAGTTTCATTAAAGCACACAATGGTATAGAGGCGATTTCTATTGGTCTACAGTACAGGTAGCACTGGTGTTTGCGCTTAGCGGTAGTTCCTTCAATTTTTGGAGAAGGGACTGGAACGCACTGCTGCTTTGTCTTTACCTCATAACCACGGACTTATAATATACCTCATGACAAAACATGTATTCAGGACTGTCCACGGAAATACCAAGATAAATCCCTAAAAACAAAGTGTTCATCAAACTTGAAGTCTAAAACTTACCATTAACGATCATCAAACGATCGATCTTTGCGAAGACAATTGTCGACTTCCTCATTCTTCTTCAACTCGTCGATGAGCGCTGTTTCTCATTGGAACAATCTTCGCGGTGGTGGACGACGCAACTGCTTCCTCAACAATCGCCGATCTTCAATCTGAACTGAGCGATGTTCCCACTTTTGTCTTTGGTTACATTCTCTAGAATGATAGTACGCAGTGCTATAACATGAAAGTTGAACATAAATAAACCAACTTACTATTAAGTTTTAATAACAAGTGTTAAGTGACTTGCCTCAAGATTCACTGCTTTATTAATGATGTCGGGTCCCACTCAACAAAAAACAACAATGGAACCAAATTCAACACAAATAAATAAACACTAAAATAAAGAAAATTAATTTAAATGTTAAAAAATTTACTTAAACCAACTTAATTAACAATTAATATACTGAAATCAAATAAATTACACCTACCAATTTCTTCTTTACGTTTTGATCTGCTTAAGGTTACGTCAAAATGACGGATACTTGTTTACCTGCGGTCAGATATTCGCCAATTTGGTGTTTCTGTTGGAAACAATTTAATCTGCTATTAAACTATCACGTTAAATCTGAGTTTTCAGAACATTTATATAATTTTTCTAATGGGGCAGATTTTCAGCCCAAGATGCTTTTGAAAGGAGCCATAAACTAGATGCCATTAAAAATTTTGAAATTGTGTGATATTTCAATTCACTTCATCGACAGTTGTTAAATTAAATTGCACCCATTCGCTTGTCACCCCTTTTTCTCAGTATTGACCTTAACCCCCCCTTCCTTCTCTTACACTTCCCACTCCCCTCCTTAGGTGACTTAGAGCGTTCTCCTTGGCTTTCTTCAATCAGCCACTTCCCACAAACCCATCTTTAATTTCCTCTTTCGTCTCTCCGCCCCCTTACGCCTTACCTTATTCCTCACCAACTATAAAACCCCGACCTACTTCCACCTTATCCCTGTGCTAGTTCAAAATATCGTGAGAATTTGACGAAACCGATCGTAGACGAGGTTCACGAGGATAATTGGGGTCCACTCACACTGAGGAGTGAATTTGATAGAGTATTGAATGACCTCAAGTAAAAAATGCAACTGGATGAACGTCAACGGAGAAAGTATCCAAGATCTTCGAAGTTAATCCAAGGATTTTCTGTTCAAGAAAGTAAAAAAAATCAGATAGACGCTAAAATTAACAAAGGGGTAGACAAGGATGCAACCTCACAACTAGAACTGTTCAACTGTGCTTGGAGAAGGGCATAAGAGAAGTACAAAAAATTGAACTGAGTGTAACAAAGACAAACGGAGAAGAAAAATAGACATGCTCCGCTTCGCGGATGATATCGCAGTCATAGCTGGATATTGCAATGATCTTCAAAAGTGACTAAAAGTAATGGACAAAGTGCACCAGAAATACAACACGACAGTAAATAAGACGAAGACTAAAATTCTAGTATGCGGCAGAGAAAAGCTGAATGTAGAAGTCACTCTATGAAAGGAGAAATTAGAACAAGGGGATTCCTTCACCTATGTCGGGCGTACCTCGTGCAGGACGGATTACATCAGACATCAGGCGGAGAATAGCCCATGCTAAGAAGGTGTTCAGGGGAAGTAGACAACTACTGCGTTTAAATAAAATAGGACTACAAATCAGAAAACATTATGTGAAAATATTTATGCGTAACGTGACAGTATATGGATCGGAAGAATGGATCATTGCAAAAGCTGACCTGAAAAGAATAGATGTTTTCGAAATTAGGTGCTGGAGGAGGATGACTGAAGATAAAATAGATGGAAAAAATAAGATATAATGACGTGTGCAGAAGAGCAGAAGAGAAAGGACAATATGGAATGTCATGCAGAAAAGAAGAAAAAGATGAATTGGATATACCCTGAGACACAACAGTTTTCTGTTGAACATAATTCAAGGCAAAATAGAGTGAAAAGTCCCCAGAGAAGACCAAGTAATAAGTTCATGGACCAAATAAATAGGAAAGTACATACAAAAAGAGATATCAGGAGGCAAGGGACCTAGATTCAGATAGGGAAGGGTGGAGGGCTGCAGTCAACCAATCTTAGGATTGAGCGACCAATGAATTTGTAAGAAACATTTATCATAAGTTTTCAATCTTTAAGTATATTCCATTTCTTGGCAAAAGCATGGATAAGATATGTCTATTACAAAAGCATCCAAACTTGTGGAAATTTATGGAAATATTTACACCTCCTATTTTGAAAACTATAGAGAAGAATTTACCACCACTGGTTGGTAGTAATTTTTAGTCAATTCTTTTCTAAAAACGGAAACATCGCTTACTGTTGCTTAGCACTTATTTAATTTTCAAAATTCTTTCTGAGATTTGTTTGGGAAATTTGTCTGCATTGCAGAACATATTGTCATCGAAATATGAGACACTCTTCAGGAATGTAGGCAAAGACTGTTTTACTGAATAATGCCTTATTTAGTTTCAACAGTTTTCTTGGGTAGAATCTTATAATTGAATTCTAATCTAATTGACGATACTGAAGAGCTCTGAAATATTTTACGTTGATCCAATTTTGGTTACAATGATTCAATCGATTAAGAAAATGGTAATGTTTATTAACTTTGTGTGTACGGAAAGGCTATCTTGAGCATGAACTGTTCGTCTTCGTCGAATCTTCCAATCTGATAATATTCAAAATTAAATCAACTTCCCAACGTTTAAAAGCTCTGAATTTACCCTTTAAAATAATTCCAGTAATAATACAGGAAACAATAACAATCGACTCTAATTTGTTTACTACACATTTATATTCGTGAGATAGACCATCAGTACGGTGCACCGTGACCTTAGCTTTAAAAGGATTAGTTCGCTTCGATTTTTGGTCCCAATCGCGGTACGATGCAGATGCACTACAAAAACCATATTTGTAACTTCTAAAGTTAGAATATCATTAGAAGCAATTGAAAACATGAAATTTTAAAAGAATGCATAGAAAAACTGAACTTCTTAAGCAGAAAGTTGTATTGTTTATTAAAATGATGTTAAAAGTACAAAATAATGCTATCTGCTGGCACTTTTTTCTACGTGTAACTACTTATACATATAGCCAAACGCAACTGTATGATATTTTATATGATTATAGTCAGTCATTTTTCGTATTAAGAACAAAAGCTAATCATTGTTAAGTCGTGATCATTCTTTAAAATTTTCTGTCTTCAAGTAAGTCTTATAGTTAAATATACATTTACGGTGTCTCTGATGGAATGGCCAAAATAAGAAATTACATTTAAATGGATTGCCATAAGGGTGAGATGGAGTATTCGTTAGATTCATTGCTAAAAGTCCTGTAAATCCTGTGTTTCTTTATTCGATGCTCTATTCCGGCTCTCTGTCATCTCATTCCATCCATTACCTCATACCATATTTCCTCTCCTCATTGATCTATAATTGCTCTAAGGCCTCATGCAGAGTCTCAGTGAAAGTATTTTATGCTATTCCATAAGAGCGAGCATTAACAGATTTACAAGTTACACACTCATATATTTTTGTTCGTATATTAGGTGGTAGAGGGATACTATTGTTGAAAGTTATCATATATGTTATAGAATATTTTAATAATAGATTTGTATGGTCGGAAAAAACACACCTCCACCAACTTCTTAAATGAACGCACTTTAGCTTTCTTTGACAATACTTGATGGCTCCTCTGTGAGCATTTCTATCGTATAATTATCGTGCAACCAGCAACAAAGCAATGCAGCCAACTGCTACCGCCGTTCTTTTTAGGAGACGCAACCCGGACAACACCTCGGTTGATATCGAAGTTAAAACTTTATATGCGTCACAAACTAAATGAAACCACCCGACAATGGCTCCTCCAGGTCTCCTTCTCCTCCACTAATCTCCTCTTATCCTCAATAGCAGACCAGGTTACGTCAAATTTTATGCAGAGATTCCTTTAAGTCGTCAAAATTTTGTAATGTATGGTTATGGTGCACAATTGTATGGTAGAACATCTGTCTAAAAAAATTTTTCTAAATACCTTTCAATCAGGATTTTGCAAACGGTATAGTACTCAAAATGCTCTAATTAAAGTAACAGATGATATACGACTTTCAATGGATAAGCAGAAAATAACAATAATGGTTCTCTTTGATTTTAGCAAAGCATTTGACTGTGTAAGCCACAATGTACTTTTAAGGCTACTATCCAACTTAAAATTATCTAACTCTGTGCTGCAATGGTTCCGCTCTTACTTGACCCAACGCTTTCAGGTGGTGAATGATCGGAAGAAAAATCTACGCTCTGAATCACTTCCCGTCAAACGTGGTGTCCCACAAGGATCAATACTCGGCCCATTATTATTTGTCATATATATTCAAGATCTCTCAAATAACATACACCATTGCAAGTACTATTTATACGCCGATGACTTGCAGATCTACATCGACTGCGATCGCAACGATATCTCAAATTCTATCGCACTAATTAATAGAGATGTCTATTCTCTATGTAAATTGGCGTCAGATAATTTGCTGAACTTAAATTCTCAGAAGACTAAGAGCATAATAATTGGTAGTGCAAAATCCCTTAAATTTGCAAACATTGAATTACTGTCCAAGATTCAAGTTCAAAATTTAGAAATAGAATACACAGACAAAATTAATGATTTAGGAGTTATTGTAAATAAAACGCTAACCTGTGATGAACACGAAGCACATATTTCTAATAAAGTTATTAAAAACCCATATCAACTGAAAAGTTTTCATAACTTGACGTCTTTGCCACTGACATGAGACTCAAACTAGCTAAAACCTTATTGATCCCTCATATTGATTACTGTTCTTTGGAAATGTCAAATATTTCAAAATCTCAGTTATCCAAACCGCAAAAAATACAAAACTGTGTAGTACGTTATGTGTGCGATGTAGCATTTAATGAGCATATCCCAACATATTACTATGAATTAAAAATTCTTAAAACTGAACAAAGAAGAAAATTGCAAATGGGTGTGTTTACGCACAAATTATTAAAAACTGATACTCCTTCTTATATTTATCAGCCATATATAGATAATTTGGTCAAAACAACAAAAAACACCAGAAATAATAGAAAATTAATTGCACCCTGCCACAGAATCTCTATGTATCATAGCTCTTTTTATGAAAAATTCATGTAAGGTATGGAATTCGATTCCGCAAACGTTGAAAAAAATTAAGTCTACAGAAAGATTTAAAAAATGCTTGCTGTCTTATTATCTCAGTGATAATTAATATTTTGTTAAACATCTTAAATTAAACTCATTAATATATTATCTTTGTCATTGCTACAATGTATTAAGCATGGAATTGTAATATTTGTTGTGAACAAGTGTTGTGGTTTGATAAGATTCTTGTAAATGAGTGACATGTTTTCTATGTGATTGTTATTAATTGTAACCTGAGTTATAATCACTTATGCCTGCTCCAAAGGAATTTATTCCTAGAGCCAATAAATCTCATTATTATGCTCCCATACATTGGCGATCTCTCCAGTGGTCAATTTCCTATGTAACCTCAATTTTTTCTATAAGGGTTCATGATTTGTTGATTGCAACACTTGCGACTGAATCAGTTTTATTGTAACGGATTCACTAGTTGGCCTGGCACTAGCTTCCACCTCTTTTGCTTCTTGACTAAAATATCATAATCCGTTAAACGTTCTCATATATCACCCTCTCTTATATTCCATGTTTGCATCCACTTTTATCATTTTGCTCCTTAACCACAAGCCGTGGTTAGCCCTCCCTCCGCCCTTCATACCAGGAAGGAAGGAAAATTTTTTCGTCGCCGGAAGCTACCTGTTTTTTACCACTTTTATCTCTTTGGTGTCCTCCTCGTACCGTCGCCGAGCTCCCCGCCTAAACATTCTCCTCCGTCCTCTCCCGCCTCTCTCATATTTCCTCACGAAAATCCCTTCCGCAGCTCTCATCCGTGTCGCTTTACCAGAAGAGAGGTTTAAGCCAACGCAAATACGCCTATAATGGCAAAGTTTGGCGCTGTGGAGGCACGAGGAAAACTCTTTGCCATCCACGCGACGCCAGTCCTAGTATCGCCTTCAGCGATGCTCTTTTGTTTATATCTCACCCTTTCGCTTCACTTTCCCATTGTCTAACGCCCATCTATCTTTGGTCGCTCTATCTTTAGATTTTTTGACTGCAGTCATCCATCCTTCTCTGCCTAATTCTAGCTTTTTTTGTCCTGGTAATTCTTATTTTATATATATCTTATATAATATATATTTTATATAATTCTTCTTTATTTGGTCAATGAAATCATTCTTGGGTTATTCTCTGGTAACTTTCTCTCTTATTTTTCCTTTGATTTCACTCTTAACAAACGCATTGTGCCTTAGAGGGTGCCCAGACCATCTAGTAATTTTCTGTAACGTGTTCTATCGGATCCTTTCCTCATCGATATGATTTTCATTTCACTTCATCATTTCTTGTTTCGTCCATCCATTTTATCTTGAGCATCCTCCTCTAGCACCAGGTTTTGAAATATTCCAGTTCGCCTGGTTTACTTTTGCCGTGGACAATGCTCCTAGTGCATGAAGTGCTTTGCGCCACACGAATATTTTCACATGCAGTTTCCTCGTTTGTGACCCTCTTATCTTTGAACCCTCCTCTATTAGCCGTCAAAATCGCCAAATGTCGTCCCTCCTCCCGCGACTAGGTCTTCGAATTTTTCTCGGAAGACTCGTCCTCCCGCGCGTAACACTCCCAGGAGCACCTCAAAGGCAGCCTGGCCTACTTACTTACATCGCTCTCTTTCCTCTGCTTTTCCAATCCCCGCCTCTTCTAGCTTCCCGCCGGAAAACAATCTCCTGCGCCATTACACGTGCAACGTCTCCAAAAGATTTCCCTCAGTCACGTCGTTGTCACGTTCCGGAGAGCGACGTTCCTTCGACGCGCGGCCTAGCCGACACGATGATACTTGCGTCCTCGATTCTTTTCATCGGTTGAAATTCCATTTCCTCCTCTCAAACAAATAAAGCTTTCATAGCTCTACTCTTTTTCGGGACCCTGTGGCCGAATGCGAATGGATGCGCTCTTACTTGAACCTCATTTCACGTCATTGAAGGGATGCTATTTTCAGAGGTCGAGGGAAAACTCGTGTTTACATTTATGGCTTCCTCATTGTTTTGAAATGTTTATGGGAAATATTTGATTAATGATTTCTAGGGGAACCTTTTCTCACTGTGTCTCCCTTTTATATCATCCTTTTATTGGTTGTACCAATGTTCATCTAAAAGTATTTTTCAAACTCGGGAAAGATGACATAAATCTTTGTTCTTGAGTTGCCTTGCTTCTAAAATTGTGGTATATTAATAAAAATTTCGCCTCGTGGAAACCCTAAAATTCCGTTGAAATTAGGAACAAATGCACTCATTTTCACATTTCTATTGTTTCAATCATTTTTCAATTGTTTTTTAATGACCTTAGGGATGATAGTCATACCATTGAAAGTCATCTAAACGAAGCGTCGCTCATAACAGAGAATGTTCTTATTTTCCGGAGACAGTACTGAAGATTATGCGCATGGTTTTTATGTTGCATGTTTACACTGTTATGTTGATACTGCCAGATTTTCTCTTTGATGTATTAAATGAAGAATCTCTAACATCGTTAAAAACTTGACCACTCGCAGGACGTGTTTATGACAAAAATCTTATGTAAATTTTGTGATAAAATTATAATTACGCTAATCTAACAGAGGTCACTGTACTCATTTATTTCCACTTTGTCATTTGATGATTTCTGATTTCTGGGTAGAAGTGTTCCCTAAAGCACGCAAAATCCAGATTTTTGGTTAAAAAATGATGCTTTTGTGAGATCGTTTAATTTTCAAATCATGAAATATAGAGTCAAACCCGTTTGTAACGATCACGCATGTAATTAAGTCCCGCCTTTAATGAGGTGAGATCTTGGTCCCTTGGTCCCTATGCTTTAATGGCAAACATTAAATATCTACGTACAACGAGTACAAAAGATTCAAAATTTCCGCTAAAGCGAACTATTCTTTGGCCCCTTGGTCAATTGTTACCTCTTTTATAATGAAAGCATCGCCTTTTCTGTCCACTGACAGCCTCCTCTTGCATCACATGTTATTCTCACACGCCTTCGCTCAAGCCTCCGTCAGAGCGACTGCGTGAGGTACAGCTGCTGTCGCCTGGAAAAATCCTGCGCTTGAGATGTTTTATGTAGAGAAAATCTCCAGAAAGGGAATTCCTTAATGCTGCTAATTTTTTTTCATTTTAAAATGTTAAAAACTGGTTATTAGCAAAATTGATGAAAATTAATTAGAAAATTCACTGGAAAAATATACTGAAAGTGTAATAAACTGTAATATTATTTAAATTACCTTGTGTTTCGAAGTTTTCGGTGCTGAAAATGCATTTTTATATAATCGAATGCCGTTCTCTACTATGGAAACACCTATTAATGAGCGTATCCCTATCAGTCTAGCTCCAGGTGCCTACCATCTCACCACGTTCTTACCCTTTTTCCTCTCCGCGGAGTCCGTTAAAGGATGTGGATCAGCTATGTTTCTATTCATTTTATGCCACGTTGGCAAATTAGGTTAGCATGCGGGTTTATGTCACATTCTTTTTAAAATTATTACTCTGATTTCTTATCAAATTTAACAAAATTTAATTATTTATTTCGCTTCGCAGCACATGAATGCTTTAGAATTGTTAATTTGTTGTCCAATTCACAAATCTCAAATATAAGTGACGTCAGCTTATGTCAATTTATAAATTGACATCAGTTATGAAATATTAAGTCGAGATACAGGACAAAATTTAGACACCTAAGTACGATTGGCAGTAAAAACAACTAGATTCGACCAATTTGTTTGAGCGTCCCCCAAATACCTTGCATTAAATTCCAAACCAGGTGAAATTAGAAATAATGAGTGGTCAATACAAAATATGAAAGTTGGGAATCAAAGATTACACATAAAAGGTGGGTATTTAAGATCCTTCGATAATGTTTCCCCGGCGAGTTCCGATTTGGCTTCCCCTTACGGGCTGTGTGGTCCAAGTTGTTACGGCCGACTCTCGTATTTTACGATGCTACGGTGGACCATACTATGACTGTCAGGAACTAATATTCACTAATCATACAAAACTTTCAAATATACCACGGTGAAGCTCAACTCAGCGTCTGTCCCCGTTAAAAGTATCATCATCAGTCCCCCAATACGTCTGTTCCCGTCAAAAGATCTATTAGCTGCCCTACATACGTCTCTCCTTCCACTTCAAACTTCCTTTGGTCAAAACCTCTCCTACTCTCACTGGTAGAACATCGTTTCCCAAACTTCTTCTCCTTCCCGAAGCGTGGCTTACATTTTTGTACCCGCGTCAGAGCCTTACTGCACGTAATCAATAATATTCACGTTTGTTAATGTTATGGTATTAAAACTATTGTTGTCTGCTGCCAAAATAGAGAGAATATTCAAGGTTAAGAATGAAGATTATAACCAGATTACACAACTTTGCTTGTCAAAATTACGAGTACTAACTATGACATATGAAAAATAGGAACAAGTATAAGCAGTGAATTAATTAAATTTGCCCCCGAAAGAAATAATGCTGTCAACAAGTTATTTCTTTTGGTGCCTTCAAATATAATCCTGCTTGTAGCATGTTAACCAACATCTAATTCCTATGATTGGAGTTTGCTGGTGGCCCCAACGCCTTCAAAATATTGACCATATATACGTGGAGTTCCTACTTAGATATCCACCTTTTAGAGTGATAAACAAAACCCACTCTTAAATTATAAATGTGAACAGTCACAAAACATCAAAATTTCACTCAGCAAATTATAGATCGTAATCCATAATCAATCAGATAACATAAAAGAACGTAAAATCTGAACTCATTAAATAAATATTCACAACAATGATAAAGTACTCAAATTAATAACCTCTGAAATCTCTAAAGAACTTTGAAACATGAAAGCACGTGTAATCTCTCCGTACCATAACCGTTCATTTATTTACCAAGTTTATGTCCATGGCACTAGTGATAATGCTACTACTCGGCAACACACGCCCTTTGTAAACACTGAACATGATTCCCCCCACACAACAAACTCATACGTGGTAGCCAGACCACCATGTCTCACCGTCCTCCCGGCGTACAGTGAATCTTGTGTCCTTCCTTAGTCCACTTAGTCCACAGTGGTCAGAGACATATTCGGTACAAACATATCAATTACGAAAAAAACCCTCGATATATCAATATAAATAACACTGATACAAAGTAAATAAAACATAACATGTGCAGTTCGGCGTATTGAGCTCACCTCACATTTTCTCGCGTCTTAATTACGTCTCTCGCGCCGCCTGTTCCGAGAAAATGTTTCAACTCATGAGACCTCATGAGACGATTGGCACGGAATACCTTGCACAGAACCTACTCCTATTCTCTGTACAAACTTCCTCCCATATGAAGTGTATTGCCTACTTCACAGAGATCCTCAAATCAATAATCCTTGGTGGAAGCAAGATTTGACGTCGTATCTCTCTTCACGAACATTCCGGTGAAGGATTCCAATACCTGCATTAGATTTCTCTGCAACAAGACTTGCCCAAGGACTTCCCCAAACTTGCGGAGTTATACAGGAGAAACACGTTCTTCTTCTGGACTGGACACTATTTGGAACTGGCAGGCGGCCATGGGATCTCCCGTCGTGGTGAACACCTTCATGGAGGACTTCGAACAGAAAGCACTCGGCAGCGGTTCCAAGAATCTTTCCCTGTGGCTGAGATACACAGATGACACGTTTGTCATCTGGCCGCATGGCAAACAACGCTTGGGTGAGTTCCAGTTGCACTGGAATGCACAACACTGCAGGATTTGATTCAACATGGAGACAGAAGTGAACGGTAGACTTCCATTCCTGGATATCTTACTTCAAAAGAAACAGGACAGCAGCCTGGAGCACTCAGTCAGCAGGAAGAAAACACCCACCGACCGTTACCTGAACGCTTCTTCACACCACTAACCCCAATGCAGAAGGCTGATTTGACGAGAGCGTTGATTCATAAGACGATCGCCATCTTTTTTGTAGACACGCTCAAGAAAGAAAAAGTACACTTAGTCAAGGTGATACCAAAACAATGGCTACCTTGAGAAGGATCATTTGGAAAAAGGAAGACACAGCAGTGCAAGAATCTGCGAGGAAAAAGCCAACCGCATTTGTCACTCTACCATATATTGCCGGCACCACCGAGAGAATCGCGAGGATTCTATCAAAAGTAAACATATTATAATCCAGATTCACATGGTGCAAGAAGACTGCTGAACGGAAAACCGAAAAGAAACAGTCCCCACTCCCCGCCGTCGCTGAACATATATGGACATGGCCTGGCCAAAGTGTGAACTTCAATGAACCTTCCATGAACTTGCAATGAATGACGCTACAACAAGACGGCTGATTTGGGAAGCCATCGAAATCGTTAATAACCCAAAAAATTACAACCGAGAAGACGGCTTCGAACTTTCGAGCGTCAGAAAGAGTCTTCAAACTGAAAAGCACGGTAGACAAGGCAGCCAAACAGGATGACCAACTGGACAGGAGATGGCTATAAAAGACGAACCATGAGGTCCAATCGACATTTACGACCTGAAGGCGCCAGCAGGATGTCTGGAGAAATTGGTGTTACCAACAGATACAACGCGGAGGAAAACCCTTACAGCTGATTCAAACTTAAGCAAAAAAGAGTTTGCTGTTGATTGGCGTTTTGCATTGTCCGAGACTACATTTCAAAGATAGTGAATCATTTTAAAGACGACCAAGTTCATATACATTGTTTCGGTGGCTATATTTACTTGGTAATGATTTCATATTCTGGAAGCACCAAGGTTTGGTGGATTTCTCAATAACAAGTGGCTGTAATTCTCTGAAGACATGGAGCGTCTATTTTGCAGCATAGAGGAACGATAACTCGCTCTTTGCTGCATTTACCTCTATGGCACGACTACGCACGAAACCATGCTCTTATCAGGCAGCAGATAGAAAAAAGCCCCAATTTCTCCGCAGTGAATGTATCTGTAGGCGAGTAGCCAGCGCATTTCGTGGGAAGAGTTTCATTAACCCACGGGTCAATAGATATTTGATAAACAGCCTGTGATTCGCCACTAATTCGCCGATAAACAAGTTTTTTTTCTCTTCCGAAATCAATCCAGGTATTCATTGGTGGCTGCAAACCCATAAATTTACCAACGACTTGCTATTTTATCCACTTCTTCTGGAGCCGCCTACCTAAAGGAATGTCGTTACTTGTAGCCTAAAAAAAACGTTCAACAAGCGCGTCTTCTATTTTCTTATTGTTCGTAGTTGCTACGAGTTTCTTTTTGTTTTGACCTCAACTGTAGCGTTCACCGTGGCACCTCTTTGAGCAAAAGCAGTCGAGAACTTGAATGATGAAATTTTCTATTTCTTAGCTATCTCCTTTTTTAGTTTCAAATTCACTGTCCACGTCGTAAATAATTTTTATCTTCCCTTCGTTGGAAAGAGATTTTTTTCTTGAGTTATATTTTTTAAATTTTACTTTCAGACCGGACCAATGATATTTTCGTGAGCCAATCACCACGGTTGTGAACAATTACCTCACTGGCCGTCGATAATCTGAGTTCTGAGTTCTGATGCTCTACAGCGTTAATATATAGAGGAAGGCAGATATGTAATCTCTGTGGTTATCTTACTCGCAACCAATTAGCGTTATTGAACCTAAGTAGACAAAGAACAACTCACCTTACTCTATCTTCGAGCCGAGCTCAGCACTGCTTATGGACGGTGTTACACAATAAGGAGGGAGGCGATATACACCCAACCGCACGCAAACATTTTGCTTTAAGTGTCACTTCAAATCACTGGCTGTGGTCATGAAAGCTACATCGTTTCAATGGCCACCGTTAACGTATTTCGCTTAAGGTAGTCCGTGCGAGATAGTTCCCTAATCATAATAGAGACCGTGTTCGAATAATAAGTTTTAATTTCACCATCTATAAGACACATGAATTAAATATTGCTTTAATAATGATGCAATAATATAGTTTTATATGACAGAAATGGTAAGTAATTAAATAAAAATATCTAAATAAGTCTTCAACTTTACTCATTTTTTTCGCGCGGTGCGTTTGAAACTCCTTCAAAACGGAAGTTTTTGTTTGTGAAACTCAAGAATATACTGCAGTGGCAATATGATGAATTTTCAAAAATACTTGAGAAAACATACAAACTACACGCTGTTAGTTTTTTTACGACATCTAAGTGTCAGAAATACATCATTCTGAAAATAATGTCTCCCTGGAGTGCATACATGTACCATTTCCCATGTAAAAGGGCTGATATTTTGTGGCAAATATCTCCGAACGTAATGTGCTAAGGCGTTGAATTTTTTGCGTCATTAGAAGGGTGAGATATTTTCTTTAAAAAGAGAACAAATTCACTTATTTCTAGGTAAAATGAGTGTTTGCTCAAACTACCTTTAGAGACAAGGATTTGCTGTACCTTGATTACTTTGTGTAAAATATGCTGATCACTTTAAGTCGAGAGAGCGTGCCCTATTCAACTTCTGTTGTATGTTTTGAACAGAAAAGGACGACTGATTCCATTGATATCCATCGGACTCAAATTGACTTACAAATAACTTGACTTATCGAGTTTTGTAAAGTGTTCTTTAATTTCCCTATTTACACTTTCTACGTAAAATACCGCTCTGGTATGGTACGCATAATTCTTCACATATTCTCTGATTACCAAAAAACTGCATTTCCTGAAGCAAGCGAAAAGTGTAACCTCACCAATAAATTCTCACTTTCATAGTCCACGTGCTTCAAATCGGAAAATCTGACGAGAACAGACTAAAAGCCTTTAAAACATGGCGAAGAAGGAAGATAAAGTGGACGAACAAAATATGAAATGATAAAGTGTACTGAATGTTATAAGAGGAAAGGAACCTATCAAACACGATTCTTCTTCTTCTGGTCGAAGCCTGAATTTATTAGTAGCACCGTAGATTGGTTTGCAGCAGTCGTTTTCCGTCTCCATTCCGCCCGATCCTGGACCAGCCTCTTCAATTCCTAGTAAGAATGGCAGGCCATATCCTCTACAATCTGTTTGACATATTCCTTTCTGGGTCTACCTCTCGCATTTTTACCCTGAACTGAGCCCTCTTTAATGGTTCCTAATAGTCCCTCATGTCTCATAATGTGGCCTATCCAGATATCTCGTCTCTTTCTCATTGTGTTCCGCAGACATAGCACCTCATCAGCTCTCCGTAGTACCGCTTCATTAGTCACCCTCTCCATCCAAGATATCTTAAGGATTCTTCGGTAGCACCACATCTCAAAGGCCTCTATTCTTTTTCTTCCATTCCGACCAATTGCCCATGTCTCACTTTCATAAAGCAAAACACTCCACACAAATGTCTCGAGTAGGAGTTTTCTTAAACGTAAATTAATGTTGTTGGAAGTTAAGAGCCCTCTCCTCTTATTAAAACGTTATGGAAAAGAAAAACCAGACAGATTGGACACACCCTGAGACACAATGGGTTCGTGAAGAACGTAAATGAAGGTAAGATAGAGGCAAAAGTCCCCAGAAGAAGATTCAGGAATAAGGTCATGGACCAAATGAAGAAGAAAGTACATAGGAAGAGCTATCAGGAAGTAAGAGACCTCGAGCATTAGATAGGAAAGGTTGGTTAGGGCCTCAGTCAACAGATTTTAGGATTTCACGACCAATGAATGATGACGCGAGGAGTACAAAAAGAGTAACACTGAAAAGGTAATTACATTCAACGGAGGACAGTATTTATTACTAAACGGATCGAAGCCACGCGCTCTTTCACTGTAAGACGTTAACGACATTTTCAATTTTTATTTCATTAATATTCATATAAATTAGAATTAGGGTCATGTAAATTAGATGTCCCAATATCATACACTAGATATGGACTAGATATGGATAGAAGACTTGGCACTCTTGTCCCAAAACTTTTAAACTGGATAGTAACATATGTACCAGAGGAGATATCATGTCAGAATTGTAAAGGATATGTTTTCTAAAATTATTAGAACAAGGGATCTGACGGAGTGAGAGGGATTTTGATAATCGGGAATATATCATTAAAAGTGAGTTTGTGATTTTTTAATTGTGATTTTAATGTTTTTAACTCTGTGAGTTTTGTAAAAGTTTTAAACATTTTATTCCATTTATTTCGAAGTTCACTTCGATGTTTAAAATTAGTAATACCTTTGGGATTATACATGTTTTCAGTAACCATAATTGTACATTATGTGTGAAATCTAGATTTGAATTACATGTATTTTTTATCATTATTTATAATGTGTAAAACCAGGTGATAGTGTACCTATTTTAAATGACAAAGTACCGCCTGACGAGTCTTTTGACTCGGGTGGCCTTCGTACAGCTGCTATCGTTTTAATTCTGTAGTTATTAAATCCTTTTTGTAACCCATCCAACGGAAAATTAATTCATGTAATGAACTATTTGTAAACTATCTATCTATTATCTATAAAATTTAATTAAATTTAAAAAAATATCTCAGGAATAGTTTTGTAGAGTGTTTACGAATGATAAACTAATTGAAATAAATGCAACTGAATATGCGAAAACGATATTAGAATAAATCAGACATATTTATATTTGTGACGGTGGTCAGTTACTTAGGATCTGATACGTTAATACAGACTACGAAGGACAAAGAGCCTGAGATCCGACGATATATACGGCATGTAATGCTGAAGTTTGAATATAACGAAATCCCGTTTACATTAAATAAAAACTCTGATCCATGAAAATTCGTTATAAGTAACATTTACATTAATTGTAATCGTAATCAACTCTGATTCTCTTACAGATTATACATAGCATCAAGGAAATTTAGAAACGGTGTGCTGAATACATTTTTCTTCTTATTTTACTGAGGGATGCATATTATCAGGTACCAGTACTCATTTCGCCAATGAATATTCTAAACTGTTGTCGTTAATAGACAATTTTGCCGCAAGGAAAATATTTAATCGGAGCTACACACATTTAATTGCGCCCCGATTTGGACCATGGAGCTGCCATGAAACTTTGACGGTGTGTAACAAATTGGATACCTAGTTTTCAATTTGCATTTGTGCTGTTCACAAGAGAGAAGTTGCGAAGCGACAGTCAGAGTCGCATAGCGGTTCCGCTCGTTCCCCGCCAGCCAGGAAGAAAAAGCACGATGCAAAAGGCGCGCACAACTGGATGTGAAGAAGAAGTTTCTCGGCCACTACTCGCTTCGTTCCCTTGCAGAAGAGCGGCAGATAACGCGCCGTCTGTGGCGGCGACCGCACATCGCATCGCCGCCGGGCGAATAAAAGATTCGACAGCGCCAATCTCCCCGCCACGAGCGTGGAAATAAGATTCTGGGTGACGTTCCAATGGGATAAAGTCAGAAATGAAGTGGCGATGTGGAAGTCTAGAGCATTTGGCAGGGGTAGAGGGATATGAGATCAAAGAGAAACGTGGCTTGAGTGAGTACGATCGGACGAGAAAGGGAGAGAGGCATGATGAATGCGTTAGTCAGGAGGCTTCTAGGGCTGCATAGAAGTAGAGAGGTAGTGTTGGATACGTGAAAAATAGGCAGACAATGTAATATGGCGCAAGCTTTGGATTAAAGCTATAGAAAGCATTAAATTTTAAAATTTTGAAGATATTAGGATAAGTGATACAGATGAATCGTTTCTGCAGCCCTTCAATCTTAGAAGGATTGAAAAATCTTGAAACTAATACTAGGAGCTGTAGAGGACACCATAATTCATGTTTCTTTTAAGGTAGTTTGAGAGAAAAATCATTTTACTTAGAAATCAATGAATTTGGTCGCATTTAAAAGAGATATATCTCACTTATCTAATAACGCAAAAAATTATACCCCTTATCACATTACTTTTTGAGCTATTTACCAGAAATACCAGTCCTTTTACATGGGAAATGGTACGTTTATGCACTCCAGAGAGATATTATTTACAAAATGAGGCATTTTCTACACAGTTATAAGTTATATTCGAATCCTAATATGGGATGTATAACATTGCAAAATTATCGGGAATATTTATCTTACTAATCAACACATAATAGTATTTGTTCTTTTGCTGTACGCAGACTTGAGTTGTTGAAAATGAATTTATCTGGTTTGCATAAATTAATAGTGAATCTATCTAATTCGAACGAAGCTATCTGGTTTGCATAAATCAAGCAATCTGGTTTGCATTAATTGTGACTTAGGCATGCATGGTTTTATTAATTTTTAAAATAGATTTGTAAGTTTTGAGCCGTCGGGTGGACGAATTTTGGAATTTCACTTATAAAGTTGCAGGTGACCGAAATCTAGCCACACCTGATTAATGCAAGAGTACTGTGTGTCCATTGAGGGCAGCTTAAGCTAGTGTAAATTGACGGTGATAATGTCAGATTCTGTTTTAGAACCGAAATGCTTTAAATCTCAACTATAAAATTCTAATATTTCATAAAGTAATATCTTAGCGTTTGATGACCACTGTCCATTTTGAAATTGAGGATAACATGTAGGAATGTATATGAGGAGGCGCCTGCATCCCGTGGGTAAGATACTGCAAAATCCGTGCGTTTCCATTTCGAGGGGCTTGAGGCTTCATGTCGCCGTTTTTTAGCCCATTTTTCCCTGAGGAGGCCTCTATGGAGCCGCCCATTCCTGCGATAGGGGTCTAGAAGGGTCTCTCGCCTCGGCCCTCGTCCCAATATCGCTCCCTGGATACATCACCTTGACAGGCTAATCTTAGGGAAACCACGTCCATGGGCAGTAAAATACATTTCTCCCACTTTCCTATGCCCTTATCTTTGAGTGCATATCCATCTCCCTTGGATTCTTTCCGATATCTATCGAGGACTTAGACTTCTCATAATGGAGTCCAAACTCTACAAGATCAGTTGAAATAAAAAATGAAATCAACCTCGTATTTTATGAGGAAACAATTTCGTGATAAGCAAAAGGATTAATTCCCGTGACATATTTATAAAGGAAATTTATTCCTTTTGGAATAATATTATTTAAGAATAAAGATATTTTCAACCCAAATGGTCAAAATATAGTTAGATTGCTGATGGAGGCCAAAAAGTGTTATATCTATCTGAAGAACGTTTTAATGTCACAAAAACAAATCTACCTGGATCATGAATAAAGCGATAGACCTTGGGAATGTCGGTTCAATGCTCAGACAGCTACGCTTGTTGCAATTAAAAATATGCTTTACATCTGCATATTGTTGCAGATGCTGGCAAATTTGACTTGAAGAGTTTTCCAAACTTCCACATAAAGAGTTATTTGCACTTTATATTCCATTGAGTTCAACATTGAAACATTTTTTGGCTGAAGGAGGCAAAATTTTATACTAACGTAACGTGCCATGACTGAGCAAATTCCCAAGATATCTAAAAATTTGGTGAGGAAATAATTGACCATTTTGTGGTGAATCACTAAGTATCTGACTTTTTCGAGGATTGACCCGGAAAATTACGAAAAGGCAATACTCTGAAAAGTAATGAAAAACCGAGTCGTTGGTAAAAGTTCCTGGATATATTTTTCCAAAGATACTAACACGCAAAAACACGACTAAAGGCTGATTTTGGTCATTGATGATGGAGATTAATGGTAAAAAGTTCAGCGTAGGATATAACAGCTAACTCCTGATCCGGCAAAGTACTTGAGTCCTCACATTATTTTTTTATCCTAAAGAATCATGATACAAACATTCTTTGGCGGGAATGTAGGGAGGTCATATCTCATATTATGAGCTGAACCTTCGTGGTATATGTATGTTTTTTGCCAATTAGACTTTCTCGCAGCCGAAATGATACTTCACTGTTATCATTATTATCTTTACCTCGTTATCAGTGGAAAAAGTCAGTCGGGAGGTTTTTGGTCGGTGAGAGCACTTGGTACCTCGTAATATGGCTAAAGGTGTCCCCATTTTCAGTAATTGGGAGCTCTTATGGATCTTCTTTACTTACCCGTGGTTTTATATAGCATTTTTAAACAACAGTATTTTTTTGACTGTTAAGATTTCTCCAATGAGGATTCACCAGAATTTAAAATCGGTAACTTCCCTCAGTTTAACAAGCAACCCTCAAGTCTACCACGCTCAACTACATGCTCTGATCAACATTAACATTCTGCTTTAGGGTAAAGTAGCAAAATGGAGTCATTGGTGCAAGGCCACATTTGCAAGTATTGTCTGCTAGCACTCATTTTAGCCATGCAGAACCAATTTAATATAGAAACAAACATCTATTTCCCCAGCCAGTCCACTTTTTTTTAACAAAAGTAATTATCCCTCTATCTGAACTACCACACGAGCCAGGGACGTTTGCTCTTTGTCGTCAATCGATGTGAATAATTATTCTGGGCTACACCTATTCTTAGAAGAATCTTTCAGACACCTTGGTAGCCTGATAAATATAGATAGACACTCTACACAAGAAATCAAGAGTAGAATATCCAACGGAAAGAAAGCCTTTGAAAAAACAAAAGCTCTATTAACTGCCAATAAAATACCTAATACCCTAAGGAAGAGATTTGCTAAATGCTTTGTGAAGCATGGTCCTCTATGGATCAAAAACTTGGACCTAGAGGAAAAAGGAAGTGAGGCATCTTTAAAGTTTTGAAATGTGGTTATGGAGAAGGATGATGAGAGTGAGGTGGACGAACAAGGTGAGGAATGACCAAGTTTTGGAAAGGATTGACGAGAAAAGATCAATCATGAATGCAATAAGAAGAAGGAAGGCAAACTGGTTGGGGCATGTCATGAGGCATGACTGCCTCCTGAGTAAGATAATGGAAGGAAAAGTGAAAGGAAAATGCAAGAAAGGAAGAAGAAAATTTGATATATGTTGACGGATTTGAGGGAGAACAGGAGGTACCTAGAGGTGAAAATGTGGGCGCAAAATAGAGAAGTTTGGAGGAGTTCAGCTTGAACCTGTCTTAGGACAGATCTACATTGATGATAACACCTATTCTTTAAAATTAGTCCTTGGGCTACTCACGATTACGATTCGTTGAAACTCGAGTGCTCATCCCATCACCGCATTGTTCTTTCTCACGTCAAAACATCCATCAAAAATCCCGTTCAGCACCGCACGTCCTTGTCCGGTAAGATATCCGATGCTTTACCTTGTCTTTTTGCCCTTTCACTTTCTTAAAGCTTACGTCTTACTCACCTCTTTTAAGGCACAAAAAAGCACTCCATCTCTCTACCCTCTGCCTCCATTTTTAGCAAAGCGCTCGACTCTTTATCTTCCTGTTCTTTGGAGCTATCATTTTTTTCTGCCTCCCCTCGCCCACGTTTTGACGCTCTCAAAGTACACGGGAAACCTCTTTTATTTTATTAAGACGAGGAGTAGAAGACCGTCTTCGCGCGAGCCTTCCCACACACACACCGGAAGTGGCGCACATTTGCACTCAACGGTGGCGAGAGAGGGATTTTTGGGAGCGGAGAGGGATATGTGTGTGTGTGGAGGGCACATGAGAGTGAAAGGTGAGCGTGGGGGCCCGGATTCTTCTAGAAACCGAGGCTTATGTGGCGTGGGGCACGCTGGGAGAAGAAAGCGCCTTGGCAACGAATCTTCTCGAGGGTTCGCAGCATAGGGAGTGATGGGGTATTCGCAGGGAAATATTTTGTCAGAAAAACCTTACCATCGTGCAGAGAATTTAATTATTAAGACTTTAAGGAAAACTAGTAGCAAAGTATGAATGAATGAAAAAAAAACCCGACAGACGTTGTCCTGCCCGTACGTTGGCTTGCCAGCTATTAGCGGGTTCAGGAAACGTTTTTTCGTTATTATAATTTTCGATAAACTACATACTAAGTGACATTTGACATTGAGTTTGACATTTCAATCATTTCGTTTCATCAAAACAACGCCAAGCTAGGACACAAGTGCGACGACTTGCGCATTTATTGATGTGTACGTCAAATTACACAGAATTCGACATAAGCGCCACATATGGTACACAAACAACTATAAATTATTCTCAGACGGTAAATTATTCAAGAAATTTTCAGAAGATTTTGACGGTTAATTATTCATAAACTTATGTTTTTTTTCCTTTAAAATATAATGGGGGAGAGGAGAGGGGGTGAACTTTTGGGGTTATGGTACCAACTACATCTACCACCTCGAGAGGGTGACGGGCTTCTCGATTTTGACCACCGATGATCGCGCGACCGGGAGCGATGACCTTGTGAAACCGACAGCTCCGCGACTTGTCTTGACAAACCCTCGATCGCTAGGTACAGCTTATCATCCGTCGATATGCTGTTGAGAGAAACGTCATGGACGGCCATATGAGGAGTTGACACCTCGATGATCTTGTGAGCGAGCTCCGACATCTTGTCCTGGGGTAACTCCGCCTGGGCAGTCAGGATTCTTTGGACGTGTGGGGGCAATCGCCTCAGCCACAGCTGCCGGAAGAGGTTATCCGGAAGAGGTTATCCGGAAGAGCGGTCGTTCCGGAGAGGGTGCGAAGATGCCGCAAGAATTGGGACAGCCTTGCGATCGCCGAGGTCCTCGTCCAGCAGTAACTGGCGAACGCGCTGCTCCTCAGAGGCTGGCAGACGTTCTATAAGCTTCGATCGTAGAGTCGAATAAGAATTCTGAGACGGAAGATTCGTGATTATGTCCTCAACCTCACAGGCCACGCGAGATTCTAAATGTGAGGCAGCGTAATGGAACTTCGTTATCTCGCTTGTGATCTCCAACAGCACGAACTGAGATTCCACCAGTGAAAACCAAAGACTGGGTTTCTCGGGCCAAAATGGTGGTAGTTTCACGCACCGCAGGCGGCTTCTGTTCGGTGTTTGTGTGGCTGTATCTTGAATAAGAATCATTTAGTTGCTGATGGAGCTGGGCGTTTTCTTCACGTAAGCGATGAAGCTCGTCGTCGCGCGGAAAAACCATTTTCACTAAATGTTGACTATTTATTCTCCTTGTTGGGGTCACCAACGTGGAGATGGGTAAATGAGGAGATTTCCACGATTATCAAACCAATTTATTAGAGCCTTTATCAATGTCCACAACAATTTCAGTCCTCTGACTTAGTTACATAAACATCAACAAATCAGCAAGGCCTCCTTGGCAACAAAAAAGAAGATGATGGCACCATTTACGGTCGCCACAAAAATGTCGTAAAAAATTTCCTAGAACCCAATCGCAGCACCTACTGGGTCCATTTGTGAATCTAAACCATCCATGGACCCACTCAAATACAGACAAAAAATTTCATCAAAATCGGTCCAGCCGTTTAGGAGGAGTTCAGTGGCATACACTCGTACAGAAGAATTATATATATATAAAGATATTATGGATTGTTATCTCGTCGCCAAAAACTGTTGTCTATAATTCCTTAAACAAAGCACTTTTTGAAATGTGATGAAATACGCCTAGTGATGAAATACGGAAGTTCAAATGTAAATAAAGTCAATAGAGTTTGTATATAACACGTAGTACTGGTTTTACCATGAATATACATTGAAATTTACTTACAGTTAATCATAATTCAGTGGATAAAAAATGTAGTACTACATGCGGGACGTAATTATACACCTTTTTAATATCGTTCGGTCTACAGATATATTTAATTTATTTCCAAATATAATTACACAAATGTATAATTAACTTCTTAGCTCTTCGTGAAGATCACTATACGGATATTTAATAATAATGCGAGGTGACTCCATAGGTATTCACAATGGCCTACATTGCAGTGTAGGTAAAAAGGAATGCACTTAACGCAGCACAGTGGAGTATTTGACCTCAAAAGCAGACCAGAATTGAAGATCTTATCGCATTTGTTTCAAACGTGGTACTTGAAGAATTTTGTTTGCGCTGAATCCAAATTTGATGTCAAAACTACGAAATTTAAAATGGGATAACCGATATGGCGTCCAAATTTTAAAAATATTTGTTGACTTTTGGTGCATACGGGTTTTTGAATTAGCTATATTCAAATTTTATGTCAAAACTACAAAATTCAAAATTGGGTATCCAATATGGCGTCGAAATGTATAAATATTTGTTGAGATTTTTATAAAACTTGGTACTTGAAGGTTTGTGGCTAACCTAAATTCAAATTTGATATCAAAACTAAGATATTAAAAATCGGGTATTCAATATGGCGTCCACATTTTTTTAAATTTTCTAGATTGTTATCTAATTTTAGATAAAATTTTGAGACGAGTATTTACGGCAGAGACTTCAGTTTGGAGACGTTGCAACACTAGCCAACAAATTAATACGATTAATACCTAGTTTTTCTTCAAGAGATCGTACAGAGAAGAAAAAAAACTGGAGAAACGTCAGCTCCAGATGTATTCAGACACACGACAATAACAATAAAAAATTCTATAGCTTTATAAATATAACTACAACATTGCATAAACAAATGATGTCCGAGATACCATTGCAACGTCCTGAAGCTTCGATTTCCACTATTATTTCAACCATGAATCTACATACGGATTGTTAACTCCTCTGCAAAAAATGTTGTCTAAAATTACACTCGTAAACAAAACGATTGACTTCGTCGATTTTCCCGCTGCCACTCTAGTGCTGGTGAGATGCGTTGGCTCAAATGCAAACGCAGTGAATTGAACGTATATAATCAACCTTTGCTTACAGGTTACCATATATATGGAGTAAATTAAACATTTCGTAAAATATTGAACGATAACATCAAGCCTCAGTTACAAAATAACAAAAAAAAATCCATTTTTAATCCAAGTCTAGAATTCTTTCAACAATGTCCAATATTTGAATCCATTACATATATTCATGACATCAACAAAAGTCACGGCAAAATTCATTATGGATTTCTGTGTATTCCTTGGCTGTTAATTCACTAGGCTGACCCTTAGCACATTCTATTAGTTGCAAGCATTTTTCATATCATTTTTTTTAAATCAATTATTTTAAGATATCATGCGTAAACTGATCCATTTGACCACCATTTTTTTAAGTTCTTCAGCTAAATCGACCACATGATCGTTGCTACTTGTAGTTAGGACATAAGCCTAACGAAGCTTTTTCTACGAATAAAACTCGGGAAAATTATATTTAAAAAAAACACAATTTTTTCGAAGACTATAACTTACTTGTAGTAATTATTTAATTTTTTATTGCTATGGGTACCATCAAAAAGAGTATTTTTTGAAAATATAACTGAAATACTTTAATTATGAGTTTCATTTAAACCAGTAAAGAAAGGTCAAATATGACGTATCCTGTTCGACGCTAAAGTTAAGGCGGTCGTCTCTAATATAAAATTGATTTTTTTCGAAAAGGGACAGAAAAGGGCAGGAATTTTTTGCTTCAACGTGTACGATAACTATTATTCAATACGAAATAAGATTAGCCATTGCGCAACAAGGCCCGACACACTTAAAAAACTGTGCTGTTTAATTATTTTGTGAAATTTTTATTACTTTTCAAATATTTATGCACAAATTAAGCTATATCATACGGCATAGTTTCATTTTAACAAATGTAATAGTAGTACAGACACTTTTTTAAAATACCTAATATAGCAACTATTCAGTGATTATTTTTTGTTTAAAAATATTAATGAATCATGACTTGTAATTTTGCTAATTATACCAGTCTACTTTTGCATAGCAGAGTTTCGATCGGCTTCCGGTTGTCTTGGAATTGACCGAGGCGGTTATAATAGTAATTATGGAATGCATTAGCATCATGATTAACTGAAAATAACTTTTTAAAAATCATCCACTAATTTTGATTCTTTCATTTTTGTCCAGCGTTTGAGGTGAAATACTCCACTGTGCGCCGCCTTGAACAGATTCTCATTTTTCAATCCAAGTCTCCTGTTTTTGATCCTCGTAGACGCATACCCTGTTTTGCAGCCTAGTACGAAGAAAGTTATGTTTAAACAAGGCATTCTTAATTCTTTATTTAAACCGAACGGGCTTTATGAATTCAAATTAGAATCAGAGTCTGGCAAACATCGTTTCCGGCACACGATGGACGTTTCATAAACCTATTACACATTTTCTGCAATAGATATGCATTTCCTCTCTTGCATTTACAAAGTAACTTTTACAGCACAATAACAGCAAGATATTATTCATAGCATCAAGTAATTCATATCTCCCCGATCATTATTGAATATTTACCACAGTCTCACGCTAGCAACAACTAATTACATCTATTTACAATAGCAACCGAAAGGACTCTAATCGGAGAGGAGCCAAGGACTGGGTGAACTAAAAGTGGAAATTTAGGCAACACGTAGCCTTGGCAACAATTCAAAACATCCAAATCCATAATATAACCACATAAATGCCTGTAACTATAATAGTTTAGATATAATTATTAATAACAATATATATACTTATTAATGAGTTTTTGTTACTTCGTATTTGGTAAAGTGGGAGGAGTTTCCCTTGTGACACGTGAGTTTTGAAAAATTCAAACGCCCGCGCCGAGTGGCATT
The DNA here is from genome assembly GCA_963169105.1 of Ceriagrion tenellum. NCBI lineage: Eukaryota > Metazoa > Arthropoda > Insecta > Odonata > Coenagrionidae > Ceriagrion > Ceriagrion tenellum. The sequence goes on from OY720636.1 coordinate 160,882,864, forward strand.
AGGTGGAGAACGTAGATTTGGTTCTCGCTTGCCTATCAAATTAATCATGCATCTGCGCGCGTAGCCCTTCATTTAGTGGATGGGTCGTATCATGTCACGTGACCTAGGGCTTCCCATTCGACCATGTACCATTTTTATGAAAAACTATATGGTGAGCTCCAAATGTCTCAAACGAAATGGTGTGAATTATTAGGCCCCCTCGTGAAATTTATTTTGATATAGGCTCTTTTATGATCCCAAATTACGGCCTCGCGCAAGATGACACTGACATTCTGATAACCTTGAGACGTAATATCAAATGAGTTACAGGTGGTTTGCTTTGCCACTCCAAAGGTTACCGGGATCGTGTTTCTGAAGAAGCAATCCGAATCCGCCGAATCAAAATGAATTTACACCAATATTTGAGATTTCGTTTCAGCAGCTCATGGATGCCTATTTTTGGAGCCATCCAAATGCTTCAAGAAAACCAGTATAGAAGGATGGAAACAATCGACCAATCGCGGTTACCTGGGTGGTCACTCATTGGGGCATGTAAGCCGGCCCAGCTGGTTACATAAATCGGCCAATTTGGTATAATTTTACAGTCCTAATAATGGTAAGCGAGACGTTTTCTGAAACTTTAACCCAGTGTGTAACCCTAGAAGAATTTACTTATATCGTTCGCCTGGAAGTATTTCGTCATTAACCTGAAAATTACATTAAATCTCTTGCAAGGCGATAAATACCAAGTGAGGATTCTTTAGGATATTTTCCTGCTATTCCACTGTTGTTTGTTATTTGAATGAGATTTGAGAGAAATAAATTGTGCTTTATGCCAAAATGTTAAAATAAATCGGTAAAACACCGAATAAGAAATGTATTCAGCTTTAGAACGACGAAAGATGATAGTAACTATGATTTCCAGCGGCACTCCGGGATTTTGATGGCAGCAAAACAAAGTTATGCTGTTGTGAAGACCATTGTAATGTATGTACCAAGGTATGACAAACTTCATGATTACATATAAATAAATAGATATTTTAAGTAAGTTTGTGAAAGTGAATTCCATATAGTTGCTCGACTCGACATACTCGACAAATTTCATGTACGTGTCGATGACGGGAAGTCCAACGAAACCTGATTTTCACTTGTTTTAAGTATGCTTCACTACTCACCTGGTGTCCTTGGCATAATTTGCAAGAACTGTGCACAGTAGTCCTTCTCTTTTCACCTGTACGTATTCTATAAAATTGTCACTATAATTCTCACGAGAAGTTCTAATAATTAATGATAATTCTAATTGACCTTGAAAAAACATGGATCGAGGTAAAAATCGATTTGTTGGCAGTTCCTTTTCCGAGAATACACTTAAAAATCCTCCCCTACGGCTAATGTTTGATTTTTGCTTTAAGTGAAAAATATATCACTAGAAATTGAGAATATTTAAGTCGTAAGTTATTGTAAACGTCTATTTCGATTTGATGCCATTGCTGACAATTTTGATGAACTTCAGACATGCGCTTTATTATAGAGAAATGAATTTACCGTGATTATCGCATAGGGTACGGAGGTACAGCAATGCTAATAAATATGAAATACCATGACAATAGTCGTAACTGTGTAAAATGAAAAACCTCCAAACGTGAACAAGAATTCGGAAACAATTTGGTTTAGTTACATAACACGATTGTTCTCTACTATCGTCACAGGAAGGTTCCACGTGTCCATAATTATGACGCAAACCTACCAAAACTGTGGATAACAGTGCCCAAACAGTACCCGAAGTGTTATTCACCAAAAATAACAAACAACATAAAATGAGGTCTTAACAAACAAACTGTGCTCTTAAATTTTACTGACTATTGCTCCGCAGATTTCGGCAGCATTACATTGGTCGTCCTTCTTAAAAACGCTACCATAAATATATCCACTTTGGGTATATTTTCTGATGTAGTTTTAGTATGAACACTGTACGCCATATTCGTTGTTCACTATAAGATATCTTCGTAAAACACGATCTCTTCTACAGTACTTCCCGTGCTCTCTCGGCTTCCTTCTCTCGCTCAGCGAAAATGACGCCACACCAATCAGATTTCGTTGCGCTGTCACGTGAAAAAATATGAAATTCCGACTATTTTAATCATAAATATCTCTGTAAATATTGAAAAAAATTCAAAAATATTTTCACTCCTTAAGTTTGTCGGAGTAAAAGTAACGCATTAAGAGCCGTATTCTTGTAATTAAAATTTTGGAAAATACGCAAATATTCTAGTCCCCTGAGTAACTTATGCCATTTGACGTATTCATGTATGCGGGAGGCTTTAATTATACACATTCCGTTATCTGATGAAATTTTTATAGTGTCAGGAAGAGGAGAGTACTACACTGGTTTCAATTACCATTACTAATGCGTTAAAAAAGTTTTTTTTAATTCCTTACAGTGCATTGATAAGAAAAGAGTATCATTGATCGTGTAGGCGAAGACCAAACGCATAGCTCATGTGATAGCGATATTGCAAAAGAAAGAGAATATCTTGTGAAAATGACTCGGCTGCCTTTATGTGTGGAAGTATGCGGTCACTAATGGTTGAAAAAAACGCTTAAAAAGATTATGGTTTTAGAATGCAGCATTTCAATGTTTGCTATCATCGGAGGTTAAATTAATTTTCTCCTTGAGTCTTAATTTATTATTTGAATGGAAACATATCATGGCTATATGGCGTGATATAAGGTTCACCTAGCTGACCCGTGCGAATATTTCGCACCGTACGCAGCTTCTTCCTGTTTCTTCCATCTTTCTTCTTGTTCTTCCACCTGTTTTTTCCCATGGACAATTATATGTTATTTATGTTTGTGATAGAGATACATAACGTAAGCGTAAACGGTCACACGGATTGCATGTAGAATGTAAACAATCTAACTAAGCGATGTGTTTTTAGATGGCGCCTCCTACAGTCTTGTAAGCAAGTAACCATAGTCAACATATTAGTTGACTATATTGTCAACAGATGGCACTGAATCATATTTTACCAAAAACTTATTTAAAATTTTTAACAAGAACTTTAATTTTGAACCATTCATCTATTTATCGTCAATAGCGGGGAATATAAGCTTTAAAACGATGCTTAAATCATTAATTTTGATGAAGAATTATGGGAGTTATGGCGTTGCGACAAAAAACACCTTTGAGAAATAGTATGTATGATGATAATGATTATACATCAAAATACATAATCTAACCTTTTTAATTACTATAATTCTTTGGTAATAATCGATTTATTTACTTACCCTCATCAAAATAAGTGGTCATAGCGAAACAGTACTCAAATGGACACCGATAATTCAATCGATGAAGGGCGGCCCAAAATTTTTAATTTTATGTTCGAAAAATACGGTTAACAAAAACCACGGCAGAGCGTGAAATGAAATGGTCTATAAATGAATTTATCGTTAAATTAATTGGTTTATAAACAAGTACGATACCAATTTTCTGAGGATGCTGGGAGAAATATTTTTCGTGACCAATATCTTATTACTATTACTCATCAATTCATCAATACAAATACATCCTGTGTAATTAGCAGCCGGCACTTTTAATGGGCATCTTCAAAGTAACAGAAAGCATTTGACAACGAATAAATAGACTAAATGGGGAGAAATTGATGGGAAAGGCCGTGGGGTGGGCTCTTGCCTGCCATAAAGGAACATAATATGATTCTGATAATCATTAGAGATCCATAACAGCTGAGTGATATTAACCCAGCGAGCCCAGACTTGCATTGGACTCCTTTGGTTTGGTAATTAATCACGATAAGACCTCACTTGTAACATACTCCATTTCCCAAAGGGAACATTATTTGGCCTCGTCCATATCCATTGTCTCTGAGCGTGAGATTTCATGCGCAGGTACCCGCGTACACCTAAACAAGCCTCTTGGCCGAATCCGCGCTCCGCTTTCATTCAAGCAATGCTTTATTTCCATCACGCATCCTTCCCAAAATGGACCATTCGGCGCGCGAAAACACAGCAAGGGTCGTGCGAGCCAAATGTGTTTTCGCGAGTTCTAGAGGATGAAGGCGGGTATCAAAGAGGAGGGGGCATGGAGCGCGGAAGCATTATATTGTTTCATTTTATTTTCTCGCTTTCCGCTCTCGCGTCCCTTCCCCCCGCCCTCTACTCCCGCTCTTCTCCCGCGTGTCTCTCTGTCTGTCTCACTCCCACCCCATCTCCTCCATCCAACACCGCGCCCCTTTTGAAATATGCCTTTAATCCCGCGGAGGGCTGGCTGGCTTAAATCATCCGTGTCTCCCTCTTCTTCCTTCCCCACCCTCCCTCCCTCCCTCCCTCCCTCCCCTCTCGCCCCCCCCTACCCCTAGTGCACATCTCCCATCACACCACCTTGTACCTCCCCCTCGTAAGCCCTCCTCCCTTTCTACTTCCCCTCGGTTACACCCCATGCCACTCACCCTTGCGGCCTGCACCTCCCCAATGACGTCTGGATCTCCACCGGGAGTGGGGGGGGGAAGATAGGGGATGGAGGGAGGGATAGGGAGAGACCAGAGGAATGTCGGGACAGGAATATCTGAGTCCAGGATAAACACGGATGCTTAAGTATCTCTCACTTCCAACCCCCTTCTCCACCCCGTACTTTTTCCTCATTTAGTACCTGTCATTCTTTCTTCCGAACGAAAGGAGATAACTTGATACGACTCACTATGTGTGCCTATCCCCAGTCGAACTAGCAATGTTTCCTCCGCGGATACGATAAGATAAAATTCATAAGCAAGAAGTTTATTTATCCACGGAAAAATTTGTGTCGCGGTAAAAAAGTTATTGTTTTGTTGATTAGGGGTATTTTGGCGAGCAAGGAGGTCGTATCTACAAGAAGAATCCGGAGATAAACTCACCATCCAATGATTTTTAAACTTTTTCTGCCGTGTGTTTCTCAATAAAGTTATTGTATTGTATATAAATTATTGTATATAAAGTATGGTATTGTATTGTATTGTGTGTTTCTTGACGACATCCGTTTTCACGCTATATTTTTTTCTTAGACAACAATTAATCAATGTTTTAGGCCAATTTATATGCGTATGTACTGGTCGTAGCTAAGTGTAATCATATTAAGTTCTTATTGCTAAATTTGGGTTTGAAACAAAGCAATATTTGACAGGTTAATGTATTAACTTTGTGTTACCATTGTATCTCCGTAAAGGCACCTCAGAATTATCCGTGTCGTGAAACATACATTTTTAATGTACAATTTCTCAAATGTATCTATAAAATTTCATTAATTGAATAGAGTCCGAATATTGAAAGCAGATTATCGTCGCAGTAATTTCTGCAATTGTTGTATCAACAGGCACTTCAGAATGCTGTTAAATTTACTAACATATAGCTTTAATTTATTGATTAATTATTATTGACTGATTATATAATAATTCATCCAAATTCCATTTTTCCTCAATAATTCATCCATTCTGCCTTTGAATCTCAGAATTTCAAGGTAAGCGAAGTCATAAATGAGCCACTGATTGCATTTAGTTAATTTTAAGCCTCAGATGATTGTAGAAAAAGAATGTACTGGTCCCTTTCTTTAAAGAAAAACCATGACCAGGTGCATCGGAATTTATTCGAGAATAGTATTTCTCAATTTATATCTTTAGCATCATTGATGTACTTTATTCTCCAAAGGTTGGATAAAATTTATGAGTTTGCAATATTCTGAATAACACCGTGATGTGTTCAACGAGGTACATGTAAAGGGTTATCGTTTCTAAGTTGATCAGGATGAAAATTCTTATGGTGCTAACTTCATGAGATCTGTATAATTGAATTCCACGAACAAATCAATGTTTCGACTTTTCATCATCATTGGTTGTTCAAATTTATGATTAGTTGACTGCAGTTCTCAATCCCTCCCTGACTATTTATTATAGTTCTCTTACTTACTTGTAGTTCTTCTTGTGTACTTTCTTCTAAGTATACCCTCCATTTGCATCCCTTGGCCTCCCTTTTGGGACTTTTTTCTCTACTTTTCCTTCAATTCTATCGACGTTTATAGTTGGATATTTGATCCCCCGAGAAAAGCTTTACATACTTCATCCAGATCAGAACACAGTCAATATATATTTGGGTCAAATTCCAAATTAATAGGTCACTGTAGCATAGGTGCTTTGAACATACATCTGCAGCTACTCGCTGATGAAAATCAATTTTTTACTACTCATCACTAACAGGGGAACCTTTCCTTGCCGTGAGGAGCATTTTCCGCCGTGATTAAGCTAATCTACGACGAAATGAATTAAAAGTGTGAATCATTAGGATCGCGAAAGAATAATTAGCTACCTGCAATCGAATTCGTTGTCCTGCAATAAGGAAAAGAACTATTCATACAATTCAATATAGGCTATTAGCTACTAGTTCTTCCAAAGACCAGTACATAAATTTACAACAATTTATTTTAAATTTTCTAGTCCTTTACGGGATCGCGGCTAATCCCTGAGATTAAATCAGATGTCCACTATGTCTGTGGAATGGTAAAGCTACAGTCAAATTTCCTCCTCTGCATGATTATTTCAAGTTTTACTAAACTTTATTTAAAAGAAATTTTTTTATAAAAAAATAAAAGAAAAAAGAAAAGTTTTTCATGTACGGAGGAGAAATTATGGATGATGCAAAAAACAGCTAAATTTTGGGCAAGCCATAACATCCTGAGGCATTTACAATAATGTTTTACTCTGCACGTGAAAAATTCGGCATATATTTTTAAAAATTTTTAAGTATATTTCTCAAGGATACATTGGTTGTTTACTCAATAATAAAGGTTTTTTCTTTAAATTAGTTTTTGCAATTCACTAAATGCCATGGAAATAAAAAATAAAGTATGTGTTTGATGTGATCAGACTCATGCATGTTCTTCCGTAAACATCCTCAATAATAGTCCGGTTGGCTATTATAAAAATGATATGAATTTGACTACTGGCAAATAATGCTTAAGCTCCATGTTTTCGTGGAAAAATTGAAAGTTCATGGTTCGATCATAGAGATGTAGATTGCAGTAAAATAACCAATGGGAGATATCTTACAAAAAATTTGCATATGGGAGAATTTATCATTTTGAGAGGACACGAGCATAAATATTTTGAGTAAAACTGGAGCCAAGAAGAAAAGAATAAAGATTTATGGACGAGCTTTTTTTAACGCAGGGCGGAGGAGTTTGAGGAAGGGTTGGAGAGGATAGGGTGGATCGGGAAAAGGGAGAGAGATGTAGGGGTGGGGTGGGAAGTGGAGCAGGGAGGAGGGAGGCTGGAGATGTCAGTTAAAGGGGGCGAGAGAGATTTAATCACGCAATGAGCAAGAGACAGGCGTCTCTCTCTCCCTCTTCTTTCCCTCCCTTCTCCAAAATCTCCCCTTGCCACGCCCCTTCACCCCATGCCACCCGTTTATACCTCTTGCTATCTCTCCTTCTCTCTCTCTGAAATCTGCCGCTGGGCGGCGCGCCAAAAGGCAACGTTTGCGCCTCTCTTAGGAGTGTGTAAGCTAGGCTTGTGAGAGGAGTCGATTCATCGAATTCATCGACGACGATTTTAGTCATCGGATTGCAATGAACCACGTCGATGACAATGAATGTCATCGATCATCGTCGTCGATGAATTCATCATCGTCGATGAGTCCATGGATTCACCGACGTCGATGAGTCCATGAATTAATTGACGTCGATGAGTTGATAAATTCACCGACGTCGATGAGTCAATGAATTCACCGACGTCGATGAGTCGAAGAATTCAGCGACGTCGATGAGTTCATAACTAAACTGACGTCGATGAGTCAATTAATTCACCGATGTAGATGAGTCAATGAATCCATCCCCGTTAGATGATAATAATTTGTGTTGCGTCGCCCGCCCGTGCCTATCCCTACCTTTCCGTCGGCGATGAATGAATTCATCGACTTATCGAGATTGGTGAGTTTATCGACTCATCGACGGCGATGAATTCATTGACTCATCATTGTTGATGACAGTCATCGAAACATAATCATTTCGATGATTTTTTTCCATCGACCCTCGATGGGAAAATTCGTTCATCGCACAAACCTAGTGTGAGCTCTTTCTGAGTCACGTGTCCGTTTTTTGGGAAGGGGACCGAATGCACGCTCAGTACATACTCGCTTTTATGAACTCACACTCGTTCCTTCATCGGGTGAATGAAATTTAAAGGGAATTGGAGGGAGATGTGGATGGAGAGAAGAACACCCGTTTTTTAATTCCGGCTGAAAGTGCTGGGAAGAATCCCGGGGGCAAGGGGAATGTTCGAGCGTTCAATACGTGCCAAGGTGTTCAAGGAGGGTGTCGGGCCGTGAGGGTCGTCTCCGATTGGATCCTCCGACACCTCCTCTGATCGTGTGGGAAACATTCTTGATTGCACATTCTCAGTCGTTCACTGCCAACAATCCTTGACGAACCCCTTAACACCGACTCATTGCCCAACAAAAGGTCGCGAGCCTAATCCTATATTAACTTATCCTTAACTGCTATCATCGGGTATTTTTTGACCCAATACTAACACGACCGGTCGAAAAAAAAGTTTATGGTATAATTGGTAGTATCAGGCGTAACTTGGAATATGTTAACATTTAAATGATAACACTTTACTTTGTTTTTTCACATATTTTTATCTTCTACGACCCGGGTTTCGACGTTCGACGTCATCTTCAGGTAAATGTCTTTACAATTCTATCTTATGTATATAGTTGCACTGAGTTGATTTTGTATATATATGAGATGGAATTGTAAAGACATTACCTGAAGATGACGTAGAACGTCGAAACCTGGGTCGTAGAAAATAAAAATACGTGGAAAAACAAAGTGAAGTGTTACTGTTACAAGAAGAGTTTTGTAGTCGTAAAACGGCCGCACTCAGAAACCTTGGCTACAGTGTAATCGTAGGAGAGAGAGAGGGGAGCAGTTGAGCTGCTGAACTTGAGACAGTGCGGGTGACGGTCGTAGTTTGCGAGCAATTCGAAAAACCGGGAGAAAAAAGACCCGAAGATAGTGCGTATACGTGGCCAAAAATCACGATAGTAGTTATGGGTTAAATTCTACTTCAACATCTACATCTACATAATACCCTGCGAGCCGCCGCACGGGCGTGTGGCGGGGGTGTTAGGTCACCAGCCGTCAAAAGATGTAAGTTTTTTGGAGATGAAAATGTGACATGTATTATAGGAGTGTATTTGGTGGAGCGTATAGGAGAGTATTTATTGTGGTCGCTTATTGTGCGCGGAAAGAACGATTTTTTGTACCTATCTGTTTGGAAGTGTATCTCTCTTATTTTATCGCATTTGTCAGACCTAGAGATGTAGTGAGGAGTCATGATAATATTCTCTACGTCGCTCTGAAAAATATCAGTTCTGTATTAATCAAGCAACGTAAGCCTAGCGTGTAGTCTCCGAGTCTCTAGGGGCTCCCACCTAAATCCCTCTAAAAGTAGTGAGACACTATACGTACGCTCGAAGCAGTTTTTAACGAAACATGCTGCTTTCCTTTGTATTTTATTAATGCTTTTGGTTAATTCTATATTGACCAGGGTCCCAAATGCTCGAGGCTTATTCGCGGTGTGGCCTAACCAAAGCAAAGTAGCTTCTCTTTGACTTTTTCATCCGAGGACCTTCCTATTATACGTTTATCAAAACCTAGTTTCTTTAATGCTGCGCCACATATGTTCTGCATGTGTAATCCTCACGATATATCAAAAGTTAAGATGATTCCAAGATCTTTCACTGTATCTAAAGTTTTTATGTTTACTCCTCCCACAGTACTTGGTAAAGCAACCGGTTTTTCCAAAGTAACTCTTCTTGACGTGAAGCAGTAAATTGAGCACAAACTCCCAGTGCGCACAATTAAAAGAAAATAGTTCGGGGGAGATTTTTGAAAATGACAACATTTCTTACTCTTTAATTTTTGTTTACTCATATTATACATTGCGTCGTAGCTCTTTTAAGTAGTCAAGAGACTGCTTATACGCTTAGATCTACTTATTTTAAATTTACTTACTCTAAAATATAATTTTGTGATGGTTTATCTTAAAGGATTTAGGTTGAATTCTAATTCGCAGTTTAAATTCAATAATTCATCATTTGATGTGGCTAACTTTGTTTAAGAAGTCGAAGGGCGCTCATTTTGCCAGTAAACTGATATGTGCGGAAGCTTAAAAAACAACACGTGTTTCAATGGTAAAAAAAGCAATCAGTGGTAAGCATCGATGAAATCAAATAGTCTTTGTTGCGTTCAAAATGAACGCGCTCTTCCCACGCTGATGACTTGGAAGGCCTTAAATTACGGCAGTTCTTTTCATTGGTATCGAGTTGCTTAGCTCGATCCTGCCAACTTGTCCCTTTTCCTTGTATGAATTTTGAGAATTCCGGGGCTAGCTGTTCTAGTTCAACGTCTACATCTGCAGGTGCACCTTGGTTTGAACTACCATAGAGGATAAATCATTTGCATTTGATGGGACTCGAACTCCGATCCCTTGATATCGCGCCGAGTGCTTTAGCCCATTATCGAGGGTTCCGGATCGAGCCCTGGTAAAGGCGAACGATCATTCCTCGGAAAATTTTGCAGTTATGTACTTACTTCGTATCTGAAAGTATGCTACCCTTTAGGATTTCTTATGCATGCAAAATTAACGAAATTGTTCATATTGTCGACATAGACTTTTTTTACTTGTGGTAATTTTGCCTCTTCATTTCAAGGATTATGCTTATCTAAATACCATGGCATGGAACTTTCTAAGCCACGAATACTTCAAAGCACAATTTTATGATAAAATAGAGGTTGGCATTCAATTTGAATAGAGGGCGTATTTAACCAGGGTCAAGTATGCACTTCTTTTTCGTGCGTGAATAAAATTAAAAAACTAAACCTGATAATGATTTAAAATGATGAACGGAACTGTGAGAATGAAGGAAAACATTATCCTTCAGTTCTCCGATTCCCATCTTCAAAAGCCAGGCTTTTCGTCCTTGTCCAGCCGAAAGATTTTCATTCTCTTGGAACAGAAGGTAAAATAGTCGTAATCAGTGTAATATTCGCTGGGAAGGAAAAGGTCATACAGGATGTCTATTGTCATCTCTTATAGACGTTTTATTTCAGAGTGATGGCATTGGACTAGGCTATCAAACCTATTTTGAAGCTCATTTGACAATGCTTAATTTCTCTTCCCGGTATGTCTCCCTTATTTTCTGCCTCCTTCTGTCCATCATTTGTCCTTTATCAGATGTTTTTCTTCAGATTAGCATTTTGTGAACATTAGCACAAAATTTGGAGAACACATCTACAGCTACATAATACCCCGCGAGCCGCCGCATGGCCGAGTGGCAGGGGGTGTTAGGTCACCAGCCGTGTAAAGGTGTACGTTTTTTGGAGATGAAATGGTGGCATTTATTATAGGAGTGTATTTAATGGAGATCAATTTTTATTGTGATCGCTTATTGTGCGCAGAAAGAACGAGTTTTTGTACCTATCTGTTAGGAAATGTATCTCTCTTACTCTGTCTCATCTGTCAGACCTGGAGATGTAGTGAGGATTCATGATGATATTCTCTATGTTGCTCTGAAAAATATCAGTTCTGAATTTATCAAGCAACGTAAGCCTAGCGTGCAGCCTCCGAGTCTCTAGGGGCTCCCACCTTAATCCCTCTAAAAGTTGTGAGACACTAAATGTACGCTCGTAGCAGTTTTTAACGAAGGGCGCTGATTTCCTTTGTATTTTATTAATTTTTTTGGTTAAATCTATTTTACCAGGGTCCCAAATGCTCGCGGCGTATTCGAGTCGTGGCCTAACCATAGCGATATATACACATGTACCTTAAAGGGATATATACTGTAAACTATACAATAGATATTTGAAAAATTAAACTTTACGTATAGACATGATAATATTAATAATTTTTTGGTCTCGAAAGTGGGACCACCTGTCTCCTCGAGGCGTACCTGGTAATGGATTTGGATGGTCAACAGTGGACGTCTGCGTGTGAGTCCAACCAGTTCTCACGCAGTCACACTGGCTCCAAATTAAAAAAAACCAGAAAGGCCGCCCATAACCGGTACCTCCCGGATGGGGGCCTTAGTGGAGTCGGATGAGGCCATAATGATAGACCACCTCAGAAGGGAGCTCTACTGGAGCGGAAGGAAGCCCTAAGGGGTGACTTCCTTGCGTGCTGTGTCGCCCGCGAGTCCAGTCACAGGGGGTCATATATGGAAATTGTGCACCCTTTGTGGTGTGAGACTAATCCTGAGCACAACCAATCACCTGTCAGAATCTATGCGACCATGTCAACCGCCTGCGAAAATAGGAAACTCCCCACCGACCGCGCGTTCCAAGGAATACATCGCTGACCAGTCCAAACTCCCCGACACAGGCCACATATCCACAGACTAACTTGACACTCACTGCCATGTCGGTACCTCCGACAAGTAGGGATAAAGTTTATCTAAGCAGACGTTTTCAAGCTCGAAATAAAAAAGGCGAACAGAAAACCAATGTTAAGGTGCACAGCGATATGGCAATGCATGGATGCTTCTATCGAAACATGAAAAAGCAAAGGCTATCGAAAAAAACTGATCTCCATCCTCCGCTACGTCGGTCTAAAGTCCAAGACCGAGGGGTTTATCCTCACGTACCAGGATGGTGTCATCAACACACTAATACACTGCCAGATTATATTCGAGGCGGAAGTTGTGGATACGAGATGCAGGATGTTTCGAGCCTGGTCGGAGACTTTGAGTCACCTACTCTCCGGTTGTAGTTATTATACTAAGTCAGCGTACAGAGCTCGTCACAATGCGGCCCAGCAGGTGTTACATTCTCAACATTGACATAACTTTGGCATCGACAAAACACTTCCTCTGCCCCATGCCCATGGAGATAATGAACCCGTTGTGGGGAACTATCATTGCACCATCTGGTGGAATTAATTTTTTCCACCGCCAGGCAGTTGGCGGCGATAAAGTCTGATATTATTCTCCTCGACCACCATTTCCGCTGCGTGTTCATGATTGAATTTTCAGCCTCGGCTGAAGCAAACATCCATGCAAAAGAGGTGGAGAAACCGACTAAAAATCGATACCTGCTTTTTGAGCTTCGGCCGATGGCTTGGACATATATTAAGAAGAGATTTTTTGAAGAAGGCATTAGAAGGGATGGTGGAAGGAAAGGGTAAACGCGGAAGAAGAAGAAAGAAAATGGATGATTTAGAAGAGGAGACAGGCTACGCGGGGATGAAGAGGAAGGTACAAGACAGAGTTATCTGGAGGAGAGGCTACTGAGGACCTGCTAAACAGGAGTCTACAAATGATGATGAGATGTACCCCGGACACTCTGTTAAACTAGTTGTCTCATCATTGGTGGGCTCCGTGGAATACAGGACTCGCTGCAAGAGCATTAAGTGAATTTCATTCTGTATGATACAGCGGAGTGACTATCTGCTCGCATGCAGAAGGCCGTCATCCTGTGGTCACTAAGTCTGCTCCGGACGCATGACCTGACTGCAGCATAGCCACTCACTCGATGGGTGTCGGACGTGGCTGCGAAATCTCCACAACCCCACTCAAGTCTAAAGCCATGTAGACGGCAATCAAACCCGATGCTTGTGGGGGACTCAGAAGGAAATAAAATAAAAGTAGCACTTCAATAATAATGATTTCCCCGTTGGCAATAGCCTCATTCATTCACAATGAATCAAAGAAAATAATACAAGCGTGCCTGGGCTGAAAAAAATGCACCCGGGCGAGATTTCAGCCCGTAATCTTCGTACTAGAATGCGAGAAAGCTAGCCGCCAACATAGAAATATATAAAAGTCAGTCAGTAATTTCTCAAGTAGCTGATGTTAAAATAATATTCGTAATTCCATTGCGATAAAAAATTAAAGAGGTACTTTTGCCTCACCTTGTGCTCCGGTGTTACTTAAGAATTTACAGTCAAGTTCCAATTTTCTACCATCTCTCGTGACCTGAACATAACCAAAAGCAGCGTCACTGTAATATGGTTGGCCAGATTTAAGTGGGGGAAACAATAATACGTTCATCAACATGAATGATGATTGTTTTGCGATAAAAAGAGAATTACTAAAACGATGTAAGTCCTCGTTTCCATTTCCAAAACAGCCGCCCTTAAGGTACCAGGTGAAACATGTACGTCCATTTTTCTTGTCTCCATCTCAGAGCTCACCCAATCACCGTTTTTGGATAAAATTCTCCAATCAGCAAACGTTTTCTTTTATTGAAGGAATTCAAATTTCTGGGAAAATTTTGAATTAAAATATCTCTTAGTCAGTTCTGTCTACACAAGCAATAACTTTTGAATAAGGGTTTTTTATGCCATTCACCATATGAGCAAAGACGCGGACTTTGAAGCTATGTCATCGGACCTTAACAATGTTCATTCGTGGTGCCAGGAGTTGGGGATAGAATTAAATATCAGCAAATGCACCACAGTCCACCTCTTACGAAAGTCATCACAAAAAATGCCATACCTACACTGTGGGTGAAGTGAACATAAAATCTTCAGAGACAGTAAAATATCTTGAAATTACCTTAACATCTGATATATCGTGGCGATTACACATACAGAACATATGTGGCGCAGCATTCAAGAAACTAGGTTTTGTTAAACGTATAATAGGAAGGTCCATGGATGAAAAATTCAAAGTGATGCTACATCGCTCTCGTTAGGCCACACCTCAAATACACCGCGAGTATTTGGGACCCTGATCATAAAGATTTAACCAAAAAATTTAATAAAATACAAAGGAAAGGAGCGTGCTTTGTTAAAAACTGCTACGAGCGTACATAGGGTGTCTCACAACTTTTTAAGGCGGGAGCCCCTAGAGACTCTTAGGCTACACGCTAGGTTTAGTTTTCTTGATAAATTCAGATCTTATATTTATCAGAGCGACATAGAGAATATTATCATAACTCCTCACTACATCTCTAGGTCTGACAGATGCGATAAGATAAGAGAGATACACTGCCGAACAGATAGGTACAAGAATTCATTCTTTCCGCAAACAACAAACGACCACAATAAAAATTGAGCCCCACCAAATACACTCCTATAATACATGTCACCATTTCATCTCCAAAAAACTTGCACCTTCACACGGCTGGTGACCTAACACCCTCTGCTACACGCCCAAGCGGCGGCTCGTGGGGTATTATGTAGATGTAGGTGTAAATATGCATAGTTGAAATTGAAATTGGTGTATGAGGAAATGACCCCATTGTTGGCTGCGGTGACATATATTCGGGCTGTCTATGAAAGTTGGTATATAAATAACTGACACTGCTCCTGAGCCGAGGCAAAGGGTATCTCAAATACGAGAAGTTGTTGGCGAGGTTAAAGCCTCCTTGGGCATTAGTAGCCCATAGGTAAGGAAATTTGGGAAAAACTAATCGGAAGCCTTGGGAATATAATTGTTAACTGACGGTTGAATCGGGCAGTTAGCACCCATTTAGTATGACTCAAGGTATGTCTTGTACAAACAATCTTTCTTTGCTGTTTCATCCTTGTCGTTTGAAAATAACTTTGCATTTGTGAAGCGGATTTGAACCTTACTCACGATTCAAATCCATTTATAGCATTTTTCGGGAGAATTCCTGTTCAACTGCAACTTAATTCATAATAGCGCTAGCATATTATCAGCATGTTCTTCGACAGAAACTATGTAGGTTAAAAAGTATTTTTTTTTGCTTATTAATCCTCGCCTGGGAGATGCAGGGTCATGTGAGAGGGTAATTATAGTAAGTATAGTAAGAGAGGATAATAACCTCATGTTGCCATGTCTGTCGATTATTTCTCAGAAAAATGATGCCGTTCAATAGCATTTAGAAATTAGAACGGTAAATTAGCATTTCCTTTCTGACTACGGAGGATGCTACGAATTTCATTCTTTATTCTTTTTATAGCGTTTTACCCTTATTTTCATCTCTTCGGAAACTGTAAACCTGGTAAAGAACATAAAACAGCTCTTTCAATCTGTCTTATCTTGGAAAGTTCCCCTCGTTATTATTATCATGATGTGGTGTATTTTACATGACTAATGTTGTAGCATCATTCTATGGCACTCCTCATTGTTTTATGTGCTTTGGTGATCAATATTGCTGATTCTAAATAAATTGTCATTCAAAAATTTTATACCCGGATCTGATCGTACATCATTCCCTTGTTTGAATTCATTAATGTACATAAATGCACTGTTTATCTTTTTCCCTTTAATCATGAGTTAATTTTAAACCTAATAATTAAAAAATCTGATATAGTTTATTAAAGAGAAGGAAAAATGAAAATTTTGAGGCATTTAAGGATACACGTTATCTCTAATGATCTTTTTATACAATGAATGAGAATTTAAAAATAAAATGTATCTTCTGATATTTGGCTCCAAAAGTTAAAATTAACCTCCATTTTAATGTTAATTTTATCATTGTTTTCCGGTTGGCTAAAAGAAAACTCAGTCAGCAGTTCATAATGAACACCTTGAGAAAGCACAAAATGACTCCATGAATTTTCTGATTAAGTTTCCTGCTGTAGAAAAAAATCTTCCCAGAAAAACTATTTTCACCTCAGGACTAAATTATAATTACTACTCAAGAATGGTTATTCATTACTTATTACCTTCAGGTGCTTAAGACATTGTTAGCCGTGGAAGCATTATGGTTTAGGTAGATTAAAATCGTTCAAGCGAGGCGTACTGCTGCTTATAAATAGCAGCGTAAAACTGCTTCGAATTAGTGATTCTTCCTCGTGGTGTATGGGTAATTATTAGGAACTTAAATTTTCTACACCGTAATCAAATCAACTTTTATGTTCTAAAAGGAACGTTTGAAGGAAAGGCTGATCGTTTCAAAATCACGTTAGATTTTCCTCTAGGATTTGATGTATAACTATCCGAACATATTTAGAAAACTCTCAGATGCATTTATTTTCATGGCATTTGTGGTTTGGTTAGATTTATTTTCACCGAAAATTTTATTGGATTTCGAACTTTCTTTAACTTAAAACCCAGAGATAAGGGACGAAGAGTAAAGCAGATCAACAGAATCATATTCTACGTTTTCATAATATTCGTACGTAACATACAATGAAATGCACCTTTGTAAGTAGCAGAAACATGAACTCTGGGAAAGGAAAATGAGAATCGACTGCAGATTCTCGAGATGTGCGGGTGGAGGAGAATGTGCGTATGGAAAACAAAGGAGGAAGTACTTGGTATGGCGTGTGAGAAAAGGAAGCTTTTGATCGAGATCATGATAATGCAAAGTAGGTGTCTTAAGGAAATAACAAGGAGCGATAGGTTGCTGAAGGCCGTGAAAGAAGGAGGGATGTTAGACATGTGCGGAAGAGAAAGATAGGGAATAGGCTTTATATACGGAATAAAGAAGCGTAGGACGTACTTAGATAGAAAAAATATAAATCATCTCGGGGAAGTAGGCCTTTCACGCATGAAAACCTTGATTTTCACTGAATTTTAATTAGGCCAGCCTTTAAGGTAGTCCGAGCGAAATAGTTCCCTAGTCCTAATAGAGACCATATTCGAATTATACGTTTTAATTTCACCAGCTGTAGGACACATCAATAAAATATTGCATTACTAAGGGTGCAATAATATAGTATTATTTGACAGAAATGGTAAGTAATTAAATGAAAATATCTAAACAAGTCTTTAACTTGACTCATTTTTTCGCGCGGTGCGTTTGAAACGCCATTAAAACGGAAGGTTTATTGTGATCCCGAAGAATTTACTGCGGTGACAATATGACTAAATTTCAAAAATAGTTGAGAAAACATACATACTACACGTTGTTAATTTTTGTACGACATTATAGTGTTATAAATACCTCATTTTGTAAATAATGTCTCTCTGGAGTGCATACACGTACCATTTCCAATGTAAAATGGCTGGTATATTTTCGCGAATATCTCATAAAGTAATGTGGTAAGGGGTTAAATTTTTGGTGTCATTAGATAGGTGAGATATTTGTCTTTAAAATGAGTCAAAATTTATTGATTTCTAAGTGAAATGATATTTCGCTCGGACTACCTTAACGGAGATATTCCTTTATTGAAAATTAAGCCTCTCACTTCACTTATTTTTTTCCTCCGCCAATAACAGGATTTGAGCAACCGGTTACTCCAAAAGTTCCGCTTTAAAGACCTGGTCCTCCACATACAATCTACCATCACCACCTTCTGCACCCCTCACCCAATTAGCCCTGTTCCTTTCACCCCCTTCCTACGTATACTTTCCCCTTTTATCCTCAACCCTTTCATATGTAAACCACCGCCCCTTTTAACCGTCACCCCGGCGTGAGCGTAGCAAGAACTCCGAGGGTGACATCCAACTCCTTCACTCTTTTTGGATCCTTCCGCGCTTTCTTTTTCAAACGTTTGGTCTCCATTCGCCACTTTTGAAACCCGGGCGCCCGAGAGCATGAAATTTCGAAGCCCCACCTACTTCCGTTGTCTCTCTTTCTTGACACGAAATTCAGGCATGCCAGGATGGGAACAGTCTACTAAATCATTTCCAAGGACAGGCATTAGAGCGTGGTTGAAGATCCGGAAGTTTTATGCCGAGAGAGGAATAGGGATGATTTCTAATTTGATGCCGGTGTTCTTTCATGGAAGGTTCTGATTCTTCTTAAATACAAAAAAAAAACATTCTTCTTAACTTGCTGGTTAAAATTTTATCTTTTAAAATTTTCTCAATGGTTGATTCATCTCTGAAAAACTTTTATCATTTGATGGTCGAGGATAACCGGTATTATCATTATCGGGCTATTAAGCCAGGGTAAGCTTATGCCATCATTAAACTGGCCATTTGCAGTTTTGACATAAGTTATTGTAATCACTACCTCTTTTAATTTCCAATACATTAAATGAATCAGGATGGATATATTTTAACATTGAATAATCATTGTTACAATGAAGGAGGTTATTGCGGTGACAGCCTAACTTGATGGAGACTCCAGTAACCGAAAACTGACCTAATTTAAGCATCGACTGGTTTGAGATGAAGTCCTTTGATATAAGGTCCTATTCATCCGTAGCGATGTTGCTGCTGTCAGTAGAATACGGATAATTTGAGCAAAAAGACGTTAGCTACCAAAGGACTCAAATCGAAGTACTACTCCCATGAGACTACTATGTTATTTTCATTATTATATACAATCTCACTGAATATAAATATAATAGTTTATATGAAGTGATATCAGCTTAAAGGCCGATTTATATTTACAACTGAATGAAGGAGTTTTGCAACCTTGATTAATGCTGAAATCCATGAACCAAATCAAGCATCTTATCATCTGCATTGAGTATTTTCAAACGCCATGTTATGCTAGACGCTGTGCTTTTAATCTGCTTTTAATTTAAATATACTTGCTTGTAGACGAACGTGTATATTTTTATGGAATATATACATCAAAATTAGGTGAGTTATTCAGAGATAAAAATATGTTCACTCGGTGCGTAACATTTTTGTAAAAAAACTAGAAAGGAAGTTGAATTAAAAAAGCGTTAGGAAGCCGCTCTAAGTAATGAGCAAGTTGCCTCGGTGACTAGAAGCGGCGAAAAAAAAATATGATGGTTTGCAAATGTGACAGCAGTTGGAGGAACTACGGAGCAGCTCTGTTCGTCCCACAAACCGTCTCCCTTGTTCTCCACCTCCCCACCCCCATTCCACCCCCCCTTGCCGATTTCCACCCCCTTCCTACCTCCCGCTCACTCCCTCCTCCCCTCCAATCCCGTTTTTCCAATCCCCTCCCCTTTTTTCTCCCACCCATTACTCCAAACACGATGTGACCCCTTATTTCTTCTGGGGATTTGACTTCGGTGAACTAAAACAAACCTATTATACCTCGCATGCGGAGCATTTGCATTCGCAGGATTAACTATAAAGCGCTTTGCCACAAAGCGGTTTCACATGAAAAATAAAAACTGATTTATCTTTCCGGTTTATTTTGAAACCTTAATTTTTTCCATGAAAATTTTTAAGTGCTCCAGTGGAAAAAATGGTGAATTTAAGGCGCCGGTGAAAGTGGTTACGTACGAATCATACATTGAAACGTGCGCGTGTTTATCTTGCTTCTCGTTTGGTTACTTCAAACCGGTTGTAAAAAATCATACTTGAGCAACAGCAAGAATGCTGTTACTCTCCGCATAAAATACCAAAAGTTTGTCGTGTCTTGTATTGAAAAATATTTTTAAGATTTCTCCTGAATCCTGGACAGATATTTCCACGTAATAGTTTTCATTAAAACAGCCGAGACAAAGCCCTTTCATGGCTGCACATACAAATAGTTTAAACAACAATTTAAAAAATATTATTTCGATATTTCGTTTCATCATCGACTCATGCGAACTAGAAGAGTGATCATTCAATGAATTGTAATGCTCTCTGTTTTTCATATATGCAATTCATTTTTGTTCAGATAGTGGTAATAAGTGACTGTGCAAATTTTTTCATACTTTCACATGCATCTTAAACAAATATACGTGATATATGGTACGACATATTACCCAATGGGGTGCGGGAATAACATTAGAATATTTTAGGGGTGTGAGGTATAAAAAAGGTTGTTAATCACTAATTTAACAAAAGTTTCCCAATTGCACTTTTAATTGTGTACCATGGTAACGATTTAATTCCTAGTTTGTAGAAGCCATAGTGGCCAATTGGTCAGTCTACGCGCGTAGGCTATCTTCTTGAAAAAAAAAATTCGTGACTGTAGTTTCAGAAATGAGATTACCAACGCATATGACGGAGCAAAAAGTAGTGCATCTCGTACTTCCCGCAATCGTACCATAGGAGCAATGGTACCGTGCTTGATGCAGGGAGCGAGGACGTGTGCTTAGAGTGAAATGACCCGCTCTTATGTCCGACTTACGACGGTCACGACGTGATAGACTTCACAAATTACCCTTCTTTGATTCATAATTCGGAATTTTCCTAGTTCAGGATTGCAAAATACAGTCGTAATAACGACTAGACAATTTAATCACCTAACAGATCGATACCGTTGCTTTTTCTAAACCTTGTCCTTGTTTTTATTATTGTCAACTCTTCGTTGTTTCTTTCATAATTCCTATATTTGAATGATATGTTACCTTGTTAGTCAGCTATCGTGCTTGTCCATATAAGAGTTAAAGCCGCTCTCTTTACAGGTATGCAATATTATTGGAGGAATTCCTTTGTCAACAATAAAGTAATATTTATCGGTAATATCTTGCAGACCATGTGATTTTATTCAAATCCCTTTTCTTGATGGAAGTATTTAAATTGTATAATCGTTATAATCGTGTGCACCATAATCACAAAGTCGTGTTCCATTGCTAATGAGCTTTATGCCTTCAGTTTATGTGATTGTTGGTTTGGAATAATTTCTTACTCTTGCATATAAATCCCCAATGACCATTGTAGGACTTTTTTGGCTGATCTTGGATGAATACTCCTGTACGACGTTATTTTAACTCTGATATTCCTCTTCATTCAGCTTATGGTCATCTGCTGCTTTTCAACCAGTAATGGATGAATCCCATCCCCCAAACTCCATTTTATCGATCAAATTCTTTTATTAATGAATGTACTCTCGCGTACTATCGTTAGTAATATGTACTGCTTATTATTTTACCGTTTATTTACAACCAAGACAGCCTACCCACAACTTGTGTGTTTTGGCTACCTCAGTTCTTGGTGCTACTCAGTTGGCTACCTCAGTTCTTGGTGCCTATAATTTTCTTTATACTCTCCATAATTACACCTATATTTTATATGTTACTCTTATAATTGATTTTGCCTAATTTCTCTGCAAATTAACTAAACTTTCTCTCGGACTTGATCACAATTATACTTTGAAATAATGAAAACTTTCTAATCGCACCTAATAAAAATTCTTATTCAAAACATTAGAGGTCTACCTTTTATATAACTTCTTAACTACAGTAAAATACAGTGAATGAGTTGCCTATAAAATGATAAAAGTAATGAGATAGACAATATTTCTGGCTAAAGTGATACATTGAGCACTGTAAATAGACAATTAAATTTACTCCAGTTGATTTTGGACATGATTCCGAGATTACATTATGGAAGAAGGATTTAAATGAGAGCGAAGGATGAGTGTTGAGTGAGATGGATTTAAGATGTTCAGAAGATTTGGTAAATAATGCTTGACCCGGGACGTTGCCTTTGTGACGAGATGCACCGCATTTTTTGTTGTTCCTCTGCAAATATTAAATGAAAGTTATGCTAAAGTCATGCTTTTTTCAACGGCCTTATTTTTTAGCTCACCGGAGTTTAGTAGTCGGGACGGAGAGTGTAGAAAAATAGTTAAAAGAAAGGAGTAACTATTGTTTTTTTATTTGAGTAATATACCTTTAACAATTGTTCAGATATTAAAGTTATTGTCATAGGAGAAGGTAAAACTTTAAGAGCCATATTTAATTCAGGCAGTGAAGGGAGGCTCTTGAACATTTTAAGGTTAATCCTGTATTCTACAGAAAGAGACAACAACCAGATCCTGACAATTCGATGGAAGTCTTTCACAGCTATGTACCCAACCACTATTCTCTTCCCTCCATGGCCACCAATCACCTTTGCGTTTTAGTAACCTCTTGAAAATGACGGTATTGCGTTGAAACTGGTTGAGGATAATAAACCGTGTGGAAAAGTACAAAGTTATTTTATTCCAAACCATGGAAAAATTCCAAAAAAAAGCCCGTTGACGATTAATTTTATGGTTAAAAGGAAGCCTGGATCAAATGAAGAGTAATGTGAGTAGCAAGGACTTTATTGCTCACCATGTTTGCTAACCAAAGCATGGAGCAGGAGGCTGGCCATCAAATTAGTCAGTAGGGCTGACTCTAATTTTTCAAAGACTCAGAGGATATGTGTAAAAAGTAAAAGAGAAAGATGTCTTTTTTGTGCCCTGAGAAGCTGTTCAAATGAAGCTTTATCATTAATCAATTTATCAATAATATGTATCAATAATGCGTGAGATATCTATGAAATTGATGATATCGTTTTAACATTATTGCTGCATGTTGTCACGTAGAAAGTTTCCATGACCTCCTGTCCAGTATAAATTTAAGGTGGTTAAGTTTAAAGGGGACAGGAGCGAAATCATGGATCTCGGCCTGTACGTACATTGATTATAGTGGAGCTAGCGAAAAACCGTACGTATACAAGTGCTGAGATTTTTTAAAGAATGTTGGCGGTAGTGGTTAGAAGCATGCCGAGCTTTGAACAAATTCGAGCATGATTTATTTAAGGCGGACTTTGTAGCGTCGAGAAATTCTTTTTCTTAAATCACTCGTGAAATATCTGATCTTTATATTTGAAAATTATCGGCCACCATCAACTTCAATAGAGCGTCTTTAAGGTAGTCTTAGCGAGATAGTTCCCTAATCATAATAGAGACCATATTCGAATTATACGTTTCAATTTCACCAGTTGTAGGACTCATTAATTAAATATTGCATAATTAATGGTGTAATAATATAGTTTTTCAGAAGTTGTTAGTAATTAAATGTAAATATCTAAATAAGTCTTTAACTTGACTCATTTTTTTTCACGCGGTGCGTTTGACCCTCCTTCAAAACGGAAGGTATTTTTGTGATCCCGAAGAATTTACTGCGGTGACAATATGATTTATTTTCAAAACTAGTTGAGCAGGTATGCAAACTACACGCTGTAAGTTTTTTTCACGACATCTTAGTATAAGAAATACCTCATTTTGTAAATAATGTCTCTCTGGAATGCAAGCACGTACCATTTCTCAAGTAAAATGGCAAATATTTTATGGCAAATACCTCCGGAGATAATGTAGTAACGGGTAGAATTTTTGGTGTCATTAGAAGGGTGAAATATTTTTCTTTGAATGAGATCACTTTCATTGATTTCTAGGTAAAACTATATTTCGCTCAAACTACCTTAAATAAGGAACGCATTTATTTTCCTTTCGATGCTTTCCCTGAACGATTCATAAAAACGAAACACGTAGAACGGTCGCAAACGCCGTCTCTAAGAATGAAAGCGGGTGAATTTTCGGAAGCCGCGCATCCTATTCCTTTGAGAACCACGTTGGTCGTTCCGTGACTCGGATCGGGTGACACATATCCTCCGGACCACTACTCGCCTCCTCTTTTCCTAAGGCACGGGCAAATCCATCGAATCCAGCCAATCGGGATGACCTCGTCTAAGGGGGCTTTTTTCTCTCGAGTTGAGGGAAGCGATTTCTTTTGTCGTTTCTTCTTTTTATTTCCTCTGCTTCCCTTTCCCTCGACCCTATTATCCGCGAGGAGAGAGACATAGAGAGAGAGACAGACATAGAGAGAGAAAGAGACAATCCTTTCGAGAGCATTATCCCCCTTAGAGAGCAAAAATACGGTCTTTTTTTAAATGGAGCTGCTCTCTCTCTCCCACGCCAGAGCATTAGCTCTTCGCTTTCCAATTAACGACCGCTCTTCCATCTCTTCCCGGATACGCTGCCGTGAACTAAGCAAAATGAATCGAACTGCCGATTCCGATGTGACTCGCTGAATACTTCGCCAAACAGGAGTGGGAATATGGAATAAAATCATTGCATGTTTCAACCAAATTATTATTATTATACTTCTGTAACTTTCCCCTCCGAGTCCCCGACTAACATCTGATTTCGTTGCCGTCATAATGGCCGAGAACTCGAGAGGGGCGGTGCAGAGTTCGTAGCCACTTCCGATTAACCCATCGGATCAGTGGCTACGCTGCGTTCGGGTCGTGCGCACGAAGCAGACGGAGCGACCCCAAAAGGACGGCCTTCTGCATGCGGGCTGCAAGTGATTCCGCCTGTGCCACGCAAGCAGGAATACACTTGATGCTCTGTATCAGCGAGCCCTTGATTCCACCGAGCACACCTATGACTAGGACTACTAGTTTTACTGAGTGTCCCGGGTACATCTGCCGAAGTTCGAACAGCAGGTCTTGATATGTCGTCCGTTTTTCCGCCTCTTTCGAGTCCAAGTTCGTATCGGCCGGAGCCGAAAACTCAATTACGATAATAGAACGCGATAGACGGTCGAGGAGAACGATGTCAGGCTTGTTCGCCTCCAACTGCCTGGTGGTGGGGAATGAGTAATTCCACCAGATTTTTATTTTGTCGTTCTCCACGACGGACTCAATATCTCCAGGGGCATAGGGCAGCACATGTACTTCGTCGATGCCGTAATGATGTCGGAGGTGGAAATACAACACCCGCAGAGCTGCGTTGTACCGAGCTAAATACGCTGACTGCGCGTAATAACTGCAGCCGGAGAGAAGGTGACTCAAAGTCTCCGGCTTGGTTCGACACGCTCTGCATCTCGTGTCCGCCACCTCCGCCTTGAATATCATTCGGCGGTACACGAGTGTGTTGATGACACCATCCTGGCACGCGAGAACGAAACCCTCTGTTTTGGACCTGAGACCCGCGGAACGAAGGAAGGCAAACGTCAGCTCCTTCGATAGCCCATGTTTTTCCATGTTTCGGTAGAAACATCAATGCATGGGCTTATCGGTATGTGTCTTGAGCAAGGTCTTCTGCTCAGTCTTTTTGACCTCGAGCTTTAAGACGTCTGCCCTCAGTGACACGATTGACGTGCCAATGTCGTTACCGTCGGATGACAGGTCAAAGTCCAGACCGATTTCGTCCGCTGCCCTCTTCGCCGCCTGGAAGAGGAACGCCCCCTCCCCGGCACCTTCGTGCTCCCTTACGAGAGTGAGCAGGGGGTCCGTGCTGTTGAACACACGGCAAACTGTACCCAAGACAACTCTGTTATGTAGACACTCCAGGCTCAACAGACCTCTACCGCCTACACTGCGAGGGAGATACAATCTAGCGACGGAAGATTTCGGATGAAGACTTCTATAGATGGTCAGCATCTTCCTCGTTCCCCGGTCGAGGTTTTGCAACTCGTTGACATTCCATTTCATGCATCCAAAGGTGTACAGCAGTGTCGGAATCACGAACATGTTCGTGGCAAGAACCTTGTTCTTGCTAGACAGCTCAGAACTCCAGATTTTTCTGAGAGTCTGTCTGTACTTGGCGGTGAGTCTTTCCTTCTTATTATTATTATTATCTTGTATTCTACTGGTAAAGGTAGGCTTTGTTGAATGTCGGAGAATTTCCTCCCGGTCTTTTACACATTCAGGGGCCTATCTCTCTCTAGTATATCCTTTTTCGCCTCAGCATACGATCTACCCTTTTTTCACCCCGTCCATAAAACCTATTCTCTTTCTTCCCCTTCCCCGCTTGCCAAACATCCTTCCCTCTATCACACTCTTCAGCAACCCATTACCCTTTATTACCTCCTTCAGTCATCTACCTTGCCTATCCTGGATTTCATTCAAAATGTTCCTTTCCTCGCCTACCATCTCATGCTCTTCCTCCTTAGTCTTCCTTTCCGTCCATGTCACCTTCTCCATCCTTCTCCAAACCCATCCTTCTCCCAGCATGTTAAAAAAAGTTTTAATTTTATAATTATCGGTTTATAGTTCGATATAGCAGAAGTCACTCTCTGGGCCATTTAAATTGCTTGTGGCTCATGAGGTAATTTGGCATATGGATGCAATAAGTACCAATAAAAATTATTTTGACCAGTTCAATCCAATACATCTGCTTTGACATAAAAAGGTGTCATACTAGTTATTGTTGTACGATATTGCTAAATGTTTGGCAGCTCACTCCTGACAGGTAGATTCTTTTGAGAAATTTCTCCATGGGCAGCAGAGTACTTCTATATTGCTGGATTTTGATACTTAAACTTGCGAAAATATTCCGGCTACCATTTAAAAAATTAACCCTTTGCATTCATTCTTTTTATGGTGCTCAAAAAGGACGTATGTTAAATGGCTACAGATTTATCATGACCTTCTACTTCACTCAACCATTATTTACTATGTCATTATTGTTGGTTATATAGAATACGACTGCATTATTTCAAAGATAGATGATAAATTAAGAGGAGTTACACATTTCGTCTTGATTTATCATCTTTCTTTTACTTAGTATTTCTGGCTGTTAAATAAATCTGTTAAAAATAATATGATTGTAAGAGAGCTTGAAAAAACATTTATTCAAAGCAATTCCTCACAAACAAATGATTCTTTTTTACAATCATTTATCTAACAATATTATCATTTTCTGTGGAAATATAGGAACCCTTTCCGAGTTAATAGGTAGAAACATGTAATTATACTTTTTAACTAACCTCTCTAACTTGACTAATTAAAATGGAACCTTGTTTGTCAAATACATTTTTATTGTCACCATGAAGAAACGTGACTTGAAATGCGAAACTTCAGTGAAAGAAGAATGGAGTTATTTATTTATTTGAGAACTACATCTACGGGGAAACAATTGCCATGCAATACAATACAAAAGTGGGCATTATTATCCTCAGATCAGAAAGTCATCAAACTGCGTTGAAGGTGGAGAGGTATTAACAAATCGAGGCCCCGAACGATTTTACACCAATATAATTAATGTCATCCGTGACGGTGATGTTAATTAAGCAGGGAAAGAGTGGTGAAATGGGGAAGAAGAGAGAGGTAACTGGGAGATGGGAATATCATTTTAATTACATGTAATGAGATGCAAACTCATTAAAATCACCGTGTTTAAAAAAATTGCAAAAAAACAACAGGGGGCGGCCGCATATCCTTCTCCCACACCCCTTTTGTCGTCCTATTCAATTCGGAACTGCCTTCGCGGTGGGAAAAGAGAAGAGAGGAGGGCATTTCAATCAGAGGGAAGTGTAGTAGTGCCTACTGGGGACGGGGGGGCATGGAAGGGGTAGGGGGGGGGGCGAGATCCTAAACACGGCGCATTATTAATTTTTCCGGGGGACTGCGTTCATCCTCTTCCCCCAGAATATTTCGCGAAACAAGCCGTTTTCCTTCCTCTGCACCCCCCAACCCCCGAAAGATATTCCCCTGTCTATCTCTCTCTCTCTCCGCCCCTTTATTGAATCCCTCTTCGCTCCCCCTTTCTTCATCTCCATCGCATCCTCCATCCACCCGCCCATTCCACCCATTTCCCCGCGCATCCCTTATCTCCTTCCCCAATTCACACGCATGTTCTCCCGCCGCACAGTGGTCCCAGTATATATACTGCACATACTGTACAGTATATGTATAAATTAATTTTTATTCCTTTTGACTGCTAAAGTAGAGTTAGTTTAATTGCTAACATTTATTACATTTAAAACAACTTGATTTATCGGATAGAAATGGAAAAGAAAGCATACGCTTTTCATTATTTGCATTAGTCCCGTACGTAACAACAATAACTTTTGTCCCGTACGTAACAAGCAAAATAAAATTCCTGTGTAATAGCCCCATACAATTTGGGTTAATCATACTCGTTCACTAAAATCTATAACTTTACTATCATATTAAAAAATATTGGAGTGTAATATGTATTGAAACTGAGCTGAGTTTAATGTTTACATTGCATTGTACCAGCTAGTGGTTGACTTGACATGTCCCGTACGTTACAAGGACATTTTTTATACATTATGCGTACACCAGGTTATTAAACAGGATTTACTGCTTGTGAAAATATTTTTGAACATAAGTACAATAAATCCCGTTATTGGTAATTAATTTAAGTTTTATCATAGGTGAAAAAAGAAATTACAAAAGTACAAAAATTGCGTACAAATGTCCCGTACGTAACGGTGGAATGCTTCATTTGGAAAAATGGGACATGATAAGAAAAAAAAACATATTCAGGTAAATCTATTGTGCAGTACGTTTGGATAGAGTAAGTGATGGCACATTAGAATTCGAAGATTGTGCACCGGTATCACGCACCTTTACTGTTTGAGGTAATATAAGAAAATGCTCAGGAAAGGTATGCAATCTATTAATAATCGAAAGTCAAATGCGCGTTAACTCCGAGGTCGCTTACATGGAAGACTGTTGCATCGATTCTAATTTAAAGAACTAGATTCATCTCCGGAAAGTATGTACTATTTATTTATTTAAGTAAAAATTTATTGCTAAGTTGTCATTATATGCGCTTTCAAATTGAAAATCATGAAAATTAGAGAACTTAAACCGCGAAATATAATACAAATTAGTGAAAAGTTCACTCATTCCATGAGTTTCCATTGAAAAATCTATTGGAAAGTGTAACTAACATCACTAAGTATACAAAAAACTCATAAGTGTCTGCCGACATATGCCTATATTAATTGTATTTGTTAATTTGGTCATATTTGCACTAAATGAAATCTATTCGCACAAATATTGCAAAAAATTAAATCCGCAAGTTTTCACATCTAATGGAAAAATTCAATTGTTTTGGCATCATATTCGTATTCAGCGACCCCGAAAACCTGTATACACCAAATTTCATCTTGATCTGAGAAAATCTTTTCATGTCCCAGAAATACATGGGCCGAGGACCACTGTGCGCCGCGCAGAAATTTCTCCAGCCCGGGCGGCGAAACACATGCGACTGGTGGTGGGGTGGAGATTTTTTGGGAGGGTGGGGGGAAGAAGAGGGGAAGAGCGGGAGGCTGGGGATGAGGAGGGGGTTAGGAAACGGAGGATATGCTGAATGTGGTGGTGGTGGGTCTAGAGAATGAGCGCGAGTGTGTGATTGTGTGTTCACGTGTGGGACCTGTGTATAAGGGTCGAGGGGTGGAAAAGGAATGAGGGAGGGGTAAGGACGTGAGATATCTTCCCGTCCGCCTTTTCAATGCCAGCGCCCCAACAATGATCTCCCCCATCGCTTTACCACCCAGCTTCCACTTCGTATATTCATTTATTTAAATTTATTTAAAATTGAAATGTTTACATATATAATTATATTATCATTTGTTTATTCACTCAGACCGCTCAGCGGCAAATACACACATATAAATGTTCAAACAGAAATGTATAAAGAAAGTGGATAGGAACACGCAGTAGTGTTTGTTGATTTTGTGTTTTCCTATCCACTTTCTTTCTACCTTTCTGTTTGAATATATATATATATATATATATATATATATATATATATATATATATATATATGTGTGTGTGTGTGTGTGTGTGTGTGTGTGTGTGTGTGTGATAAATACATAAATATATATATATTTTTTTTTTCTTCGTTGTGCTTTCAATCTTTATTGCCTTGCTTCTATCGTCACGTCTGCGCTGAGCTCATCTCTAGCGGCGGTTATCCTGCCAATTTTGATTGAAAATCGTTGCAGTACATTCTGCATGTGTACGCGATAATGAAGTTATATGAAATTAGTAAAATTCATATTTTATTATGAATTTGGTAAACATTTGACTTGTTTTTTGACTTACTGAGTTATGTTTTATGTGCGATGTAAATTATTTGAATCTCCTACTGGAGAATGCATCACAATTATGGTGGAACTTATTAGCCTCAAATCGGGGCAAATTTATGTATTTGGGCCGTTCACAATGGTAATAAATATGTGGTCGTGAAAAGTAAAAATTTGTATTCGAAAATCTTTATTTGGTTATGAATCGATAAAAACTGCTTATAAGCATTGCTCATTTAAGTGGCAATGAGACTGGCTAGTTGAAATAGAAAAATCAGACTTTATAACTGTCAGTGGTTCCAGAATAAGGGAATCTCATTGCTGTTGATGTATACGTACTAAAATTCCTTATCGGCTGAGCAACTTTACTACTAAAAGGCCACAAACACCACGTATTGAAACTCAAGTCACGGAGTTTCCTGCGGAAACGTTCGTGAGCTTGTGAAAATATCATTCAGCAGACAAAAAAATCTATCGTATCATTAATGCTACGCATAATTAGTGGGAATCAGAATGACTAAAAATTGAAGAAGACGAAAAGAGTAAAAAAAGAATGCGTACTTTTGCTCAGAATTGTGATACGGAAGGCGATTAAAAATGTATAACAGTTTAAGAAAGGTGATAGAGGTATGATGCAAAGATCCAAAGTGTTCTATGCTGAATGAAGACAACTTCAAAAGTTTTATCTCCTTTTCACCCAACCCTTAGCTCTCCGTTAACTTCTGGAACCTAACGCTTGTAACAAAGTGAATTTTTCATTAAAGAAGCACAAAAAAGATGCTTTGTAAACTGATTTATTGCCAAATCCCTGAATGACACTCTTTAGTCGTACCCATTGAGGGACATAATTGCTCGAATTAGGACTCATAATGAAGTCTACACGAAATTTAAGTAATTAAATAGCCTAAGCTCAGCAAAACATGAGATTTGTCGTGCAGAACTAATATAATGATCCGATGTTACATTATTTTATATCATTAGTAGTGAATGTCAACGTATATACGAGAAAATGATTGAAAATTCCCAAGTCTCGCCATTATGTGATGAGCTACGACAAGCATGCTCATTAGGCGGAAAGATCTTCTGTTCCATTCCAAAATCATGGTCTATAAATTACGACAGTCAAAATAAAACCCACTGTTTCGGCATTATTCATCATTTCGCTGTTCTTGCCCAAACGCACCTTCTAACGCCTTCTCCTCCTTGACATCACACCTCTCACGGGTGACTGCCATCAAGTTTCGCAAGAGCTGTAATAGTCATCTATTCAAGAGTGTATCTCTCTTATTCCACAATTTTTTCTCTTCTACCGATTGTGAGTGGGGGTAAATGAATATGCCGTAGTATGTAAATGTGTAACCTCAGCATGCATGTTGTGACCGAGTGTCGATTAGTTCCATCAGCGAGTCCTGATGAACAATAGAAATGATAAGTTGTCACCTTATTGTGATGGGAAATGTGATGGCCATGAGGCGGTCGCGTTGACCGGTGTCTACGCCCTTTGAGCCGTCGGGCCAACGATTCCCTTCGCTTGTCGCACTTCCTCCATCCGGGATCTCCTACTCAGATCAGCCAATGACATGCGACTTAACCTTTGGAAGTTTTTAGCGCACAGGATTTTGCAGTAATTTCCGTGCGGTGAGTCATCGTATTACGATCCTCGCGTGAGTTTCAGTTAGTGATCGAGTAATTTCGATCAGCCATCTTGAAAAAAGCAGATTGATTCATTACTGTTACCTCGGAACTATAGTCAACGTTCTGACGTAAAGCAACAGAATGTATTGCGTCACCTCGCGTAATGTCGTGTTCTCATATCTACCTTTAACAGCGGATTGGTATTTCAAACATATTTCCTAAAACAACGTATGACATTCATTCGGCAGGATGGGAGGATATAAAGAATATTCTACCATCTTATATGGTTTGAGCGAGCGTGATCGTCAATACTTCAGTGCTCTAGTTTGGGTTCCTTAGAAACACTCCTCCACCATTGTTGTGACTAGTACCTAGTGGAAGTGGACGCCGGAATTTTTTTAGAGAACTGGGAGTCCACAGAACCTCAAGTGAATAAATAACCACCCTATTCCCCGCGCGCTTCAAATCCCTACTCCTCGAGGAAATATTCCCTTAGTTGCCCTTGGGGAATAAAAATTAATCATTTTTCATTATCTTTATTTGATCCGCCAAGCCTCTTCATTGAGAGAGATTCATATCCTATGTCTGGTGGACATTTCATGCTGAGTGAAACCACAATGAAGATAGAGGAACAAATATTCGTAGGAATCGATCGAGGAAAAAAATTTCATTCCTCGTATTTTTCTTACCAACATTATTATCATTTCAGACTCAAGCACCGTCGATTCACGTTGAGTCTGATACAGGGTCATCATCAACAAGGTCATAATCTAAAGGTAGCTGGTTTGACTTTGGGTAATGACCGTTTCGATTGTGGCCAGGTATACTTCACCTGATCAAAAGTCTGTTAACCTGATATTCAAGGTACCCTTTAAAGTAGTCCGAGCGAGATAGTTTCCCAGTCATAATAGAGACCATATTCCAATTATACGTATTAATTTCAACAGCTGTAGGACACATGAATTAAATATTGGGTCAATCCAATAAAATTCGACCAGATGATTGCCCTTGGAGTTATCAACTTTGACCAAATTTGGCATATCGTCTTAATTTGATTACAAAACAAAAACCGCAAAGCCATTTTTTAATACATGCACAGGTTTACGAAAGGTTTATTGCAATGTTGTAAGACTAGAATTTTACAAAAGCGTCTTCGCGTTTGACGGCATATCTCCGAAAATAAGGGAGATAGAAATGCATGCAATAACTCATTTACAGGTCTTAAATGGAAAAAGATAATCAATGGATTATTTTATAAAATTTAAACAATTAAATAAAGTTTATAACAAATTCAAATTTTCAAATCGATTTTTGACGATGTAACGATGCCTTCAATTTTCCTCATTTTTTTATATGTTGTAGATACAACCCTCCTCTACAAGTTAAAAAAATTTGGTAGGAGTAACAGCGGGGGCGACCATGGGCCCACCAGCGGCCGTGCTCGGAGAACAAAAGACAAACCTCGCTCCATCTTAGACCTCCAATGCTACTTTCCTCTCTTCCCCTATCCCATTTTCCTCGCACCTTTAATTATGTTCTGAGTAACATCTTTGTAAGCATTGCGCCCAGTAGTCGTCGCCCACCCTCACACATTCACATATTAACCCCTGGTAAAAAACAACGGTAAATGCTGGTAGCCACCCATGAAAATTCTTTTCCCTCACGAACTATCGCATTTGCAAGCAATTCGTCAGTTGTCGTCTGTCCTCCGTCAGTGATATTTCAAAACACTCATTGGTCTCGCTTTTCAAGTGCGCGTTTTTCAGTGCGAGTAGACGTTCTTCGGACTGTAGCCGTTGATTATGAAGTGTTCCGTTGGTGATGCGTTAAACCAGAAATGTTAGAGTGACACAGTCTTGAGAAGTTTTCGCAGCTACTCTACTCGTTAAATTGAGTTAATCAAATTGAGGAGTAGTGTGGATGCTGTCCTCAGTGTGTGCAATCGTCATTGTAAGGATTATTTACTGTTCTACGAGGTTCGTCAAAAGCAGTGCTGCAATCCCTTGAATTTGCACAGAAACATTCGCTCGATTAATTTATGGAAATTTACAAGAGAGTTCCAAAATTCCTATCATGACACAGTGCCTGTTGTAATGGAGAGTAGGAAATTCTGTATTCAATGTAAAGTGGGTGTGAAGAAATTAAACAAGCCAGGAAATGTTGCCGAAAAGAACAGTCCAGGTTGCTCTCAACATGAGCCAGAAAGTCACTCTGAGCACGCGACAAATGACGATTATCTGAGTAGGGTTTATGGTGCAGCAGGACCTTCAACCAGTGCTACATTCACCATTAAATCTCAAGGTTCTCAGTCAGAGTCATCGGTTAGTTCTATGAAAGATAGCGGGACTGATGAAACGAATGGAAGTCAGTACACTCCAGGAAAAGAAATTCGCTTGGGAAAACTGAACGAGATCTTAAAATGCCTGGATCAAACACCTATAACAACGAAAAAATTGCACAGATCAAGCAAATATCCGGCGAAGAAATTAAAAGTAGCCACCACTGCTATGATATTATCTCTTCAAAGGATTACTGGTGGGAAGGTGGACATTCAATAAGATATTCCTGAACAAGAAAATCACTTCCACCAAGCTGGCAAGGAAATGATTATGCAGCTGAAGAATAAGTTCCTCAACGCTACGAAAATGAGTGAAAAAATTTTTATCTCATCTGTCCTACCTAAATGTTGGAGTGTTTCAAAGATAAAGCAGGAGTTTCAAACATCGACGTATTTGGTCAAAAAGATGAAAAAGTACGTATCTGAGCAAGGAATTCCGTGCTCTGCGAACGCGAGACGAAGCAAAGACCTCTCAAATGACACTAAACTGAAGGTGATAGAGTTCAACCGTGAACCAGATATTAGTAGAGAAATGGAGGGCAAAAAAGTGTAAGAGTGTAAAGGAGGAAAATGTGCGCGTAGTAAAGCAGAAAAAGTTAATTCTTTGTCATTTGAGGGAAGCCTATGAAGTTTTTAAAGAGAAAAATCCTAATTTAAAGATTGGTTTCTCCAAATTTGCGGATTTGAGGCCTCCTGAGTGCGTGTTGGCTGGTGAACCTGGCACTCACACCACATGCATCTGCATGATCCACCAGAATCACAAGTTAAAATACCTCGGGGCTTGATTAGAACAAATAAAGTCGAATACAGGAGAAAAATTGTTCAAAACTTGGATTGCCTGGAATTCTCACTTTGTCGCCCTCCTTTAAAAATGTGCGTCATGGGTGAGTGCTCAGAAACACTGCCGTGAGAAGAGAACGAAAAGGGTGATGACGTCGTCAGAAAATGTGGGAGTACAGACAGAATGACAACAATTATTTCAGAGTACTTCAGGGAGAACTGTGTGGATGAAGTCCGTTTCAAGCAATGGACTGAGGATAATCGTTTTACACTATCTACACAGGTCAAGGACGTAGATAGTTTTTGTGAGGCTTTCGCTGAGAATACCACCAAAGTAAGAAGGCATGACTACATCGTTCGCATGCAAGCTGCATTTTATTTGAAAGCCAGAGACAATCTGAAATTGCGAGAAGTTGTTGTGGCCGATTTTTCCGAGAATTTTTCATTTCTTCACCAAGATACAGTACAAGGGGTCCATTGGTGTAACGATCAGGCTTAGAGGTACATTCATTTGCGTGTTACAGCAGAAATACCTGCGATAAAGTCACACCTTTCAGTTTGGTTATCATTTCAGACTGCATGGAACATAACGTGAGATCATTCTATACATTTCAAGAGAAACTGATAACTTTTCTCCTAAGAAGGGAGCAATATCTAAGTAAAATAATTTACTTGTTTTCTAAGTACACGCTTTAAATAACTTAAGGGAAAAATAATGGAACGAAATGCATACGAGCTAAATACTCTAACTTAAATAATTTATGCTTACTTTCAATTTCTATTAAAATTTAATTTAATTTAAAGAAAAAATCAGCACCTATGGTTATGGGGATGCCAAATGTAATTTAAATGCGACATTTTTCAACAAATAAAGAGATTTATAAAATGAATTTTAAAATAGAGAAATTTTGATTTGAAAAAGTTCAACTTCCATACCAACCATAAACTATTGTTTCATAAAATTACGAATATACACGTTTGTTCACACTCACGTGAGGAAACGTTTTTCATGAATTATAGTAATAGAGGTTACAGTTCAACATAACAGGTAAGAGGGGAAAAGGTGGTGATGACTGAGGGTAAAAGAGTCCAGAAAGGCAATCGTTTGATAAAGGAAACAAATATTCCGATGAGTGGCACGCACGGGTGGCTACCCGCATTTACCGTTGTTTTTTTTTACCAGGGGTTAATATGTGAATGTGTGAGGGTGGGCGACGGCTACTCGGCGCAATGCTTACAAAGATGTTACTCAGAACATAATAAAGGGTATGCGAGGAAAATGGGATAGGGGAAGAGAGGAAAGTAGCATTGGAGGTCTAAGATGGAGCGAGGTTTGTCTTTTGTTCTCCGAGCACGGCCGCTGGTGGGCCCATGGTCGCCCCCGCTGTTACCCCTACCAAATTTTTTTAACTTGTAGAGGAGGGTTGTATCTACAACATATAAAAAAATGAGGAAAATCGAAGGCATAGTTACATCGTCAAGAATCGATTTGAAAATTTGAATTTGTTATAAAATTTATTTAATTGTTTAAATTTTATAAAAGAATCCATTGATTATCTTTTTCCATTTAAGACCTGTAAAATGAGTTATTGCATGCATTTCTATCTCCCTTATTTTCGGAGATATGCCGTCAAACGCGAAGACGCTTTTGTAAAATTCTAGTCTTACAACATTGCAATATCTCGTAAACCTTTGCATGTATTAAAAAATGGCTTTGCGGTTTTTGTTTTGTAATCAAATTAAGACGATATGCCAAATTTGGTCGAAATAGGTTATCCCTAGGTTCAATTTTGCCAAATTTCTGGTCGAATTGGGATGGCATGACCCTATTGCATTATTAATAGTGCAATAATATAGTTTTATATGACAGAAATTGTAAGTCATTAAATGAAAATATCTAAATAACTCTTTAACTTGACTCAATTTTTTCGCGCGGTGCGTTTGAAACTCCTTCAAAACGGAGGTTTTTTTGTGATATCCAAGAACCTGCTACTGTTACAATATGATTAATTTCTCAAAAATAGTTGAGAAAACATACAAACTACACGCTATTACCACATCAGTGTTAAAAATACCTCATTTTGTAAATGATGTCTTTCTGGAGTGCATACACGTTCCATTTCCAATGTAAAAGGGCTTGTATTTTTTGGAAAATATCTAGGAAAGTAATGTGGTAAGGGGTTGAATTTTTGGTGTCATTAGAAGGGTGATATATTTTTCTTAAAAATGAGACCAAATTCATTGATTTATAAGTAAAATTATATTTCGCTCAAACTACCTTAAATGGAAGGCCATAGACACTATGTAGGAAAAAGAGTTGTTGGTCGTCTCTTGGTTGTAAACTCTGTTGGTCGTCTTCCACCAAAATGCCGCAACGAGTCCCTTTTGAACTGTACAGCAACAGGGAATGGACCTTCCGGCAAAAATGATACCCCTATAAAATATTTGAGCTTACTATATGCCGTTAATGAAGAGGCTTTGGCGGCACTAATATACATCCTCATGACAAAAACCCAGCGATATTTCTCGTTTAACACATTTTTTTTATTAATTATTGATAAAGTCTGGTTTATTGGATGAATTGTTTGCTTACATTGACGTTCAACCTTGAATTCAAGACCACACTTCTGCGTATTCGAAAAATCGTCGGGATGTGCTCCAATCGTTTGAAACACTCACTGGTAGTGTACTTCTATCAACCATAAAGTTCTATCCTCTTTGAAATTTATTGTTTTCGTAGATTTTTTACTTTAGAATCTGGACGAGTGTGACATTAATCCGTTATCCTGAATTTGATTTGAAATTTTGTGCGCCTACACTCAGCTACGTTTAAAACATCTTACCATGGAGTACAAAGATGAAAAACAGAGTTACAGGTCCTCTTAATCTTACTCTATCTTTAGTTACATGCAAATTATGGATGTAATTATTATCCATTGACGTATCACCTCAGTAAAAAATTCAACAGTTCAAAAAGAAGAGTTAATGAGTCAAAGTTAACAGCGCTTCACTCCTTGCCAAAAATAATTTTAACTCCTGACTTGAGTGAAAAAATAATGACTGCTCCATCTGCGAGGGCCTTAGAAAGTCTATGATTTTGTATTTGATTTCTTTAAAAAAACAATCATTTTGAGCAGCAAATAAAACTTTTTTGGGGGAATTACCTTGCTCAGTACTAACGCAATGAAAGTGTACGTATTCCCCTGCTGCTTTGACATCATTTACGAACATTTAAGATGCTCAGGAGAAACATTGCATATATTTGCTGATTATTTTGCAGTAACATTTTGTTAACTCGAATCTCTAAAGAATATTCGCTATAACTATTTTTATCTTCTTTAAAAACTAATGATTTTTGTATGAAACAAATTACGTGAAAATCTGTAAATTATAGCATTCAAAGTACATGTTGACATAAACTTTTTTAAATTTTAGCCATCGAACGGCGGGCAGCAGCCTTATTGTTGCGCTGCCGCAGTTGGTCCACCTCGTCGCTCGGCTTACTGCTTTCTTCATTAGTATTTTATCGCTCCGAATCCAAAGGTGCGCGTGATGTGATGACCCTTTAGACCTTCTGGGCTCCGCTGAGGTATTTACGCCTTCCTGGTCTTAGTAACTCCTTGGTTTGAATGGGTATATCAGCAGAAGAATCAGTCAAGGTGGTCAATTGTAGGGTGGAAAAGTTATTTTCTGCTCTTATTTCATGCAAGATATTGTCTTTAATTTGTAAACAAATATCTCCCAACTCAACATAAGATTTAGGTTTTGATTGGTTACTACTATTGATTACTAAGCTTGTTAGGGATGAGACTTATTTTTATCCCTCCCTTGAGGGCCCAAGGATGAGCGATATTAAAATCGACGGAAACAGTCTAAAAACTCCGCTTTAGTGGTAATTTTTCATTCAGTGGTCGGTAAACTTATATTGCGAGTAATAAGGAGTTTTTATTATTATTGCAATTATTATTTTTTATAATGATTCAAAATGACATTGCAAACAGACAAATACCTGGTGGAAATGAAAGTAGACATGCGGAGAAAATGATCTGGTCATAGGAATTATATGAAGAGGAAAAAAAAGAAAAATATAATAAGGATGGATAATATAATTTAAACTATATCAATTTATTTTTGTCTTAAATATTCTAAACATTTACTTGTAAATGATTTTCTGGTTTTGGGTATAAGTTCAAAAAGTTGGGTATAAGTCAGATAGCCGGTTCCTATCATGTATACCCCTGTTTAAAAATGAGTACTTGGCCGCGTTAGTTTTTTGTTTCCTTAGTTTTATTTTGCATGGGTGGTCATTTCTACCTATGTCGTTAGGTCTCTACATGGTTTCATTTAATTCTTCCCACCCCTTGTCTCCTGAGACAATCCTGTAAACTGCGCACAGCCTGTTGATTTTTTTTCT
Source organism: Ceriagrion tenellum (assembly GCA_963169105.1). Lineage (NCBI taxonomy): Eukaryota > Metazoa > Arthropoda > Insecta > Odonata > Coenagrionidae > Ceriagrion > Ceriagrion tenellum. The sequence goes on from OY720636.1 coordinate 160,922,369, forward strand.
TGTTTCAAGAGCATCCCACCCCAAAACTTTTATCTTCTCCGTCAAGCTGTCAGTTCACTTGTATCAACCTTACACGGCCTTCCTCAGTACTCTTTCAATTTTTTTAATTAGCCCTAACTTGTGAGGGTCCCACACTGTGGTGCAATATTCAGCAATAGGCCTTACAATGGTTATGTAAGACATTTGTATAATAGCCCTCTTACTTCTTTTGAGATTTCGCATGACCCAGTGGAACGATTTACAGGCTTTTCCGACAATATAGTCAATATTCAACCCCCATCTTAGGTCTTTGCTCAAATTTACACCCAAGTTTTTACAATTTTCGCTATTTCAATTTTGGATGGATCGTTTCTCCCATTAGCTTATATTCCCTTGCCAGACCTGCTCTACTGTTAGAGAGTTTTCTATTGTATATGTTTTTGAAATATTTATTGCCATTTCATTGGTTACTATCCAGTTTTCTACCGACTGCATATCATTTTGTAGGACGTCACAGTCACGGTCATTGTTAATTTTCCCATCGAGTATGCAGTCGTCAGCGAATTAACGTATATCCGAGTTGATACAATCGGGGAGGTCGTTTATGTAACAGAAAAATAAAATGGGGCCAAATACACTGCCCTGTGAGTAGGGGAGAGATGGGGATTTTGAAACACTTAATATGCAAAAAATTATTATTCCAGTCACGCCTAACGACCCTCACGAGATAGCATGACGCAACCCATCTGTGTATGAGATCCGCGTTCTATTAGTTCCATATACGTCATCTAACGCTCAATGCAAAATTCCACCCGTCAAGGCAACCTCGTACGTAAACATCTTCTAGGTTGCATGACACATTCTTCTGAGGAATGCCATGCGGAAACTCGTGTGGTAATGAAACCCGGAGGACCCCCTCAGAGAGTTTTTTGGTGAGTACCATCGGAAGTTCATCTCCGGGCTTTTGGCTATTATATATTTTTAAATTCCATGGTAATTAAAACTTATTAAAACCTATTATATCTCGATCTGAGAGCCTCAAACTCATTACAAGGGAATTTCCGACAACTAGCATTGATCCCTGATATTTTTCTCGGAAGAACCCTTTTCAGGGTATCTAAGGGTATTCAGGGTACAAGAAAATCATTTTCGTCTGGACACCCCCTATATACCCCTTTAGGGGTCGATCAGGGTCGGGAGAACTCACTACTAGTAGTGAGTATTTTCCCCCAAGTTTCAGACCGATTGGACCAACGGTTTTGGCCCTATGGCCAAAAAACCCGAAATTTTCGGGCATTTTTCTTAATAACTCCTTTATTTGAAGAGATAAAAATTTAGTTTAAATTGGAAAGTTGATCAGTGAGTGACTGGTTACCCATTGCGTATAAAATTAATCACCACACACCAAGGGTGTGACCCCTACACTCTGGGGTAAGGCATGTGGACTTGGCCAATTTTTCCTCCCGCATCAAATAATCTACTCGTCTTTGCGACAAAGCGAATATTTAACCCACAACAGCCGAAAAACATTCTAACTTAGTATACTAATTAACTTAGATAAAATATAACCGTTGAATGCCCTAATTAACCCGAGTCAAATGATTTCCTCGTCTTTATGTCAAAATGATACCACCAGACCGAAATGTATAATATCTCGCAACGTTCGTACGTGACATTCGTGCAATCATTGTTTCTACGATTGAATGTATAATAGAACCGCAGTAGACTGAAATGTATAATATCTCGCAAACCAGGAAAACGTCCGTGCGTGGTACTCATTGATGGAGTAGTTCACAACATTCGCATAGATTGTTAGGTGCATGGCCTATACTGCATCGACAAACTTGAGCTCCACTCTGGCCTCAAGTTTCAACTTGCTCAGCTGCAACGTAATTTTTTTTCACCATTACATCATTCCCGACCACCGCGTCTGACGCATAATCCCTCCTCTTCCCCCTCCTCTTTCTTCGAGGTCGTGTCTAATAATTTTTTGCATATTAAGTGTTTCAAAATCCCCATCTCTCCCCTACTCCTGTGGCAAACCAGAGGTGACAAGTGATTCAGCAGAGAGTTTATCACCTACTAGAACTCGCTGAGTTCTACCCCTCAGGAATGCCTTCGTCCATAAAAATAACCTTCTATCTACGTTGAGTTTCCCGAGTTTTTCTATTAACCTGTCATGTGGTACTTTGTCGAAGGATTTTGAAAAGTCTAGTATCACCACATCTACTTAATTTCCTTTATCTACCCAATCGGCTGATTCTGGGTTCGCTAGAGTACCCCTTACAAAATCCGTGTTAATATTTGAATAGCCAGTCATTATTATTCCAGTAGTCTCGTAAATAGTTTGCGATCGCTTTTTCCACCAATTTACAGGATGCAGATGTAATACTGATGGGTCGATAGTTTTCAATCAGGGATTTATCACCGCTCTTAAGAATAGGAGTGATTTGCGCTTTCTTCCAGTCATTTGGAATTTGATGGTTATTTGAAGTTACATTAAAGATAGTTCGCAAGTAAGGTATAATTTTTTCTGCTCCAAATTTAAGTGCATCACTGGAAACGTTGTCAGGGCCTACAGATTTATTTTTCTTGTTTCATAATAATTTCCACAATTTCTTGATCTCAAATTTAATAGGTTTGGGGCGTATCAATCTCTCTTGTGATTACTGTAGTATTTAATTCAGCCGTCTTCATCGATTTCATTTCCGGGTGAGCATAACTGATGTGTGAGTTACTTTTGTGGTGCCTATTAACACTGGAAAGACGGACCCCATTTTTGACCCCTTTTCGATTTTCGCCGTTCGCCATTTCTTTAGTTCTGCATAAATCTTACTTGTAATTTGTGACTTTTATTCATTTAAGGTGCTCTTTGATATCCAATAATTTCGTTGGATATTTCTTGAAACTTTAGCAACTGTGCGCCATTTAACCTAGAAGGACGGGAAGGGGTCATTTTTTGACCCCCATCACTTTTTTGCAAAACATCGTTTAAAATTGTGTATTGTCTTGTGTTTACTCATTTAGGTTGTATTTTATAATGTTAAACAATAATTGAATAAATTTATCTCAAAAAACCAAATTTATAATAAGGGGTCATTTTTGACCCCCTACCGTCCTTCTAGGTACTAAGCAAAGTCCCATCCTTCTTGTGTTATATACACTAGCATACCATTTGTTGAGTTCATTTGATTTTCTTTCTTCGTCAATTATAATATCCCCTCTTTCGGTTTGAATCACTTCTACCTTAGTATGAGTATTTTTTCGTCTTCTTAAGTATTTATAGAATTTAGAGGTGTCACTTTTCGATAGTATGCAAAGTAAATATTACTCCCTAGCTAATATCTTTTCCCCATTTAATTCCTTCACTATTGATTTTTATTTATTTAAATGGGTATTACCTAACTTAATCCTTAAGCGGGTTTTCCTGGCTTTCCTCTTTAGAGTTTTTAATGCGTTATTATAGTACTTGAGATCGCTGTTATTTATTAGTGTCATTTTTGGAACAAATATTACAAGCCCATTATTAATAACAATTTAAAACCCTTCCCAGATTTCTTTCACACTTTTTCATTTCCTACCCAGTCCTGGAATTGATCAATTATATACTTACTGAAGCCCTTAGAGTCTCCTTTATTGTAAACCTCCACATAGGACATTTTACATCCGTTTCCAGAGTTTCCGGAGAATTTCATTGAACATCAATACTCACAGCTGCGTGGTTACTTAAGTCTTAAATGACCTCTCCTTCTTGGAAGATCTCATTTGGTCTTACAAGAATGACGTCAAGAATGTTCCGTTGCCCAGTGGGCCGTTTTACAACCTGGGTAAACCCCTCGCTGTGAATAACCCGATTCATGAGGTTTCGGGCTCTCCCACCCCCTGCCGCGTCCTCACCCCAACGGACTTGGGGCATGTTTAGGTCCCCCGCTATGAGGGTACGGCTGCATGGATTATCCGCGCATGAATCAACAAGCGCCTCTACTGTCCGAAGGTCGTCGCTGGGATTTCTGTAGACAGCGATGGTATTTAAGACGTGCCTGTTGTCATTGCTGAATATTTTTGCACATAACATTTCGCAGTCGCATCTTGACCATTCTAATAAACTACGTATGCCTTTTTTACATAAATGAAAACACCCCCTCCTCTCGTTTCACGGTCTATGCAATAAACTGTGAATTCATTGGGTAAAATTTCATTTGAGAAAATATCACTGCTTAACCAGGATTCCGTTCCTATTATAACATGAGCCTCACTGGCCTCAATCAAGCTCTGAAATCAAATACGCTTATTCATTATGCTACGGCATTGAGCTGAATAACTTTGAAGTCCTTACCTTCTGTCTCCTTCGTGTTCATCTGGATGTCACCTCTTGGAATCTCCTTTGGTTTTCCTTGACATTCTTTCCAGATCGGAGACCCACCTCCGGGAATCTTTAGCAGTGTCCCTGTTCGGCAATACTCTGTACAACGTTATTACACATTTTCTCCAAGAAAAAATTAGCCTTTCCGATTGAGATAAATGCCATCACGGCCCAGGTGCCCATCATAAATTTCACGATTTGGATTATAAAGACAAAATCCGTTCTGTCACAAACCCATTTCAGCCCTTCATTAAGGTATCTTATCCTGTTATACTATCCGTCTCTTCTGAGAATAATGCCACTCACTACAACTTTTGCGTTTCTTAACTATTTTTTAGCTGTGGTACACAAGTTCCACATAAAGACAATAGAATGGTCATTGGTTTTTGCACTTTTTATGTCATTCGTCCCGACATGAATTATCACCACTTTTTCATCGAACACTCCACTCATACTATCAATCTGTCTCTCCAGCCGCTACGTTCTAATATCGGGGACTCACTTCACTGACCCTCCATTCCTGGCGCAAGTATTTCCGGAAAATCGTATGATGGATTCACCAATAATTTTAACTTTGGGAGCTTCCAATCGTCCTCCTGGCTCATTCTCCATCCTAGTTCATGTCGTTCCAGATGTCCCGCCTCTGTCGCGGCCGTCGTCCTTCCTTTGTTTTTTTCTTACTCAGCGATGTCTTCTCCTTCACCCTTGCTCGTAGTTGCTCATTTTCTGCGGTAAGTGAAATTATTTTCTTCTTAGCGTCCTTTAGCTCCGTCTGTAGCTTAGCGATGACGCTCTCGTTTTCCTTCCTTAGGTCCCCCTACCTGTCACAATCACTGCATATCTCCTCCTCTTCGACACACTCTTCCAACTTGCTTTTAGTACACTTAAAGTGGTACCAGCAGCTACAATTTACACAGTGCACACCGTTTTTCAATTTTTTACGGCAAACTATACTTTAAACGTCTATTGATTTTCCTTTTCCCATTGTAAATCCACGCTTAAGGGCCTGAGTCCCGTACGGGTACCTTCACTAGGGAGGGAGCGACCAGGATGCATGTCCTCTCTCCTTGGTGACCGGGAGATGAATATCCATAGTATAAATGAGAAATAAATAAAGACCAACTATGTCTCTGCAAGAATGGCTGGATATCAGCGTTACCTCAGTGTAAAAGCTCGCGTCTCATCTATCGTCAATCAACCTTATAGTTAGGCCGTTTTCAAACTAGGCAAACGCATAAATTCGATAGTTTCGGGGTTATCTTTGTGAAAATCCATTTTGAAATCAATAATGAAGACAACTTTGTAACTTTTCACAGGTATTATTATTTGTACGACTGGTTTCGTTGCATAGGTAACATCTTCAGGTACATAAAAGTCAAATTTCTCATAAATTTGACTTTTAAGTACCTGAAGATGTTACCTATGCAACGAAACCAGTCGTACAAATAATAATACCTGTGAAAAGTTACTAACAATAAGTCATTTTCATTATTGATTTCAGGAAAACGCATAGTTAGCTGCCAATCGAGTCATATTGATCCATTGGCAGACCGAGTGTAATTTTCACTTTGCACTTTCGTAGCCGTTCTACGATGGAAGAGACATCATGCGGCAATCATCTCGTAAAACATACGGAAAGAGGCATCCGAGTTCATAATATTGGTGGGTGATTGAAGTCGATTACCTCTTGAAAATACTTCCCATACTTAAGCCACTATTTAGAAACCAATATTAATTTAAAATATTATTGCTTATAAATAAAATAATTTATATATGTCATAATATGTCGAATAATGATGATGCTTTTATTGCTTGTAGCTACTAAAGTGAACGACATATCGCCCACTATAGTTCACCACAATCAACGTCTTCATGCACAAAAAGGCTATATTTGTCTTTAGGAAAAAGGCCTTTTTGTCTATAGGAAAAAACACCTAACCGTACATAAATGTATTATACTTCGAACAAACCAGCTATTAACTTCAACTATTGACTGATAAAACTATCTTAATTCAGTTGAAAACAAATGTATTTAGGTACACTAATGGCAAATTGTCCCCCTTCTTTGATGAATGCAGTAAAACCTCCCCAATCCTCATCTTAATTAAATATTATGATGCTCGTTAGTTCATACTAATGCTGCCGATAAAATTACGGTTATCTGAGAGTACCTAGCATCAGACCATAATTCTTTTAACGAGGGTATTTTCTCCTTCCAGAGCAGGGAAAACAAAATTTGTGTGTTCAATAAAGTAAAGAAGTACGGAATATCTACATGGTATAGAGTTATTCACAAAACTATTTGCTACCAAATACCTCATCAGTGTATTCACAATTGAAAATCCTTAAAATATTGCGAATTCATCTATTTTTCTTCTAAAAACTAATGAATTGCAAATAAATATTCGAACTGACGATAAAGTTGTTTCCATTCGAAAGTTTCTTCACTTCTATTAACCATAAATATCCATATTAACCCCAAATTCCAAGTCAACATATATTGAGTATAACAAAACTGCTTTTTCATTTTCTCAATTTTTTTACTATGTGTCTAGATAATATGGCGTCAGCAGTCACCTGAATTTCAAGGTCATTTCCGCCCAATGAGCTCTAGGTACCAAGGAAAGATTTTTCGATTTGCCTTACGTTCGAATACGGCCTTAGTCTTTGATTTTCGTTGCATCTACTTGTCGATTGAATAATAATCACCTCTGCTCCCTTATTGAATATGTTAAGTTGCCTTTGTGCCTACATTAGATTACCGTTTTTACTCTGTAACCCGTTTTAAGTTTATTATTGTGATCATCTCACTGCTGCGAGATTGCTAACGTATATTACAGTTCTACAGCCTAATACTATTTTTTCCTTATTAGTTCATTAAGTCTTTGAATGAAGAGTTGCTCATTAAGTACATCAATGAAAAATATTTTTGACAAGTGTCTTGGTTTCTCAGCATCTTGTTAATGCCGAAGTTGTACCAGATTATTGAAAAAAGTGGAAATCCCCACCGATAATTATTAAAATAACGAAAATGTCTCGACTTTTTTTGGTATAACATTTTCATGTTGAAGAAGTTCAATTCCCCAGCTGATATCTTGAATTATCTTTAATCCAAAAGTAGTGCTGTGCGAATCAGGAATTTTCATTTCGAATCGAATCCCCCAAAAATAATTCGAAACGAATTTTTTTTAATATTCGTTAGCGAATCGAATCACCCTAAAAACATTCACTTGCGAATCTAATTCTAATCAAAATAAAATGCAAAAGGTGATGCGCAGTTTAAGTATTAAGGATTTTCACAATATTTCAGGGCCTTGCGTTAGCTTATATATCTAGAGTGGCACAAAGAATAGCACTGAATAACATGTGGTCGTTTAAATTTTCGTTTTGTGTGTGGAAAATATCGTCAAAACGGACGGCGCACCATTTTTGGAACGAGCGCCATGTTTGAATGCATGCAACGATTTGAAGACGAATCTATCAGATTCGAAAATTTCGAATCATTCGGTTTCGAAGCATCCCGATTTGCAGGCGAATCGAATCGAATTAAGTCTTAATTAAGTCTTATTTGAGTCAATTCGAGTCGATTTAGAAGCATTCGCACAGTTCTATCCAAGAGTGATGTATGCATCGTTTATTAAATGAGACTCAACCGCTTCAAGCACTGTTATCAATGGTCTCGGTAGGCAGTGTATAGGTTTTACACCCCAAAGAAATAACCTCCTAAAGTGAATAATAATATCTATTGGCCAGCTCTTGTGTTCTCGACTCTACAGTGGATTATTGCACAAAACATAAATACCGGCAAGGTTTGTTGCAGAATGTAGCCAAAATTATACGTATATATAAAAGCGTATCAGGCTCAACTTTGTGGAAGCAATAGATATTGATATCTATTTGAAAATGAAAAACAATGGTAACTTTCCACACAGAATTTTTAATGATTGCCGACAATGGTTTCAGCACCTAGTGCCATTATCAAGGTAATAATCCAGTACTACTAGATATGCTTTATAACCTCCTTTATGTTGTACAAGCGTTCATAATTCTTCTATTTTCCCATTTTCTTCAAACTGCTCCCATCTGTTTCAAAGTCAATTCAAAGTTGTATTGCTCGGTTTTAGCCATTCTATAGAGTTGGGTCCCAAACCAAAATAGCCCAAGCATCCTTCATTGTTACCTTTCTAGTGGCGTGACTCCTTAGGGCCAGCGATCTTATTTATCTCAAGTTCTTTGCCCTCTACCAAAAGCTGAGGATCTTCGACATCGAAACAATTATGTTATTATTAAATTACCTTGATAATGGCACTAGGTGCGAAAACCATGGTCGGCAATCATTAAAAATTCTGTGTGGAAAGTTGCCATTCATTTTGAAATGGATATCAAAATTATACGGCTAAGTTGCAATTTGGGTTAAATAGCTTCCGTAATAATTATTTACAGACAACAGACTTACTGTCTAACTTGAAAACGTGATGCAATTTATCATATTTTTATAATGACTTCCCCTCTTAACAAGAAAACAAAATAATATATAGCCATCCATAGTACTTAAGATATCTGCTCGAAAGCATCAGAGGAGAGTTATCATTTAAAATAATCTTCAAAGTCTCAAAGCGTGCGTGCAAAGAAAAGGTGAGTTGGAAAACGATGTTCTTCCCTTACTTTACGGAACATGAGCCATGCTTTCAAAATCGTGACGCAGAGCCTGGGGAATAAAATTTCCACGAGAAGTTGTGAGGGAGAAGAAATGGCGTCTGTGTAATTAAATGAGGGATTTTTCGTGAAAAGGACGAGAATCCTTAAGTGGAAGTCCCCACCTCTTTCTTTATTTGTCTCCCTTTCCCTCCCGTGGGATTCTCTCTTTCGCAAGTCGTGAAGTGGAGAAGGGAAGAGAAGACGAGCATAAAGTGAAGCATGTTTCATATCAACAGGGACTCGTTCATGGAGCCTTTTATCGCTTAACAGGATACTCACTATTTCTCCCCTGGGATGATAGATGACTATGATAAGCCAGCAGTAATATGCAAAGCAGAATGTTTTGGTCTATTTCCTGGGGAGAGACAAATTTGAGGAGGGAAATGGACCAAGGAAGAAGGCTCAGTTCACGAACTTTCACTGGAGTTGATAACTCTCTTACTTTAAAAGCTATCAAAGAGGATGTTCTTCGATTATTATTTCATGAGGAAAACAAATTGAATATCATTTCCTGTACTACTAGATATTCTTTAGACCAGCTTTTATGTCGTTTAATGCGTTCATAATTCTTCTAATTTCCCATTTGCTTCAAACTGTTCCTATCTGTTTCATAGTAAATTCAAAGTTGCATTACTTGGATTTTGTTTTTCTATAGAGTAGGGGCCTCTAACCAAAATAACCCAAGCATCCTTCCTTGTTACCTTTCTAGCGGTGTAACTCCTTGGGGCCAGCGATCTCACTTATCTCAAGTTCTTTGACCTCTATCAATGGCTGGATCTCCGACATCGAAAAAATCATGTCATTATTTCATTACCTTGATGCTGTTATACTTTTGTCAAATCATGATCGGTGATAATAAAACGGTCTGGAAAGTGCAATGCGTTGCAATGCACTGTCTGAATTATTTTGTTTCAAATTCAGACAATATATGCCATTTTCTTCAGAACCTGTCGCTTAGATCACTCCCTTTACTTTCAAAGACTTGGAATCAAACAACCTGCACCCAGATTAAACAAACAAGAAAGCTGTATCCTTTTTAACTATCTGGCTTACAGACAGTAAATCGGTTGACAAACTTGAAATATGACGCACATTTGAAATAGTAACAAAATTTCCCTGCGCATCAATTCCATTGACGCATTGACTTAGATCTCAGGCCGGTGCTGAATTCGTGTCGGGTGCCACTAAATCGTTCAGGTGTCCATTATACGTATGAGGCATTGCAGAAGGAGCATGCAGGATACTTGAGCATACCCAGCGAGTTTAGCATAGATGGTAGGCAAGAGGGTAGGTCAGTTAGTAGGGGCGAAATCAGTGCTTTTCCGGAAAGTCAGATAAAAAAGAGTACAAAAAGCTAGTGCCTTAGTGCCTAGGAAAAGCTTAATAGATAACAATAAATTAGAAATATTTAGGGAAGGGAGTAGGTCAAATAGTGGGCCTTTAAATAACTTGCCTCTCATCAGGATAGCAAAGAATAACAAGTTGACCAGACAACACAGTATAGGTTTACCGGGACGGAAGAAAGCACAGAAAAAGGAAAAAAATATAAATCAAAACAACACCCATGAATTTCCAAACTGTAACTTTCCCAATAATTTAGAAATCAGAAAACCCACAAATACATTAAGCAGACATATTAAAATAGAGGAATTTTCAGTAGTGGTAGTTAATTGTCGTAGTTTAAGAAGCAAGATACCTGAATTCCATCACCTTATAGAGCGTACTAATTCTGACATAATTATAGGAACCGAAAGTTGGTTAACAAGCGATATTGCTGATAGTGAAATTTTTCCAGTAAATTTTAGGGTATACAGGAGAGATCGAGAGGGTTGACCGGGAGGGGGAGTATTTATCGCAGTTAAGAACACAATAGTCAGCAAAATAGAAGTGATTCCCGATAATATAATAGAAAGTGTTTGGTGTTACATTCAATGTGCTAATTCGAAAGTAATATATGTTTGTGCCTACTATAGACCACCCCATTCCGATGTACACTCAGTATTAGAACTCGAGAAACAGATCAGGTCCATTAATTCCCATAGTAACGAACGACAGATAATTGTAGGTGGAGATTTCAATACACCATCGATAGATTGGAAAACATGCAGTCATAAGTCAGGAGGTAGGGACGAAGAAATCTGCGAGTCATTGCTTAACCGGTTCGCATCACACACAATACATCAAATAGTAAATTTGCCTAATAAGAGGGAGAATGTTCTCGATTTACTTGCCACAAACATCCATGAAAAAGTTATTAAAGTTGAAAATGTCGATGGAATAAGCGACCACAAGGTAGTATATGTAAAATTTTCCCTCAATACAGAAAAAATTTTAAATTAAAAAGAAAGATTTACCTTTTTAGTAAAGCAGATTTTAACGGATTTAGGCGTGACTTAAAGACATCAATTTGAAAAATTCGTGAACATTAGCAAAAATAGTGATACAGACAATACATGGAAAGAGTTCCTCCAAATTACACGGTCACTTGTCAACGGAGTATAACCTCATAAGTATAAGAGCGAGAATAGGGAACCAAGGTGGTATAACGCGGAGGTTAGAAAATGTTTAAAACGCCGAGTTAGCCACGCGAAACTAAGAAAGATGAAGAAAAATGTAGCTAATAGCGACCTAAAAAATACTATCGAACATTATAAAATTTGTAAAGCAGCCGCAAAAACAGCCCTTAGAAAAGCGTTTAGCGAATTCAAGAGAAAAGTACTTGGAGAACAACTAGAGGGAAATCCGAAAGCATTTTGGTCATATGTTAGGGAAGTCCAGGGAACTAAAAAGTCAACGGTTAATTCCTTCAAAAACGATAGAGGCGAAATAGTAACTTCCAGTTTAGATAAGGCAAATTTTTTAATTACTTTTTTCAGAGTGTTTTTAATCAATCTATGCATAGTTTCCGCGAAACCATATCAGACCGATTTCAACAACCAATGCCCCCAATCGATATATCTTGTAGCGGAATCGTATCCTTACTAAATAACATTAGCCCGAACAAGTCCTCAGGTCCTGATGAAATTCCAGCTCGTGTTTATAAAGAATTAGCTCTCGAAATGGCTCCGTATCTTAAAGTAGTATTTAACTAATCCCTCGAAGAACACGCGGTTCCCAAAGACTGGAAGATAGTAAACGTGACCCCAATTTACAAAAGCAGAGATAGGGAACAGCCATATAATTGTAGACCAATATCATTAACGCCACTATCATGTAAAATTATAGAGCATATAATAGTTACATCAATAATGGGACACCCCGACAGCCAGAATTTATTAATGACAAACCAGCATGGGTTCAGAAAAGGACGGTCTTGCGAAACTCAATTAGGTCTTTTTGTTCACGATATTTATTTTCCGGAGAAGGTAACGTTCGGGTAGATGCAGCGTTTCTTGACTTTAGAAAAGCTTTTGACAAGGTTCCCCACTGTAGGTTACTCGCGAAGTTAGCATCATACGGAATAGACAGTAATATAGTAGGCTGGATAGGAGACTTCTTACATGAACGTGTTCAAAGGGTGGTTTTAGATGGTGTCAGCTCCGGCGAAGTAAAAGTTACATCAGGTGTTCCCCAGGGAAGCGTGATTGGCCCAATTTTATTTCTTCTGTACGAAAACGACTTGAATACAATTGTAAAAAATAGCAAGCTCCGTCTTTTTGCCGATGATGCAGTAGTGTATAAGGAAATTAGAAATGAAGAGGGCAGACAGTTTTTAGCTAAGGATTTAGATGCGATTGATGATTGGTGTGATAGATGGCAACTAGAATTGAATTTGAAGAAATGCGCGATTATGAATTTTTGGAAGAAGAATGACTTTCCCCGGAATAATTATTGCATCAAAGAAAACAAAATATGTAACGTAGATTCAATTAAATACTTAGGCGTCACCATCACTGAAGACATGTCATGGGGGAAACACATCAGGGAAATAACTAGTGTAGCAAACCGTAGATTAGGATTCGTAAAAAGGGTTCTAGGCAAATGCGATGAGAGAGCACGAGAAAGAAGCTATTTTACACTTGTCAGGCCTCATTTAGAATATGCCGCTAGTATATGGGATCCGTACGAGGAAGGTATGATAAAAGAATTAGAGCGCGTGCAAAGGAGATCCGCTAGGTTTGTTAAAGGCCGTTATGATAAATGTATAAGTGTTACGAGCTTAATAGAAGAACTAGGATGGGAATTACTATCAGAACGCAGGTTAAAATTTAGGTTAAACCTTTTAAGTAAATTCGAAACCGAGTTGTTCACAGATGACGTTAGATATATATTGAGTGGATGAGATGAGCTTTCCTGTGAATAACGCTAGGGAAATAAGAACATCTATATTATTCATCACACTTATGGATTTTGAAACTTATTGTGACATCCAGTTTTATTTATACATTCCGAAATTTACAATTGTAACATACTGTTATTCCATTACTTGGTAATTAAACATGTAAAGTTTAGTTTTCAATATGGCGTTAATAGGAACAAAATGAACACTGTAAATTCAGAAGTTATGTGGGGAGAAAAGTCAATTATTGGCAATATTTCCGAAATGAATGACATGGATGACCCGTTAGGCAGTAAGCACCAGAGAACGTGCATGTATGTTTTTTTTCCTCATTTGCAATTCTTTTAAATCCGATAAAGAAGGTTCGATATTCTGACAATTATTCTAGTTAACATTTTTGTGGGTCGCAGAATTTATTCGGCACACAGGCAGACAGGACCCAAGAACAAAGGGTTCTAATTTTCAAAGAACCACGGAACTAGCTGCGCAGTTACTTCAACGGAGTTACCCGTTAGTTATCACACAATTGTGTGAAATTCACAGTGGAAAAATCATTCACCTGGACTGGGAAACAAACCCAGATCCCTCGATTTCATGTGCTGAGTGCTCAAACCAATATAGCTAACCAGGCGTCCTCTTCCACTGGGAATCTTATGAGAGCTTTAAAGAGCAAGTGGTCCTCACAGGTACCGTTCTAATGACGATGATAAAAGGATTCTAACCCAAAAGCGGACCCATCGTCCACCTTTCAGGCCTAGTCTGGAACGGAATCAGGCGACGCAGACTCCCTGGGGTTACACTTAAACATTACCGGCTACGGTTTAAAGCTACAATTTAAATTGCTCATCGCACTCCTGAGGATTAAGTGAGAGGGCACGTCATTTGAACCATGCTGTGTGAAGATAAATAACGATTTTCTGAATATTCTTCAGATTTCCGTGATCGAGATCTTTTCAAAATCATATGCAATGGATACAGAAGACCGAGTAGCGAGGAGAGAAAGAGATGGGTTTACGGTCGTCAAAGGCAAGGTTGTCAACACTGTCGAGATATTTCCAGATAGTGACTTGTGTGTTATGTTGCATTGAATGCTCGAAAAGAAGAATTTTTACAAGCGCATATTACAGGTAAAGCAATCCATACATCAAATTCCGAAAGTTATATTATTATCGGAGGTGATTTATGAAACATTCCCTCGATAGATTGAATAGCTTCAAAAATGGCGGAAAAAATAAAAGGTTACGCGACACTCTTCTCTAAATATTAACATAAAACTCGTTGGAGAAATTAGTAATAACATCAGCTAGAGGAAACAACATACGAAATCTTTTGGCAGCTAACGTACCTAGAGGCGTCCCTAATGCTGTAACAATGAACGGAATTAGTGTCCACTTAGCAGTGAATCCTAGGGGCAGCCACAAAGAGAAAAATTTCCACATGCCAAAAAGAATAACCAAAATTTTAAAACGGGAATAGTCGACCTCTAATAATTAATCGAATAATGTTAGCTAAAACCATACTACTGAGGACACATGGAATCCTTTCTGTAGCAGTTCACGAATAGCTATAAATAGCGCAATACAAAGTCAATTAAAAAAAATTCGGAACCGTGACATAATGTGGACGTTCGGAAATCTCTGAAGCGACAACAAACCTTGTACGCCCCAAGCGAACGCCCTAAAGAATCTACCCGACAAGGAATTTAAAACAAATTGTGAATAATATGAGTAGGCCACAGCAACAGCAAAGGCAGCCTTTCGGTAAGCATTACTGGAATTAAAAAGCAAAATATTAAATGAGAAATTGGGTGAGAATAAATTAGGTAGAATTGAGACATTAAATTAAAATAAATAAAAAATAAAAACATTAAATGAGAAATAAATTGGGTAGAAATCCTTAAGTTATTTTGATCTTACGCGAGACAGGCTCAAGGCAGTGTATATACGGTAGTGTCACTAAAATACGATCTCGAAGAAAGAGTTAGCAATAGATTAGAAAAAGCAAATATCTTCAACACCTTTTCTTTTCAAATCGTCTATATAGTATGTTATCAGAATAACATCGCTGAACTGCCCGTTCTACGGAAAAATCCAATGCAGTCTACTAATATTTCTGGTGTCCGCATGGAAAATCACCCGAAATCCATTTACTACATGAAAATACTCAACCCCTTAAAATTTCTGCCCGAGTTTATCATATATTTTCGTCGGGAATAGGATCTCACTTGAAAATAATATTTAAAAAATCTCCATCAAAACGTCGGTTCCCTTACGATTTTAAAAAGGCAATCGTTACACCTATTTTAAGAGGGTTCATTAGATGGAGCCTAAAACCTATGGACGTATCTTCCTCACGTCTATATCGTGCAAGATATTGGAACGTGTAACCATTAGTTCTAAGCTAAGGAAGAGTGAAAAGACCAAACTTGAAGCTGCAGAAATGTGGTTTTGGAGGAGGGTTACAAGAACTAGGTGGACCGACAGAAACTTATGAGCAAGTACAAAATGAAGTCCATACAGAAGGAGAACTGTTAGAAACAATTAAAACAAGAAAAGCAAAGCTCATCGGACACTTACTCAGACACGACAACTTCATACAAAATATTATGGAAGAGGAAAAATTCTAGGCAAAAAAGACAGAGAGGACGACCGAGAACATCGTACCAAAAATTATTGGTGATGGAAATGGGATGCACCTCGTATATACAATGAAATGAAGAGGAAGGCTGAAAAAAAGAGATTGTTTGAAGTCGTGGCTGCAACAATAAGGATTACCTTTAGAAGAGAAGAAGAACCATTGGCTCAATTTTAGAATATTTAGATAGTCAAAACATGCTAATTCAAAATCAGCATTGAATCCGGAAATAGAGGTTTAAATGAAACCAGCAACCACTCTTTCCTCACGATATTCTTTCCTCTGGAGTCCTGGTGAACGAGATATGTTTATATTTCAAAAAAGCTTTCAATACAGTTTAGCGTTCAAAACAAACTGTTAAGCTGAAAGCCTATGGAATACTTCATGACATAATATGTTGGCTTAAATATTCCTTACTCATCCGCAAGGAGAGGGGTACTTCTAGGTGCTGTTAGCTCAGCTACAGTGAGATAAACATCAGGTGTACCCCAGAAAAGTGTCATTGGTCCATGAGTAATCCACCTGGAAAATTTATGATATCACCACTATTGTTACGAGCAAAACTTGCCTCTTCGCGGATGACGCAGTATTATATAGGGGTATTAAAAAGGAGTGACCCGATGTGTCAGTACACCACATATACCTCCTAGTGGTGGATTGCGGGAAACAGTATACTAGCTCTCAAGGTAGTCCTTACAGAAGGGATCCTAGCTTGAGCATAATAATGAAAGCGGGCCTAGGGTATTACTATGCTTTGGTTTCTCTTGTGGAATACTGGCAAAAATATGCCAAAACTGACCGGTAGAGCGCCGTAACCGTTTCCCATTCAAATTCTAAGACACTGATTTTCACTTTTTTTCAGCCAAACGAAAGTTTAAAAAAATCGTCTTAATTTAAATGAGTTTGTAAAAATGTAAATAAATGTAGTTTGTAAAAAGTCAAATTTCCTCGTTCTAACGTCTAAAAATGCTCGACTTCTAAATCTCTGTGCATAAATCAGGTGTTGCTAGATCTCGTTCACCTGCAAATTTGTACGTGAACTTTAAAAAAAAATCGTTCACTCTGCAACTCAAAACTAACACATCTACATAAATTTACTATAAGCATCGACTCTTTCGCTACATCTCGTCTGCGCACAGCTAACGCCCAAATACTATAACGTGGATTTCGCTCGCATTTGCGATAAAAGAAAATTTTGCTCGCATGTGAGATAAAAGACACGGTATAGTGATAGTTGTCATTAAAGCTATGAAATACGTTATTTGCCTAAACGCTTAAAATTGTGAGATATTTTTGTCGCATACTTATGGAGGAATTTGATTATATAAGTTTTTACATGACATTATACAAATGCATGTATTTATTAATGAGAAAAAATTAATAATTTTTCCTATAATTTGCTTAAGTGCTACAATACTAGTGAACATATGAAGGCTAATATTACGCCGCCGGTAAAAACCATCGGATCCGGCCGCCGACCAATTTTCAGCCGGCGTCCGCCGCCGATAGTTTTTCCATCGGCGCACAGGTCTAGATGGGATATCCAGTGAAATGTTGAAGTGCGGGTGTAAATTACTAATTTGTAGGCTGCGTGAACTATACAATTTATGCTTACAGGTTTCTGCTGTTCCAGCGGATTGGAAGAATTCTATCATCGTTCCGTTGTACAAAGGGAAGGGAGGAAAGACCGAATGTAATAATTATCGGGCTATAAGTTTATTGAGTATCCCGGTAAAAGTGTTCAGTAAAATATTAATCGAAAGAGTGAGGAATATTACTTCCGACAGAATATGGGGTGTGCAGTGTGGGTTTATGCCTGGGAGAGGATGTAGAGACCAGCTTTTTGCACTTCAGCAAGTGATAGAAAAATGTATGAGTGTCCGAAAGAAAGTGTACTGTGCGTTTGTCGATTTAGAGAAGGCATATGACAGAGTAAATAGAAAGAAGCTGTGGAAGGTTTTGAGAGACTATGGAGTGAATGGGCAGTTATTGAATGATATGATGGCGATGTATGACAATAGTAAGGCAAGTGTAAGAGTTAACGGGGCTCTGAGTGATTGGTTTGTAATAAATATGGGTGTAAAGCAAGGATGCGTAATGTCTCCATGGCTGTTTAATGTATTTATGGATAAATGTGTTACAGATGCATGTAGTGAAAACGACGGTGTTTTGATTGGAAATGTAAACTTGCGAGTTCTTCTATATGCGAATGATGCTGTTTTGATCTCAGACAGTCAACAGGGATTACAGAAGCACCTAGATAGTTTTGTGAATCAACGGAGAGAATGGAATTGAAGGTAAATGCGTGCAAGACTAAAGTAGTAGTTTTTGATAAGAAGAATGGGAGAATAACTGTATGATGAGGGGGAATGGTGAAGTAATTGACCATGGGGATGATTTTGTGTGCTTAGGTAAGATGTATGCGAAAGATGGAAGAATAGATGAGGAGATAAAGAGACGTGCAAATGCTGGAGGAAAAGTGGTAGATAGCATGTGGAGCATATCAAGGAATGAGTGCTTGTCTAAGGGAGCGAAAATTTCCGTGTACAAAAGTGTACTTCTTCCCACTTTGCTATATGGTAGTGAAACATGGGTATGTCAGGATAGACATAAGAGTAGACTAAACGCCGTGGGTATGAGTTATCTGAGGATTGTTTGCGGCAAAAGTAGGATGGATAGGGTCAGGAATGAGTGGGTCATGAATGAATGTGGGTTAAATGCTCCAGTAATGGACGTGTATGAAAGGAGTGTGCTTCGTTGGTTTGGCCATGTTGAGAGAATGGATGAGAGTCGAATAACGAAACAGATATATGAGAGTAGAATGAATGGTGTGAGAGGTAGAGATAGACCGAGAAAGTAGTGGTTGAATGTGGTTGAGGAAATTCTTAGGAGGAGGAATATTAGGAGTCTTAAAAACAGGAGGGCGTGTATGAAACAATGCATGGGGGTAAATGAGGCAAAAGAGGTTTGCAAGGATAGGTCAGTATAGAGGAAATTATTGAAGCAGAGTTATGTGTACAATTATGCATTAATGAGTGAAACATTTTGACTGTGCCTACTCCGGAAGGGAACGGCGTGATGGGTATGTATGTATGAAAACGAAGTCTGACAGAAATGCCTTGTAAAGGACTTAAATACTATGAACAAATGGTGCGATACTTGGCAGTTGGAGTTCAATATTAAAAAGTGCAAATTTTTAATACGGATTCGAATTTTAAAATTGCGTTTTTATAAACTTTTTGAAAAATAATAAGTCGCACAACAAAACAGACCCAGTCAGTCAAACCGTCGGCCATTGATGTTGTGGATATTTTAAAACTCACCCTCGCCCTATTTAGTGTAACTCAACTTCGCCCTATTTCTTGTAATAATTACAGTCTTAGGTTAAAATTATGTTCGATTTAATGCGATGCCTAAATGTTGGTTTCAGAGAAACATTCAATACTAACCCTTAATTGCTCCTGAGGTCAAAACACTAAGGAGTGGGAAAAATATCGGATGTTAAGGCAATGAAATCTTAATGGTCGAGAATCGATTGTTTTACACGTTAAATCATCACATCACGGGTGCTTCAAGGAGGTGCTGTTGTTCCCATTGTTCATTTACCAGTGCCAAGTAATATCAGTGCCAAGATAAATTTCACACTTGCAGCTCTTGCTGATGAAGTAAATGTATGCTGAGGAGTTTTCATTCAGGAAAATATGGACTTATCAGGAAAGGATAGATGGTAGTTGGGATTGAGCAAAAATATATGACTCTATGTTTGGAATTTTTTGATGCCTGGGCATTGCAAGTAAGAGGGTGAACGAGCTCCATTATTTTCCACCAGCCACACTTTAGGATGACGAGTGGTTGCACACATGGAATCATAGCATCGTAGCGCTGTCCATAATATTCACTTCCCTGCACGCAAACGTCCTCGCGCCAAAACATCTCCCGCCCAAACAGCCGAGCCGAAATGTCTTAGACCCATTTCAGGCATGCATGCGGTGTTTGTCTTAGGCTTAAGGTTTTAGATCATACGGATCGATATTATCTAGGTAGCTGAAGTATCTAAAACCTTTTCCTATCACTTATACTGCAGGTAATATTCATTGCTACTTCATGCTGTTTATGTGTTATCCCTGTTTTGCTCATTCCTGATGATAGTCCGTAATGATGAAATAATATACGACTGAATTAGTCTCTTGATAGGCATATCTATTTTCAGTTTGTTACCAATAATAACAAGTCTATGGGTAAAAATAACAATAATTTATGGCAACCAACCCGCCGGTGAATTTACTAGTTCGTCGTGCGCCATGTGGGTGAAAAGTCTGGAATCTGGTGCCTCGGCAACAAATTCCCGTGGGCCAATTAACCGTCCCAAAACTCCGAGAGAAAAAAATAAAACTCTTTAGGGATGAGCCGATAAAATTCACGTGTTGCGAATCGTGAAAGCTAGAAAACTAAAAATATTTTTTTCATTCTTTACTCAGCGGCACAGATGAGGTCGTTGATTGACATTAGTTGGGTGTACAAACAAAGGAGTAAACGCGGAAAACGAGCTGGAGGAAGGAGCAACGCATTTGACCACAGGGCACTGAGAATAAGGGAGATATGTGTGCCTAGCAATTAAAACTGTGATAGACGTGGTGGATGGGGGCAATGAGAAAGAAAAACTCCCTGGGCGGCTGGTTAGCGCTCGCTTTAAAAGGACTTGCGAAGAATTAAGCCGGCGAAAACAGATGAGAAAGTTTTGAAGAAGAGTCGGCCATTAACCCCATTATCAACGTCGGGGCCAATTTTAAGGTGATGGGCGTCAGCATTTTCTCTGAGTTGGGTCAAAAAAAGAACTCAAGCTTGTTACCTCTCGGGAAACGTTTAGCCGACACTCTTCCCGTCATACTCGTGCTCTTAAAGTGGAAAACGGAAATTACCCTCTTGTTCAGAAGTTTCTGACTAATTTTAACCGAATGGAATATGACTAATACATCAAGGTTGTAAATGTCGGAGTCATTTTTATTTCATTTTGATTTTTCCTTTGGTATAAAATTTGTATTTTATTTGCAATTCAAACCCGAAAACTTGATACATAACACCTTGAAAATTACAGGATTTACTCTGCACTATGTGGCCAATTCTCGCCACTTTCTCTGTACTTGGGCGCACATGCTTCAGCAAAAGTATTTTTTCAATGTCTGTTTCTTTTAGTACCTGTTAGAAAAATAAATAATATAAATAATGCCATTTAATAATTGATAATTATAAAATTTAGAATCTCATATGTTTTAATATTTTGTCAGTTAATTGTTTGGATTTGGGACAGCCCTTATCCTTTCCAGTCCCAACTTGTGGCATATTGACGCATTTTCCTCCTATGAATGAATCGCCAATAAGTCCACGGTTGTCTTCTTATTTCCTTCAAAATTCCTGTCCTCTTCCTTCCTCTTCCATGCTTCTCCAAAGTCCTCTACTTTACATATTTTACCCTATTCAATATTCCCTCTTCTTTCGACACATCCTCATGAAATGAAAGGATTTTTCAGCACCTCAACACTTTGGAAAATTGATTTTACTGAGCTAGTTCTTTTTTAAAAATACTGAAAAAACTTTCTATCCCTGCCTAAAATTGCCTGCTAGCAGCGATATTTCGAGGTGTCGTGGAATTATACTCCGCACAGTTGGCTAGATGCTGCACTTATGAGTTCGTTCACTTTTCTCACCAGAGGATCGCGCGAAATGACTCTTCATATAGGTGACCTGAAATGAGGGAAATATATTTCATGCCTGCAGCTCTTGGTCAAGCCCACTTGCAATTCAAGCGCTCGGGGCTTTCCGTGTTCGCCGTCACTGCTTCATTCGGAGAATGCTTCCATGCTGGGATGGTTTTTGAAATGGCGGAGCCGGTGGAAAGGTGCGAGCAACTCTCTCGTCAACAATGCACGCGCTCTGTTAAGTGCAGGATTCCGGACCGGTAGATGGCGTCGTGTGGAACCACATCCGGCGCCGCTCGACTGAGGATGGTGATAAAAGAAGAAGGGTGGGGGAGCTGTGAAGTTGAGCCATCGTCCCAAGTCGATAGGTGTGACAGGCGGGCCTCACTCGAAGGGGAAAAGGGGGGCAGTGTGGGTGGCGAGGGATAGACACGTGACATGGGGCGAACGAACGACGGCCGGACGGGGATAGGCGTTTTTAAGGTAGTCCGAGCGAGATAGTTCCCTAGTCATAAGGGAGACCTTATTCGAATTATACGTTTTAATTTCACCAGCTGTAGGACACATAAATAAAGTATTGCATTAATAATGGTGCAGCAATATAGTTTTATATGATAGAAATTGTAAGTAATTAAATGAAAATATCTAAATTAGTCTTTAACTTGACTCATTTTTTTCGCGCGATGCGTTTGGAACTCCTACAAAACGCAAGGTTTTTTGTGATATCCAAGAACCTACTGCGGTAACAATATGATTTATTTTCAAATATAGTTGAGCAGGCATACAAACTACACGTTGTTAGTTTTTTACGACATGTAAGCGTTAGAAATACCCCATTTTTTAAATAATGTCTCCCTGGAGTGCATACACATACCATTTTCCATGTAAAAGGGCTGTTTGTATTTTATTGGCAAATATATCCAAAAGTAATGAGGTAAGGGGTTAAATTTTTGGTGTCATTCGATAGGCGAGATATTTGTCTTTAAATTGAGACCAAATTCATTGATTTATAATTAAAATTATATTTCGCTAAAACTAACTTAAGAAGACTGAAACGGTAATCGTGGGTCGTCGAGTGCACATTTTTATTTTTTTTTTAAGTCGGAAAAATTCTTGGACCACATTTCACAACAGTACATCTGCTTATTTGTTGAAACACACGACTCTGAAAGTGACGGATATGATTAAAAAATTATATTTTCCTTAAATAAGGCACACAATTGCTTAACTTTGGGACTCAGTATTCGAAATGTAGTTGGAATAAAACAGGAATATGTTGTTTTCAAGTTTTGTATTTGGTGTGACAGCTTGATACTTTTTTCAACAATAAAAGTAACAATAATTTGACAATATTTTACGTTTGGAAAAAACTCTTCTTATATAATATCAAATGATTACGAAATACATGTCATACGCCCTTAGGCTGCGTGTTACAATGACATACAGTTACCAAAAACAACACCAAATCGATGTGAAGCATTTTATTATCTTAGATCTATAGATTATTGAGAAGATGCATGCAAAGTTTCGCGCGAATCAGAAGGTAAAATAAAAATTGCTCCTAGCACCTTAGGTACGACGAGGGTAGCTGTCCCCCCGTGGACCAGGAGAATCGAATAAATGCAAGGAAAGGATGGAAGAACGTCGGAAGTTGACGACTCCAAATTGTGGCAGCAAGTAGGCGAATGGAGGCGCGCGAGAACGAGGCGATCCATCAGGGAGAAGGCGAATACAGCATTTGTCTCGCATAGTGCATTGCACCTGAGAATAGTTCACTCATCCATCCATGAATTATTCTGAGTGCTGTGCTTGATGGCGGGAGTATTTTACGCTTCCATAGCAACCCACCGCTCTAACGACCACGCTATTCCGTTTCCTGGTTAGCGAAGTCAAAGTATTCAATTCTTGAGGTTAGTCCTAGACAACTACCTTTTATTTCATAATTTCTTCCATGACGCCCTATCCTTATAAACCACTTTCCCTTCTTTCTACTTGAACTTATTACCCTGAAAGCCACCACATTGGTGTTTGGGTATTTTCACTCTAGTTAGTGACTTGTCACCAGATAGAGAAAAGAAATAAACTTTCACAATCTTTCACTACACTATGGATATGCTAAAAATGCTCCAAAAATTACTTAACTGATCTATAATGTAACTATGTAAACGTGACACAAGGGTCATGCAGGGATCATGTGGAACTGATGTTAGTACTTTGTGGCAGATTAAAAAAAGCACTGGAGATAAATAATCAACCAATCCGCTAGACTACTAGTACTATACTCTACCGCGATTACAGTTCAGTTCAGACCTTCGCCGCGTACGGACGTATCCCGCGCTCCGCGGCTAGAGGCAAGGCCATGCATTGGTGAAAGCGTGTGTTTCGTTGAAGTTTCCTACCAACATGAGTTCGTGCAAATTGTGCAAAAAATCTGTAAGAAGTTCAGTTTCTTTGTCTTGTGTCGACCGCCAATTCAAGTTTCATGGAAATTGCTTGAAAATCCCTCTTAGCAAAGAAGACATCGAAGGAATCATTGCAAGCAAGCAAGTGAGGAGGTGTCACGAGTGCCAAGTGTCTCACAGGGCTAGCCTTGAGTGTTCAAGTTTAGCTCCCACAAGTGCCCCTCTGAGTGAATATACTGATACGTTCAACAAATTACTTCAAGAAATCAAAGAAAATCTAAAAGAAACGGAGTGTAATTTAGGGGACTCCTTGAACAAGTTGCATGTAAGGCTTGATGACCTCTCCTCAGCTATTAACGGTCTTGGTAAGAGAGTGGACCAGTGTTTTGCTAAAATGTATTTGTTATTTCAAGAAAATGTAAATTTAAAGAAATATCGTTACTTGAAAACCAGTGCAATCACCAAGAACAGCGTATGCTCTGCAAATCCATTGAGTTGTATGGCTACCCCCTAAACACAAACGAGAACCTGATGAGCGTTGTTTGTCGAGTCGGAGCTGGCCTAGGGGTTAAAGTGGACGCGAGTGACATAGATTATTTTTATAGCTTCAAAGGAGCTGGTGGCTTTGGAGGAATTCATGTCAAATTCCTCCGGCAACAGCTCAAGGATGACATCCTTGCTAAGAGAAGAGTGAAGAGGGATTTTGAAACCGGTCACCTTGACCTTCAGAGCCCGTCCTCGCCGATTTACGTCAACGAAGCGCTTTGTGCTAGCAGAAGGCGGGTGTTGAATGTAGCAAAAGCAGCGGAGAAAGAAAAGAACTACAAATATCTCTGGATACGAGGGGGCAAAATTCTGATGAGAAAGGCAGAAAAAGAACCGGTATTTGTACTTACGTGTATGACTGACATTAATAACCTGTAATACAATGGCAGTGTCATACTATTCTCATAAGGTTAATACTAACGCTCTTAATATTGTTCACCAAAATTTTCGTAGCCTTAGAAGTAATTGTGATTTATTTTTGGCTCATCTTCATGGGTTCAACAATTTACCTGATATTATTATTTTGACTGAAATCTGGATATCTGAACATGAATTAGACTTATATAAAATATCCGGTTACAAATCGTTTGCTCGCTGCTGCGATACCCGCCGCGCCCGCGGAACTATTATTTTCGTCAAATGTGACCTTGAGTGTAATTCTAAGTTGTTGCTTACTCCCTCTGCTGACTGTGTTCTTGTATCAGTGAAGTGTGACATAATTGAAACACATGTCATCGGTATCCACAGGGACTTAAATTACTCGGTACAACAATTTATTTCCGAACTTGAAACGATACTATCGGTTCTGACACACAATTTAGTAGTTGTCGGTGACATGAATATCAATATTCTTAATTCAAACAATGATTCCACTCTTTATATGGATTTGATGGCTCTTTTGGTCTCTCCAGCCAAATTGAAATACCAACTAGGATTACAGGGAACTCATCTACCTGCATTGACCACGTATTTGTCAGAATTCACAATGCTTTTATGTATGATATCAAATATGATGTTTTAGATGTATCAATATCTGATCATTCAATGTTGGCAATTTCCATTTCTGGAAATGAAAAAGTAACTTCCAATGTAAAGACCAGAAATGACGAGGTAACTTTAATCAATTATGATATCTTTCGAAATTTGGTATTGAGTGTAGACGGGACGCCAGTCTTCTGTGAAACCTATGCTTGTAAGGCTTTTCCTCTAATCCATGAATCATTAATAAGCTGTTTATTTTCTTCCAAATTTAGGATGGAAAATATTTGTCATAATAAAAAACTGAAACTCTGGATGACTGACACATCACTTCGTCATATCGCGAGAAAAAATTACTTGCAAAAAAAACTCAGGCGCCACCCAAAAAATAAGGAGCTAGCAAATAAATTTGTCGAGCGCAGGAACGAACTGAAAATTGAACTTAAGATCACCTCAAATAATTATTATATGAAAAATTTCCAAATGTGCAAGGGAAATTCCAAAGAGGAATGGAAACTTTTTAAAGAGCTAACTGGTCAAATTAGTAACAGTCAAGATAGAATTTATCTATAAGAAGATGGTAAGATAATATCTACTAGTATTGATGTTGCAAATACATTTAATGATTATATTAGTGATTTTTTCAATAGTTGCATGACTCCTGGTAAAACTGACTTTGATTCATTCATTTTCATCAGTTTGCGACTCTAAATACACTGATTCTATGCTCTTTGAACCAATATCTCCCTCTGAAATAACTAAAGTAGTAAAATTCCTGCCTCTTAGTAAATCAGCTGGTTACGATGGTTTGAATAGTAAGTTGCTTAATTTGATTATCAACGATATCGTACCTGTACTCTGTACCACTTTCAATTTAAGTGTGACAAGTGGGGTATTTCCAGATTTTCTCAAACCAGCGGTCATTAGCACTAGAAGGATGGGATGGGTCATTTTGACCCATAACGAGTGTTCAAAATGAAATATAACAACTTCTTTCTGAACGGATTCTTTTTTTAACTTTTGTGACTTTATGTATTTTTTCTTATCTTTTACTATTATTGAAAGAAAATTTCTTATTTGTTGTTACTTAATTTTTAAAATGATGATATACCTAGAATGACGGCTTTGGGTCATTTTGACCCATAAATTCTCTTTTTATTGGAGTCAAGTTCTCTCTTCATTTTCTTCTCATATTGATCTCTTATGTTTGTTTATATCAACTAAAATATATCAATGCACATTTAAATCAATATATGAAGCCTTTAAATTTTATTTGAATGCCATTTGCCGATTACGGAGCACTCCTGCTTGCGGCTTACCAAAATCACGCCATTTTTTTCACATCTTCTAAGAATTGGATTTAAACTTGAAATTGCCAAAGGAATAGGATTATAAATATATCTCTTGCATTATGCCAATGTACTAATTGCTATTAATCTCACTTTTCTAATTTTTAGCGTTAAATATGATCGCTATATGATAGGATTGTGAGTAGCAATGTTCCCATTCCCAGAATGAGAGGTGAAAGTTATCAGTGATGCGCCAATGGGAAAGGATAGTCCTGACCATCGCTCGCCAAACTATTTTTAGCTCTCACTAGAAATACGAACCTTCATAAATACCTTTCTAGTCACCGAAGTGTCGGCACACCACTTATCAAAGCCGTCAGGAGAAAGTGCCCTGCTCAAGTTGTAAAATGATTTCACAATCCCCTATTTTTCTGCTGCAAAGTAAAATCACTCCGTGGATGCAAAATGGAGAAGGAAAGAGTTGTGAATCGTGTGAGAACGGAACAGCTCGTTGCTTTTGTCCCTTCTAGGTTTTGAGTTAGTTGGTTCATTTTCCGACGCCGAAAAAACCCGCCAAATTTCCGTATGCATTCTTTTTGTCGTCGGCTCCTTTTACTACAGGTGGCCGGGTGCTAGATCCCTACCGTAGGGGCTGGTGGCGAGCGTCATTCATGTACTACTAGTCCAGTGAGTACTACTCACAGGACCGGAGCGTTTTCCCGAAAAGGAGTGTGGCTACCATGCGGCACCCCGTCACCCACTCTAGGGCTTTTCCAAGCTGAGGAATAAAGGGCAATGGGAGGAATTTATGGCCTCCAACACCCTGGCGGTGGGATTTTGCTAGAAGAGAGAGAATTATGGGAGTTGTACTCTAGCTCCCTGAAAGCAGATGTGATTTTCTTACGCTTCTCTACCGCGGACTGACGCTACGCGTATCATTAGTGCAAGCATCATCTTAAGTTGTGTTCCGGACATCAAGTGGGAAGTATTTCTTGGACATGGCGTCCCGGCGACTCCGTTCATCTGAGGAGGTTCATGCAGCTTTGCAGGAGCAGGAGGGTATTCTGAAAGTGAACTGGTAACCTAAACCCATGACCTTCGCAGCTCTTTAGCTACGAGTGATGTGAGTGACGGTTCCGAAATACTGGACAGCGATGATGAATCAGAAAGTGACTCTAGTGTTTTCAGTAGTTATTCTCTTCTGTAAGTTAATTTTTTCTTTTTGTATGTTGTTATTTTTCTTAGTATATTTGTGA
Organism: Ceriagrion tenellum; assembly: GCA_963169105.1. Classification (NCBI taxonomy): domain Eukaryota; kingdom Metazoa; phylum Arthropoda; class Insecta; order Odonata; family Coenagrionidae; genus Ceriagrion; species Ceriagrion tenellum. The sequence goes on from OY720636.1 coordinate 160,950,489, forward strand.
AACTTTTGGTATATATTTCTTGAAAATTTTGAATTTCTTGAAATTCCGAGGCCCAAATTGTCTCTGTACAGGCGAATTTTTTTTATATATTGGGCCAAAAATGTATAACATATTACCTTCTGAGTATAAATGTGCACCTAATCTTGCTCCTTTTTTAAAAGAAGTTAAAAACTGGCTATTTAACTATGAAAAAATTGAAGATATATTTTGCTAAATAAAATTATTTATTTTTGTAAACATACTTGTTAAAAGGAATTCATTTGAAATGTTGGTATATATATTTTTTTCTTGTTCTATATGTAACAATGTATGGTCGTGTTTCAATTGATGGTAACCTAAACACAGGTGCGCCTTATAGGTTACCTAAAGCTCCAAATATCTTAATATTGTATTCTTTGTATTTTTTCTGTATTTAATATTTTGGAGCAATAAACATTATTATTATTATTACTATTACATATCAATTAAATTCAAAGTCCTCACCCAGCCATTATGGTCTCTTATCGATCGCGGTAAAATACGACATTTTAAACCTTTCTGTTCTACAATCTATTTCTCTTATTTAATTCTCAAGATCATATCTACCGTAGTAAGTTGAAGTTCGTAGGATTTTGATAACTTCTTTGGGAAATAAATTGATTTTGAATTCACATAAATGATTGAGTATAATTATCAATCGGCAGCCTGAAAGCGATTCCCAACCCAGTTGTTGCTAGAGATCAGTAGCACTAACGTGACTATCTTAACGGCCTTTCCCGTATCTTGCTGATCTTTTCTGTACACGTTCCAACTCTGTTTTTATGGCTACCTCATGAGAATCCCAAACACTGGCAGAGTAATCTAAGTGGGGTCAAGGGAGAAGTAGCTGACTTCTCTAACTTTATCGTCGCACTTTCCAAGTACTATTTTAACACTAGAACCGCGAACGGGACATTTTAGTCCCATTACAAATTTTACTGAGCTATATTTCTCTAAATTTTTTTCGTAAAAGTTTCGGAGTTTTTGACTTTAAATAATTATGGAGTTGTTCACTTTGAAAAACAATTGTCATCCTCCAACTCGTAGTCTCTGAGAAAAAAAAACGAATACCTTATACCGCGGTTGGGACATTTTTGTCCCGTTTAGGAAATTTGCTCTGTCTGCCGTATTACATAATTAGTGGTGCTGGAATTCTTTCATAATTCTTTTGAATAAATTGTTTATCAAATTTCAGATTGAATGGACACAATTTTTTACCTACATTTGTAAGTTTATGAGATTTTGCGGTTCGAGGAAGGCGCGAATAGGTGAAGTTCGTGATCCCTCTTCCTTCTCTAAAAGACGTGTCTTCACCGGTTTTGTATCAGGTGCCCGGCGTTAGTTCTGTTATAACTACTCAACAGTGTACACAGAAATGCACTGAGGCAGGGGCTTACCAGATATTGGGAATTTGTGATTGGTACATGCCATTGAAAGAGGTCGATACGTTTCTGGGTCCCCTGCATGTGAGGGATGACACCGAATCCAAAGTGATAGAAGCGGATCTTCTGTGGTCTGATAAATGGGTTGTACCATTTCGTATATCTGTGATGCCTTGTGATCGGTTCAGGGAACATTATGAGGCTCTGATATCTTTAATATAATCAACTCGTTCGAAGCGTTTGGCGGTGGATGATATATGTCTACCCTGATATCAGAGAGCCATTGAATAGATTTATTCTAAGCAGCCAAAGGAAGTATATTCATGATTCAGACATTTCTGTAGATGAGCTTTGCCTCCCTCTAATGTAGGTGTCGATTCATTCAATTTATTGCTTCCTAGCATGGCAAATATGGAAAAAAGTGCTGGATAGCTGTCGAAAAATATTCTAAATACACGTAAAATGTATTTTTCTTACTTGGTTAAGATGAAACTCGCCCTTGTTCCTAACATCTTACAGAATTTGTGAAGAAAAGTTTTCACGAATATATATTAAATCCTCAGGCTTCATTTGGTGGAACAATATTGCGATGGTTAGTAAATAAATTCACTTTCTAATCATTGTGGAATATTACAAAGTGAATTAATTTACAAACCAACGAAAAGTCTTCTCGGGCCACATTCAATGAAAGGAATGAACAAGCATAATTTTCAGTGCATGGTTATTACAGATAGTGACATAATTTCTTTGAAGTCATGGTTAGTATTAACAAAATGGTGTGGAAAGCACAAATCAACATTTTATTTCATGTTAACATGATATAATGATTATGAGATGCTATTCGCAAGATTTTAAGTGATGAGTCGGGCCATATTTTATTTAAAAAATCTGAATCATCTGAACATTCTGAGAAATCTTAATTGTGTCTGATTGATGCTAAAAATAATTTGACCTTTAATAGGAAACTTTTCTCCAGTGAATAATCCTTTTATGAAGAAATGAGACGATTAACAGACCCAGGAAGTGTTGAAACAGCGATGGGACATATTTTTCCCAGCCGCGATTTTTAAGGGTTGGCAAAGCCAAATCCCGATTTACGATTAGCTTGACCAGTTATTTTCTGAATATGTTTGTTCCACGAGAGATCATTAGTTAGTTTAAATCCGAGGTATTTTGAAGATTCTACAGTCTCTAAGTGGGTATTATTTACGTGATTTCTGTACGGGAGGAGGTTTTTTCTTTTCCAGAAGTTTTTTTCTTTTCCATATTACAACACATTTTTTTTTAAATTTAATTCTAGCTGACACGCGTTGCACCACTCTTGATTTGCCTTCGTTAACGCTTCCTTATCATTATTGCCACGGATTTTTCCATACTTTACAGCATAGCCTGCAAATATTCCGAGTTAAGTGACTACCTCTTCACCAATATCGATATATACAGAAGGAATATAAGTGGACCTGATCACCTGTGGGACACCCGAAATGACTTTAATTTTATTTGAGATGGCACTATCTAGCACTACCCTCTGTACACGATTGCTTAGGAATTCTCTTTCAAGAAATTAAGTCGTCGTCTAAGCCATTAGATTTTAATTTAATTTGTAGCTTTCTGTGGGACGCCTTATCTGATGCTTTTTTAAAGTCAAGAAAAATCGCGTCTACTAGAACGTTATCTTCACCGGAAGCTAAAATATCGTGAGCTAACAGTGCTAATTGAGTTTCGCAGGATCTTCCTTTCCTGAATCAGTGCTCTCATCGGCAAGTTCTGCATATCGAGGTGTTTCATGACTGAGCTTACGATTATATGTTCAAGGACGTTGCATGAGATAGATGTTAGGGATATAAGTCTGTAATTCGATGGCTGTTCCTTATCACCACTTTAAATACAGGCGTTACATTGGCAATTTTCCAGTCCTTGGGTACTACGTGTTCCTTGACGGATTTTATAAATATTGTCTGCTAGTAGGGGGCTATAACTGAAACTAGTTCTCCATACACGAGGGAACAAATTTTTTTCAGGACCGGGTGACTTATTTGGACTGAGCGATTTTAACAAATTATCTCTTCCTCGAGCTCAAATATCAATAGGCGGCATCGTTTGCCAGTAACGATTGTTAACCGTCACGGATGTATTCTGCAAAGACTTGGTGAACAAGCTATGGAAGCAGGAGTTTAATAAATTAGCTTTTTCCGAGGTGTTTGTTAGTACTCCGCCAATATCGTTTCTCAGAGCATTAACTTGCTTCCCTTACAATCGTACACTTGCTTCATATTCTCTTTTCTATTTTTGAGAGTCATTATATATCTCCTCTTTAGAATCACGTCCACCACATTCATTAATAGTTATAGTGTCCAACCTCTTCCTCACACACCGCTCACTATAAAATCGAATAGCCGTTTGGTTTCTTCACTCGCTCCCACTCTCTCGTCATGGCAAGACAACAAAACACAATCCTTCCATATATGTCGATGACTGGATCATCCAACCCACAATATTTCATCAGTCACGCTTTCCTGTTCATATAAATTATACTTATCCCGTAAGCACTCTATTCTCATTACACTTGCTCATCCTGATTTAATTAGGTTTCGCTGCCGTATAACATTATCGGAAGGTGAATACTTCTATACACTGCAATTTTAGCTTCATTAGACAAGCCCTCATTTCTAGATATGCTACACATGTAACAAAAATGCTATCGTATCATCTGCCTTAAGTTTTCTATAATTTTAAAGGCATTTCTATCCATCGATTGGTAAGTCGAATTGCTGGAGGTTTTCTGTGCTAAACAACAGGATGTACGATTTATTGTAAGCCCCTAATGCAAACTGAAACAAAATAACTACTAATGAGTATGCGTTTACCGGCATATTATTACAATATCTCCAATGTATCGTGAGAAATGCATGTTGGTGTAATATTTTATATTTCATAGCAAGACGTAAATAACATCTCTCCTGACGATACACAATGGAAATCCACTCAAGTGCAACACACGGGCATCAACATTCTGTTTATTGATATTGCATTTTCCTCAACTCCGGTTTTTATTTTTTAGACGTCGCAGTTAGTATTTAAAACGCATTAATAACATGATGACTTGGTGTTTTATAAAGAAGTAAATATATCACATCATATGGGTACATTTGTGATTTAAAAGTCCCAGAAATCCAACAGAATGCGAGATGGTCGGCTGAGGTTATGTTTCGCCATGTATGGACCAAATAAATTGATTCGGAGCGTCAGGAGTCTAATATTTTTACGCCCAAGGAGATAGGGGATTTTTGAAGCTTTATTCTTAGGTCACGATTGCAAATATTGTTTTATCACGAGTTATGAAGGCCCATTCTTCCACGTACCCCGTTTGGATATCAGAATACAGCTGTCTATTAGGTTGAAATCTATTAGGTTGAAAACGCATATCAAATATCATTTTTACTCGTGTCTTATCTGCTCTCTGGGCCTTTTTTAGACTTTTGGATGGATGGCCCTATTTCAAACCTATCGTGGATAGGCGTTATATCATTAATCCATAAAGTGAAAACATATCCTGAGAGAGCTTTAGGTCCTTAGGCGTAAGGGAAACGACCGTAAATTACTCCATTCTGTGGTCTAATTCCCCTACCTTTTATAACAGCACTATTCAGATATATTAGCTATGAAACATAGGAGTAACATAATTTTGTTAAATAACTGATATTCACTTCAGCATATTATCTAGTATTTTGCTAAGCAATGCGTCTCCAGTTTTTTTTTTTTTACTATTACCCTTCTTCCAAGCTTAATCTATTAGATCTGTGAATTCTTTTCACCGCAGGTTTTCGGTGGATTATGAATTGCAATTTGCAGAGTAGTTATTTCATAAATTATAGTTGCCGTAAGAGCAAGACATCCATTTTTTAAGAAAATGGTGTAAAATATCAGCGTCTAGTCGAATGCTTTTCAGTGAAAGGTTTTTGTAATATTAATATCTAGTTTTCAATGAAAATTGGATCTTATAAGTTACAGTCGCCGTGTGATGATACTGTATTGTAAATGATGGAAATGTTATACATTTTAGCACGGTTCATCGAAAAGTATCAGCTTAAATTGGTGAAATTTCTATTAATAGAGTACTGTTGAACCAAGGTGTATTGTAATATGATGTCACATAATGACATAATTATGACAAAAAATATGAAAAATATGACCACTATCCAAAAATCGCCTGCTAAATAGGGAAAATAACTCTTCATGGATAAATAGGGAGATAATTATCAAAATACAGAAAAAGACTCTTAAATCGCTCCTTTCCACTGGCACGCGAGTTATCTTGTTTGGTACTCGTAGATGAAAGTCTCCATGTTAACTCCACACTCCCTGTGTACCTCGTGAGGTCACCAAGCAAATATTAGTTTCTGAATTTATAACACTCATGAGTTTTGACTAATCCAAATTTAACTAACCGTGAATATCAACAACTTTTGGTTACAGAGACATCATAATCGAGCCTCTTTTTAACTGAAGGAACAAACCAACGACCGAAAATTTTCGTGTTAAAGCACTAACGGTATTACTGTAAAAAAATCCACCATTTTTGGAAACTTTACTGCTTCCTCATATATTGATACAAACTTCATTAATGCTCATAATGAGATCAATGATTTGTAAATCTCCATAAAAATTGATCTGATCATAGTGTTTTCAGGTAGCATTTTATTAACAAAAATATTTAATTAAAAGGCTGGTGATGATGAGTTTTACAAAACTGGAAGCAGTTTCTCTTAAATTTCTTTTGGAAGGCTAAGTGATAAATATGATCTCCCCCGAGGCGTAATCCGACCGCGTGAGAAGGCCCAAAGAAACAACGCCCGTTAATTGGAGCGAAGGAGTCGGATGACTTGCAGTGGCGTCGGCAACTTACAGTTCAAGTCGGAGGAACTGATAAAAAAAGGGAGCCTGACAGCCATTTTGATCGCCGTGCACGGGTTTCCCAGCCTCTTGGGAATTTAATAAATGACCATTAATCATCGGAATTTTGGCTGGAAGGGAAAGTGGACGTAAGGACGAATGATGAATCATGAGTAGGATCAGGGTTTTAGGCGGCAAGCCGGAGAAGTGGTAATGAAGTATGTAAATGAGTTATAAGCCGTGGAAAGTTAACATCGGTTGGGGAATACACACGGATGAACTTCAGGTCCTTATTGCGGAATTCGATGGAGATGCTTCTCCATGAAAGATTACGCGCAGGAAAGTTAAAATCTCCGTTGATAGCAAATCCTAGACTGTGCCCTAAATCCTGTACTCTTGCCTAATCAGTCCTAAATACCTATGGGGGCAAAGATAGATAGAGCTTTTATAAAAAGTTTTTCGATGATAAATCAGTCGGACTCATGAGATTTCCTGTGAAATAATACTCATGTAATTGAAAATCCTGATTAGAGAGAAAATAGATAAATTCAAAGTCGTTGCGATTCGCCTTGTAGATTTATGTAAGTTAAAGATTTTTCTCCGTGTACTCCGAACGAAGTTTTCAAATTCATCGTGAGAGAACCAAAATTCTCCGTTACTATCTTAATAAGTTGATCCCACATTTGGTCGAGTAAATAATTTTTCCTCATGAGGCCTGATTCAGTGTATTTTCTTTTCGTTGCTCCGTTTCATTCTGAGTTTTTAGCCACTTTTGCAAAAACCTTTGATTTGGATTGAGCGTCCATATCACTATTATGTTGCTTCCCCTGATCCGTGCTCACCTCTTTTCAATTGGTGGCAGAATTCCGCCCAACTGTCAATCGAAAAAGGAATCATTCTTTTTGAAGTACTTTCCTGTTGTAATTCTGTACCTACTGGTTATCTTTAATCGAAAATTAAGTTGTAATATTTCGAGTGAATACCATTTGTCATCTTTTTATGTAGTCCCACCATTTTTTGAATGCATTGAGCTTCTTATTTGGGAATACATTTCAACATATCGAAACATACCTCTTATTTATAATTGAGGGAATAGGTAATTAGCTGGTTTTCATTATTTTCCGTCGTTTTACAAATAATTCTCAAAGAGGTTAACTTCCCCAAGTAATGGATACAGTAACTTGTAAGATGTTTGCAATAGCCGCATAGACTGAATGACTAAAGCAAAAATTCCTACAAAATATCTATATGTCTGTTGGCGCGAGAAGCTCTAACACTTGGATGAATAAAGATTATTAAGAGCAAAGTATTGTTAGTATTTTTTTCTACTAGAGGGTCTCACTTTCGAGATAATCTATTACAACGGAATTTATGACTTTATTCCTTCTTGATGTATTTGCAAATTGTTTTGTTGCTTAAATATCCGTATCCTGCAATTTTAAAGTGCTAGTGTGCGTTTGTTACTCAAATGTATCGAGCAGCACTGTGGTAGAAGTATCCAAATTACTCCCCAAATTATTGTGAAAATTACTTTTTCCGAGAGGTTACGATGAAAAATTAAAAAAAAACCTATTCAAATAAATATTAGTTTTAGGAACTGAAACATGTGAAACTTGTTGAAATAGTACGTTGTGTTACGAAAGGGGATGCCGTTACAAACAGCACACTCGGGCGGCGCTGGGTACACGAACGGAGCGAGTTAATTCGGCTAAAATGAAATAAAGGAAAGAAAAATGCTCTAAACTTGATATTCCATGAGTACAATTAACCTTACTGGTCTATGTTCCTCGGATTCTGACGCTGTCTACCCCATCGAGATATGTATGAAGGCTACTTTTTAAGTCCCCTGGTCAAGCACCTTCCCCGTAGATCCCAACAAGTTTTAAAAAGGTTATTCTCTTTTAATACCTAAACTCGTAACTTACTCTTAAGGCCAGGAATATTTACCTAAAGACTTATTCAAAAAGTTAAAGATTTGTTAGACTAATAATCTACTCTACAAATCTATCTCTCACCTTCATCGCTCACATTCCCCTCTCTGTCACGCTGTTGGTATATTCGGTTCTAGGTTATTCAACCTATTCATCTCTCATTCTTTATGTGTAGAGTAGCAGGTCCAATACCTCTGTCATAAAACTCCTCTGTTTAATTTCTTCTCCTAGTCCGGATATTGCACATCATTCTTAACTGTTGGGCTCACTCAGAACATTACACGGTCTCACTTAACTTAAAAGACACCTCATAACGCACACACCGTTGCACACGAACAGATAAATAGGCTGTATAGAGTGCGGGAAACTAAGTAAAACTTATTATTTTAATAAAAGTAATGCCCAATATTTTTGTGATCGGATCGAGGTTCCACACAGAATTTTTTCCACATGGATATGTATAGTGTGATCTCCTTCATCATGCACAATCAAAATCGGAGCACGTCAAGTTGAAACACCTGAAACCAGAGAGCAACGCACTCACTACACTTCGCAAATACCTCATCACTAACACACGTCAATCTTCTCATCACCAGGTCATCGCGCAACTGAGCTCTTTTCGAGCGAAGAACTTCCGCGAATCTAGAATGGACTAATGCCCTTGAATATGCTCAGGTTGGCTTGCGTCACTCTCCTGGGCTGATCGCACTACCATCTCCTGGCACACTTAAGTCATATGGCTACGGCCTCGGTTCCATTTCCTTTTGGGAAGTTTGACGAAGTTCCTATACAGCGAGGGGGCAGCGAGAGATGGTAACGGTCTGGCCGAAATTTGAAAATAAAGAGCGCATTGCACGCCGATGCCATTGCCGCATTGAAAAAGGAGCAGGATGAGCGACGAACGTGAACGTGAAATTTCGAACTCCCGTTCACCCGACAAATGGCCAATACCTAAACGCAGGGCAGTCATGTTGGGACAGACCATGAAAAAATATCTACATCTACTAATTACCCAGCAAGCCACCACAAGAGTGTTTGGCAGGGTGTGTATATGTTCACATATCACCAATATGAACTAAAATGAGGAAATTTACTTTCACCAACATGCACCACATAATGGGTATGCTACAACTGCTGCAGAAAATACTTAAATAGTCTATAATGTGACTATGTGAACGTGACACAAGAGTCATGCAGGGAACATGCAAAACATGGTGTTAGCACCACTCGGCAGGTTTAGAAATATGCAGTGAGGAGCATATGAATAAATCAGCTACACTACCTGTGGACTAATACCTACTTCAAAGTTACAACGCAGACATTATCGTCTCTTATCGATAACGGGAAAAACGGCATTTAAAAACCTTTCTGTTCTACAATCAATTTGCTTCATTTCATTCTCGTGATCTGATCCATCGTGGTATGTTGGATTTCGTAAGATATTGATGACTTCTTATGAATATAAATCGGTACGGTTTTTGAAAGCTAATATAATCTCTTTATATTCTTTATGAAATAATTTTTTGTTATGAACAAGTATTTCCGTAGAAATTTTATAAGATACATGACTACGGAAGCGTCAATTTTCGTAAACAAATTGCCTTTTTTTCTCGGCTTAGTTGTCATTTTGAATTAAGTATATTTGTATGCATCGATTTTTGATCGTTTAACCACCAGTGGTTGAGACCGTTTAAGTTACCGAGCGGATACTTCCGCAGGTCTTCAAATGTTTTTCAACTCAAATAGTTTTCACTGACGTTTTAAATTTTAATTATTACACCTTTTAAATATGTTTTTATGATTTTTACAACTAAACAGTTAAAAGTAGGCCATTGGCCTGCGAGAAAAACATTAAAAACAGTTGAGTAAAAGTAACCTTGAAACCTTCTACTTCTTTAACCCATTTTTTTAAATGCATAATTTTTTTGGGAAGGGCTCAAATATTTTTGTTGGCAGGTCGTTCCAGTCCCGTATGGTCCTGTTCAAGAAGGAAAACTGTTTTACATTTGTCCTTTGTGATCGGCACTTTATCATGAACTGGTGATCATTTTTTCCTACAAAGTTGGCTTTATTATGTCCTTCCCAAATTCATGCAATGCTTTTTCCTCTCTCGCTATTTTGTACATTCCACATAGCCTGCTCCTTTTCCTCCTCACCTGAAAACTCTCCCATCCCAGTGCTCAAAGCACTTCTGTTGCGCTCTCTGTTTTCTTGTTTCCCTAGCACATACCTAGCCATTTTTCTCTGCACCTTCTCCAAGTTCATCACCTCTCCTTTCTTGTGTGGGTACCATACAAGAGATGCGTTCTCTAGCGTTGGTCGAACCAGGGTTTTATAGGCCTTCTCTTTAGTAGTCGTTCTGCTTTCATTGTAGAGGTATGATCGCGAGAACAATCATTTTTCCTTTGAAAATTAAATTATATCTTACGACTGCTGGTGTCGTGATTCTTGCTAATAGACTGCTTCCATTTTCAGTCACTTCACTGTGCCGTGCGTATGCAGAAGAAATCAGTGTCACCTGCAGAGCTAGCTCGTAGGCTTCCACGGAAGCAGTGTTGACTGTTCCTTTTTTCGGGATTCATTCTGCGATGTATGTTTTAAGTAAACAACAATATTTCGCTGGTCCTCCTGCCAGCTTCATCAGGTTAACTAATTTCTTTGTCTCGCTCGTCTTCTTTATATATATGAGTCTGGACTGCAGCTGTGGACAACCATATGTAGGCCAGACATGCAGAGTCCTAAAAATACGCCTCCAAGAGCATCAACGGGCAATTAAAAATAATAATTACCGCATTTCTGCAATAGCCGAACACCATCTCAGCGGCCCCACTCATAATTTCAACTTTGAGGAGACAAGATTAATAGCTAGGGAAATACGCTATTACCCAAGATTAATCAGGGAGGCTATAGAAATTGCGAAGAGACCGGAGAACGTCAACCGAGAAGACGGTTACAAGTTGAGTAGCAGTCTAAAACGAATTTTTTCAAATTCATATTCCGGCAACAATGGAAGTCCAGACTTATATATAAAGACGAGCGAGACAAATAAAGCAGTTCAGTTAACCTGATGAAGCTGGCAGGAGGACCAGTAAAATGTTGTTGTTTAAAAAAACATACATCGCGGAATGAATCCCGAAAAAAATAAGGAACAGTCAATCGCCCAAAAGTTACGTTCTCTGCTAAATTGGCTCCATTTCCTCTTCTTTCTCGAATCAAAGTGTAAATTTTCTTCTTTAATACTTTTGTAGACTGAAGACGGATAGAAATTAGTCAGATAATGGTGCGTTTAATTCTAGAAATTCATGCGCATCATCGTTATGAATTATTACTATTTTGATTTCTAAAACGAATTTTTTCAAATTTAAATTCCGGCAACAATGGGAGTCCAGACTCATATATATAAAGAAGACGAGCGAGACAAAGAAACTTCCGATTCCCTGCAGCCGTATGAGGGAAGTTCGACGGAGTTCACCCTCAAACCATCGGCGCAGGTAAGGAAACATTAATTTTTCTCCATGCTAATTTTTAACTCGTATCTATGCATGGAATAAGGTGTTAAGTCAGTTAAATACTGCACCGCGTGTTAACCCTCTCTTATGTACTTATTTGCAGTACTTTAGCGTAATTAGCGTAGTAACTACTGGAAATGAATATAAATCCAAAGGCCACGGAGTGGGGAATAGAATGTCAACATGCAGGAGAAACAAGGTGGGAGTAATTGCGAAAAGAGGTATTTCATTACTTATGAGCCAATTTGGGAGTAGTTCTGTCGAATGTCAACATACTCACTGCCATGAAAATTTTATGACGACCTTACTTTCGCTCCTCAAAGCTGCCGAGAATTATTTACTTCAGTAACCATAAAGATGACCGGCATCCTTCTGGCGATGCGGATATAATTCACCTTTTGTCATTCTCCTGATAATTTTTCTTCGCGTGAAACAGCATTACGATTGGTTTGCGATTTTTTATTGTTATCTGTAGAAGGATCTTGTTCCTGAATAAGCATGTACATTGCTTTGACTTGGTTTCATTCGCATTACACGTATTTTACTTTTCTATTAATGCGTATAAATTATGAGATCATTTCAAGTATTACTTTTGAGTGGTAATACCTCGCGTCTTCCGGCATATGCGAGCGAAATTCCGCATTTATCCCTTCAAATGAGCTGGGTAGTTTTCCCAAAAGTTGGCTGGATGGAACTTCGCCTTTGATTCGCCGAGCGTGAATAGAACAATAGCCAGAGTACTTGGCGTGCACAAATTGCTGGCGAGGCACACGAGTGACGTCGGTCATTTGAATGCGCTAATTCACGAATACGGGGCGAGGGAGAGATTCGGCTGCTTTTGGAAGCAGAGGGAACTTCTTTTCCATGACAACCGCTTCACCAGAGCCGACTGCCAAATCAGCCGCCGCCCTCCTTTCTTTTCCTCTGGAATTCATCCTCATGTTTCGCGCCAATTGTGTGCACGCGTTCCTATGGCGATCTGAGCAATCAAAGGGAATCTCATTTGTTAAGCAGCAACTAGCAGCGTGGCGTTTTGATACTTCTACCGTCTAAGCATAAAAAATATTGTTAGTAATGAAATAGAGAGATGGCATAAAAAGCTTTATGAGTATGATGTAACGCATAATCTCAGTAAATGAAGTGACAAAGTAATATTTTCAACTTTCGACCTTGAAAGTGAAGGCCAAATTTGGAAAAGAAACTGGCTTGAATAAATTATTATAGCATGGAGAGAGAAACATGTTTTTCAAAATGGCAGCAAAAACTACGGTAAATTCAATGTTAATACGTATAAACTTACAGGTTATATTCACCTGTAAAGGTTACGAGAAGGTCAATTTCAATTTTTGGTGAACAAGTAGCAGAACAGAACGATAACTCGATTTGTATGTGCTATTACAACTTTTTGTCAAATAAAAGTGCTTGCCTCTACAAATTGCCGCTATAAAAATATTAATCTCTATGCATATAAAAATTATATTGACCACTCTATTTCAGAATGTGGTGACTTTATTTTTGGCTCAAAATTCAACCATTCGCAGGTCACTTTATTTTCACATCTCCAAATCTTATTTCATTCGTAATCTTACATTCGTAATCCGGGGACGAAAAATCTACCGTAAAGGAGTGAGGTAGTACTTTTTACTCTAATATTTGTCTTTGAGCTGTGTTAAGAGAAGGATCACCTTGGCCAAACAAGGTTTCCAAAGGAAGCGGAACCTCTTGGTAAACAACCACCTCTCAATTGATACGAGAAAGAGATTTGTAAAGATGTTCGTGAGGAGTGTACTAACCTATGGTTGTGAAACTCGGATATTAAATAGGCAAGAAAAAATCAGGCTCCAGGCAACCGAAATATGGTTCTGGAAGAAAATGATTAAAACAATTTCGGTCATGAGGAAAACAAACGAGCAAGTCCTGAAAGAAGTAGGCTAAAAAAGAACGCTTCTCCAAGCAATTCACTCCAAGAAAATTAAACTTGTTGGCCACTTAGTAAGACATAACGAGTTCATCAAGAACATAATTGAAGATAAAGTGTAAGGGAAGAAAAGGAGAGGATGACCTAGAATATCCTTACTTCACAGTGTGATGTCAATCATGAACTGCAACTCCTGTGGGAAAATGAAAAAAACAGCCTTAGAAAGAGACAGTTTGGCTACAAAGACAGTGACAAGGCCTGGCCTTTTGAGTGTGTGACGACGGTGACCTGTGGGTTGGGAAAAATATTTCTTAAGTCTCCTTTTATGAGCTTTTACAAATTTAAAAAAAAACATACCTAAAGCCTCCTCCATTTCCTCTGTCTTAAATGGAATAATTACTTCACTTCGTTTGCAATATTTTTGCCGGGCTTGTAAACTGTCTAAAATTTAAACACTGACTCGAACAAGGAACAGGTTAATAACCTTTACAATAATAGTTCATTATTCTTGGAGAGATGGTGTAAAATATAAAACCGAGAATGAAGAGAGTGAGAATTTCTGTATTATAGGCTGTCACGTGGTAGATTTTCCTTATTTAAGAATAATTTAGATTAGCTGGAAATACATGGCTGCTGTTAGTATTCATAATTTAATGTTTCATGGGAAAATATTTTGGATGCATTCAGTAACAATATTTTGACCGATCAGAGCCAAGGGCTAAAATTTCTCTACATTTTTTTCAGCTGAATCATTGCAGAAATGAATTATCTCGGATAGACATTTCTCTGGATCTTTACAAATTCATTCACCACATTTCTTGAGACGCGCAGTGAGCTTAATCGAATAAAACTGGCCAAAATTTTAAAAGTGCTTAATTTAAAAGAAACAAAAACGCCGCATAACCTTTCTCAATTGTTTACTACGTGAGACTACGCATGTTGTTTCATTCATATCTTGTGTACGTACACTTCAAGAGGAGCTTAAAATTGAACAAATTTAGCAAAAAACACTGTCGCTTTTATCAAATGATGTTGATTATGTTCAGTTTTGGAAAATAGAATGGCCGATTGAAGTTCCTTACCTGAAAGGTGTCGTAATATTTATGAGTTTCTTACTTTTTTGGCTGCGGCTGCTAAACAAAATGACAGACGATATTTCCAGTCAACTTTTCTGCAATTGATTCGAAGAAAAATTGATATAGATGTACACCATATGCACATGCATATTCAAATATGTAACTGTTCTACGTCTTTAGACTGTCTAAAAAACCGGTTCTGCTCTGGATCGGAGAGTGGCGTATGTGGAATCCATACATTGTCGGTGCAGAAGTCATTTCATGATTACAGCAGTAGTATGCAGGTTCCTAAATTGAGCCGTAGAAGTGACATGAACATCCCATTTCATTATCCTCAGCTTTTTAATCATTTGAATTTAGTTTCACTTAGTGTATGTCACTTCGAAGTTTAAAAGGAAATCTTAACTAATAAATTTTCATCATATTGAAATTGTTTAAATATTACAATATTGGATTCCATTCATCGATTAAATGATCCTCACAGATTTAAAAAATGTACCTTGAAATCATATGAGCATGTTTCCATGAATTTTCCTCCTCATTATGACCTTAAAATGCAAGTTTGAGCGAAAAGTATTGCATGCAGGGCAAAACTTCTCTGTGAGTTCACCATTTGTCTTTTCATTTTGCAGAGCCAATCATCGAGCATTGCCTCGGTTTTAATATCCATTTCATCAAAACCTCATTTCATATGCTCATCCGAAATAGAAGTCTCTTTGAGATTTTATTTGATTCAATGAAAATTGTGGTCGTGCAAATTGGATTAAAACTCAAAACTGTCTATTGACTTTTCTAGGTCATAAAATGACACGTTTGCATATATTTTGTTATCAAATGCCTACCCTTTCCGTGCGTATGTGTTAATTTCGTAGAAGGTGCACGCAATTTCCACATCTTAAGGCCGCTTTACACGGTACATTTTATTGTACAAACGAATGTACGAATTGCTTCACGAAGAAAATTGTACCGTGTAAACCGGAAAATTGTATGATTGTCTGAATTACTTAACGAGAAATAGAACCTGCTCTAATTCCATTCAGTTTCTTGTACATTCTATGATACATTCGTTTGTACAATAAAGTTTTAAAAAGTTGTAAAATTCGTGTAAAGCGGCCTTTAAAGAGAAATTTCTTCAAGTTTAGTTGATTTAATGAATGATTTGACCGCGCATCTTAGAATAAATATCACGTAGAGATCCTCTCTATGAACGAGCCTCGGTCATTGGTTGCCGCTTTCAACTTTCCCCTCAGCGCCACTTACTGCCGCTGAGAGTAATGTAAGCTTCATTGAGCACCCGCCGAGCGCCCGACGCCGCGCACCGCCGGCAAGAGGGAGCACTTGGGTAACCTAATACCCCCCCCCCCAACTCCGCCCGCTCCGTTTCCTTTGTTCTTAATTGCCGGTCGCCCTGATTCCGTTGAAGCAAGGGAGGAGGAGTACTCTGGGCCGGGCGTAAAGCACGAGAGCGTTCGTTCGTGAGGTTGGGGGTGGGAAGAGGAGGGGTTGGCAGGACGGGGAGGGAGGTAAATGGGGGGGGGGGTCTTGATTACTTGGCAATGGATCCAATGGAGAGGGGGGAGGGGTCTCGGTAGCGCGTTTCAAAGGCGGTGAGTTTCATACGGGTTCCTCAGCGTGGCGCTGCAAACAAACACTTGACTCGATTAGCGGGCGAAGCGTTTCGTAATGCATCGAGGTGTATTTGACACTCTCCCTCTGAGGCACACTTCCTCCCCTTCTCCCTCCCCCTCCCCCAACCACTATCGCCCTCCACCCCTCCCCCACCCGCGCTACTCGCCGCAGCCATCACCGCTTCTATCCACTCCCTGCGGCCTCCGCAGAATCACTACCACACGACCACAGCCAGGATGCACCACTTTCAAAGATAATTGAGACAGGGTCTTATTTCAATGGATTTTTATATCATGGAGCTGCAAAACTTTAGTGTACTAACGGAATTCGGGATGCATTTTCCTTGTCCCCCAGCGAAAATACGTGAGAATTCTTTACAGACATGTCACGAGAGCGAGGTGGAGAATTCAGCGTATTATCAAAAACCAATTAATATTTAAGACATGTACCTAGATCAAAGGAATTCAAGTGATAAGGTGGCGTTTCATGCAAAAATCGGATGATCCTATATGGTTGCTTTTCCTCGCAGAAGTCTTATGTGAGGCATGGCTCGGGAACTTGTGGAGCAAAAATATCTGACTAGTGAATCTGATAGAGGAAACTATGCTCTTTATCAACGGATAATGAAACGCGGTGACGAACTAAAACTACGTTAGACTATGTATCTCCTTGATAAATTAATATTTTGGAGTACAGTTTCTAAGCCAATCAAGGCCTTTGCAATTGTGGAAAATTGTGTTTCAGATTCTTTTACTCTAAGCTTTAAGCCATCTCCAAAAGATGATAATATACTCAAAGAGATTAACGATCATGTATATTTATTGTAAAGGAAAACAAATCATATAATTATTCACTTAAACATCTAACAAACATAGAAGTCTAAAGTGCTCCTCTATAATGTACTTTATCTGCTCAGTTAAGAAGCTGAATGACGAACGAAAAGATTTTGCTCTTGCAAATACCTTTCTTTGAAATCAACTCAACAATTCCCTCTCCATCAGGTCGGTATCGGCCTCACCTCGGGTGCGATTCTATTTATTCATGGCGCCGCTGCAATGCGATAAAATACTTAGGCGACAATACTCTTTTGTTTTTTTAATCTTGCGCCATTTTAGCATTCGATACGCTTATATAACATATGGTCGCAATGGTCGTAACGTCAGCAGCTCAGAATAGCGCGTAGTGTTTCGTTGCTTTTGCAAACGCGATTATATTACCGAGTTATGTTATCATATGTAGAAACAGAATAGCCCCCCCTAAGGTTTCATTCTCGGTATTGTTAACCGATATATCAATACCAAGCAAATATGCTTCTTTAATTGGTCCATTTCTCCTTAAATATCCAAACAATTCCATCTGATACCAGGTGGTATTTTTGCACGGATAAGGATCTCGTGACGAACACTGCTCTCGGATGCCTGTCTCTGAGGGGCAATCACGTATAGAAAATTCTGGCTGTCAACTATGGTCACTGCTTATACCCTTATTTACATTTTTCAGGTGCTACTCTTTCAACCTGTCAAAGAGAAGCTCAATTCTGTGGAAGCATGCGACTACTGTACTACGAATGTTGCTATAGAGCAATACTGTGGGCCTTATCAAAACCCATCAAAAGGTTTGTGCACATCTGTATGATAGAACATTTGTCTAAAAGTAATTTTCCAAAGAAATATTCAAACTGGATTTCGTAGGGAGTATTGTACTCAAAAAGCTTTCTTTAAAATAGCAGATAATATGACTTTAAATGGATAAACAAAAAGCAGCAATACTGGTTCTGCTCGATTTCAGCAAAGCTTTCGACTACATAAATCGCAATATAATTTAAAGACGACTTTCAAATGGAAAATAAACTAATTCTGCTTCACAATGGTTCCGCTCTTACTTTAGCCATCGCTTACAAGCGCTAAATGATCACAATAATAATTTACGTTGACAATTACTTCTTGTTGAGAGCAGTGTCCCCCAAAGATCAATTCTTGGGCCGTTATGATTTGTCATTTACACACAAGATCTACCAAATAAGATATATCAATGCCACTACCAATTATACGCTGATGACTAGATAACAATTTGAGTGAAATATTTATAGTGCCTAAATGGTCTATTTCCACTCAGTAAAATCATAGAGGAAGTACATTTAGAGTCACAGAGAGGTAGGGAGATTCGGATATGAGATTTTAAATCATACTTTGGCTGATAGATGGAACAGGTGTATCGAAGTTGCAACCCTGGAAGTTGCACGACAAGCCATAGCAAATGAGCTTTGGCACACGGCCACTTCATTTAGTGTCGCATAACTCACATGATGTTCTTATGATGATTTCTGTGCCTGGATGTTTACTAATCGACCCATAGCAACGGAAACAAATCTTATTGAGCCGTCGAGACCAAATTAAACATGCATTTTAATGTACTTTCAATGAGCAACGTCTATAATGAATCGAATTCACGTCAATATGATAAGACACACGATTACCAAACACGGAGTAAACTGTTTACCGATGTATCACAGGAATGACAAAACAATTGATACTCGATATAAAGCACACAACAGCCATGGTAAATTCACTCTTCTGTATGTTGATGCAAAATCACCGAGTACCACTAGCGCCTCCAAGTGACCTTCTCCGTAAGTCAAAATTCTTCCTCCCCTAAGGTGGTGGCACCTGAGAAATTCTTTCCAAAGCTCTCAACAATTTGTGTCCAGTTTTTAGCATTCCTTTGCCACTCTATATATATATAAGCTTACTCTATGGTCAAATCTATGAAGATTATAAATGAGAAGTTGGATTATCTTTTGTTTACGGAGAAATACTATTTCTTAATCTTAATCCTCCTTTTGGGAATCAATGAGTATTTCTGCTATATATTAAAATAAAGTAGTGATTGTATGTTAATTACACTTCTCCTCCTAAAAAATCAAACCGATTGACCTGAAATTGAGCATGATTGCTTTTTAGACGAAAAGATATAGTCTATACAAATAAGATCTGGGGCCTCAAAGTCTCCAGGATCCCAAAAAAGGACACTGAAATCAGTGCAGAGGTTTCTTTTATTGCCTTTTTAAATTACTTTGCATCAAGATATAGCTTGAAATTTTCATAATTGGATAGTCAAGAGTGTCCAAATTTTAGTTTATTAAATTAAATTTATTTTACCCTTTGGATTTGTTTCAAAATCTCGTTTTTTGACGAAAATTTTTAACTTTTATTTTAGCCTACTTGTCTTCAAGATAAAAGGTAAAATGCTTACAATAGAATGAATTATGGTATTTAGCATTTGATTCTTACAATCCATTTCCTTGTACGCTTTGAATTTGCTTTAAAATAGCGTTTTTATGTGAAAATTCTAAATTTACTCCGATTTCAAAATAAGGATCTTTCCTTAGCAACCAGAGAAATACCTTTGATTAGGATGTATCTCCCGGATCTTTTACAGATTACCTGCGATATATATAAATATGAAGTTGTCCCTGTATGTTCGTTAATATTCATCTCAAAACTACCGAACCAATTGATCTAAACTGCACAATTCTATTACATATGCCATCTTCATATATGGCCTCTTTCAAACTCACTCAGGGTTCTGACTCAATATTTACTCCTATAGTAAAAGTATTGGACTTTGTGGTTTCCACTTTTGCTTTTTTAAACAATTTTTACTCAAGATATGTGGTTCACTTTTTTGTTGTATGTTTCGTATTTTCTGAAGAATTACGTTATTTATGTGAAAACTCAATTTGTCTCCGATTACAATAGTACGATTTTTCCTTGGCAACCTAAGAACCTGAGGAACTCCGTGAAACAGATTTTTAACAGCTTATCTACACGACGCATCCAAATAAAATGGAGGATGTGGGTTGATTTTATCGGGTTCTTGGAGGAACCTTCACTTCTAATTACAGTTTTCTCAAGGTTTATCAAACTTACTGAACTAAGTAAATTCAGTAAAAATTGGCCTGGACCGGGAATCGAACCACGGACCTTTGGTTTGCCGGACCAATGCGCAGACCACTACGCTATCCAGGCTTCCTGTCCATGCCAATTGCCATGGGAATTAGGAAGTCTGGATAGCGTAGTGGTCTGCGCATTGGTCCGGCAAACCAAAGGTCCGTGGTTTGATTCCCGGTCCAGGCCGATTTTTTCTCATGGCAATTTCTTCAGAAAAATTCACCCGCCATGTTTGAATTTTAAGTAAATTTAGGCTTAAAGTTACCTTTTATATTTTTAACATTTCATGTAATACTCGTTCGGGGAAAATCTTAGACGACAAAGCGTTTAACAGTAGCAATTACCTCTTAACGTTATAATACACTGATTCCAGCCTCAATTGTGATTCCGTAGGATTTGATATCATTTGATTTTGTAACAAACTGAGGGAAGGATATTAGTATATTCTGGATTATAACACATATTTTTTAAATTTAATGCCTAATTTTAAAGTTTTATTTACTAAGAAATCGCTAAGTACGTAGAATTTTGCACACTGTTATATTCTCAGGACACTACTTTTCCCTCTATTTTGCCTTCAATTAAGTACTTCACAAATCCATTGCATCTCATGGTGTGTCAAATCCATCTGGTTCTTCTTCTCTTCTGTATGGTGTTCCATATGGTCCTCTCTTCTTCTATTCTTCTATACTTTTCATCATTTCTTAGTTTTTCCTCGCATTTTACCTTAAGCATCCTCCTCAAGCACCAGGTTTCAAACGCTTCTATTCTATTCTGGTCAGCCATTCCAATGGTCTATGCTTCCGATTCCTTAGAGTGCTACGCTCCACACGAATATTTATACAACTCATTATAAAACATTAAACTTAATTGTAACCGGTTATTACACAAATTAAGCTGTTAAATATTAAATTTACCGCATAAAAACTGAAAAAAATTTAGCTACTGAGCTTAAGTGCTTAAACGGGCAATTCCACTTGGCCAAAAATCTAAGATTACCCATGAGAAATGTATTCTATTTTACGTAGACATGACTGAAATAAAATTTCTTAATTGCATTCCTCCCGTTGAGAATAAACGGGCATTTTTACTAGGATATATATAAAAATTAATTTACAGTTTAAAATATTGCTACAAATTCCAAAATAATTGTCAATGTAATATATATCACATTCACATTCCCTTTGTCTTCCAGCTTGGTGCATCTCACCAATTTTAGGTTTTATGATTCTATACAATATCAGGTTCTTTAATAGTTTATCTCTTGGCAGACAGGTAGAGTTCTCCAATGAGAAGAATATGGTAGTAGCTAACATTCTCTTTGAGTATCATCTGCGTAGGAGGTCCAGATGGATAAGACCAAGTGATATTGCCAGGTACCAAATAGACTCCATACTTGTCAGAGACAGATAGAAGGACCAAGTGAAGTAGTGCAAGAGCTATCCCGTCGTGAATATAAACAGTGACCACAACCTAGTGCTCATGGACACCTTTGGCCAAAGAAATCAAGAAGATATAATGCGAACCACGCTAGGACATGAAAATACAGACCGTGGAAGGAAGCGGAAAAAGATTCGCTGTAGCCGTCGACAGGAAACTAGCAAATGGGGATGAAGTATGGGTATCAAATAAAATTGAGATGAGCTGAAGGGGACAATCGCAGAAGTAGGAGAGGAGCAACTGGTGAGTAAGATGGCCAACGCGAAGAAGATAACGATGAAGATTAGGAAACAAATGGAAGAAAGAGGAAAATACAATAACCTCAAAAACGAAGGTGAGGCAGCATAAGAAGCTAAGGAACCAAGTCAATTGAGAATGAAAGAAGACTACAGATGATTGGATTGAAAGCTACTGCGAGGAAGTCAACGAAAAGATGAAGAAGGAAAACACCGAAACAGCATACAAGCTAGAGGAGACACTACAAAGAGAGGAAAACGAGAATCAAGAACATCAGGGATGCGAATGAGAATATAATGATGAAGACATTGGGAATAGATGGAAGCAATTCATCGGAGAACAACCAAGGGCCGACGCCACTGGAAGAAAACCTAATAAACATCGAAAGCGAGGCTGACGAGGAAGACCGGGCCCACATATACTGAGGTTGGAATTCGATAGAGCAGTAGAAGACCTCAAGAAAAGAACAAAGCACCTGGAGCAGATGACGTCAACGGAGAAATTATCAAAACACTCGGAAGTAAATCCACGGATAATCTGTACGAGATACTAAAAAAACAAGTTGTACAAAGTGGGTCAATCACAGAAGATTTTCAAAGGAGCGTAATGATTGCGATACCAAAGATAACACGGACTGAGAGATGTCAGGAGCACCAAATCTCGAGTTTAGTGTCACATGCTTCATAAATACTGACGCAACTAATAAGCTGAAGGACGGAAAGAAAATTTTGGATTTAAGAAAAACAGCGGTACCAGGGAGGCTATACTCTACCTGAGAGTAGGTACCTGAGGTAGAGAGAGAGATAGAGAGGTAGAGAAAACATGTGAACAGCCCATTGTTTGTCGCACTGGTGGATCTGGAGAAAGCCTTTAAAAATGTTGAGTGGAACAAGATGTTCAGACTGTTGGAAAAACTCGGAATGGATTATAACGACAGAAGAATTATCTATCAACAATACAGGAAGCAAGTTGCCACCCTTCAAATGAGAGATGGAGGACAAATAAAGCTAAAATCAACAAAATATTAAGACAAGGATACAAGCACTCTCTAGCTCTGTTCCACATGCATTTGCAGGAGGCCATAAGAGAAGCACAAGAAATTGGACTGAGCGTAATAAAGATAAACTGATAAGAAATGAACATACCTAATCCGCTTCGCAGATGATTCCCCGTCATAGGAAATCACGATGACCTTCAAAGAGCAGTAAACTTAATGGACTAAGTTCTCCAATAATACAACAAGACAGTAATACTAGTATGCGGAAGAGAGAAGCTGAATGTATAAGTCACACTGAGGGGAACGAAATTAGAGCAAGTGGATTCCTTCACTTATTTCGGAAGTACCATCTCGTGGGACGGAAGAAGCAAAATAGATATCAAAAAAAAGAATAGCCCAAGCTAAGAAGGCGTTCATGGTAAAAAGACAACTGCTGTGCTCAAATAGGATAGAACTACAAACTAGAAAACAGTATGTGAAAACATTCGGGTGGAGCGTGACACTCTATGGATTGGAAGCATCGACCAATGGAAAAACTGACCAGAACACACTAGATGCCTTTGCAAGTTGGTGCTGGAGGAGAATGCTGACGACAAAATGGACAGAACAAATAAGAAATAATGAAGTGTACAGAAGAGAAGAAGAGGAAAGGATAATATGGAACACCATACAGAAGAGAAGAAGAACTAGATGGATTTTACACACCTTGAGACGCAATGGATTTGTGAAGTACATAATTGAAGGCAAAATGGAGGGAAAAAAAGTATCCTGAGAATATAGCAGTGCAAATTGCTACGCATTTAGCAATTTCTTAGCAAAAAAACTTTAAAATTAGGCATTAAATAAACAAAATAATAAATATATTTATCCAGAAGATAATAATATCCTTCCCTCAGTTTGTAATTTATGAAGAACATGGTTGAAGGCAAAATAGAGGAACGAGTCTCCAGAGCGATGCAGCTTCCTGTTCAGGGAGTTTTCTGAGGCTAGTAATGTAAGAGTCAAATTTCTATGAAGCTGATGTAATATATCTTCAACATAGTCGCTTCTCTGAAAAATTGTCTGGAACACCCTTTACAATACCTTCAGATGCCTTTATTGCGCTCCTCTTTTGCTGCCTCTGAAAGCATTGCGATTGGCAGAAGAGCTACAGTTAGCACTTGAGGGGTATGAAGAAGTATTTAATGCACTTTTGATGGCATTTAATATCACGGGTACAATTTTACAAAATGTTTCGCGATAACTTTGGCGAATTCTCCGTGAATATAAACTCTTATGGAATAACCGCAAAATATTGTGCGCAATATCTCTTGAAAAAGCCCCACCAAGCCCACCTAAAACTTATTAAGGGGTTAATATTTTTCTACGCATGTCATTAAAAACAAAATAGATATTTTACCATTAATCTCATTATTGAGTCCTCTTCAATTCCTTTTATCTTCGAGGAAATTTGGGAATTATCAAAAAACTTCCTCACTGCGTTTCCATCGTAAGTTTTTCCATAACCGTACCTAGGATTGTCTACCATCAACTCAAGCCGAGTTTTGTTTTGAGAACCTCCAGAATTATTTTCTTATTTATTTTAACCTTTTTTTCCACGTACTCGCGATTTCATTTTTCCGGGAAGTGTGTTTTCTAAGTGTAGAAGGCACTCTATCATGAGAACCCAAAAGCATGCGGCGTAGATAGTTCAAATCTTAAATGAACTTCAGTCAACTTCATGTTCTCAATGGTTCCAATGTTGTTAAAACGTTTGGCTCAGGCCCCACACAGATAAAATTTCACCGATAATCATGCCCCTGTGCAGCATTACAAACTTTTCTATTTATCATTGTTAACAGCATTTGGTTTCGAACTTTTAAAACTTCTCGTTTAGCTGAAGTGAAGGTAAGTTGAAAACTGGTCATTTGTTTCTCTAAACGTTTTATTTCCTTGGTAATAAAGTGAAAATTTCCTTCTCCAGCTGTCTTAATCAATTTGCCTGGAATGTCGTCCACTTCAGAGACGGAAAAGCCCCTGGAGTGGACGAAATTTCAGGTGAATTGGTTTATGCAGCTGGAGAAGGAGCTAAAGATATGTTGTATAGCCTAGTATGTGAGATCTACGAGACCGGTGAAGTATCATTAGATTTTGGGAAGTGTGTTAAAGTGCCATTAACAAAGGAGTCATTGACAAAGAGATGTGAACAACACAGAACCATTAGTTTGGTCACTTATGCATCCAAAATACTCACCCACATAATTATACGAAGGATGGAGGCCAGGAGGCTGTACTCTCCGATGACCAGTTTTGATTCAGGAAGGGAAAGGGAACGCGTGAAGCTATCCTAACCCCAATAGTTCTAACAGAAAAAAGGCTTAGGAAAGGCAAAGACACCTATATTGCCTTTGTAGATCTTGAAAAGGCTTTTGATAAGGTTAAATGGTGTAAATTTTTCCAGGTTTTAGAAGGAATAGGTATTAAATACAAGGATAGAAGGGTGGTGTGGAATCTTTATAAAGAAGAAAAGGCAGTTTGTAAGATGCGGGGAACACTATAGGGAAATAAGAATATTACAAGGAGTGAGACAGGGGTGCTCTTTATCAACTACCCTTTTCAACGCATACATATAGAATGGAATAGATGAGATGAGAGAAAGATTGAGCACCAAAGCAGCTGTAAAAGTACAAGGCGAGAAGATTGACATAGTAAGGTTCACCAACGATATCGCACTACTGGCAGAGAGCGAGGAAGAGCTGAAAGAGACACTGGAAGTAATGGAGGATATTTTTGACCCCCCGTATGACATGAAAATAAACAAGAACAAGACTAAAGTGATGGTGGTAAGCAGACACGGGACGAGAGTAGAGCTGGTTCTAGGAGGAGAAGCACAAGAGAGGGTGGACGAGTTTGTTTATTGGGAAGCAAAATAACATCAGATGGGCGGAGCAAGAAGGAAACAGTAAGCCGCATTAACCAGGCTAAGTTTGCATTCAACAAGAAAAACTCTTCACCGCCAGCAATATTAATTTAAGGATTATGAAATTTCTGCTGATGACTTTTGTATGGAGCGTTCTGCTCTTTGGTAGTGAGACCTGGACAAATGGAAAGAGAGAGAAGGAAAGAATGGAGGCATTTGAATTTGGTGGTGCTAATGGGAAAATGCTGAAAATACCCTGGGTGGCAAGAGTCACGAACGAGGAGGTGTTTAAGAGGATAGGGGAAAGACGGCGTCTACTCAGAATGCTAAATAAGAGAAGGAACACCTGGATTGGCCATATCCTCCGACACGAAAGCTTGGTTAAGACCGTACTAGAAGGCACAGTAGAGGGAAAAAACTAGAGGGGCAGACCTAGACTGGACTATATGGGACAGTTGATGAAGGAACTAGGTTGCCAATCGTACAGTGAAGTGAAAAGATAGGCCCAAGATCGGATAGAGTGGAAGACTGTTGCAGGCCAATCCTAGGATTGTAACCAGAGAAGAAGAAAGTGAAAATTTTCTTGAACCAACTGTAAGCATATGGTTCTACAATATGAAGGAGATGAAGAAAAAATAATCTCCGATGCAGCTTATCTCTAACCCTCAACGCAATCGACCACTAATTGGAGTGATGCAAATGATCTCACGAAGATATTTGTATCAGGGTAAGAATAATTCCGAAAGGTTTACATGTGCTCAGTCCCGTACCATCACAGCTTTACTTTATCAAGATGATAATCCGTGGGAAGGAGAGCTTTGTTTTATCACATCCTGATGCATATTTATAATAAAACTGCTAGTGTTATCCAGCAGGCACTGCAAATTCCTCTTCAGCAATGTTTTCTTTTATAGAAATCGCGTCTGAGTGGCACCTTTTTTAGCCTCAGTCACCTATTCATAGCTGTGAAAAATCCTGCTGTTGCTCGTTAGTGCCGTGGATGTAGTCATATTACATTGCTTCTTTGCCAGTTTTCCCTCGATCAGCATCGATAATACCTAATCATCGGAGATTCTGGAGACGAATACTTCCTTTCACTTTGTAAGCTCTGCAGTATTTACTGGCTCTTGTGGGGTAGTTTCCGTCACTATCTTCATCAATTATGCTGCATCTTAGTGGCAAGGTACCTGACGGCTCATTTTTGAAACATAGGAAAGCTTGAGTGTTCACACATGGAATACGTATTTCTTCAATGTTTCGTCGCTATTGACGTACACTGCTTTCCTCAAATGTTACTAAGTGGCGACCAGATACGGACTGATGAGGTATGAAAGAATTTATTGGCAAACTGATGTCTATGCCAAGCCATTATCTATTTCTTTCTTCGGAAATACACATCCTTTCGAGACGATGGCCGCCACATAGTCTTCGATTGAAAAGCAAAGGAAACGGGAAAATTCTTGATTTCAGATATTATATACGGTACACGATGTCAGTTGGTTTTTATATACTTGCGCAATTCGGAACACCTTTCCTCGTACCTATCTGAAGGGCACGACAGCATGGAATTGCTCACGTGTTTTTCCTTTTTAAGTTGTTTTTATTGCTTTTTGATCCTGGAAATTATGATTTTGTAATTATAATGACGGGTAAAAACCACGATAAAATCGGAAACGAGAATTCACGAGGGAAATGAGCTGTATATTTGTTGTAAAAGTTTCACTACTAAGGGTTGCAGCTTTTCGCAGAATGTTTTTTATGGTATAATGTAAGATATACTACCCTATTAAATTTTACCAATTAGTAGACTTAATGCTGCTTAACTCACCACTTTATGTCTACATACCTATTGAAAACTGTTTCTTATGCGATGAATTATGCATAAATATAATTTAACAAATAATGAAGTAATAAATACACACCATAGCAATGGAATTTTCTCTACATACCTCCAAAAATTGAATCTATAGCATTTCTAATTGTTGTCCGGTTTGTAATTGAATATTGCACTTGAACATTGCTTTCTCTCTTCGGATAACGGGTCTTGCCGACACAACTCCACGACAGAGACTGCTGCCAAAAGCAAGTGGAACCGTGTAATGGACAGGGACTGTGCCGTTATCATCCACTAAGTAACCTCTCTTTGGGCTGTAGCCATTAAAAACACTTCATTCGGACTTTCAATATTAGAGTTTTGGCAAGGATTGTCAAAAAATTGCATATGTTCATTACCGTCGCTAAAGATTTATGTCCACTTCCGAACAATGACTTTTATTTGAAGGGAAGTATGCCAATAGTAAGTAACTCTAGATGAAAAGCTCTTCGTTTTATCGATCTAAGGTCTGAAGAATTCAGTTTCTATCCATCACATGGACTATGCTTATTAAGAAATTGGTATTCATTAGTTGGCGTTAACGCTTTAAGAACAATCTTGTTGTTGCTTAATCAGTTGAGTGAACCTTCATCTTCCTATTTACTCACTGAAATATTTAAGGACACCTTAAAAATGGCAGCCTACCTCGTAAGACCTGGGCTTCCCACTCCTGTACGCCTTTAAGTAGGATTTACAATTGTTAAATCTTTGAATTCTGTGGAAGATGACATTGCCTTAAGGAAGTGGTCTGGGGGCCAACTAATTTACAAATACTGCGATCACAGTTTATTGTGCAATTCTAAAGGCTATCATCCGAATGATGTTATTCTATTCATAGGGAATGAGAGCAGTAGTTGCTGTAGATCCAATAATAGACGATGTAGTTTCATTTTATTATAAATATTTGATAAAATGCCGTCAAAATGGGAAAATATATTCATATTCAAACCTTTGGTACTAGGCCCTTGAAATCTCGCAAAGTAGTATATCACTGCTGAAGAAAATAAATCCCGTAACCCGTTCAGCAGGCAAGTTTCTATAGCAGTGCCAAAACACGGCTTTCTTGTTGATGGTATCTTGCTGATGGGTGAAAGTATATTTTACACAATAGCGCATTTGGTGATAAATCACTCCCTGCCAAACACCCCAAGGATGATGGCTTGCAAGGTAATATATAGATGTGTCACAGCACTAAAAGAAGATAGAGCTAGATGAAAACATTTTTGTTTAAGACTCTCGTAGCTTTATTTGTCTATGATCATAGATAAAAACATACTGATAATTTTCGAATTGGCTTGGACGAAAGACTCAGCGATGAGGAGAGTTACAGTCATCATTTTGAGGAAAACATTATAGTGTATTGTTATAATGTACCATAGACTAGCAATCGCAGATGACGTTGCGATTTTTGCAGAAAGTTTAGAAGAAGTGACAAGGCTAACCAAAATATTTATGGAAGAAACGGCAAAAATAGGATTAAAGATAAATGACTCGAAAAAAAATTATATGCATTTTTCAAAAGCGCCAAAGGAAAATATCGGTTCTCTACACAGAAGGGTACGAATTTGAAAAATTAGACTATTACAAATGCTTAGGAGTCACTCCGTCAAATGACAATAGAGAAGAATTAGAGATAAAAAACAGATGAAATCTAGCCAATAGATGCTCACATGCATGCCACAGACTTCTAGCTTCGAAATTCCTGTCAAATAAAACAAAAATTAAACTGTACAAAACAATAACCTTCCCAGTTCTGCTCTATGGATCCGAAAGGTGAAAACTTAATAAGAGAGAGGAGAAAAAATGATTGCATTTGAAAACAAGATGTTAAGATAAATCTACGGGCCTACAAATGAACAAGGAAGGTGGAGAAGAAACTGCAATAAGGAAATAAGGGACCTTTACAAGAATGCAGACATCATAAGTGAAATCAAATGCAGAAGTATGAGATGGGCAGGACATCAGCTAAGAGAAGAGATGGATGTGTGATGAAGGAGATTATGAGAGGAAGCCCAGAAGGAAGACGACTCCGGGGAAGACCGCGACAAAGATGGTGGAACCAAGTAAAGTTGGATTTGGAGAGGGTTGGAGCTGCAGAGGAGGATGCAATGGACCGAAAGAGATGGAGGGGATACGCTGGTGCGGCTAAATATCAACTTGGATATAAATTGCCCAGGAAATAATTAAGAGTAAGTAAGACGAGCATTCCAAAAATATTAATTGTATCGCAGGATCAGGAGTTGTCGCGACACGTGAGTTCCCCTAACCTCTTTTTGGGTTTTCAACCGGATCAAAGGGGCATTGAAGGGCGATGTTTCGACACTCGACTCGAGCATTGTCCTCGGGACAGAGGTGAGAAAGAAAATATTAATTATATTGGTTGTCATTCTTTTCAAAAACTGCCATATCCCAGTCATAATTTGGTCAAGTTTTTCTGCATTTCCGTTGCATTGTCGCTTAACTCAAGCGCAAATATAGGACGACTTTGAATGACATACGTGTGGCTGGAATAATGCTCAATAACAGGAAGTAGCTTTTGTTCGCTGCATAGTTTTTCCTAGTGTTTATTTCGTTGCGAGCATAATTTTGGCTTGTGCTATTTTATTTAGCCTATCCAATAATGGGTTCTGAATGGCTCCTAAATCCTCTTATCAGCTGTGAAGGAAAAAATCGGTAGATGACTAATTTTAAGAACTCGTCTGAATGTAAAGATCTTAATTTCATTATTAACTACAAATATGCAGACTCCAAATAAATACGTTTGTAGTGGATATTTAATGAATATATTCTTTGTCAATTGGTGTTTAATATTTCTATACATTTAGATTGGCGATTGGAATTGTTGTTGGCGGTCTTGGCTTTAGATAGTTACGAACATTCTCGGTAGGTTTTCGAGGTAAAACCTATGAAGAGGAGTTCTTGCTATTAGCCGAAAAAAGTTGGAGCACAGCATGAGTTTGGAAAGCACCTCCAGAACAATCCTGCGAAATGAGTCAGTATCTAGTCCAATGGCTTACCAAGCTGGTTCTAGGTTCTAAAAATGAAGACACTGACTGCTGCCAATTTATACTAAAGTACGAATGAACATATTCTCCCAATACAGGAACACGAATGCGCAGAATAAAGGAGTCAGACCTTGGAAAAAAGCATTTTCCCGAAATCAGACATCTCAATTTGAGTCTGGCTTCAGGTTGGGGACTGGCCGATGGGACTTTTGACCAACCCTGTATCTCCAATTTATGCCGCAAACCCATGCCTCGGCCGACCCCGAAAATCGGAACGTAATTGACTGCCCCTTTTAATGAACCGCTCCCCATGGGAAGGACCCCTGCTAGCAGTAAAAGGGTTGGATATCTGTTGAGGGGGATAGCCAGGGGTCGAGGGAGGAGGAATGGTCCATCTCCGCCCGGGTCATCCACCCCCCAATCCTCTCTTCCTGCCCCTGCGACTTGTACGCGATAGCATCAGGTCGTCCGCTATCTGGATGGCCCTCCCTCGGCCGATTGGGGGGCCGACCAATCACCGTGGACGGAAATACGGTGGCAGATGCGTGCCAGTCAGTAGCTTTGCTTCGAAATGAAGCGCAGGGGGACTCGAAACACAACCGACTATTCTGCATGGGTGCAATTCACCATAGAGGGATTGATTCGCTCCGTATCTTTGTGAGGCATCTTAAAAACTAAGCGAATAATATGAGAGGGATTCCCAAAGAGCCGTATTGTGAAGTCTTTGGCGATAAATTCTAAACTGAGAACTTCAAAACTACAATTGTGATTTTGAACTCACCAAATTCTGAAGATCCAGGCGTGGTTGTGTAGAATAAAACAAAATGTATTTTGGTCCAAGGATTTGACATGGTAAAATGTAGGAGAAGTCACATAAAGACATGGTATTAGTACGGCATATGTTTAGCATGAACTTAAGTGAATACAAAAACTCCATTTACATCAAGGCTCTAGTTAATAGTCCTGAGCACTATTGTAGCATTTGAATATTGCATATACCTTCAGTTGATTCTTAAATGAACTCCTTGAAGGCGAATCGTTGATACTGCCAGGAAGACGTTTAATTATTATGATGGCTGCATAGGACGGCTCTTACGCCAGTAAAACAAAACAAAAACGAAGCATCGTAGAGCAATTACAAATAGTGGTGATATAACTGTAATAAGTGAAACTTAGATCGTAATAAATATTTTTTGCAGAATGTGTCCATTCTGCCTTTTACCTTAACTCTCGACCCGGTATCCCGGGAAGAGTAAGAGGTTGAGCATAAATATTTGGACCTTTTAACGAGTATCAGCGTTACAAAAAATGACGTGAATTGTCTAATTTAGCTCATATAAATGAGAAAAGTGCATTTTAAAGATATAAAGATATATACTTTGCTCGCTCACAGCATCGATTTTGCTTGCTTATTCACTCCGACAGGAATTTTATCTTCAATTATTTCACCCAGTAATATAAGGGAGTGAGAATAATATTGCATTAACTGCACTTTGTTTTGATGCATACCAGTCGATCAAGTCACATACATTGTTCGCTAATCGGAACAATTGTTTCATTAAAAAATTTCGCTTTCATGACCCTTCCATGTATTCATCTGGGTAGGAGATAATTCCGAGTGAGTGGTATTTCTCTTCGCTTAAGTACTGATGAAAAGTTCTCTATTCAAATTCACAAATTGAACAGGTTTGATATGAGAGATTCTGCAAGATAATTTCATTCTTTAAGTGAATAACATGTTGATACTGCATTTAAATATTGACAATTATTTTACGCGGTCCATATATGTATAGTACTATTTCATACATAAATGAGTGAATTCGATCGGTTCAACGTTAATTTTTTGTCAGTATCGATGTTATTCGTCCTCATATACTTTCAGGTACTCAGGTAAAATGTTCGCATAATTTTTTCATTATTAAAAATATCATAGTTATCCAAAATTTTATGGTATAAGTCCTATTATATGGCTTGATCTGAATTATTTGTCACAATTGTATCTGTTTTCATTACTGAATACACTTTTCTCATTATTTTTAGACGTGTTTTGAGATATTAAATAAGGAAATAAAAGCAGATAGTCCGTTGGGAGATGGCGAATTTTGAGTTCTTTCAATTCAGATATCATCTTGGCAGAACGGCAAAACATGCGAGTCTTTGATTCAAATTTTTTGTGACTCAGTCCCAGAGCTCACGTCCAGCGACGCCAGAACTTAAGCTTTAACCCACTCGGAACTCAACTCGCGAAAAAAAAATAAATAAAAAAAAACTTGCTTAACTCGTCTCCCATATCGGCTTTCTGGATTCCGTTTGATACTCCAGCGCCTCCTCCGAAATTGTAACCTACATTAATCCCATTTAAAACTTGTCCCGCGTTCGCTTTAACACGAAAACATTGTCGTCATCGAGTAACTCAATTAATCAGTCAGTTTCTAATCCTGGAAACGACAAGACCTACGGTAGGATTCTCTCTCTCTCTCTCTCTCTGTATACCCCTCTTTCCCTTTCCAATCCTCCCCTCCGTCACTCGCCCACCACGAACCATCCCCTCTCACCATATTCCCCTCTTCCACCCCCTCACACAAACCCTCTCTCTCTCTCTCTCTCTCTCTCTCTCAGTTGCTCTCCCTGCGTTCCTCGCCGTAATCCTATCCCCAAACCCCTCAACATTCCAACCCACTGGACTTACACCTCATCCCCTCTGACTACGGTTAAGCTTTTTAACTTCCTCCCCACTCGTGGACTTTGCCCTCCTAACACTACCGGCATAGCGAATTAGTCGTCTAGGAAACTTAGTCCTCGAGTTTTCTGGCTAAGTTTACAACCATGAATATATATTATGGATTGTTATCTCGTCGCCAAAAACTGTTGTCTAGAATTCCGTAAACAGACAACTTTTTGGAAAGTGGTGCCGCCTGGTGATGAAACACGTAAGCTCTAATGTAAATACAGTAGATTGTTTGTAAATAAACTCGTCATACTGGTTTTACCATGAATAAAAATGAGTTTTACTTACAGTTAATCATAATTCAGTGGATAAAAAATATAGTACTACACGCGAGACGTAAATATACACTTTTTTAATATCGTCCGGTCTACAGATATATATTATTCCTCACCAAATTTTATTACTTAAATGCACAATTAACTTCTTAGAACTTCGTGAATATCGCTATACCGAACTTTAATAATAATGCGAGGTGACTTCGTGAGTATTCCCAATGCCCATGATTGCAGTGTAGGTAAAAAAAATGCACTTTCCGCCGCCTTGAACAGATTGTTATTTTTCAATACAAGTCTCCTATTTTGGGTCCTCGTAGAGGCATACCCTGTTTTGCAGCCTGGTACGAAGCAAGTTCTGTTTAAACACGGTATTTTAAATTCTTTATTTAAGCCAAACGGGCTTAGAATCACGGGTATTCAAATTAGAATCAGTCTGGCAAACATCGTTGTTGGCGCGCAATGGATGTTTCATAAACCTCTTACACATTTTCTGTATAAGATGTTTCCTCTCTAGCATTTACAATGTAACATTTAGATCACAAAAAGAGCGAGACATTATTCATAGCATCAAGTAATGTATATCTCCTCGATCGCTATTGAATATTCACCACAGTCTCACGTTAGCAACAATTAACTACTTCTATGTACAATAATAACTGAAAAGACGCTAATCGAAGTGGCGCCAAGGACTGGGCGAACTAAAAGTGGAAATTTAGGCAACACGAAGCCAAGGCAACGATTCCAAACATCTTAATCCATAATATATATTAATTTTTACAACTAAAGCACGCATTTAATTTATACCCGAAAAAAACTTCTGAATTAAAAGTGAAGTTGGTATAGTGTAGTTTCAAATCACTTTTCATGACTTCTGTAATCCTAATGCTGCGATTCGTTTATTATCTTGAAACTGCACATGTTAACTTAATGAGCACCCTTTCAACAATCCCTCTACTCCGTCCCGCACCTCACAATTAACTAGCCAGGATAGATATTGCAACATTAATGAAAGTAATAATTTTTGTAGCAACAAATTTCTTCTTAAAGTAATGATAACAAGTCCTAAAACATAATGTTAAATCATCAAACGTTACAACAGTTTGGTTTGCACAGGTATGAATTATCATTCTTCGTGTCCCAGTAACCGGTGGCGTTGGAGTAAGGTCATATTTCATGCCTGCCAACCGGAGGGTCGCATCCCGCCTGAGTGGAGTTATTGCCACTCGGGGCACGGGTATTTCTGATCGTCTGTTGTAGTTTTTATTCACCCGACATAAATTGGCCACATGCGCTGTATTCGGGGAGGTAGAGGTAAAATAAAAAAAATAATTGAACCTCAAAGTAGAATGCCATATTTACTCCACGGTAAGGCTCTTCTTTATGCTACCCTAACGTGATCGTATGTATTTTGCACAATAAACACAACATACAGAACATAGTATTAATTTAGTACTTTTAATCTTTCAATCCTATGCATTCAACGTAAGCACTATTGATCATGTGTTTTTGAAACGGTTTACTTTTATTTATTTATTTATATGCTCTCGTTCTTCCTTTACGCTCTTAATTAGGTGTCTTGTATGCTAATGAAAGCTGTTTCCTTAATTTTCTTTGAAGGTATTCATTATCATTATATTACCTAATATTCTATCTTACTTCACCACAATAGAGCTTTCTTCACTTAATCACTTTTCATATGTTAAGAGACGGTGCCTGTACTTAAGGCATCTGACATGGACTTCGGTCTAGTGCACTCTATCTATCTCTTAATACTCTGTTTCAATGGTGTCGAGTTTTATATATTCTAATGAGTAAAACACCTCATTCCATCACAGTGCTCCTGCTAAAGGGATATTCTCACTATTCATTTTGCCTCACAATTTAAGAATAAGCATTTCAGTTGGTCCTTGAAGAAAAATAAAATATACATTTAGTGGTGTCTGTCTTCGTGTGCTCATTTCTCAAACCATGTCAGTGTATTATTGCGATCACTTTCGCATCTAAGGAGTCTTCAACATACAAATAAAGGTATCTCATTAACTGTTGTGGCTCTCAAGTTGGAACTGAAGTCAGCGGAAGGGAATAACATCGAAGATCATTTTGATTTAATCCATATCGATGCAATTTTTAATTTCACCTAATGTTAGAGCGTAAATCACATGTAAATGGTGTGGACCATATTCAAATCTGAAAATTCCAGTAATTCTAGTGGTAAACCTTATAATTGTGTTTTCACATAGTTCAATCCACCTTTAACTGGATACGGTGTTTTTCACCTACCACGTAATTAATAATAAATGTCCAGTTTATCATTATGATCATAAAGGGTTAGGAGTCAAGACCTGATCGCTGAATTATTTGACGGAATGCCACAAATACTGTTGAGCTCCATTTTGGAATTTTGTTCAAAATCGAACTCAGAAATGGATGATGCCGTGGAGTCGTATTATATTTCCAAAGCAGCGTGATGATACCTCCTCGTCTTCATGCTTTGTTCATTCGTCTTTTGTTTAAGATGGCGGCAGAGTTTTTATTTATTTGCTGATATGCCTGAAACTTTGTACACGTGTACTTGTTAGTAATGATAATGTATTTGGTTAAATCGAGGCAAATGCGTGTTATCACCCGGTGGTCTCTTGATAATTATCCAATATTTAAACGTAGTCTTACGGAGCAATATTTCCAAATTGTTAGATTACTAATGTACTGATACTTTCCTCAACATGGACTTACACATTTTTATAAATACGGCAGCGGTGGTTAAATAACATCAAGGTATCATGCCAAGTAGAATACAAACACGTATTTGCAAATGATTGTCGTTGATTTTTCGAATCATGCACCTAAAAGTGGTCCGAGAACCTTTTACCTTAGCGGCCATAAACGATTTTTTTTCAAAAGTAGAATTTGCCTCTTAAATATTTTTAAAATATAGATAGATGATTGATGCATTAAAATCCAAGTAAAATTTCATCACTTGACGACCCGTGTCTGAGCAGTATAGACGGGCATTTGGGGAAAAAGTGCCACCCCTTGAAAATCGTTTTCTCCAAAAAGGAAGCCAATTAACTCAAAAACTTGCGTTATCTTGTGCTGAGTCAACAAGCTAGAGCAAAAGATAGCCATTGCCTAAAGGAAGCAACAAGAGTTAATTGTTTTCATTGCCATTTATCAGCTATTGTTACTTTTATCCCTCTGCGCAGATAAAAGTACCAAGTGGTTGCCGCTGCCAGCGCATCCGCTAGTTGCTCATTCTCGCGTTCCATCGGAACAGTCCGTTATATATATATATATATATATATATATATATATAGTAACCATGTACATGTTACGTTATGTATATACACACACAGATATAAAGGTCTCCTATTCTTCTCAAATCTCAAATTGGGTTAACCACTTAAAATAAACTCAATCATAATGGTTGTAACATTTTTATTCCGCCATTGCATAAAATATCAGAAACAACAGGGCATTCCGAAAACGACACAACAATTTGTAAGGGGCAGTTAAATAACGCACAACAATTTGTTAATGGCAGCTAAGCAACGCATAACAAATGGCAGAGAAAGGGTATTTAAGGAGGCACGCTGAAGGGCACGGAAGGGCGTCAGACAATAATCAAGGACTCTTGCGGAACTGAGCAAATGAAATTATTTTAATTTTGTGAATCAACGAGGACGAGCTGCTAGAGGAGCAAACCGTATTTCAACGCAAGGTGAACCCGGTGAGCAACGGGAATATCACAAGAGGAGGAGGCGCATTTCAAACGCAGGGTTGATCCGGGAATTTAGCTGGCAAGGAACACAGCATCCACCTGTGCGGATATCAAGGAGGGAATTTTATGTATGATTTTCAGTTTTTTATATGTTCTGTGATGAGAAGAAGAAGAAACGTGCAATGGCTCAAGTGAGGAAAAGTGCATGGCCTGTTCAATATTTTATGAGCCTGAAGAGAAGTGATACAGTGAAGGGCAAATATGTGTTGCGTATTATAATGACATAACATATTTATGGTGATTGGTAATCATTTGTGTGAAGGGATATTCATTTTCTTTATCGTAATATTTTGTGAAGAAAATAAATTGTCCAAACTGAGGAGGATAGTCCGGGCAATTTATTAGTTAAGTGAGGTTTGCTGGAGAGGGAGAGAGTTCAGAAGGAGAAGACAGAATCAGAGTCGCGCACCACAGGTGAGAGTGAAATAGTATTATTTTGTTACAGATTCTTATTGCATAAATTAATACAACGCAGTTGTATTATTGAATACAATGACTCTTGAGGATAAGCTCTTCGTTTTCTTGAATATCGGCACCATCCCTTTTGCAGTACGAGACAATATGACATTAATGGCTACATGAAAATTGATCTGGTTTTCGGAACTGCCTGGTTATTATATGATAGTAACCATGGAAACTGATAGTTACAATCCTCTGGATATACGATTTACTCAACGTTGTAAATGAAAGTAATTTTGTTATTCCACGAAAAATTTTATTGAAGACGATTCAAGTTTTGACGCGGCACGTCATCATCAGGTGATCAGGGTCGTCTTTAATAAAATGTACGCGGAATAACAAAATTACTATCGTTTACAATGTTATCAATAGCCATCATGACGAGTTAACCTCAAATATCCTTATCGTCGTCATTTTTCTCAGTAAACCCTTTATGGAGAAAATTTGCTACGTGGAGTTTTACATTTTTATAGTTTTATTTTACTGTACTTTTATATATATATATATATATACACGATGTGGATAGGATGGAGGAGATAGACACACAAAAAAAAGACACGATCACACTTACATCGCTAGCTTTCGGAACTAGTCCGTCTTCAAGGCGTATCACGGAACAAATGTCCACGGACATTTGTTCCGTGATACGCCTTGAAGACGGACTAGTTCCGAAAGCTAGCGATGTAAGTGTGATCGTCTCTTTTTTTGCGTGTCTATCTCCTCCATCCTATCCACATCGTGTGTTCATCGCCGCATGGCTGACTCCAATCCATCAACGTATCTATATATATATATATATATATATATATATATATATATATATATATATATATATATATATATATATGTGTGTGTGTGTGTGTGTGTGTGTGTGTGTGTGTGTGTGTGTGTGTGTGTGTGTGTGTGTGTGTGTGTACTTAGGCGGTGAAGATATTCCAAGGGAAAATATTATGAAACGCATTGAGACCGTTACACATTATTGAAAATTAAGGGGCGTTCAGGGTGTTGAAGGTCAGCTATCATTTTCCTTGAGAAAAATAGAACACTGCTTGACTCGACTCCGATTTCAGGGAATTCGATTGAATCATAGCCCCTAGAAGAACACCCTGAATTGAGCAAGTTTGCAAATAATGGAAATAATTAACAGTGAATAATCTCATCTCAGCGGTGAACAATCCAAAATTCCTTTGTCTATCTGAGCCTCGACGCGCGGACACACAGAAAAGTGTTTCTCCGTTCTCAGTGCGTGATCTAAGCGGAAACGAGCGAAGCACGTGAAGATGAATAGAACAGAGGAGTTGTGATTTGGTATAGACAAGACAAAAATTGGCCCTGGAAGATAATTCTTGCCTGTATTAGAAACCCGTAAAGTATACCAATACTTAAGTAACAACAATCATAGGGTCGTAAGTCACGCTGGGGCCCCAGGGGGCCCAAGGTTCCAAAAGAATGCTTTCTTAAAAGCCTCATTAGTATTGAACGAGTGCACCGATTTTAGTGAACGTTTCATACTTGGGATCAGTATAGCTTTTTTAAGGAAATTGGGACTATTAAAAAGGTCCCTGGGCTCCAAGAGCAGCGTATTGGGCCGTCTGGTGTCTAATCTGTTTAAAAAAACTCAAGTCTAAAGATTTTGGTTCAAGTGCAGAGGTTTCTCTTTTTGCATATTTTAATTAGTTCTACTAAAGATAGAAGGCTAAATTTTCCGCCAATAGATGGATAAAAGATTTTAGTTTCTTATTTTTTCATTTAATTTTCTTATGCGAATAAAATAGTCCTAGAAATCGCGAAAATGTCAAAATCATTAATTTTACTTCTGTCAATAATGGGATATTTCCTTGGTAACCGTGGATTTAGCATTAGCTTTAGAAGGGAAATAGGACCTTAATAATGGCGTCTGGCTTTTATATTTAAAGATATGTATTACAGTGGAAATCAAGGCCGTATACTGATATGCTGCTGATCACGATATTTTCAGGGATATTTTTGCCTAAAATTGGCAAAATTCATTTCAAGTGGATTAATTGAAGTTGGACCAATGTAAAACAGGAGAAAGCCACGATGTTATATTAATGCGGAAAGCCTCTCGCATGCAAATGGCCTGTAGTTTAGTTTCCAGATGTTACTGCAAAAGAATGACGAAACTCGGTAAGCATAATATAATGAGGTTTTCATCTGCTGAATTAAAGAAAAAAACTAAAATTATAGCTGACTTGCCTAGAATAAAAATGCACCTTATGAGTGACTCGAACCTACAAACTATATGAGCCCTGTCTTTCTTTCATCCCCCGCTGAATTTCAACGGGTACCTTTTGCTAGTAGTCTATATATTTAATGTAATGACCACCTGTTCCCCTCCCATTCCCCCCTCCTTAACATAAAGCTCCCCTCTTCCCACAACAGACAACCGTCCTAGTCATCCTTTCTGTTCTTGTTCACCTACAAATTACTAGGTTTGCACCCAATTGTACTCATCCTTTCCGCCGCCTTTACGTCACCTCTACCAGTAAAACCTCCACTCCCCCTCCTTCCCTTCTCCTCTCTCCCCTCTTTTCCTCCCTCTCCCTCCACCTTTACTGTATTTATATACTCAGCCACCCAAGTCAGTTGTACCTTGAAAATGGCACTCAGATGCTGAAACCCGGGTCGGTTTTAATAAATTACTGTGTGGAATTAACCAAGTTTTGTCTTTTCATCATGAATATTCAAAATTTCCACAAAGTAACGCCTGAAACAGTTTCGTTTGTTAGAAATACTGAAGATAGATGGGACCCTGAAGCTGTGGGAAATCGAAAAGAGAAATTTTCTCTGACTTTAAACAATACCTAAGCTTCTTCGGGTAGAATATTTATTGAAAAAAGTGGGAGGAAAGGGGAATCTATATCCATCGACGCGCGGAAATGACGCGCCCCATATATTCTCTGTGTCCGCGGCAAGTGTAGCGAGGATCGGACGCTCGGCTCTCGCGTGGTACGGGGGCAAAGTTCAAAGGGGATGAAGATAACCTGTGCGACGCCATCGCTCTCTCTTGAGTCCTCCGGGCCGTGCGTACTTCGCTCCGGGCCAATTGTGTACCAGACCACTCGTGAGACGCGAGCCAAGAGTTCAAAGGGAATTGACAAATCAAAGCACGAAATGTTTCAGCTGTCGAAACTGCTGGTCCATGTGACCTATATCCTGTACGAAGCAATTACAATGAAAGGAACTTGCATTGTCTCCCTTGCGCGTGAGCTGGTTGAATTGGAATGAGGAAACCAACCATATCTTCGCCTGTCTAATACTTAATTCCTGTCTGCATTTGAGCGTAACTGAATTTTTAATTGCGCTTAGTGGACAAACTTATTTTTATTTCTTTCTAACCTGTAAATTTGGCTAAATTGTTTGATGGCAATGTTTGCAGGTGAGAGTTAAGATGAAAGTATGTGATTAATTTTGTCTACTCTGTTCTTTTTGAACCCGCGGTGTGGAATTGGATTTTTGAATTGAATGAATTGGATGTTCTTTCTCCGTTAATACCGTAAGGGACAGTCTTGGCTCAGTTTTCGGGTGAGGTTAGTTGTCCTTGAAATAATGCCTTGAATCCTAATTTGAAATTTAGAAACTGAGAAAGTAACTGTTCACGCTACTGTGCTTATAAAAAGTTTTGTGAAAAAGTATAAGAGAGCATGGTAAACATTTGATCTTGGCAGGTGGCAAGTCATTAATAATAATGAATATGGTTTCTGGTTGATTTTGATTGGTATCTGACATTGCGTCTCAATCAACTATGACAATGCAACAAAACTTTTTAAAACTACGCTGAAATTATGGAGGGTAAAAATCGTCTCACGTTCGTTATTAAATTCTTCTTCTGCGGTGCACGTGTCGATGAGACAGTTACCTAAGCATTTTCTTTCGACTTCTTCCAAAATGATGAGAGCTTAAATGTTAATACTTTGTCAGAATCTATAAAAATGCATCATTAGTGGTTAATTACACGCTTGAAGCAATATTATCACTCTTTTATACATTTTCGATTCTGAAACGGTTAACGAGAATATAAATGCAGAGGAAATTATACCATAATGGAATGTTTTACGCTTAGTATTTAAGTGAACTAAAGGCATAAAAATAGGCTTCGTTTTTTGAGAGAGAGAGATATATATAAAAAACGAGTTTCATCGGTGAAAGTGAATTATTCATCGCGCATACTTCAGCCGTTTATTAATCGACCTCTTCCCTTTCCACATCTCAATGTCAATGTCAATTCGCCCTAGACTCTTGAGGTGCACTGCCCCGCAAAAGGTGAACGTTATGCAAATTTTTCCCACCTGCCGCTTTAACCACCCCTTGTACAGCTCGGAGCACCTAGCTACTGTCCACACAGTTAGATTAGCGTGGAATAGTAAAACGAATGGGGAAAGGCATCCTGGAGCGGATGATTTTAAATATTATGGCTCTTGAAAATTGACTCGTCGTGCAGCAAGAGTGATGACCGAACAATTGTTTAATTCCGTCCCCAGGAAAAAATAGAGCTACTGTCCACTGGTGTACATTTCTAGTACCTCATCAGCGATAAATATTAATGGGCTACCACATCTGCATAACACTGCCCATAATGCCTAAGGAGAGTGCTTCCCCTCGGTACACTACTCAGTGAGATAGACATCCGAGTGAAAGTAAAGACTTTTTAATTTACGCGCGCAATATATTCTGCCATCGGGTGTGGAAAGACATTAAAAAAGAACTTCATCCCTGAAGATGGTAGCGGAGTAAGCTGCCGAAACATGTCGGAGATAACTCCTTTGACTCGGATGGAAACCCGAGAAATCTACCTCGACATTAAAAAAGCTTTGCTGTTATAACCGTCAATTAATGAACGTAGCTTTTTGGATTCATTTAAATTGTGTGTGAAATTCTCTTGGGATTCACACTGTGTCAAATTTTTGGCTGCTTCCAACGCTTACAACAAAGTACAAAATCATTCATGTAAATTGTTTAGCGCTTGGAATATAATATTCTCGAACCGTTTAGTCTATTTTCTGGATTGCAGCGATTAATAAGATGGTTTATAGGACCCTCATTACTGTGAATTGCTATAATATCTTTTAGAAAGTCAATATCACTTTTGATACCATACTATTTCGCCGATCAATAACTTCTGAGAAAGCAATTCTTTTCGTTGCTGACTCGAATAAACCTGTCCTCCTTGAAAATTTCAGCCTCAGGAAAAGTCGTTGTGATGATTGCGTTCTTTACCATTTTTGTTACTACAGAAGTGAGTCTGTAGAAACTGAGAATGGAGAAGCAATTGCATTTAGGGCACTCACAAGTTGAGGAGCCTGTTGGACGGGAGGCGGTGGGTTGGAAAGAGGGTCTAGTTGCTTTTCAAAACGTCTCGCAGGTTAGAAGGACGTTCGTATGAATACTTGAGATGAGAGGGTAAAAGGAAAGAAGTAGAAGTATAGCTGCATATGATAGTATAAAGTATATAATGTATGATTTTGATTTTGTACAATTCGAGTGAAACGTGAACGGGAGAGGGGTAGGTGAAGTTTTTTTCCCGAAAACGCCCTTCAAAAAAAATTCTTTCCAAAGTAGGAGTGATATAAAAGGGGAAACTCGGGAACAAGATATGAACTCAACTGAATGAATGAACTACAAATGTACTACAATGAACTACAAATAAAACGAATATGTTTCACCAACTTACGAATTACGAACCAAATTAAATATTGCCAGGGTCAGCCAACCTGTGTCCTGACGTCAAAAACTCAACAGTCAATCACCAATTTAAACAAAGTTCCAGTATGCCAGGAAACAGCTGAGTGATGTGCTTTCCA
Organism: Ceriagrion tenellum; assembly: GCA_963169105.1. Taxonomy (NCBI): domain Eukaryota; kingdom Metazoa; phylum Arthropoda; class Insecta; order Odonata; family Coenagrionidae; genus Ceriagrion; species Ceriagrion tenellum. The sequence continues at coordinate 160,994,308 of OY720636.1, forward strand.
CGACGTTTCAAGGTTAAAAGGAGCGATTGGTATATATACAGTATTCAGTAGGAGGGGAGGTTTTCGGCAAGTTTGAAGGTGCAATGAGGTGGGTGAAGGTAATGGGTGAGCAATGAAATTAGAGGCAATCGGCAGCCATGGAGGGAGAAGTTTCGGCAAGAATAGACAAAGTGGGAATGGGCGAGGAGAGTATGGAATGTAGGCGATTGGTTTCCTTGAATGGAAAGAAAGTAGAGTTTTGCGTACATATATGCGGCGAAGGTTTCCAATTGGAGCTTAGGGAACCTTTTTTCGTCTCCAACCGCGAAATACAGGTATAATTACTTTTTGCCAAAATTAAGGTAATCCGAGCGAGATGATTCCCTAGTCATAATATTATTAATATATTTGTTTATTTATCCTGGGTTGGATGAGACAGAACCGTCCCATCTTCCCCCAACCCAGTACACACACAAACACCCACGTCCTGGGTAAATAATATTCTACCCAAGCGGGACTCGCGACCCTCGGGTTACCAGGCGAGGACTTTACCCCGCCGCCACCGGGGCCGTAATAGAGACCAATTTCGAATCACACGTAATTATTTCACCAGTTATAAGACATACGAGGTGTGTTCAAAAAATACCCGGAATGTTTAAATTTCGCGCGTTTGGAGAGTCCGATTGTCAAAAAAAAATTTTATTGTGTTGGTATACAAGCCCCTGAAGTATGACTCAATTTTCAGCTGTATTCATTGTTTACTTTATCTGTGGCAACCGCTAAGGTTAGACGTCTTTTCATGAGCTCGGCGATTTTCGATTGTTAAAAAAAATGGATCAAAGAATGTGTATTAAGTTTTGCGTAAAAAATGAAATAAAGTGTAACAAAGTTTCGTCACCTGTTATAACTCTTTTGAGCAAATCTGAGTCGACGTTGACTTCATTTAGTGATTCCTGAGCAACTTCCATTCGCCGCTGTTTTTGTTCAAAATTCAACAATTTTGGGACAAATTTTGCTGCCACGCGTTTCATACCCAAAATGTTCGCAAAAATGTCATGGCATGAGCCAATCAATATGCCAACATCATCAGCGACTTCTCTGATTGTGATTCGGCGATCATTCATAAACACTGCTTTCACTTTTTCCACGTTTTCATCGGTTGTTGATGTGCTGGAGCGTCAGGGGCGTTCGTCATCTTCAACGTCTTCACGGCCATCTTGGAAACGCTTATACCACTCGTAAACACTTGTTTTTTCATAGCAGACTCACCATAGGCCTTTGTTAACATTTCGCACACTTTTTTACACTAAATTTCATTTTTTACGCAAAACTTAATACAAATTCTTTGATCCATTTTTTTTAACAATCGAAAATCGCCGAGCTCATGAAAACACGTCTAACCTTAGCGGTTGCCACAGAAAAAGTAAACAATGAATACAGCTGAAAATTGTGTCATACTTCAGGGGCATGTATACCAACACAATAAAATTTTTTTTTGACAATCGGACTCTCCAAACGCGCGAAATTTATACATTCCGGGTATTTTTTGAACACACCTCGTATCAATAAAATATTTCATTATTAATGGTGCAATAATATAGTTTTGTGACAGAAATCATAAGTAATTAAATGAAAATATCTGAATAAGTCTTTAACTTGACGCATTTTTTTCACACGGTGCGTTCGAAACTCCTTCAAAACGGAATATTTTTTTTTGATCCTGAAGAATTTACTGCGGTAACAGTATGATTAATTTCCAAATATAGTTGAGAAAACATACAAACTACACACTAATTTTTTTACGAAATCTAAGTGTAAGAAATACCTCATTTTGTAAATAATGTTTCTCTGGAGTGCATACTCGCGCCATTTCCCATGTAAAAGGGCGGGTATTTTTTGGCAAATATCTCCGAAAGTAACGTGGTAAGGGGTTAAATATTTGGTGTAATTGGATAGGTGAGATATTTCTCTTTAAATTGAGACCAAATTTATTGATTTCTAAGTAAAATGATATTCCGCTCAAACTCCCTTAAGAGCCTCATGTGTTCTCGTAGTCATCTTGTGCAAATTGCTACTCAAGCGGGAAAGGATATAGTGAGGGATAGGGATTGCACGCAGAAGTTGCTGGTAGGAGTTGTTGAATTTTGGCGTCGTATGCTCGACATTTTGCGCTAACGTCTTGTCGGAGTTGATTCCTTTGTCGTCGGATTTTCAAGTCTTTCGGCCAAGTCTCGGGAGTAAACAAACTGAAATGGGTAAAATGTCCAAAGGGGGAAATTTTTAGAAAAAAATGGTGGGGTATTCCCAAAAAAATGCCACACACGGAAGAATGTTAAATAAGAAAGAGGACAACTTTTACTAAAACCACTAATTTCATTACAAATTTCGACCCGGGTTTCGATGTGCATTCACATCATCTTCAGGTCGTCTTCATCATCACCACCTGAAGATGATGTGAATGCACATCGAAACCCGGGTTGTTTTATAATAAAATTAGTGGTTTTAGTAAAAGTTGTCCTCTTTCTTATTCAATGATGGAATACCACCAAGTGATACAGACGAAAGTGAGTGATCTTCGGGAGAATGTTGCAACAAGGTTGAGTTGGTCATGTTGGTGTCTCCTATTCCGGGGGTTGTGCTTGGCAACTCGGGGGCAAGATTATATTTGAATGAAGTTTTTCCGGGTATTCTCTAAGGGAGTGGTGAAGATTATCGGAGTATTCTATGAGGGAGGAGGTGTTTTTGCAGATAGAGAGCGAGTAAGGGACGGAGCGCTTGGTGTGGGTCGGGTTTCAACCCTGCTAAAAAATTCCTTAGAGGCTCTTCTGTAGAACGTAAGGAATTCTACAGAAATTGACTCTTTCTCTTCAGAATTACTTCCTTTTCTAAGGATCTGTACGGAACATGAGAGCCTGACTCTACAGAACATACGTTCTGTAGAGTTATTTTCTGCAGAGCAAAATAACTCCTTACAAGATTCTCTGTAGAACTTCAGCAACTCTACGGAAATATATGAGGTTTCCATTGACCCAGTTCCTTTTCTAAAGATCTATGTGGAGACTCGAAGGGAATTCCACATAACGTCCTAAGGAATCCTGCAGAACATTTTAAGAAATTCTGTAGAAGTATTTTAAGTAAACTATGCAGAATTTTTTATCAGGGAACTGTTGAAGTGGAGGTATAAGCCGTGGTTGGTGATCTTTTTTGTGGACTGCCGTGATGAAGGTATTGCCTTTAATTTGGATATAGTTATCAATGAATGTGACTGAGTCAGAAATGGAAGACGTGAAGGAAACTGAAAATGAAGAGTTTAAAGAGAAAATAAAAAGAGGACGAGGAATGACTTCCGTCTGAAGCCAAAGGACAAAAATGTAATCAATACAGTGGTCCCAGAAGACAGGTTGAATTGAGTTGGCTCTCTGAAATAGTGGTTGCTAGTTGTTTCAAGAATCAGTTCGCACAAAAAGGTACCACGCGTATGCTCATGGCGGTGTCTCTAGTTTGGAGCAAAATTTGATTTTTGTGGGTAAGACATTTTCTGTTAATTTGCAAGCAGTCTCGAAAGCTTCCTTCCCAGTATGAGATTCATTTAGAGAAAATATATGTATTCATTTCAATACAGCCTATTTGAGAAAATCGCATCTGCAGGGTTACAAAACTGAAATCCAATATCAATTATCTTTATGTTTCAATGTAATCATTTTGTCGCTTAAAGAGTGCGTCCCTGTATTTATTCTTTCAGTACACGGCCAGATTGGAGAAACTGAAAAAATAATATTCATGTAAACATTATGATAAAGTCGGAGGATCCAACTTAACAAAAATATTTTTGGGACTAATGTAAATAAAAGCCATCCATAATGTGGACTTGGGTTTCAGTAACTGTTGCGTTGCACTCTTATTAAAGATAGGCCAATTGTTCAACTTTTCCGGAACAACATGTTATATATTTGACCCTTGTGGTGCTCCTAGCTGAAATAGCTGTTTTTCATGCATATTTTAATGCACTTATCTCCATTATCCAAGGTTAACAAATGCGCACACTGAAATTTCTCCCCTCTCTTGACGACTGGAGTGAATTTAATAAAAATAAATTTTAAATATCATCGCCTTATGAATTTACTTGTTCGATTTGGCTCCATTCAAACGAAAATTAATTTGCAGATCGCCAGCCGTAATCCGCAACGTGACATCCGCTTGGAGAGCTGTGATATGCACCGTCGTGACTATCGTGAACAGCTGTAACTAAATGATATCGCTTTCCCACGGCAAAAACCAACCGCGCGAATAGCTAACTCCTTTGTCCGTCGGGGGAATATTAGATGTGAATTCCCGTGAATTTGTCCAGAAAATGCTGAGAATTCCGAATTGATGAAAGCATACCAAACGGATTATGCAAGACAAGCCAGTCGAGCCTCATTCATCTCAATAATCCAAGTGCAGAGCCATGGTTCATCATTTTCCGCCATCTGTGGAATATTTACAGCCGCGTCGTTAATTTCCAAGGGATATAGCGTGCTTGCTGGGAGTGGCACTGTGGGATGGATATGGCGGTAGCATCAAAGGGGGAGGATTAGGGGGAGGGAGGGGGATATGGGCCGATTAGGGGTGGGGGAAGAATGGCACGGACAGCTGTTTGATTTTCGGGCTCAATGGTCACTGGTCGGTCCAACGATCAAAACATATATCCACTCTGCGTTTTATTGCCACATAGTTCCAAGGATAAGACAGTTTCAGTACTTGTCTAATATGTTCCCCATGAGTCGAGTTTCTTTCACATTTTGATGGCTACCCGGAGAAAAATACTTTCACCACTTTTAGGTTTTTATAGAGGGATGAAGTATGTACTCCAACTTCATGTATTCTCTTCGTAGAAAGGTTTTTGTTATTACAGTTTTAAATGAATACGGTAAACTTAGTTTTTCCACGATGAATTTCAATAACTTACGACTATGCTTTCGACGATTAACGTCGTAATGATCGTAAGTCATTAAAATTCATTGTGGATAAACAAAGTTTACCCTATTCATTTAAAATGCTTGGAAAATACCATAAAGTATCGTCGGAAACCACTAACGTGATTATTGTTGTTTGTTATTTAGATGGAATCCGCATTTCTTTTATATCCATCCATATTTAATTAGTTTTATTATTCACACCTCTCGAAGATATATATATATATATATATATATATATATATCTGGCTTCGCTACATTGACGATATTTTTCTTCTGTGGCCACATGGCCTTGATTCCCTTAACTCTTTCATCTCCTCCCTAAACTCATCCTCCTCTGTCTCCTTCACCTCTAACATCTCTGCCTCTAAAATTACCTTTCTGGATGTAGATATCTCCCTCAGTAACCTTAAATTCCACACTTCTGTCCATATCAAGCCCACCAACAAGCAACAATATCTCCATTTCAACAGCTGCCACCCCTCTCATACTAAACGTTCCCTCCCCTTTTCCCTCTCTATCCGTGGTCACCGAATATGCAACAATCCCGAATCCCTTGACCTTTTTCTTTCTAATCTCCACCAATCCCTCCTTCGCAGAGGCTACCCTGAGCGTCTTCTTCAGAAAAAAATCCTACAGCGACCCTCTTCTTCTAAATCTCTCTCTCTTAATAAGTTTCCTCATGATCAAATCTCTCTCTGTACCACCTATTTCCCTGGAGCTCACTCCATCCGTCGCTTAATCAAAAACCTTTACCCCATCCTCTCTGACAACCTAACCACTTCCAAAATTTTCCCCCGCTGTCCTTCTCTCACCTTTAGACGCCCTCCCAACCTCTCCACCCTCTTTAAAATCACTAAACCTCTTTCCAAATCAATCTCCCGACCTACTAAGTCCCTTCCGACGCCGTGCAATCGCCCACGTTGCAAAACTTGTGGCATCCTTCTCACCCAGCCTCTGCCTGATAAATTCCTTTCCGCTCATCTTCCTTCCGTCCCCTCACTCTCCTGCGTTTCCCATAATGTTGTCTATATCCTTCTTTGCCAATTATGCCCTAGTTTTTACATCGGTTTGACGACCACTCCCCTTAACATCCGCATGAATGGCCACCGCTCCAGTTGTAATGAACCACCTTCTATTTCTGTTTCCCTCCCTGTTGCCACCCATGTTTCTTCCCACAACTCCACCTTTAATAATATTTTTAAGGTTGGCATTCTCGCCTCCCTTCCCCCTTCCTCCTCCCCACTCCAAATCAAAGATCTTGAGTCCTCTTGCATTTACTTATTCCAGGCTTTCTCTCCGCCAGGACTCAATAAATCTCACTAACTTCTTCTATCACCTCTGCCCTTACTACTTCTTCCTTTCGAATTTCTTCCACTTCCCGCCTCCCGCCCCCACCTTTCCTCTCCCTCCCCCTCCTCCCCTTCCCCTGTCCCTCCCCTCCCTCCCTTCCTTCCGCCTCAGTCCTCCCTTCCTACCACCTCAGTCCTCCCTTCCTTCTCAGTCTTCGCTCTTGCGACCAAGGTGCTAGTGGCACCGAAATATCAAGAAACTTTGTAAGTGTGTTCTTCATTTTTTTGTTTTCTGTGTTTTTCGTCTGCCTTCCTCTGGCAAACTTATATATATATATATATATATATATATATATATATATATATATATATATATATATATATATATATATATATATATATATATATATATATATATAACGTTCACTCATTCACTCAGACCGCACAGCGGCAAATACTCACATAAATATTTATACAGAAAGGTAGAAAGAAAGTGGATAGGAACACATAAAATCGACGAACACAGTGGTGGTGTGAAGACACACACCACCACCACCACTGTGTTCACTGTCTTCACACCACCACTGTGTTCGTCGATTTTATGTGTTCCTATCCACTTTCTTTCTACCTTTCTGTATAAATATTTAGGTATATATATATATATATATATATATATATATATATATATATATATATTGTGACGGATCGGCCGTCCCAGTCCTGGCCTCCACGTCCCAGTCATCACCCCTACCCACCTCCTTTTTCCTTCCCTTCCCCCAACCGAGGAGTGCAAGGAATTATGAGTGTGCGAGTGAATGACTGTGTGTGTGTTGACTGAAGGTCAGTGTCGGTGACGAGTCCCTAGGTGTATTCCCCCTCATTTTTAGTTTTGTAAGTATGTGTGCCCCGACACCCCCTCTTGCCATCGAGGGCTATATAAGCGTGTGCAAGTGGAATCACGAGGAGCATTATAATCGCATTGATTCGCTTCATTATGGCCAGTATTCTTATGCTGCTTACGACGATCAGAATCAGATTTTTTCTTCGTGGACACTGATTGTGCAGACGAGCGAAAGTGAGGTTGTGAATGAGAGAAGGATAAGACGTACGTGAGGGAAGCCAAGCCGGGCGATCTACTCCGGAATCCAGAAGTTGCTGCCGTGGAGGTTCCAGGGGCGGCCAGGCTGCATACATTGCCGTCTCCACGAAGTAGAGAGACCGCAGCAGATAGCAGAGCCTGCGTCCAGCCCGGACCCCGGCACCCAGGAGCGGAGTCATCCGGTGGTCATCCAGGTCACGTAAAGTTGTTACCCTGACCCCAGTGATACCACCCCCCGTGCCCGAGTATTTGTCCCCGTACGTAGTTCCTCGCCATTGCTACGGCAACCTACGCTAGTCGCCGACGCATCAGTGATTAACGTAATGTGTATTTGGGAGGGACTTATATCACTTCCCAGAAATCAAATTATTGTAATAATCAAAGTAAGTCCGCTTAACGGCACGAAGTTTGTTTGTTTAAATCTTGTTTTTTGTATTGTTTAGTGATAAGGTTAAATGCCAATTGCATGAATCATTTCATCTCTTCATTACTAACCCCATCACTTTTCATTCCCATCCGGTTTAGCAGTTCATGTACATTGTGTTTTTTGAAATCTCAAATATATTTGTGAATGTTGTCTGAAAGATCCTTGCATTGATCCTTTGGTTGTCTCCACGCAGTCCTTTTTTCCAAACCCCACCTGCGCCGAGTCGTCACAGGCTTTCCTTCACTACGAGATAAATTACAAACGGGAATCCCCCGCATTTATTGCAATTTTAAAAATAAATCTTTCGGTAAACCGTCCTCGCTGGCAGCACGGGAAGAAGAGGGAGGTTTACCGTTTATGGGTGGTTTTCGCGGTCTACATCCGGGCGACCGACGGTGAACCATTACAATATATATATATATATATATATATATTCACACACAATGGAAAACTTCGCCAAATGGCCACAAACACAATTGTAGAGGGAACTTGCAGGGGGGTAAAAAGACGAGAGTAAAAAGAAAGTCTTACTTAAAAACGTTTCGGGTGTTAGCTCTTCCTCAGTCACGAGAGATACTGTTAGTCATGTGAAATAAATCAATATTTCTGGTTGTTAAGCGGTTGAATGATGAACACCTTGTGATTAGATGCCATTCTTCGCATATTCTATCAGTCTCAAGGAATCATCAGTTACAGTTTCCAGAGTTATGAGTGTTTTTTCTTACGGTGAGAGATGAGCACATTAGAAAGGACTGATTTCTATGCGTACTTATGCTTCAAGTAATTTGCTGCTTGAGGATATAATTCCTCCGTCACAATGTCTTACAGATTGCAAAATGCACCTGTCGCCTCGACTAAGTTGCAGGAGAACGCGTGAGATCAATGAATCCTTCGAGCCTGCGTGGTGTCACTTTGGTTTTAATTCGCATTTACACGTTCCTTGACCCATTTTCCCGCATCTCGCATGCTAACGCCTATCTTAATTCATGGCGATGCTTCGCGTTTCCATGTTCGAGTTATTCAGCGTCGCATGGCGGCTCATGCGGAGACTGCTTATCACAGTGAACCTCGTCCCATTTTCTCTGCTTTCGAGGAAAATAAAAGACTCTTCTAGAGACCCAAGAAAGACGCGGAGTTTTTCTAGGCCGTAATTCCGATGCAGTCCGTAAATGTGTGTCCCGCATTCACTCGAAGTGAGGAGATTCGTTTCCACTCTTAGAGGTTTGAAGCGTCCCAATTAGGAATGAATTACCGTGCCATTGAGAAACGCTAAATGGATACGTTGCTTTCCCAAAAACTTCGTTAGCAATCTCCCGGACTTCATAGGTTTATCCGAAGAAATAAATTGGCGTGCCATTGGAAAACGTTCTGACCCTTGAGGAAATTTTTCTGAAAGTTATTAAACTCCCTTACTTAGTGTTTCTTTGAAGCCTGTCAGCAATTGCAAAGTTAACCTGAAGAATGCAGTAAGGAGTGCACCTTATGATGCTGTTAATGCATTTGCTGTTTAAAGTGATTAGGGATGGATAAGAGAAAATTTATGAACCCCATTATATGCCTAGAATGATGAATGGCCTGTGCCTGTCAATATAAATTTTTTTCTGAACTATTTTATATAGAAGTGGCCACTCAAGATGTTAAAAAAATATTCCCCCGTTCTCCGCTGGTAATTGTAGTAAACTTTTCCTCTGTTTGCGGGGGGCATCAGGCTGATTTAGTTGATATAGTGCGGCCAATCACTCCCAAATGCTCTGTTTTGAATTCCAAAGACTACCTGTGATCGAACTGCAGCGAAGGTTTTTCAGTGGAATCTCATCACCTATTTTCCGCCACGTGACTCCTGGTTTCTCTCCATCCTTCGCAAATTTCTTATTTCGAATTCGTCCATTGCTTACCCACCCACCGAAATAAAATAGTCAAAAGACTCTCGGTTTTTCTTTCTACTCCTACATAAGATAACTAATACATACTCCTACGCCATGTAATCCTAAGAAATTATGATTTCGCTTAAATCCGGTTACAATATTAAACGTTAACAAGGTTGTGGTCGAGCCACGCGAAAATAACTTTGACATGGCAGCGCAGACACGTTCATATGACTTCAATATCAGGATGAAAAAAATTAATAATAGCCGTCCACTATTTCGATTTGCATTTCGGTGGTACATGCTGCTAATTTATTGCACATAACCTTGCTGAAAACCATTACAACCAATGCTCCAGCATTGCAAGATCTACAATGCAACCGCTGCCTATCATGTCAGCCTCCAAATGATAATTCTTCCATAGCAATCCTAAAAAGTTCCATAATGAAACTTTACTATCAACGCCATAATAGTAAAAAAGCCATTTTGGTGGATTTACATTAATATTAGTGCATGAGTGATGTTCATAACATTTTCGCCTTGTCGAAATTAATCATAAAAGTATACCTTAAGGTAGTCTGAGCAAGATAGTTCCCTAGTGACAATAGAGACCAAACTTTACGTTTTAATTTCACCAACTGTTAGGCACACGAATTAAATTTGCATTATTAATGGTGCAATAATATAGTTTTCTTTGACAGAAATTGTAAGTAGTTATATGAAAATATCTAAATAAGTCTTTAACTTGACGCATATTTTTCGCGCAGTGCGTTTGAAACTCCTTCAAAACGGAAGGTTTTTTGTGATACCCAAGAACCTACTGCGGTGACAATATGATTTAATGTCAAAAATAGTTGAGGAAACACACAAAATACATGGCTGTTAGTTTTTTACGACATCTAAGTGTTATAAATACCTCATTTTGTAAATAATGTCTTTCTGGAGTGCATACACGTACCATTTCCCATGTAAAAGGGCTGGTATTTTTTGGCGAGTATCTCCGGAAGTAATCTGGTAAGGGGTTAAATTTTTTGTGTCATTGGATAGGTGAGATATTTTTCTTTAAAATGAGACCAAATTCATTGATTTTTAAGAAAAACGATATTTCCCTCAAACTACCTTAACTTTTCTTCGAATCAAAGAAAGTTCACAACTTTCTTTGGCCACGGAGAATCATAAAAAAGTCCAAGGTAAAAATTATATATCTAAAAAAAGATGCGATTTATTATTGAAAATAAATACTATTAATGTTTAATCTTACTTGGAATTGAAAATAAGCCTTTTTTATATGATGAATTTTTCTTTTTTCTGATTTTTTGGTTAAAACGGTGAATTTTAGTGGAATATGCAGAGCGAACTATCAAATCAGTGTGAAATCAACTGGAATACATTGAAAAAATGAAGGTTATAACTAAATAAATTTTCTTTATGTTAATTCATCGATGTAAAAAATAAACAATAAACTTTACACTTAACCTTGGCTTATCTGAAAACATATCAGGTGTTACATTTTGGAAATATTTTATGTCCATGACGGTGCGAGTTAAAGAACTCTGCGGCAATTTCCAAACCCTTCATTTAATATTAACCCTGACAATGACACAGCGTGTCAAAACCATGATCGTTTTCCATAAAAAAATAAGTGAGGAATTTACTGCAGAGTTCTTTTATTCGCAGTGTCATGGACGCAGCTTATCGTGATATTAAGACACAGCGGAATCGATGTCTACGACTGGAAATCGTACTGGATAACTCAATGTTAGCGACTGTTTTTAAGATCCGTAATAGCATTGCACAAGATGGTAAGAACGAACGTGTGATATCTAAGCCGACATCGCGCGTTAGAACGTCGTTCGAAGACAAATGGCAAACATGATAGCATTATACTAATCGTTGGTACAGTTACCTAGTAACCGACAGCTCTTGCAACGCTCATAGAAATCGTCCCATTAATGGATACCAAAAGCGTCAAACTTTAAAGGACATATCGATATCGCCTCCTTTGGTGAATTCCTATTCCAATTATCAATTAAAGGAAGAACGAGGTATTTTTCAAATCATATGAGGTATAACTCCTGACGACTGTCATGCCATCAAGATGGCGAGCAATACACTCTTTTCAAACTACTGAGTTCTCATTCAACTATGGTAAAATAGATCTAGTGATCCAGAAAAACTAAAGGCATGTTGGCATAATATTAAAAGTAAGGATGAGTCGAATCCAAATGTCGATTCTCGATTCCACCAATTCTCAGGATTAGAATCGGTATCGAGAATCGATCGCCTAAAGTCGATTCCGATTCTATCGATTCCAGATAGATAAATAATCAAATCAAATTTAATTTATCACGCCATGTTTGTCTCAATAATTTTGGGAGTAGGCTATCAATTTGCACTTTTTATCTACCTGAATAAGCTGAGGATATATTTTCTATTTGTTAATAAATATACTTTTTTATCGACTTAATTGCCTTTGTTATTTTATTTGCCCCAATACTTGAATTTAAATAACAGTCGTACGCTATTGATATATCAATATCCCATCTGTTATTAGGAATAAGAAACGATAGAATCATTGAAATTTAGAATCGGGAATCAAATTGAAAGAATCGGAATCAAAAAAACGTGGATTCGACTCATTCCTAGTTGAAAGCAATCCATGATATGAAGATACATTATTCCTCTTGCAAAAGTTCGCATGTTCCTCATTGAAGTGGAAGAGAATCAAGAGTATTTTACAAAAATTAAATCATGTGATAACAATATCATAACCATAGAGGATTACTGTTGGTTTTAACTTTATTTTTTGTTATTTATTTTAAATTAATATCGTCAGATCTCCTTTTGAATATAATTTTACATAACTTTTTTCGGACAGCATTTATTTTCTCGTTTGAAATTAAGCTGTGATTTAATTTTCCAATTAGGTTCTGAGAATTGTGCGGGAAAACCTTTTCTGTGTCTTCCGTCACTTGTTTCTCCACCAATCCCTCTCCTCTCGTCCTAAACGTCTTCCCTTTCCTCTCCATTCATTTCCTTCTCCACTCTCGTTTTCGCCATCGCGTCCGTATTTATCGTCTCTCTCGTTCAAGTTCTTTTCCTGATCCCGCTCTCTCTCTCTCTCTCTCCGAAAATGCCCACGACGATGAATAATTCATTCTTCCCGAAGGAGCCTCCCCGGCAGATGTGGAGACAGACAAGACGCCTTCGGAGGGCGATGATTCTCGTTGAGTGGGCCAAGGGTCGGGAGAGAGCGGGCCATGTAGACGGGTCAGAGGGCAAATTGGATAGTGGACAGAAAGTGTTCGGTGAGGAAAGAAGGGAGGATGCAGCATTAGGATTATAGACATCACAGGGTCTCATCCATGGAACCACCAGTGATTATCATTATATCTGCCAGCGAGAGATATTCCAGGGTGGCTATTGATATTCAATTTTTAAATTCCCTGACCTTTCCCTGACTTTTCTCTGATGAATTTACCAGTTTCCCTGACCAATTACCAAAAGGTAACCTATTATTGACATATTTTTTTCTGATGAATTAAATTTTAAATTTTCTAAATATTCAAAACATCGTCTCGTGTTTTCAAAACTGCAAGCATGTATTTACTATAAGCTAGTGTTCTCCAGCTACCTTTCGACCTGAGTTTCGGAAGTTAAAATGATATGCGAGGTAAAATTTTCCATGCAACATGTCCTCGGATTCCATTTGTTAAGCGTAATACATTGTGATCTTGATTTTTAACTCTACTAGGCAAATATCGCAATAAAGATATACAAGAGGTATATATTGTACGTCTTATTCAGAACTACTAAGATTAAAAACTGAATATTTCACGAATTGATGGGGCTTATTCCATGCACGTCAGCGACGGACTTTAGTTTCAGTGGGCGATATAAAGGGCGGGAAAGACTAGCCGATAAATGTAATGCTAGAAAAATAATGATGTTTCATATCCCAGTTTCTCCCTGACTGTTACGAAAATTCCCTGACTTTTCCAGAAATTAAAAATTCCCTGGCAATTCCAGGTTTTCTCTGACGATCGCCACCCTGTATTCAGTCATTCTTTAAAATAAAAAAGATAGCGACATCAAAAGAACAGCCATCCAACGTAGAGTCACTTTGATCGGTCAAGGTGTCAAAATGTGTGGCTGACGTATTAAAATTCACGCATCACGATTTTCAGCTTATTTTCTAAAAATACTCCGGCAGTTTTCCTGATATTTTCCCACTCGGTTTGTAACGCTTCATTTGGATAGAAATCTCTCCCGGATTTGAACTCGAGACCTCAGGTCAGTTATTAAAGTCCAATGACTGGTAAAATGCATCGTCACTTTTTGTAATTAAAGCCCTATTCACTGTTCAATAGAATCATTGGTTAACATTTTCCTACTAATTTTCTGATTATGATTTGAAATGAAAATTCGAGAGTTATTTTAATTTTTTTAATTTAATTGTATTATCATTTATTATTTATGGCTCTCGACATTGGGAGGGAAAAATTACTGTAGTAATAGGGATATAAATAGCTATTTCAGAAAATCTTTGAGGACTTTGTGGTATGAATTATTTTATTTTTTGCAATACATTAAGAAAGGAATTGATGCTCGTATAAATGGTTTCCTGTTTTCGTCCATGCTCTTTGTTGATGTGCATAATTAAATATAATGCCTGGTACTTTTCTACAACATTTAATTTTTATGACGTGTTCAACCGAATAACGGCATCGGGGACGCCGACGAGTATTTACGGCCTCAGCAGACACCTTATATCGGCGAAACACATCGTAATAACCAAGTATTGTTGAAAAGTACAAAGTATTATATTTAATTATGTACGCGATCATTTTAAACATTTACGAAGAAAAGTCTGCCGTAGTTAGGCATACTTTTTATGCAACCTTATCATTTTTATTTTTTTATGAAAATAATTTGTTTCAGATAACTAATCTTTATAGCTTAAGCAGTATTACTTTTAGTATGTCCAATTCTCTATTTTTTTTTAATTTTGATGCATAGAAGTAGATTATTAATTCACGCTCTTAAATGACTGTAGGAATGAGCTTTTGAAAATGCTTGAAATCTACGCTCATAAATGTAGCTAACTGTTGAAATGAGAACGGATAATGGGGAGTATTTATTAAGTGGAAGTACCTACTGAGGAAAATGAAGTCTGCCCACGGGCAGAGGCTAGACACGAGCGAAACGAGGTCACGTGATCGCGGGAATGAATAGGCCAGGGCGGAGGGGGTGGCGGCCAGGATTAAGGGATGGAATGTACAGTCAGTGGAGGAATGGTGGTGGAATGGGGCTAAGGGGAGGGTTGTTAGTTCTGGAAGACCCCCCCCCTTCCCCTTCATCCCTTTACGACCGTAATTCCGCACCTCTTTGAAGGGAAGAGGTCTGCTCGACTCTATTCACCTGCTTGTTTAATTCCTCCCGTGCCTCGTATGGAGTGCTGGATTCCCATCCTCCCTCCACACCATCCCTCCACACCATCCCTCCACACCATCCCTCCACACCATACACTCCCAGCCCCAATATCTCGTCTTCCCTCTTTACACCCCTCCTCCTTGGCCAGGGCGAGGACGGCGTCGTCTTCCGCGGTCCATTCACCAAGTTCCCTACTCCGTCCCCTTCACTCCTTCCAGCCTCATTTCTTCCCTGCGTGCCGCTCCAACCCCCTCTTCCCACCCCCCACCGACCCCTTCCTCCTCCTCCTCCCCTCTCTATCTTCCCGACCGCCCTCCGCACCTTAATATTCTCCCATGAACTCTCGCCGGCTACGCTTAATCGGTCGACGGAGATGACTTCTGAACTGTTCTTTCTCCTGGAAGTAACCGGAATGTGCGAACTATGGGCGCCCTACTTCGATTTTTTTTATTTCTTGGCTCCCTAACCAGGTCTGCCGACACTCATCTGACCTTGACCCGATGTCTTAAATATCGTGCCAGGGGACCAGGGTCGCATGCAAATTCGCAAGCCTTAAGAAAATCATTGAAGAGGAAACTTTTCTGAGTTCTAGTTTCGGTGTCGAAATGCCATCTGATACTTTAATATGCGTGTTCAAATGCGTCGAGGAAAACCTTTTTGGCCTATTTGGGAAGAGAACTGGTCGAAAACTTACAGCAATCCTTTTGGTATCCAGGACGTCTTTCGGATCGCCAATGTCTTACTTAATCTTAACATTTTCAAAAAAAGAATAAACTGCAAATTTCTGCGAAATGCTGCTTTCTCCGACCTAAGTTTCGGCAAATTTTTATCTTATGGAGGTAGAGAGAATTTTTTGCGAGATTTATGTATATTTTTGGCTGTAAAGGGAAACGGAGAGAAGGTGAGGTAGTTGAAATATAACTAATAAACTTAATGAGGAAATTTACAAAGTATCCTGTTTCAAATATATGATAATGTTTTCAATCTTTCATTTCTCTTTCATAAATTGTTTGCACGGTCTCGTCAAGCGTGGCTGTCCAATGATTTTTGATGGTTTGGCGCAAGCGTTAAACACACTTTCAGGCCGTCAGGGATTCCAGGGTTCCTTGATACCAATAGCAGACCACTGCCTTGAATATAAATGGAATGAGTTTGAAGTTGGAGGGAAAATGAACGCCACACTGTTGGATCTCCGAATTCACCCAAAGGCCAATGGCATTATGAGCAGCAACTCCCATTTCCTTAAGTACTTTACGTGCTATCATTAATGAGTGTACTCCTGCCTCAATTATCTCTATATTGTGTAATTTGCTCTAAGAAAAACATTTTTCACGTTCAGGCTTCTGTGCCATGCTTATATCGATGGTAAAAACATATATTTTCATCAGATTCTTTCATGAGTGAAAGATATTTCATGATATATCTTGACAAAATTTATTCAAAACCCAAAAGAATTTAGTGCGGTAAATATAAATTCTTTTTCATCTGAGTAAAATTTTCAACGACGTAAATTGACTATCAGACTCATTGTCACTCACAGAAATGCTTTAAATTAAGTGATGTTCACTGACTGTAATGCAAATTTTTCTTTATCAACTGAATACATACATACGTGGGGAATATTTAGTGAAATAGAAAAATTGAGGAGTGATATTGGTGAGTAATTCTGGAATATTTCGAAAAACTTCCCCACACAAATCGTGCCAGTGAATTTTTCAGTTTAAATTTCTCACGGTTTGCAGGTTCAAGTAATATTGCTCCACAAGGCTTGATGCAGGAAAAGAGAAAGATTTTGAGAGAAAGAAATAGAATGGAAAATTAAGACGGAATTCGAAATTCAGTCATTTGCGTGAAATCATAAACTTATCTCCGAAATGGGGAAGTTAACATTTAGTCTTGTTTTCAAACCTACCAATCCACTGAAACCAATCAGCGATAAAAATACGCAATAAAAAGGTTTGGGTAAGATTTTAAATACTGATTATGAGTGTTAAAACCACCGCATGAACCTCTAAATTAATTCCTTTCATTTCAAAAATGGTTGTGGACGATTTTCACTTGTATATCCATGTACTTCAAAGAAAGTCTGAGTCTCACGGGAAGCTTTTGGCGGAATAAGATGAAGGCAAGGCTTTAGTTCCTAGTCGCACAGTTCACCTGGGAGTCCGCCGAACAAAATCGTTGGGTACGCGAATGAACCCACACTCTTCCTCGCGGTGGTGGCAGGACGTGCGCTATTGGAGGCGGCGATCCGGGCCCACTTTCCATGCTATTATTTTATTCTTCGCCGTGAGTTTAAAGGTTGTTGGAGCAATTTTTGTTTTTTGAAAGATTTGCGTAAGGCTTTGAACTTATGTACCTCCTAGGAAAATGAATGCACATCAGAGTTAAAAAAAACGCATGTTTTCGATTTGGCAATACTATTTTTACACGTAGTCTTCTGGCACTGAACGCACATTATGAAATTATTTGATTATATTAGTGCTGATATTTCTATCAGCGTAAAAAGTAATTTTAATATTATTGAAGTGTTCGCTAAAAAAATAAAGAGGTATCATACTGAGTAAAAAAACACCTGGCTGCATTTCATTCTCACTAAAATTTTTTTAATTCGCGCCGTTGACCCAAGCCATATCAATTGGCAAATCCAATTGCCACTGATGGCAGCACTTTCATCTGACTTTTGTTTTCGGAAAGAAGATTGTGTAATTGACCAAAACTTTCGCCTTTGAAAAATTACATTTGCTCGCCAAATGAAGTATATTCTTTGTTTATTTACAGAGTAACTTGATATAACCGACCAAAGTATCGGAAAGTAAATACCGAGGGGCCAAATCATAACTTATTGAAACCTAGATCGGTATAATAAACTAAATGTGGATATATACTAAGAATTTTAGTTATAATGATAATTTTCACTCATTTCCACTATTTGGTGTCTAAGCTTTATGGCTTATTTTCCTTACTCAAGCTCCTTGGAGACCTTGGGCCACCCACTTTGGCATTTCTAATGCACATTTTATGGAGTACTTGTTCCCTTGGTTTTGCGCATATTTTAATATAACTTACAACCAATGTATTGTCACCTCACGTATATTCAGGCTTATCTGACCATTATACTTTATTTTATGCGGAAAACTAAGAGAAACAAGAAGTTCCAGTTGCAATCGCTAATACTGACCACCGCATTTTCATAAAGTGTATTGGGTTGACACTCTTTTGCGGCACTGTGGGGCACTTCAGAATTTATTTCAGGCAAACGCATCCTGCACCAAAGCAGTATCGAAAAATAAAAACATTATGTCAATTTGTAAGCCGAGGACAAACTCCAAAAATAAAAGCATGTCACAACTAGCCATACGCTCAGCCGCGGACACCTTTCCGGAGCTTTGATTTTTTGCCGCAAGATGTCATTATTTTGGATTCGCCAATACTGTAATTAATAATAAAATTAGAAAAAATGTCCTTTGTATTATCTTACTTGCCTCAAGTATGGTTGTTTCCACCGTATGAAGAGATATAATTACGTTTGATCCAAGAATTTTTTCCGAGTTACTGGTAAAGTAATTGAAATGTTCGATCACAATTACCTCTTCAGCCTCCGCTCACATTTTGCATTAATAATAAGTAAAAAAATTTGCTAACCGAGAATTTGGGATATTTAAGAATTGCATGTCAAGTCCTTATTCAATGCTAACTTATCATGCAAGTAAACAAGGAGACAGAAATAAACGTTTGCTATGTCTATGAATTTTCGATTTTCTTAATGTTTTCATAGTATTTTTCTTTATGTTTGCTTCGGAATAGTTGAATGATGTCAATGATATGTTTAAAGTAGGTTTGAAAGCAGACGCTTAACTCGTTTCAAAAGAGATATAAATCCACTTGAATTTATTTAATCATCTGCACGGATTTGGATGAAAAGTGTATCGTTGCATCTCTTTGAAGCGCTGTTCATTTCATGAATGTAGGTCTAATGCAATAAGCCATGTAGGGAAAGATGCGCGACGACATTTTCGATTGTAAAAGGATGATGCAGGGACTATGGCAAGCTCAGAGGAAATGATATACAGAGCTTTGAAGATTCTCAAAGACCACGAGGCCTTACTTGACAATAATGACATTTCAGAAAATCAGCGGAGAATACGGAGAAAATTGACAAATTTTTTTTTACGGGAGAAGGGTTGAAAAGTGACGTGAGAGGAATCGAAGTACTTTAGACATAATAGCTTACGTCATCGAAGTCTAAAAATATTCATTAATAAAATTTTCCAAAAGCTTGCTATTTTACTGTACAATATAAAAAAACATCAAAAGATATAGAACAATAATTCAAACATGGATAAGAGCAGTAGCAACATGAGAGCAATTTTTGGATTACTCGTAGAGGAGAAATTAAATAATTCCAGAGAAATGAGAAATAGCGCAGATTTGCGAGTTTTTAGAAGTGTATTGAAGGGGTATCGTTGTTGCCTGGAAGTGAATTTTTCTCGGGGAGGACAGGCTTAGAAAAGAGATGGGAACGTGTGATCAAGGGAAATCTAGGAAGGAGAAGGGAAAATGCGTGCAAATGGGTCCACATGAGACTAAAAATCTGGCGCTGGAGATCAGTTCAGGGCTATTAGTGGAAGAGTTATGAACGCAATTGATGAATTTTAGATCATTTTTGAGAATTAATTTTGAGAGATTTGGAACTTGAGATTTTAGACATAATGACATCAGCTAGCACAGTGTGAAAATGAGAGATCCTCTTTTTAACTATCTTACCGAAGAAATAACCAGCCCTATTGGGGGTAAAAAAATCAGATGAAGCCGAGATGGACCGTTTTGGAGAGCAATACATGAATGGAAGGACATTTGTTGGGAAATGTGAGCGTAATGTTAGTGGATCTGCAATTTCAGTGACGTGGTAGAGGAAGTCTATGAGAGACGTTACTGCCAGGTACAAGATAGCGTTCATGTTAACTGCCAGGATATGGTCTCAGTCAAGGAGTTCATAGTCCATGAAAGCATCGTTATGTTATGGGAAAACACGATTAAGATTCAGGGAATTTACGCTGTTGCAGAAGTGCAGATTTTGTCGGAATTTCATATATCACTGAGTTTTCTTATGTTTATTTCAAGGTTTAAGGTATTGCGCCAATCTGTAATCTTGTCATAGGCATTCTAAAGGCCACAGCAGTCCATTGGTATTGTTGATTTGCTCAAAAAGTTGCAATCATCTACTTTAAAAAGGGAGTGTAAAACTATTTGGAAGGAACAACGGAGGTTAGATCATCAATGAAAACAGAAAAAAGAAATGGTCCGAGGACACTGCCCTGAGGCACCCCAAACGTCGCATGTGAACGTTGGAGTGATAATCTAGAAAGTGCTACCCGCAGTGCTCTGTTTCTGAGAAAGAGTTATGTAGATTTAGAAAATGGCAACGCTGGTTAAAGGGAAGAGAGAGTTAATTAATGGAGAAGAAAGTGGCCGAAAGAGTTGAAGGCTTATGATAAATTTCGATAAATGACAACGAGTTGACTTTTATACGTACATACATACAAATCACGCCGTTCCCTTCCGTGGTAGGTAGAGTCACTCACAAGTTTCACTCATAAATATATATTTGTACACCTAACTCTGCTTCGGCTGTCCGAGGCTACTTCGTCCTTTTTCGGAGTACCTAAGTTGTAATAGAGTATGCAAGGTTACCAGCCTTTGCAGTACCCGCACCACGTGCAGCTTTCCCTGCGAACGGTTATGGCGTTCTACCGGTCAGTTTTGGCACATTTTCGCCAGTATGCTACAAGAGAAACCAAAGCATAGTAATACCCTAGGCCCGCTTTCACTATTCTACTCAAGCTAGGATCCCATCTGAATGGACTACCGTTGCCCGCGACCCACCCCTAGGAGGTTTATGCGGTGTACTGACACACCGGGTCACGAGTTTTATTGTAAATGGAATTAAAGCATGGTGATGCAAAACTTCCAAATTGATCCGGTCTTATTGGGCCGGAAAGAAACCATTTTGATCGAAAGACAGAAAAGGAGAAGTAAATCAGTAAAGTATATTAAAAATAATCCTTTTGCAAAAAAAAGATGATATCGGAAGTGAAGATTATGGCAGTAACTTGAAACTTCATCTTTCGCTCGGTTTTTATGCATGGGAATGACGATAGAGATATTCAATTTAGACAGAGAGAAGTGCAGGGGGAAATTCAACAGCTCAAATGGAGGCTTTCAATATTAATTTCAAGATAAACTGCTCTAAGAGCGTAAGAACGGCTGACATACTAAGCAATCAGCCGCTAATATTTCATTGCTCCCAATCATTCACTAACAATTCCACAATTTGTCGATGGAGTGATTATTATGCACAGTACCCACGCTTGCACTGGCACAATATGCAGCGCGTAAATTAGATTATCTTCGAGGGATTCGTTGGGCCAATTCATGTAATGTGACGCGGCGAGTGTAATGGGAAGAACGTGAGTGCATACGTAGAATGCCCTGAAGCATCACGGGAGGAAAGATATGAAAGCGTGGACTGATGGAGCAGGGCCGGTAGAAATACCTCGCTTATTCTAAGCGAAGAGCTTAAGCTTTGGGAAGCAGATTGATTTACTATTCCCGTGGAAGCAATAAAAAGGTCTCTTGGAAGATAAAAACTTGCCCTGGCAATAAATCCAAAGACTTAATTTTTCATCCCCACCCTCTCTCTATCTCTCTCCCTCTCTCTCCCTCACCAACCATCCCCCTTCTCTCTCTCGTTTCCTTTTTTTATGTCACGTGGTCGGTGGGTCGTTGGGAAGCTTTATGCGGCGCATTAACATCCTCCAGGCGCAGGGGGGGGACGTGATAAGGGAGGCACTAAAACGGGGGCGGCGCGTAATGAATGTAAAATCGTTCGTCATTAAACTGTCGTGATCTACAGAGGAATGCTGCTGATACAATTTTAATGAAAATTGATCGCTTGACATAGAGGGATTATGGATACAATTTGCTCCATCACAAGAGATATCAGAATTACTGCAATGTAAGTATGTCTATTTTTCTGTGTTGCAACATGTTTCCTAGTGCCACGAACGAGGCTACCCAACATAGTCAAATTTCGTCAGACAGTGTGACAGCATAACTTTCAGCCTATTAGTCCGGTAAAATTATGTTACGACCCGGACAAAATAATTACCCAGTGAAACCTTTTCCAATGTCTTCGGGAACTTCCCAGGATGACTCTCAGAAAAGTCCCAAGAGCTCCTGATTGGGATAGCGAGGTTATCCAGGAAAACCTGGAAAAACTTGGAGATTTCCTGGAAAATCCTAGCTTAGTTTAAAATTCAGTTAGAGCGATGATTTTTATACCATTTTGTCAGAAACTTAATGACAAAGGCAACCGAAGTCTTGAATTTCACTATTGACCCACCGAAAAATATATTATCAAGAAAAACTTGGAATTTCCTTGAAATTAATTCATCATGATAAATGTATCGCCGGATTTCTCTGTACTCTGTGATTTCATGATTAATGGCCTTGCGAATGAAGCTAGGCACATTCAGGTCGTCACTCAACTGCATCCAGATTACAGGCTGCCTGGAATTCCCCTGGAATACACCTGGAATTTGATTCTCTTATCCAGTGTTTTTCTAAGAAGGAAATATTCGCTGTTATATGATGATTCTTTCCGCTTAACACTTATAACAAGTGGAAGTGTATGCTATTTAATTCAATGTTTTAATCTTTTTCAATTTTATCATAAATAAAAAATCCTATTAATAATGGCTGGAATCGGTTTTCTCGATAATCTTAATTCCAGAACCGCATGAATCATAATTCTGCAGTATTTCTTTAATCTGAACCAGATATGAACTTTAGTTTTATTTTGTTTGTAATACATGAAAAGTGTTCTCGTTACTAAATCCACTGAGAAGTGCTTCTTTTAGTTTCATATTCCTCGAAATACTGTTCCATGTATGATTGGGTTACATGCGTATTGGATGGATTTTCGGCGATTCGATTGAATAAAAAGCTGTTTTCATCTACGTATGCGATAGGGGCAGTATCGTAAAAAGTATTACATTCATATAAATAGGTTTAAAATAATCAACATTTTACTTCATGAATAGGTGGCGAGAAAAACTTACACGTTAGAGAGATGCTAGCGTGTATCATAATATAGTTATTTACCCAAAATGCCGTTACTATAATAGTCTCATTGTGATAATAACCTCTTTTTTATATTAATGGCTTACATGTTCTTCGCTAATGAATCCCAACGTAATTGGTAATTTCTAAGCCAGAAGCACTTTTACGGTAGCAAAACGTGGTCCAGTGTACTCCTTGTGCCCTAAAACCCCTGAGTTCCCTCTCTCAGGCTTCCTAATTTTTTTCATTTACCAGATAAGGCGTATAACGGCCGGAAAAATTTTCCCATAAATAGACATTGCTCAGGTTGCCAAGGATATATACTATTATTGAAACAGGAGAAAAAAATATTTTTAAACGAAAACGTATTGAATCACAAAAATTATTTCAAGAATCAAATACTTCATTCTTTCTGCTATCCATTAGTGAAAATTTAAACCCTATTTCTTGGATTCCTTTACGGCAGAATTTAACCTTGACGTGATGGCGGGACTTGCGGGTTCCCATGTCCCTAAGAGCTGGACTGGCGGGAGCAACTAATATTGCTCCCAGTAGGACCACCCATGCCAGATAAGTCTAAGGGTAGGAGCCAGACGAAATGTAGTCCCGTGATGGTGTCACGTGAAAAATACTGATGGGGTGGGAGTCCCCTCCCAACTATTTTACTACCCATAAAAATGAATGTCACTCAAAGAGTAATGAATCCTGGCAACTACAGGACGCCGTCCAAGGGGGTGGGTATCGGGCCCGGCTTGTATACAAGTTACATATAGGGTAGTAAATATAGAGCAGGTTAGCAACAGTATTTTAGTGGTAGAAAGAATAGCACGCACTACAAATTTGGTATTAGTCCACGTGTACATGCCGACAAGCAATCATATGGAGGAAGGGGTGAATGTGGTGTAGAAACAACTAGAAGAAATAATGAGAGAAGTCCCGGGCAATAAAAACGTAATAACAATGGGCGACTGGAACGTAGTGGTGGGGGAAGGGAGAGATGGGTATGATGGTATGTGGAAGGGTATGAATTAGGAAGGAGAAATGATCGCGGTGAGAAGGCAGTTGAATTTTTAAGGAGAAATAAATTAGTAGTTACAACTTTTGGTTTAAATTCCACTTTATTAAAACAGCAATTTCCAAATGATACACAAAGGATATCGTGCTGTCTAATATATTTTCAACTCGTACTACACGTGCTTCGACTGTCAATCAGTCATCATCAGGTACGACTCATTCCTCAAATCTCGCACACCTCACCAGGTTAGTTATACCTGATGATGATTGATAGTCAGTCGAAACGCGTGTAGTGCAAGTTGAAAATAAATTAGACAGTACGATATACTTTATGTATTACTTGGTTTGAACACCATCCCTGAAGAAAGTACACACTGAAAATGCCGGGACACACTAGGAGATACCAAATTGACTATATCATGGTTAGGAGCGCTTTTTATTCGATTAAATCGCCGAAAATCTATTTAATACGTATGTAACCGTACATTCATCGAGGAGTATATCGAGGAATTGAAACTAAAGGATTCAGGTTAAGATTCAGGAACAGTGTGAGGAACTCGCGGAGCTATCCGCGGCCTGTAGCAGACTCGGATCATAATTTAGTAATGATGAATTGTGAGGTTTGATTAAAAAAGCTACATAAAAGTAGAAGGATAAAGAGGTGGAACTTGGAAGCGTTGAAAAGGGGAAAAAAGGAGGAAATACCAAGAAATGGTGGAAGGGAATGCAGGAAAAGCCATGGAAATGGGAAACATCGAGGAAAAATGGAAGAGTATAAAATCGTGCATTGTAAGAGAAGCCGAGAAAATGATAGGAGCAGCGGAAACGAGGAGGGTAAAGAAGCATTGGGTCACGAAAAGATTACGAAAATGAAGGAGAGAAGGAATTGTAAAAACATCGACATCGACATAGGTAAGGCGAAATACAAGGAGCTAAATAATCAACTATGGCGAATTACCAATCAGGCGAAGAAAACTTGGTGGAAAAGGCACTGCGAGGAAATGAAAAAACTGCAAAAAGAAGGGGAAGTGGATGCGTTATACACTAGAGTAAAACTGCTATTGACAGGTAAGATAGAGGAAAAGGTACCAAAGATAAAGGGTGAAAGAAGTGAGGTAATAATTGAGCAGGAAGATATTCAATATCGGTGAAAAGTGTAGCAGTCATGTGACCGTGATAGGAGACTTGCAAATTTATATATAGAGTATGAAAGATCACTAGAGGAAGATAGACTGTGGCCAATGATACTTGACAGTGAAATTGAGAAAGCATTGAAAGAAACAAAGGCATAAAAAGTTGTATGAGTTGATAGCATACCTTCGGAGCTGCTAAAGAACTTAGGAAAGAAAGGTAGGCAAGCTTTTTTCGAACTTATACGTAGGATCTACGAGAAAGGAGTATGGCCAGAGGACTTCGTAAACGAAGTCTTGATTCATATCTTAAAAAAGAAGAATGCATCAGATTGTGAGAACCACAGAACAATCAGTTTGATTTCTCACGCAGCCAAGTTTTAATTCGAATAATAAACAGAAGGTTGGATAGTAAGGCCAATTATTACTTGGGAGATGACCAGTTTGGGTTCCGGAATGTAAGGTCAACTCGGGATGAGATAGAGGTAAGGAGGACACTTATAGGAAGAAACAGAGTATAACGAGGACGGTTTCGCATGCTTTATTGATCTTGAAAAGGCTTTTGGTAGCGTGAATTGAAATAAACTAATGGAGATACTTGGGAAAATGGGAATAGATGGCGAGACATGAGCCTTATCCGAAACTTATATATGACGCTAAGGACGCAAGCGAGGGTAGCAGGTGGTGAATCAGGGCGGGCAACAATTGGTTGCGGGGTCAGCCCGTTATTTCCATTGTTTTTTTAACATTTATGCTAAGGAAACGGTAAGAGAGGCATGGGAGGAACTTGAGGTGGGAATCAAAGTAGAAGGGCATCTGTTAAAGTCGGCTAGATTTGCGGACGATCAGGCGCTGGTTAGTGGATCTTCAAAGGGACAGCAAGCTCTGGTAAATACTTCATAAATGCAGTGCGGGACATTCTGAATGAAGATAAACCATAAGAATACAACAGTAATGAGATTATCTAGAGCAAAGAAAGCGAGGCTGGCCATTCAAGTTGGACGGCACAAACTCTAACAAGTAGATTATTTTAATTACTTAGATAGAACGCTACAGGAAAACGGACATAGTATCAAAGACGTACGGATAAGAATTGCTCTAGCCAAGGAGGCGTTTAGTAAATGAAGTGAACTGATGACGTGTCCTTAGGTAAGGATATGTAGAAGAGGCTGGTGAAGAGCTTGATATGGGGCGTAGCGTTGTATGGGGACAGAAACGTGACCCCTTAGGAAGGAGGATGAGAAACGGCAGCAGCCATTTGAGATGCAGGTGCGGAGAAGGATGGAAAGCTTTATCCTATCAAATTCTCCCCAAAGAGTATTTACATAAATTTAAAGAAAATTAAAGGCAGGACTGAGAATAAATTTACGCATTACAGCAAATTTTGTTCGTCTTAAGAAAACGGTACTTCTAAGCGCAGGTTTCTTCTTAAAGAATATGTAGGTTTAATGAATGATCTCCCACTCAATACATGGAAATTTTAATCTTAAGGACACTTAGTACCGATGAACTTTAGAGATAGGTAGAGCAGTAGCGGCATCTAGTCGGAACTAGTAGATCGTAATTTTAGGAGTAAATTTCTGGGAGTTTTTACGCTGTGATGAATAGAATCATTTGGTTGGTTTTTTAATACGTTCTGCATCAACTTTACTTCTTTTAAGTGTTCGAAAACTAATGTAATGTCGTCCATTGTCGATAAAACTCTTGGAAACGTACAGATTCTTCGTGAAAAATATGTGATTTATTTTAGCCCGGATTATTATTTGTTCTTAAGTTTTTATGTGGCATTCAGAGAACCCGACGTTGGAAATAGCCCCCTGTAACCACACTGAAGCAAAGGATTCCACATTTCAATGGATTTTCTTATGGCGTCGATTCCTTATTAATGATTGTTGATTTCCCAACTTATGAAAAATATCACGAACTTTGTTCAATACAATGTATTTATGGGTTAGGCGCAGTTTCACTTGGGACAATAATTTCATCTCTCCGTCCTGCCTCTAACCTCTCGTGATTAGGCTGTTTATATTTCTCACCACACCCGCTTGCCAGAGAGCATCTCAAATCTTAATTAGAGTGAATTTCTAGGAAAGATACTCCACTGTTTGCCTGCTCCATTTGCCACGATAACATGCATAGGTATCAAAGAACGTAGGTAGAGCAGTACAACACTGCTTTTGATTTTCTAAATTAAAGACATAAGTTTTTTTAAGTCCTACACCCTCTCCTTACAACGTTCCATTGTATTCCAATTCTCTTTATTTTATTTTAAGGTGATTCTATAAGAAAACTATGAAGGTAGATCGATTATCCTGCTTATTATAGTACTTTAAAATGCGATATTCCTCTCCAGGACTAGCTGGAATTATCTTCGATTCTAACTAAAGATGAGTCGAATCCAAATTCTCAGGATTAGAATCGGTATCGAAAATCGATCACCTTAAGTCGATTCCGATTCCATCGATTCCAAACGGATAAATATTAAAATCAAATTTCATTTATCCCATCATATTTGTCTCAGAAATTTTGGGTGTAGTCTTAAAATTTGTACTTTTTATGTACTACCTCAATAAGCTGAGGATATATATTTGCTAATAAATATACTTTTTGAGCGACTTGATTGTCTTTGTTAGTTTATTTCAGCCAATACTTGAATTTAAATAATAGTCGTACGCTACTGGTATATCAATATCTCAGCTGTTATTAGGAATGAGAATCGATGGAATGGGAATCGAGAATCGGGAATCGATTTGAAAGAATCGGAATTGGAATCGGAATCGAAAAAAAGTGGAATCGACTCATCCCTAATTCTAACATTAGGGCCCATTCTGCGTCGATTAAAGTTTTTGAAATTGTAGAAATTCGTGTAAGTGCTCAATGTTTGCAATGATTTGGTCGTCAGATTGCAGGGCTGCGATATTCACGTGAGCTTCTTGCCTTTTACCGGAGCATTGAAAACGGAGTGCAAACGGAGTTTATGCAACGTGCGGAAGAGGAAGAGAAGATTTCGGACATGGCGTGAGAGGGCCCTTCCGTGAGCGCCCATTGTCGGAGGAATCCTGATAAAAAAAGAACCCTTTGAGAGAGAAAAGGGAGCGATCCTTTTGCGTTCGGTGTGGGTGGCGGGGGGGCGGGTTCTCTCTCCGATCATTCAAAATTCCATCTCCCGAGCGGCAGTGGAAATTTTCCTCTCTCGAAGCGACGACCGAGGTCTTTGGAGCCGCGGGATCGCCTGTTTGAGCAGCGCTCGCCTACCTGATCGACGGCGAGAGGAACCCCTTAACGGTAGGGTATGTATGTGCGTTCATTTGTCATGCAGGGGAGGGGAGGGGGGTAGGATGGCGCAGGGGGGTACAAATCCCGGGGTCGGTCGAGAGCCGTGCTGCGCGGGCGAGCAGATTAGGACCGGAGCTGCTCAAAGTGATGGTGCATCCGATATTAATCGTCGCTTCCTCTCACTCACTCTATCCATCTTTGTCACGTCAAATATTAATGTCCCCACTCCTATTTCCGCGATTATTGGGGCAACGGTTAATTATTAACCGACGAGCAATAATGGTTCAGATGTGTTTTGAGATTTGCCGTGAGATGATCATAAAATTCGTACATGTGCTTCGAAAAAACGTTTATGTGAGGACTGATTTCAAGTCTCTCCACGTTCCCTAAAAACTTGTCCCGCTTAACTGCTCTTTTCGCTCGACTATAACTTAATATTTATATTTTGGAAGTGCACTTTGCAACGCACCTCATTTTAAATCTGGCAATACTCTGGCATTTCTTAGAAGTAAAAGCCGGCTTATATAAAGCCAATTTTTATATTCAGATGACCATCAGTAATAGTCTCAGGTGACACTTGGTGGAACAATTTCCCTTCAATCATTTTCAAATTAAAACAACGTCCTATTACACGCTTTTATTATCTAACTCACCACCCGCCATAGTCTCAACACAAACATGCACCATTATTAGTACTTATAACCAACTGGTATTGTACTTTATATCTGGTAATCTTTGGGTTTCTGCGAGTATTTTTTGTATTATTCTTGCAACAGTTTCGCCGTGCTCTGCTGCCGGCTTCGTCGGGCTTTTAAACAACAATGGTCTTCTTTTTTATAAATTAACAAATTGTGAGTAGTGAGTTCAATTTAAAAATGTGGATTAGAACTTTTTTCATTGAAGAATGATTGACCTCAAATGACTATCATTGTGCGTATCTAAAATTAGAAGCGTCAGTACTGAGTGTGCAGAGAAACACGTACGTAGGAACTTTAATGAGTAATAAAACGATGACTAGATGAATGAAATGCTTTAAAGAATAAGAAGCAATGAGTATTATTAAATTCTTATTTAAATACACATATTGATGGGAATTACTGTGGAACTGAGTCTCTAATTTTTTAGTAATTCATCTTTCTAATATTTAATTTGTGAGGAACTTTGGTAATATACTGACGGCAAATCATTTTAATGTCTCTACAAGTATATATTTAGCTAATTTTAGCATGTTGGTATCTTCTTAAAACGCATGAAAATTTTATTCAGGCGATTGAATTGAATACATGGATAAAGTATTTTATTTCTTATGGATTTCCTCAGCCTCAAAAATGTTTTATCAATTCAAGCATTGACAAAAGCATTTTTGAAATCGAATGATAAACTGAGTTGTTTCCAAAGGAATGTTTTTGAATATGGAGTTGCGACATTGCACTCTGGTCTTATCGGAGAATTTTGTTAAATGGAAATTCTAAATTCCGAACCGTACATGAAATGCAAACCGAGCTATGAATTAAGAATCAAAAAACTATCTGCGAAACTATGTGCGATTTTGTAGGTCACAGGTTGTTTCGTTCGTAAAAAAACTAGGCAGAGAATATTCCAGCCATGCCCACGCACCACCAATAATTTTGCAATTTGGGATTCATTAAATAGGACGTTTATAGTATCCAAAAAAGACGAGCTTCAGACCTCTGACTGTGGTTGGCAATAAAGTATTCTAGGCATAGATTTCTGCTATCTCATCAATTTGGTGATATGGAATAAAAAATCGATTGAAAATGAATAAACGATCATATTTTGAGGAAATTGTTGTCGAATGTGCCTCGTTGAATGATGCACAAATTTAACGTGATCGCTTTGCATGTAGTCCCACTGAGAGGGAAGAGATATTTCAAAATAATTTTAAAGTTTTCAAATTCGTTCTCTTTTATTAATTGAATTTATTTTCGTAAAACATTTCAATACTTTTTTTTCCTTTTATCTTAGTTTTCCAACATTACAACTCCAAAAATATTCTCATAATAAGTTCCTAATAATTTCCATTGCTCACAATATATCCATTTTATGATAATTGCCTCTTATCGCGTAGTTCAATACTCTAGATTAGATTACTTAAAATGTGTTCTCATTCTAATTTATTCATTGAAACGTATGCTCTCTTCTGTTCTCTTAAATTCTGTATAGTTTCGACAATAAAATAAAGTAATCAAGGACAAAAAAGACGCGTGAATTCATTTCTTCATGGTTTTTGGAATATAAAACGAATTCAAAAAGTCGAAATAACTTCGGGAAACGTGAAATATTTGTCTGATCCTTGTAAGACCAGAACAGGTTCTCCGCAGGGATCAATCTTGGGTCCCATTCTCTTATTGCTTTATGTAAACGACCTATCTGCTAATTATGAAAAACAGTATAAAACCAGTGTTATTTGCTGATGATTCAAGTTTTATCATCTCAGATGACAATACCAAAGGGCTGTTTAATTAGACACAAGTGCTTTTGGAAAATATATGGGTCTAGTGTCTTGATAAAAAATTAATACTACATTGCAATAAAACTCAAGTTATGTTGTTTAACCAATTCAGTAACAGAAACATTCCAAATGTGGCATTAAATAATATAGCTATTTCAGTATCAAATGATGTTAAATTTCTGGGAGTGTTTGTGCAAAACACAGAAAAGTGGCTCATTTATGTTTCCAATTGAATATTTTCTCCTCCAGCCTCATTTTAATGGCTTCTTTTGTGATTCTCACCTAAAAATGTCTGGCGCGGCAAAGAATCTTTATCTTGTCCCGTCGGATGGCATAATTGGTAATGATATTGTGTTCAGCCACGGCAGATTTCTCCGGTTATCCGAGCCTGAAGGGTCTGCTGTGCTCCTTAAATCAGGCGGCAATGGTCCTGCCGTTGTCACCCACGTAATTCAGGCCACATTTGCATGGGATGCGATAAACTCCTGGGCTAGGAGACCACAGGAGTTTTTCACCCTCAAAAGTTGATGTCTTAGCGTGAATCAGAGCCGGAAGTGAGTTTCAATGCCGTGTCTGCTTATAATTCTTGTGAGTTACCGAAAATCATGGGAACATAAGGAAGGCCGGCCCTGGCCACTGGTTTTGGGCGCTCTTCTATCATTTTTCTGTCTCCAGGATTGAAGGTCCTTGTCACGGCCAAAGCTAGGTGGACCTACTTTTAGGCTTCTTTTTGATGAGTCGAGAGAAGGGTCTCCACTCGTTCATATCGTCTCTCTCTCCCCCTCTCTCTCCCTCCCTCAACCTCTCCGACAAGTCAGAAATATCGCTACAGTAAACTAGGTTATCTTCTATGGAGAAATATGGGATGAACTTGTATTCTTTTCTCCTATACCACGAAAAATAACTCCAGGGGCCAAAACTTAATTATCGTTCAGCCTAGAGCCTAAAAGATCTGATACATCCTCAAGAAGATCCTCTGACTAAATCATTTAGTTCAGCCAGTGTAAGAGTTCACGGTTCGTTGCTGCTTCCGAGATCTTGAAAATCTTCATCAGACTCCGAGCCATCATTATCGGGGTATCTCAGAAGAACCTACTTTTATTTGGAGTGAATGGTACATGAGGAACAGGGCGAATAGTTGATTTCAAATTTAATTAAGATATTGACTTCTCGTTTTTCAGATTGAAGCCATTAACATTATATGAGTATAATTCACAGCGACCAATGAGATTTTGAGGTTTCCTACGACTCAATGTTTCAAAACGAAATTATGCTTCATTATTATGAAAACATTGTCGGAGCTCTTCCACACTAATTCCACTTCATGTGGCACCCACGAACGATTTTGGTCAACAAGTTTTATCCCAAAGTATGCATACTACACTTTCTTCACGGGGTCTTCAATATTTCTTCACTGCCTCTTTACTACGAAATTATCGCAGATGTCATTAAACGCATCTCTTGCAAAGATCTACCTAGAATTGATTCCAAATAGAAAAGAGCGATAATGCAATATATGTAATGCAATGAATCATGCGGATTCAATTATGCATTGATTCATTCTCCTATTGTGGTGAAGAAGTAGAAGTAATGCATTCATGACTTCATGTACATTGTATTGTTTTTCCGTATTAAATACCCGAAAATATAATTTTGTGGTAAATTGGTACGTGATGGAATTTATCTGTCAATTGCACTGAAATCAGCATCCAAATCTCTACAAAAATCAACTATTATTTTATTAAAATTTATCTAATGCAGCCCTGTCTAATGAGCAGTAATTGGGTATCTTATGGTAGCCTTAAAGAGGGAGTTGTGTCAATGCTACCAAGGCAATCGAATCCTCATCGGTTTCACTCGTATAAACAGAGCACACGTAATGGAATTATATGATTACTTCACAAAATTGGCATGTAGATTAAGTAACAAATTTATTAAGTTTTATTTCACAATGTCGTATTAAGATGTCCTTCATTTTCTTCAGTGAGAAAAGGAGGTTTCATAATTTTTAAATTTTGTTTTCATAGGTTTTTATCTCAGTCTTTCACGCTATTTACCTCAGTCTTCCAAGCTCTTCAACTTGATACTACTTCCTTATTCCACCCATTGATATTTTACTTTACCTTTTTTTGTCCTCATTACGAAAGGACCTTTCTACAAAACACGTAGGTATGTATTATGCTGATTTTTAAAAAATGGTCGTCATACACGAGGAATAAATTGTTCACCTCTGACAGCAAGGATGTCCGTATTTTGGTCGTAATTTTTCAGCCAGGCCTTCGTGTTCCCGTGATTCAACGCGTGCGGTCATATACATTTCGCCGCGCGCGCGCCTAGCACCTTGGTGCGTGATTTACGGGGTGAGCACACGGTCTCTCTATCGGGTCGAGAGGCAGATGCTTTTATCCTGCGCCAGTATTTCACGCCACCTCTCGATATTCACGAGCAGTATTGAGTTGGCCGCACACCCGCGAACGTCGATTTTTTTCTGCGGCACTGTGTGTATATATCCCTGTCACTTTGCTCTTTCGCTATCATTTCGAATCTCAAGGAGAGAAAGAGAGAGAGAGAGGCCATGTACGTTTGGCAACGCTCCGAATGCATAGACACGCTGAAAGGTAGATATTGGGCGCACACGGACCCGGATTTAAGGCATCGATCCTAAAGGCATTACTTTAGCTTTCGACACGTGTAAAAGGTAGACATGCCCAAAAATAGATGGAATAAGGTTTTAAAAAATGCCTCAGATGTTCATGAATTTTTCAAACAATGTTATTCTTATAAATTGACTACTCCCTGGAAGACGATCTTCTCATCAAAATTCCAGCTACATTGTTGGAAAGTGTGTTACTTGTTGAAAAAATAGATGAGTCTATCTTATGGAATTCATTCATATGGAATTCGTCACCTCCGTCACAACTTAATCAATGTTTCAAGCTGATGGCAACAACGATCACCTTCAGAAAGTCGGTTAAATTTTGAATGAATTCTTTATGTAAATTTGAAGTCTACATTTCTATATAGACTTCACCAAAAGGATTTGGTCCGTAATATGAGCAATACATATGGCTTTGACAATTATAACGTTTATATTCAAATGGGCTGCAGAACTATCAGTATTAGAATGTCAATTATTTCCGCATTGATGCAATACTTTCCATTAGCAATTATTTCGCGACCGATAGTGTTCCTTATTCGTTCATATACGTAAAAGAAACTCATCATGCGTATGAGTCGAATGGTGGGAATAAAATCCCAAGCCTGTCTTTATAACTGAATATTAAGCTCTGTCAGACCAGTAAAATGTATTTTTTACATGCTAAATTTTCTCCGAGTCACTTCTCTTTGAGGGTGCTAAAAAGCATTAAAGCTCCCGTGTTTGAACGTAGACCGTGGGCGTTTAACTCATTGTCAAGTTGAGTCTTATCGAGCGATGTCCAACTTGAGCCAAGGCGGGAAGGGTGGGAGGCTTTGTTGGAGGTGTCAGAGGGGAAAAGCGGAGGTGGCGTTTGCCAGAGGGAGAATTAAAAGTGTCGCTGGCTATGGAAAACGCGCCTCTGGCCTGAAAATAGCTCGAATAACGGGAAAGCTAGAAAATAGTTTCCAGTCTCGCGTGGTTTTCACATGAACAAATCCTTAAGGTAGTCCGAGCGAGATAGTTCCCTAGTCCTAATAGAGACCATATTCGAATTACACGTTTTAATTTCACCAGCTGTAGGACACATCAATTGAATAATGCATTATTGTTGGTCCAATAATATAGTTTTATATGACAGAAATTGTAAGTAAGTAAATGAAAATATCTAAATAAGTCTTTAACTTGACGCATTTTTTCGCGCGGTGCGTTAGAAACTCCTGCAAAACGGAAGGTCTTTTTGTGATACCCAAGAACCTACTGCGGTGACAATATGATTAATTGTCAAATATAATTGAGAAAACATACAAACTACACGCTGTTAGTTTTTTTACGACATCTAAGTGTTAGAAATTACTCATTTTGTAAATAATGTCTCTCTGGAGTGCATACACGTATTATTTCCCATGTAAAAGGGCTGGTGTTTTTTGGCAAATATCTCTGGAAGTAATGTGCTTAGGGGTAGAATTTTTGCTGCCATTGGATAGGCTGGATGTTTTTCTCTAAAACGAGACCAAATTCATTGCTTTCTAAGTAAAATTATTTTTCGCTCGGGCTACCTTACGTGGTTTGCGTGCTGCTACTGATAGTGGATTTGTTGGTGTCTACTGCCGTGAAGGAGCTTGGTTAACAAATACATAGCAACCTGAATGAAATGTTTACACCAAAATGTAATATTCTCATACTTTGCGTCAGATTCAACCAGCACAGCCATTAAATATCGTCTGGCACCCACGGTGGCGTCACTTAGAACCATAGGCGAGGGTAACTGAAATTGTATTTTGTCTCCACTTCGCTATTTAGTGGAAAAGGGTGTTGCCATGCAATGAGAAAAGTTAACAACAAAGACTAGAACGAGGGGATGTGCGAGAATTAGTCTCATTATCGTCCCATTGGGTTTGCAAGATAGTTTTAGAAATTGCGTTTTCACCGCTTTCAGCCGCTATATTCACGATTCAGCCGAAATCCACGGGTGTCAAAGGCGATTAAGAAAAGAAAAACGACAATTGTGTATTATCCTTTGAGGCTAGGTTTTAGTGATCACCACAAGCTTTAGATACAATGAATGACGAAATTAGGCGTCAAAAATCGTTGTCATAGTCTACCGGTTAGCATATCTGGAAAGGAAATTGCTCAAAACGCGACGAAAAACGCTGAATATTTAAAATCTCTTTCTGATTTAGCTTGGTTTTCTTTCAAGTAATGTTTTCTTTTAGGGAATTTTTTGGTTTAAATACCCACTCTTTATGCTTCCCGTAATTATCCCTTAGTGTGCATGGCAGTTCGATGCAATAATCGCCAGGGAGTGAACAAGTATAAATCTTTCGGTATACTCGTTGGTTGGTTATTTGGGAAGGCGACTGACATCTTACGTCAGTTTCGCAATTAAGGTGGCCGGATCGATTTTCATTCATGTATATATCTGCGTAAAACTTAATATACGTGTACTTGTTAGTAATATGCATAACTGAACATAAAAAGAATTACATATCACCGATTCTGCTCCCTGGCATCATAATGCTATATTTATTTCCAGGCTTAAAATTATTCTATCTTTATGGTATTATGTGGTACGTGATTTTATTTCGAAACAATTTGAATAAATATAAAAATACATATTCATGAACGCGTAGTAATACGTTTCATATTGTTCTTATAGCGGCTTATGTATCGTGCCGAGAAAAAAACATGTATTTACATATGGTTTTCGCGTAAACATCAAAAGCTCAAATAAAAGTATTTCTTTAACAATAAAATTTTAGGATTTGTTTCTTGCGCTGCTTCTTACAAGAATGGTGATTTTTACCGAATTAATTTTTGTACTAATGTAAAATCTGGTTCAATTTTTTAAATAATTAGTGACTGCTGTGCCGAATTGGGGTTGACCGATTCGACACGTTTGAAGAGGGCGCCGGAGCTGAAGGCCAGGTTCGGAGTGATAACAAGAGGAGGCGCAGACAGCAGTTCTTCCAAGCAAGGTCCTTATACCTTTGGTATAAGGACCTTGCTTCTGGGGTCAGTGTAGCGTACCCACTAAAGGGAAAGGACTCAGTAAGTGTCGAAGCCCGAAGGGAGAAGGATCTCCTTTGTCTTGTACCTTTTGTGTAACCGAAAAGAAATTATAGTTTGGTTTCTGAAAGTAACGTTTCTTCTTCTTCCTTTCCCGTCTTCACCTTTCACTGCTCTTTAAAATGTGGACTCAATGAATCACGATTACAGCTCCAGCCACCTCGAGGGTGGGTTGATGAGGAAATGATTATTTGGATAATGGATGGTGGACGGAGAGAAAAACTGACGTTGGCACTAGTGTGCTATTAGCGTGATATCAGTCAAGAAAGTCCGAAGTCAAACGCTCTATCTAGATGGACGCTTGGATAGCGCTCCACTAAGAGACCGGTTAGGGTTCCAGGAGTCAGCTGAGAAATCTTCGGCAGGGCCCGTTCCGTATCTTTGGATGGGCAGCTAGTGCTTTAAGGTAGCCCGAGCCAGATAGTTCCCTAGTCCTAATAGAGACCATATTCGAATCATACGTTTTAATTTCACCAGCTTACATTAGTTGAATATTGCATTACTAATGGTGCAATAATATAGTTTTCTTTGACAGAAATTGTAAGTAGTTATATGAAAATATCTAAATAAGTCTTTAACTTGACTCATTTTTTTCGCGCGGTGCGTTTGAAACTACTTCAAAACGGAAGGTTTTTTGTGATACCCAAGAACCTATTGCGGTGACAATATGATTTTTTTTCGAATATAGTCCAGAAAACATGCAAACTACACGCTGTTAGTTTTTTCACGACATCTAAGTGTTAGAAATACCTCATTTTGTAAATAATGTCTCTCTGGAGTGTATACACGTACATTTCCTATGTAAAAGGGCTGGTATTTTTTGGCAAATATCTCCGAAAGTAATGAGGTAAGGGGTTGAATTTTTGGTATCATTAGAAGGGTGAGATATTTTTTATTTTTTAGCAAATTTTCCGCGGACTACAACCTTGACATGATGGAAGGGCTTGCGCGTTCCAATGATCCCTAGAGCTGAACTGGCGGGAGGAATTATTATTGCTCCCGGTGGGGCCACCCATGCCAGATAGGTCGAAGGGTAGGAGCCAGACAAAAGGTAGTCCCGTGATAGTGTCTCGTGAAACACACTGTTGGGAAGTGGGTGTGGGAGTCCCCTCTCGACTATAATACTACCCAGAAATATGAATGTCGCACAAAGAGAAATGAATCCTGGCAACTACGGGACGCCGCCCGTCATCACACGAAATCCTTGCACCACTAGTCATCACGGGATACAAGGACCAAGAAAGATAAGAAGGAAATGAAGAAGAGAAGGAAAGTACTGATAAAAA
Organism: Ceriagrion tenellum; assembly: GCA_963169105.1. Taxonomy (NCBI): domain Eukaryota; kingdom Metazoa; phylum Arthropoda; class Insecta; order Odonata; family Coenagrionidae; genus Ceriagrion; species Ceriagrion tenellum. The sequence continues at coordinate 161,032,365 of OY720636.1, forward strand.
TAGGAACCTGGAACGTTAGGATGATAATGAGGGATGATAACTGGAAAATATTAAACGGGAAATGGATAGAGGGAAAATGGATGCCTTGGGGCTGTGCAAGGTGAGATGGAAGGACAGCGGAGACTACTGCATTGATAATTACAGGGTAATCCATAGTGGTGGGGTTGAGAGAAAACGTAGGGTAGCCATAATATTGAATGAAAAATTGGGGAGGAGGGTAGTATATATTGAACAGGTGAGCGACAGGATACTAGTGGTAGAAATAAAAGCACGCCCTACAAATTTCGTATTGGTCCAGGTGTACATGCCTACAAGCAATCATAGGGAGGAATAGGTGGATGGGGTGCATGAACAGATGAAGGAGTTAACCAGAGAAGTGCCGGGAAAGAAAAATCTAACAGTAATGGGCGACTGGAACGCAGTAGTGGGGGAAGGGAGAGATGGGTATGAAGTGGAAGGGGTTGGATTAGGAACGAGAAATGATCGCTGAGAGAAGGCAGTTGAATTTTGTAGGAGAAATATAGTAATAGTTACAAACCCTTGGTTTAAACACCATCGCAAGAGGAGGTACACATGGAAAATACCGGGAGACAATGGGAGATAACAAATTGACTATATCATGGTTAGAATAAGATTCAAGAACAGTGTGAAGAACTCGCGGAGCTATCCGGGGGCTGATGCAGACTCGGATCATAATTTAATAATGATGAATTGCGAGGTTAGGTTCAAAAAGCTAAATAAAAACAGAAGGATGAAGAGGTGGAACCTGGAAGCGTTGAAAGGGGAGAAAAGGAGTGAATATCAAGAGATAGTTGATGAGAACATAGGAGAAGCCAAATAAGCAGGAACAACCGAGGAAAAGTGGGAGAATATAAAAACAAGCATTGTAAGAGCGGCTCAGAAAACAATAGGCGCAGTGGAAATAAGGAGCGTAAAGAAGCAGTGGATTACGAAGGAAATGATTATGAAAATGGAGGAGGGAAGGAATTGAGAAAATGTTAACACCGATGTAGGTAAGGTGAAATACAAGGAGCTAAATAATCAATTACGGCGAATAACCAATCGAGCAAAGGAAAGCTGGTGGAGTAGGCAATGCGAGGTAATGGAGAAACCGCTTAAGGAAGGGGAAGTGGGTGCGTTATATTCTAGGGTAAAATTGCTATCGGGAGGTAAGCAAAAGGCAAGCGGTACCAAAGATTAAGGACATGATAGGTAGAATGTAAACAGCTGGAAGATATCCTAGAAAGATGGCGAGAATACATGGAGGAGCTATATGACAGCGATAGTAGACCAACGAATTTAGATATAGAGGATGAGGGAAGCTTAAATGAAGATAATCTCGGGCCAATGATACTCAACAGTGATATAGAGAAAGTATTGAAAGAGATGAAGGCAAGAAAAGCTGTAGGAGTAGATTAGATACCCTCGGCATTGCTAAAGAGTTTAGGAAGTAAAGATAGGCAAGCTTTTTTCGAACTTATACGCAGGATCTACGAGGAAGGAGTGCTGCCAGGGTACTTTGTGAAAACAGTATTGATTCCTATCCCGGAAAAGAAGAATGCATCAGAATTCGAGGACTACAGGACAATTAGTTTAATTTCACACGCAGCGAAAGTTTTACTTTGAATAATTAATAGAAGGTTGGAGAGTAAGGCCAAAAACTACTTTGGCGATGACCAGTTTGGGTTCAGGAAGGGAAGGTCAACTCGGGATGCGATAGCGGTGATGAGAACACCTATAGAAAGAAACATCGGGTATAATCAGGACGTTTTTGCATAATTTATTGATTTTGAAAATGCTTTCGACAGAGTAAATTGGAATAAACTAACGGAGATACTAGAGAAAATGGGAATTGATTGGCGAGACAGGAGACCGATTTGAAACCTATATTGACGCAAAGGGCGCAGGTGAGGGTGGCGTATGGTGAATCAGGGTGGGCAACTCTAGGTCAAGGGGTAACGCAAGGGTCCGTTGACACCATTGCTTTTCAATATTTATGATGAGGAAATGGTAAGACAGGCATGGGAAGAATTGAGGTTGGAGTCAAAGTGGGAGGGTATCTCACAAAATCGGTCAGATTCGCGGACGATCAGGCAATGGTTAGTGGATCTTCGGAGGGACTGCAAGCTCTGGTAGATGATGCAAAAACGCAGTGCGGGATATTCAAAATGAAGATAAACCATAGGAAAACAAAAGTTATGAGACTCTCAAGGACAAAGAAAGCAAAGCTTGTGATTAAAGTTGGAGGACACAAACTAGAGCAAGTAGAATAGTTTAATTACTTAGGTAGCACGCTAGTGGAAAACAGGCATAGTAGCAAATACATACGGAAGAGAATAGCGCTAGCTAAGGAGGCGTTTAGTAATAGTCGATGACGACGAAGAGAGACGATGACGGGGACAATAGGTAAGGAAATGAAGAAGAGGCTGGTGAAGAGCTTGATATTGAGCGTAGCTTTGTAAGGTGCAGAAATGTGGACCCTGAGAAAGGAGGACGAAATAGGCTGCAGGCATTTGAGATGTGGGTGTGGAGAAGGATGAAGAAGGTGAGGTGGACGGAGAGGAAGACTAATGAGGAAGTGCTTGAAATGGTGGGCGATGAAAGGAAACTTTTGAATGAAATCCGGGATAGGCAGGATAAATGGTTGAAGGAGGTAATAAAGGGTGATGGGTTGCTGAAGAGTGTGATCGAGGTAAGGATGTCGGGCAAGCGGGGAAGTAAAGAAAGAGAATAGGTCTCATGGACGGGTTGAAGAAGGGTAGATCTTATGCAGAGGCAAAAAAGGATATACTAGAGGTAGATAGGCCCCTGAATGTGTAAAAGACCGGGAGGAAATTCTCTGACATTCAACAAAACCTACCTTTAGCGGTAGAATTCTCGTGAGAATATGTGATAAGAGTGGTGAAATTGACAACGGTCTCGCATGATAAACGATTTGAGAATTTTCAATCCCATTTTATCTCTTCATAGCATCTCCCTGAATCTCAATTCCCTCGTCTCTCAGCATGCACAAGCCTCCATCGATGAAGTTCCACCACTTCCCGTTCAATTGTTGCGATGTGTTGTACCTCTGGTTCTAGAAGTTAGTCCTGACCGATGGCGACCTCTTTCAACTCTATGCAATATGGTTTATCCTCCGCTGGTGAAGAGAAGCTGTTGCTCTAATTTTAACCATTCACTAAACTTTACCTAAAAAAAATTTCTCATGTAACGGCTACCCACACGAATTGGAATAGTTGGGGTGTGGGAATGAGTGCTCTTGAAATCTGTGTTACGTATGCGTTTATTTATCCTTCATATTAAAAAAGAATCTTTATTACATAATTACATTGCCTCATAAATAATAACAATTATTATAACTTCGACTTGATTCAGATAGACATCTACTTCTTCTTCATCTAAAACCGCGATTTGAGGCTACTATTTCCATAGACATTTATGAGTATTCTGATAGTATTTTTACAGTGACTTATCAGAAAAATACAACGAAAGATTATGGCATTTAGAGTGTCAATGACTTAGTCCTATTTAAAATTTATACGGCATGTGATACTCTAGTATATTGTAACAAAACAAAAAGTTCACTCTCCCATGTGTGCGCGACTCTGATTTTGTCTTCTCCTTCTGCACACTTCATGGACGGGTTGAAGAAGGGTAGATCTTATGCAGAGGCGAAAAAGGATATACTAGAGATAGATAGGCCCCTGAATGTGTAAAAGACCGGGAGGAAATTCTCCGACATTCAACAAAACCTGCAAACTGCAAACCTTACTCAACTAATAAATTGCCCGGACTCTCCTTCTCAGTTTGAACAATGAATTTTATTCACAAAACATTACGAGAAATAAAATGAATATCCCTATGCTCAAGTGATTACCAATCACCGTACATATGTTATACCATTAAAATACACAACATATATTTTGCACTTCACTGTATCACTTCTGTTCAAGCTCATAAAATTGTTTTTAAATGGATTTATTAAACAACTTTTACAATGACGGTCATTTAGCACCTGATGATGACGCTTTAGCGTCGAAATCCGGATCGTGCCAATGCTTTTGACCATTGCGGATTGTAAAAGTTGTTTAATAAATCCATTTTAAAATCATGGAATTCCACAAAGTTTTTACTTTTAGCTTTTCATTCCCTCATTAAATTGAACAGGCAATGCACTTTTTATCACTTGAGCCACTTCACGTCTCCTCTTCTTCACATCACAGAACATATAAAAAAATGAAAATCATGCATACAATTTCCTCCTCGATATCCGCACAGGTGGATGCAGTGTTCCTTGCCAGATAAATTCCCAGATACACGCTGCATTGAAATACGTCTCCTCCTCTTGTGATATTCCCGTTGCTCCCCGGATTCACTCTGCGTTGTAATACGGTTTCTACTTTAGCAGCTGGTGCCCGTTGATGCACAAAAATAAAATAACTCCATCTGCTCAGTTCCACAAGAGTCCTTGATTATTGTCAGACTGCCCCTGTGCCCTTCAGTCCTTAAATACCCTTTCTCTGCCCTCTGTCATGCTGTTTGCCCTCTGTTGCTTCGCAGCTATTAACAAATTGTTGTGCGTTCCTTAGCTGACACTTACAAATTATTGTGAGTCATTTTCGGAGTACCCTGTAGTTTCTGATATTTTATGTTGTGGAGGAATGAAAATTTTGCAATATTCATAACTCTAAATGTCCATAATACTGAAAAAAGTTCATTTTTGAGTTTTCCTCATCGTGAAATTCGGTTTGATGAGATTTCACTTAAAAGATGGCCACAATGGGGAATGGGATCATAAAATCAATACATGGCGAGATCACTCATTTCAACGGCGCTGGTTACACATCCGGCGTCACATTTATATTTGATGCGTGTTTTGTAAATTTTAAAAGCTTGAAATAAAAGCCAATAACGTAATGATAATAAAAATAAAGGAGCTAGACATGACAACCGGCTCCTAACGCTCAGGAAATTAAAATAAAAGCTTTTAGTAGCCCTGCAAGGAAGATTTTTATCCACTTTGCCGAACAAGGTTTCGAAGTGCACAGTCATTTTCAAAGCTGTGCTTGTGAAAAGTTAGGGTTGGCCATGTAAAAAGTCTTCTTCACACGACTATTTAAAGTTGATCTTTACTGGATCATGGAAAAGTACCATAAATTGATACCTGAAGCCAGTAAGTATACTATATTTATGCTAGTTTTGAATTTTTTTAGGTGCTATTAACCAATAAATTGTAATCATATTTGTTGAAGAGTATTTCATTAAAACCCTCAACTTAGGAGTAATTTCCATTTACATAGAAAAACTGTTATACTAATTATTCACATCAATTAATATTCTTTATAAATGATTTATAAAAAATGGGGGTTGGAGGTGAATATGTCTAAGACACAATGCATGAACATTGGCGGAGTAAGGAAGGACCATATTTTAGAAGATGGGGATAAAATAGCTTACACTGATCACTATAAATACCTTGGAGTAAAAATTACTGATGACGGTACCTTAGATGTAGCTATATCAGACCGAAATAATCAGGGAAGAAGGGTTAGGCTATTAAATAGCATCTTGTGGAACCGATAATTATCGAAAGTAAGTAAAACAAGAGTATACAAAACCATTTTCAAAAGTATAATAACGTATGGATGAGAAGTCTGGCCTATAAAGGAACATACAAAACAAACATTAAAAGCTACTGAAATGGATTTTTGGAGAAGGGCTGCGGGACGATCAAGGATAGAAAGAGATACAAATGAAAGAACATGGCAGACAATGAAAGTCGAGCGCTATATAACGGAGGAAATTATGACCAAGCAGCTAATCTGGTATGGGCATGTAAAGAGAATGAAAGAGGATCGACTACCAAGAAAGATCTTGGAGCTAACAATCCAAAGGGAAAAAGAGGAAGACCTAGGAAGAGCCGGAAAGAGGGTGTGGACAAAGATATGAGAGCGAGAGGATTGGAAGAAGGTTTATGGAAGGACAAAGAGACTTGGAGGCTAGAAATCGGAAGATGTCAGATGACGTTATGAACCGATCCTACATACATGTAAATGATTCAGTCTATACCTAAGAAACACTTGTAATTGGCCTGAGCTTTTAATGATGAACCTCAAAGGAAACACCGAACAATGATTTTTTTTGGTATAAAGAGAGAAAGAATCCTTGAGAGTTTGTAGCTGTAGAAGTCACGAATTATTTCACATTTTTTGTTCCAATTGAAGGCAATTTCCGCAACTATGCCGGATTCCTATCGCTGAACTGCTCGTCGTATGGGTCCACATATGCCATATTTGACACATTCGTCAAAATTTAATTCTATGCACAATTCCATTACTTTTGAAATTTTGGGAAATGGTACGCACGAGGATGTACGGTACTTTGACTCGGCTATTGAAATCAGCGAAGATGACGTTGAGCGCTCGGCACATTCGCATCCCTGCTCTTAATGCAAACCTCGACCATGTAGCGATAACGGATGCATGTCCTTTGTCGTGTAGGGATTCTATAACGTTTTTGCATGAGTCGTGTGCGTCGCAATAAGGATGTCGGCGGAAGCGAAAACAGAGCTGCAGAAAGCGGTGAATACACAATGCCGCCCTCGAGAATTTCTTGAAGACCTTTTCTTTGAGACGGGAAAAGGACCCATCTCTTGATATCAACTCGTCTTCTCGTTGAAGTCAACCTTTTCCATTGTGTGGCGCGAAGAAGAGGCCGGTAAAATTTCATTTACAACATCTTGAATGACACCCTCCGTCTCCCCGTCAACAGCTTTATAATGCTAGCCTAAATTTTTAGTCCACTGAGAAGGCACGAGTAGCGAAATCAAGTTTGTTCGAGGACGTTTGTACAAATGCCTGTACTTAACGATCAATAAGTAATAATTGTTCGTTGGGATGAAATTGTCATTCAGTATAAATGATTGAAGTCAAGATCATCGATTTTATCCAAATTATCCTTTTCAATGTCACAATGCTTACAGAACTTGTGAAAAATAGATATTAAATGTAATAGCCCGTATCTAACATTTGTATTTCCGGGCTATTATTTATTTAATCATCACCTTTTCTATAATTAATTGGCTGGTGTTAAGCAATACCTAACAGTACCAATTAGGCAACCAAGCAGTGAATAAAATACTAAGTTACTGCAGCTCTTCAGAGGAATTTTGCAATTCAAGACACTTTACCTAAATGATTTGCCTCTTCGCACTTTACTTAAATGTTAACTGTCCCTTAAAAATTTTCCTCTGCCGTTTTATGTTTTGTTAACCTGTATCAACAAAATTTAAATTTCTGTGGATTTTTGAAGTATTTTAGCCATGTTATTGCTCGTTCAATCCTAAGATTGGTTGACTGCAGCCCTACATTCTTCCCTATCCAATGCGAGTTCCCTTGCTAAGAGATAGCTCTTTTCACGCATGCACTACACTCTTTTTTTGGCCTATATATTTATCCCTTGGCCATACTGTTGGGACTTTTCTCTCAATTTTTCTTCAGTTATATTCCATAAAAACTCATCTTGCCTTTGGGTGTGTCCTATTTATTATTGTCGTCTTTTCTTCCGTACGCTTCTTCATTTCTTACTCTATCCGTCTATTTGATGTCACCTGGCGGATGTAAGAACCCATTTTCCCGAATTTCCTGCCCCTTAGTGTGGCTTCTACATTCTCCCTCCTGCTTCCGAGGAGTAAACACACGAGGCTCATAGTAATTGTTTTCTGATACGTTTCCATTTACAAATAGTGAAAATTTTTCTGAAGTTTAATACATACAATTCCCACTACATGCATGATGGTGAATGAACTTTTTTTTTCTCAAGAGGGGAAATTGCTCTTATGCGTAACTTTTGTATTCCCAGCAAAACATGTTTCTCACGGACCCCGCATGAGGCACGCTCAAATGTAATTCCCTCCATTTTAAACAAGCTATGCCTCTCTGGTTATTTTCTACGGACGATATTGAAAAATATTTCTAAATATTGAACTACAACGTTAAGTGATTAACGTATATCTTGTAAATTTGTTTGTATACTAATACTCTGGTTCATGACCATTGGTAATTAATGTTTTTTTTGTTCTTGTAATGAACACATGATTTTAAAAAAATACTGTTTCTTGACTTTATAAAAAATCAAAGTTGTAATGTTCTGTTTTTTGGCCGCACCAGCCAGCTGTTTCTATATTTTCCTTCTCGTCAAGATAACTATATATGATGGCAACCCCCACATTGGTTGTTTACCACAGGGGTTCGTATATTCCACCATATATTAATTCTCTGGTCAATATTATTTGTAGTAAAATTTAGTGGAAAAAATATTATCTATCTACCCCTCTTCTACCAACTGCGACGCGTAGAATGCTGAAGGAAAACGTCACTGATTTACACATATAAATGTTCAAACAGAAAGATAGATTGGCTGATTTACACATATTAATGTTCAAACAGAAAGGTAGAAAGAAAGTGGATATTTTTTTGTGACGGAACCTGTTCTATCCCTGCTCTATCGACGCGTACCGATAAGCTTCCCGTTCCCCGAAAACAAATGGGAAAGAAATGGAAAGAATTCGAATGCACTTGACACGTGCACCGCACCAAACAGAAGATTGCCGGTCCACCTACATCCAGTCGAGCGAGAATTGAGCTTACTTGCAAGGAGTGAATTCGACGCCACGCGAAACGTACTCGCACGCGAATTGGCAATCGTTAAATTGCGCGGCGGGTTCAAAACAATCGGGGAGGATTGACCACACACGTTTTTACAAAGACAATTGGCATTTATTAACCCACTTGATCGACTCATTCACCAAATGACATTGAAATATGCGAAATTCCTAAACCTAGTGAGGGATGGGAATGATTGACAGATGACACACAAATGAAATCTATAAAACAAGACAATAGAATAATGACAAAAACCCTTGGCGAAAATTCTTGAACACTAATGAGGGATGAGGGTGATTCCACATGAAACAAAAATGAAAACCGTAGGAAATACGGAAGAACAATGACCTTTACGCTCTTCCTCTGAGCAACTGAGATTTGAAACCAGCTTTTAACAAGCTCCTAGCTCTTACTTTAAATTAAGTCTGTACTTAATTTGAGCGGAAGAATGGTTAAAAATACGATTGGTTGTCACTTACTTCAATGATCTGCGTTGCATCGAATTGATCACTTGCACACGCGGCTCCAGGAGATGGCACGGATGCAGGATGTAAATGAAGGATCAGTCGATCTTCTTGGGAAGGGAAGTCTCTTCAATCTTCAATTCAGCCCCGGTGGCGGCGGGGTAAAGTCCTAGCCTCCTAACCCGAGGGTCACGGGTTCGAATCCCGCCTAGGTAGATAATTCACTGCCCAGGACATGGATGTTTGCGTTCGTCAAATGAGTAAATTGTAAGAGAGGACTCTACAATCCTAAGGGGGCGAGGGATGTGTGATCCCAGGGCGGGCAGCTGAGCAGAACATGCTCACTGCCCACCAAGACCGTCATGCGTGGTGAAGAGCCACATCCTCCACGAGGTGCCCCTGGTTTTCGCTGAACATGACGGATCTAGACCCGGCTGGTCGATAACTAGCTCCCTTCACTACGGTGACTCCCCGTGCCAATGGTGACCGCGTCTGCGGGGCGGAGGGTAAGAAGTCATTAACGGGGAAACTCCGGATACAGGGCGACCTCCGGTTTTATTTAGCCTTACCCATGCAAGCGGGGCTCTGTGTGGGTGGACCATTTATTTCCCTAGCTACTCGTGGGATTTCTATGGAACCTAAATCAAATAAAAACCTTCCGGAGGTTGCCGCAAGGCAAACTCCATCTATGGACGCAAGTCCTATGTCTCTGGGGACGGAGGATGCACTGTTGAGGAGCCCCGTTGGGGAGCCCAACGGAAGCGCCTCCTCCTCTCTTCCCATAACCCAGGGAGTCCCCTTGAGGGATCCCAAACCTTCCTGTCACCCCTCTGTAGCAGTGGAGCAGGAAGAAATGCTGTCGGACTCCTCTGAGTCTACCTTGAAGGCTGCACCAGGGTCTCCTAAGTCGGACTCGGAAGCCTCCATCATTACGCTGGGGAGCATTTCCAATAAAATGGAAAAGCTCACCACCAAATCCAAGGAAAGTGGCGCAGCCAGGAGAAGACGGAGAAGAGAAAGAGACAGACTGCGCGCTAACAAGGCCACAACCTCAAGGGGTCCTGCGGTCCCTCCCACTGGGGGAAAAACCGGTGATGGCAACGTCACCGGCAGATCTCCTAGGTGTCGGGCGGGCTCCGCTGGGAACCAAAGAGGTGCGCCTCAAAAAAGAACGAGGGCCCCAGGGTACACCCCTACCAACTTGGCACAGGATGCCAAGAAACCAAGGGTATCATCCTACGCGCAGGCCGCCAAATCGGCCGACCTCAAGAAGATGGCGATTGTGCCCGTCTCCTATCCGGAGGTGATGATGAACGAGGAGTGGCACAAACTGGCCGTCGCAAGGCTCGAGGAGTTGTGGGACACAGTCCCAGCGGACCAGGAGGTCCCTCTTATTGAAACCAACAGGCTCATAAATGGGGCAGTGGAATTTGCGTGTGCAAATGAATACACTGCCAATTGGCTGGTAGAAGCAGCAAAACGTATGGGACCCTTCGGCGAAACCAACGTCAAGGCTGTGGATGCTGATAGCCTTATAAAGAGGAGAAGGATGATGGTGTGGGTTCCTGGTCTCAGCAAACCCGACGTCAGAACTCTCCTGGACAGAATGAAGAAGTCCAACCCGGGGCTCCAGACAGTCCTCTGGAGACCTTATGAGCGGAAGGAGGTGAGCCAAGGTACGAGGTTCATCCTTGGAGTCGATGAGCCCTCTGCCTCCTTTATATCAAGCCCAGAATTCCGGGGAAATGTCGGCATGCAGAAGGCTGAGATATCTTTCCTGGGAAAGACGGGCGAACCCGAGGAACCCCAAGAGACCCCAGAGATGGAAGGGGTCGACTCCGAGGAAAAAGATCAGCATGGCGGGCATCCATTGCCTCCAAGCCAATCTTCAGCATAGTAGGGCCGCCTCGGGGGTCCTGCAAAGGATCCTCTCGGAAGGTAAGGTAAAAATCGCTTTGATTCAAGAACCCTGGGCTTTCCAGGGCAGAGTCAGAGGCTTGAACATGACCAAGGGTAAAGTATTTTATTGTACCTCGGTCGACAGACCAAGAGCTTGTATCTTTGTTAATGGGTTAAATGCTATACATTTACCTGAATTTACCACCAGGGACCAAGCAGCAGCTGTGCTGAGTCTTGGAGACCATGGGAACGAAAGGAGGATGGTGATTAGTTCGACATACCTCCCATACGATGCTCCAGGACCACCACCCTCAGAGGAACTGGAGAGATTGGTAAGATTCTGTCTGGCCAAAAAATGGGACCTCATCGTTGGGTGCGATGCCAACTCTCACCATTTTGTGTGGGGAAGCAGAGACACCAACAACAGAGGGGAGGCACTTCTTGAGTATCTCATGTCTACGGATTTAACCATCCTTAATAAAGGATCACGACCCACTTTTTCTAACAGATTAAGGGAAGAGGTGATTGATATTACTCTTTGCACCAACTCAATGGTGAATAGCGTGGTAGGGTGGAAAGTGTCGAGTGAAGATTCTCTCTCTGATCACCGGCACATACAATTCACCCTTCTGGAAGCCAGCAACAGGCTGACAACATACAGGAACCCCAGATCAACTGACTGGGGGAAGTAGAGGCAAACACTGGAGGGGATGCTTTCAGAAGCCCCCACCTTTAAATTTAGGAACGCGGACGAGATAGATGCTGCCGTGGAGTTTCTCCAGGAAAGCATCATCACATCCTACGAAGCCAGTTGCCCTTTAAAAACCAGGAAAGAAGGCTGCAAGCTACCCTGGTGGGGCACAGAACTCGAACACCTCCGGAAGGAGACGCGGAAACTCTTTAACAAAGCAAAGAGAACTACCCTGGCCAGGGACTGGGATAACTATAGAGCAGCCCAGCGGAAATACAGAGCGACCATCAAGCGCTCCAAAAGAGAATCTTGGAAGAACTTCTGCGAGAGCATGGAAGGTGTTCCACAGTTAGCTAGATTTCACAAAATCATTGCAAAGGACCCAGAAGCAGGGGTAGGGTTTCTTCTGCTTCCCTCTGGTGAATTCACGTCATCAGACAAGGAAGCACTAAAGTTTATGCTGGAGACCCATTTTCCAGGCTCCATGGAGGTCGAGATGCGCCTAAGGAGGCCTCCCAGCCGTCCAGCCAGGACGGAATGGAGATTGGCCTCCAGCATCATCACGTACAACGCTACTAGATGGGCGATAACAAGTTTCAGCCCTTATAAATCTGCTGGTGAAGATGGTATCTTCCCGGCACTTCTGCAAGAGGGACAGAATCTAGTGCTGCTACCGATTGTCAGAATCTTTCGATCCTGCTTGGCATATGGGTACGTCCCTAAAACATAGAGGATTACTAAAGTCGTCTTTATACCCAAACCAGGAAAGACAGACTACACCAAGGCTGACTCCTTCCGTGGCATCAGCCTCATATCCTTCATGCTGAAAGCAATGGAGAAAATAGTAGACAGACACATCAGGGAAGGACCACTGAAAGAAAATCCCCTACACCTGAACCAACATGCCTATCAAAAAGGCAAATCAGTTGAGACAGCACTCCACAACCTTGTTACCAAGGTAGAAGGGGTACTGGAACATGGGATGTACGGCTTGGGCACTTTCCTTGACGTGGAAGGAGCCTTCAACAATACATCTTTTGATCAAATCTGCCTTGCAGCCAGAAGACATGGTGTTCACGCACACATTGTCAACTGGATCAGGCTAATGCTTGAAGAAAGGATCGTCAACGCCGCTCTTGGGGAGAGTACGATGGAGGTGGCTGTGACTCGTGGAGGCCCTCAGGGGGGAGTTCTGTCCCCCCTGCTATGGAACATGGTGGTCGATGGCCTCATTTCAACATTGAATAAGACTGGAGCCTACACCCAGGGGTATGCAGATGACGTAGCAATACTCATCACTGGCAAATACCTCAATACCGTTTCGACACTTATGCAGAAAGCTCTGGACAAAACGATGAGTTGGTGCAATGAGACAGGGCTGACTGTTAACCCAGGAAAAACAAAACTCGTATTGTTTACCAATAAGAGGAAAAGGGAAGGACTCATACTTCCTTCTTTACAAGGAAGGCTTCTACAACCTTCTACAACAGTAAAATACCTAGGAGTCCTCCTGGACTCCAAACTTAACTGGGTGGCACACCTTGAGGAGAAAACCAAGAAAGCATGCGCCTCCCTATGGACATGTAGGAGAGCCCTAGGTAAAACCTGGGGACTTCAACCAAAGGCCATCAGCTGGATCTATTCTGCAGTAGTAAAACCCAGCTTCCTACACTGTTCAATAGTCTGGTGGAGGAAAACGCGGCAATGTACCGCAAAGAAAAAATTGAACCACCTGCAAAGAATGGCCTGTATGGGCATCACGGGGGCAATGAAGACTACCCCTTCCTTAGCTCTGGAAACCCTACTGGGTCTCTCTCCACTGAACGTGGAAGTAGAAGCCTAAGCCAGGGTAGCAGCATATCGTCTCAAGAGACTGGGACAGTGGAACGACAGGGGAAACCCATTCGGACACAGAAAAGTATGGCAGGAGCTTAAGGAGTCAAGACCTATCTTTGAGATGGGCTCGGACTCAATAACAGCTTCACTCACTGCACCCCCACTTTTCAAAATCCACTTCCCAGGGAGGGAATGGTGGACAAAGGAAAGAGATAAAGACCTCCACAATGGAGCCCAACTATGGTTTACCGACGGCTCCAGAAAGGAAGGAAAAGCAGGAGCTGGCGTCTATTGCCAGCGCCCACACAAAAGACTCACCATCTCGTTGGGAGAATATGCAACGGTCTTTCAAGCAGAGGTCTATGCTCTGCTGACCTGCACTCACGTTGTCAAGGAAACAGGTCTTAAAGGTAGACCAATTCACATATGCTCGGACAGCCAAGCTGCCCTAAAGGCCCTGGTGTCACCATGGTGCAAGTCAAGACTACTTCTTGAATGCCGTAATGCGCTCAATTCATTGAATAGTCTCGGAAAGGTGGAACTTTTCTGGGTCCCAGGACACATGGGCATAACCTGAAATGAGATAGCGGACCAACTCGCTAGAGAAGGCTCAAATCACTCCCCGATAGGACCCGAGCCTTTCATCCCAATTGCACCCTCAACAGGGATAACAGAGATCAAGGATTGGCGCCTTGCCCGCCATTCTGAGATCTGGCAGAACACACAGGGGCTTAGACAAGCCAAGCTCCTGATTGAAGGACCAAAACTGGGACTGGCTAGAAGACTCATATTGTTAAATAGAAGTCAACTACGCACGATAGTGGGACTCTTAACTGGACACTATCACGTCATGAGGCATCTCCACCTTCTGAAGCTGGTGGACTCTGCCAGATGCAGGTGGTGCGAAGAAGAGGACGAGACAACATCTCACATCCTCTGCGACTGCCCGGCCCTGATGAGGACTAGAATTAGGCACCTTCTCCCTTTTTGGAACCAGCTGAAGTTAGGGGTATCCCCATTGAGGACATTCTGGCCTTCAGTAAGGCCATCAATCTCTTTGGGTGATACAAAAAAGGTGGTCAGCACAAAGGACCAACAGGTCTAGGTGCCCCAGGTCCTCCTCGAGGAACTCCACCGAAATTCAATCTAATCTAATCTAATCTACAATCCTAAATTCGCTCAATAAAGACAAGTTGTTATTGTAGAAAATGACAGTACTTAAGCTTTTGGATGTGGTCCCCGGCTGTCCCGCCACTTCTTCTCGAGCTGATGGGTTGTTCCGATGTGGAATTGGCTGATTTGCCTATAGCGTGGTCGCACCGAGCTTTGGCGCAGACCACTGCGTGTCCACGGGAAGCCTGGGTTGATCCGTCGATACTGCGATTCCACTTTGGTCTTTTTCCTCTTTCCCACCGACGTCCCTTTCCACACCACAATGGCCTCGAGGTTTTGTTCCTCGCCTCCACTTTGTCGCTGCACGTGTGCTGTTGGCTAACCTCGTCTTAGGTTAGAAAAATCCAGGGAGCAGATAACCCTGAAACAGAGCTACAGAGACAGAACCCCTGAGACAGAGCTACCGAAACAGAGAGCGAGTTCCACAGTACACCGCCTTTTATAAATACGGCGCAGACCCGGTTACAGACAAAAAGACAATCGAAATAAAGCCCATTCAACCGCTGAACAGGTGTGGTTGGAACCCTACCGCATGAACCCGCGTAAGTTTAAAAAAAACATCGCTCGTATATCTTCAATGGTTTGCGAGTTAACTTTGTGGAATTTTAACATCATATTGGGATGAAATAAGAACACTTTGTAAAAATCACACAAATCTTTATTTGGCATGAGCCCGACCAATTTCAACACTTTCGTGTCATTCTCATATTGTCCCCCTTTGAGAAAGACACGAAAGTGTTGAAACCGGTCGGCCTTACACCAATTAAAGATTTGTGTGGATTTTTACAATGCATTCTTATTTCGTCTCAATATGAAACATCTCTCGCCCTGGGATCGCACGCAACGAAGGAAAGCTAGGGCAATACACCTACCATCGCAATATATATACACACCTGACCTAAAGACACCTTTCTGGCAGTGGGAGTCGCTTGTCTACAACAAACACTCACGCTGCAGGAAACCTGGAAGAAGTTGGAGCTGCGTCAGAGACTACACGTCAATTTGCCCTCAATATACCTAGAAAGATTCCTTCTTGTTAAATGCATGATGTAACGTCGCACCACTTTAAATGTTTTCGGCAGCCGTCTGAGTAGCAATTTCTCTGTTTTCTTTGCAGTACGAAGCAACTGTCTTGTGGAAGTCCACAGTCAGTCCCATTTTAGTCCAAATCTAAAAAAATCTGAAATAAAAAAAGTTGGCCCAATATCACATCTTCCATAGTTTTTCATTCAACACAACGAAATCTTCACAGATAATTATGTGTAGGCTTCCAAGCATATGTTTTGTAATACTTAGTCAAAATTTTTATCGTATGCAATTTGAAAAAAATGGCAGAAATAGTAAAAAGCAAAAAATCGATTCCGTGTACTCTATTAGTATCAAAAACTGATATTACTTAAAGAATAGTAGTTTAATTGTAAGCGTAGTTGTTTCAAATAATTTTTAATGATGAATAAATAGTTAATTTTAAAAATGAATAACATAATTACTCATAATTTATACGCATGCACTGAACAATTGACAGTAATCATCAAAATTGAAAAATCGGAGAACTGAAGCTTCTGATGATACGTTCATTGCAATTTTTTTTGGAATGTCATTTACTGCTGTGATAACTAAAAAGTGGGTAATGGTAAAAATCCAACGATCAATTCCCAGCATCCTGACATTGAAGAGAGCTAATCTCACTCTAAAAATTATAGTTGAATCGCAAGATGGGATGCTAAAAGTATTTTCAAATACTGACTGCATAGTACGTAGTCAATTAATTAATTATAAACAACGTGGATGCAGTGAATTACTGACAGTATTAATCCACACCAATACTAACTCTATTTTCAGTGAGTAACACTATTTGAAGTGGTTGGAACCGACACGAAGATGAAAACCTGAGCTTCTTTTTATGCGTTTCACCCTAATATACTTTTGGTTTGTCATTTGCTGACATAAATGCATGAATGAGTAGCCAGTGGGAAAAATTTTTTTTTAATTAACCTAAACGCAAAATTTTTCGCGTATAGTTGGCCTATCGGGAGCACTGATGCCCCTGAAGTAGACACCCCATGAGGGACGATAATTGTCAACAATTATCGTCACGTGTGTAACACTTCGAAATGTACTAAAAAAAACTCAGTTCTAGTTTTAAATTAGCCTTGAATTTAATTTTCTTCTCCCCAAATTCATGTTTAGGGGTCCAATTAGGGGTTTAATTAAAATTTCAATATTCTAGTGCAATTTTGTCTAAATGGAACTATCCTACACTGAAAAATGAACGCGATCGGAATAGAATGGGACATACCTTAGACGAACTTGTCCGCTAACCGACCATTTCTTAACGTTCTAGCGATAAAACTTTCGGGATAGTAGCTGAAAAAATCTAACATTCTAATGGGTTGAAGATTGAGGAAAGCTGAAATTAATTGAGAAACCAGTGATTTTTAAAAGTTTTCATCGCATTTACGCTGCCTACATAAAAATCTGAAATTTCCGCACCTCAACTCCGCGTCGGACGGCGGCCCGTCCATATTTCATATAAATAGCCTTAGCTACGTTTTCATGGACGCATCAGACGCGTACGCGCGCAACGAGACGCGTCATTTCTTAGCGTGAACCGTTCGCATGCAAGCAAACCTACGCGAAGGAGGTACCTACGCGCCAACTATAGTAGAGAAGAAATGGTAAAAAAAAAACTTCTGGGCTTCTTTTTGTCCATCACATACTTATTCCGGAGGACTTTCCACCGAGCCGACACATTTTTTGCTATAAAACACAATGATATTACCAACAATGAATCAACACATGTGAGCTTTGAGAATCATCGGAAATAAAAGTTGTTATTAGCTTCCACTCCAATAGATACTCCTATATCCCTCCTCGCCTTCTCCCTTAGGTTTCTATCCCTGTATTGATAGTCCTTATAACTATACAGATACGTGTATTTCTCTCGAATTTTGGAGATGATCATTTCATCCACGGAACCTATACTTCGCCGGTCATCCATGTTTCTGATTCTACGCGTTTCACGCGTCGAAAGTTGAAAATATTTCAACTCGGATGACGTGACTCTACGCGAAGAAATCCGGGCTTCTGATTGGCTGAAGATCTCGCTTTCGCGTCTCTTCGTCATGAAACGCGTTCATGAAAACGTACCTTTAAGTGGAAGAGGGGCAAGTTGGGGCAGGATATTTTTTCTCTCAAACTGTATTAGAGACTTAACTCTTTAATTTGGAGTCAAAATCTTTGCGTAAAAATGCCTTGAATATATATTTTATCTTCTTTTTCTGCAAAAAAGACGCTAAATAGTCTTTTTAATATTTAATAAAAAGTTGTAAAAAAATATGCGATACGAAATTATTTATCAATCTCTTACATAAAGTACACACTTTCATGGGACATGTTGTGACAATTCATGCGTTATCATACAACGCGTCAAGAGCCAAAAACCTTTAACAGTTTTCAAAAAGAAAAGGCAGATAAATTTTGTGTCATTTTTGGCCATCTTTTTTTCATTTCAGGCCACTGTGCGACGGGTGCGGTGGGCGGGATGAGCCTTGCTTCTAAATAACTCTAAATGATGTCTAGTAGATGCTTATAAGAATAACTTTGAAGGGGGAATGTTGAATTACCTCTAATGAGACAGAATGAGTAAAAACCACTGATGTTTATGAGTTTTAATCGAGTTAACACTGGCTGCAATAAAATATGAAATTTCCGCACTTCAACTCCGCATCGGATGGCGGCCGGTCCTCATCAAACATAAATAGCCATTAATGAAGGGGGGGGGGGAAGTTATGGTAGGTTTTTTTCCTCAAATGTAGTAGAGACTTCACCCTTAAATAAAGTGTAAATATCTTTGGTTTGAAGTACTTAGAACATAAAGCTTCTCTTCACCTTCCGCAAAAACAGTGTCTTTTTAATATTTAATGAAAAGCTGTAAGGAAAATATGCAATAAAATGTTTTTATCAACCTCTTATATAAAATATCAAATTTTATATAATAGTTGGAAAAATTCATAAAGTATCATATGACACGTCAAGTGCAAAAAACATTTAACAGATATCACGAAAAAAGATATGAAAATTGTGATAATATTTTCTAAACTTCAAAATCTCTACTGACTTTAAATGTTATTTAAAGCTGATATTATTGTAGGCTATTGTAGTTTGGATATTTTACTATCATTAACTGCAAAGTGCCTCATTTAAAACAAAATTTGAATAAATGATTTTTGCCAGCTTTTGTCGATTATAGACCGCTGCTCGATGGCGATTTTCGACCTAGCCCGTCTCTGTCCAACGAGTGATAGGCCCAACTGGGTCCGACCCGACGATGGGCAGGTCCGACAAAGGCCCCCTCCAACTTGGCACGGCAGCACGATTAGGGAAAGGCTTCGGCCCGATTCATCTTCCATGCCAACCATCGGGCCTGGAAATGCAGGGATTGTGTC
Source organism: Ceriagrion tenellum (assembly GCA_963169105.1). Lineage (NCBI taxonomy): Eukaryota > Metazoa > Arthropoda > Insecta > Odonata > Coenagrionidae > Ceriagrion > Ceriagrion tenellum. The sequence continues at coordinate 161,051,539 of OY720636.1, forward strand.
CGACTCCAACGATTGGAGCTTATCTGAAAGGAATCGCTTACGAACATTCCTCCACATTCTAACATAGTAACAACGTTGTCAGAGGGGTTCCTTATAGAATTCCGAGACAGCCAGCTTTAAAAAAAAGAGCAGCAACGAGGCTGTCGCGCATCTTATACGCGAATATCTTACGAGCGTTAACAACATATTCCTAACAAGCCTTAGCAGCAGGAGTGCATAACAATTACAAATAACGTACACTAGCTGACCCGTGCGAATATTTCGCACAATACGCCGCTCCTTCCTGTTTCTTCCTTCTTTCTTCTATTCTTCTACCTGCGAAATATTTCGTACAGGATGCAGCTTCTTCCTTCTTTCTTCCTGGTCTTCTATCTGTCGAATATTTCGCACATAGCGCTACGATCCTCAACTCTGAGATGTTCGGCACTCCTTTGCTCGAGACCGTATAACTAGCGCTCTCTTGCAGTTTGCCTTCTTCCTCACATTATGTCTGACCGGTTATTATTCAGACTCGTACGATCCATATTACGATTTTTACACTTCTCTATAAAATATAGTTCGAAATACTATTTATGCAAAATTCTTACCAATTCTTAAGTTCTTCTTCTCAATTCTTCTTTTAAAAAATACGATATACGCATTATCACAGTTCTCACATTTTAACTTGTAGACTCCATTGAATTAAAGAAAAATGCCAATTTTCCTTAATTTAATTATGACATCCCACCGGATCACACCTGAAAGGACTCTTATTATTTGTAGACTACACTTCTTTCCATATTTTCATACTGGTCTTTCGAGTAACATCAAAGTTTTCCAATTGCTGCAGGGTTATATATTAAAATCATAAATTTATCACTTGGGACTATTGTCATTAATTTCATGGATAAATATCCTACAAAAGACAAATTGACCGTATATTTATGGATTGAGTTACAGAAAACAAAAGAAGTTTCATGAATAATGTCGATGAATCTTATTTTGCCAAACTCTTGAATAGTCTTAATCATTTTAGTAATTCTGACCTGGATGATTTACATTTTAATGAGAAAGGACCTAAACTAGATTCATACGAGATATTTGAAATCGTAAATTGCCCGGACAATATTTGTAACGATGTAATTTTTATGACTCAATCACCTCTTTTCAATTTGTCTCCCGACACGTCCTGTCATCCACTAATCTGGTTGTTGTTTTTTGACCTTCTACTCCACCTCTTTTGTTCTTTTTCTGGTTTCCCCACCATTTATTACTTGTTGTTAATTCACCTCGGAAACCCCCCTTCTCTTTATGTCCTCTCCTTTTCCCTCTCCTCCGTTAAAACCTAAACACCCCCCTTTCCCCGCACCTATCCCTGTTTCGGCTAAGAGGTATATATAGAACCAGAATGCTAATAATTTTACCTTGATAATGACGTAAAGTGTCGAAAACATGGTTGGTTTTCATTAAAACCGTGCGGATATCACTATTAATACTTTATTCTTGCCAATATTGATATTCAAATTTACCACAAAGTTACACCTAAAACTCTTTCATACATAAAATGATGGGTTTTCAATGAGCCAAACAGCGTTTTATGCATATTTCTGCTATCAGAAAATACATCATATCCTTTTCAGAGGAGTTAAAATTATGATTGGCGAATGTCATCTTGCCAAAAATTTGTCCTAATTGTAGCATTGAGAAATTTTATGTAGGCCAACACTCATTTCTCCCATCATTTCCTTCGCATGATGTCCTTTTCTAAGTATTTGGTTAATAATGTTATTATCAGGGTTAATAAGCTTCCAAATAGATTTTTAATCATTACCTGTAGTCTACGAATTGGTTGTTATTCCTTAGATATGCATAATATTTGCATATTGAGCCATTTCGGTAAAGACGAAAACAGCTGCTCTGTACTTATACAAAAAAGATAATCTTCATAAACCATGTAAATTATATTCATTTACTTTATTTTAAAGAATATATTCATTTTAAAGAATAGACCAATGGTAACTTCCACACAAGATTTATTTATATACCGACCCAGGCTTCGACACACGGTGTGTCATTCTCAAGGTACCTTGATAATGACACACGGTGTGTCGAATCCTGGGTCGGTATATAAATAAATCTTGTGTGGAAGTTACCATTGGTCTATTCTTTAAAATGAACCTTATAGTTTGTATTTCTCTCTACAAGACGAACTACTATATGGCTCCGAGAAAATGACTCATGGGTCTTTGTGGATTTTATTTTTGCCCTATCAAATAGCTAACCTTCGCTAAAAGAAAATTCAAATTATTTTCCGTATATATCTAACCTTAGTTAAAGCTGCAACTAATTTACTACTCTTAAGGTAGTCCGAGGGAGATATTTCACAGTAGTAGTTCATAGTAGAGACCAGTCATTATAGAGACCATATTCGAATTATACGTTTTAATTACACCAGCTGTGGGACACATCAATTAAATATTGCATTATTGATGGTGCGATAATATAGTTTTATATGACAGAAATTGTAACTACTTAAATGAAAATATCTAAATAAGTCTTTAACTTGACTCATTTTTTTCGCGCGGTGCGTTTGAAACTCCTTCAAAACGGAAGGTTTATTGTGATACTTAAGAACCAATTGCGGTAACAATATGATTAATTTTCAAATATAGTTCAGAAAACATACAAACTACACACTGTTAGTTTTTTTCGACATCTAAGTGTTAGAAATACCTCATTTTGTAAATAATGTCTCTCTGGAGTGCATACACGTACCACTTCCTATGTAAAAGGGCTGGCATTTTTTGGCAAATATCTCCGAAAGTAATATGGTAAGGGGTAGAATTTTTGGACTCATAGGATAGGTGAGATTTCTTTCTTTAAAATGAGGCCAAATTTATTGATTCCAAAGTAACATGATATTTCGCTCAGACTACCTTAATCGGCGCTGGCTTCGTCAAGCGAGAGGCATTTGGGTATTTGTATTTGTGAAAGAAATTATGTATCAGGCTGCACACAGTCTAAGTTCGTGGGCTGCACTGCACACGTCAATTCTTTCAAACTACCTCTTTTTACTGCTTCTTAAATGGCCATCGTATTGAATAAGTTTAAGTCAGTGTCAATAGTTAGTCCTAGTATCTAACCTTGTTACCCGTGAAAGGTTGAGAACTTCTTCGTGTCTCATATTTTTCTCTGGCATTCGCCGACATTCTTCCTTAAATAGTCAGGTTTAACGGATCACCAGTCCATTTCATTCTCGCTTCACCTCTATTCCTCTCTCCTCATTCCTCCATTTCTTCTATTTGCTCTCCAAAATGGAAAAATACCCTGATGGTACACTTCAATTTGGAGGCTTGGTTTCATTCGGCGAAAACGACGTTGGGGCTTCGGGTCGACTCAAGAACACAATAGATTGCAGTCTAGTTGTACTCGCGGGAGATGATATCAATGGCCAACTCACCGTCCGTGCGGGGGACATCTCCACACCTGTCGTTCCGACCTTGCCTCCTTCCCATTGTGACCGCACGACCGGTCGAGGTCGGATGCCACGACGATGCCCACGTCGAGTGCTCACCGCCAACCCCTCGCTCACTCCCTCCCTCCCCCTACTGCCACCCGGCCCCTCGAAATCATCCCCCGCCCCAACCCAACTCGCTCCTTGCCCAGTCATAGGGAATTCCGCCCCTCGCGTCAAAACGGGTGCTTCCGGCGGGCAAACAGGGGCCATGGGAGGTGAAGGGGGCGTGGCAAAGTGGGAGGGTGGGGGGTAGTTTACAAGAGCACTTCGGTGCCCTTGTGCAGTTGCTCTCGCCTCGAACAAACAGAATTCCTGCGTTAAGGACTGGGAATAGGGTCCTCCGTGAATGGGCAAGTCGCACTTTAGGGCGGCATTCAATGAGGTCGTCGTTGTCCTCGCGAAATAGTTATATATCGTAAAAACAGGTCTTCGACCAAAATATCCGGAGGGTAACGAACAAATTACGTTTTAAGAATTTGAGTTGAGTTCCCGGTACGCATTCGCGTCTACATAATCATGTCTGTTTACGCGTTAAGAGCGATGGCAATCGACCGAAATCTATGAAAGTGCATTTGCTAATTGATCACTCCCGAACGTGATAACAGTGGACAATTCACTAAAGTTTTAAGTTGACTGTAACTTTCATTAACACCAAAGTGGTTGAGCCACGATTAACCATACAATATTGGGCGCATGCAACTCACCAGCTCGCCTTCCCATGCGGTGCAGCCCGATGACTAGGGTCGTGTCTCTCAGTCGATCCTCTCCGCGCCGCGTTCAAGGGTACACTATTTTATTCTCAAAACACGCACACACTCAAACACGAAAACAAATGACAAATGAATAAGGTTAAGTGGCACCGCCTAATGGTGGCGGGGCTCAACCGCCAATTCAAAGCCGAAAATACAACAATACAACAAACACGTGATTGAACTGTTAATTCACCAATTTTGGCTTTACTCTTTGTGGACCCATTGACAATGACACAAAATACTGATTTATTGAGAGAATCAGGGTTGAAGAGTCTCCACATCACCGAATATATCCCCTTTTTCTCTCATACCTTCAAAAGCTTCCTGGTGAAGTAATGCTTTCATTGGGGATGAACTAAAAAAGAGATAATTCTTTGAATGAAGAATATTAATCGTCAGACTAAAGTATTACTCGGCTATCCCAGTCGGTTAAGGTGTGTTAGTTGATTATTTGGGGAAGGCGACCAACAAATGGGTAGTTTTCGCCGTTATGCATTACGGGGCTGGTTGTAAATGGATGGTAGACGGTAGGATGGTGGATGATGGTGGATGGTAGATGCCGAGATGATGGTAGATGCGATGGTGGAAAACCCGAGAAGACTTCATCAGATGGTAGATTCTATTTGGATAGCAGGAAGGCCGGGAAGAACCCCTGCATTTACGTTAGCCTACTCTAAGCGAAATGCGCCAACGGGATCAGCGTTTTTTTTTTACATCCTATGAGACGAACTGATTACTGCACCTTTAATATCCTTCCATGCAGCGCCCTTGTGGATATCCGGCTGCGACTGAAAACTCTCCGCCTCTTATGAGATTCGATCCTTTGCAATCAATTTGGGATGCCTACTCTTTCGCTATCACAAGGACCCCATTCCTTCCAATTGGTGACGAGTATTCACTGTGCTTTTTCTGAATGATTGTGCCCATTGCTATTGTCCTTCAATTGACATAATTGACTAGCCGAAAGAAATGGTCTCCGGATTAATAGAAATCACCCATCGAGAATCTAATTTTCAGTAATAATTAACAGGATAAGAAATTTCGAAACTGTAATGGTGATTTATTTTTTTATTTGATGAAAACTCACTAGTACCTCGTAGATTTGGCGATAGTATCGAGTTTTATTGATTTTAAGCCTAAAACATCGATATTGAAAAATTCTTTGAACTCGCCGAATTCAAATCTGTGTAAGTTAGTTTTCCAGGACTCATTGCCTTAATATCTGTGATCTGCGATGCTACCTTTACTGTGCGTTTCTGAATATATGTGCATAGCCGTGGAGTTTCAAAGGAAAATATTTAGGTAGTTTAAAATATTTGTTTTTAAAGATGGTTTTTCCGTAAGATATACTAACGAAATGAACAGTATTATTATTATTATTAAGAATTTGCTACAAGTAGACCATATGGTCCGGTGGTAACACAGATACTGAGAAAATACCATTATACATACATGTAAAAATTAAAACAATGACATTACCAAAAATACAAAAAAAAAAGCAAAGTTATTACCTTAGAAAAATATGGGGGGAAAACCCTCACAGTACAACTCCCCTCAATCTCGTCATTAACGTCAGTGTCTTATTTGGGAGGGGTTCTAATACTTCTTTGGGTAACTCATTCCAATCCCTTATCCCCCGGTGCAGGAAGGAATATTTCAATGTGTTTGAGAGCTGCCTTGGAGGCTCTATCTTATATTTGTGATCTCTTCTCGCCAGATAACTAGGTTTTTTTAATCTTTCGGATATGTCCCTCCACGCAGGATCGCCAATGCATGCACTTGAGACGTGCTTTCCTCCTCCTCGATTCTAGTGATGTCCAGCCCAATACCCTCATCATCTCCGTTACACTAGCCTTCCTATTAAAATTTCGCATCACAAATCTTGCGGCTAGACGCTGAACTTTTTCTAATTGCTTTATCTCCCCTCCCAAATAAGGGTCCCAGACTGACGCCCCATACTCTAAAATGGGCCTAACAAATGTCTTATAGGCGAACTCCTTGGTTTTCTTACAACTTTTTCCAAGGGTCCTCATTACAAAGTATAACACTCTAAGGCCGGTATTCATAGTCCTCAATAATTACAGATTCGTTTCAATCTATGATTATATCTCTAATTAATTACCGTTTCTTATTCATAGTCGTCAAAGAATCGGTGATTCGTCAATCGATGATTCTTGAATCAGAGATTCATCAATCTCTGATTATTATGTATTCATAGTCGTCAAATAATCATTGTTTATAGTTCTAGTATTCATAGTCAAGCAAACTGTAATTATTTGGCCAAATAATCATTGATTCGTGAATTATGCTCTCGACCGTAATTAATTAGAGTTTTTCTTTGTTGGACGTCGGTAGTTCTGTGATTGTTTACGACATATTCGTGTCTTTACGTTCCAACTGTACAATTTTATACGGTGCTAAAGGCATAGATTACTCTATATGAACATCTTGAATTGATTAGGATTATTGATTACCTTGAATTGATTAGGATTTCCGTGCAATGGAAATTCGTTGGGATATATTGGCGTATGTGATTGCCGATGACGATGTACCAGCGTATCACTAAAGGCTGCGAAAAACACACATTAGGGATCCAGCAAATCCAAATTACTCACATGTGGAGACTACGTACCCTGACTCGCCGATTTGAATGCCGTATTTACTATGTCGTGCACGAGGTCAAAGGCTAGTTCGCCTTGGACTTCGTCAAACGTATCCTAGTTGTATTGTAATTAATCAGTTTATAATCAGAAATATCCGCCCTTAGTATAAAAAAGCTGGGAAAAGTTACTCTCGCTAGGTTGTTCCGGAGCCTCACATCACCCGTCTCAATCAGCCTCAGCGACTTTGCGTATTACTATTATTATCGCCCATTGTCACCTAGGTGCGTTTGGTGTAGTTGTGAGCGTCGCGGCTTCGTGCGTGCGGGCTAGGCTTAGGGTTCGAGACTTTCGGCGGCCTTTTTTTTTCCATCTCTATATTCACGACTAGAGAGAATTTTTTCCTCCGAGTTACATGTCATATCATATGACTTCACCTCGCCTTTTTTATCGTGATACTTTCCACGAAATTCGTACTCCAGGGTGAATCTTTAATGTCAATGGCCTCACTGGGGTCTGGTGATGGACCGCTTATTATATACGTCAATCTCTGTTTAAAATCCGTAATATAACTTGCTGTAACAATAAACTTGAGTGTTGACAGACGAAGAGTTTAATAGAGGATACCGATTCTCAAAACCCGTAGTGATCGAGTGTATTCTTCTTAGAACTAATGTTCATATATCGACACTTTCCGCGAGGACTGACAGTTCCTCTTGTGCTACTGTGGCTCATTGCTTTGAGATTTTACGCTTAGGCATCAATATTGAATTGTTGAAATCATATTACAAATTTAAAAAAATATATCACAGCGGTTTTTAATCACGCAGTATTTAAAAAAATCTTCATGCTGAATTTAACCTCGGCCGAAATTTCCATGAATGTTTTACTCGTAAGCTATCATCAATTGCTACAGATAACTTATTACAAATTTTCTTTATCGGTAATGATCAGTTATAAATACAGCTACTGCTACTCTTCGTCTTCTTTGGTGATTTACGTACATATGTAGGGATTTCTAATTCTGTTTCGCAGCCAACGGTGTCCAAAACTGTGAAACATATAACTAATCTTTTGGCCGTCCAAATAGCTGACACCATCAGGCCGCCTGTTTCTTATGATGTTCAGGCGACGAATAGGTGCCTCAGTTGTCTCTTTGTGAGAATAGAAAAAAGAGGAGACCACACTTATGGTCAGACAATTCCTGACGTTAAACAGCACACGCTACATCATCAACACTTGCCGGAATACGAGATTACTGTTTGTTGATTTTTCCCTAGCAACGCCTTCATTAACGTTGAATAATCATAAGAAATAATTCTAATGTAGGCACGGCTAATTCATTTTTATCAAAAAACATTGCCAATCCATTTTTTATTTTCTTTTTCAATATGCAATTACTAAAACTATGTACTCAACTTGAATAAAATTTTAACGATACCCACAAAATGTTTTGCCTCTTCAATTTCTCATACCACTCAAAAATAAACATACATCCAATCTGTAATTCACCAATTACAGATTGTCCCAAATAATTAGAGATTCATGAATCAGTGATTCATGAATTGGAGATTGTTTTCTGTCTATGAATACATAAATCAAATAATCGATGATTGACGAATAATCGTTAATTCAGCAATCATTGATTATTCATCCCGTCTATGAATACCGGCCTAAAAGCTTTTGTCGTAATTTTTTCAATATGTGGCCCCCATTGCAAACCCTTATTTAAAGTCACTCCAAGATAATTACAGACACTGGCTTCCATCAATAATTCGCCCATAATGAAATAATTATTTGATATAGTTATTTTTCCTTTCCTGAATCTTGTTTGGTTTTATTTGCATTCATGACCATGCCGTTTTCATCCGCCCATTTCTCCAAATTATTTAGATCCTTTTGTAATATATCGCCGTCATCGACTTTTACCATTTCTCTGTAAATAATGTAATCGTCTGCAAACATCCTAACAGAGCTCTTAATATTTCCACCAATATCGTTCACATAGATTGTGAATAATAAAGGTCCCAGTACACTTCCTTGCGGCACACCTGAATTGGCATCGAATTCCTCTGAGTAAGTATCGCCGATCTTAACCCTTTGTGACCTGCCAGAGATAAAAGAATTTATCCATTTTATTACCCTCCCATCAATTCCCAACAAGCCTATTTTTTGCATGAGAATTTCATGGTTTACCCTGTCGAAAGCCTTTGAGAAATCAATCAAAACCCCGTCTATTTGCTTACCGCGATCTAGCCCCTCCGCTAGGTCCTGATAGAGAGACGCTAATTGACTTTCACAGGAGTAGCCTTTGCGAAAACCATGTTGCCTTTCCCATAACCAGTTCTTTTCTGTCAATACATCCTTGATATAGTCCGCAATCTAGTGTTCCATGATTTTGCACACAATGCAAGTCAAGCTGACGGGTCGATAGGATTCAACACTATCACGAGAACCTTTTTTATGTATGGGAACTATACTTGACTTTTTCCAATCATTAGGTAAATCGCCATTGTTAATTATTACTGTGAATAAATGGGTTAAGAAAGGAACCAAAGCGTTTCCCAACCTTTTAACGAGTTCTCCTGGTAGGCCGTCAGGACCACATGACGCATGACTCCTAATTTTTTTAAATCTCTTCCTGACATCCCTAACCTTAATTTCGAAAGATGTATACGAAATGATATCTTCTACCTTTGATTATAATGTATATTTACTGTTATTGACTTTGGAAAAATGTTCCTTAAAAGCTGAGGCTTTTGAAAAATTATCGTATTAAAATTATCGTATTAAAATTATCGTAGTAAAAGTAATATCGTAAATATAAATAAAGTATATAAATATAAATAAAATAATATAAATAAAGTATCGTAAAAAATTATCGTAGTAAAAAAAAGTATTGTATTCTAAATGACATGTGTCTTTCGACTATAGCTGGTGAGAGGGTCACATTACACTGAGGGTCTTGGTGCTTTAGGTAATCACGTATAACAAGCCTTTTAGCAATAAATAATCCTAAATAAATCACGATATTCAAGCCCGAGATGGGGTTTCTAATCGCAACTTTTGAGCTGTGAGGCCGTTATGTTGTTGGCCTCTTTCTACCGAGGATCGATGGACTCCACCAAGCCTGGAAATACCCCTCTGTCTGCCTAAAGCTGTAGTCTGATGAATTTTATAAGGATCGAAGTCTTTTTGAAAATGGTTACAGGTCTCAGTTTGAAGTAAAATCCTTTTTCATTGTTGTCATATACAACCAATTCGAGGCATCATGCCTTGACTTGAGGAAATTTCCGCAGTTGATTTGGGCAACGTTTAGCGCCATATGACTTGCAGTCCAACAAACGTGTGGGTTCTTGCCTTCGAGCGGAGATGTTGGTTCGTTCGATTCGCCGTTTTCCCTGTCTGTGACTCTCCGTGCATTGGAGGCTGCACAGTATGTGCATGGCACATAATTTTCTTTACTGGTGTGCGGGTGTCGCGGGCAAAATTTTCCAGACCATCATTGAAAAGGAATTTTCGACTTTTTGCGCGAAACGCGAGTAACCCTATTGGATTCCGTGCTGTGAGTGAAATCACCGCCGACATTTTATTGGGTGTGTACTCAAGCCTTCCTCATTGCATTGAATTCAACCCTTCATAACTTGTATTAGATTAGATTACTTTGGATTAAACGGGAAAGTTGAACGTACATCAAGATTACATTTTGGAGTTTCTTGGAGATATTTTCGTGCATTCACGATGTTGGAAGCCATATCAATAGCTTATTTTTGTGTTTTCTTTGCGAATTAACTAGCAGTAGCTGTACAAGAGATTGAAATCGCCTCCAAACACCCAAAAGAGTAAAACAGGGCATTCAAGCAGAATGGGTTCGACAGACGCCGTAGATCAGTCTGAGGAGGAGAGAAAGATGGCAAGATCTTAAGGAAAAGATGTCCGGCCGGGATATTATTATTATTACAATCAAACAGTTACAAGTAGGGCGTTCACCTGGTGGTAACATTAAAAACAGCCGAGTAAAAGAACCTTCCGTCTTGAAACCTTCTACTTCTTTAAACTATTTTTTTAATTACATAATGTTTTTGGAAAGGGCTCAAATATGTTTGCTGGTAGGTCGTTCCAGTCCCGTTCAAGAAGGAGAAATGTTTTACATTTGTCCTTTGTGATCGGCACTTTATCTTGAACTGGTGATAGTTTTTTTCCACAAAGTTGGTCTTATTATGTTCTTTGCAAATGTATGCCATGCTTTTTCCTCACTCACTATTTAGCACATCCCAAATAGCCTGCTCCTTTTCCTCATTAACTTTCAACTCTTCCATCCCAGTGCTCTAAGCATTTCTGTTACGCTCTCTGTTTTATTGTGCTTCCCTAGCTCATACCTAGCCACTTTTATTTGCACCTTCTTCAAGCTCATCACCTCTCCTTTCTTGTGTCGGTCCCAAACAAGAGATGCGTACTCTAGTGTTGGTCGAACCAGGGTTTTGTAGGCCTTCTCTTTAGTGGTCGTGCTGCTCCCTTTAAGGTTTCTCATTACCCAATGTAACATTTTGAAAGCTTTTTTTAACCACGTGTTCCACGTTTAAACCCTTTTATTTCTTGTAATATTTTTATATATCCTAGTTTTCATGTTGGCTTATCAATGTATTCTAGAATATTTTTACACCTAAATGTGTTCTTAGAAACTGTGGCGCCAATGCATTAAGTGGACTAGAGGGTGAATATTTCCGTTAATTTAATATGATATGATATTCTCGGTGCATCGTTCCTCTTCAAAAATGTGCGGCAATTGTTTTGTATAGTTTTATTTGATTTTAACCTCTCCAACCTTGATTAGCTGCTAGATCCATTGTTAGTGAGTTCAAAGTCTTTTCAGTAAAAATACTCTCCCTACATAATCACGTCGCACAGTGGTCCCGAAAGGGAAAACGCTGGCCAATAGTCATTGTTTCAACTTTCTTCGGGGAAGTTCCGTAAGAATTATCCGTATTCTACTCCATATTGTCTAAAGTACAGGCTTCTACATAGCCGTTGCGCTGGTGGTAGTAGTCTGTGGGTCCCGTCAAACATAGGTCATTCGGGGTAAAAACGCCTGTCGCGCGAACTCTGCTAATTTTATGGAAGTTTACCTTAATAAAAGAAAGCGTTTAGACAATGTATGTACTAAAAAATAACGGCCTCAAGTAAATTGGTACATTATTCATATATACACCATTACTAATGATTTGCTTTACTTTAAGATTTTTTAAGATTTTTTTACGTGTATTTCGAGATAAAAATATCGTAATGAGATAACAAATATCGTTTTGACATGGATGGACCCCAGTCATTTTGACATGGATGGACCCCACCCAGCGCGTGGTGTGTGCAGAGGAAAGGCTGTGGCTAGTCTCCCATGATGTGGTTGGCATTGCTTTGTTTTCCATATCGGACTCTTTTTTACGAGAGATTACATTAGAGACCCTCACATTTTTATATTACATTAGAGACCCTCCTCTTACCTCAGCGTAGATCAGTCAGGCTGGACTTAAATTTTAAATACTCTTAATAAGGCTCGATATCCATCAGAAACAAACTTTAGAACAGCAACGGTGGCGAATATAGTGGTACTTATATGCTGTGCAAATATGGATTTCATGCATTCCTGGATTTTAAGTTCCATAAATTATCGAGCTACTCTTTCGTCGGCATCCGTCAGGAAAGAGGACTCCTCAAAGGAGTGCTAAAATGAAGAACTGAGGTGGTCAAACAAAGCAAAGTATCTTTTGAAGGTGGCACTTTGCATGATTTTATGTGGATATTTCACGAAATACCAATATTCTCTAATTGGGAAGACTAAATAAATACACAACGCTTCAATTTATCTCAGCTCTAAGTCTGTGCAAGAAGCTAAAAAAGCAGCTTATCCTGAAAATATAATCGTTACCATTGAGATGTGTTAGGTGAGTCTGCAATCGCTCCTGACACCCATGGCGAAAAAAACTATTTCAAGTGTGTCATTTCTCAAGGAGAGAAGTGACGAGCTTCAATGCATTTATCAGTAAGTACGGTTTAGATGGCAGCTCCGGATAGTTTTAAGCAGATATGGGAGCAAGGAGAATGGACCAATGGGAGCATTTTCTCGAGTTTCGGAGATTGACAGAAACCGCTTCAGTTGAGCAATAGAAACTTCTTTTGATATTACGCTCTGATTACCTTAAATTCGTTTCCCCAAGCATTCTGTAAATAATATCCGGTTGCAGAACAAATTTCAATGGAAAACCTTCGTCCGTCTTGCGCTCGTTACTGCTGACCAATACATTTCCAGTGGGCATATGAAACTAAATCCTCCTAAGAAGAAGAAGAAGGACATATTAAGAGGCAAATTGATAATCTTCAACCCAGCGTGACCTTTCAATTTACGCTCACAGTGATTGACGGAATGGTAAGCGGTTACATAAAGATTAGACTTGTTACTATAATTAGCGTTTTCCACTTAAGTACAACCATGTACTATATAACGTCTTGCTACAGGTATGCAGCGTTTTCACAGAAACCAGCAGGATGGAAATCTATTTTTGAGGGGCGAAAATTTCCGAAATGAACGATTTGAATTATATGGCAAAGAGACCAGTGAATGAGTCAAAGTTTTCCATCGGGTTATCCCTTCTTCATGGTCACATTCGATGTTTTGAATGTCTTTTGCACATATCACACTGCTTGCAAATCGAGCTATCGAAGATAGATAAATCCCACTTTTAATCAAAAATTTAGATCCATTGAATTTCACGAATGAAAAAATATATCATTGACTTCTTTTTCGGCTATATATAGCGATGGGAGCAAACAGGCGACAGAAAGAAAGAAGAAAGAGATGAAGCACTTCTTTGGAACGACAATGGGACTCAGCGTAGACTTTCCTATACAAGACTACGGTACGACCAATCATGGGAATACGGCAAGACTTTTTTTGCTGATACCAAGCTGTCTGCTGAAATCACTGGTAAGTGTTCCATTTTGATAATACAGAAGTTAAGTTTTCATGTCTGTCGTGTGCATTAAGAAGTAAATTCCTATGCTTAACGCTAAAAACTCTTTAAAAATCGCCAGGACGTGTAACCATACATTTTTGCGCTTTTTATCAATTTAATTACCCACAACTGATGTAATTATCTTTACATTCAAGAAATCAACGAGAACCTTATTCATCGGTTTGCTGTGATTTTGAAGGCATTGTCTAGTGGTTTCGAAATGAGTGAAGCTCCATTCGGGGAATGTTATTTTTCTACGGCAGATTTGTATCTCGAGCTTCACGCTTGGTATTACTTCCTACCCATCGAACACAAGCTGCTATTTCACGGTGAAGCCCTTGCCACCCGTGTCATACGTCTACTATCAGAAGAGGCTATAGAAGTCTGAAACAACGATATTCGAAGATTCCGGGAGCACCACACATGAAAACCTTCGAGAATGGCAACTGACGAGGATAACTTCAGAAGTAATATGTTAACGTTCTCTTCCTATCATTTCCAACATTTCATGCAAACAGAAAAAAATGGCGCCCTCATCTGAAGAGGTACGAAGCATTCTCACTCTGAAAAAACTACTGAGCGATAATGTTTCTGATTTAATTACCAGGCGATGCATTAGAGTATCTTAAATTGTTTTCTTCAAAAACCACTATGAAATGACAACTAGGAATCTAACATTAACTCTTAACAATAATATTCAGCTAATTAACAAAACTGACAACATTTTTAGTGATAAGTTAGTGCACAAATGCAATAGTTTCATATCCTGGTGTTAACACAAAACGCCTCTTTAAAGGTAGCAGATTCGAACCTCATCTATAATTTGAAGGCATAATTAGATCAAATGAAGTCATTTATTTCATAATCGTACATTGAAGATCAGAACCTCAGCGGCAGGGTTTCCTAAAAATCTGACGCCAATTGCCTTTATTGTGTTTTTCAATTTTTTAAATAATTTTCTCCTTAAAAAATAGAATCTGTTAAAAATGCTGTAAAATATCTTCAATTTCGGTTTCTGCGGATCGAAAAAAAATTTATGATAATAATTACTAATCTATTTCAAAGGGTGAACAACATTTTTAAACAATTTATCAAGTAAAAACGGTAATAATCGGAGGTTCAAATGAAGTAAATTCAATTTTATTAATACATATATATCAATAATCGGAATACGCATTTAATTTCCATTTCAATTTTTAACATTTCATTGTTAAAATAATTGTCCTTATAAAACAAAATTGTCAAAACACAGGAAAAATAACTTCAAATTCGAATTTAGCGGGCCAAGAGCATTATATCTAGATCTTTAAATCTATTGAGTAATTAAATGTAATGGTGGTATTACTTTTGGCCAGCTTTTTTCGAATTGGGACCACTGTGCGTTGTCAGCAAGGATTAAGTTTATTCTTCAGCATGGTACAAAATCATGTTATCAATATGATGGAGAAATAGAAGAGGACCGAGGACTCCTTTGTCGCGAATACAATTCAAATTTAGCTGTATTGGACAAGAAACAATCTATAATGACCCGTTGTTTGCAACCATTTGGAATCTGATTAGTGGTGGTGTTAAATATTTACAACAAAAATCAATATTAAGTCCGTAAATGCTATTTCATATTGTATGTTTACTCTTCATTGCTACAAGTTACTGGATGGTACGGGATTCTCACCTCAAAAAGTGTATAAATGTCTACTTAGGGACGAATCTGTAAGCCCACTAGCTTTTTAATACCTACTCTTTCAAGTCAGAACTGGATTAAATTTTTAATGACGTTCTTTCTCTAGGATCTACTTTTCAACTCAATCGGGTAAAAGTTTTAGATCGTAAACACAGTTGATCGTAGTACGACCAGAGAGAAATAAAGTTTACGTTTTCCGTTATTTCACCATAAATGGTTGACTTTCATCTGTTATCTCTTGCTCCTCAATGCGTGAATAGCTTGAAACATGACGCCGCACGCATTGCTTCTCGATTCACTATTGAGGACAAAGCAAAAGAAAGTTCGGCTTAAAAGTAATGATTGAGATTATAATTTGGGGCGACATATCAAAAACGGCCTGGGCGAATAACGGATACTCCATGAGACGTGAAAAAGTGCGTTCTGCATTAGGGAGAGGTTTTCCCTGTCGATTTTTGCAGTTATTGTAGATTGTAGGAGATGATTAAAGAAAAAATGTCTCAAAAATGCCACTCTTATCCATTAATATTTTAATTTTTTTGTTACCTGGCGGATTTTAAACTCGCTGCGTTTCTATGTGTGTTCTTTACAAATTTGATATATATTATTCTGCTGTTTTCTCAGGAGAGTCATGGTTTTATTGATTTCCTCCTCTCTGGATCCGTCTGATGGCGTCGAAACGTATGAAGTATCCCATCATCCGCTAGAATTTCCTAAAGTACCTTTATACTCGCATTACATGCTGTTTTTTCTGCCCAAGTTTAATCCATGGTTACAAATCGATAATAACGTTAATGATACAGTATATTAGGGCCGGTAATCCTATGACATGAAATCCTATATGATTTATGATATCCTATGCTTGATGATGAAATCCAATATGATATATATTTTTCTGAGCACGCGGATTCCGTGTTTGCGTCAAAGTGTGATACCTGCTTCATCGGTTTATACAAAAGCAATAAACTGCTGTGTCAAGTCGAAAAACATTTCACGCTTGGAACAAATCCGTGAGTGAATGATGGATTTTTATTTCAAATCACTTGGCGTATGAAAACGAATAAAGGGCCCATGAATTATTATTGGGTATAATTAATAACTCAAATTGATGGCGGCATATCTGCTTAAGGGTTTAGCCATGGAGAGAGGTATCGTCATATCTGATGAAATACGTTGGGTTATGTGGAAATTGACTCAACTCAAATTAATTACCCATCAATAAATCAAATCAGTTGATTTGCGGCCTTGTCATCAATTTAAAAAGATACGAAGTACGATAATCCTCGCAGTCAATTTCGTTTGAAATACACCAATGCAGCGCGCAAAATTTTTCTTAGTTTTTTTATGAGAATCGTTTAATTATTTAAGAAAGTATTGAAGAGAAAGAATTCAATCTGGTTACAATTATCTCTCAAATGAGGGTCGACATTCGGGGCAAATGTGGAGCATGGTTGGTTTCGTGTAATCTAAGCTCGGAATAATCAAGAAACTCTCTAACTAATCTTCTCTGTACTGCTCTTAGAGCCGCTTTTATATTGCATGGTTGGTATGGCTGGCGTGACAACAGGTATGGCCATATAATTGTGAATTTTGTAATCTACCTATTAATATGCTTAAATAAAAATTCTAAAAATGCAAGAAAATAAGGAATTTGGAGATCTTCCAAAGTCTTACAGCATAAGAAATATCCAGGAAATATATTTTCCAGAGTCCTCTGGATTGCATTCTCAATACTACTCCCTCTTAAGTATACTACGTAGTATACTCACTACGTCGTATTACACTCACTTCGTAGCGATTACATAGCAATCTAGAGGACGGATACTTTCAAACTTTCAACGCCGCTATGTGGACGGAATGCAATTACTGTGGGGTGAGGTTAGCAATCTTCGAGAATGGTTGCCAAAAGTAGGAAAGCACGCGTAACTTTCAGAATGTTATGTCACCAACCAGTTTCTTGCAATAGCCAATAGCCAAGATGCCCTTCTGCAATAGCCAAACCCCGGGAAAATTTTCCCCCGCTATCCTTATCTCACCATTAGACGCCCCCCAACCTCTCCGCCCTCTTTAAAATCACAAAACCTCTTTCTTAATCAATCTTCAGCACTACTAAATCCTTTCCGACGCCATTCAATCACCCGCGTTGCAAAACCTGTGGCATCCTCATCACCCAGCCTCTGCCTGATAAATTCCTTGCCGTTCATCTTCCGTCCGTCCCCCCACTTTCTTGCATCTCCCATAATACTGTCTATACCCTCCTTTGCCATCTATGCCCCAGATTCTATATAAGTTTAACAACGACTGCGCTTAACATCCGCATGAATGGCCACCGCTCTTGTTGCAATGATCCACTTTCCCATTCCGTTTCCCTACCAGTCATCACCCACGCGTCTTCCCACAATTCTACTTTTAATAATATTTTTATGGTTGGTATTCTCGTTTCCTTTCCCCCTTCCTCCTCCCCCTCCAACTTAAAGATTGTGAGTCCACTTGTATTTACTTTTTCCAAGCTTTCTCTCCCCCAGAACTCAATAAATCTCGCTAACCTCCTCCATCACCTCTACTCAGACCAATGTCTTTTAAATTTTCTCTATTTCCCGCCTTCCTTCCCCACCCTTCCTCCACTCCCCCTCCTCCCCTTCCCCTCTGTCCTTCCTCTCTTTCCCTTCCATCCACCTCAGTCCTCCCTTTCTTACCATTCTTCTACGTCCTTGCGAACAAGGCCAACACCCTCCACTGAGAATACAGCTGAGGTACCTGAACAAGTGGTCAACCTTTCTTCCACTCCTCTCTCCGGAGACGAAATTTCAGTGTTAACGAAAGGGCTCAGTTTCTCTCCAACTCCTATAATCAATCCTATCACCATCTTCTCCGATGCCATTCTCTTCTGCCGCCGTCTTAAGTGGAAATTTTTCCGGGAAACTCGGCCCTCTCCTTCTTTACCCTCCAACCTACCGTTTTCTACCCTCTCTAAACTCAAGCCACCTTCGTCCCATGAACCGGAGCCCTTTCTTTCCAATCGTACTTTAGAAATATTCACCAACCTTCTCCTTTCCAACCTCTCTAAACCCTCGTATCTCCACTCCCTCAAACCTACTCCCAATCTTTCTCCCTCTGAAATTTTGGCCCTAAAAAGCCTCATCTGCAGCCCTGATATTGTCATTACTCCTTCCGACAAAGGCTCCACGGAGTCTTTGTCAACTTTGTTGACTATTTGAACGAAGCTGTCCGGCAGTTGTCAGACGCTTCATCATACCAGCTCGTCCCACATGACTCCAACCCTAGTTTTTTTTGGAAAACATCACTTCTTTCCTTAAAGAAAAAGGTCTCGACGAAGGCCTATCGTCCCATGATATCTCTCTTCTGACCCCCCCCCCCACACCCTCGTACCCCCAAGTTTTACATTCTCCCAAAAACCCACAAGCCACACAACCCTGGTCGCCCAATAGTATCTTCTTACAATTCAGCCACTGAACGCATCTCCACCTTCGTTGACTACTACTTACCTTGTCCTCTCTCTTCCTTCTCACATCAAAGATACCTATCACTTTCTTAAACGCCTCCACTCAACCCCACTCCCTTCTGATTGTGACATCTTAATGGTCACTATAGATGTCACCACTCTCTACACGTTCATTCCTCACTGTGAAGGACTTTTCGCTATCCGTATTTTTCTTAACCAGCGCCCATTTCCTCATGGTCCTAGCTCTAATTTTCTCCTTGACCTTTCTAATTTTATACTTACTAACAATACTATCTCCTTTACCAACAAATTCTACATACAAACTAAAGGCTGGGCCACGGACAGTCGCTTCAGCCCCTCCTGTGCTAACCTCTTTTTGGGTGCCTTTGAGCAATCTTTTCTTTCCTCTTGCCCTCTTAAACCTCTTCTCAGGCTTTGCTACATTGACGATATTTTCCTTCTTTGGCCACATGGCATCAACTCCCTTAATACCTTCATCTTCTCCCTTAACTCTTACTCTTCTGTCTCTTTTACCTCTAATATCTCCTCTTCTGACATCACCTTTCTGGATGTCGACGTCTCCCTTTGCAACTCTAAATTCAATACTTCCGTCCATTTCAAACCCACCAACAAACAACAAAATCTCCATTTCAACAGCTGCCATCCCTCCCATGTTATAAGCTCCCTCCCCTACTCTCTCTCTCTCTATCCGTGGCCATCGCATCTGTAACAACCCCGA
Source organism: Ceriagrion tenellum (assembly GCA_963169105.1). NCBI lineage: Eukaryota > Metazoa > Arthropoda > Insecta > Odonata > Coenagrionidae > Ceriagrion > Ceriagrion tenellum. Next base: position 161,071,277 of record OY720636.1, read on the forward strand.
CTCCCTTGACCTTTTCCTTTCGAATCTCCACCAATCTCTCCATCGCATAGGCTATCCCGAACGCCTCCTTCAGGAAAAAAATCCTCAAACTCTTCTTCCAAACCGCTCCCTCATAATAAATGCTTTCGTGACCAAATCTCCCTCTGCACTACCTATTTCCCAGGAGTTCACTCCCTCCGACGCATTATCAAAAACCTCTCCGACTCTATCCTCTCCGAAAACCTTATAACCTTTAACATTTTCCCTCGCTGTTAGGAAGATATGTCTTCTATATAAAACTTCTAATAACATGGTGTGATGCCATATCTGAAAATCTTAAATATTGCGTAATCTCAAATTCAAAACAAATAAAATTAGTTTATATTAAACTACACTGTCGTTGATGATGAGCCTTTTCTAGCCCCTTTCTCTGATAGATGAGAAGAAGAAGTGCCCCCTCCCCCTCACTCCTTGGCCCCGCCCTCCCTCAATGAATGCCCCTCTCTCCCATCATTCGTTCGTGAACCCTTTTCCCTTCTGATGCGGCCCCTGAAACCTCCTCATTGCCTGCTATCTGCTCATCCTCTGACCTCTTATTCACCCCCTCCTCACCTTAGGCCACCGCTTCTAGAACAGATAAATGAGCAAACTATGTTGGCAAAGGGATCCATGCTCACGCTCGCATCTACCTTTTGGCACACTCTCTATCTCTCTGAAAGCCTTTCTGCTTGCCCCCCCTTGCCCCTTCCCCCTTTCTCGCCTCCCCTCTCGACCCCCCCTTTGTGAGTGTGCCTAGGTAACCAACGCGACCACCCCTCCTTCCTCTCCTATTTGTTCGTTAAACAAGTAATGGGGCCGAGGCGTGTTAGATTACAGGGCTAATTAGGAAAGACGTGAAAGGGACCAGGATTCTCCTCCTTCCCTTCCCCACCCTCCTCCACACACTCACACACACACTGCCCCCCCTTGCCTCCTCTGCGGCTTTTCGTCCAACGGGCCTTCGAAAAAAGACGAGGAAAAAATTGGCAAGGCGGGCGGGCGTCCATCTCGCATGCGGTGTCCGGTCAGCGGAGGCTAACTTGCGTCCGATGGTCCACGGCCACGTCCAAAACAAGGCGGCAAGTGGTCAGGAAAGCCCCGGGCATCATCTTCTGTTGCCATCAAAGGAACTACTTTGACAACCTGAGTACATATATGTATATTAGAGGCAATATTCACGTTGCACTTGGCAATGTGTTTAGTTGACGACTCCTGCTTGTCTCACGTGCTAATGACGCGATCACACATGACACGATCTTAATCATAACTACCGGCGAATTTTCAGGCTCCGGTGTATTTGTGTTTAAAAATAATATATTCTGTTTTCTAATTTTTTATAATTTTCTTTATCATAATAACCATGTGTTAACCATGCTTAGCCATAATAACCTGCGCATTTTCAGGATCCGGTGCATTTGTGGTTGAACATAATACATTCTGTTTATTTTAATTCTTGATTACTTTCTTCACTCAGAACAAAACTAATCATGATATGAAATATAAAATGATATGCATTAATTCTTACAAGTAAGACAACTTGAAGAAACAAAATGATAAGGAAGCTGAAAATCGGTTTCAAGATTGAGAAAATTGAGTATTTTCCGACTTTTTTAGAGGTAGGGTATGCGTTGAGAATATATTTTTTTCTCGTGGCACCTCCTCCGTATTTATTCACCGTACTTTTTGGCAGACATATTCTTATATGCATAACCATATAAACCCTTATTAATTCCCATTACGGGTAGTTAATGAGACGAATTACATTATGCAATATTATGATGTCGAGCAAACCAAGGCGATAGGAGTACAGAATCAGAAGTGTGTGCATCGGACGGATTCTTGTGCGCCATCAGAATGCATATTTCGGCGTGTATGGGGAGAAGAAGACTAAACTATTGACATTCATTCCTTCATTTTTTTCAAATTCGGAGATGAATTACTTTTTTAGTGGTAATTTACATGCATCTGTGTCGTAATAATTTTAGGTACTGTAGCTTTTTTGGATTCAACGTGATTTAAATTGTGTTAATAACTTTTGTTTAATGATACACAAAAGATATCGTACTGTCTACCTTATATTACAAAATCGTACTTCACGTGTTTCGACTGTCTTATATTGGAAAGTGGGTATTTAACATGCGTTTCTGATGATACTAGTTAAATCAGTTTATATCAATCTTCATAGGAAAAAATATGTAATTTATGATATATTTATGATATATTTGCCTTTCACGTAACTTCTATTAAAACGGGTTATTACTTGAATTTCGTATTGCATATCAAAAGCACTTGAGAGCGCCCTAAGTATTGACTTTTAGACAAGAATCACTATTGCAATTTGTTAACGTCATTTACGATTATCATTGTGCTTATTTACAATCAAAGTGTCTGTTTAATTTAAGGCGATATAATTTCACCATGGAGGAATTTCCGAATGCATTTTCATACTAATTTTGAGGAGTAAATGATTTCGTAAATTACCAATCAATGTAACATCTAAATCTACTGTGAAGGCTTTTCTAAATGAATTTAAACATCTGTGAAAAAATATTATGAGTTCCTATGCAACAACTGGTAAAAAGTTAAAATGATGTAAGTGGTAAATGTGTATGTACTGGTATACTTATATTATCTTGGCCATGTTCTATGTCATATGACCAGCTGAAAAATAATGCATATTAATTTTATTTAAAATAAATTGTCATATTAAGTCAACTTATGTAATTTATAGGTGAATATTCTGCATAGCGTGTATCATCAATAGACGATAGCCATGTGGCCATTGGGCTAATACCTATCGTAAATGGGCAAATGAAATTGGTCAGCAGAGCCGGATGGGCATAGCATTCAGAAAAAAGGGCCGCTATGCCTATAGTTGTAGGTTTTAATTCTCTATGTTTTATCAATATCCTGCAAAAGTTGAAACTGAGGATATTTTCTTTTGTACTTATGGTGCCTAATCAAACCACACCTTGAGTTAAGATGTCAATTGAATAACATCTACATTTACATCTACGTACTACCCTGCGAGCCACCACGAGGGTGTGTGGCAGGGGGTGAATATCACCAAACATGCACTATTGACATGCAACTAGGATATTTAATGAATGCATTCTAGATAATAGGGTCACATGGTTAGTATCTACATAATAAGAAAGGGATTATTGGTTGTTATTACATGCATCATGCACTACAGACTTCTCTAACTATATTTCACCTACCTATCCCTTTGCTACGCTGCCTATTGTTCTCTCTTATGTTACGCGGGAACAATGTCATTTTAAATCTATCGGTACGACAATCTATCTCTCTAATCTTGTTAATCTGATCAAACCTAGCATAATACGCAGGGGTTATTAATATATATCTAACGTCATCTGTGAACAAATCTGTTTCGAATGTACTTAAAAGGTTAAACCTAAATTTTAACCTGCGTTCTGATAGTAATTCCCATCCTAGTTCTTCTATTAAATTCGTTACACTTATACAATTATCTTAACGGCCTTTAACAAATCCAGCGGATCTCCTTTGCACACGCTCTAATTCTTTTATCATACCTTCCTCGCACGGATCCCATGTACTAGCGGCATATTCTAAACGAGGCCCAACAAGTGTAAAATAGCTTTTTCGTACTCTCTTATGGCATTTGCCTAGAACTCTTTTTACGAATCCTAATCTACGGTTTGCTACACTAGTTATTTAAGTCGTTTACGTACAGAAGAAATAAAATTGGGCCGATCACGCTTCCCTGAGGAACAACCGATGTAAATTTTACTTCGCCTGAACTGACACCGTCTAATACCATTCTTTGGTCGTGTTCATGTAAAAAGTCTCCTATTCAGCCTACTATATTACTGTCTATCCCGTATGATGCTTACTTCGCGAGTAACTTACAGTGGAGAACCTTGTCAAACGCTTTTCTAAAGTCAAGAAACGCTGCGTCTACCTGTACGTTACCTTCTCCGGAAACTAAAATATCATGAACTAAATGACCTAATTGAGTTTCGCAAGATCGTCCTTTTCTGAACCCATGCTGGTCTGTTATCAATAAATCCTGGCTGTCGAGGTGTCCCATTACTGATGTAACTATTATGTGCTCTATAATTTTATATGATAGTGACGTTAATGATATTGGTCTATAATTACATGGCTGTTCCCTATCTCCGCTTTTAAAAATTGGGGTCACGTTTGCTATCTTCCAGTCCTTGGGAACCGCGTGTTCTTCGAGGGATTAGTTAAATACTACTTTAAGATACGGAGCCATTTCGAGAGCTAATTCTTTATAAACACGAGCTGGAATTTCATAAGGACCTGAGGACTCGTTCGGGCTAATTTTACTTAGTAAGGATACGATTCCGCTACAATATATATCGATCGGGGGCATTGGTTGTTGAAATCGGTCTGGTATGGTTTCGCGGAAACTGTGCATAGATTGATTTAAAACGCTCTGAAAAAAATAATTCAACAAATTAGCCTTATCTAAACTGGAAGTTGCTATTTCACCTCTATCGTTTTTCAAGGAATTAACCGTTGATTTTTTTAGTTCCCTGTACTTCCCTAACATATGACCAAAATGCTTTCGGGATTTCCCTCTAGTTGTTCTCCGAGTACTTTTCTCTTGAATTCACTAAACGCTTTTCTAAGGGCTGTTTTTGCTGCTGCTTTTCAAATTTTATAATGTTCAATAGTATTTTTTAGGACGCTATTAGCTACATTTTTCTTCATTTTTCTTAGTTTCGCGTGGCTAACTCGGCGGTTTAAACATTTTCTAACCTCCGCGTTATACCACCTTGGTTCCCTATTCTCACTCTTATACTTATGAGTATATATCTGTTGACAAGTGACCGCCTAATTTGGAGGAACTCTTTCCATGTATTGTCTGTATCACTATTTTTGCTGATGTTCACGAATTTTTCAAAATATGTCTTTAAGTCACCCCTAAATCCGTTAAAATCTGCTTTACTAAAAAGGTAAATCTTTCTTTTAAATTTAAAATTTTTTCTGTATTGAGGGAAAATTTTACGTCTACTACCTTGTGGTCGCTTATTCCATCGACATTTTCAACTCTAATAACTTGTTCAGGGATGTTTGTGGCAAGTAAATCGAGAACATCCTCCCCTCTATTAGGCAAATTTACTATTTGATGTAGTTCGTGTGATGCGAACAGGTTAAGCATTGACTCGCAGATATCTTTGTCCCTACCCCCAGACTTATGACTACATGTTTTCCAATCTATCGATGGTGTATTGAAATCTCCACCTACAATTATCTGTCGTTCGTTACTATGGGAATTAATGGACCTGATCTGTTTCTCGAGTTCTAATACTGAGTGTACATCGGAATGGGGTAGTCTATAGTAGGCACAAACATATATTACTTTCGAATTAGCACATTGAATGGAACACCATACACTTTCTATTATGTTATCGGAAATCACTTCTATTTTGCTGACTATTGTGTTCTTAACTGCGATAAATACTCCCCCTCCCGGTCGACCCTCTCGATCTATCCTGTATACCATATAATTTACCAGAAAAATTTCCTTATCAGCAATATCGCTTGTTAACCAACTTTCCGTTCCTATAATTATATCAGAATTAGTACTCTCTATAAGGTGATGGAATTCAGGTATCTTGCTTCTTAAACTACGACAATTAACTACCACTACTGAAAATTCCTCTATTTTAATATGTCTGCTTAATGTATTTGTGGGTTTTCTGATTTCTAAATTATTGGGAAAGTTACAGTTTGGAAATTCATGGGTGTTGTTTTGATTTATATTTTTTTCCTTTTTCTGTGCTTTCTTCCGTCCCGCTAAACCTATACTGTGTTGTCTGATCAACTCGTTATTCTTTGCTGTCCTGGTGATTGGCAAGTTATTTAGTGATCCACTATTTGACCTGCTCTCTTTCCTAAATATTTCTAATTTATTGTCATCTATTAAGCTTTTCCTAGGCCCTAAACTTTGGTAAATAGAAGAGTTGTTCAAAAATTGTTTGGGAAAGCCCACGCTAACATCGTGCTGCTCAAGTCAGTGGGTTTGTGACAAGTACGCTGTGAAACAAGGGAGCTGTAAAACAAGGGAGCTGTGAGACAATAGAAGCGAACTCGGAAAGTGAAAGGCCTGGAATGTCATTTGTTCCACCTACGATGGAAGGTCAGAATATTTAACGTCCTTCCATCAACTCCGACTAAGTTTGCGAAGATTCGGAAAGATCGACGCTGTAAGAGCTGGCTTGAAAGGGAATTCAAGCGTTGGAGGAATAGGCCGTAGTTTTTAGTGAACTCTCCTATACGTTCGGTTCCAAGATTAGAACTGTGAAACAGAACCAAGATTTAACTCGCACGTCAAATGCACCCACATCCATTGAGCAAGTTCAGCAGACATGTTCAATGGAAGCCCGGAGGACTGACACCGTTTCCTACGCGACTAAGGGCATGAATGTCAGAATGATGGTAGCTTCAAGTCAAGTTTGCCACAGATTACTACAGTTAAAAAAATATTCCCCATCGCTGGTTATTAAATTTGTGAAACATCAGAAGGATTTACGCCTATTTGATATTAGATATTTATTTAATGAATGCACATACAAAAGGACTCACTGTCCTACGAGAGTACAATACAAATATTGGAATATATAAAGAAGTAAAGTAAGTTCAGTTCCATCATCAAATAAGAAAAAATATTCAAAAATTAATTGCACCATAATTGAAAACAGAAAAATAGTAGAACAGCATAATCAATAGGAACCCAGGGACAAAATATTATCGAGGATGGTGTTGGAAGGTTTTGAAAGAGATGCAGTGAGTGACTGTGGATGGTAAACTGTTCCACAAAATTACAACAAGTATCCAGAAAACACCTGTTTCTTATCAATTCCGTGTTGAGGGACTCTTAGCATACTTGGAATCCTGAGATGGCGACTGTCGTGTGAACAAAAGAAAGCTTATTGTACAGATAGGAAGGCGTCTTAGTGTACATAATCTTTTTTAAGAGTAATATAGCCTGATAATCACGTCTGGGGTTTATTTTCATCAAGTCCTATCCTATGAGGGCCGCTAAAATAGGCTAAGTGGTCGATTGGTTGTACCTAGTATTTGACCCTCCATTTACATTTCCCTCATTGTAATCATCTCACTATTGGCAAGGTGCTTTGTGTTTCATCAAAATACGGATGTTCTTGGGCAGCAATTTCCTTTTCCCAGCGTGGCATACGCATTTCATTCAACCACAATCACTCCGTCCACTTATAATGTGAAATTGTGCTTCATCTACATCTACGAAATACCCTGCGAGCCACCACGAGGGTGTGTGGCAGGGGGTGAAGATCACCAAACATGCAATATTGACATGCAACTAGGATATTTAATGGAGACATGCTAGATAATAGGGTCACATGCAGCTAGATGGTTAGTATCTAATAATAAGAAAGGGATTATTGGTTGTTATTACATGCATCATGCACTACAGACTACTCTAACTATCTCTCATTGCATTTGCCTAGAACCCTTTTTACGAATCCTAATCTACGATTTGTTACACCAAATATTTCCCTGATGTGTTTCCCCTATGACATGTCTTAAGTGATGGGGACGCCTAAGTATTTAATAGATTCTACGTTAGATATTTTATTTTGTTTGATGCAATAATTATTCCGGGGAAAGCCATTATTTGTCCAAAAGTTCATTTTCGCGCATTTCTTCAAATTTAATTCTAGCTGCCAACTATCACAACAATCATCAATCGCATCTAAATCCTTAGCTAAAGACTGGATGTCCTCTTCATTTCAAACATCATTTTACACTACTACATCATCGGCAAAAAGACGGAGCTTGCTATTTTTTACTACTGTATTCAAGTCATTTACGTAGAGAAGAAATAAAATTGGGCCTATCACTCTTCCCTGGGGAACACCCGATGTAAATTTTACTTTGCCTGAGCTGACACCGTCTAATACCATTCTTTGGTCGTGTTCATGTAAAAAGTCTCCTATTCAGCCTACTATATTACTGTCTATCCCGTATGATGCTTACTTCGCGAGTAACTTACAGTGGAGAACCTTGTCAAACGCTTTTCTAAAGTCAAGAAACGCTGCGTCTACCTGTACGTTACCTTCTCCGGAAACTAAAATATCATGAACTAAATGACCTAATTGAGTTTCGCAAGATCATCCTTTTCTGAACCCATGCTGGTCTGTTATCAATAAATCCTGGCTGTCGAGGTGTCCCATTACTGATGTAACTATTATGTGCTCTATAATTTTATATGATAGTGACGTTAATGATATTGGTCTATAATTACATGGCTGTTCCCTATCTCCGCTTTTAAAAATTGGGGTCACGTTTGCTATCTTCCAGTCCTTGGGAACCGCGTGTTCTTCGAGGGATTAGTTAAATACTACTTTAAGATACGGAGCCATTTCGAGAGCTAATTCTTTATAAACACGAGCTGGAATTTCATAAGGACCTGAGGACTCGTTCGGGCTAATGTTATTTAGTAAGGATACGATTCCGCTACAAGATATATCGATCGGGGGTATTGGTTGCTGAAATGGGTCTGGTATGGTTTCGTGCAAACGACGCTTAGATTGATTAAAAACGCTCAGAAAATATCTTGTCAACATTCCGCCATCCTTCAGCTTTATTGCGTCTTCCTAAACCACCAAGCACCTCCTCCTGATGCTCTGCATTGCGCATGACATATGTTGCGAACCGGCATTGTTGTATATTCTCTTATCTGTTACATCTGTCATCCAAAATCTACTCATTCTTATTTGTTGTAATCAGTTCAAACAGTCGATTCCATATTCTTCGACAAACTATTGCGCCATGTAATTAATCCGTTATCCCTTTGATTAATCCACGTCTACATGTACATCTACATAATATCCCGCGAGCCGCCGCATGGGCGTGTGGCAGGGGGTGTTAGGTCACCAGCCGTGTAAAGGTGTACGTTTTTTGGAGATGAAATGGTGACATCTTTAATTGAAGTGTATTTAGAGGAGCTCAATTTTTATCGTGGTCTCTTATAGTTTGCGGAAAGAACGAGTTTTTGTACCTATCTGTTCGGCTCTCTCATTTTATCGCATCTGTCAGACCCAGAGATGTAGGGAGGAGTCATGATAATATTCTCTATGTCACACTGAAAAATATCAGTTCTGAATTTATCAAGGAAACTAAGCCTAGTGTGTAGCCTCCGAGTCTCTAGGGGCTCCCACCCTAATCCCTCTAAAAGTTTTGAGACCCTATATGTACGCTCGTAGCAGTTTTTAACGAAGCGCGCTGCTTTCCTTTGTATTTTATTAATTTTTTTGGTTAAATCTTTTTGACCTGGGTCCAAAATGCTCGTCGCGTATACGAGGTGTGGCCTAACCAGAGCGAAATAGCATCTTTCTTTGACTTTTTCATCCGAGGACCTTCCTATTACACGTTTAACAAAACCTAGTTTCTTTAATACTGTGCCACATATATTTTGTATGTGTGATCCCCACGATATGTCATATGTTAATCTGTACCTTCTTGGATATGAGCAGCGCACCATGTGGATGTAAATGAGCCACAGCAAAGACGGTACTCTAAGAAGGTCAATACTTGGCCAAGAGAAAGTTATCGGTTTCATTTGAGTGAACAAGGATTCGGTAGTAGCTTGTAAGATTTGACTGTTTCTGTGAGGGGTATTTTTTGAATGAGGAATTCTGCAACATTTGGGCCATTTTCCATTTTCTATTGAAGTATTTGTCAGGCTAAAATTAGTCGCACCGAAAAAACATCAATATTTTGGAATTATATCTATCATTTATTGAATGGTGTTTTCTCAGGGAAGATGCGGTGTTACTTAGTCATTGTTAAAGTGCTAATTATTTGCAGCATTCCACTTTGTTTTTAAACACTTTACTTCAAAATCTGCTATAAATAAAGTAGAAGCCTGCAAAGTATTCATTTTTTCACAGAGCCTCAATAGTTTTAAACTTTGACCTCCCCTTCAAATTATCCGAACGAAAGTTTAAAAGGAAGAATAAACGGCCATCTGACAGCCCAGCGAATAGCGTTTGCATCGACATTTAACTATATAAGATGAAATCAGTGATTTGAAATGGCTTGACGTCGCTTTGCTTTCTTGGTGCATTAATTGAGAAACTGGGAGATATTTGGTGCGCTTATAAAAATAACTCGGCAACGACATTAGACGTGGCGTCATTCGTTGATGTTTGAATTTGTTGAATTATTGTGAAAATGCCCAAACAAATAGAAGTCGTCCTAGAGGTAACAATATAAATTGCTAGGAACTGAGGAATGATTGGATCACTCTGCTAAGTGTTGCATTTACGCTGTCAAATCTGTGTACCTTAAAGCGGACACTTAGCGAAATGACATCTAAGATTGAGGATGAAGGTTGACTTCTATTGACATATTTTTCGTTTTTATGAGAGGGGGATGGAAATAGCTTTTAACGCAAGTTAGAAATAGCAGAAGGCTCCCTCGTTTCATCTTCGCCATTCATTTATGATTAAATGTATGTAAAAGTGACGACTGCCGTTGTCTAATTCAAACTTAATAATTTACAATGCATGGATGTTGGTGAGAGAGGTTGTACTCGTATCATTAAATAAGAAATGTAGATTCAAATTTACCTTCTACTGTTTCCATATAGATGACTTAAAAATTGTCTTTGCAAAATTTCTGAGCTTTCTGCTAATAAATTCTTGCAAAATTGTAGTCAGTTATACCCATCAGGAGACTATTAACTCATCGCGAGTAATCATATAAAACATATTTGGATTTCATTTTTACAATTGGTTTCATTGTTGCAAATTGTATATCCAGGAAATATTTTCATGCTAGATTATTACATAATGTTTCTCATTAATAGTATAATATGCATAAATATATTATTTATAGCCCTCTTATTTCCTCATGCACTTTATAAGACCACCAAAAATCGTGAAAAATAGTTATCGATGGGTACAGTTTTGAGAAAGTGGAACAATTCAAATACGACGGAAGAATAATACCAAATGAAAATTGCGAAAATCCTGAAACACCCTATGGCTTAAATTTAGCCAGTAAAAGTTTTTATGCATACCAATAGAGACTTCATAGCTTCAAAGATGACGTATCAAAAGAAAAAAATAAGAATACGCTTTTCAATAATTTTCCCACTGGTATTGTACGTTGCAGAAACGTGGGTAATGAACAAGAAGGAAGAAAGGAAAAGTATCGTTTTTGAAAACAAAATCCCAAGAATAGTCTTCGGCCTCACAATCTAATGTGGAATGTGGAGAGTTAATTACGATAAGGAAATAAGATAGCTTCAAATGAATATGAATTAGCTGCATTTGTAAGAACAGGAAAAAATAGATGGACTGGTCAGTGACCAGTGATGGACTGGTCAGTGGTCACGTGATGTGAAGTGCGCAGGGTACACTTACTGAAGAAGTTAGGCCTGGGAAGGCCTCAAAGAAGAAGGCCTCCTGGAAAACCGAGACAAAGATTGTGGAATGAAGTCAACTTATACATCAACCAGCAGGTGGGAACAGTGGATGAAGCAGCAGGCAGAGAATGATGGAGGTCACTTGTAAATGACGCCATATTCCAACTTGGGTGTAGATGGCAATGGGAGTATGATAATTAATACCTCAGCCCTTGTTTGGTGCTTAATTTCTCTTCATTATTCCATTTAGCAATCATGTTCGAAGAAACTACACGCTCAAACGATACACCAGCTTGATCTAATATCTTGTGCATATGTAAAGTATACTCTCCACCGTGAGGAAGATGTGGTATCACGCTCGCTTGCTGAAGATTACTGCCGAGTTGGTTTATCTCAAAAGACGACTACAAATATGTCAAGTCCTGGTAGCGACAGATTCCTTTAACTTCAGCCATAGATCAAACTCTTAGCTATTTGGCCATAGTTCCTGTTTCACATTCCTCGTGCATTTGCTCAAAGATTTACAGTTTTATTAATTTTATACAAGAGAGACTTTGAGAAGGAATCACACTCTCCGGGCGTTGAACTGTTGGCTCTCAAGTCAAATACATCTTTCACATGAATTTGATTCGCTTCACGGCCTGAGCCGAGATTAAAATATCTTCTACCGACCGCTAAATGGGAAGAGTTTTCATGGATTCCCAAATTTATTCCCCCGCACAACTTGGAATTGACATTATTTTGTTGACTCTTAATGAGAAAACACACGGGAACTGAAAGGTCCTACCTCTATTAACCTTCCAAGCATGGTCGCGTTAGCCAGGCGCACAATTTGAGAACCCCTAACCCCTCCCCTCACACACACAGACACTCACACATCCTAGCCTTATGAGACCCGGAGAGAAAGCCTTTAATCAAGGCACACTTTTCTTTTTCCTTCCGCGTTCTATTCGCTGCAGAAAACGCCACAACCGGGCGAGAGGTCTTTGCGGAAGAACGCTGGGTGCCTACTGGGGCAAATGGCTAACTTTTCAGTGGCACGCTCGACCGCCGAAGTCGACGCCCGGGGCGGCAAACTCTCGTCCGCCCCGCCCCTTACCAGAGGGAGGGGGTGAGCGGTCGGGTTCGGTCACATGACCCGCCCAAAATCCACCCCCAATGCGCTCCCACCACGCCACACCTGAAACTCTTCCAAAATGCTCGCCTTCTTTTTTTCCGACTCCCTCCGTCCTCGTGCTCGCTTCCTCCTCGCCGTTTGTGTGTCTGTGTGTGAGTGTATAGGGCTTATTTTGGGTCCGGGCCGTTCAGGGGGACCGGTTGGGCTGCTGGATTGTGGCGGAGTGAAAGGATGAAGGGACCTCTGCGGCTGAAAGATACACATACTCAGTCTTGCCCACATTAATACGACCTTTGACTTCTCCTCTGGAGGGCGAAGCATGGAAGGACTAGAGGACACCAAAAGGGTCGAGAAGGGAACCTCACGAGCTCACTTCAAGTTGGTTTGGACGTGATTTTTCCCTCCTGTCATAATGGAGACCATATCCGAATTTTATTTTTTTAATTTCAACAGCAGCGAGAAGTATGACGAAAATATTTCAACATGAATGGTGCACGGATTAAGGTTTAAAGGCCTTAAGTTCTGAGCAAATAAAGAAATACATCTCCATAAGCCTTTAAATTGACTCATTTTTTTTTAAGCCGAAGAATGATAGTACCTTCACTTTAGACGGTCTTTTGCGATGCTGTTAACACTATTGCGGCCAGTAATTGATGGAAAAAATATATATGCACAAACATACATACACATAAATGTTCAAACTGAAAGGTAGAAGAAAGTGGATAGGGAACACACAAAAATTATATACACAATGGTGGCGTGAAGGTGTAATGATGTCCAAAGGCCCGTGGTTCGATTTCCAGTCCAGTCGATTTTTTTCCACCGGGAATTGGACATCTTTACAGCTTCACACCACCATGGTGTTTGTCACTTTTATGTGTTCCTATCCACTTCCTTTCTATCTTTCTGTTTGTACATTTATTTGAATGAATTTGCCGCTGAGCGGTCTGAGTGAATGAACGAATGATTGCATGGCCTGAACGGCTCATTTCCTACTTGACCTATCGTCTCCATTTCTATCACGAATAATAACACGTTTGAGACTTCAGTCCATATCAAGCCCCTAAATAAACAACTATATTAGCATTACAACAGCTGCCATCCCAAACACACAAAGCACTCAATTCCTTATTCGCTGTCGATCCGTGGCCACCGGATTTGCAATGCTTAAGGAAAACTTCATGAAATTTAAATATTCTTCATGACATACCTTAGTAAGCTTCGCAATTCTTTAACTAATATAAATTATCCCGAACCACTTTAAAAAAACGTGCTGTGCCGTGCTGTGTTTCCCGCCCGCCCACAGCCATCGGCGTACCACACCGCCACGGCGCCGGTCTGCTGTGCCGTCTCCTCTCGCTCGCCGTCTCTCCCTCCCGTCGCTGAAGCGTAGCGCGCAGGCGCAGTGCCACTTAACCCGACGGTCGGCATCGGTGGACAGTCCAAACGAGGCATGTTTCCCAGTGACAGTATCCTTACACTTTTATCCTTCAGTAGATCATAGGCTTGTGCGATGATTGATGTTGCCATCGATGCCATGTGAAAAAAATTCATCTCAATGCTTTCATTTACCTTACGTTGGTTGTCATCATACATCGAATTGGGTGTGTGCCATCTTTGATTACTGTGAATAATCAATTATTATCGATCTGTATCCATGACTGATGACTAAGGTGACCGGTGGAGAATATTTACCTAAGCAACCAGGTGCGACTATCAAGTAAAAATGAAATCAAACGCAGTTGAGGACGAGGCTCGTATATTAAAAGAGAACGAAAATAAATCCACCTTGAATCTACAGTGAGCTGAACTTGTGCCTCGATCCGAGTTCAAAGAGTGCAAGGTACATGTAAATCACATTTTACCTTCGTAAAGACAACCAATGCGTGTTGAAATTGATAAATTTCGATCATCAGACAGCGACATTTTCAAGCCTCTGATGCTAAAGAACTCTCCTGAAAAATGTGTGTAAATACAAAATAGTTTACGATTATGGTGTCTGGAGTGGCGAAAATTCATCAGAATTACAGATACACCTATATGCTTCGATTATCCCTAAAAGTAAACCCCTCGGGACAATATTTTTACTGATTCCCCGTTCAATGTAATTCACAATTTTGAAGTAGAGCTGTGAAACGCCGCAGGCATATCTTTTAGCCTCAAACAATATGAACATAACATCTCATTTTTTTCTTTTTTATACAAGCTACAAAGTCAAAGATTTACTAATTTACTAATTATTATATATGAATACCAAAAATGGAATAAATGGGACAAACTGTTTATGTAGATAGAGGATATGACTACTATCTTACAAAATGCTAGCACTAAGTAACATAACCCACAATAACACTGTAGATAATGCCTTGCGGGTTGAAAAACAAATGAGTTTCAAAAAAATCAATTATAAATGTTAGGTAATGTACGTGGGTCTCACGTAACTTTGAGCTGCTCCAAATCATAAACGACAGTTAATTATGAGATAAAATTTTTTAAGAGTGTTCAGTAGAAGCAGGGAGTTTATATTGCCAAGTCTTTTAACGTGGAATGCCGAATATGCTGTGGCATAACTCAACATCCCAAGTACACGTACTTTTCAATGAGCATTTTTTAATACAATACCATTATTTTATCGGATCAATTTTTCTTCTCGTCTACACTTAAATGAATTTCCCCTCCTCTCCATTATTGCATATTATTTTGTTTTCCGATGTCGTCATTTTAGTCATTGTGTACTATAGGTAACCACGCTTTGCTTTCGTGGAATTGATACGTGGTATTTTAAGTCGGCAGTGAACACTAAAACCTTCTGCTTCATTTATGGATTTGTATTTACTCGTCACGTCTTAGTTTGTGACTCCACACAATATTTCGGTGAATGCTCACTCACTGCGGACGCAACGCAGATAATTCGACGAATTTATCAACTCACTACCGTCGATGATCGATGACAATCATTAAAATCGAACCATTACGATTGATTGTTTCATCTTCCATCGATGGGCAAAATCGGTCATCACAAAAGCCTCGATGTAGAAGCCAGAACAAAATAGGACGTTTTCCACCTCATAGTATACAGCCGCCATAACTTATCCGCATCCCATCGTGGACCCAGCAGCCTCTGCCTTTTCCGTTCGTTGTGTCCTTTCGTCCTTCCCCCTCCGAACCCCTACCCATAAGGCACTCAACGCCAGGATACAACTTCAAATCTAGGCCGTTAAACCGAAAGCCGTGATTTCGTTTCATTCCGAGCTGGGGGCGAAATGAAATCTTTAGTGTTTGATTTCGCCGCCGAGTGGAGAAACCAGACGGAGGTATTTCTTCATTTTGTTTCACCTCCAGAAGAGGGGGAGGGGAGTGAATTATTCATGAACGCGAATGGCCTCGCTTTCCAAAAAAAAAAACCCTTCTCATTTCGCGCGCCCAACCCCTGTTCGCAGTGTTGCTGCCGCGCACGGCAGAGAAAGTAGCGAGCGATGGAGCGTACTAGGATTCTTACCAAATGTCGCATTTCAAGGTAATCGGAGCGATTTTCACTTACGTATATATTTACGTGAAACTTTGCATATGTGTACTTATTAGTAATATGTAGAGATAAAATTGTTAAAAAACGTTCCTCACCGATTTGGTTTCTTGGTAAGTAATTTTTATACCACATATATATGTCTAGTGCCATTAGGCTACGCACTATTTTAACAAGTAGGTATATAGATCTTGACATACATTTTGACATAATTTGGTTTGATGCGTATAGATTTTCCCAATAAAATAGACAAAAATTGCGTAGAACGAAAAAGAAAAACACTTACAAGGAAGCTCCTTCATATTTCGGCGCGGCGTGCGCCTTGTTCATCCTCCGTGTCGTAAACCCAAGTCATAAAAACGCTGTAACAAATGCGAAATTTTTAAAGTAAAGATTTTTCGTTATTTATATCACTACACGCATGGTTAATTCCACCATATTAACGGGTGTTCTGGAGTAAAGGTGAAGTGTTGTCCAAGATTTTGTTTTTGGACTTAGTACTTGAAAAGTGCACTCAGTGACTCACGATTAGCGCTCCAGACGCATTAAAACCAGTGGAAAACCAGAATGGTTTCTTTCGCTCATTTCTCGCCGGACACTGACCGCTCTGCGATATATCGCAAACCCTATCAGAAAGTTATCGTGAACGTGACCTTGGAGGTGGGCCACCACTATCATTGCCTCCGTGTGCGTCGTATCGTTTCTCGAGCACGGATAGCGTTTTGTTCTTCACTATGCTCGGCAGCCCACCAGATCGTAATCTCTGCTTTGAGATGAGAACGACAGAAGGCAATATACTCTTCAACCGACAATGTCACTACCTGAGCTGTTCTGTTCCTGGTGTTGTATCGTTCCAGGATAGTTATTATCTTTTCCTTCAGCCGGGTATTTCTGCTGGAACAGGTGGATGGGTTTCAATTCTCTGGCTATCTAATTACTGAGGTGGCTTTTTAAATAATTATTTTTTATTTTCATTTCTCATGTTAACATGTACATGTGTAATTTTTCGATCACTACATATTATAATATGTTATTACGACTCGCATTACTACTCGTGAAAACATCGAGAGAAAGTAACAAAATAATAAATCATAGAAAACGGTGAAAGTACATAATTACTCGTGATAATACTTTTTACGCACAAGGAACTTAATGGTTCTACGCACGGTGGAACAATCTTAGTAATTTGCTTCACCATTACTCTCATACAGCACGTCTATCGCATAATTGATACATTTTAACCCGGAAATCAAAATATTCTAGTATTGGTCCACTAAATAGATTTATTCTTTACCACCCGGGTTTCGTCACATAATGACGATAGCCTTGCCCTCCAGCCTTCTTTGGTTATTCTAAGTAGTACTTTGGCCGTGTAGTATATCAGCCGTAATGACCTATAGTCCTCGCATGTTTTTGACTTTTACTTATATGGTATCGGGACTATTGTTATCTTCGTGAAATACTCCTGTTACACTTACACTCCATTAAAGGTACGAATGAGCGCAAAAAGTTTCCAACTTCCGTCCTTTCCGATACGCTTTAGAAACTTCTCAGCTCCTCTGCTATCGATTCCCACAGCCTGATTACATTAAATTTTTCCTAGTGCTCATTTGATTTCACTATCAAGAATATTCGATCCGATTTCATCTCGGTCGATGCCCTCTTCCCTTTCTATATACAACTTACTGGGCTTTATTTCCTCGCCCTACAGCTTTTCTACGTATTCCATCCACTTTCACTGGATTTCTTTTGTCACTAAGGTCAATATTCCTGTCTAATCTGTTATCGCTGCAATTCCCCTTCACTTGCTATCGTCTGTCGATTGCTTTACTTTCCTACACAAGGCATCTTCCCACTTATTGAAAATTTTCTAAGAAATCTATTCGTTCCCTCCACCATGCTCCTCTTGTTTCTCTTCAGAGCCTGAAGTTGAATCCCATGCATATCTTCTTACCGAGCTCCCAGTTCACGCTCTACCATTCTCTTCTCTCCTGAATCTCCATTTATCATTCCCTCCTTGACCCTTGGTTTTATAATTTTAGTTGCACTTACTGCGCTACCGTTGCGATCACCCCCTCATAATCCCTTTGTTCTCATCTCCCCAATCATCTTCCTCTGATATCTCTTCACTAACTCCGCCCATAATTTTATAAACCTGCTTCCGATACTTCTCCCTAATTACCCCGGCCAATGCCTCTGTGTTCCACTTTCATGATTTTTACGTGATATTTGATCACAAGTTGGCACCTACCTGTGTCTGCATCAGCCGCTGGATATTTATGTCAGTTTTTGGCACTATTTCTGAATCTGGGCCTCATCAACATAATATAACTCGAATTAATTTGTGTCTCTCGGCTTCTTCCATCCATGTATATCTATATGTGTCAAGGTTGATGTTTGAACCGTGTATTTCTGGCTAGATTATTTATTCGGGATAAGTTCAGAGCTTTGTCGCTGCTGTCTTTTCTCCTTCCTAGCCCATCATCGCCCACTTCCCGCCCATCTCTTTCTCCACCCATCACAGCGCTCAAGTCCCCAAGGACTTATAACTGCCTGCCCCCAAGTATTCAGAAGAGATCATGGTTGTAGCTCACGGTAAATAAACCGAGGAGTTGTTTGGTCAAGAGTAAATCATGCTTCACTATCATAAGTCACCGTATATTTCAGTGAAATCACAGTTCTTTCAATGACACTTGACAGGCTTTTAGATTCACGAGGAAAACTTCCAAGCTGCTGTTGTAATTGGCATACAATATGACATTTGAATGTTAAAGATTTCTCTCCTCAACTTCTTAAAAGGTAATCCATTGCAATATAATGGAGAATGTTCTGTCGACAGTCCTGCTTCAAAACTATAACTCTATTCGTACAAACTTGCGTTAGCTATCTGAAAGGAGTAACCAGAGAATATTGAAATTACCTATTACATCTTGACACTTATTCAGCCCTAGCGGTAGAAAAGGTTAATAGCCGTCAAATGCGGTAATGATTCGAGAAATTAATTTGCTTTAGAATGCTTGAGTGCGCGTGGCGCTCTTACTTATCGTTAAAGACATTGTGGATTCTCTGAAATCTCACGGGACGTCTCGAAGACATCCGGCTCTCATCCTAACGCTAAGGAATCGTTGCAAATTAGGTCGACGGGTTACGGAGCTTCTTCATACGCTCCATTGCAGCTCCAATTGGATTTTTCCTGCGGGCTGCTTCCAAAATGGAGCAATGCTTTAGCAACGACGAGGAATTGGAATATTTTCTAATGTTATACTCCAATCCCTACCTCCGAATCATTAGCTAAACGTTTCCCGTGAGCTCGGAGGAGTTGTTGATTGCCACCACAGTACTTAACTCTATTTTTATAGGTAATCAAAGATAAATTTTAGTGCATACGGTGGCAGGAATTTTATTGCATAACTTTGCATACAAAGATAAACGTAATACCAGTTTTAGAAAACAGCATCGGCCAAAGCAACTCATTTGGGTATGTTATGTTCCGTCCTTATTTCATTCGAATATCCAAGGGGCCATGTTTTGGAGGAATTATCAATTTAGCAATGCTATCATTGGTTGCAGGGGAGAAGCAAAATACTCAGAACCTTGTTATTTCATAAAATCTCTTCATACCCTCATCCTCAACGTTTCCATAGTATTTAAGTAAATCAAATAAAATGATTTCCCTCTCTTTCTCATTTAAAGGTCACATTTTTATCTTTTCATGCGAAAAGATATAATTCCATTGGTATAATTGCGTATGAGTTTCTCATAGTCGGAATTAAAGCCGTATTTCAACCTATCTCAGACTTTAATAGGCCTATGCTTACGTTGAATCTTTTCCCTAACTTTCCGCCGAGACAAGATACAAGAATTGATGAATGATTTTAAAGGCTGAGTATTATATGCTATCTTAATCCTTGGATAGGTTTTATTTGGTTTGTAGAGTCTTGTCTTGCCGGCGTTGAGAAATGTGACTCTGACTAAGGACGCGTGCAGCGTTCCGATCCTTGGAATTTCATAAGACAAAGAAAGTCGTTCTGTGTCGCAGTCCTACCATAATTTCCATTTCATATTATATTAAAAGCTTCAAAGCGGAAGAAGGCTAATTACCGCACTTCTCAAAGCCAGCGCTCTCGCCGAGTGTGCATAGGATTACGTCTTTTTGGTTAACTGACTGAAAGATGAATTTTGGTGTATTAGCTGTGAACACATCATGCACCGAATGCGGTAGAAAATTGCACTCACAGGGCACCAAGTAAGTGAGCAAGCAAGCATGGCGCTAGTCAAGATCTTTTTTTAATAAAAAACTCTGCTTCGAGCTTCTTCCGTGTCATGCGGAGCGGTCTTCAAACATTCATGCGTCACGTTGCCTCAGGCTTCACTTCCAGGGCGCGCATTTTTTGCCCTTTGCGTTTATGTTCAGGTAAATGGACCACTTTTCAGTGTATTATACAAGATCCTGAGAGGCGGTCGCGTAGTCACGGTCAAACCAATATATTTTTTGTGCTTCATCGAAGAAAAAAATGTGGATGAAATTCATTAATTCATTTAAGGTAGTCTCAAATGCTCTGCAGCATTTCCTTTAAATATTCTTAGTTTTCGCTCTCAATGGAATATAGTTTATGTTTCACAATAAGAGATTTTTCGTGACTATCAATTGTATTATCCTGTTGCTCTATCCTTTTCGTACATGTAAGAGATCTGAAATTCGTGTTTCTCCGTACGACAGTATTGAAGTATAAATTTACCCTTTGATGGATCCAATATATACTTTGGTGACTACCATGTAGATACACGGAATAAATTTGGCGTAATGAAACGTCAGTACATAGCCATACCAATCGCGAACCAGCATAGTGTCTCACCCAGAGTTGCCTCGCCCTCACCTGCCAAGCAGTTGTATCTGTGTGCATCTCAGTATACTTTGATTCATTGTGTGAATCCGTTCTTGATTTCCATGCGCAAATCCTCCACAAAGGTTATGGGCCCAAAGCATAATCAGAGCAGAGCAAACCAGAGCAGCAAAAGTCAACGTGATGAAAATTAATATTTGAGTATTGTCGGTTTGCTCCTATCGCGTTTTTTTTCTGTTGTCCGAGAATATGTCCGTGATGTTCCCTGGAAATCATCCCAGACTGCAGCTGTTGAAGAAGAACAACTACGGCACGTGACGAATGCAAGCTGAAGCTCTTCTAATCAAGAACGATGGTTGACAGTACGTATCGGGAGAGAAACCGAGGCCAGAAGTCAATGAGGCAGACGCAAAATCGTTGGAAGCGCACGAGGCATGAAAGATTATGGACCGGAAAGCAAGGTCAGATCTAATCTTAAGCATAGATCCTTCAGAACTCAAACAAGTGAAGGGCTATGAGACTTCGAGAGAAGTTTGGTTCAAGCTCGAAGCTATTTATGCCTCTAAGGGACCTACCAGAAAGGCGATGCTACTCAAACAACTCATGCCACGAAAAATGCGAGAGAAAGAAAACGTTAGAGAGCATCTTTTAAAGTTTTTTGATACTGCTGACAATCTCGCATCGATACCTGTTGAAACCAATGCAGATTTGCCCGCCATTATGTTGCTGTATAGTCTACCGGGTTTATGTGAAAGTTTGAGATGTGCAATTGAATCACAAGACGAGCTTCTCGATCCTGAGATCCCGAAGGTGAAGATCATCGAGGAAAATGAGTTGCGAATGCAGAACCTTACGGATGGAGCGACGGTTGGTGTCCTGCACGTGCGAACCTTGAAGAAACGACCGAAGAGGACTACTGCCGTCGGCGATGCAGACCCGCCCCGTATGCAGAGGAAGTTCCAGTTCCGATGTCATAGATGTTGGAAGATTGGTTATAAGGCTGTGGACTGTGGATGCGCGTATGAAGAAAACAAATCTAAGATAGGAGAGTCTTCTGAATCCTATTATGTAGAAAAACATGCCAAATACACTACTTTCAGAGCATTCAGAAACATTTCTAGTGATGATTGGTGTCTAGATAGTGGTTGCACTTCACAGTTGTGAAATGATTCATCTAACTTTAGTGTGCTCCACGAGTCATCTGCTGAGAAAGTTAGTTTGGCAAATGGGACTGATGCTGCTGTGAAGGGAAACTGGGAATGCTGGAAATGGAACGGCTCAGTTATCTACAGTTATCTAGTTATCTAAATGTGGAAAGCAGATTAAACATGTTAAATTAAGTAACAGTTTATGCGTGCCTGATCTCAAAACAAATTTCTTGTCTATTGCGAGAATAACCGATAAAGGCCACACTGTTATTTGCCAACGGAAATCTGCAATAGTGCGCAATGAAAATGAAATTAAAATGGTGGTCGATATAGAAGGTGATTTATTTATAGTCCGTCGTGATTTAAGTCATGCTAACACTGTGATTGATTGGAATACTAATTTGGAACTACGGCACAATTGATTAGGGCAATAAAACTCTAGACATCTAATAGAAATGGTGAAAAGACTTAGAGTTTTAGGTGTTAAGGTTTGAAATAACACAACTTGCCATACCTGTGACATCCGTTTGCAAGGAAAACGGACGATAAGTCCTTTTAGCGACAGAATTGAACGTTCATCGTCCGCCCTTGAAGTGATTCATGCAGAAATTTGTTGCCCTATGCGCAAAAAATCTAACGGTGGTGCATATGATATTTCATTACATTTACTGATGACCACGGTTGGTGGACTGAAGTTTGATTTCTGAAAAGGAAAAGTGAAGCCCTTATCGCGTTTAAAGAGTTTAAAGCTTTGGTGGAGAGAGACAATTGAGAGCAAAAATTAAAAGTATTCAGTCAGGCCACGGTCAAGGGTTTGTTAGAGACGAATTTGATGCTGATCTGAAGTGTGAAGGAATTGGAAGACGCTTAACAGCACCCCACACTCCATAACAAAACGGTGCTAAAGAACGTAAAAACAACACTGGTTGAGATGGCTGCATGATGCTGCAATCGAGGTAAGCTCCAAGTTTTTGGGCAGAAGCAGTATCAACAGCTTGAGAAATACATGTCCTTCCAGAAGTTTAGATGGCCTCACCCCACCTCATGAGAAATGGACTGGGAGAATCTCTAATTTAAAGCATCTTAAGATATTTGGTCAACAGGCTTATCGGGATCGCATGAAATGTACTCAGTATATAAGTCGAAATAAACCACCATTCATTTAGTCACCTATTTTGTAGCATACTACAGGCACATTGCTGTCATTACCTATTTCTGATCCAGGCTTGGGTACATCAACGATTAACCACATCCTTTCGTTGAGCAGTTTTTTATTATTGTATTTTTCTTAAAAATCTTCGGCATAAGGATCCACGAGCCTAAAACGTTATTTCATTAAGTTTTAGAATTTATTTGGCATGACACATATTCTAGCTATTAAAGTTTATAACAAAAACAATGATATAGCGATAAGGAGTTTTTGCCAAACTGCACATATCTTCTCACGGTGTTTATTTGCATGTGTCAGTTTGAATAGAGTAATTAAAAATAGTGGAGATTAAGCATCATCGAAAGTCACTGGTAGTCGGTAGGGCTAGACATACATTACACACCTTTTGAGGATATTTGACCAAAAACGATGATTATGGAATACCTAACATACGTTGAAAATTATTTACCTCTGAATTGTTCCTTCAACGTGCATTTTTTAAGCATTATATAGAAATACTTCAAATATTTAAGATGCCTGAATGTTTTTCTTTGAACAAATTTTCGGTCATGCCGAGGATAGTATTCCTGTAGCTTCAATAAGTACCTGAATATTTCATACGACTTGTTTTCTCTATCAACACTTTTATAGCCAGCTCGTTCTGTTCCCAAATTGTCGTTTGCCCTACCTTTTGCTCTGATGGTGTCACTCTTCCGTCCAAAGAAAGAATTATGGGACAAATTTTCTGGGTAATATTTCGCAGGCTAGATGCTCGAAGCCGCTGCCACACACCGCGGAGCGCACCTGATTCAGGCCAAAAATAGGGACGCCATGAAGGTTTTATGGGCGGTAGCGTTTCTCTTGGCGACCGGATAGCGCTGGAGGTAAAAACCTTTTCAAAGAGATAAAAGGGGTGAAGCGTTTTAAGGAAAGAAACCTTTAAAGGATCTTGCAATTCCAAGAGGAGGCACTTTACGATCAGCGAGAACATAAAATCTGACGCACCTGCTGGTGCATGCATATAGAGAGCTTGATAAAGGTGTCTGTGCACCAGCACGAAACATTATAAGATATTAATCATCCTTTCTTTTACTTCAAATAAAGTATCCTTTCAGAAATATCCGGAGAAATAATTTTTTTGACGTAAGATTCGCCAGATTTACAAAGATGGAATTGACAACTTAAGCCTTGGATACATTTTGCGCACGTTGGAGATCAATTTGATCTCTGTTTTATTTTTTTCGTCGAGTGCTCGAAAACCACTGTTACTATTCTTTCAATCTTTACAGCTATCAAATTCTTAGTTCTCTATCAGTTGAAATAAGCCAAAGTTTGAATAAAATGAAACGATCACTTAATCACTGCGCCGACAAATCATTTTCTCACAAAGTACAAATGAGTGCTAATTACAATTTTTTTGCCCTGAACTTTATAAATGCGCGTTTTTGAAATATTCATTAAATTTTCATTTCCCGATTTCCATTTATCAGTAATATATGTTTTTAAATATTTGGTGTCGAAGTAGATAGAGGCGCTAACATGGTGACATTTCAATATACTTTATTTAAATGTATACTTTACGTAATACCTCGGCCTACATTAGCATAAATTTTCTAACTGCTTTTTCTCCCTACCATAGGAATATACTCCCTATGCATCTGCTGCAGTTGAATCAAAAATTTTCCACATATTTGGTATCGACCACTTCCGAAATGCCACGCGCGTCGTTTACTCCCTCAGTTCCTTACTATTTTGCTGCAAGTTCTCGTGTCCGCATTTCGTTTTGCGGTCAACATTAATTGCTTCAGGTAGTGTTTTTACAAGTGCTTGTTCGATACTTTCCTATGTTACCATCGCAAAACTGTACACTCTATCCTTTATTAGACCCGCGACATATTTTCTGACTCAGGCAAGCCAGAAAAGAAGTAAATACACGATACATATTCTACGCAATACTTCAATCAAAGACTCACATCGCTTCGTGCGTATGGATAAAGTATGCTTAACTATACCATAGAATAGTAACATAAGAGAGAACAATAGGCAGCGTAGCAGAGGGATAGGTAGGTGAAATATAGTTACAGTAGTCTGTAGTGTATGATGCATGTAACAACAACCAATAATCCCTATCTTATTATGTAGATAGTCTAAATATTGATAAAGGCATTGACTTAAAATTTTTCCTAAAAATTGACCTGATTTTCCGGCATTTTACGTTGTAAATTACATGTAATCTTTTGATGTATAGCATTAATAGTAACGGGAGAATGTACATGTTGCCAGAAGCTAAGTGGTAATTCCAGAATAGTTTTCTGCAAGGATTTCCGAGTTTAAATTATTCCATTTCTTAGCATTTTTGTAACAAACAGACTTATTGTAGTCACCTTGAAAATGTTCTTACTAGACCTTGGATCAGGAGAAATTCAATCTTGCAGCTTGGTGGACTGACTGGCCACATTTAAAGAACGGGACACAGGAAACAGGCCATCGCTGACGCTCCCAAGCAAATGATATCAGAGACACTCAATGTAGACCTAGTGGTAGCAGCGTTCTGATCCACGTATCCCTTGGAGACCATATGAGATTCAGCACGCCCCTTCCGCTGTGTGGAATTCAAGACGTCGGACATCCGGGTGCCAGCTCGGAGTCTCTCAGCTGGATTCTCTCTCGCTTACCAGGTGTGCATTAAGAACTCAGGTATTACATCGAGAGAGTTACATGTTCCTCTGCACTTACAAAAAAACTGGGATGAATTTTAGCAATAATAAACTCGCACTGTTAACGTAAGATTGAACGTATATACCAATACTCGGGCAGGAGATTATTTTATAATCCATAGAAAGGTAATTATGCTTACTAATATATAAAAATCTAATGCTGTTTGTCTGTCTGTCTACTTGTATGTTTCTCCATCACACAAAAACTTCGGAACCGATTGAGCTGCAATTTGGCATGTAGTACATAGAAAATATATCTGCTTGTAACGTATCCGATCCTGATTAAAATACTCAACGCACATATCAACGTTGAAGAACGCAACTTAAGTAATCGAATGCAAATATATGTATGTACACAAGGGAAGCGATCCAATTGCTAATTCACTCAGAAGACGGCTCAAGAGAACCAGAGGGACGAGGTGACCACCTATGAACCTGGGTGCTATTTAAGTCTGCGTGGTTCATTTTTGGGTTTCCCGTGCATGAAAGAGGGCCAACAGTCACTCATCTCTGCATGCACCTGAAAAACGGTCAGCGTGTCTATTTTAACGAACACAACGCACAAGATAGGGTACGAACTCCTCAAATGACCACGCTGACTGTATTCTTCAGGCTTTTGGTTTTCTTAAAAAATAAGTTTATTTTTTTTCACACCCGATGTATTTCAACGGGTACCTTCGGTTAGTAATTAATTAAAATTTGTAATCCATGTTCTTGATTCACTGTACTTTAGGGAATTACCCTCGGCAGAAATAAGTAAAAACAGAACTCATGACCCACAGACATGAGTTTTACAGCAAAGGGAAAGAAATGCTGTATTTTTTTTAAATCCAGACGCGGGTACGTCTACGTCTACGTAATACCCTGCGAGCCACCACGAGGGTGTGTGGCAGGGGGAGAAGATCACCAAACATGCACTATTGACATGCGACTAGGATATTTAATGGAGACATGCTAGATAATAGGGACACATGCAGCTAGATGGTTAGTATCTACATAATATCAATAAATGGGCAATACAAAAAAAGAACATTGCATCAGTAATATGTTTAGCTGTCTATATAGTTTGTCATCTATTCTAATTCTAAACATCTTTATAATTATACAGCACCAAAAGTTTTTATGCAGTTACCACAAGAGTTATACTGTTGTAACAAACAAGTTATCTTCACCCCCTGCCACACACCCTCGTGGTGGCTCGCAGGGTATTACGTAGATGTAGATGTAGATGAAGTGTTGTTTACAATGTTACTGCTAAATTGGTTAATTTACATGAAGTAGTTGAAATATTATTCAAAACTATGGCTTAATTCTTTTCAATAAGGTTTCTATTGATCACGTACACGGATTCCATATAGTTTATGTATAGTTGCTCCAAATGCATTGTATTCTATTTATTGTAATTAACTGAGATATATACTACTATAGATAAATTGTAACATCTGTGTGATAAGATGATATTTTCATATTGTGCAAGGACGCTACTTGTATGTTTAGTTGAATAGCCCTTTGTATATTTTATTTTGTTATATTTTCATGTAACAGCCGAAAAACGCCATATCCGAGGAATGGCGACCCCATCACAGGAACATTCCATCAGGGGTGCCTAATTTCACTCTTCTGTTTGATTAATTATTTCTGTACTTCTTGTTGGAGTGGAATAAATATTTTTATATTATTATTACTTGCCTATAGAGTTATACTTTATGGTACATGGTGACCTAAAAGTGACTTAATTAACGACGCCATTTGATTGACAGGTATAGCTGTTTGAGAATGAGCAGCTGGATTTACTTGAAATGGGAAATCTCAGAACTTGTATAAACTTGCAGTTAGAGCATAAAACGGATATTAAAGCCCTTCCCGTGAGTACAGAGAGTGCCCACGGCGAGCGCCCTTCGCGAAATGATCTCAGACGTCGAGTCTCTTCCATTTGAGTCATAACTGCTCAAATATGAGAAGGCATATTGAATCTCTTGAATAATCACAGTCGAGTTCCACAGTGGATTTCCAAAATGAAATTCGCGGTGACGCGAGCGCGCATGAGTTTTGTTTTTTTTTTTCATTTAAGGAGCGCAATCGTATCTCTTGTCGTACGCTTAACTTCAGTCGCACGCATTCCTTTGAATTGAAATGGTTGGCTTTCCAAACGAGCCCTTCTCGGAACGGATTGTTGCAAAATATTTGAGGGATACTTCGCTTTATTGAGTCGTGAGAGAATAACTTTGAAAATTTCACGACGACGGTGACTTCAATGACGACCAGTTTCGTCGCGGGGCGACATCATCAGGTACACATATTTTTGTCGGCCCTGGTGTCGGCGGGGCTAAGTCCTCGCCTTGTAACCCGAGGGTCGCGGGTTCGAGTCCAGCCTGGGTATATTATTCACTGCCCAGAACATGAGTGATAGTGTTTGTCAAATGATATATTAAAACACTTGTAATTGAGGAAACCTGTAAGTGTAAAATACTATTATTTAGTATTATTATTGTCATTTAAATAGAGGAAATGCACAACCATATATACAATGAGTCAATGGGGGTGGATGGCTGGGCACAAGGATGGAGGTGGATGGCTGGGCACAAGGGGGGGATTGCAGAGATTGAGTTGGAAGGCCGGGAGTTGGGGGTAGGGGGGAATTTCCAGGGAATAGGGAAGCTGGAAAGATGGGTGCGGTGTGTCCGAGGTCGCAGCATGTCGCCAGGTGGGAGGGGACGGTGAGGGGTCGGAGGATGGACAGTGACGACGGGTGGAGGGAGGTGAAGTATAGGGGAATGGGATAGGAAAAGAACACCTTTAAGTAGAATCCCTTCATCACGATTTACGGATTTTAAAATTTCCATGGACTCTCGGGCGTCCAGCTTGGGGTGCTTTCTTCTCCACATGAAGGATCTCTGGCCTTCCAGCTCAACCCTCTCCCTCCCTTGCCCAACCCTCCACCCCCAATGACTCATCTACATCTACGTAATACCCTGCCAACCACCACTAGGGTGTGTGGCAGGGGGTGAAGATCACCAAACATGCATTATTACCATGCGAGGAGACTCAGTTTATATGTGCTTGTGCATTTCCTGCATTTGTACCAGATTATGTCGCACAGCGACCAAACTGGCCGTTATAGAAGTCATCGACATCTATGAAATACCGTGCAAGCCACCACTAGGGTGTGTGGCATGGGGTGATTCCACACCAGGCATGTAGCACTCATCCCAGTCCAATCAGAACCTCGCGCGTTCCCCTAAATGCCAGGCACAGGCCAAAGCAGTCAGGACAACGGTACGCAGTCAGACCACGAACCTGGAGAGTGACACGAAGAAGAACAACCTTCCTCGTACGGATCCCATACAATAGCGGCGTATTATAAATGAGGCCTGACAAGTGTAAAATAGCTTTTTTCTCGTAGTCTCTCATTGCATTTGCCTAGAACCCTTTTTACGAATCCTAATCTACGATTTGTTACACTAAATATTTCCGTGATGAGTTTCCCCCAGGACATGTCTTCAGTGATGGTGACGCCTAAGTATTTAATAGATTCTACGTTAGATATTTTCTTTTCTTTGATGCAATAATTATTCCGGAGAAAGCCATTATTTGTCCAAAAGTTCATTTTCGCGCATTTCTTCAAATCTAATTCTAGCTGCCAACTATCACAACAATCATCAATCGCATCTAAATCCTTAGCTAAAGACTTGATGTGCTCTTCATTTCTAATTTCCTTGTACACTACCGCATCATCGGTAAAAAGACGGAGCTTGCTTTTTGTAGTACTGTATTCAAGTCATTTACGTAGAGAAGAAATAAAATTGGGCCTATCACTCTTCCCTGGAGAACACCCGATGTAAATTCTACTTCGCCTGAGCTGACACCGTCTAATACCATTCTTTGGTCGTGTTCATGTAAAAAGTCTCCAATTCAGCCTACTATATTACTGTCTATCCCGTATGATGCTAACTTCGCGAGTAACTTACAGTGGGGAACCTTGTCAAATGCTTTTCTAAAGTCAAGAAACGCTGCGTCTACCTGTACGTTACCTTCTCTGGAAACAAACCTATATCATGCCGGAGATTGCATGAGAGATCAGTATCTACAATTCATGTTAAGATACTGAGCACTACTGAAAATTCCTATTTAACCTAGTCAGTCCCATAGAAGTGATCTATCACAACTATTATGGTCCCTTATTGTACGTGGAAAAATGACATTTTAAATCTATCGGTTCTGCAGTCTATTTCCTTAATCTTATTCCTGTGATCGTTCCTACCATAATAGTTTGGCTCTAGCAAAATATTTTCAACGTCTGGTAAAAAATAGTCCAGATCAAAATTTTGTAAAAGATTTAACCCATATTTCTCCCTTCGATTGGATAGAGGTTTCACCCCTTATTCCCTCAATAATTTCGTAACACTACTATGTTTATCATAACAATTTTTAACAAATCTAGCTGTCCTCCTCAGTATGCGATCTATATCTGAAACTAGTCCTACTATATAAGGTTCCCATATACTTGCTGCGAGCTCTAAGTGGGGTCTAACGAGAGAAAAATAGAATCGTTCCTTTACCTTCTCGTCACACTTTCCTAGTATTCTTTTAGTAAATCCTAATTTACGACTTGCCTGTCCACAAATTTCTCGTATGTGCCTCCCCCACGACAAGTTCTAAGTGGGGGTCACTCCTGAGTACTTTACTGACTCTACATTTATTAGTTCGGCTTGATTAATTTAAATGTGAAATTTACAAAAATATTCATTTCAACATGAAGTAATTTCACCGAGTCACGCCGCAAAACATTCAATTTATCGAGAGGGAAGATAGAGGAATAAATGAGCGGGAATGTAATGGAATACGACTCGGTAAAAGACAGTGATATTCACGCAGGAGAACGGTTTGATTGCTTAATTCGTCCACGTTTTGAATTCCATTAGCATACGGAGGCAATCGCCCGAGTGGGGTGTATTAGTTTTATAAGCGCGGGAGAGGATTCCCGACAGCATTGAGGGTACCAAGGGGAGGGTAGGAAGGCATGGGATAGCTTCCACCCCCCCCTCCGTGCCCTCCCGACACTTCTCCCAGCAAATCGGATTTCACGGGCACCTTGATAAGATCCTCACCTTCCCGAATTTCTTAAGAGCATCAAACGAGTGCTTTCCGAGGCTCTAGTCGCGAACTCGTCAAGTCCGTGCAGCGCTCCTTAAAGCACTCCGCGCTGCTTTCCCTTGAAGGAGTCCTCGTTTACTCTTTTTTTGGCTCTCCCGCTCCTCTACGCCCTCATAAACGTCTCTCGTGGAAACCTTAATGCATATAATATGCACCAGGTGCGAACGAACCAATCTGCTTTCCAGAAGCCTTAACTGGAGGAATTAAAAGTTTCCCAAGCAATCAATTCGCGTTCCAAGTGAGACTGAGTCGGGCGGAGTCGTAACGATGAGAGACAGAAACGGAAGAAAGGTGTAGAAAGATCGATCCTTGCTGTAAGGAGGAAGCTCTAAATTCCTTCCACAGCCTTCCTCCAAGAATTTTTCTCTCCATAATGTTTAAAAACGCTATATTTTGGTTTGTGCCGGCAGCAGGACACGATACACTTGCAGCAGGCACGAGTACACTTGCTGGGCTGTTGACCAGTAACGTCATCTCTCCCGTGGCCAGTGAAAATTGTTCCTCGGCGCACACTGTCTCTTGACAATTTCTACATTTTGAGGAATATTTTTGATATTCAACAGTTTTGCGCGAAACTTGACACACTAGTGCCTATTAGTAATATCTGTGGATTAAAGTGAAAATTTTGTTTCTTGGTAATTTTGTGCTGTTTTTGCATGTAGTCTTATCGCACTTGGCATTTACTTCGAAATAATTCCATTCTATATGTACACATTTTTCCATAATTGCAAATTTAATCTACTTCCATTGATATCATGGTTGCTAAGAAACATCTTGATATCATATTTATTAAAAAAGCACGTACACTTGAATGATTTTCACTTAAATTTCGAGTTTTGCACCGCAAACCCAATTCATTACAAAACCTTAACTAAATGAAAATTTTAAAATATAATTTTGCGTATTTAAATGCGTGGAAATTGTATTGTTTGTGCCACGATAAATAGATGTGCCTTGGTGAAGTGAGGTATACACAAGAATTTTTTCGACTAACTGAAAATAAATTGAAATGTGGACTCGTTATTTCACCATTAGCACTCCAGCCGCCTTAACATTATGGCAGTAATTCAATTACAAATTAAACTAATGGTAATTTTTGTTGTTACTCATAAAATATCGTATAGACTCAATAATTGCACTGTTATAAGTCCTCCCTTCAACGCCATTCCTCTCTTCTTAAGGCTTCCTCCTGTTCTCTTTCCGCACTGACCTTTTCTATTCTGTCGTGCCTTTCGAAATCATTGTCACGCCGAGCAAACATACGAGCGCCTTGGTGGAGAAGGGGGTGGGGGTGGTTTCGGGAGAGGATTTCGGGGGCCCTAAATGCGTTTAGCGCCAGATGCGAGTGCCGTGCCGCTCACCAGAAACACACAGCGAAGTACGCGGAGCGAGCGAAGGTTGAGGCGTGCAATGAGATTGGAAACGAAAACTTCATTTCCCGTTCTTTCTCCTTCGTCCCACTACGTTAGTAATTTTCGCCCCGTAATTCCTAGGATGGCACCTCGGAGCTTATGGGATCCTCTTGGAATCTCTCGCGGAGAGGGGGGGTGAGACAGAGAGAGAGATTGGTTTGGGACGGGCCTGCCTCCCTCCTCCTTCTGTTCCCGTACCACCCGCTGGGCACTCGTTTCACCTGGCTCCTATCCCAGCTCCTTCCCTCCACGTCTATCGCTCCCGCCCTCTTGTCTAGCTACGTGGCAAAGAAACAGCGGTATTTAGGGTCCTGCCTCGGACTACAAAAAAGAAACATATTTTGGACGACCATCCGCCGAAAATTCTCGTTATTTGGTCAACTGCCGGAGCATAAGGGTAAAGTTTTCCAAATAAAACGACGAAAAGTTATGAATAAAGTAAAACACATGTAAACTTGCTCCGATGTTATCTGTTACCTGGGAATTAGACGGATTGGGTTTAGAGCCATCAAAGATAGTAAACATAAGAGTGGAATGAACGCCGTGGGTATCAGTTGTCTGAGGAGTGTTTGCGGTAAAAGTAGGATGGATAGGGTCAGGAATGAGTGGTTAATAAATGAGTGTGTGTTAGATGCTCTAGTAATGGACATATATGAAAGGAGTGTGCTTCGTAGGTTTTGCCATGTTGAGATAATGGATGAGAGTAGAATATCGAAACAGATATATAAGAGTGAAATGAATGGTGAGAGAGGGAGAGGTAGGCCGAGAAAGAGCTGGTTGAATGTGGCTGCGGAAATTCTTAGAAGAAGGAATATTAGGAGTCTTAAAAAGCAGAAGGACGTGTATGAAGAAATGTTTGGGAGTAAATGAAGCAAAAGAGGTTTGCAAGAATAGTATGGAGGAAATTATTGAAGCAGAGTTAGGCGTACAAATATGTATTTATGAGTGAAACTTAGTGACTCTGCCTACCCCGGAAGGGAACGGCGTGACTGGTATGTATGTATATATGTAAAGATAGCTGAATCTCAAACTCAAGCTATTAGGAAAACATTGATTCATTCGCATCTTCTTAAGAGAAAGAAAAATTTTACACTTTCACACTGAAATACGTGGAAATGTGCGAATGTTCTTATTCTTCTGAAGATGCAGATTCTGAATTTCCACCAAGTTAATGGCACGACTATTCCTTAGCTCATTCCATTTGTACACGTGAAAATGAGTTTGGCTCCAGGGTATTTCAGCTGATTGACTTTGGATCTTGTTCCTCACTTGTTTATAATTCATGTCAACGGTGAAAATAGAGTGGACATATATATATGCTGTAATCCACCGAACTTTTCCTGAATTTTCATTCCTGATTTTGTGACCTCTTATCTTCCTATTCTGCTCTTGGGAAAAGAGTTAGACATGCGACATGTTTTAGCGACTAATGGGAGAATTAGGACAAATACGCACACAATAGGATATGGTTTCTCAATCATTTTTTTTAGCAGTAAATCTCTCAGCTCTTGCGTTGTCAATTCCCCAGGCACACGTGCTAGCGTTTTTCATGCGTCTGATGCGTGTTTTCTGCATATTACGTTTTTCTGCCTTTCAGAAATTGTATGCATACCCAATGATTATATTTCAAGAATTTAAGCTCAGGCATTACTTTATTTAATATGTGAATAACTTTTGTTGGTGTAGTGGATATATTTATTTCATAATGGGCGCGAATTTGCTACTCTGTTACCCCTATCATATCATACCATAAAGTACTCGAGGATCATATCTAACAGTAGGAATATATCACTAATGCTTATATAAATGGTGCTCGTGATGAGGAAATATTCATGGAAAAACCAGTATTTTTAATAAAATGCTGAATAACATAATAATTAGGGAAGCATCAACGCAGAATACTGTGGAGAAGGCCAGAAAATATAGAAGATGACTAGTAGTCGGTGACAAAGTCTGTCGTTTGAGGAGAGCTCTTTATGGTCTTAGACAAGCTGGATGTCAGTGGTATTTCAAACTAGATGATTTGCTCAGATATATTGGACTAAAAAGTCCGACCCTTGCCTGTATCATGCATGAAAAGGGGAGGAAATAATTCTTGTTTATGCAGATGATATTCTGATATCGTGCCAGAATCATCAATGGATTGAAAGAATTAAGAAAACCTTAATGAAGAAAGTAGGCGTAAGAGAACAACTAGTATGCCCTCTCCTTTACTGTTTCGGAATAGAAACCACTGTCTGAGGACGGGATAACTTCATCTTGTAAAGGCTACCTGGAGATTTTACTATAGAAGTTCTATTTGGAGGTTTGCAATCCACTAAAGACTCCCGTGGAAGTCAAGATGGAATGGAAAACCTTAGGTGTGGTTGCAGATATACAGAGCAGGAAACCATACAAAGAATAGATAGATAATATTTATTCCACTAAATTTTACTACAAATAACTTTGACAATTGATCAACATATAGTGGAATATAGTCACCCCTGTTGTAAACAACCAGTGTTGGAGTTGCCATCACATGAAGTTATCTTGACGAGAAGGAAAAAAAGAAACAACTGGCTGGTGCGGCCAAAAAAAAACATTACAACTTTGATTTTTTATAAAGTCAAGAAACAGTATTTAAAAAAATAATATGTTCATTACAAGAACAAAAAACATTAATTACCAATGATCATGAACTAGAGTATTGGCATGCAAATAAATTTACAAAATATACATTAATCACTTCACTTTGTAGTTCAATATTTAGAATTATTTTTCAATATGCGTATTAATTCTACCTTGCCATAGGAACAATACCAGATATATCTCACGCAGTAAGTCGACTTAGTCAGTTCTGTGACTGTTATTCAGTACAGTATTGGGAATCGAAAATGAGAGTTTTACGTCCATTACGAGGCACCAGAAATTTATGTCTCTCATTTAGAAAGTCTAACCAGTTCCTGAAGGCCTATGTTGATGCTGATTGGGCCGGATGCCCAATACATGGACTACCGTTCCTTCACCAGATATACATTCCTACTGGCAGGTGCAGCCATTTACTGGGAGTCCAGAAAACAGAGGACCATGGCGCCGTCAACGACCGAGGCAGAGTACATGGCGTTATCTGAGGCAGTCAAGGAGGCAATCTAATTGCAGACATTCCTTAAGGATTAAAACAGAAACAACAATTGCACTATTACACAAGGTATTTTAATTCGTACGACGCGTTTAAACACACAGAGCCATCATCAAGTACAAGACCTCGGGTACAAGACATCAGGTACAAGAGGTCTTGTACGTGATGATGGCTCTGTGAGTTGAAACGCGTCGTACGCATTAAAATACCCTGTGGAATAGTGGAATAGTTGTTTCTGTTTTAATATGACGAACTTCCACGATATCTCGCCTGAATCTGTTGAAATTCCTTAAGGAGCTGGGTTCCTACGAGATGGCGGAGGTGACCATATATGACGATAACCGAGGCGCTGTAGAATTTGCAGATAATCCCGTGTTCCACAGGAGGACGAAGCACATCGACCTGAGACATCACTTCATCAGAGACGTGCTTAAGAGGGGAGACATGCCACTACTGCACATGCCTTTGGCTAATACGCCAACCGATGTCTTGACTAAGCCGTTATCATTCTCTAAAGTGAATTCATGTGGAGTAAGACTGGGCTTGAAATGTTTTGCTAATTGAATTGAGCATGCAATTGTGAGCAAAATGTAATTGTAAGGTGAAACGTCCATTCTGAAAGGGTGTATGGAAGTATAATTATTTCATAGCTGCTCTGTCAACGAAAAACGCATAACTACATGATTTCATAATCTTAATAATGCCATCCAGTCCTCGGAACTGCTTCTCGCAGATACGCGACTGATTTTGCCTCGTTTTTGACATATATATTTTGTGAACATGCGGTTTATCCAATATAGTCAATGCGTTGAACTTTGCAATACAATTTCACCTCTTTTTTGTCCATCTTATTTTTTTAGTTTTTATGCTTAATTTTTTAATGCTGAATTTTTTTGAAAAACAACTTTTATATTTTGTGAATATAAAGGTAGTTATCCTCCAATATCAATAGTTTGGATCTGATAATAATTTTGTCAATTTTCATTAAGGCTTATGATACTAGATACTTTATTTGGGTCATACAGGAAAATATAACATTCGGGACTTCAGAAATTAATGAAGAAAACTGAATGTTCCCACGGAAATTGTATCATCTCATATCAGAACGGCTTCTTCTCGTTCGATCTGATGGCCTATCTGCTCTTACTATACCCGATACGTAGTTTCTAATCATAGTGATGTCACAATGTTCCTTATACATGTTTTCCATGCGCTAAATTTCCAGATGAAAGCGTTCACCGTGTTCTTAATATAAGCTCCTAAATTTGGTGATTAGAAATCAATCTGTGTAAAAATATCATAAAGTAACAACACATGGAAAAGTTAACTGCATATAAGGGTACAGAATATTGTGATAATACAATAAATATCAATATGTAAACATAATAAATTTGTATTGCTATTTCCATTCCTGCAAAATGCTAAATAAAATTTGTTTCACCAATCATTATTGCGAGGCCTTGTCTTTGACGGCTATTTCTGCATTCGTTGTTTGACATCACGTTTATAACTGATAATACTCCACACAATTTTATGTCCCTAACCAACGATGAGAATTGATTTATTCAATTAACTCCAAATTGTTCTCCTCGAGAAATAATCAGCCCACATTCCTATTATCATATTACTGTGAAGTTAAGGCAATGAGCTGTTGAAAGTCTAAAATTGTTTTACGAAAATTTGCTCACCAAAATCTATTAATTACGAATCCCACCCTTTGATGCATTGAAGACCTAATGCAGAAATAAATTTTGAAAAAAAAACCTTAGGAAAGGATTTGAAATGCCCGGCCGATAAAACACATAACTCAAAAACATTCGCGGGACGGAAATTTCGAGAAATGAATGACTCAATAGATCACGCTGGGCTTCGGTAATTCATTTTGTAGAATATCCTCACCGTACCGACGAAGATTTCCCAATAAATCAATGGTTTCCCCCTCCGTCCCGAGCGGGCTGGAAATCTTGCGCTATTCCGATAAGAAAGCACGCTTTAAAACTGTCTCCACTTTGCTAAAATAAAACTTCAGTGTTTTCAATGCTCCAAATACGGGAGATAAGTTATCAATGCTGAGTCAGCTCGCAGCGTCTTGTGAGTAAGCCAGGCCGCTCGAAATAAGGTTTTGCAGAGAACGTCAAATAGCAAAGCTGCGTTGACCTTTTCCATTATAAAACGGCCAAATAGGACAAAGGATGATTTAATGGGCTCTCGTATTCGAAAAAACATTCGTGGAGATTTAATTTCTGTAGAATGGTTTATATACGCAACGGACTTAAACGTGTCAAGTAAGCTGAGCATAAAATTTCATCGACTCCTCCTTCGTTCGTGTGGGTCATAATATTTATTTCCGCGCAGTTTTACCATAGAGTAAGTATATATAGATTGGCAAAGAGATAGGGAGAATCGGATATGAGTTTTTAAACAATACCTTGGCCGATTGATGGAACAGATGTATCGAAGTTGCACGACAAGCCATAACAAATGAGCTTTGGCACACGGCCACTTCATTTAGTGTCGCATAACTCACGTGATGTTCAAATGATGATTTCGGTGCCTGGTGGTTTACTAATTGACCCATAGCAACGGAAACAAATCTTGTTGAGTCGTTGAGATATAATTAAACATGTATTTTAATGTGCCTTCAATGAGCATCGTCTATAATGAATTGAATTCACGTCAATATGATAAGACACGCGATTACTGATATATCATAGCAACGACAAAATAATTGATACTCTATTAAAAGCACGTAGCAGTCATGATAAATCCACTCTTCTGTGTGATGATGCAAAATCACCGAGTACCACTAGCTCCTCCAAGTGGTCTTCTCCGTAAGCCAAAATTCTTCCTGCCCTAAGGTGGTGCCACCTGAGAAATTCTTCCCAAAGCTCTCAAAAATGTATGTCCAGTTTTTAGCATTACTTTGCCACTCTATATATATTTACTCTATGGTTTTACTCAGATTACAAATTGTGTGAACGCTAGCGGGTGACTCTGTTAATGTTACTGCGCGGCTAGTTCTTTGCAAATTACTCAGATTGAAAAACTGCAAATTGGCACGAATCACAAACTTAGGGCGGATGGGATTTTTGGATCCACCGCATCAACTTACGTTCGTGCTCGGCGTTTTTTTGTCTGCATCTCCTCAATGTCTTCCCAAAGGCCTCCGAATCACAATTATGAATGTAAATCGATCAAGTAACCCACACTCTGGATGCGGATGCATACATCAAAAGACTGCGAGTATTGCCGCATTAATCGAGTATTGCAGTTTGGAAGTAACCGCTGAAGAGGACATTTTTGCTAAAAAAAAAGTCGGAAATACAAACATACATATAGTTTAACATGCATAAATTTAAATCGGAAATTTAACTTTCTTGCATAAAAAATATTATTGTATCGCAGAGTGAATTTCATCTTATTCTTCATTTTTTGTCAGTTTCTATAAATATCCCTCTCAACCTTACTACTTGTTTAGATGTTTTATTATCTTACATTATAATAATTGTAAATATTATTGTACTAATCAATGTATGATTGTTCAAATCTTTGGGTACACGTGTTCTACATGCTTATTGAATGTACATATTTGTACACTGTAGTGTCCTGATAAATATTAGTTTGGCACAGAATTTCTTCTGATAAACTGTACTTTGTTCCAAAGGATATGAAGTCCTTGAACAATAAATATACATCATTATTATTATTATAGTAACTATGGTCGATAACAGTGGTCCATTACTGACTGCTATGCAGTATCGATTGCTGCCAAACAAATCAGTGATCGGAAACAGGCGTTGATTTATACTTTCAGATATTGATGGCTTCAATTGATAAAATGTGAGTATTATTTACTGCCTTGCTCAATTTGTCAAATAAATGCGCAATATTCATTCGCAAATGAGCATGCTATGTGGTAAACAATGCTATTTTCTGTTTTCCCGAAATATTGCGATGAATTTGTCATGCGCGAAAGCTTCACTGTTGTTCTTCTTCTTAATTTAATGGTCCATGCTGCATTACCCATTGACGATATTATGTTAGGCTGGGTCGACCGAGGTTGTGATGACCCATACCTAGGTATAAATTCTAAAGGCGATTCTGAACAGACGGTTCTGCTGCTTTCTAATTGAAGATCAATATTTTTAGGGTTTGTATTCTGAAACTTTTATTCTCAATTCAAAAGGTTAAAATTTCCTCTCATTGCTCCGTTCCTCTTCTCGTCTTTCCCTGAGCAACCCATGTAAGCGTTTTAAGAAATTTCATTTAACTGATGTGGTGTTCATTCTGTCACTCCCTGACGTCTCACTGTCTTGCTCGACTCTCAGTGTCTCGTATGGCCCTCACTCATGTTCTAAGCTTGAAGAATATGTTAGAAACAAAACACTTAACCTGTTGTCCGCTGATATTGTCCCACTCCATTAAGAAGTCATTACACCGCGACTGTACAATTTAAAAAAAATACTTTGTTTCTACTCTCTTTCAAATGTTTTTTAAAATCCTGCTGTCGTAATTGGAATGCATTTATCCATGGAAACACAAACTGAAGCACAAAATGCCGTTTATTCCATTCGAATATATTTGTAATGAATTCTTATTCTCGGGCGCCATACATGTCGACGGCGGCGCTATTTTGACGGAATCATCACATTTTGACTTCAATTTTGCAGTAATCTGCCAAAAACTTAGAACGTAAAAAGACGGAGAGATGCATTGATTTTATTTGAAATACATTTTCCGAAATGTTTTGCTCCTAAAAGACAGTTATTCATTAAAGTAGAATTTACATTATGTAGAACAATAATACACTTCCTTTTGTTTCTCCCATTCTCTCACTGAACACCATCCAACTTCTAATTCCATTTGGGAGAAAAATATTACGGAAAGTAACCATTTCAATTTACTTTTGGTTAGCGAGACTGAATAAGAAAACGAAGTTCGATGAAAACGATTTATTCCGGGGATAAGAAATGGCGCTTCTTAGGTTTATTAACAATTGCGTCGTGAATATTGTTTATTAACGTCGTTCCTTGGTGATCTCTGCCAGCTTCCTCAGGTCGAACCTCTCTCGTGGCGCTCCAACCAACTGGCAGCAGGCAATCGCCACATACTCATCAGATTGAGGGCTCATGTTTCCACATGCCCATGGGATATGAATGAAACGATATTGAGGGCCTTCATCGGAGGAGCCTCCTTCAATGAACTCTTCCGTATTTACGATTCGCTTTACATTTTATCAAAAACGGCTCTTACGCTTTTGATAAAATGTTGGGAAATATAAAATTCGAACAAAAAAGTAATATTGTGAAATATCTCATCATTTGGAGGATTATCTTTAAATTTCCAAAATTAATTAATCCGAAAAGTCAAAATTTTGAAATGGGCATTATTGCTAACGAGGTTAGCAACGCACCAAACAAATAATAAGGGAACAATGTGCAGATTTAAATGGATGCAAACATAAACAAGTATTTTTTATTACAGATGGGAAAATTATGCTGAGTGATTAATCTTTGAAAGATTTCATGCGGCTCTTTAAAACATTCCTTTAGCGTCCTCCAAAAATACATACGGCACTTCAATCTTTTTTTGGCTTATTCCTTTATGTACAGTCAGAAAGAAGACCTTTATTTCTTTGTTATTAGAAGCGGCAGGTAATACTTCTCGAAGTATTACAAGTATCGTGACGCGCAAAGACGTTTCAATATAGGGGGAGACCTAGAATCCATTCTAGGAGAAGATTCTATCATTTTAAACCGCATAATTTTATTACTTAAAGAGATTGGACTATTTAATAAAATTTGACGGTATCTGTCTGATTTATTCTTTATTTAAATCTATGCATTTGACGTGTACACTATTGTGAATGATGTTATTTTTATCAACGGACTGTGTAGCGGTGCAAAATGACCTAGGGTGGCCGTAGGCGCACCATACAACACCAAAACTACTACTTCTATGTAATACTTCTTCCAGTAGAAATGTATCCTTATCGGCTAAACGTCGGTTGTTCCAGCAAATAAATTGTTTGTGCAAATCGCCCTTAACTGACGAAAACTGAAATGATACCGGAGGATAGTGTAATGAATGCTCATTTCGAAAATGTTTTAATCTTTCTTACTTGATACGAGTGGTTTTCGAGAACATTGCGTAAATAATAACCAATTTTGCGTACTTTCCCTTAATTCGGAAGACATTTTCTCAGGTTGTTCGAAGGTCCGGTAGAGAGATCCTCACTAATTTCACTCCTGAAATGTGCCCACAAGTCTGTTCCCCATTGCTAAGGGAAAGAGTCTTTGGACATTTTTGGGCGTTCGAGACAAAACGTTCTTCTCAGAGCTCGCACTCAAGTAAATAACGTTCATTCCTTCGAAAAGGTGCTCCCTCTCTCTGATAAAGTATGTGGAACCTTCAAAGAAGTATCAGTGGTAAAAGTAAGTAAAAATAGTAATTATCAGTATCAGTAAGAAAATCAGTGGTATGAAGTGTAAAAGAATGAGAAAAAGTAGCTTAAAAGTGCGCTGGAATGAGGGGAAGTGACTTTGAGGAAAGAGGGGAAAAAATGTCTCGAACAGTGGTGATTAGTTGTAACACTCGATTTATTTCTTTGTAATGATACATTCGTTTTTCTCCCTCCTTTTTCTCATATATATTTGGTAAAACACACTTCCTTTAACACCGTC
Organism: Ceriagrion tenellum; assembly: GCA_963169105.1. Taxonomy (NCBI): domain Eukaryota; kingdom Metazoa; phylum Arthropoda; class Insecta; order Odonata; family Coenagrionidae; genus Ceriagrion; species Ceriagrion tenellum. Next base: position 161,113,592 of record OY720636.1, read on the forward strand.
TCACATTCAACTCACTCAACACTGTATTACACTTCCTTTTCCTTCCTCACAATTTCACTACTCCACACTTTTTACCTCCTGGCTCGACACTGTCCCCAACGCGTTCTCCCCCTTTTTCAACAAACTCCTCATTGCCATGGCATTGTTTATACTGCAAGGGCTGCCAACCCAAGAGTGATGGATATCATACCCATTACATAGTGTAGAGACGCCACTGGTCGATCTCTGCGCCACGTAGCGAGCAGGAGGCGAAACGGTGTAATGGCGGAGAGGAACAACCGCACTTCACAGGTGTGACTGCTTCCTATTTCAAGTATAGTTTACTTATTGACAAATTCAAAATATTACACCAATACGCAAGGTTAGCATTATATGTGACGTGAATTTCGCGGTGGTGTGTTTACTGAAAGTTGGTGAAAAAAATGTTTCTGCAGACGGATAGGAAGCATATATATCTACCCATTATTGTAGCTATACGCATTTCATTAGTATTTAGGCCTGTTGACGAATCCAAGGGATAAGTCTGGAGCCTTGCGGCAAAAATTCAAAACTACGGAAAGGTGACTGTTTGTCCCAGGGTATCCAATAGTGATTAGTATTTCAAATGTTTTAAAAGTATGAGACCGACTCATCGATTGATATTAGATTTTAATATTTCGATATCACTTTGGTGTAGGATAACTCTTCTTCAAGTGAACGCTGAAGTTCCCTGCAGTGCACCAACAATGCATCAACCCAATACGCCTTTTCCAAAATACGGTGATTAGAAGAAGCGATGGCGACATGAATTTCTCGTTTCTCCTGATTTTCCCCCTAATGTTAAATTTACTTTTAATTTTAACCTGAATATGTGCTGATGCGACTTAATCTAAAAACCAATTGATTGAGTACAACATATTATATTGAGTATTAAAAAAGCTATAGTGGGTGCCCCAGTCATAGTATGGGAAGGTGCATACGTAAAAAAATGCCTTAGGTTTAAAGTATCTGGCGGAAACTTGTGGGAATGAGTGAGTGATGTCATAATCACTAAAAACACTTTGTAAATGTCCCCACTAAGTTCATTTGGGCCATTAATGGCACATTGATTGACAAACCTAGGTGGGTCAAAAATATTTTACCTGGAAATGAATAAATAATATTTTTGCGATTATTTTTTAATTATCCATGGTTAGTCAATTGAAAAGAATTTGAAAATCTCACAATCCGCAGTAAATGAAAGATTCTCTAATACATATACTATTTCTCATGCGAATATACATTCAGAGATGTTGCTAATGGAGAGCCTTCAAAAGCTTTAGAATGCAGTGGCTAAAATCTGAAATACAACTACAAATTCAGTGCGAGAAGTTGTTTTCCATTTAGGATTTTTAGAAACCACTTTACCTGTGGTCCCATGAAGTGTATGACCTCAAGTCAAAACATTCCTGGCCTCAGGATTTTCCTGAAACATCTAGATGATGCAATATGGAAGGACTTAAATTCTTCATGTGGCAATCAATTGTAATTTTTCAAAGGCAGAGGTTTCGATGTATTCCTTACGGCCGCTCTCACACCATCAAACCGATCACATTTTCAATTAAAAAAGAAAGACAATAGTGCTGCCATCAGTGGCCATTGGATTCACCAGTATCTGCTAAAATAGAGCCTAGTGATCTGAGGGAATCACTCCTTGGATATACTCATATTTGTAATCGGACTCCTCATTATCGGCTGAATACGTATTTTTGGAAATGTATAGCAGTTGTTCGGGTTTAGCGGGATATTACAAAAAACTAAAAAAACTGCTGAAGAGTCAAAGGGATAAAGAAGTACAGCCCTTACGGTTCAAGAATAAACTTTTGAATTGGTTAACAGTTTATACAGACTAGCAGTGAGGTGTTTATACACGTCATGCTGTACGAAGCATTTTCCAGAGTCAAATGGCGAGGCGACTTAAAATTTCGTTTGCCTCCAAAAAATTCTCGCCGAACAAAAAGACGCAGTGTTATGGGAAGAAGTATTGAATAACTTCAATCCGATTGTTACATGTTACACACCAATATGTGAATAACTCCAATGACGAAGGCATCGAAAATATTGATTTTCCTCATAACTCAGAAGATTTAAGTATGACTTCTAATTGCATTTGTTTGTTTTCGATACAGAATTTAGGATCACTTTATTTTTTTTAATAACCAATTTTCCTGTCGAGCAAATTTTGTTCATCGCCTACAAAACAATTAATAGATTAGTTTTGACATTTCATCATCAAACGAAATTTTTAAAATAGAAATACAGTGCCTTGTATAGATTTGAACCCATGCTTTGAAAGCTTCACTTGAAGATGACATAGAAACGTCGGAACTAGTCTATTAAGTACTTATCAGTGGAAAACTGCTAAAAAGTTTTGCTACCATCATCATGGAACGATTCCACCGCATCTCTTTTGAATCCGAATTTTATATTCTCTCATTGACTTACTTTAATAGTTCCTGAATTATTTAACAGGTTTTATTGAATTCGTCATGGTAATTTTCTGCATCTTGATCTTGTTTATAGGGGACAGTTGCCTTCTGGACAATTTTTCTAGTGGTCATCGGTAATATTTTCTTCAATAGCAGTAATTCTGGCAATGACTATTTCTGAATTTACGTATGCTAGACACACTATCTAGATGACCGATTCCAATGCATTCCAAATAATTGTTTCAATTAACCTATACTTTTACGAGGATCACTTTTCCTTTTTACCATTTTTCAGGAAGTTTTGCCAATATCATAGGTGATAGCAGATTTAATAATAATTTAAGAGGTAATAATGTCCTCCTGTGATAGAGAATTCAGAATTTATACAGTCATTTCCGGTTGCTTTAATTTTCCAAAAGTCATGTATGCGTCCACTTCCCTCTAAATAAATGCATTCCAGCCCGTAGAATTTAAAGCGTCTTTCATTCCTGAAGTTTATATTCATGCCACGGAGGCTTAGTGTACGACTCCCAACATTCATCAACATTTACGCTTAACTAATTTGCACTAAATTATAAAACCTTTTGTGCATTTAATCCTGAACCTTGTCATTTTCTACTGCCAAAAATAATCGAACATTCCTTGCACTTTTCCTGTGAATCGTGACTTCAGTGTGACTACTATGCACTACTTGGGTTGAATTTTAAGTGGGAACCTCTATCCGATCGAAGAGTGAAATATAGGCTAAATCTTTTACAAAAGTTTGATCTGGACTATTTTTTGCCAGACGTTCAAAATATTTTGTCAGAGCCAAACTATTATGGTAGGAACGATCACAGGAATAACATTAAGGAAATAGACTGCTGAACCAATAGATTTAAGATGCCATTTTTTCCACGTACAATAAGGGAATTGTTTCCACTAGTTGTGATAGATCAGTTCTATGAGACTGACTAGGTTAAATAAGAAATTTCAGTAGTACTAAATATCCTAACATGAATTGTAGATACTAACCTCTCATGCAATCTCCGGCATGATACACTGCTGCATGTCTTAGTACCTTGTAGTGCTATTTATTTGTCACATTAATAAAACTAACCAGTAGTTAAGTCTTGAGTACTGTGCTGCATAGTAGCATGTTCCTCTACGAATCACTCTCCTGGTTCGTGGTCTGACTGTGTACCGTTGTCCTGACTGCTTTTGGCCTGCGCCTGGCATTCGGGGGAATGTGCGCGGTTCTGATTGAACTGGGATGAGTGCTGCATGCCTGGTTTGGAATCACCCCGTGCCACACACCTTAGAGGTGGTTTGCACGGTACTTCGTAGATGTAGATGAATTTACTCTCAATATTCTTTTTGAACCTTTTTCTGAACACTCTAAGAAAATATTTTGAATATTTCCGGCAGAATAACCTGTTGGCATAATTAATGAAGGGTCGATTCCAAACCTTTAGCGATTCCGATCTCGATACCGATTCTATCGATTCTGATGCCATTGGTTCCTAAATAAATATGACTTAATCCTAGTGAGAAAAACACTACTTAAAAAGTTATTACTCAGTGAAAAAATCACTTTACACAAGCATTAATGATATATCCATGTAAATTAAGAATAATTGCTTGATATCAGAACAGAACATACCTGAAAATAGTGATTTAACCTCTTAGGTATTACAACGTCATAAGAATATTAACACTCATCATGTTCAAATTGAAAATAAAAATCTCAGCTTGAACAGCAATCTTTTATTGAGAATATCTTATCATTATCACTGTCCTACAAATTCAGTGTCTTTACCAATTTTAAATTTTTGCTCAGAAAGCAAATCATCTTAACTCTGTCAGGATTAAGTCTGTTGTGCTTTGCGTCACATATTTTTCCTACGAAGCTAAACATTTTTTCACTGAACACAGTGGATGGTGGTATGGCAAGAAACTTTTTTGCTAATACTTTTAGCCTTGGGCAGGAGAAGCAAGGCTTCCAGGATTTCCCAGGGACAGAATTTGGTGGTGCATTCATCTCTGATAAATAAGCTTCCACTTCAGCTTCAACAGTGTTTCCTATGGTGTCCTTGGGTACCTTTCCAAACACATCACAGTACCTTGACCATATACCTTTCACAGGCTCCCTAGACTGAATTTGCTCCTCTGAATGTGATCATTTATACGATCAATGTGAAAATGATTCCACACTATAGACATTGCAACGCTCAATTGAACTCAACTAGAACAAATTGGTGCACCTAGAAAATGTGTTATGCATCTCAAACTACGCCGATTCAAATGTGTTTTGTTTTCACGAGTACGTGGCGCGAAAAGTCAAATGATCGTTGGAAGCACGGTCGTACAAAAGTTCGTGGCTTGAAGTATCACCGTAATCGGAATCGATGTTTCACGTTTGTAATTACTCTTTTCCGATTCTAATTCTTGGCCTGGAATCGAAGAATCGAGGAACCGGGTCGACCCATCACTAGATATAACTTATTTTTTCTATAACTGCCTTTTTTTCCAAGTACATTAGGGTCCTTTGGAGTTAAACCTTAATACCTTGAGGTCAACTGTCAGTAGCAAACAATTATTTTCCCCTAGAAGCCATGGGTAACATTTAATCTTAATGCAAGTCACCTCTCTGAATAATTCAACGCTCTTCTTTTTTCACTGTTGTCAAAATATCCTGCTTCGTTTGCTCTCTCTCTCTCTCTCAATTAATTTTGCACGTGATCTTAGTTACTCCAATTAATACTGTTCTACTTTCGCAGTTAGCTTTGATATTTAATGATTGATGTAATGAACTGGAACGGTAAGTTATTTATTACAGCTTCAATTTCCCAAAATATCCTATTAGATGTGTTTCTATTCATGAACGCTAATTGGGATACTGTCGTCGTCCATAATAAGTGGGCGGAAACTTGAGCTCTTTTCCTCTTACCTCACTGCCAGTGTACTTCTCTGAAGAAAGGATTGCAAAGATGGTCTATCGAGGTAATACCGAGAAATTTCTTTCATACCTGGAGCGATCATCGCTCTGGACACATGGGAGGAAAAGAATCTTCTGCAAGTTCCCAAAGAGTTCTCCTCGGTGACTTCAAAAGTACTCGTGGATTTTCTCTCGCGTCCAACCTCAGGAAGGATCGTCATCGTGGCCGTCGTGCCTTGCATGCGTGGGGAAGAGCGGTCGGCTTTCAGGCCTTCGTTCCGGACGAGCTATCCGGACTTCCTCACCATGCGAGCGTGATGGAATCGCCCGTTCCACTCCCACGGACTTCAATTGGCTTCAGCTGCCGTGAGGGGGAGGGACCGGAATCCTCCTCAAGAAGATCTCTCCTCCGTGCGAACGAACTATTTATCGGAGAGGAGACAGTCCTTTTGAGAAGGAGGACCGAACCTTGGAAGAGGAGATCGCTGTGCCCACGCGGAAACCGAATGCCATCCGTTCTGGAGACTCTCCGAGGCCCTCGGTGTAGGCGTTCGGGACATGCTATAGTGCCACTCACTGAAATCATCCATTTGGTATTAGTAGGGCTCCTTCGTCCCAGTGAATCTTCTTCTTCTCAGTTGGGGGGTCATCGACGGCAATGACGAAGGGGAGCACGGCTTCTCCTCTCCTGAGAGGACTCGCTTCGTTTAGCGATTCAAGCGAGAGGGAAGCAATCGGGTGGGATTAGAAGAGCCGAGGAATGGGGTAGCCCCCGCGAAGAGACGGACCGATTCCACGGCGTAGGGGGGAGGGGGCTGCGTGCGGGAATGAGGTTGGGGAATTGAAGGGGAAGAAGAGGCATCAAACATTCTTTCAGCGCCTTCGCACCAAAATTTCCTTTCCATCCCTCCCAGCCGCATTCGCCTCACTTCTCCTCCGACATCTTTCTCTCTTCCTCTCATGGGTATATGGGCGACACACACGACAATCAGCAGTTCAATTTTTGATATATTTCTATACATGTATTATACGGTGTGATCAATGTATTACACAAACCTATCCTCATGTTTCCTCGTGTACATCTACATCTACATAATACCCCGCGAGCCGCCGCATGGGCGTGTGGCAAGGGGTGGTAGGACACCAGCCGTGTAAAGATGTAAAAAATTTGGAGATGAAATGGTGACATGTACTATGGGACGGTACTAAGAGGAGCTCGGTTTTTATTGTGGTCGCTTATTGTGCGCGGAAAGAACGAGTCTTTGTACCTATCTGTTCGGTAGAGTATCTCTCTTATTTTATCGCATCTGTCAGTCCTAGAAATATAGTGAGACGTCATGATAATATTCTCTGTGTCGCTCTGAAACACACCAGTTCTGAATATCTCAAGCAGCCTAAGCCTGGCGTGTAGCCTCAGAGTCTCTAGGGGCTCCCACCTCAATCCCTCTAACAGTTGTTCAACACTATATATTCGTTCGTTGCAGTTTTTAACGAAGAGTGCTGCTTTTCTTTGAATTTTGTCAAATTTTTCGGTTAAATCTTTATGACCAGGGTCCCAAGTACTCGCGTCGTATTCGAGGTGTGGCCTAACCGCAGCGAAGTAACATCTCTCTTTGCCTTTTCATCCGAGGACCTTCCTATTATACGCTTAACAAAACCTAGTTTCTTTAATACTGTGCCACATAGCACAGTGTAAATAGGTATTATGTAATTGTAAAATTGTATTATGTAATATATCGAATTATCTCAATATAATCATAATAATTAACCCGTTAAATAGGTCAGTAAGAGGCCGAAGATGGTTCAAAGCTCCAAAATTTAGAGCATCAGTGAACCGATTATCAACTCATCATTCTGCTGTTTATGGAGCAATATTCCGGACCACATTATGAATACCAGTAGTATAATTTAGTTTTCAGTAAAAATATTCTCTCATTTGTGAAAAGAATATTATTGAAATTAAATTATGGCGATCCATGAAAGAACTGCTGTTCCATTATATTTTTGAATGTTAAGAATATTTATTCCATTATATTTTTGTATAATATTATCATATTTTTGATGTAATTTTACAAATGGCTTGTAAATTTTCTTAGTTTTATATTTGACTATGTTTATCGTAACATAGAGTTTTGCTGTATTCATTGTTTAAGGTAATCCGAACGAAATATCCTTTTACTTAGAAATCAATAAATTTGATCTAATTTTAAAGATAAATATCTCACCCTTCTAATGACACCAAGCATATAACCCCTTACTATATTTCTTTCGGAGTTATTTGCCAAAAAATATAAGTCCTTTTACATGGAAAATGGTACGTATGTGCACTCCAGAGAGACATAATTCACTAAGTGAGGACTTTCTACCACGTAGATGTCGTAAAAAAATAACAGCGTGTAGTTTGTATGTTTTCTCAACTATTTTTTGAAAATTAATCTTATTGTCACCGCAATAGGTTCTTGGGTATCACAAAAGCCTTCCGTTTTGAAGGAGTTTCAAACGCACCGCGCGAAAAAAATGAGTCAAGTTAAGGACTTGTTTAGATATTTTCATTTAATTCCTTACAATTTCTGTCGTATACTATATCATTCCACCATTAGTAATGCAATTTATAATCCGCGTGTCGAACAGTTGGTGAAATTAAAACGTATAATTCGAATATGGTCTCTATTATGACTAGGGAACTATCTCGCTCAGCTCGGACACACTTTCGTCGACCAATGGATTTATATTCATTCATTCCTTTCTGTGTCTCTCGTCATCTCTCGATCGTCACTTCTTTTTCCCTCGAATGACAGAGAGATAGAGAGCAAAAGAGAGATGTAGAGAGAGGGAGGGAGAGAGAGAGTGCGACCATGGAGCATCTCATTTTGGATTCTTCTTCTGTCGCCAGAATCCCATTCTTGGAAAAAAAAAACTTCTGTAGCTCCCACGTAGAAAGACTTCGGGGAAAATTTCTTTAAATCCGTCGAGCACGGGAAAACAATTGGTTTTACAAAATTTCAGTTACGAAATTCTAAAGAAAACAAGCTTATAAGTTTTATTCTTTATTCGAATTATTACATTTTCGATTTATACTTTGTGGCAGGAGATGCGAAACTTGGGGAGTCGTGATTCGCCAAAAAAAAGATGAAAACTTATCTTGAATAGAAGCTTATATTTCATTTATGGGGATGAAGGGAAGCTATACATGCAAACAATACTTAGGAAATAATTGAATATAAATTACGATTACAATACCTGGTGATAACACATCTAATGATGTCGCTGACGCCGATGAAATCTTTTTGATATCCAATCATTTACATTATCTACTTTCTTTTCATGATGTCCACGTAATTCAGCGAGGTTGTCATAGAGAAATATTTTAATGTTTATTGGAATCGTATGAAGTTATAATTTAATATTGCAAATATACACTAGAACATTACAGAATCTCTCTGATTAAGTTTAAAATGAGTTACTCCTGTATTTGTGTGAGAAAATCTTTATGTGACCTGATTTTTTAATTGGTAACTGTGCAATATTTATCCATGGTGTTCGCTTATTCTTTTTTGGTTAATCTTCTCAGTTCAACAAAACTACTCAAATTTTTTCCTTTAACTTGCTGCAGCCAATTTATTGCTATGAAATCGTTTTTTTTTTAATTCTTTCCAACTTTTTTCCTTCCATGATAGTGCTGCTGACATCAATGTTGTAGAGTAAGTAGAATCCAAGCGTATTCCCTCTCTTAATTTTGGCCTTTTCGAAATATATCTTCTTTTATCCACCAGCTCACAATAGATTTGAACTTCAAGGCCCAATTTCATCGAATTTTTTATCATTTTTCAAAAGTATATCTCTCAATCTGCTCCGAACACCATCTTTCCTGCTTATTTTTCGCCGATGTTCCAACAGGGATAGGATACTCCTCTGGTACGGGCGTTTATGCAGTTATATTTTAAATCAAGACGGGTATAACGATATTTTTTTTTAATTTTTGTCGTGCAATTCTGGTGATAATGCGCGCGTAATCAAATGAAAATTCGCGTGGTAATTCGCTTTTTTGCGACATCTTGGCGGCAGACTTCTTCCGTTTCATGTTCTCCCATACTTTCCTCGAATAATCATGTCCATTGGTGTATCCCATCATCCCATTTTCACGCGGAAGAGCCTCCATCCCGCATTCCTGCCGGCAATTAGCTACAAGAGAAGCCACTCATGAAGGGGCTCCTGCCGTCCCAGCTTTGGCCCCTGGCGAACACCCTCCTCTCCACTCGTACATACCTAGACGGCTTGTTGACTGGAGAGCATGAGTCGGGACCACGGATATCTGAGGGGCGGGCATTAAACTGGTGTTGCCACGCAACAAGGGAAGACAAGTGGCCGTTGATGGGAGACGCTTCGAGGAAAGGAAGCAGGCCCTGAGCTTGGGTTATAGAGGCATACCTTTGTGGAGAGAGGTAGCTCCGGTACGTGGCGTAGTTGAAGAGGCCTTGTCCTTTTCCGAAGAAGGACTAGAATATCCGTGCTCGACAGCTCACACGCTCTGTACACCGTAAGCGTGTTGAGTCCATTATTCTGAATGCAAGTGCTGGCTACGCTGATAAAAATTTTTTTATAATCTAAAGTAAGACTCGTGCTCTTTCACATATTTACATCGAGTGACGAAGCATTTCAATGTGTTATAATATCATCATCAGTTAATACTCAACAAGTAAGTACGAAGTAAGCTTTTTACAATACTAGTAAAGCTTATCACAGTACTTGTAACGCTCAATACATCATGAATATGATAACAATAGCTTGATAATGATGTCCTAACACTTTGAAGTGCTTCGTCACTCAAAATAAATCTGTGTTACAGGACGCAAGTATTACCTAACCAGTACTAAGTTTATATTCTACATAGTTAAAAATAATCTTCCACATATTAACGCCTGAATCCATGGATTATATTTCATAAGGCATACATCCAGGAAGCCCTATATTTTTGTAAATTTTTAGACCATTCTTACCACTCATGCGTACCAGTAAGAGTATTGGCCTTTTTATAACTAATCCTTCTATGGAGACAAATGTCTAATTATTAATAGTGCAACTAAGCATTGTATTCCTAAGACGCCTTGACTAATTTCATCACAACGGAGCGAAGCGGAATATGGGTGTTGTTCAGGGTCGGATAAGGGCAAAATATGTATTCATCCGAGCGAGATGGCCTTTCGGTGTCCGATTCCTCCTCCCTATCTTCATAATCTATCACAGCTCAGTGTATCCTAACGCTTTTTTCACGAATGTTCAAGGCTTTTTAACAGTTAGTTTTTTTCTAAATTTAAAGAAACGCAAGAAGCTTCATTCACGGACTTTATTTCGACAAAAAAGGAGAGAGCACTGAAGTGTGGCATATTTTGTGACTACTCCCCACCCATTGTTTGTTCAAATTCCCATCTTTGGACAGTCTCTGCCGACTGTACACCCTCCGGACTTAGCCGAAGGACTCTCCCTAGGCGCACATGAGTTGAGAGTGAAGATCTTCGTTGGCATAAACACTAAGAAAGGTGAGAGCTCAGGAGACAGAGGCAATTACGCAAGTTATACATACATTCTTTTAAGGTAGTTTGAGAGAAATATCATTTTACCTAGGAATCAATGAATTTGGTCTCATTAGAAGAAAAATATCTCACCCTTCTAATAACACCAAAAATTCAACCCCTCACTACATTGCTTCCAGATCTACAGCTGGTGAAATGAAAACGTATAATTCGAATATATTCTCTATTATGACTTGGGAACTATCTCACTCGGACTACCTTAAGTCAGGTACCACAACAGCTAAACTTGCGGCGAAAGAAATTTATGTTGCTCAACAGTTTACGCCGAATAAATGAATTCGCACCATTCTACGAAGCTTCTTCAGTCCTCCCTTGGCTCTAGATCTGAAAGGTGTTCTCTTTAGTGCTATTGCTTTTCTTTCGTAATGCCCTCTTGCTGTGTATGTAATCAACGCTTACGTCGTGGTCAAGCGGGCCTGAACATTGGGGAGTGTAAGTCATTTTTCCATCCACCCTATGTCGCTATGACCGATGGGGACCTGCAAGCTCTGGGTGATCAGAAAAATGCCTCGGTGTGCGATTCTTGTACAGTTCGGATACGTGCATCTCGCTGAGACTCCACACCCATAAAACCTGGCACGGAGAAACTTATGACGAGCCTTTTTCTGATTTGGTCAAGGAACAATTTGACAGAGTGTAACAACTCCAAAAAGGGCTACTCGGATATAAAAACGTCTCTCTCCGACATCCAAAAGTGCATGACTGAACATGAGGAAGCTCTTGAAGGTATCACGTCATTCCTTACCAGCCTTACCCAATGCCTTGACAACCTGCATAAAGAAAATGTCCAGATCTCTAATCGTGTTTCAAACCTCCAAGTTCAGCAAAATAGGGCCGAACAAGAGTGCCTACGCAAGGTAGTTGAATTTCGCGGTGTTCCCTATGTCAAAGGTGAAATCCTTGACTCCCATGTTTATAATATTAGGCGAGCGCTTGGTGTGGAAATCATTGCGTCCTAACTTGAACTAATATCATCTTAAAATTCGCGGCAACAGGCCTGGTTCACCCAACCCTGTGATGGCCCTTTTTTCTGGTATTCGCTCACCATTAAGTTCGTCGATGATGGTAGTTGTAAGAGAAATGTGACAACTAAAGATGTAGGAATCATTCTCTCTTCAGCGACCCGAGTGTATGTAAATGAATCCCTCTCGCCTCTTCATCGTAAACTCTATTCAGCGGCGCGTGATTAATAAAACGGCAATATATATATAGGTGCACAATGGAAGAATTTACTCTCGTAAGGATGATAGATTTGTGCGACTCAACATTTTTTCAAAGGAGGACACTGATAAACTTTCTACTTCGGTGGGATAGCAACGAAGTTGCCATCCCAATGGCAGCCATCGTGTTCACAAATTTCTTTAACCAAATTTAATCAAGTTATGTTGTACAAATTGTCAATGCTTGTGTGCCTATATTAACGAATTCTGAATTCATTTTTCACAGTGTTCTAATGAAATTATATGCCTCACTGAAACTTGGCTTAATCCAGACATCCCAGATGAGCTTGTGCCGGTGCCTTATGTTAATCTTTTTTTGACACGATTGTCTAGGAAAATTGGCAGGTGGCATCGGTCTATTTATTCGCCATGATATCTAGGTCTCAGTTCTGGCCTCACCTCCCACCCCTCCACTGTATTGTTCCAGGCCTGAATATCTGATTGTTGAAATCACCAGTCCGTATTTGTTTAAACAATTATTATATGTTGTTTATCGTCGTCCAAAAATTGGGCTCGTGAGTTTTTTTTTTAATTAACGTCTTTGTTTTCTTCCTTTTTACAAGAACATTGTGATAAATGGCGATTTCAATTTTGACCTCCTCAATGATAAATTGGAGAGTCAATACATCATGAATGTTACCTTTTTTAATAACCTTCACACAATTCTGTTTACTGCAACTAATCATACTGTGACATGTCACCCGTTACTTGATATATTTATTATTGAATACCCTGAGAAAGTTATTTCATACTCTTAAATGCCTGTTCCTTTCTTGTCAGCACATGGCCTAATTCAAATTTCCTATCGCTTCAAATTCTACTCTACTCCCCTCGAGCCTTTCAAATTCAGTAAGCTTCAAAACTTCGATGACTGTCATTTTCAGAACGAACTAGCGGCTTTAGATTGGAGTTATATTTTTAAGTCCGATTGGATTGACCTAAAGGAGGATTGTTTTAATTCTTTTTTTTTTAATGTATTAACGCCTCCTGAGTGTATTCAAGCACCATGACTTTATGATGACATCCGTAAACAAATAAGTAAACGTAATCACCTTTGTTGTATCTTCGTTTGCACCAGAACACTGCTGATTTCCAATCATTCAAATATTATCGTGCCTTGATTAAAGCCCTCATCAGCGAAGTCAAGCGCCAATACTTTACTTCAAAGTTCACGATACTCGGAGACCACAAGACCATATGACATGAACTTGAGGACCTCGGGGGGGTAGTACGCCAGCGTTCAAATGCACTATAAAGTCACATCTCTATTGATCAAATAAATCAATTTTATATCTCCCCATCAAATAGCATAAAAAACACTCCAATAGTACTACATTAACCAATGAGGATCTTTTAGTCCCGTTTGATGCAAATAATTTCTTTTTTCATCACATCACACCTAAATTTGCTCTGAAGCACTTAAGGTAGTTTGAGTGAAATATCATTTTACTTAGAAATTAATGAATTTGGTCTCAGTTTAAAGAATCTCACCCTTCTAATGACGCCAAAAATTCTACCCCTTCCCACATTACTTTCCGAGATATTTGCCAAAAAATACCAGCCCTTTTACATGGAAAATGGTACGTTTATGCACTCCAGGGAGACATTATTTACAAAATGAGGCATTTTTAACACTTAAATGTCGCACAAAAATTAACAGCGTGTAGTTTGTATGTTTTCTCAACTATTTTTGAAAATTAGTCATATTGTCACCGCAGTAAATTCTTCGGGATCACAATAAACCTTCCGTTTTAATGGCGTTTCAAACGCACCGCGCGAAAAAAATTAGTCAAGTTAAAGACTTGTTTAGATATTTTCATTTAATTACCTACCATTTCTGTCATATAACACTATATTATTGCACCCTTAGTAATCAATATTTTATGGATGTGTCCTACAGCTGGTGAAATTAAAACGTATAATTCGAATATGGTCTCTATTATGACTAGGGAACTATCTCGCTCAGACTACCTTCAAGAAATCTTACTCCCTAGATTATGATCATATTTCAATTGCGTTTGTTTACAAACCATTCAAGTCCTTGCAACCATTCATCCTCGAAATCTTGAATTATTCATAACTCTATGCTTAATTTCTTACTACCTGGAAAAAAGGAATTATCACACCCATTAGAAAGGTAAACAAGCCCGAAAACCCGACTACAAGCCCATCTCTGTTCTCTGCGCCCTCTCTAGTACACTTGAGAGGGTTGTGAACTCGCAAGTCATCGAATGTCTAATATCATCTGGTTAGCTAGACCCTCTTCAATCTCGTTTTCGTAAGGGATTTAGAACACAGACTGCCTTTCTTGAGGTCAGAAACTCGTCTCGCCATCGACAGGAAATTGGTAACCATAATGGTCTTATTTGATTTTAGCAAGGCCTTTGATCGAGTCAATCACATGTTACTCTAACGGAAACAAAAGTTCTCGAATTTTTCTAATTCCGCTTTAAATTGGTTTCATTCTTGCATGGCAGGTAGAACTCAAGCAGTTAAGGGCTCTGGAGAAGAGATATCCTTTTGGCTCCCGGTTTCATGCGGTGTTTTCCACAAGGCTCCGCTCTCGGGAATCTCCTCTTAACCTTGTAAAATCTTGATCAAGCTAAGAGCATTCAACATTCTAAGTATGATCTCTATGAAGACCATCTACAAGCCTATTTTCAATCTTCTCTTAATGAATTCCCATATCTTATTGATGCAAGTAGGGGTGATATTTGTTCTATTAGCCAATGGGCTAAAATCAACTACCTCGGGGTTCGGAAGGAAGTGATGTGATGACCTCTTTGGTATCAACAAGTATACTTCCATTAAAACAAAACCCTGACTTCATTTTCTCAAAACGTATCTTCACTTTAAGTATTCGGTCAATTACTTTGGCAATGTTTTATACTCCTTTTTTCAGCTATTTACTGATAAGATTTCTCCTGCAAAGAATAACAATCCATGTGCCCAAACGACCAATGATTTTAAAGCCTTTTATCTCGCGAGGCAGACACTAGGCAGCGCGTTTTCTCTAAACATTATTTCTGAGTTATTTTACAGTCCTAGTAAAGCCTAGTAGTTTTCCTCTACCTAGTAACGCAAGGAAGTACTTCATAAAGGGACTTAACTCTCAAGTTTCGCTAACTGGTTAAACTTTTAGCCATGTTACGTGTTTTATTAACAGAGACCACCCGTGCGTTGAAGCAGAAAAGTAGTGGTACACCTCACGTAAAGCCATGAAAAACTTTACAGCCTTTAAACCAACAGGATAAAGCAGACTCGTTTACTATATACATCACCAAGTTTGCACTGCAAGGTATTAAAAAGGCACGACGACTCATGATTGAATTTCTGTTTGAACTCCTGCTTTTTTCCCTCAGTTGCATCATCCTCATTATCATAGCTTATCATTCGAAAATCAACGGTTTTGTGCACCTGCGGACGACGCAGAAATTTCAAATTTCTGGAAGTCCTTCGAAGTCGATATTTTGAGAAATCTTTACTCAAACATGATTTGCTCATTCATAGTATCGTGGAACTCTTCGCATTGACTTTCCTTTGCATGTGTAAATCATCCAAAATTTCACTCAGGTTAGAAATTATCAATATGTAATGCTCTTTCACTCTAAATAACTGAAGCACTATATACTTTACAACTCGGTTCCTCAGTATCAAATGCTTCATTTTTGTCTATAGACTGAACGAATCCCGTACCAATTTGCGAATGAAAAGATCCTGAAAAACTATTTTTTAACGCGTCTCTCTCCAAAGGGAATCTTTACTATTTAAGGGAATGCAGTGGGATGTTGGCTAAACTTTATTTCTTGAAAGCACCTTACCACCGTGTAAATAATTTAACGAGGATTACGAAAAGTATTTGTTTCTGGGTTTTAAAATGCGTAATGATGTCGCAGTACATTAAAATGCAAATCTCAAAAATACCGAAGAAATGGGCGAAGCGAGATGCGCCTGGTGGTATAATTTTCTTTGTATTTAAGGCGACATCCTCCGCAGGCATGTAACGCGAATTCAGCTTTCACCGTCCAGGGATACAAGTTTATGACGTCACAAACTCTTTAAGGGTGGCCGTATTTTCAGCTATCTTTTAAGTGGTCATAAATAACGCAAATAACGCCCGGGTGAAATCCCGCTACAAATTATCGTGTGGTGAACATCCTGTAGTTTTCAATAGTGAACTCAGGAAATATCACCCATGCATCCAAATTTTTTAGTTCAATATTTTCTAGGAATGAGTCGATTTCACTTTTTTTCGATTCCGATTCCGATTATTTCAAATCGATTCCCGATTCTCGAATCCATTTCCATCGATTCGTATTCCTAATAACAGGTGGGATATTGATATACCAGTAGCGTACGACTATTATTTAAATTCAAGTAATGGCTGGAATAAAATAACCAAAACAATTAAGTCGCTCAAAAAGTATATTTATTAACAAATAGAAAATATATCCTCAGCTTATTGAGGAAGATAAAAAGTACAAATTGATAGCATACACCCAAAATTACTGAGACAAATATGATAAATGAAACTTAGTTTGAATTCTTATTTATCTGGAATCGATGGAATCGAAATCGACTTTAGGCGATCGATTCTCGATACCGATTCTAATCCTGAGAATGTTGGAATCAAGAATCGACATTTGGATTCGATTCATCCTTAAAATTTTCCTAATTAAATAAAAATTTTTGCAATTCCTTCTTTCAAATATAGCGGGTAAAAGTTTTCGCACTCGATCCGTGGAAAAATATTGTTTCTTCCGCATAAATTACAGGAATTCTGGCATGAGTGATTCGTTGGAGAGCTGATTGAAGCAGAAGTACGCTGTCCCATTCCGCCGAATGTTCCGCTTTCGTCATTCGAGCGAGTATTCTTCCTTTTTCGTAACGCTTCCTGGCGGACCGAATACGAGTTGGGTGCTCCCGTCTGACGGTTGGAACTGCTCGCAGAAAACCCCCTGGCTCGTCCTCTGCTGCGTCTTCCGTCTTGGTTGCCCCAAACAATAAACCTTATCCCGTTCATTCCTGCCCTCTCCCCCTCCCTATCTCTCTCTCTCTCTCTCCACCTTCAAGCCCCATTTCACTGGATAGCCCCATCCCTTTGGGTTTGGGTGGGGAGGCGGCATGAGTCACCTTGCGTGCTTGTAACCAGTCCCCGAGTTATGGCCTCTTCAACTCGGATGCGGAGGGCACTCCGGGCCATATTGGAGCCTCCGCTGCCGCCGTAAGCTTTGAGGTAACCTACCAGCCCACTTCCGCGAATCCATGCGTGGGCCTCTTGTTTAAACACAACCCCCCCCCCCCTTGTTCACCTTCCCCTTGTTCACCACTCATGCCTTTTTCGGGCCGAGGGGGTAGCGTCGAAGGCTGACGTCCCCCGGACGTTTTATCGCCAAAACAACCGTCGCGCTCGACCGCCGTCATCTGAAATTCAGTCGGTTTCGAGTTTTTTTTTATTCTGCGTCCTTCCCCGAAATGCGTATCATCCGTTGCTCATCCTCCTCAGTGCACCGCTAGCAATGCTCGGAAGGTCTACTCCAATTTGATGACGAGAGTGCGCACACCAACGGAATCTCTATCTTGGGATGGAAGACGAATCTAAGGTTATCTTTTCATCATTGATCACTTACCTGCAAGACAGTTTATCACTTATCTGCAAGACGATTTTTGCGGCCAATTTTGCATTTTGGCCTTTAATGTAGTTATACGGGGAATGGGGGCTCTTTTCCAAGTTAACTTTCGTTTATATATCTGTGCAACTTCAGTGAGAATACAGTTGTTTCCTGTACCTTTGCAGTGCGAATAAACAAAACTAAATTCTTAAATATAATTCATAAATTCAGGCTTCACTTTGTGGAACCTCTCCATAGGTATAGGAAATCAAAATATTCTAGTATTGGTCCACTAAATAAATTTATTTTTTACGACCAGGGTTTGACAATGACATCTTCAAAACAATGACATCTCCAGGTTCTGAAGATGTCATTATGTGACGAAACCCGGGTCGTAAAGAATAAATCTATTTAGTGGATCAATACTAGAATATTTTGATTTACATTCTTAAAAATTGTTCTCTTGTTAATTGTGGAGCCATGGGCATCACTGTAAAATACTCCCTTGCATTTCAGCGACGGACTTTGATTCGGTTTCCCGTTTTGACTAAAATAGTCTCCTTAAAGAGAGGATGGACAATGCAACTGTCTCGGGATGTCTGTTGAAGACGTTCATCATTCCTAATACCCATGAGACTCTTTAATTTTTTATGGCATTGTGACAGTCTTTATTTTTTATAAAGGCACCATTTTAGAGTTGTTTTAGGTAGAAGGTAAAATACCTAGAGATAAATATTCATTGATTAAGAATAGCAGTGGCTCTGTTATTCAACTATTTACTAAAAGTCACAGGCCCTGAAAAATCATCAGGGTTGTCTTCTACCGAGCTTGTTGATGATCAACATTGATTCACGCCCACTCCTAAGTCGAGTGAAAAATAATTTGTGTGAGAATCTTTAAGTTATTATGTCAGACATTATAGAAGTATCTCCATATATAACAATCTTAAGAAGGGATTTCTACGCATAAGCAAGGCAAAACTTTCAGGCGTGTAATTTCCACTGGCTATGGCTATAATGTTAGGAATTTCGTAACTCTCCATACATTGTGGGAACGTGCTCCCCATTTTAAAGATCTTCCAAATTAATTCATGAGAGCTGTTTTTGGTCCCGTGCGCCCATCGTAATGCTGTATGGCAAAGATGAGTATTTCATTTCTGCACAAACAGTATATGTCATGCTGCAGTTTTACAAATGCCTGGTTTGTTATGACTTGGTTAAAGCTAACCGCAATATGTCGTTGCCTTTTATTTAATTTGATACACATTGAGACATTGGGTTTTTTATTGAATTAAACCATCAGATTAGTCACGCTTGCGTAAATTATGGGAGAACTACTAGCTTTGGTTTCCTTACCAATAACATACTAAACCAGAATATATTTCATCTTTTTTTTACTTCCTTGTAATTCTTGCTTGCTATGTTTCTTAAAACCACTGGCATCCTTACTTCACAAAGACTTCGTTAGATTTTCCTGAGATATTATGTGGTATCATCTTTGCCCTTTCGTTCAGCGCGTTGGAGCTTAGGGTCAAAAATTATCCCTAAACTATTCTTGAGTGTAAACTGTCCAGGAATCATTTCCGTCGCAACTCAGTCGGCCATGGCGCAAAAGAAAGGCTTCTTGGTTCCTCATCGGTCGAAATGAATGAACGTATTTTTCAAAATATTCGCTCACGGTCTCCGCTTTGACGATGGTGTTCCATTTTCATTATATCGCGGAGGGCAGATCCATCAACATATGGGTTGTGTAATCGGATTTTATGATTCGTAGTATTATGACATTGGAATGTGCCGAGAGAGATGAGTCCGTGCTCGTCCATTGAATGGCGATGCTCAATTTTTTTATCCGGGAGTAAAATATGGTCAATCCGCGTTGCATTCATGTCAGCGTCACGCTTCGTGCGGATTATATGGCCGAGCAGCCCTACGGCCACTCCTTTAGAATTGAAAGCTGTACATGTTTTTTTAGCACTTCTAATGCCTTTGAAATTTTCCTTTGAAACACCATTCGTCAGTCTTCATGATCAAAATTTACGAGTCTGCGGAAGTGACAAACTAAGCTCATGTACAGCGGAGAGAGAAACGCGTTCGCTCGAGCATGGTTTTAACAAGTGATATGGATGCGTCTACTTGGTCGACCCTGACGCATTGAAATAGACCGGAGTGCACATGGGCTCTTTGACTGTAAATGGGGAGAGCTGTGTGCAATCTGTAGATTCTCGGATAAAAATAAAGCCATCGCACTTTGGGACACCACACACCTTGATTAACAATAAAAAAAGGAAACGGTCATCGTTGTAGGGAGGTCGAATGGTGAATATAGGTGGAGAGATTAGTGGTGAGGGGGGGGGTGAGTAATTTTTTGCCCTACTTTGCCCTAATTCTTTGCCTCCATAGAACTTAGCTGTGAGATGAAGGTCGATGAAATATCTCCAGGCACCTCATCTTTCAGTGCGGAAAACGCAAGGGGTGAACTCGGCGTTGATAAAAAAAAACATTTTACCGACTAACGCAAAAAACAGGATTAATTTAATCATTTAGCACTGAATTTCCAATACTGCTTGGACTTAAGTGAAAAGAGTTATTATCTGGCTAACGTGGCTTTTCAAATAGAGAGCGTATGATCGCATCTAAAATTTGAATGAAATGCTTTAAAATTTAATAAATCATGCGCAACGATAATCACAAAATAGCGGAAAACTGCGACTTCTTTCGAGAATCAAAATGCATGAACTGTAAAACTTATGTGGTCTCAAGACATGAGATTATATGTTTTTCAAATATAAAACTAAACATTCTCCATTAATTTCTTAATACTTTGTGATAGCTCTAGCTACAGAACCTTTTTGCCCTTGTAGGATCTTTCATTTAGTGCTTATTTTTTCATGATTTCCTAAATCATAGATTCGAGGTTCTCAAATTATTATGCTTGAATGGTAGAATATATCCTAATTATTTTCAAACTCAATAGCGCTTTCCTCGTTACTAGCCACAGCCAATGTTTACCGCGACCAGTAAATCAACAATGGACTGTGCTTCATTATGTTTAAGGCCATTGGCTGGAAATAATATGTACGTTTTTTTTAATGACTGCTGTCGAAAGCTGCATAGTGCAACAGTAAACTGCACGCAATGTAGAGGCAGTAATATTAATTACGGAAATCATTGTTTAATATAGAAAGCAATTTTGGTTAATGTGGCTACGATTTTGTAGATGACTTTACCATCATCTCGCATCGAAAAAATTCCATAGTTCCGTAAAACCATTTGATGAACTATTTGCCATACCTTGAGTAGCATTATAGCTACCACCTAATAACACATTACGACACGCATTACTACAAGTGTACAATGATATGCCTCCATTTAGAGTTCAAAAATTGATCGGCTCCTCTCTTATGGCTCAGTTTGAGGCAGAAACTCATGCTGTGCAAAAAATAAGGTCAACTATTCAATTTATTCATTCCTGCGAGTCTGAGACGTAGTTTCTAGCTTCAGCCTTCCGATCCCGTCTCCAGTGGATTCGGAGACAACAAACGTACCGAATAGCGGAGCATTGTTTCGCCATTCATCAAGTCTTCAAATAAATCTTACATTACCCACATGTTGAAATTCAGCACTCGGTTTAAGTTCACCATTGCCTCGATTGTGACTGGTTGTGTTCTGCCCTGTTGGATACTAAACAAGCTGTGGTTTAGCAGGTATTGAATGTTGGTCTGAACCCGTTGGTCCAGTCAAGGAAACGGTCACATAGGTAGATTCCACCGGATCCTGGTCAAGACTGCCTTGAATTCACTTTGCTTGCGTTACTGATCTCCGTGTCTGAGAACTCAAGAAATTTGCCTAGCATAATTGATTCCAACTTCATTCATGGAGATTCCTTTGAGAAAATGTTGACAACCATTTCAATTTTTTGCGGTATTTTGGGTCATAATTTTATGAAATCTGTTCAAATAATTTATTGATAGGTTACCGTCATTTTATTGATGATTTTTCTCTCTTTTGAAAATATTCTCTCTGATATAAAATACAAAATATTATGACTTTCATGCTACGGCTAAGTGAAGAGTATTTCAAATTTATAACGGAATCATTATCAATTTACTCTGAACAATGTTGGAATTTAAGAGAATAAAATACGCTCTACAAAATTTACTTTACACTTCCATCCAATCATCAATTCCACATACAAAGACTCTTTTCTTACTTTATGTAAATTGTTCATTTCATCGTGAGGTACCTGTATTATTTGTCGCGTTACTTATAGACAACCTAACTGTGATGGTAATCGTCCAGCGCTAAAGGTACATGCATGATTAGTAATGGCTGTACTGTTGAGGTGGTTTCCACGATATGTCTATTCTCGACCCTCTTCTCCTAAAAAAATTTTCCTAATTTAAACAAATTTTATGCATGAAATTATGCGTCAAGTGATAAAAACAAATTTTTTAGTGAAGTTGCCATGAGAAAAATTCGGCTTGGACTGGGAATCGAACCACGGACCTTAGGTTTGCCGGAACAATGCGCAGACAACTACGCTATTTTTTTGTCAATGTCATCAAAACATTCACCTTCTATGTTTGGATATTTTCATGAAAATTTTTAATTTATCTTCGGGTATTCATTTACACTAATCTGTTGAAAATTGAAAATAAAATGGCTAGGCAACAAACAGTTAATACAGACACAATGTTTGTGCATTATTCTTGCCGTAAACTTTTGCTAAGGCGGTAATACCATAGCGTGGAGTCTGCTGCGTGGGTTTTTTATTTGTAGAAGAGACATCTATATCCAGAGGGAATCCAATTAGAAAAGGAAAAAGTTGTCTGTCTTCATCTCCAGCATCATCAGAAAAGCCGCTCGGCCCCAGATCGATAATGCCTTACGTAAATAATGTCAAGCCGAATGACGTCTCGAAATGTCATTGGATTTAGATGAGCATTCGCGAGACCTGGAGTCAAAGCAAATGGGTGTTCTCGAAGACTTGAAAGGCTTGACATTGGGTAAATAGGTGAATCAAGGGGGATGAAAGAAATCAAATTTAAAATGGGACGTGGAAAAAGAGAGAGGCAATGGAATTCGAGACGATGGAAAATATCAACGGATAGACAGTCGTGCCTCAACTCGGAAATTATTCACTCCGCCATCAATGGAAACATTCAAAATTGGTGAAAGTTTCTGGGCCGAATGTGGTCCGATTCAGGCATCCATTAGCAGCCAAGATAAACAACCTCTAATTCGAAATAAGAAAGAATCGATAGGAATAAATACTATGTGAATATATTATAAGTGCGAATGTGAACGAATATTCATTTCTGTCTCAGTTGTCAGCGAAAAAGTATCTGATACTGGATTTATTAGACACTAGCCGAAGGTACCCGTTGAAATTCAACGGGTGTGAAAAAAATTGAACTTATTTTATAAGAAAACCATTAACCCTGAAGAATACAGTCAGCGTGGTCATTTGAGGAGTTCGTAACATATTTTGTATGTTGTGTTCGTTGTAATAGACACACTGACCGTTTTTCAGGTGCACGCAGAGATGAGTGACTGTTGGTCCTCTTTCTTGCTCGGGAAACCAAAAATTGGGCCATGCAAACTCATTACTACTTAAATATCACCCAGGCTAAGGCAGTAATACGTTGTCACCTCGTTCCCCGGCTCTCTTGAGCCGTCTTCTGAGTGAATTAACAGCTTGATCGCTTCCCTTGTGTACATACATATATTGGCATTCAATGACCTAATTGAGTTGCGTTATTTAACGTTGATATGTGCGTTGAGTATTTTTAACAGGATCGGAGAGTATGGTGCAATCCGCCACAGAACCGTGAGTATCCTTTCATCTAAAAATTAATTGATAAATCATACTTGTAATTAAAAAATTTCTATTACTCAGCTTGTTATACTTTTTCAATACAATTTTTTTACATTTACCATACAATAATTCTTTACTTTCAAGGCATAACTATATTCACTTTGGTATTTTTTTCATCTTTCAGTAATGGCAAAGAAAATGAAGTACGATCCAAATAAGCCATCAGACGTAGAAGAAATTACGCGGTTGCTTACTCAGTGTCTTGACTCATCTGAACCAGAGTCGTCCGAAGGGGAGTTGGAAGATGAAGAGGACAACGTTGAGGAAAGGGAAGGCAGCTCGGAGACTGAGCAGGAAATGGACAGCAGTGAGGAGAACTATAGTGACAGTGACTCTGAGACTAGTGCTTCAGCTCAACTACTCGGTAAAGACAAAGTTACAAAGTGGGTAACAGATTCACCACCTAAAAACGTTCAAACAAGAGCGCATAATATATTTTTACAACTTCCTGGGGTAAAAGGTCAGGCTAAAAATGCTGATTCTGTTTTAGCTTGCTGGGAGTGTTTTTTTGGTAATGAAATGCTTAGAACAATTACAGAAAATACAAATATCCAAATTCAATCCGTTGGAGATCGGTATACCCGAGATCGAGATGCTAAGGAGACAGATGCTATTGAGATTAGGGCATTATTTGGCCTTCTTTATTTAGCTGGTGTCCGTAAAATGAATCGCCTAAACTCTGCTGACATTTGGGCTTCTGATAAGACTGGGATTGAGATGTTTCCAGTGGTTATGTCAAGAAAACGTTTCCATTTTTTGCTGCAATGTTTACGTTTTGACGAAAAAAACACCAGGGAAGACAGAAAAAAAATTGATAGGCTAGCTCCGATTCGAGAGATATTTGAAAAATTTGTCAGCAATTGTGAGAGTGCTTACACTATTGGTGAATACACAACTATTGATGAGAAACTTGAGGGTTTTCGAGGCCGTTGCGCATTCCGGCAATACATCCCAAGTAAGCCTAACATATACGGGATAAAAATTTTTGCTTTGGTAGATGCTAGAGTTTTTTATGCTTATAACTTAGAAATTTATGCTGGCAAACAACCCAATGGACCGTATTCAGTCAGCAACAGTCCTTCTGATGTCGTGAAGAGGTTATGCTCCCCTATCAGCAGTACTGGTCGAAATATAACGATTGACAATTGGTTCACCAGTTTTGGTTTAGCAAATGATCTCTTGAAATGCCGTCAAACCATGGTTGGAACAATTCGCAAAAATAAGCGGGAATTGCCTCCTTGTTTCGTTGAAACAAAAAATCGCCCTGAAAAATCCAGTTTATTTGCTTTCCATAAGGATTGTACTTTGGCGTCATACATTCCAAGAAAGAATAAGAATGTGATTAAGATTTAAACCATGCACCATGACAAAAAAATTGATGAATGTACTGGCGACGAAAGAAAGTCAGAAATTATAACTTTTTATAACATGACAAAATCGGGAGTAGATACACTAGATCAGTTATGCGCGGCATACAATGTATCAAGAAATACACGGCGTTGGCCTATGACAGTTCTTCACGCAATGTTAAATATTGATGGGGTAAATTCCTACATTGTTTACCTCGGAAACAAAAACTTAGAAGTAAAATCTCGGAGAGCGTATCTGAGGCAATTGTCAGTTGAGCTCGTAGATGAACATGTGAAAAGAAGGGGAACTATAAAAACACTCCCCAAAGAGTTAGGGGAAAATATTAGACGAGCCTATCAAGACTCTAGCAGAATAGACGAGCCAAAGGCATCTAAAAATATAGAGAACCCAAAGTGCACTGGAATTAGAAAAAGGTGTGCGGACTGTGGATACAGGAAAAATAGATTTACCAGATATGTCTGCGAAAATTGTGGAAAGTGTATCTGTCTCGAGCATGCACATTTCTTATGTAGTGCGTGCTTGCATAATAATGTTCATTGCTAATTTTTTCTCATAATGTTCTTTCTATCCTGATATTAACACCGTGTGGTGGTTTTACGAGTCAATAAATCAATAACAAGTAATGGCAATGTATTTCATATCCCTGCCGAAATGAAGTGTTAATTAAATATTTTATCAGACGTAAATGGGCTTGGCTTTAATTAAATGGACCGTTTAAGTATTATTAATTTCATTTAAACAAACAGAAAAAGAAAAATAATCGACTTTCATAGGCTGAGACCTCAACAATAAAATAGAGCCTGACAGGCTCAGCGCGAGTACTCGCGTTCCGAAAAGGGGCGCGAGTCTTGCAGGGTTAAAAAGCAAAAAATAAAACCACTACACCGAATGATTAGTATGGACCACCAGAGGGGCTTTTGGGGGGCCTTAGGGTACCCTGAGGGCTTTTTAATATAGCCTATATTACCCACAAATATATTTTCAATCTACATGCCAAATTTCAGCTCTATCGGTTCAGTAGTTTTTGCGTGATTGAGTAACAAACATCCAAACGTACAAACTTTCACATTTATAATACATATTAGTAGGATAATGAAAAGTCAATGTGGATTCTGCTGCAGCGTGAAACAGGCAGGGCAATTGTATTCGTTTTGATATCCAAACAAGTAGACGTGAGCAACGTTCGCTCTCTAGGCGAATGTTTGTAATTCATGGAAAGATGGTCAATAAATTTATGCTGTTCATAAGTTTTTCTTAATAACTTATATATATTTATATCATATGATTACCTAACTAAATTGATAAATAGTAAATACTTTTCTCATTATACTTTATTTACTTTTTCACCTGTCAGGTAAATGTTACAATTGTTAATGCGGTAATGAGGAAAACCTTTTAATTCACATGTTAGGGTAAATAATGATTCACAAGCCATGAATGATGGAAGGAAAGCGTTAATCCGAATTACCCACAGCTCTGTATTCCTGTTGAAACTCCCCTTGGCCACACCTTGGATTCAGAGAGTTAAATTTCTAGGATAAGGTTCTGTAATGAAGGACCGTTATTTTTTAAGTTTATAGGTACTGATGGCACCTCCAGAAAGCGTTATGGTGCTACAATGTATGAAACACTCTATGTTACCAATGGCAGTCTTCAGCGGTCATAGGCAGTAGCTATTTTCTTTGAAAAATGTTTGCATGATTTTTAAGATCTAGGGAAAATGATGGTTACAATCTCTAGAAAACAAAATGCCTTTATGAGTAAAAATTCACTCATCGATCAGAAATTCTATATATCCTTTCAGTTTTGGTGAGCAACTATGTCAAAAACTCTTAATCTACATCTACATACTACTCCACGAGCCATGTAAAGATGTAAGATTTTTGGAGGTGAAATGGTGACATGTACTATGGGGGTGTATTTAGAGGAGATCAGTTTTTATTGTGGTCGCAATGATTCCATTGATGTGTTTTCAAGTATTATTCGTTATTAAATTGAATGTTGGCCAACTTGGCGGGTTGATATCAAAAGGCTTATGTGGGATTGGCCGATGGGTTGAAGACCACTTTACAATCAATTCAAGACAATAGCGTAATTAAACAAATAACGATTTGGCTTTGAAAAAAAAAACAAATTTTCCTCAATTCTATTAATTAAACAAAGGTTTACTATCGTGGATTCTTTTGTCGCATGACTATTTCTTCTCCAAACGGCATCGGATGTGATGATTTATTGGCTGTATTGTTGACAACTGCGTCATTATCTTGTACAACATGTAGCAGTTTTTACAGTAATTATACCTAGTGTTATTTCAATCCTCCCATCATTCAATTCTTTCCTGAAAATCTCATATAAAGTTATTAATGTATAGTTCATGGCTTTAAGCGTAAAAATTCCTTCTAAATTTCCAGTCGTTTTTCTCTATTAATTCAAATATTTTGATACAATGTTAAGCAGTATATTCTTCTTACATTCTTTTTAATCACACGTGCTGAGAAAATGTCACCAAGCGTGGAGGTTTTCAGTTTGCTAAGTAGTCAAGTATGCTCTCCGTGCTTTTTTTCATTACCGCTCGATATAGCGTGTGGTAATGATAGAAAACCGTGCACTCCACTCTATCCGTCTTACCTCTGTGTATTTGCATTTGGTTGAAAACTACCCAACTGTTTCTCCAATGATTCGGTATTTAAGGTATCCAATGGAGTACGAGGAATCCATTAGACCAAAGGTCTCAGGGCTCTGAGGGTCCTAAGGCTTTCAAAATGAGCACCGTTTCACCTCCAAAATAAAACCATTGAAATCAGTGCATCGGTTTCTTGTTATGATTTTTTAAATTACTTGCAATCACGACATAGGGTTCGAATTTCCACTGTCCAGTTGCAGAGCAAATTATATATTTTCTTCATACAATGAATGTTGTTATTCACTTTTTCTTCATTCAAATATTTCATTTTGAATTATAAAATTATCAATTTTTCACAGATTTCAAGGAAAAAGTGCCATTTTTCCTTGGAAACCTGAGCAATGGCTATTGACGGGAAGTAGCTCGCGGGCGTTTCACGGCGTATCATTATTGATGTGCAATATTTCCGTATATACATTTAATTATTTATAATTTCCACATACTGATGATAAAAAAATAGGGCGTGTATTGTTGCAATACCGCTTGGTGTAGTTGCCTATAGAGCTACTTGGAAGGCTGGTCGCGTGATTTATTCGCTACTATACCGCACTCGAGACACAATGCACTATTTTACATTAGGAACGTTTTACATACATTAGTTTCCTCTATGTCTTCTCTTGCTATAATTTTGGGTCACATTTATATCGCCTAAGAATTTCTTTGAATGAGATGAATGATGACAGCAATAAAGGACTATTGCACGTAACGAGCCTTTCTATACTTGACTGTACCTAACCAAAACTTCCTACTGTTCACGATGGCAACTTTAATTTTATGGTATTCAGATTCGTTTCTGGGATGGATATAATGCATAAACATACATTAAGATCAGCTTACCCCGGGCGATGTTAAAGCCGAGTGTTCAACTCCGTTCGGATTTTACATTAGACTCGCTTCTGTGGGTCGCGCGTATTAGATTCAATTATTCCATCGTGCTCATTAAATTAAGCTTATCCGCCAGGCGAATTAAAACTCCTAGGGGCCGAGAATAATTAGGCGGTCATCAAGGTTTTAGCCCGCTTAACGCGAGCCCTTATTTACGACCGCCACTCCGACTTAAATATTTCAGGCACCGCCACCGCTCGCCTCGTCCGTTTGTTTTCCATAATAGCTCCCCGACGTGTGTTTTAAAGCCTCCGGAGTCCTCCACCACGGACGGGGTGGAGAAAAAATGGCACTCCCAGAAGCGGCAACTATTCGAGGGAGGAGGACTTGGAGTGGTTATCGTGAGTCATTGAGCGCACATTTTTATGATAACTTTGCGAATAAGTTTTTTTTTTAAATTCATAGACCACTCTTAGCTTGAGTATGTCTGATCATATGATGCAAATAACCGAACATGTAGCAAAGTAAATGATGTACCGTATTTATCTGAATATAAAACCCCCTACATATAAGACCCCCCCCCCCAGTTTTGAGGCTCAAATTCCAGGAAAAATGTAAAACAAGTAGGAGACCCCTCAGGGAAGTATCCAGTGCCAGTTTTGATAGAATGTGTGATGCGTTTCATGTTTGATAATTGAGCAGTAAGTGTTTCTAAATGTTGTTTGAATGCTAAAGGAAATAAATCATTCAAATTTTGAATAGAACAATTTTATCAAGGGTACCTTGGTATAAAAGGTTCCCCCTCTGGCTTATCCTCCCCGTATAAGACCCCCAATCCACACTTTTGAAACTTATTTTTCGGGGATAAAAGGGAGATATTATATTCAGGTAAATACGGTAATAATTATGTATTAAAAATGTCGTCATAATGAAAGCATAGTTTTGACTTGGGTTTAGGTGGCGAAAATAGAAATTCAAGCAGATGCAGCACATTATTACCTATTCCAATTACCTATTCCATACCTACTTTTTACCTTTTTACCTATTTTACTTTTATCATCCTTTTACTCCATTCATTACCTCCTGTTCACGCTTTTTATGACCCTTTTATGCCCCTTTTATTCGATCTATTATTTTGTCAATTCACTGTTTTTAATTGTGTTTGCCTTTTCAAAAGGAACTTTCATGCCCTTTAAATTTATTACCTTTAAATACTTATCTTTAAAGGACTCAGTTCATTTAAATATTCTTACTTTTGACATATTATGTATATTCATCATTCTTTTATTTTTTCCCTTTTAAGGGTTTTTACTTAATTTTACCAATTGTATCTCATAACTTTTTGACAATTGATTTTACGTCTTTTAGATTGAACTGGCAATGAAAGCCTCTTCCCTTTGTCTCAAATTTGCAAAACAGAAATTTTCCTACATAATGTGTAAACATACTTATAGTACTTGTACTATATAGTGTTTTTTATATATATCTGTGTACAAAATGTCTTCATCCCTTTAGTGACCGAACCATTAAACAACTGATACCCTGAGGTCGGACTCCATGAGTGTGGATTCAAAGAAGTGATGACACCTCATCGGGCACACTGATTTGGATGGATCAACGTTGTCTGCACCACGTAAACGGCAGGACTGCAATTGTGGACAACCTTTAGTCATCCACCAAATCCCAAATGTTAATAAACAAAATAATTATGTTATAATTCGACAAGCCACAATCAGGCCTACGTGCCACCTATGATATTTGATCAAAACAAAAGAATGGATTTCAAATAGAAAAACTTAAAAAGAAGAATTCATGAGCATAACGGTCTGCGAGCCATTTTTCAAAATTAAATACTTTTTCAGTGTTAAATATTTAAATTCTGTACAAGATGAGCGCTGGGTTGGGGAAGAGGGGAGGTTTACGCCTCTCATTCAACCCAGTATAAATAAACAAAAGTCAAAGTCACATGGGACACGTGTTGGTTTCCGGGGCAGAGAGAGAGAGAGAGGTGGAGTTATGATTACGTCTCCCTTTTCTTTCTCCGTGTTACTGTCTCCGCCCACTCACCCCATCTACAAGAGTGCTGATTCCGGGTCACGGAGCGCATTAGATGCACGGTCAGAGTGGGTTGGCAGGAGTGTGGCAGGGGGTGAGGAAGGTGTGGGGAGTTGGAGGAGGTCACGACTCGAGACTGGCCACCGGTCCATCCGCCACGCTGAGCTGCATCACAATGATAAACGCAATCCGAGAACGGGATACGCGACAACTTGACACGTGTTTGCTGTTAAGGGCTGTCGGGGGCCCCACTAGGTACTCCTCCCGACTGCCAGTCAACGCGCACTCCACGTCCCGTCCAACTAAAGGCCGACCCGCAGATGTATCATTTCCACTGCTCCCGACCCGCGCCTAAGGGGAGCGGCGGGGGAAGCGCACTTGCACACCCGGGCGCGGCGCCGCACAGTGGTCCTCGTATTTCTGAGACATGAAAAGATTTTCTCAGATCAAGATGAAATTAGGTGTAGGTATATGGGTTTTCGGGATCGCTGAATACGAATATGATGCCAAAACAATTTACTTTTTCCATTAAACTTGCTGTTTTCATTTTTTGCAATATGTGTGCCAATAGATTTTATTTAGTGCAAATAGGACCATAAAATTAATATGGGCAAATGTTGGCAGGCACTTATGAGTTTTTTGTATACTTGGCGATGTTAGTTGCACTTTCCAATAGATTTTTTGAAGGAATCTCATGGAATGAGTGAATTTTTCACTAATTTCACTTATATTTCGCGGATAAAAGTTCTCTAATTTTCATGATTTTCAATTTGAAATCGCATATATTGACAACTTAACACTACAATTTTAGTAAAATAAATAAATAGTACTTAATTTCCGGAGATGAATCTAGTTCTTTGAATTACAATCGATGCGACAGTCTTCCATGAAAGCGACTCCGAAGTTAACGCGCATTTGACTTTCGATTATTAATAGAATGCATGCCTCACCTGAGCGTTCTCTTATATTACCTCTGACAGTAAAGGTGCGTGATACCGGTTCAGGATCTTTGAATTCTGATGCTTCATCACTTACTCTATCCAAACGTACTGCACAAAAGGTTTACCTGAATACTTTATTTTTCTAACCTTGTCCCATTTTTCCATATACCACTGTGACCACTGTGAGTGGGTTCTGAGCCGGGAGGACGAGCAAGCGAACACTCGGATGGCCTTCCTCTTGAGGTGGTCCGACCCACTTCCCCCTCCCGGAGGCCTTCCCGTCCCTACCCGCATCCAGTCCAACGCGTCCACATCTGGTTTATGGTTTATGTGCCACCTGCATGAGCCATGCCGGAAGTGTCCTCCCTTCAACACTCCTAGCCGTGAGAGGGTCTTTTTCAGCGCCGCCCTTTGCGGAGGTGTGCTCCACTTGAAATTGCCCTACTTGTGCTTAAGGTAGTCCGAGCAAGATAATTTCCTAGTCATAATACAGACCATGATCGAATTATACGTTTTAATTTCACCAGCTGTAGGACACATCAATTAAATATTGCAGTATTAATGGCACAATAATATAGTTTTATGCGACAGAAATTGTAAGTAATTAAATGAAAATATATAAACAAGGCTTTAACTTCACTCATTGTTTTCGCGCGGTGCGTTTGAAACTCCTTCAAAACGGAAGGTTTTTTGTAATCCCGAAGAACCTACTGTGGTGACAATATGATTAATTTTCAAATATAGTTTATAAAACATGCAAACTACACGCTGTTAGTTTTTTTGCGACATCTAATTGTCAGAAATACCTCATTTTGTAAATGATATCTCTCTGGAGTGCATACATGTACCATTTCCCATGTAAATGGCTAGTATTTTTTGGGAAAATATCTCCGAAAGTAATGCAATAAGGGGTAGAATTTTTGGTGTCACTGGATAGGTGAGGTATATTTCCTTAAAATGAGACCAAATTCATTGATTTCTAAGTAACATGAATTTTAGCTCAAACCACCTTAAGAGGCATTACTATGGTGAAAGTAAAGCAATGGAGAGAAATAACATGATGCTCCGGCAAATATGACAATTCTCTTGCAATTTCTCACTAAAATTGTCGCAGTGTCGTTTTCCGGTGATGATCTCATTCGATGGTGAACTTAGGCCTTCGTATAAAATATGCAAATCGACGAACGCGTATGTTTTTATATTATTAAAAAAATGTGTTCCCTCATGAGATTAGAATATGATTAGAATAACCTCAGTTTCATAACTGCGCTTGCGCTTCGTGTTAGTAATCAATTTTTTATATATGTGCCCAAGGGAACTTAGTTTAACTTAGTTTATCAAACCGCGTAGCAAAATGCTCCCCAATTGAGGCGGCCATAAACTACGCTATTCGATAAACCACGCGCACTTAGTCACGAAATTGATTCAAAACATTCCAGATTGTGTTCTCTGTTGATCGATTTCTACCTTTGGGAAACTTATCCAAGTTCGTGACGCTGCGCACGTTGTTTGTTTTCTAGATAGAAGTTTTGGCTCTGTAGGAGCGTGTAGAGGAAAGCTAGAGAAGTTAGGTTAAGTGCCTGGGCATTGGAGATGATACAGGCCGACCACATCCGAAGGGCCCAATTGTGTGTGTATGTGTGTTAATGGGTCTTCTCTTTGAGGTCACGTATGAGGAGATAAATACCAACAAAAAGAGATGGAATGGGAGTTTTAAAAATGCTATCCGGGGCTATTATTCTTAAAATATTTTCAAGGCTTCGACTGATTTGAAGCGGATATCTTGAGGCCATATTGCATCATTCCAAAATCAAGCATATCCTCGAAATTGTATCCTTTTGTTCTATCTCAAGGTTTTGCCAAATTAAACTATAGTAACGAAATCTCAATTATTGAAATGGAATTTTTTCGAATAATCGTATGGTCAAAATCAAAACATGCTTTTTGCATCGCTTACTGAGATGGACGGCAAATCGCTCACATCACTTGGCTGGATAATACTGTCGGTAAATGACGAAATGCTGGATGTTAGAAAGACAATAATTGCCATGTCTTTGGCATTTTTCTTTTATCTAAAAATAGTGGTATTTGTGAAGAGAATTTTGCTGAACTTGCATTTTCACTGTAATGAAAGTAGTGGAGATCAAGAGGCTCCTAGAAGAAATAGAATCTCAAGATTGAGAACGGGTACAGACAACAACGAAGGTATACATCTGCCTCATTTATTTCAGTTCTATTTCGGATTGGTTACGAGGGGTCCCGACTCAAATCCAATTTCCAACATCACCTTCATTTTCATAAAACACAGTGCATGCCAATGCCTAACATTTGGAATATCCTCTCCTCTTCTATCGACATGCTATGACACATCACCGGATTTCATTTGAGCTTGCCTAGTAAGCTCACAAATTTTCTTCAATAACATGCTTTGAAGTGCCTTAAATATGTAACATGGGTAAAAAAGTAATTGAGAAGGTGAAAGAACTTCTGACAGCATTTAGCATTCCAATAGAACTGTGGAAGAGATTTGCTGAATGTTTTGTATGAAGTGTTGTGACTTACGGCAGCGAAACATGGACAGTCAAAAAGAAAGATGAAAATTACTCAGAAAGTTCGAAATGTGGTCGTGGAGAAAAATGCTTAAGGTGAAGTGGACGGACGGAGAAATGAGGAACTACTAATTACAATAGGAGAAGACAGAAAACTGTCGAGGGAAATCAAAAAGAGGAATACAGCTTGGATGGTACGGTGCGTTAGTGCGTAAAATTTTTCATTCTCTTACAATCTAATTGGTCCCATTAAGAAATTATTTCTCATGATTCTAACCTGGACACCAAATCAAGTTCATACTCTGGATTCCTTTAATTAACCCTAATTCAGTGGGTGCGTAAAATTGTGTTACACGATTGGGCGCGTGGGCCACACAACAGGTGGCCCAATTTCAATTTTTTTAACTAAAATTTTCAACAGGTTTTTAAAAATGTATTTTTACAAGCAATAAATTTAGACTATTATCCATCGTTTAATTAGGTTTTTTCACTTATGGAACATATTTATAGTCATTAGTGGAACAAAACCCTAAGTCACTGAAAAATCTTAAAATATTTTGAGCATCAAAAATCCATTGTGATAAAACTGATATAAAATATTCAACAATTTTAATATAACTGATTATAATATATAAATACCATATAAATAATATGTAATATAATAATGCCGACAGAAAAAGGTTACACAGTTAGTCACGTGGCCCCAGTCACGCTGGCTTCCTTTCGCGCACTATTTAACGCTAACCCTGCAACAATTTGTTACAAACGACCACGTGAGACTTTTTGAGGTCATAATCATGTGCAGCTACTGAAACTTACAAGTATGTTATGCCATCCTATGAGATACGGCACACAAATACGGCCACTCCTGCGGCCCTCGCGGCTAGTGAAGGGTTGATTCCCTGGGTAGAAAACGCCGTAACTGGCCCCTCGTGCTTATATAGATATCACTCTGAGCTGTTTTGGTATCATACATCTTCGACGGCAGTTAACATTGGAAAATATGGAGGAAATTCCAAAAATCTCACCAATATCCTGGGAGTTCAAGACCCTGTAAGAAAATAAGAAAGCAAAGATAAGTTTTTTTATTGTGATGACTTAATTCGACGATATGTTATCATTGGAATTGTAATGGTAAGAATTATCAGACAATTTATTGATGTCAATCATTCCTATTTTTATATTTTATATATTAATTCTATTTTTATGAGAGCCGTGACAGTGAAATTCCACCAATATATATATTTCACCTAAGAGCCCTCTTTCGACGCAAAACGTCATCCATATTTGCCATCTACATCACCTGACAATGACACGCTACTTCGAAATAGAGGTGTGAAATTAATTCATGTAAAAATTTCACTTTTATTTTTCTTTTCAAAGTGCTGAGCAAATTCTAATATGCTGCGCCGTATGCAATGCACTTAATTTACTCATATCATTAAATATCACACAGAGTAAAATTTTTTGTAAATCAGGGTAAACAAATTATGTAAGAACTTATATCGGATTCATTCTCTATCCTTTTAATTTTCACTCGTTCCACTTAAAATTTTCATGGGATAATGGGGCAATAAATTCTTTAATCCTAAGATTGGAGCGAGAGGATCGAAATCAAACCTTAAAAATTTTCTCCGAGAAGCTCACCGCGGGGATTCTCAGGATAAGGAAGGGAGAAGGTAAGGGAGAGAGAAGGTAAGGGAGAGAGAAGGTAAGGGAGACGGAGGGCTTTTGGAGTGTTATTCGCGGAAGGCGCATGCGGGATACGGTGGTGGGGTTGGTTGGGAATGTGAAAAGGGGGAGGAATGAAAACAATCGGAACGGGGAAAGGGTGGTTGTATTAGGCGACTGGGGTTTTAGAGGGAAAGAGGTGGGGGGGGGGAGGGATGAGTGAGACGAGAGCTGAGAAGCGCTCTGCTTTGAAGGAGAGGGGGTGGGATATCATCCGTGGAAGTCGCTTTCCGCGGCACGGCGCCACCTTCCCTCGAGGGAGGGGAGTCGGAAAGGCGTTATTGCCGTATCAGTATTCATAACAGACGGAGACTTCCTATCTTCCCTCCGTGCCACGCCCCCTTTCTCCTCAAGCTTTAAGCTTTCCTCCCTAAACGGCAATATGTCTCGCTAGCACGCAGGGAGCCGTATTATTCACCTCGTGGCTTATCTCGATGTGCTGCCATCTTCTTGCCTTCCCGTGAACGAAACCTCTGAGCGTCACCCTGCGCCGGTATCCGCCGACACGCACAGAACTCATCCATTCGTGCCCCATCGCAAAAATGCTCCATCTTTCCATCGCGGTCCCACTATATTCCCCTCCTATTCACTGTCCTATTCACGGAAGCTCTCGATCGGCCCTTCATCCCTACCTCTACAATTCTAAACGGCTGTGATGGCCACATAATAGCGTTAAATTTCCCTATCGTTCCCTGATACGAACGTGATGGGATTCATTTGAGAGCATCCGCGATAGCTCTGTAGTTTTAATGTGACAGACTATGCCTCGGAGCTTGATATTTCATGGCTTTCAACTCTGGATGATCCTTTGATTTTGAGAATCACAGTTTCCCAAGCTTTCCGGCTCCTTGCCTTGGAACAGAAATGCTTTTATGTTACAATTTTCCCGAGTTGTATAGGAAAGTTCTTCAGCCAGGTGCGTTAGAATAAGCTGGTATCATTTTTTTTAAACTCCACTCCAAGAGCTGGATATCATATACCCAGTCATCTTTTTTGTGGATGTTATTGGAGGTTTCCGCTATTTATATTGGCCCCACCTATTTGTCAAACAAAATATCAGGCTATATTCTACGTGGAAAGATCATCTTACTTGAAGAAGCGAGCTACAATACTCACGAAACTACTCTCTCAAAAAATGTAAAAGTATGGAGGAAACCCGTTGGGCGATTTATTCTGGGAGACACTCCGCACAAGCCTTCACTCAATCATCAGTTCCTAAACGCTGTTCAGGATCCACATCGTAAGCAAACGGGGAGATAACTCGCGGAATAATTATACCATGCTGTCACTAAATTTCCATTGCAATGTATATTCAAGGTACATTTAACGCTGCAAGTTGTCTTTATTTTTCGAAACCGAGCTAAAGGCCCTCAATTGTTTTTGCGCGTGTTATAATATTCCTCTCATTGTTCACCATATTGACCTCCACTAATATGGGATGGTTCTCCCGAGGTAAGGTCGTATATATAATAAAAACAGAAAATCTTCACCAACGTTTCGGAGTTTTAATTATTCCATCTTCATGGCTATGAATATATCTAAATTAAAGGTCAACTCCAACAAAAATCAGCACAACTCAATATATGTTAAAAATTTTTTTGATGGTATATCAAAACAATTCAACACTTAAATTACCTTAGATCCACATTAAACTCACATAGCAGGTCACATGGACATCAGTGCAATGAACAGAAATAAAAGAATGGTCCCAAATAATCATGGGTAATCAGGAATATGATACCAGAATTGCGGTGTGATGCGAATTTTATGATTTTAATGTGATTCTAAGATAATTTAAGTGTTGAATTTTTTTTATATACCATTTTTTTCATTTTTCAATATATATTGAGTTGTGCTTAAGTGTGTTGGAGTTGACCTTCAGTTTACATATACTTATAGCCCTGAAGATGGAATAATTAAAATTCGAAAAAGTTGGTGAAGATTTGCTGTTTTTATTATGTTTACAACCTTACCTCGAGAGAACCATCTCATACAATATTCATCGTGGTATGTTTATAGTTTATCCGTCACCACCAAGTTATAGGTGGTCATATTACAAGTTTACAACTAACGTTTCATGCCTTCTTTCATTATTAATCATTTTCTTTGAAACTGCACAATTTAACTCTTTTTCCGTGAAACCCCAACAAATTCTAAAGACATATTTATTATCTCTTTTAACCAGGTAGCTGTCATCGGTTATAAAGTTGATGAGCTAGCCTTCGTTATGCGGGATTGCAAGGTAAAACACTAGCACGTGACTATGATACCGTGCCCTCGATCAATTCCAAATGAGTTACCGTCTCCACACCTGTGGTTAAATTATACTGTTAATTTCGCTCGTTAATTATCACTGGTCCATTGCTTCCTTTATTGATTGAATGAAATTTAAGTTGAAACTTAAGCGTCGCGGATATATTTTGAAATAAGCTTAAAGGTTTAACTCTTAATGTTTTTATTCGTTCTCTCCCAATCAACCTTAAGGTATTGAAGTTACCGTTGATTCAAAACAATTAAATATTTCTAAATAAATGCTCTGCTTATAATGCCTTAATTCTATGCTTTCGCTTCAGCAACAGTTCAGTTTCCCCTGTCTGAAAATACCGTAATTTTGAAAATGTGTCGTATACTTTGCGCTCAACTTCAGCTGAATCATGATTTTTTATGAGTTTCATTAATGCAACATTTTTTCTATTGAATTTCGATGCACACATAGTTTAAAATAAACTTGAGTATGAGAGTATAACATTATAGAACCATTATTATTTAATTCAATATATAAATTGTTTATTCTTCCTGTATCCAGATTTTACGTATTTCTAGAGAACATTTATGAACAAAGCTGCTCCCCCTCAAGAGCAGAAATTTAACCCCGAGAAAATTACAAAAACAGATGTTGTTCTTTGAGCAGGAAATGATCTATAAATTTTCTATCAATCACCTACCATCTCACTCCTTCAGAACTCTCTACATGCACCTGTTCTGATCTGGTGGTTCTACATTGCCCTGCCTTTAAAATGCTTATTTGAATGCTGATGTCTCCCTAAACTTTGCAGATAAATCATTTGGGAAATTGATAGTACAAATAAGTTCATTTATGCATTCTTCCCGTGAAATTGTTTGTTACACGATCAATTATATTATGAGATATCATGGTGCTGATACACAGCAAAAAAAAGTTCCAGGATATAAGAATGTAGAGATGTAATAAGGCCAGGAAAACGAAAAAAAAGAAAAAAATAGTTTTATGCTTAATAGAATTAGTACGCGGATGACCATGACTAAAATATGAGCTTTAACGAATGGAAATCAGGTACGTTATGAAAAATATCAAAATTGGCTTAGCAACCTACTTTTAAAACAATTTAAGAATCATTATTATGAAAGTATTTCCTGTTAAACCGAGTGAAAAACTGTAACCAGATCTCATCCAGGAAAAGGATGGTCATAAATAGGTTAGATTCCTCTTCTCACTTGGTAAAATTCCTTTCTTTTCAAATGATTTGCAATGGAATGGAATTTTTACAGAGTTGAAACATCTCTATTTATAAAAATTATGCCATTTAACAAAATTAACCCATTATCACGATTTCACTGAACAATGAAACAACCCGCATTCATTTCCCTGGTTGCATTTTAGTTGAAACAACTGCCGTCACTCCATGCCTAATTATTTCCCACAACTTGATGTGACATTCCTTTTATCAGGGTAAATGTTGATTGTCCCTAGTGAGCCTTTATATAGAGACAAAACGACGATAATGTCATAATATTAAGCTAATATTGCATGTCATGGAGGTACTGCTTCAATTAGAGAGTTTTCGTGAGCGTGGGAGGGAAACTGAAAAGGAGGAAGTTTTTGATATAATCATTACCATATGTTCTATTGTTTGCTTTGAATTCGGGAGATAAATTTGGAAAAAGAATAATAAAGGAGTTGTGCAAAAAATTCCCAAAAAAAACACGATGGCTCATTAATTTTAATTACCCCAATGATAGAAGCTCCATGGAGCACGCTCATCCTCCGATTTTGATTCTTTTGAAGTTTGGCCTTGGTTTACAGACCATTGAAATCCTAGTCAGTCACTATGATTCAATAAAGCTTATACTTCCAATCACAACAATTATTCTTAATCAGACAAATTGCTCTAATTGGCTGGATGTTTGACCTGGGACTCAGCTCTCTCATACATGTTTCATTCCCTGAATATCTTAACACTCAGTTATACGACTCTTAAATGGGTTAAAACATTCATAAATAACTAAGTCCGTTGTGCTATGATCTGTTATGTCGTCGCCATCATCAACTGAAGGTTAAGTCTCGTCATGTGTAAACAATACGTCCTTTTTTCTCCCTATCCCTATATATGCCCAATTACCTAAGTTTTCATCAAAGTCCGCGCACCCTTCAAAAACTGCTATCTTGTCCTATCCCTGCTTCTCCTTCCTCTTAACTTTCCCTCAAAAATATTTATGACAGTCATGTCGTGCCTAAATAGGTGTCCTAAAATACGAGTTTCATTTCCTATGTATTTTAAGAGACTTCTCCTTTATTTCCTTCAGGAAATTCTCATTTGTTTTCCTCTCCCTCAAGCTTTTCTTCCAAATCCCTACTGCATCTTAGCCTTATCACATTCTTGCGAATAGTCTAACTCTCACTTTCATATAGCCTTGTGCTATAGATAAAGTTTTTGCTGAAGTTTTTCGAATTCCTAAGAGAATAGGAGTGTTGATCAAATTGCCTCTCTCACTTTGGAAGAGCATTTTACCCACGACCACCAGTTTCATCTTAGTTTTACCCCTGTTGTCCTCCATACCTAACTTTTCTTCCTTGTTAGCAAAATTGACTCACTCGGTCTGAGAAACCAAAGCAACGCCAAGTTGTGTGTCAACTATACACGGTGAATCTTCACTGGGTAGCGCATGGAGCGCGTTTCGTGAACATCCGATCAGACATTACGTCGGATTAAGGTAGACCACCATGCACAGACTATAAAGCATTTTTGCACCTTCATCTTCCTGGATGTGGTCAAAGATAGTGCACGATGCGCATCCAATGAACATCCTATGCACTACTGCAGGAGCATGTACTTTGAACTCAGACAGTGCGCCATTTGATACTACTTCGGACGTTCATGAAGATTATTCTGTGCACTGAAGATGCTACACTAAAGAATATTCTTTGCATATCTTTTGCATATAATTTTCCCCACTGGGATAGGTGGCGCTGATGTCGAATTATAAAGATTGAGGATATTTGCATTTTCATTTCGAAGATTCCACTCATTTATTTCGATATTCCATCGCCTAACCGCCCAGCAACAGACATCATTCACAGCGATGTTCAGCGCAAACAACAGTTCGATGCGGCCTCTTTGACTACTTTTGCTACAAACAATGAGCGACTGCTCACTGCTAAATAAAAGAACATATGAAATCGCATTAATTTGTCTATTGCAGCACAAAAAGGCGGATTCTTATTTTTTGGACGCACCAGGTGGCACTGGCAAAATATTCCTCATCTCACTGATACTTGCGCGCATTCGATCACAAAATCATATTGCGTTAGCTATTGCTTCATCAGGCATTGCGGCAACTTTGCTTAGTGGTGGACAGACTGCACATTCAGCACTCAAGTTGCCATTAAACGTTCACAAAAATCCAGACGCAATGTGCAACATAAAGAAGCATTCCGGCATGGCTGAAGTTTTGCAAAAATGTAAAATTATTATCAGGGATGAGTGCACTATGATCCAAAAGCATTCACTTGAAGCTCTCGATAGAACGATGAAAGATCTCAACAATAATACCACAATTTTTCGATGGCGCTCTACTGCTGCTGTCAGGTGGTTTTAGACAGACAATGCCGGTCATTCCACGCACTACGTATGCCGGCGAAATTAACGCATGTTTGAAACAATCATAACTATGACGAAATATTAACACATTACGCCTTAATATCAATATGCGTGTTTGGGCAGGACAACGTTTGTTGGGTCCGCTAGTCGTTTATAAATCCCTGCTATTAATTTCCAATCCCTCCAGACTGTATCTAAGCTATTCATGCACTTTAAAAGAAAGTTCCGGTTATAGGCGTCAAAGCCTTTTCTAAATCTATATATATCAGGATCAATGGTCTTTTCATTTCGGTAAATCATTCAATAACAACCCGTGGAGCTATCATAGCTTCACTCATGACCTTTCCACTGACAAAACAACTTAAAATGAGACGTTGACAGTGAGATTGGCTTATGAGTTGCCGAGTACCAACCTCAAAACTGGCATCACGTGAAGACGCTTTAGAACTGTCTCAATAAGCAAAGCGTTGGTTTGGCGGAAGGAAGTGAAAAACTCGGTGAATGATACTTTATTTACCTTGGGAACAGTGTGAGTTATTTATAAAGGAAAGACTTCATTGCATATTTATGTGGTATATCTTTTTCTGTCAGCGCACAAAGGACGAAACAACTCTTAAATACGTATAATCATACCCGCTCTTCTCCCCAAGGTGCGTGCGAATGTATTTCCTTTACGGTTTAGGCGCGAGTGTACGTAGAGTGCTCGTAGCTGTGGAGGCGGAAGAGCACAGTGAAGAATTGCTTCCTCGTTTTCAGCCTGAGCGCATGGTGAAGGGAGACAAAATCACATTACCGCTGAATGGCAGAAAAATTCGCGTCTATTCGTAAAAATACTTCCATGATGCACGGCTCCTAGAGTCAGTTATTTCATATCGTGTTCAATGTATGTCGAACCAGAAATTTTCAATGCCACCTAATGAGCTCGTAACGTTTACTCTCTCGCGTATTCCATTTTCAGCTGAAGTAAAAGGCACTGAATACTGGGTAACTAGTCATCAACATCTCATTTTAAGACTTTGAACTTGTTATCCTAGATTTTCCTAATGAGGTCTCAATTTGTTGCATGAGTCATTTAGCCGTTTCACTCGACTGCATTCCTCTTAATTACTTAGGCAATCTATTCTGGCATCTGCACCGAACGCCCATACCAATATTAATTTAATGAAACCAAGGGCACTCCTTCACGCTCAAATTTCTCCGGTTAAGAATACCTGCCGGGCGAGTTTCAATGGATGGCGTATCCAAGTATTAGAATCCCTTTGTTTTCCTCGTGTGTTTCGGTAATAAATGCTTTGTGTTGACAGTATGCGGAAATTACTTCGAGCTTATTGCTGCTCATTAATAAGGACATAAAACAGTGTTTGTTTATGAGTAAAAGATGTTAAGGACTACATATCTGATAATTTTCTTAAAAATGTAAACCTCTATTTTGTGTATACTAGAGTTTCCTTTTAGATGGTGACTTTTTGCTCAGTTCGCTTCAATATCAAAAAAATCTGACGGGAAGTTGGATCTATTCTGAATGCAAAAGGGCCGTCCGTCCTACGTATTTAGAGTTAAGTTTCTTTGTCCACTTGGATTGCTAATAATGAAAAATATGGAGAATTCTATGGGAATACTTGGCAAAATTACTGTATCAGAATTGCAGAGGGCATATTGGTTTCAGAAGAAGAGTAGAAAGAATCAAGAAAGAAGATTTTTAACGTTTCTATATTCATTAAGTATATTTTAATTAAGCGTCTTGCGCCTCATTCAAGACTTTGCGGATTTCAATTAAAAAATCAATGCAGTGAAAAGAATGCAATTACGATATCATTGACTTTTATGTATTCATGCCAACTAGAATGGATGAGCAGTTTTTGAGGGTAAGGTAGTTAAAAAATGCATCGGTAAAATTTAAATTTCTATTTTGTGTATTCCAGATTTTCCTTTTAGATGGTGATATATCGGAGATAGATTATGTGAGGGGAAAGAGAAAGTTTTGTTTTTTGTTGATTTCGAAGCCTGAAAAATTGCTGAGAACCAAAAGGACGTAGACATGGCATTAACTTCAGAAATTGTACATCCCACAGTGTCTGAGAATGCTAATGTGAATTGTCGAAAGCTTCTGGGTCCCATTAGGAACCAGTATCAAACTGGTATGGCATCGATTATAAAGCCAAGTAGCTCAGCTATACAATAGCAATTTCAGATGTTTGCCAGAATGCAGGTTCTATATCTCATTATACTGGAAGGCTATCATTATGACGAAGATCCACTAAACTGCTGGGTCATGCATCGTGTAAAACGGGCTCACTCGGGAAGCTGGAAGTTGTGCGATCGGTGTGTTTTTTAGTGACATGGAGGAGGAAGAACAAAGTAGAACGAAGATCACTCTCGGGCGATTCCACAAACAATTGAAATAATATATAAAATAATTCATTTTATAATAATTTAAGGTCCTGAATGCTTATTAAATATCGCATCCAATGTCT
Organism: Ceriagrion tenellum; assembly: GCA_963169105.1. NCBI lineage: Eukaryota > Metazoa > Arthropoda > Insecta > Odonata > Coenagrionidae > Ceriagrion > Ceriagrion tenellum. The sequence goes on from OY720636.1 coordinate 161,157,743, forward strand.
TGATGAAAATTCATATGAAAAATTCATTTTTACCTTCCCACCCATTTATCGGAAAATTAACTTAAATAAATACGTTACCACAGGTCAATATGAGTGACAGTTTGTTAAAATAGTTTTATTCCCAATAAAACCGTCACGTTTATGTTAAATTCTTCGTAAGAAGTAGCTTTTTATCAGAAAATGGAATGAAATAAAATTAAGGTGCTGATCCATTATAGCCTTCAAACAATTAGTAAGTAACAACGCCAACTGGAGTAAAGATGCGCAACCTTTAGGGGAATGGGCACGGCCATGGCTAATTTAATGTACCTAAAATGTCTTCAAAATGTATTTTTGGTATAATTTGAATGTATATCTCTTTCCTAGCAGCTAAATTTTTCCTCACAGAAAGTTTAAAAAAACCTTTAAGCAATAGAAGCGAAAAGGATAGGGTAAAATCTTTGACACAGAATGATTCGGGTAAATGTCATACTTTGCAACTTAGGTACAGAATTGATGCAGAGTATCGCGCTCTAGATACAAAAGTCTCACTACACAGTTTAGTCATACCCGTCTGCTAAGAGAAACTCCGGCAAATGTGCCCGAGAATGAATTCCCCGGTGAGAATTTATGCTTGAGAGGCCGTTGCGGTGGATACGTGTAGCTATCGTAGTCGGCATTTGCGCGGTTCCGCTATGTATGCTTTAGGGCACTGTTTGATTTCAAGGCGTATCGTTCCTTTTATGAATTAAATGTGACGGCATATCTTCTGATACCATTTTCAATACGGGGTAAGTTGTGAGAGCTTTCTATTAAAGGCACCGCAGAATGCGCTTATCGGAACTCATGGCCATCTTAGAAATGTAATGGTATCATCGTTAGAGAGAATAAATAATCCGTGTATTCTATTAACAGTTGACTGCATATAAATCTACTCCGACCTGCTGGATGATTTTGACCAACTCAACTTTTCTTTATTCTATCCATACTAAAGGCCCAATAAATCCTTAAGCAATGTTTAAATAAGACCAGACTAACTTGAGTTCCCTTAATATTTTTGACATAGCATTTGAAAATGTACATAGAGTAAATATTTACTTGGGACATACAACCATGATTACATGGAATAAAACAATACGGGGATGTGAACATTTGCTAGTCTCCTTGCGGCGTGGGATGAGCGATGTCTGACTGCATTGTAATATCACATCTATCATTCAGGATTTCTATTTTGAATGAAAAAAACGGAAATAAAATCTTTGCGTAATGTAATTAAATTACCTTAAGAGGGCAAACATAATTCTTTGCAGTTCGGGCACCTGCTTTAAAAATTTCGCTAAGGAAGCATTGAGGAGGTTCTGCGTATGCGCCGCGAACCAAATTATTACGTGAAAGGTGACGCCTCTAACAACCATCTAATCTCGGCGACCATCAGACTTCATGTAACATAGACGTGAGAAAGCAAAGTATTTACTTCACAACATTATATACCATTTTTATTCATTGAAGGCGTAAAAATAGTTCAAATTCTACACACTATTAATTGATTTTTGATTCATGGCTTCATTCACTATGCTGAAGCACTTGCTTACCTCTCCTGAAACTTACAGACTTCGAGGTATTCAATTGAATTTAATGCCACAAATATCTTTGGATTTACTAATTGCGGACAAAATATCAACAGTGGCTGAAAAAAAATTATTTTTGCACCAAGATACACCAGCTGGGAGAAGAAAGTTAACTTTTGCACCTCCTTCAATGGCCGTTTTCACATTTTATCTACATCTGCGTACTACCCACCTAGCCGCCTCATAGGCATGCGCGACGAGGTTAGAAGTATTTATTCTTTATGCCATTATATATCCTACAACAATAAATTAATAACCAAACACAGATATTGTGCACTTCAAATTCGAGAAAAATCGACCTTAAATGTAAACACCAATGCAACACATTCCTCTGTTTCTTCAGACCACATGACGGTGATGAAGGTGAAAAAATCTCATCCCTCTTGAGCCTATTATGATTGGGTGAGAATTAATGTGCGTGATTTGTAGTACAAGGGCGCTGGTATTATTTTTTTTGGTGAAGGGCTTGAGCATATTCAAGCCATCAGCATCAGAGCTAAAGGAGGAGGAGTGTTCCAGCACGGGTTCCGTATCTCTCTCTTCCTAGAACTCTCAGGCTCCTTGGCCAGTGAAGGTAATTTTAACAAGATATATTTCACATAAAAATCAATAAATTTGGTTTATCTTAAAAAAATATCTCACTCTTCCAAAAAAGCAATATACTTACCTAATAATGCAATTATTAAGGAATACGTGCCTGTCTAAGGAAGCGAAAATCGCCGTGTACAGGCGTGTACTTTACCCCACTTTGTCGGGTGATAATGAAACATGAGTATGATGTCAGGATAGGCATAAGAGCAGACTAAACGCCGTGGGTATGAGTTATCTGAGGAGTGTTTGCGGCAAAAGTAGGATGGATAGGATCAAGAATGAGTAGGTAATAAATGAGTGTGGGTTAGATGCTCCAGTGATCGACATATGTATATGGAAGGAGTGTGCTTCGTTGGTTTGGTCATGTTGAGAAAATGGATGAGAGTCCAATAACGAAACAGATATATAAGAGTGAAATGAGTGGTGCGAGAGATAGAGGTAGGATGAGAATGTTGTAGTTGAAAATGGTTGAGGAAATTCTTAGGAGGAGGTATGTTAGGAGTCTTAAAAATAGGAGGGCGTGTATGAATCAGTGTATGGGGGTAAATGAGGCGAAAGAGGTTTGCAAGGATAGGTCAGTTTGGAGGAAATTTTTGAAGCAGAGTTAGGTGTACAAATATGAGTGAAACTTAGTGACTCTGCCTACCCCGGAATGGAACAGCATGATTGGTATATATGTGTGTAATAATACAATATTCCCTTACCGCCCTATTTTCCATGAAAATTACTAAAAACTTCATCTGTTCAATGTGAGAAATGGCATGACAATTCATTCCACAATTATTAAAAAATTAGGAATTTTCAAAGGATAGATCTCGCAAAAATTTTGTGGCTAATCTGTATTTCTACAATTTTTCAAAATATATAATGTAATCACTGCGGTATTTTTTTCAGAATCGCAATGAGCCATCCTTTGCGAAACAGTTTTAAACTTACAGTGTGAAAAAAGTATCTAGTTAAATAATTACCTATGCATATAATTTTATTTGATTTCTGACAATTCGTTATACGAGTGTATATTATATACACCATTAATAATGCAATATTTAATTCTTGCTGCCTACTGTTGCTGAAATTGAATCGTACAATGAAAGAATGGTCTCCATTGTAACTAGGGAAAAATCTTGCTCAGACGGCATTAAGTGTAGACTCTAGTGGTCAGCTTTCCAAAGGTTCGCGCACAAAGGGGTTGAAATCGGAAGGGAAAGGCATTAAAGCCTAAAGTGAAAGACCAATCAATACCACTTCAGATTGGCCTCGCTCCGTTCCCCCCGAAACGGGTGATAGATGACGCAGGCGAGGCTGAAATTGCATCTTTGCGCCCGCTATGCAGAAACGAACCTTCTCCAAAGCAGGAATCTTAAGGAAGCAGCCACGAGTGTTGATATGTGCAATTTGCCATTGATTTATTGCCATATACCATGTACTGCTACAGTTCCGTGGCAACTCATGAACATATTTATGTTTATATGTATTATTTGATTGTTGGTAGGATAAACATTACTAAAAGTTATGTGACATATCATATATACTAATTACTTGAAGATTAAAATGATATGAAATAGAAGACTCACAATTTAGACTACAGGGATCTCGTAAACTCATTTAACATCAACAGGTTATCAGGCGCCCAGAGGCCTTGTAGTCTAATTTGGAATATATATTTTTAAAAAAACTTGGAAACGGAAGAAGATAGATAAAACATACCATTATTTGAAGGAACCAATTATAGCAACTGGAAATATTGCGTGGAAGTTGTCCTGGGTGAGAAAAATTAATTGAAATATTTGGAAGAACCATTATGAGTTAAGCTGGATCCATTTATAGCAACATATGAAGATAGTGTAGCAGACAAGGAGTGAAAGGAAAGGGGAAAGGCAGAAACTGAGCGGTGTGCTAAAAAATGTAAAATCCTCATTGTGCAAAACGTATCTGACTCACACCTAGAATATGTCAAAGATAAGGTCACAGCATATGATGCCTGGGAAGTCCTGAAAACTACATTTGAGAGGAAAAGTATTGCAACTCAAATTTAGTTGATGAAGAGGTTACTTGGCATGGAGTTTAATCCAAATGAAGAGAAATTGGAAGCTCATATCCTCAGGTTTGACCGAGATTTAAAGGCTGCTGGGAAATCAATAGAAGAGATGGAAGATGGAGATATTATTTGTTATTTATTATTAACCATGCCTCAAGAATATGAAGCGGCAGTCACAGCACTTGAGACTGTACGTTCCGATCAATTAACAAGGAGGTGTTTGAAATCAGAGAGTTGTGTTTTATGAAGAGGGTGATTCGGTGGAGGATCAGACAGAGGGTATCTGGGAGCTCGTGGGTTTGCATGTATTCATGGTCATTTGGAGTACAAGAAATGTGAGAAGATGGCCGGAGAAAGGGGTGGCTTAGCAGACACGGTGCGCGTGATATGCGCAGTGACATTGAGGCATGCAATCAGACCACCTATTTGTGTCTAAAGTCAGTTTTTTAGAGAGTCATCCTTTGTTACCAGAAACCTCTCAATACCCCACGATTTCTTTCAGCAAACTCTCCATATTTAGTGTTGTGGTTGGCTGGAGCGGTAATTGCGATTCATTGAGCGCGCATTTCAATTATTCTTTTAAGTTGAGTGAAAATAGAATTCTATGACTATGTTTCATTTAATTAAGTTCATTTAAGCTTAGTTGTACGCAATACCGGCGGAAAAGAAAATTATATAAGAAGTATATTTTGTAAGTTTTTCTTCATTTAAAGCATTTTTAACAGGAGCTTCTGGTGTGATATTCAAAGTGTAAGCGGAATGGTACTGAAACATTCTTTTCAAATATTGGACTCGGCATGACACCTTGTTCTTTGTTAGCAACAATCCTTAGAAATTTTTTTCTGTCGCGTTTAGAAAAAATAGGTACTTACCATTATCTTGAAGTTATTGCGGAAGAGGTAAAAGCCAAGTGCCCAAAGGCTTTGTGCTATCAGAGCATTGCATTGCCAAAATTCCGAGTCGGTGTGATTCAATTTTTCCATATTTATGCATAGATGTCAAATATTAATATACGTATGTAATATTACCACAAATTTGTGCGTAAACAAAAATTGCTCCAGCTAACTTGTGTAATATTTCTTGTAAAAATAATCGACTCCCATGTACACACTTCTTGGTTAAGCTTCCAAATAAAAGTAAAATTGGAAAGAATGACTTTACAAAAGTTGAAATTGTACGAAGTGTTTTAGGGTTTCCAGCAAAGTGATGTTGAGGATCTGGACCAACGTTTTGACGACGCGACAATTAATGAGATGATTACGCAGTTTAGGCTGGGAAATGCAGCCAATTGATAAACACGTCCAAATGCTGTTGGTGGGAGGGAATCACTTAACTCAAAAATCCATTATGGTCGCCTAAGTTTAAATGTTTCGATCGTGAATAAATTGTTTACTTATCATTTCCTTCTAGGCCATATAATAATATTTCAACTTTACTATAATCTGGGACGGGCAAAGTCAAACGAATGTAAACGGACAAAACTGGTCAAAGTCTCCCATTGTCTTCAGAATAAATTTCATTTTTCCTAACCGATTTCGTCCTCAATACATACAATGGGACACTACGTAATGGAAACGTCGCGACACCTCGGAGCGATTCGACCCCATTACACGGTTGAAAATCCGAAACTGTTCATACCAAGCATTCGCCGGGAAAGACTCGGAGCTTGCAATACACAAACAAGCTTTTTTTCTGTTACAAGCATTTCTTCTGAGGTATGAGAGGAGGGCCCACGAGGAAAGATGGCGGTCGTTTTAATCAGCTGCGAATTCTATCTCATCATCACCATCCTCAAACCCCCTCCGGTGAGGAAGAAGTGGCTCAGAGGAGGTCCTAATTAATGGGGTATAGAGGCAAGGAGGGGCGAGCAGAGGACGAGAAGGGATGAGACGAGAGAAAAGAAGGATCGACGGCTGCAGCGGGTGGAATGATGGAGGAGTGGAATGAGCAGAGAGGAATGAGAGCCAAGGTTTCAGGCCGGGACGAGGTTGGGCAGGGGAACGGGGCCCGCTAGAGTTCGCCGGGTAGACTTACGTGGCGTTGAGGAGGGGGAATAAAAGTTGAAAGGGGTGAACTGAAAGGACGGAGGTAGGGCAACCGAAGTACTTCGCGAAATAAGCAAGAACCCTTAGCTATATGGCAAGTGGTTTAAAGTCACCCTTCGCCGGGATGATTTGCAGTGTTCGAAAACAAAAAGAAGTCATTGATGGTTTTAGCTCTAATATGGTCGAATTCACATTCGGTGTTCCTCAAGGAAGCATGATTGGCCCTATTTTATTCATTATTTATATTAACCTATGTTCTCGAGTTTTCAGAAAATTAAGATTACTTGCAGACGATACAGTTATATACCGTGAAATAAGCGACGACGCGGACTTTGAAGCTCTATCATCGGACCTTAGCAACGTTCATTCGTGGTGCCAGGAGTGGGGGTTAGAATTAAATATCAACATATGTATCACAGTTCACTTCCTGTGAAAGCCATCACAAAAATGCCATACCTATACTGTGGGTGGAGTAAACATAAAGTCTTCATACAGTAAAATATCTTGGAATAACCTTAGCTTCTGATATATCGTGGGGATTATACATAAAGAACATATGTGGCGCAGCATTAAAGAAACTAGGTTTTGCTAAACGTAAAATAGGAAATTCCTCGGATAAAGAAGTAAAAGAGAGATGCTACTTTGCTCTGGTTAGGCCACATCTCGAGCGTTTGGGATCCTGGTCAAATAGATTTAACCAAAAGCATTAATAAAATACAAAGGAAAGTAGCGCGCTTCGTTAAAAACTGCTACAAGCGAACATATAGTGTCTCACAACTTTTAGAGGAATTAAGGTGGGAGCCCCTAGAGACTCAGAGGCTACATGCTAGGCTTAGGTTGCTTGATAAACTCAGAAGTGATATTTTTCAGAGCGACATAGAGAATATTATTATGACTCCTCACTACACCTCTAGGTATGACAGATGCGATAAAATAAGAGAGATAGACTGCCGAACAGATAGGTACAAAAACTCGTTCTTTCCGCGAACAATAAGCGATCATAACAAAAACTCAGCTCCACTAAATACACTCCTGTAATATAATATGTCACCATTCTATCTCCAAAAAATTACACCTTTACACGGCTGGTGACCTTACACACCCTGCCACACGCCCATGCGGCTGCTCGCAGGGTATTATATAGATATAGATGTAACGGTAAAAGGGACCCAATCTTGAGGTCTCATTCTGAGGAGAGTCGAAACGGGACGGCAGTTAGCTTTGAGTGGTTGTGTTGGCAGCGATTAGACAGGTTTTTGGACATACACTGCACACCAAGCAGTCATCCTTCCCAATTTCGCAGTATTTCTTATCATGCATTAGATAAAGTTCCGTAGCCCATTTCTCCAACTCTTCAACTGCGCAGTGCCAGGAACTATTGCTGTCGCCCTGCAGATGTTGGTCGAGGGTGGTGTGTTAGAAAGGGGTGGCGTCTCGTCAACAGCTCTGACTTTCTCATGTAGGTACTCGAAAGCTTGTGACAATTTCGCCGTGTCAACACACGTTATGGCCAACCCAAGAAAACTTGTTAAACGCGTACAAGAAAAACGCGTTATATTTACTAGGTATTAAAAAAACGTGAGAACGGAAGTGAGTTGCAATCGTCGTTGAAAAATGAGCAGATGAAATGTGCGGTCATAAGCACAAAGACAACAGCCATAGACAGAAAGGGAAATTGAAATTCTCCCGTAATCGTACAGCCACTTAGTCCAATTGAAGTAGAAGTGATTCATTGATTAAATGATCATTCTAGGCGGATATAAAATTTAAATACCGCCTATTGATGCGCGCGTATGTTGCTTCAGTTGTTTTTAGCGATTCTTTACTCTTCACCGGAGGTCAACAGTATTTCTATTTTGAGAAACTGGAAATGGCATGGACGCAAATCAACAAGAGTCGCCATTCCATTCTGGTGATGTAAACGGCGCATGATGGGACGACAGAGGAGATATTGAACCGCGTCGCATATATCCATCGTCCCTTCCTCCCATTGTCCCTGCTTATTTCCTCTCACGAAGGGCCAAAACCATTTTCTGCATAATATTGTTCCCCTGTGTTCACAATTTCCAGCGGAAATGTTTTAATAATTTTCGTCTACTTCGACGTGCACGCATTTTGAATCCCTCTCCTAACCTGTTTCATTGCTTGGGACTTTGGCGACATTATTTTTCATACATCCAATTACGCCCCAGTCAGTAGCTTATTTTTCGCTAGGCAATGGGCTCGGCGATGAGATTAAATAGGTAATTAAAGTCCGAAACAGAGAGAAAATCAATTAATTCGAGTAAAAATTATTGCTATGCTATTTTTTATTAATTAAATTTTCTCAAATTCAATGATCCCTGGCAAATTGTGAAATATAACAATGCCAGTAGATTGATCCCTTTGAGTAAGGAGAGCTCTTTCATTTTTCATTTCGCTCCAATTGATAATTTGTTGCAATTAAAATTGAACGATTATTCTCTGCGATTAACTTTCATTATAACAATTTATTTGAATAAATTCTGACTTTTAATATAATTTAGCTTTTGAGAGAATACTGTGCATTCTGTGAGGTTCGGCTCGTTAATTTCGTTGTTATGAACTGAAAGTAAATTTATCAACAAGCAGAAAGTGGTCAATAACTGCAGCTGCCTTTTAGTCCGCTAGGCAACATGGAGCCATTTGACCTGGGACGTCGGGACACCAGCTATATAAGGGGAGGGAAAAAGGATCTGGAGAGAGGATAGAGGTGCATAGTGTGTTAACGATTTGTCTCACATTATATTCAAGCTGTTTTCAACAGATTTTAAGCTTTCCGGGACTAGCCACGGAGTTCAACTTTTAGGGAGTCACCCGCAATGCACACTCGTGCGAAATTCCACAGTGAAAAAGTCATACCGGTCAAGGCAGATGATTTTTTCTCTGTGGAATTTCGTACAAGCTGTTTTCGTTCGAATCACTAATGGTGCAAGGAAAGAAAGAAATTATTCAGCCAGGCTGAGTATCTGCTAAACTGACTGATACCTTATCATTAAGGAACCAGTCAGCCAAGCAGTAAGCGGAGAGACTTAAGATCTTTTATCAGGTACTTTACGCCTTGCCTGCCTCACTTTGGTTTTCGCTAGTTAATTAGCTCAATTACAATAATGAAACAAAGTTTGCTTGTCGTTATATCCAAGAAATACCCAATAGCATAGAATTTACATGCTATCAGCTCATGGGCGATGAAGCAGGCGAGGTTAGAATGATATGGGAAGGAGAAACAAGAGCGCATCATGGGGCGAACAAGAGCATAGAATTTATGAAATTTTTGTTTTTAATCTACTAAACATTATTGCCGATTTTTATCGTGTTGGGTTACTTATGTATATATAACGCTTTACCTGTCTTGCTAGGACATTGTCAGATGAGGAATATAGAAATACAAGTCATTTAAAACTGAAAGAATATTTTTTGTTAATATTTTATTCCAGAAATAGGGTGTTTAGTCGTATTTCGTGTTTGAATTGGAGGTTGAGCCGCGCCACCATTCGGCGATGCCACTTAGCCATATTCATTTGTCATTTGTTTTCGGGTATGAGTGAGTGCGTGTTTTGGGAATAAAGGAGTGTACCCTTGAACGCGGCGCAGAGAGGATCGCCCTAGTCACGACCTAGAGACACGACTCTAGTCATCGGGCTGCACCGCATGGGAAGGCGAGCTGGTGAGTGGCATGCGTATGGTTAATCGTGGCTCATCCATTTGAGTGTTAGTGAAAATTACAGTCAACTTTAAAACTATTGTAAATTGTCCACTGTTATCATGCTCGGGAATGATCATAGGGAAATTCACCTCTCGGCGCAACCTCCGAAAACAGGTTTGCGCTATTATTCCGCAGATGCGCTCTCGTATTTCCCATTGAGTTTATCTATCATATCCTTGCGCTCCCTCTCTTTCTTATTTTTTAACCAAATCGTGTTCGTCCCATGATGCGCTTTTGTTTCTCTTTCCCATATTTTCCTAACCTTGCCCGCTTCATTGCCCATGAGCCGATAACATGCCGCGAACCCTCCTAACTGCTCCAATAAATTTCTATTTCGCCCTTTTTACCCGAAATTATCGTCCTCCTTCCTCTTTCCCTACACCTTCCATATTTCTTTCTCTCCTCCAATTCCTCCTGTAATCCCACTTCCCCTCACCCCATCTCAACCATCTAAGGACGATCTCTCCATGTTCTCTCTCATTGGCTGGCACCCCACCCCCTCTCGCCGCGGCAATATAGCCTGCGTCTCCATTCGACCCTATTGCCCTGAGGATACCTCAAGCCCTTTTTCCCAGGCACCTCAGCGGAAGCTACTGCTTTCGGATATATCCCGAGATACCCTCGGATCGACTGCGATAAAACACATATTTATCGCTACACCCCTCATTCAGCTCCCCCCTCAATGCAATGGAATATAAAACACCTTAAGAGAGCAGAGATCAGGTCCTCCTTTCCAACCGGAGCGAATCGCAACGCATCTTTCTTCCTACCAATAGGTACTACACTATTTCCCTTTTTTATTTTCCTGCCCAAAGAACAGCTTTCGAAGAAATTAACCATTTCTACGGTCGTTTATGTGAGCTATAAATTAAAGTACTGGAATATTTGCATGGCGCCTGAGTATATTTCTGGCAGTATAATGTACCCTGCTAAAAAATTCTGTATAGTTTCCTTATAAATACTTCCACAAAATTTCTTAAATAGTTCTGTAGATATTCCTTACAGTATTGAAATGCCATTTAACAGAATTCCCAACGACGTTCTGCAGAATACCTTAGGATGTTCAGCAGAATACCTTAGGACGTTCTGCGGAATTCCTTAGGACGTTCTGCAGAATTCCCTACGACGTTCTACTGAAGCCATTTGACGCTCTGTAAAGTTCCTTACAAGCTAAAGGAAACCTCACATATTTCCGTAGAGTTACTGAAGTTCTACAGAGCAGCTTGTAAGGAGTTATTTTGCACTGCAGAAAATAATTCAACAGAACATATGTTCTGTAGAGCCAGGCTATCATTTTCCGTACAGATCCTTAGAAAAGGAACTAGTTCTGAAGAAAAAGAGTCAATTTCTGTAGAATTCCTTACGTTCTACAGAATAGCTCCTAAGGAATGTTTAGCAGGAAAATTATGACTGTCATTGAATTATTGAGCATGTAAGCCCAGAGGCTGGGCTATCGATCTGATGGGATTATGGCTTCCTGCTTTGATACCTAGAGACACGCAATAAAACGTGTCTTGTCCTCTGAATTCAGAAATCTCGTCCTCAGAATGATCGATTAATTTTCAATAAAAATTTTTGGAAAGGGGTCCCTCCTAATCCTCATCCGGAGTATGTGACTATAGATACACGTGGTCTTATTTTTTTAGTGCAGAATCAGCTTCTCCCCTGGACAATTTCTCCATTGAATTTTTGGTGATAGAAATGTGTGCTAACAGGGAGAAATTTTTTTGTACTAAGACTTACTTGATGGAAAATAAATATTCCTGTTTACTAATGGTGATAATTGATAATGTGATGTTACTAATGGTAGAGGGTAAAGTATTTTAGTAAGTTGTTTTATTTATATCCCACCTTACGAATTTTCCTAGTATTTACGCTCCTTAAATAATATTGGTGATCAGGAATACGTAATGCTATCGTTTTTCTTCTGGTTTCAAAAGTTGTGTCACTACTAAATCCAGCTAGGATCGATCACTAGCATCTGCGACAAGAGACTTAAGTAATTTACTATATTAATTTTGTTCAGGTCATTTAAAGTCCCACAGGAATCGACCAGGTCATATTTTAGGAATATAAATACCTTTTTATTCAATGAATAAATGGCCTATAAATGAGAATATCATTCAAAGACACTCTTAGCGGGATTGGATTGGATATTAGGGGAGGCGACCGACGGCTAAGGTCATTTGCGCCATAGGGGATAGGTAAGGAAGGAAGGGTGGATAGAAACCCGGCGTCGGCATTAGTCTGCTCTTAACGAAAGGCGCCTTGGGGACCACAGTTTAACGTATCATCCGACAGACGGAGTACTGTACTTGAAGAGCCCTCCACAAGACACTCAAGAAGGGATCGGGTTTCCTCTGAAAAACATCCTCTTCTGAAATGGATTTGAACCCTGGCCGTGTGGTAGGCCAGTACTCTAGCCACCACACCAACCCGATCCCTCTCTAAGTGGGCCTCCACTAAATTTGCTAATGTGAAAGTTATGCGCAAACTCTGCAGGTGAAGGTGATGTATATACTTATTATATCGATATACATACTTCATTTTTACTGTGAATACATTCTGTGAATACACATATTACCTACACGGAACTTCAAGTTATAGAAACAACGCGAGGTGTCCTATCCTTTATTTTAAATTGAGGAGTATTCTATCCGAGCCACGCTTTGGGAGAATAGATATCTGAGCCGCTGGCTGCCGCGTATTCGCCGCTGATGCTGATGAAGTTCACTCCAAGGTGACTCTGTGACATCCACAAAGGAAGGGAAGGGTTGATGAAGAGGAAGAGCTCCGAATGCTAAACGTTCCTTAAGGAATGGGCACATTTGGCACAAACCTTGGATGCATTTGCTTTTTAAGGAATATAAACATTTTTTCCTGATGTGGATGGGAAAATGTCTTAATTAAAGGGTAGAAATTGAGATTTAATTTTCTTCACTTTCATCAAATCCCTACCTGATTGCGCATTAGATTAAGATTTGGTTAAGATTTGCGCATGCATATACGTGGAATACAGTCCGTAAAAGTATAAGGCAAGGATGGAAAGTATGCATGACGAAATGGCAAGATATTCCATCAAAATAAGCTCACTTTATCGGTAAAAATTACTAAAATTAGTTAAGACAGGAATTCTACACGAGTAATGTGTTTCTGTATATTCTTGAAATACTGCAATATACGAGGGCAGTTTTTTTTCATTCTCCGATATGCCATACATAAAAGACAAGTGAATATCAAAAAATTATTTTATTACTAAAAGTTATGTACACTTATGGTTACTTTTTGACATAATCACCTTGACGAATGAGGCATTTGTGGTACCTGCGGACAAGCTTTAAAATACCCTTCGCATAAAATGTTGCCACCAATGAATTTAAATGAGTCTATAAATGAGCGTTGTCAGTCAACACTTTTTGGACCCAGTGAGCACAAAGTTTTTTGAAGCCTTAATGTTCTGTAACGATAGAGTACAGAGAAGTTCTAGAAACTTCCGCAAATTTCATAGACAAAGCCCTTACGGTGAGCTTACGGTTTCCTCTTACCACTTCGTCAACTCGTTGAACAAGGCCGTCAGTCAGTAGCGACAGACTTGCGTCATTGACCCCCTTAATGATGCACATCAGTTCGTCCATCGTTAAATTTTTGACACCATTCATGTACAACACCATCACTGATAAACTTTTTCCATACACTCGGCTCATTCTTCGATTAATTTCAGCCGCACTATTCCCTGCTGCTTACAGGAAACGAATTAAGCTCTGCAATTCGCACTTGGCGGGAGAATCAATCGATGCAACCATGTTTATGTGACTGATGCTCAGCACAGACTGACGAAGTGTACTCGGCAGTGACGGAGCGTGTAGTGCGGGAGATGCGCATTTGCCTACTGCGCACACCACCCGCCTGTCACTTGTCTGGCGTTTATTCTGTGCGACGGGAGGTTGAAAAAAAAACTGCCCTCGTAAATCCATGTTCAAACAAAGGCGTAGCAGTTAAATGTCCTCGTGTTCATTAATTAGGAAGTGTTGGTGTAACTCAATCCAAGTAAGTTAAAGATTCATGACCAGAATTCGTACAATGGTCAATGATACACTTAAACGTCGCTTTCCCTCTCCGTCTTTTGAAGAATTCTAAAGCGGACGCCTGGGGTCGCTTCGTTGCTTTGTATTTCTCTGGGCTCTGAATTCTTCATGTTGTCTCTCCGAACAATCCATCACTGCTGCCGGCGAGTGACAATCTCCCGCATAAGTTCTGGCTTTTAGTGTTTCTCTCATTACTTTACGGCTTGATGGATTGCTCCTTGCACAGTTTTAAACTTCCCACGTTTGGCACGGAAAAGGAAAAAAAAGGCGCTCTTCCCTCACCACGCTTCGTCGTTTCTTCAATTCCAGACAGAGGACGAATGAATTCTCGACGCCGTAATGCTTCTGCGTCAAACGTGAAAGGAGTGCTTCTTGAAAGTTTTTCTCTCCTTCTTCTTCCCCGAGCGCGCGAGAAAAGTTTTTTTGCCGCCGACCCTCGTGTGATTATGACGGGATCCTGGCCACTTACTCATTGGCCGCGGAAATTTTGAAGGAAAACGACGGAGAGGGAAGAATATCAGCAGAAAACGCTTCTGTCAAATGTGTCTCAAAGAAAAAATGAAACTTCACAATATCTCATAAGTGAATTGAAGCAACCGATTTCGAATTAGAGTTACATCATCAACTTAACTGATGTAACTCTTTTAATGAATGAGAAACAAGTACTTGGTTATGATTCCTCACTTTATTTGAAGCAACACGACCTAGGTTTCGGCATATCATGCCATCATCTGGTATACAAGCAGTTGGGTGGCTTACATTTATGTAAGTATCCGTAAGAGGCAGTGGAGGGGGATTTGAAAACAAGGATCATGGGGAGACAGGAGTGACTGTCAAAACTGTTAGTGAAGAGGTGTGGGGTGGCCTTTGGGGATGCGAAATATGCGTCAGAAAAGTAAAAAATCAAAACAATGGGGGTGGGGGTGAAGAAATAGCGAAGAAACTATCATTAAGGATAAAAAACATGAGGAGTTAAAGCTGTTAAACGAATTTAGGTTGAGAGACGTAGGGGTTGTGATAGCGTGACGTAGAGAAGAGGTGAATGGGAGGGGAACCCAATTGTCATAACAAAGTTTAGATGGGCAATTCACAACTTCAAACTGTTCTAAAAAGTCAAATTTAAGCCCTTTGTTCATGCAATTTAAAATCTGAGGTTCAAAATCACACCAATGATTTTTGTCACGTAAATGCTCAGCTATTCCGTAGGATTCTTCATTACTAAATAAAACATCTCCTATGCTCTTTCATTCTGATTTTGAAATTTCTACCGGTTTGTCCAATGTATTACAATTACAAGTTTCACACTCCGACTGGTTAACCGCACTTTTCTGTTAATTATCATACTTTTCTTTTTTATTAAAAAGTATTTAACCCACTGACACATGATTGAAAAATGACACTTTGGTATTATGACTAAGTATTAGTTTGCATAGTATGACAGGTAGCTTGCACCTGCGGGAAGATTTGTCAATGTCACTTTGTCAATGTGTGTCAATGCCAAAAATAATGTGTGGAATCTTAACCTAGTACTTGTTTTTCATTCATTATGAAGGCGTTCCACCGAGTAACCAAAGAGTTAGTGTCTTATTCTCATTTGCATAGCAGCTCGTTCCAATTATTTGATGTGAAATTGCATATTTATATCTTTTCATTTTTACGTAACGGAACAGCTTTATGAATGGAGCCAGTCTGAGTGTCTGGAATCAAATAGCGGGAAAATTAGGAAATGTAATGTTTTTCACAAATCCATTCGCATTTTGGGTTACGATATGTCCTAATATAATGTGATAGATGAGGTTATAGCAAGTAGTAAGTTTTAGGCCTTTTGTAGACGTGGTGGTTGACAGGGTAGATACACAAAAATATTATATTACATCACATTCCTTAATGAAAAATATATCTGATCTAAAAATCCTCCACGATAATTCCACATCATTTTCTTTGATAGATTGATTGGTTTTACTACTTCAATGACCGTTGAAGAGCGTGTATCTCTTGTTCAGTAACAAATATCAATATTAAGGGTGAGCGCAAGTGAGACTCGGAAAGATTCGGATGCGGAGAATGTTTTAGGAATTCAACAAAGATACTTTCGGAGATGTTAATATCTAAGCAGATTTAATGGGGTGAAACTGTGGAGGCAAGGGATTCTTGGTAAAAATAATAAAGGTGTTATATTTAATAAAATAAAATAGAATAGAGTTTATTTCATGAGCCTAGTCCTTCGGACTCTTAGTTCAACATGATTACATTTTAAGAAATAAACACACTCTCCCATTTACTTTTGTATAAGTTACAGAAAAAAAGTACAAAAGTTTGAGAACATTAGAACTGTGGATAATCAACCGAATAAAAAAAAACAGAATGGCTGAATAAATAATAGAGTTTTAAATGGAAAATTATTCCAATACACAATAAAAAATCGTTCTTTATTCTCGTGGTTATAACTCTTATTTGAAAAAATCTAAGATTCCCACGTCTGATCGTGCTGATGATAATATAATAGTGGCGATACTGAAGAATAAATACACTTACCTTCAAAAGAGAATTATGAGCAGTGACCTTCCCAAGATAAGCCGTATAAATGGAAGAGCTAAAATTAGGTGTCTTTGTTCTAAATCTTTACTTTTTTTCTTCCAACAAAGAATCACTTTTTAATATAAAGTCGCCCTCGACTTCCAAGTTATGAGCAACTAAATAACGGCGCGTTAGATATTCTTAAAAATTTCCTGAGCTCTTAGTGCCATGTAATTGATGTAATGCACATGTTTACACCTTTGACAATTTCAGGGGACGACAATGGTAACCTCTCACATTGCCATATTTCATTAATAGACATCAAGTCAAGGTTACCTTGCATCTTAGTGCATACTCTCCCTCCTGAATACTGCCCAAAAATTTATTCTACTGATTCAGCATCCTCTGAAAATTTTTTGAAACTTCTAAAAGTAATGAAAACAAATCATGAATTAAAATTCGCATAGCAAATAATGATGCATTTCCATGTCTCCTTTTCATTAATTTTTCTCCCTGCAGTATATTTATTCGCTTTTGTGGCGATGTGATTCGATGTTTATTGATTTGAAATGGAAAATTCACCTTGAGTAGACCGAACATCTGTGCCTTCCAAAAATACCTACGATTGGTCATTTAATAACAGAAACAGCGTGTAGAAATCTGTACCAACCATATAAAAGTAGGCTATGTATTTCATTCTGCAGTAAGTTAGAACGGTATTTACGCACATTCCTTTTCTGAATCTCAATCGTATTAACTTCTGACGAAATATCCTCTGCACTGGAATCAAAAATTTTAAGTATCGCGACGTGGGAATCATTTCTTTCGAATCGCAGACCGTCTTTGGGAAGCGAAATTACTTATTTAAGGAAGTGAAGACACAGAGCCACTTTTTTTTCATCTTTCTGTGGCTTTCGCGAGTTCAGGAGAACCAATCTAATTATAGAATAATTGGAGCAAATCGCGACGCATTGCACCAATAATTGGGAAACGCAGGCAATCTCAATTTTTACTGTTTGCCAAGTGACCCATGAAATTTTGCTTTGCCTTAATGAAATGCCAAAATGAAGTTTTTGTCGGCTCTAAACAAGGTCCATTCATTACGGCTCGGCATAATACGATCGATTTCTGATAAACGCAACGCACTGCCGGGGGAAAAAGCAGAAAACTTTACCGATGTGAATGCATGACCTTTTCGCTGTATGCCTACGAGTTTAATTTAGGATTTTGGACTATATGATATTCCAAAGACTAAAGGAAAAATAAAAGCACGAGCACCCCTCTGCCTTGGATGCCCTTTCATGATTCACAACCTCATTAAAATCAAGCATCCCGGGAGCTCTCCGCTCAAAAAAAATTTAGGGAGATCCCAAACAGATTTAAAACACTGATCCGAAAATTCGGATTAACAAGTCCACAAATTACAAGCTTGCTGCAGATAATGAAAGGCTGGCTCCGGGATGCGGATTTTTCGCAAGGAAGAATTTTCAGCGTGGAAGCGAGATAAGGCATTCCTCAGGAAAGGATTATGGAGGTTGAGAGAAGCCAGGCTATAGAAGGAAGGAGAGGGACTTATTACGGGGCGAACTCTTGGGAAGGGCCTTTTATCTCTTTACGGGGCTCTAGTTGCCAGCTATCACTGCTCGGGTTCTGTGGGTGGGTGGGGGTAGTGGGTGGAGGAAGAGTGGCAAGGGGGGGGATCAAATGGTAGCCAGGGCCGGTGTGGAAGGCGGGGGTGGGAGTTGAGCGGTTGAAAGGTCTGCGTGACGTGTTGGGGAATGGAAAGGAGCGTTTAAGGGCTCTGCGAAGAACAGGAAGGAAGGAAGTGAGCCCAGGGCGAGGCGGAGGGAGATCTCATGGAAAGGATCATTCCTCGGAGAGAGCGGACGGCAGGAGATTTTGCGCCGGTGGCCTTCCAACTCAACGTGGAGAATGTTGGCGCGAGGTCATGCACTGCATTAGCTCGAGTATTCCTGGTCATACCTTTCATTTCACGATACATGACGAGGGTCGAAGAAAACTTAAATTAATCGTCGACGGGCTTACTTTGTGGAATTTTTCCATGGTTTGGAATGAAATAACTTAGTAATTTTCCACACGGTTTATTATCCTCAGCCGGTTTCAACGCTATAGCGTCATTTTCAAGAGGTTACTGAACGCCGAGGCCATATCAGTCTCACACATTTATACCCTGAGACAGAGAAAAGGGGGGATTAGGAAATAAAGAGGTTGGGGAGGGAAGCAAGGTCAGTGATTTGAAAACATAATTCGGCAGAAGGAGGAGGGGGAACTCTTACAGACAAAAGAGGTGAGTTCATAGGAACAACTTCGTTTACCATCTTCTCCTTGTACAACCTGTGATGCAATGGTATACGAAATTGTTCCTATGAACTCACCTCTTTTGTCTGTAAGAGTTCCCCCTCCTCCTTCTGCCAAATTATGTTTTCAAAGCACTGACCTTGCTTCCTCCCGGTAAGCTTGCTCATATTCACCTTACTTCCCTCTCCAACCTCTTTTCCTAATTCCACTCCTCTGTCACAGGGTATAAATGTATGAGACTGATGGCCTCGTCGTTTTGTAACCTCTTAAAAATGACGCTGTTGCGTTGAAACCGGTCGAGGATGATAAACCGTGTGTACAGTTACTAAGCTATTTCATTCCATACCTTGAAGAAAACTGTTCGGGAGTTCAGCCAGAATGAATATTTGCTCAACTTTGCTGCGGAATGAAGTCACTTGATAAATAAAGTGACATTTTTTTCTGATATTTTTATAATGTATTCCACCGGTAACGGTACAAGTCCCGTGTGAGATATTTTATTCTTGGATTATTACATGAAATAATCATTGTGAAAATGTTTTCGAGCTCTGTTCCGTGCGCCAGTTTTTTTATTCTAAATGGCCCGCAAGCTTTGTCAGCACAGTTTATGTTTTATTATTATTAAGTATTCTACCGGTAAAGGCAGGTTTTGTTGAATGTCAGAGAATCTCCTCCTGGTCATTTACACATTCAGGGGCATATCTTCCTCTAGTATATCCTTTTTCGCCTCTGCATAAGGTCTAATCTCCTTCATCCCATCCATGCAACCTATTCTCTTTCCTCCCCTTCCCCGCTTGCCCAACATCCTTCCCTCTATCACACTCTTCAGCAACCTATCGCCCTTTATTACCTTCTTCAGCCATCTACCCTGCCTATCCCGGATTTCATTCAAAAGTTTCCTTTCCTCGCCCACTATCTCATGCACTTCTTCGTTAGTCTTCCCTTCCTTCCATCTCACTTTCTCCATCCTTCACCATACCCACATCTCAAATGCCTGCAACCTATTCTCGCCCTCCTTTCTCAGGGTCCACGTTTCTGCGCCATACTACCCATATCAAGCTCTTCACCAGCCTCTTCTTCACTTCCTTACCTATTGTCCCCGTCATCATCTCTCTTCTATTACTAAACTCCTCCTTTGCTAGTGCTATTCTCTTCCATATATCTTTGCTACTATGCTCGTTTTCCTCTAACGTGCTACCTAAGTAATTAAACTATTCTATTTGCTCTAGTTTGTGTCCTCCAACTTTAATCACAAGATTTGCTTTCTTTGTCCAAGAGAATCTCGTTACCTTTTGTTTCGATAGCGTGAAGAAAATAATCTAATCTAAATCTGGGTCTGGATAGCAGGCAAGAGCGAAATTATGTCAATGATTTGTAAAACATGGAATATAAAGGTTTCTTTTGGTCACATTAGCATCCCAGATGCAACTAGTGACCGAAAAATTAGCTGATTGGAACAGGCAGCTGCCCTCAAACATTCTGTTTCCCTTTCTTTATCTCCAAAACTCCTTTCATAGCCCAATACATGCCTTGTTATCTGATAACTCTAGCCAGACTTCCTTGAGATAGCTTCGCGTTATTACAGAGACATTGAATTATTTTTGGGTCCCGAGAGCCACTTCGTTGTACTGTGGCGTCATGCTTTTGGATACAGGACGTAGGTTGTCTAACTTAACCCTAACATCGTACATCCCCAAATGAGCAAAGATTATGAGTTTGTATTTGTGTATGAATGTATGTATCTACATCTGCATAGTACCCTACGACCTGCCACATGGGCGTGTGGCAGGGGGTGTTAGGACCATAACCGTATAAAGATGCAAGGGATGATATTTTGAGAAGTGAAATAGTGACGTAAATCATGGGAGTGCATTTAGTGGAGCTCAGTTTTTATTGTGGCCACTTACCCTGCGCGGAAAGAACGAGTTTTTGTACCAATCTGTTCGGCACTGTATTTCTCTTATTTTATCGCTTCTCTCAAGCGAGTAGATGTAGTGAGGCGTCATGATAATATTCTCTGTGTCGCTCTGAAAAACACGTTCTAAATTTCTCAAGCAACCTAATCCTAGCGTGTAACCTCCAAGTCTCTAGAGGCTCCAACCTTAATCCCTCTTAAAGTTGTGAAATACTCTATGTTCGCTCTTAGCAATTTTTAACGAAGCGCGCTGCTTTCCTTTATATTTTATTAATTTTATTGGTGTAATTTTTATGACCAGTGTCCCAAATGCTTGCGGCGTATTTGAGGTGTGGCCTAACCACAACGAAGTAGCATCTCTCTTTACTTTTTCATCCGAGGACCTTCCAATTATACGCTTAACAAAACCTAGTTTCCTTAATGCTGTTCCGCATATGCTTAGCAAATATGTTCCCCATGATTTATCAGAAGTTAAGGTAATTCCAAGGTATTTGTCATTACCTGAGAACTTAATGCTTACTCCACCCACGGTGTAGGCATGGCATTTGTGCTACAACTTTCGCAGGAAGTGAACTGTGGTGCATTTACTAAGATTAATTTCTAGCTCCCACTCCTTGCACCACGGATGAACGTATTTAAGGTCCGATGACGGAACTTTTAAGCCCGCGTCGTCGCTCATTTCACGGTAGATAACTGTATCGTCTGAAAGTAATCTTAATTTTCTGAAAACTCGAGAACATAGGTTAATTTATTCGGGGACGGATGAAATTCATTTCCAAAAACAAATGTAAATTTTCCCTCTATTTGTTTACATCTATGAGACTTGTAGAACCAAATAAATATTTTATTGACGGTCTTGTGATTAAGTGCCTCTGGACGTCGCTCTAAAAAGTAATTTACACCGATCATATAATTTTTTCATGAATTCGCATAACTTTAAAATTTTAAATCGATTGAGAATTGGTCTCTGCATTCTGTCTTTAAATTCTAAAATGGGCTTTGTAGCTTAAATAACGCTCAGCTTCTGTTGCAGCATTCTTGGTGAACTAAAGTGGTCCATTGCATTTTTTAAGTAGTAATCTGTGAGGAAATAATATATGATCATATACTGTGCTTCATAATCCTGCACGGTCGAGACAGAGCTTCACCTCTATTATTATTAACCAAAACCGAACCATAAAATTTATATATTTTCTAATTCCTCACTTTTAAAAATAGATATGGGTACCCATTTCACTTCCATTTTTCTGTAGTTCAATTTTCATTAAACTTGGTTAGGTCTAATATAACTTGAAGGAAGGATGATGACTTATTTAATATCATGGCGGTTGTTTACGGAGTACATTGGGCACTTCTATTAGCTCAGATTTTTTCGCTGTTGATGCACACGATTGACAGAATTCGGGGATAAAATCTACGCATTGGGTGTAATTAAAAGGAATTGTATTACATCATACTTACAGGTTCATATTTGAGTTTCAGAGAGCGTTGACGGGAATATTGTTATGATGCCTACGCGCGGGTGGAGAATTAATGCCTTCTCGACCAAAGCAAATGTCAACGAAGCAACTACTCTTTGACTATGAGCCCGGCCAAGAATATTAACGTAGATTGCTTTATCTGATGTCTCAAAACAGAATTTTGAAAGAATCCTGTAACACAAAACAAAAATCTCGTACGTGATGGTGTAACTGTAAAGCGAGGAATGAATAAGCAAACTCTTTGTGAGATTGCGACTCTTAACAGGGATTCTCAAAGCTCATTTGGAATGTCTATGTTCTACACCCTATTAATTTAGCACATCAATTTCCTTGATATTTAATATAGCCAGTATTATTAAGTTCTCCAAAGAACAAAGTTTGGCCATTCAGTTACCATAATTCAATCATTTCTTTGAGTTCATTTATGTTTTTGAAATATAGTTACTTTTGTTAATCAAAAGATATTCATGTATCTACTCAGTCATTTAAGTTTTCAATGGATAGGAAAAGAGTGAGTGAAAAAAGTTTTTACCCCCTTTGAACTTAAGGTGTTGTTACTACTGTAAAAACTATTGTTTCTGATGGAAAACCACGAAGGAAATGATTTAAATCTTTTCTGCGTCCATATTCCGCGCAAAACGTTTTTCTCCAGAGACATTTAACATTAAGGATGTAGTGTAGTACCTGTAACTCATCAGTGCGCATAACTTTATGTTATAACGATACATCAAGAATTTCGTCAACATATTCAATCCTTCATTTTGCGTATTCGTTTGCATCGTTTAAGAACTTTCTTCCTCAAGATTTTTTTCCTACCTGCAGTCCAAAATTGAATATCGTGAGACAGTTTGACTTAGTAATTTGAAATAACATTTTTCTATAATGCATACTTTGAAATGCTTCCATTGTTTTCCCAAAGTGTTTCTGACTAAACAGTGATACTAAGTTCCCACAATTCACCGTCCGTCAATGCTTTTGTTTAAAGGAAAAAATTGTCATGTGCCACTAGTCAAATTTCTTCATTGATATTGCATGGAAAGAAAGGTCACTTTTTTAAAGAATAATGTATGGAGTACCTTTGCCAGTGATTATTTATACCTGGTTTATTTATGTAGTGTTTATAGAATATGTGGCTTATTAACTTCAAGCTGTTAACTTGATATTTTGTGTTTGCTCAGCATTTAAAAGAGAACCGGAAGGCAATTGTAAACTTGTTATTCGAATAGCTGTCCCGGGAGGTAATAGAAATTTACGGTTTAATAAACTTTATTACAATCCAATGAAATGAAGTAAAAATTTTACCTCATTGAAAAATCTGCGTTCATTATCGGTGCACGCCATGACTAAAATTGAGTTTAAGTTACATCTTCATTCCATTGAATGCCAGAACTACCAATTTCGTTGAACGTAATTTGTTTTATGGTACTCGAATTTATCGTTGGTCTCCTCATTGGTGGTAAGTTTTTCTAACCATACCGACGGTCACGTTCCGGTGTTAAAGATTGGTGCCCCAAAGCTATTCCGGCGGCCATTTCAGTCCGGGTCTCGTTTTCAATTTGAAATACCTGGCGATAGGTCAAATTACAGATCATAAATTCCACTTTCTCAGGCGAGATGTTGTAGAACAGCATTTTCTATGATACAAAAAAATATATCGTTCTGTATAATTTTTATTACACCGTCTAGATGTGTCGGAACAGTGGGAAATAGTAAAAAGAAAATGAAAGAAAATGAACCTGTTAATAGAGAATGAATTTGTTTGTCATTCCCCTATTTTGGACACATTTTACCTTAACCTACCTCCTCCAACAAACCACCCTTCCCCCCCTTCCATTTTCTCCCACCTCTCTTTATTTATCCTCACTCAGTGTGACGCAGGTCAGGAGTGTTGACGTAATTTGTCACGAACGAACAAAGGATCATATCCCAATTATGATTGTAATCTTCCCCTCCTATCCTTCCTCATTACCCACACCACAACCACACCCCCCCCCCCACTACTGTGTTTTGGCCAATATATTTCTCAATATATATGCACATTCTGGTCATGTGTAAGATTAGTCGTATCTGATGATGACTGCAAGACAGTTGAAACGCGTATGGTACGCATAAAATCCGAAGATTCTTGCGAAATTGTGAGGAACTAATGCACGATGTATAAATGAAAAATTTGCAATTTTCCACAATATAAATTTTACTACGACCCAGGTTTTGATTTTTTTACATCATCATCAGGTATTTACATCATCATTTCGATGTTTTTACATCATCATCAGGCGAAGATGATGTAAAAACATCGAAACCTAGGTCGTAGTAAAATTTATACTGAGGAAAATTGCAAAGTTTTCATTTATGCAACGTGTAGTACAATTTTGTAATAAAAGGTAGACAGTACGATATCATTAGTGTATCATTTTTTACTGATCAAAAGCGTCATACGATCTTGTTAATTGATAGAATCAATGCCCAGTAGCGTTTAAGCGGAAAGTGTCTGAAAAATTTGGCAGGGATCGGAGGCGAAGGGGGTTGGGAAGGGGCAGTGAGGGCGTGGTGCAAGGAGTTGGGGTGCGGGGAAGAGGCGGGTGTGGGAGGGAGGGGATGGAGAGTAGTAAGTGGTGCGAAGCGAGGGGAAAAGTAGGATTAAGGGCTGGAAAGATTTAGGGCGAGAGGTATTCGGCAATTAAGTCGTGATGGACGTGGCGGAAGAGGGTGGGAGTTTGCGGAGGGCTCTTGATGGCGTGCCCCCGAGGGTCGGGGAGGGGGTGCAGTGGAGGAGAAAGAGGGCCCCGGAGGGAACGAGAAAAGAGGATTGGTCCCAGTGGGCGCACACACAAACAGGCACACATCGAAAAAAAGTGTCTTAGCGAGCCGTATTTGGTCCACCTCTCATCCAGCATCTCTCCCCCTTTCCATCCTCCAGTGACCCCGCACTCCACTACCCCTCTCCTCGTGACGAGAAACGGTGAACTTGTTTTGGAGGTGAACTACAAGCTTCGACTTTTACCCTGATTATGTTAAAAGTCGTTCTCCTCCTCGAAGTACTTTTCAACCCAGGACTGGAAAGATCAGATACTGACGAGCAGTGCGTTTAAGTGTGCCGCCGCTGGGATTGGATATTTGGGGAGGCGACCGACGGCTAAGGTCATTTGCGCCATAGGGGATAGGTAAGGGAGGAAGGGTGGATGGAAACCCGGCGTCGGCATTAGCCTGCTCTTAGCGAAAGGCGCCAAGGGGATCACGGTTTAACGTCTCATCCGACAGACGGAGTATTGCACTTGAAGTGCCCTCCACAAGACATTCAAGTAGGGATCCGGTTTCCACTGAAACACATCCTCCTCTGCCGGAATTTGAACCCTGGCCATCCGTATGGTAAGCAAGTACTCTAGCCAGCACACCAACCCGATCCCCATGTGCCGCCGCCGCCGCGACTACAGAGTCAATAGAAATGCTACACTCCGATTCCTGTGCAATTGGTTTAAGATATCATGATTTCGTAGATGACATAATTGTGCCTGGGAAAATCAAAATTTAGCCCAAAATATAGAGATCATTCCACATATACATCTCCGATGAACACTTTTCAATAGCCAGTAATGGCGACTGCAGCGCCATTTTAATGAAAATGCCACATTTGGACTTTGATCATCGCAATCATTGTTCGGTAACTTTAAAAATAAAATAAGGCGGGAAGATGCATCTATATATTTCATTTTTAACCAATTTTTTTTCCAATTTTTTGGGCGAACTATATCCACTCGTCTGAAGGAACACCGCAGGTATTTCCGGCTTGGTCAACCGGAAAAATCAGCAGTAGTTGAGCATAGCCTGAGTCGGGACCATAAGATCATTTGGGATGACACGACTGTTCTATGGCAATCCAGCCAATTTTGGGACCACTTAACCAAAGAGGCGATAGAGATAAGGTTGGAGAGGAAGAATTTTAACCGGGATTCTGGTTACACGATCAGCAGCTCTTGGAATAGAATTCTGAAAAGAATTCTGAATGCCAGAGTTCAGTCTCCGCTGGTCAACGGTCCTCCACCGCAACAATCGGGGCTCGACCAATCCCGCCCCGCCTAGCGCCAAATTTAAACTGTCTTTTCAAGCTCGCATCGGTAGCCTTGAGAATGTGTAACGAGTCGGAAACCGAAACGCCGGCTGCCTATGAATTTCTTAGCCGGTGGCGAGCCCGAGAGAATTACGCTAATAATAATTTTTTCAAAGTTGACACGTTTTCATGAGCGCGGATGAAATAATGTCTTTTTGCGGCGGACCGGCCTTGAGATTTCGTGTCACCATCACCAAAGTGATACTTTCGCTTGCAGTTTGAAGTGTGCTAAGGTCGTCGGAGTGATTTTTGTTTGTCAAAGATTTTCGTAAAAAATTTGCCTATGTCTTCTCATTTGTGAAACTCATTAAGAAAAGTGAAAAAAAATTTCATCATAAAGGTTTCTTTTGGTAACTCAATGATGTTTTGACACGTGGCATATATTTCGTAATAAGTCAGTTAAATAAACACATATGATAGACTAAACGCCTTCAGTACAATTTTTCTACCGCATCATGCAAATCGTAAGAACATGTCATGCAAATCGTAAGAACATGTCATGCAAATCGTAAGAACATGTCATGCAAATCGTAAGAACATGTCATGCAAATCGTAAGAACATGTCATGCAAATCGTAAGAACATGTCATGCAAATCGTAAGAACATGTCATGCAAATCGTAAGAACATGTCATGCAAATCGTAAGAACATGTCATGCAAATCGTAAGAACATGTCATGCAAATCGTAAGAACATGTCATGCAAATCGTAAGAACATGTCATGCAAATCGTAAGAACATGTCATGCAAATCGTAAGAACATGTCATGCAAATCGTAAGAACATGTCATGCAAATCGTAAGAACATGTCATGCAAATCGTAAGAACAAAATTTTATCATTATAATTTAGCTAGGAAATTTCAAGGTGTCACGCTGAGTCCATTATACGAAAAAACTTTATTTCAATGCAATTTCGTCGAAACTTACAATGGATCAAATGGAATGGTGAATCGGATTCTGCTTCTTGAATTATACTTTGGGTAAAGAATTTGAAATGTAATTCTTGAATTATTTTCATTTCAGCACGCATGGTGATTTCTCCATATGCATTCGAATGACAGGTGGTCCGAGAAACCTTTTTCGGCATTTTGAAATGCTCTCGCAATGACTCAAGATTACTGTTTCAGACATCCTAACAGCCACCGTCTTAATTAAATATAGGCTCTCAAAATGTGATAGCTGTACCCTTAATGTGTTCACCATGGGTGACTCAGGGTTGCGTAATCAAATTTGTAAAACTGTTGGTGAAATAGTGGTAGCCATACTCCCGTATATTATAAGGCACCCAAAGCTATGAGGTGTCATCGTGGAATATGAGTTACTCAAGGGTTCATAATTCGGAAAATATTTGGAATTGTGCAGAATTTACATTGACAGAGATTGTAAATAAGTAATGGACTCACGAAACATGGTCCATTCTTGATAATACCTATCAGTTAACCTACCTTATCACCCTTCCTCGCTTAAATCGTTCCAAAATTGTTGCCTTGTGGAGGAAATGCCGGACCATCTTTTAACTTTCCCTTAGAAAGGCAAGATTAATGTTAGGCTCAATGATTTCGTTCTCATTTTTAAGAAATGAACGATGAGAAGAAGTGCTGAGCGAGTATTTGATGCTGCGGTTGGTGGTGTTCATCTTAAGCTGGATTTCAATGGCTTTCTTAGTAAGTCAAGTCACTGACGTTTGGCGTTTTTGGAAACCCTTGCTTAGTTGTGTCCAAGGTGAAATAAAAAGTGGTATAAGCCAACCATTCTGACAGTTTCTGAACCCCATCCCGAGTACACTTGTATTAAAATTGATCCAGTACAAAATCTCGACAGGCGACCTGAAGGTGACTCGTACATTGACGTGTCGCGTCGGCAGAAATGCAGACTTTGAGCAATATCGCCACTCGGACAACCTTCACCAACAGAATACGCAGATTTGTTCGTTGTCACCATTTTTCGCTACCGCTGTATTTCTGTCAACGCTGACACCACATCCCTTTGGTGAGAAGTTTACTTTTTTAAGTTTCTAATACAGACAGGTTGCAGACGCATTAAAACTTTCACTTTCCATATTTTTTCAGCATCATTTCGGTTTTTCCCTTGTAAACAGCATTATTCTACAATGACCTGGGGAAATTATAACACTCCCCTAGCTTTATTGGAAGGACATCAAGAAAGAGATTAAAATATTAAAGGTGAAGATACAGTTGGCTTGGTGTTTGTCAAGGTGCCTGCAACTTTCTTTTGCATGGAATGCGAAACCCGGGCATCTCTGGAAATGTTTCTGTGAATTTGTTTAACTCCAAATAACCAGTTTAAACACCAAGAAGAAATGCATATTATAGTAAATTATGCACCCCAGCAGAGCTAACATGGGCTTTGTGCTATATTTACCAAGCTATCAAGGATAACAGAATCACAAATAAACATGCGCTTAGGAAACGAACAGCATCGAACGGAGGAAACAACACCCTGGAACCTCCATCGACGAAATTGTCCTAAACGTAACAGCTGTGAATTGAATTATTGATCACAAATCAGTATACAATAAATGAAATATTTGTGTAGAGAAGGAGGGAGAGGAGAGACAAGTGGAGGGTTAACGTCTTCCACTTGACGGATTTTGGAGGTTTGGAATGGCAATTACTGCAGGCGTTTGCAAAGTTTAAAGATATTAGGCAACACATTTGCACCGATAGGCATATGAGTTTTTTTCCTTTGTATCTTACGCCCCGCCAAACGTAGCTCAATACATAGTATATTTTAATTGCGAATTCAAAAATTCAATGCTAAACTTTGGTGGTTTAATTTGGACGCCCGGAGCAACAACGATTCTGGCATGTAAAAATGAATAACGCAGTCAATATATCTATCTTTGGTTAGAAAAAGCCTTTGAAAGACAGTGATGCTATGAAACACTTGGTCCCCATCAAATTCCCTTCTAAGTTTTTAAATAATTAGCATCAGAAATTAAACGTTGCTTCAAAAAATATTTGGCAAATCCTTGACAACATCGCGTTTCCAAAGATCGGAAAATCGCCATTAGTATGCCCAAGTCAAGCCTCTATTCAAGATTGGCGAAGAAGAATTAACTGAATATCTATCTCTTCTCATGATCCTATTTATTAATTATTCCACTAGAGCATTTATTAATACACAGATATATATTTACATGTTTAGCCGTTTAATATGTCATTGATATCTCGCCTCAATTTTTATCAGTTTTATACATATCAAGTTTTCATTCGCGTTACTATGTGTTCTAACTGATCTATATTGTTTTTGTTGATTTTTTACCCATTCTCTGTTATTCAATTGATTGCTTTGAAACCTTTTACCTCAGAGAATATCTATTTTATATGACATGTTACTTATTTATTACATCCTTTTATTACTGTTGCTATTTATTCGTTTTACCTTGTTTTTTTAGGATCTATTACATGTTATTATCGGAACGTCTGATAAACTCTTGCGGAGTGTAAACGACGGGAACCGGGCCATCGGAGAAGATCGCTGTTCCTGGGCATCCAGCTGAGTCCCAGAAACAAGGTGACCTCCATGGCCTACGATGTAAACCATGAAGACCTGTTGTTATTACTATGATCTGTTATTTTTTTATTTTTGACTATAAACATATAATAAATTGACTCTGAAAAGTAAACTCTCTGAAAGTAAAGACTTTGTAATAAAACTCTGTAAAGAGCCCTGTGGCGGGGATAAAAGGGGATCACTTGACCCCATCTGCCCCAGGTAAAATAAACACTAGTCAAGTCATAACTGCACTAGTCTAGTCATCAACCTAGTACGTGATACTATGGCGTATAATTATCAGTTTGATCGTTGGGTATCAGGATAGGCAAAACTTGTTATCCGGTAAAGGAATAGAAAAACTTGGTTCAGTTTGCTATGAGGTGGGGTCACAAAGTGTTTTTTTTTCGTTTACTGGATAATAAAGCTCCGTGTGACGCCTGAAACGATTAAACCGAAGATCTGTGAGCTCAAAATCAGCTTGGACTCCGAAAAAGTAGATTTAGAGTAACCTGGGAAACGATCCTAGTTAGCGATGCTCCTAAATGGGATGAAGGGAACAGTGAAGTAGCGATGGTTATAGATTTAAAAAAAGAAAATCTGTATACAACTTCTCACTCGAAGTCACTTGTGAAGTTTCAAGCAATTGTTGTACACCATATGATGTAGTACGTTGGACTGAAGTATTTTTTGGGTGGTCGCGATCAAAGGGTAGACGTAGATGGCGTTAGTTTTAATACTATTAAGGTTGCATTAGGTGTTACCTTACCTTAGGTAAAAGAAATCATACTATTCCTCTTACGATTTAATTACATCAAAGCCGTGGTTAGGAGCGAAATTTGCCTCTTTACGGATGAGGCAGAATTGCTAGCAGCTAGTCTAAGAGATCGCGTATGAAATAAAAAAAGTCTATTTTTAAATATTTCAGCACTTAGCAAATATAATTATGTTAAAGCAATTGGAATTAAGTCAAACTGAATGTGTAATTGTATTTTATATGTACAGATTAGAAGAGATATCCCTCTGTAATTTGAGCAGTCTAGTTTATCCCCTTTTTTGTAGAGCGGTGCAATCACTGCCTCCTTCCACTCCTTTGGCGTTCCTTCCAGTTTCCAGATTCTCACTATCATCTTGTACAGAAAATAAATCAGTGGTCTACCCCCATTTTTTATTAATTCAATAGATATTCCGTCCTCTCCAGGGACTTTTCCATTCTTTATTGTCTTTACCACACTCTCAATTTCTTCCAGAGTTGGTTCTAAAACCACATCTTGATTCCCATTCTGTACTACCTGTTCTTGTTCGTTTTCTACGCTGGTGTTATCTGAGTTAAGAAGGCCTTTGAAGTAGCATTTCCATGTCTTCTAAACTGCACATATAAAATACTTTCCAAAATTATATTAAATAGATTAAAAGTGTACGGAAATGATATAATTGGGGAGCATCTTGCTGGGTTTATGAAAGGGAAATCAACCACGGACCAAATATATGTTTTGAAAGAGCTGGCTGCAAAATATTGGGAGTATAACAAAGATCTCTTTGTGATATTTATTGATTTTAAGAAGGAATATGAAAGTGTTATAAGATCAAAACTTTGGCTGATATTTAGACAGAGTAACATCCCGGAAAAGATTGTAAGGCTAGCTAAAATGTGTGTGGAAGGTTCGAGAGGTAAAGTTAGAATTGAACCGGAATACACAAATACCTTTGCCATCTGCACAAGGGTAAGACAAGAAGATGGATTGTCCCCACTTTTGTACAACTTCGCCCTTGAAAAAGCTTTGAAGACGACAAAAGCCCTACCAAGAGGTGTAAACATTAAAGGACGAATCAATGTACTAGCATTTGCAGACGACGTAGCCCTAGTAGCTGATAATAAAAAAGACCTAAAAGCACTAGCTGAAGTCTTCTTAGAATAAGCAGGCAAAGTTGGCTTACAGGTAAACGAAGGAAAAACTAAATATATGAAAATTGGAAAAGAGGCAGAGCCAATCAACTCAACACTGGAAGTCAGGGGTCAAAAATTTGCAGTAACTGAATAATTCAAGTATCTGGGAGTTACTATCACCGGTCAAAATAAGATGGACCAGGAAATACAAGTAAGATTACATGCAGCCAATAGGTGTTACTGGAGTTTGTCAAAACTGTTGAAGAGCAGGCTTCTGTCAAGAAATACAAAAATTAGGATATACCTAGCGATTATCCAACCTGTTCTCTTGTATGGGTCAGAAGTGTGGAGACCGACAAAGTACACACAGAAAAAGTTAATAAATTTTGAAAACAAGATATTAAGAAGAATATATGGACCAACTCTTGAAGCAGGAACATGGAGAATAAAGAAAAACAGAGACTTCAGAGATTTATACAGAAGACCTGATATTGTGGCCGTGGTTAGAAGCAGAAGGATAAGATGGCTTGGTCATGTCAGAAGAAGAGAAGAGGATACAGCCATACGAAGAGTGTGGAGGGGACACCCAGAAGGAAGGAAGACGCCCACCAGGAAGGCCAAGAAAAAGATGGGATGACCAAGTGGCCAATGATGTGAGAAAACTGGGTGGTGCCATTGAGATGGCGGAAAACAAAAAAGTCTGGAGACAACTTGTAAGCGAGGCCAAAAATCAGCCAGGATTTGAGTGGCCCTCTGGAGTATAGAGTAAGTAAGTAAATGTGTAATTGTGGATTTGCAGGAATAATAATGACATTATCAACGAAATATATTGTGTTAACCAAATCGAATCATGAAATGTATTGGCTAAACTGCTGAATACTTTGATATTTCCCCATAAAAAAGACCTCCGTAGGGGTAAAACGTGTAGGTAATCTGTGGACTATTTCATCGCATTTTGGGATTTATTTAAAGAACGCTGTGTAAGCTTTACAAAAAGGAGTTAGCACGATGCCATATCTAAGATCATAGGCTATCAACCTTTGTATCTATCGCGTGGAATTTTAAGGATTAGTTCAGTAGAGAGCAGATTCATTTGTAAAAAATTTAAAACGACAAACTCAGTGGTGTGAAGAATCATTAAAGTAGTTGTGGTGGGAATCTCTTATAGATTGAAGGAAAAATATAAGGTGAATATTTTGCGCAACTTCTTGGATGAATCGTAATTGAAGATGACGATCATCTTATTTCACTGACGTATCACGTAAAAAAATATCGAAAGCAAATATATGATCTGGAATGTCATTTAAAATAATATGCAGAATTCAGTCATTTTTAAGCCAAAAAGTGAAGTTATGATTGTTGCAATACCCTTTTTTCATGAAATTCCATCCCTCACAAAGAGCACTAGACTTTTTGCATTTTTCAATAGGGTGTCATAATTATTAATATTTCAATACGCTAGTAATGTTGATATCTTTGTGAATTTGTAGCTTGTAGTGTCATCGAATTAGTGATAGAGGTAATAAGAGGGTTTATGTTAGCCTATTCACCTCATGCATGTATGGCAGCCAACTTTCCATCCACCTAGTTCCAGGATTGTGATAAGGGTCCGTTAAAATGCGATGCATCAAATGGTAAACTACCTCCATCGGGTTCTGATCAGCATTCTCTTTCTGCTCAGCTCTCGACTGCCGGACATACAATGTAACAACCAATCGTTACTAAGCGTTGAGCAGAACAGATTTTTAGCTTTTCCTTTTTAATTCTTATTCCTATTTTAATATATTTTAAGGCTAGCCCTGGCTTATTCCTATTTTAAGCAATTTTAAGGCTAGTTCCGGATAGCTTAAAATCTGTTTGCATATTTTTATGGCGCCTGGTGTTATTTCCGTAACCCTCTAAAACGCCTCGATCCTTCTGCGTGTCGTTAATATTATCAAATTGAAAACCGCAGCCGGCATTGATCGAACCCCGTCACATCATGTTAACGAGGAGGAAGTATCAGGAAGAAAGCCATTTGGAACCAGACACTGATCACCGCGTGTCCAAAATGAACCATGAATCTCGAATGTCGCATGAAGGCACATTGGGCTGAAAAGGAGAGGCAAGAGGGAGGTGAGGAATTAATATTCGGTGTGTGCCTAGAGGGGCGGGGAGGAGACATTCAGAGAGGGAGTGAGACAGAGAGGAGGTGGTCCATCGAAAGAGAGGAGATTCTTTTGGCCGGCAGCAGATGCCGCGGCGGCGTCGGCAGTCCTATAATTCCTTCTCCCGACGGACGTCAAAACGTCGGATGCAATCACGGACTCATTTTTCATTCCGAAAAGACGCAAGAGGGATAAGACGCATTATGCGGTGAGACGGTCTGGGTTGCGAGAAGACGGGACTAGCGGGAGGAGGTGATGATTGCGAAGGAAAAAAATAAGGAGTGGGAAAGGGTCCAGGAGATTAATTATTAAGGGTCGCCCTCCATTCTTCTCCTCCTTCCCCTGAAGACTTGCCGTGTTTCAAAGCAATAACTCGCACAATAAGCAGCCGAATGTGGCGCGCTGCCTACCGTGATTCGGCTACATCGCGGTGCCTTCCTTTTTCAATGCTCAATTAGTGACACAGATCGTAAATTTTCGCTCTTTGAAATGCTTTTCTTAATATCTGCAGCGATAAATCCTTTTATGGGTTCTCCTTTTTTTAAGTCCTAATGATCGCTGATGCGCACAAGTCGTATAATTCATTAAAGCAACTTCGAGTCGATTTAAAAACATCGAGTATAGTAATTTGGATTGGCGTGAAAATGTAGGTCATATGTGACTGCGTATATTCCCATGAGCCCAACGACTTCGAAAGTATATTTAACTCTTTCGTCGAAATTGTAGTAATGCTGTTATTCTTACTTATATCCGGAAGGGGGATTATTAGATAGCTACTAAATTTAGAATTTTCGTGTCATCTCCCCTTCGAATGTTCGCTCAATATCCCGTGTTAAATCAACATATATTTAGTTTCAATGTAACTGCTATAGCAGATATAACCAGCCTAATTCTCTCGGGCTCGCCACCGGGTAAGAAATTTATAGTCAGCCGACGTTTCGGGTTACGACTCGTTACCCATTCTCAAGGCTACCCGAGCCCGAGATGATTACACTAATATTATTCGCCGGGAAAGTGTTAAGTCATACATAATCATCCTACTTGAAAAGTCTCCCGAAGATTATTTGCGTTTTATCGTAGACGGGTAGCGACACTATGAACTAGGTCATGAGACGCAGTACGTTTGCAGTGTTTACGGCACTCGTCATCATACTCGCCCAATCAGTGCTCACTTCTTTTGCCATTATAAAATGATCATTTCTCTAATAAAATGAGTGTGAATTTCGACTTTACATTACATTCTAGCGGAAGTTAATGGAAACCAGGGAATATAGGAATATATTAGTGGCAAGTAAATATAATCCATTGATGAAAGGAGCGTTCTTCGTTGATTTGGACATTTCAAGAGTATGGATGAGACTCGATTACGTACGCAGGTTGATGATAAGAGGATAGAGTGGTGTGAAGAATGGAGGGGATAGATGGAGAAATTCCTGATGCGTGATGCGATGGTGGATGGAGAGAGGTTTTTTTAGGAGGTGGTGAATCAATTCTCTTAATAGTAGGGGAGCATGTTTGATGCGTTGTATTAGCATAACTGTAGCAAAAGAGATTTGCAAATATTGGGCATTGTGGAGGAGAAAAAGCAGAGTCGGTCTGACAGACCAGTGACCAAGAACTATACTTATTTGACTGTGCACTTGTGGAAGTTCATCCCTCAGTCCCAGCAAGCTCTATCGTTTTCATCAGAATAAGAAAGTTCGCAAGAAATTTTTCTCGTAGACTGATTATAATTTCGAAACCACCTAGCTATGACGAGTGCCCAGAAGTTAATTTTGGAAGTGGACGTAAAAAAACAATCTTTGGCGGATGGCAGACCTGCTTGAAACGATGCATCGATGCCGAAGTGTTTAATTCAAAGAGTTTTGTATGGATTTGTAATCAATTTCTGTAAAGCGACTTCTTTGTTTGAACCGACCGCTTGGCGTTTGGGAAACTCCTTCTTGGTATATTTACTTTTTCTAGGAAATTTGACCATCTTTGCACTTTGTTGTTGTTCTGAGTGTGCTTTGGCCAAACTTTTCTTTTCGTCCATTCTGAGCATTGTGCTCTTCTTGCACCAGGTATCAAAAATCATCGCTGTTTAGATTACAATAAAACACTTTTAGCTATAAGGTCAGGTTAAAGTTACTTTACTCACTTTAGTCGTAGGCTTATCGTAGAATGGTCGCATGATCCAGCACATCAAATTTACTTTTCGGTTTCACCATGGTTTAAATTTCACTTTTCAAAAATTTTACTAACAGGGTTTTGTGATCGGCGAGTTTATTTGAAGAGCATTCTTTAGCTTCTAGCTTTTCTCAGAGTTCTAAAGAGGCAGTGTTCTCAGTTCGCTCATCATTTTTAGAGACATTCCCTTTGTTAGATAGACTTTCGTCCCGTTGGAACAATTCTTGTTTCTCAACAGAAAAGAAGAAGGAATAGTTTTCGCTGCAGGGGCAAGTTTTTTGCCGAAGTCCGACTCCGCGGATAATCACGGATTTGAGACATGGTGATGAGAGATTTGAGATTTAACATGGCTTAGTGCTCACGAACATCTAAGGGGATTTAGTTCCGACAGCGCCGAACACCCTCTGGTGGGCCCAAGGAGAAACGCGCGGAAGATGACGATATGATCATTTTGGAAGGTATGGAGAAATGTACATACAACGAACAACTATGAAACACTGCCATAAAAGTTGTGTTTTCCATTGAATTATGGTGTTACAGGAATAGTAACCAGTTATCGCCCGTGAAACATGCATAAATATAACAAATAGTTAATTTTCCTGGCGTTAATTACCTCCTCTAAAAATGTCGCATTCGTCTCTTTTGAACAAAATTGAGAACATATGTTATTGGCAAAACGACTGCCAATTTTTCAGTTATTTGGACGGAGTATTTCAAAAATGAAGGATTTTTCAGCTACTTAATAAATATTTAACGGAGCATACTTTACACTTAGCACTGAATTGGCCTACATTAGATAATAATCGTCAATTTGATTTTTGCTTACTGAATCGGATTATAACCCGATGCGGGAAATTCCCGAAACAAATTCACGGTACCATCACTAGCGTCAAAATGAATTAACAATAATTTGCATGGAATATTAGCGATAAATTCGTGTTCAGCTTCAACCGTATTTTCAGATTGGTCATAGAAAAAAAGCCAAGCATGATCGATGAATGGTCGGTGTTAAATCATGGATTAAAAGTTAGTTTGAGGAGGCAATCCGTTTCCTTAGCCCTGAAAAATCCTCCTGCACCTTTCATTATTCATCATTTATCATGATAATGCGTCTCTCTCTTTTTAAGTATTCTGTCTGACCATGTAAACGGGACCCATCCGTCTCCGTTGCGACTTCTTCAGCGCCCTTCACACTCTCGCCATTTTCTGGTGGATGAACTTCGTTTCGCCGTCAATAGTTTTTGTCTTTCAACCCCTGGTATATTGCGTCAATACCTTCTCCAACGAATGACTACAGTCTAATATTAGTTAATGTATGGTGGCGATGGTCTATAGTGATAGTGGTGGCAGCAGTAGTGACGAAATATGGTTATATCGTTCTCTAATTGTGCCTCATATTTTGGTACCATTAAGAATGTTTAGCTGTTAGTATAAAGCGTCTAATTATGAACGTTGAATGTTGAGCGTTAAAGAAGTCCATTATGCCTGTTCATCCATCCGTCCATTGCCATCTTGCTTGTTAGAGCTGATTCAACCGGATTTTATAGAAATGGATTTCTGAGCCTCCTCGTCATGATAAACATTGAACCCCTATTACTCGAGAACTCAACTATAAGTACTTTTTTCTTTGAAGGCTTCCGCGGCTCTTATAATTATTAATGTTGCTCTTTTCAGGTATTTCCGTCGCGTGTTTGGTTTTTTCGACAACAGTTTCTCCCCTCTTCCTGGGGGCGTCTTCAGGTCCGTTGGACATTTTTGTAATAAGTACTTTTGTTACCTGCTTTCATTCACTACGTCATGACTGGCTATTTAAAGCCTCATGTTTGATTTATGCTTTAATTCTGAGCTTTTGTACTTTGCTAGTGCTATAAGATGATGGAGAGTTAAAAAAAATCTAACAATAATTACATCATTTGTGTGTTGTTTTCCCATAGCTTATTACGAATTCTAGAAGGAGATGCAAGGCGTGCTGCTACAAGAAAAATTAATTAGCTTAAGATCATGCTTCATTGTTTTTTAATGTGTCTCACTGCAGCTCATCTAGAAAACTATGCCCTCTGAAGCAATGCCTATTTTTTCCCTCCGCAGTTATTAGGAGTTTGTCTGGAGCGTGTTTGTGAATTTTAATAAGAAACATGAAACTGTAGCTTTAAGTATAAATTTTTATTTTCATACTCTAATGCCGATGCCAAGACATTTCAAAAGGCTCATTCTCCCGAAAATGCTCTGAGTTTCAGCATGGTCAACACTATGGACGCTATGAACTATGCTGCTGCTCGCGGAAGGAAGGGCCTCAAAATGACACGATGACGGAGATATTGAGGAGCGTCGAATTTTATAACTTAAATGATTAAAATTCACATGGCCCTTTTATTTACTTGAGCTTTTCGAAAAAGAAAATAAGATTCTTTGTCTTCAACTGAAGTACACTTGCATATCTATCTATCCTTGTTTACATTTTGTTCATGTTGAATGAGGATCATTCGCGTGGAGCCTACCCTCCCTTTCAATTGGACCGTATCGATAAATTTTCCAAAAGGCTGAACCATTCCCCGGTTTCCTTTCACCAACGTGAATTCCGCGTATAAAGAGAGAGGCATCGGGTGCTTTACCCCGCAGCTGCGGCAACCCCCGTGTAAACACTCCCGCGCCACACTTTTCACCCTCCCGCCATTAGAACGATCGCCTCATACGACCCGAGGAATTCTCCTCGTTCGTGCCTCACTTGTTACAGTTGATCGCCCAGGTCGCGCCCCCTCTCCTGCGGCATTGCAAAACAAGCAGCCCATAATCCCATATCCAATAGTGTATCTAATCACTGAAAACCACTCATTCAGGCCTCTCCCTCATAATCCCACGGGTTCTCCCTTATTCGCTTCCCTTCCCTTCTTTCGGTGCCGAATGGTTCGCATCATCCTTTACCGCCAATCCTCCTTTCTTTCTCTGTCTTTCCCACCTCCCTTTGCCATATCTTTCGCCTTTCTCCCATTCCCTGCCGTTCGTCCTTTCTCCCTTGCTCCCCACTTATCGCAAATCCTCTTCCTTTCCCACCTCCCTTTCCCACTCTTTCGCCTTTCTCCCATTCCCTGCCATTCGTCCCCTATCTCTTGTTCCCCACTTTCGCCCCCCCCCATCCCTCACTCACCCTCAATTAGCAATGATCATTTCCCGCCTACAAATGAATTCCAAATCCTTTCTGCTTCACCGCCTCAAACTTCCTCAATTCCGTCTCCTCCTCCTCCTCCTCCTTCCTCCTCTTGCTCCTTCTGCTCCCTCCCTCCCAGTGGCCTTCTTTTTCACTCTTGCGAGAATCTTTTACTTCACTTCGTTCCTCTTCTGCGCCTCGCACACCGCGTCCTCCTCCCTCCGCATCCCTCGCTTAGAAACCATAATCCTCACGCTTCTCCTTTGAAACACACTTTTCCAACTTCGCTACATTCCTCGCCCGCTTTATCTAATTTCCTTCTCCTCCTCCTCATTCCATTCCCTCGCAGCCTTTCTCCCGCTCCTTTTCTCCACGCCATCCCCACGTCTTCGGCTCCACCACTCCGTGCACTCGTCTTTCTCTCTTCCGAAACCCAAAAAAAAAGTACCTTTCTACGTTCTTGGCCATCTTTCCTTCATCATCATTTCATTTCGTTTCAATCCTTCTATGACGTGGTTCCCCAACAATAGTAACACCCTAAACACCCCTGCCAAAGTATGAAAGCGTTTAAGGCTTTACTTTGTGGAAACTTTCAATCTCTGTGACGTCAAATGGTAAAAGTCAGTAGTAAATTTCCGCACATATATTATTTTCACACGGACTATGCTTCCAACACCTTCTCCGCCTCTGCCCTGAGGTGACCGACGTCCCCTTCTCTTCCTGTCCTCCCATTCACCCTGAGGGCTGCGTGGGTCATCTTTTGTTAATGTTTTAATCAAGTCGCAAAAACGTTCTTGGAACACATTTCACTTAAGTGCATCTTTTAATGCGTAATAAATATCGGTACGGAGGCTTCCGCGGTGATATTTACTGCGGTCAGTTTATTCGGGTTTTTCCCGCGTTGATTCATGTTAACGGACAACAGTGTCGCTAACGTTACAGCTGGCGTTACTCGGGCTTGACGACGCTAGCTGTAATATTAGGGAAACTATTTTCCGTTAACATGAATCAACGCGGGAAAACCCGAATAAACTGACCGCAGTAAATATCACCGCACAGGTAGTAATGGAAATTGTACCAGAGTTACTTTTTAATTTTTTCCTCAATTAAATCTTGATGCCACTAGAGTTTCCGACACGTTTTACGAAATTTTGACAAAACCTCAATACATTTTCTTAATTTTGAATAATGGACTAATTGACGTACGTAATCGAATTATTACGAATAATAGGCAATGTGCCCTAAGGCTACGTGTTGAATTAGCATTGAATTACCAATAAAACAAGTTGGTAGGATTATATCTTTTTTCACTTTACCTAAAAAAAATACCAATGATGAGAATGAATACGTATTTTTACGCAAATTTGTGCGAAAAAAAAATTTGCTCCAACTATCTCCGTCCAACACACGCTCGTTCTCAAGGCAGGAAGTTCCACTCCGACATTTTCACTCCCGCGATGTGAATCACGGCATCTGGGAAGGAGGAAGCTGTAGGCGCCGGCGCGTTGCCCTTGGCGGACCCCAGAGAGAGAGCTTCGAAGGAAGGGGGAGGTTTTTAACCTAAATAGACGCTCCATCCACGGAAAGGCCTCTTTAATCCGAGAGGAATCGAGAAGAAGACAGACTGACGTTTTCTCTGCTGCCTTTGAATGATTGCAACGTTGAAGAATTCGTAAATAGCTTTCAGACCAACTTTCCTTGCCTATAATCCTATTTGATCTCTCATCTTGAGACTCCTTGTTGGCCTTGGTTGAATAAGCCTTGCCTCCGTTTTACTTGCTGAAACTAGGTGTAAGGCAGGCCTTATAATTCCGTGAAAGCGCCATCCGTCGGACTCTATCGCTACTTAATTCCAAGGTTGTGTGCCTTTTGGTGGCAGACACTCCATCTCAAAAAAGACGTTCCGACTTTGTCACCACCAGCTGAAAATTTCGATCATATGAAAGTTTGTATGCTGGTAAATTTGAATACTTGAAGAAATACGTCAAATTACGTGAATGAGACCTTACTTTGAGAACGTAGCTAAAATTAATGGCCCTCAGTAAGTGTGAATAGGATATTTGAGGGAAATAAATTTCCAAAAATGTTTTTTACCTAAAGTAAAGCAATACTTTGCATACAACTCACTAACAAAGAAGTAGAAAAGCCATCTATACTTAAGTGTGACAATAGCTACGTTTTGGCAGCAGTAAATTAGTTATTTATTTGAGAACGCAAGGTTTAGTTTCGCCAGTACCACCAAGCTTTGTGCGAAAGAGCTTCCTTCTGGTGCTCATTGACCAAGTGTCAGTGAGCTCCTAAATATGATGCCTGGCATCGATATTCGGATTGTGCGATAAATTATTGACCTGTGAACTGACCAAATGAGTTTAACAGTTTGAGAATGTATCTGACCACTACTCATGCTCATCTGAAGAGTGTGTGTGGCAAATTGAGGATCGTCAAGTTTTCAATTAACAAGTAGGTAAGCAAGAGATCTGAATATACGTTGCTCCCGAAAAAGGTCATGGCGCAGACCTACACGGAGAGGAGGGGAGGTAGAAAGTCGGATGAAGAAGTAAAAGAGAGATGCTACTTTGCTCTGGTTAGGCCACACCTCGAATGCGCCGCGAGCATTTGGGACCCTGGTCAAATAGCTTTGACCAAAAAAATTACAAAAAATACAAAGTAAGCAGCGTGCTTCGTTAAAAATTGCTACGAGCGTACATAGAGTGTCTCGCAACTTTAAGAGGGATTAAGGTGGGAGCCCCTAGCGACTCGGAGACTACATGCTAGGCTTAGGTTGCTCGATAAATTCGGAACTGATATTTTTCAGAGCGACATAGAGAATATTATCATGACTCCTCACTACATCTCTAGGTCTGACAGGTGCAATAAAATAAGAGAGATAAACTGCCGAACAGATAGGTACAAAAACTCGTTCTTTCTGCGAACAATAAGTGACCACAATAAAAATTGAGCACCACTTAATACACTCCTATAATATACGTCACCATTTCATCTCCAAAAAACTTACACCTTTACACGGCTCGTGACCTAACACCCCCTGCCACACGCCTAAGTGGTGGCTCGCGGGGTATTATGTAGATGTTCATGTAGAAGTGGAGGGGGTGGAGGGAAAGGGCTGAGGGAAAGAGAGGAAGGCAACGAGGGAAAGAGAAGGAAACGAGAGATTGAGGCATAGAAGTCAAACTACTTTAGGAAATTTGGCAGAGCGTAAAACTATTAACCAAGATCACCCACCATCGAGACAGTACATTCTGCAGGGACCCAATCAGGAGGTCTCATTTTGTGATAAGTCAGAACGGGACAGCGTGGCAGGTTCTTGTGAGTCATCCGTAGTCTCGGAGCCCCTCGGTTAACAGCTGTTAGGAAGAC
Organism: Ceriagrion tenellum; assembly: GCA_963169105.1. Classification (NCBI taxonomy): domain Eukaryota; kingdom Metazoa; phylum Arthropoda; class Insecta; order Odonata; family Coenagrionidae; genus Ceriagrion; species Ceriagrion tenellum. Next base: position 161,200,413 of record OY720636.1, read on the forward strand.
TCAGCACTGAACCACGGAACAACCTTTCTCTCCCGTTTCGTAAGACTGAAAAGTTCATCGGTCCATGTCCCAGAATCTTTCTCTACGCAGCGCCAGAAACTTTTGCGAGAGCTAAACTCGAACCATTGGTTGAGTAATAGTCTTTGTTTCAATTAGCTTTCTATATAAGGCAATGCGAACTGCAATATTTTATACATATTTTATCCGTTCCTTATTTTTGAAAATTAATTACCTGAGACTCTTCCAAACTCGGCTCTTCCGTTTAGTCAAAGAGGACTAGGTGTACAACTTAACAAGTATCTCGTCTGACATTAAAGAGCTAATATCATATTGGCCCTTGATAATAGTAGCTTTATCTAAAGAAAACTTTTAAATTCATATTTTTAGTGTAATTATACCAATAAAAATTCAATTTCACGTTACTGTGCATTCTGTTTTAAAAATAATCTATTGTTACTATTTAGTACCTACTGATTGAACTTTTTACCAAATTTCTTGTTCGAGGTATCCCTGAAATGTTTCTGTTTGTAAAGTGAAAAACTCCTGGCTATATTATACAGTGAGAACTATTTTAATCTTGCACATACTATTGACAGTACAAAAATGGAACTCTTTAACATTTTTTCCTTCTCTCAATTTCTTTTGCTAACACTTTCATCGTTTAATTTGTGAAGTGTAGAGCAATATATCTGAAATAAAGCTTTTTATGATTGTAATATACAGTGAAATGTGTTTTAAATTTAATTCTTAATTGCCTTCGCATTTATATGGAAATTTTCCAGTGAGCTTTCCTCCTCAAAATGGCATACGTAATTATAATTTGTAACACATATTTGCTGCTGCTCTGTTTACGATAACATTTTTGGAAATAAATTAAACATTTTAGCAAGTTTTAAAAAAATATTCACTCTTGCATTAATTAGCAACTAATATTGCCGACATAATGGAATAATAAACTCATTTTTTTTATTGTAATAACGCTTCGCAAAATGCATATTTTACTTTTGTCCATCATTTATGTTCAACTTTTTCATGATATTTGTATTGGAAATTGTTTTGTAATCATTGTCGAGGCATATTGCTAATCAAATTGGTTTCTTTTCTCTTTCGCACGTTATTAACGAATTGCAGGAGATGAAAACGGAGCCATTTTAATGGCCAGCCCACCGAAAAAAGGTGGCCTTCCCTCCCTTTATTACGTCGTCCCTCCCTCTTACTGCATTTGCCCGCTCCGCTTTCTGCCGCCTCTTCCATTCGTAGCGGTCCGGGAGACTCCACTGAAACCCAGCGTAGCGAAACGGACGGAGTTTCTTTTATCTCTGGGTGACTACCGAAAAATACTGTTTTGACCTCCACCTATGTAAGGCCCTCTGCATCCAACTCTTTAATCACTGCGGAGAAGCGGTTGGTTAGTGGTCCAAAGTTGAACGTGAAATATGTAGTCATTAAGAATCTACTTTCATGAATAAAGAGTTCACTCTAAATGTATATTTTTCTTTTATGCAAGAAATAGTTTCCTCATTGTATGATATGTTAATTTTAAAGTTAAAAAGATTAATTGTGAATTAGGGAATGATGGAAACACCAATTAAACCACAAAGATGTGTGACAAATACCCACTTCTTTTGTGTGAACATCATCCAGGAGAATCCAAACCGTAATGCCTCTCAGGATAGTCCATCTTACTGTTGATAAAAAAAATATGGTAATACTGGAAGTAGTCGATCGGTTACTTCCAAGTGCTTGATGTGTTGTTTATTATTGAGTTAATTTTTTATTATCCTGGCAGTGTTCCTCCCTCTTGTTGAAGTTCCATTGTACCACGGAACGTAATCCAGTGCAAATAATCAAAATCAGATATTTGGAATCGTATTTCGACAAGCAGCACTGTCATAAACCTATTCCGGATGAACTAATGATATTTCGCCTTAGTTCCTGTTGACGGAAAGAGAGCAAAGCTTTCGTAAGCGAGGTCCGCCTGTTCCGATACATACAACACTTGGTGGCCAAATTTGCATCATAATTTCGAAACCTGACGCTATTCTTGTGACTATGAGGTAGATAAAATAACTCAATAACGTACAAGAGCCCGTTGAATTGGAGCGACTAAGTATGTGAAATTATATTAATTAGCCGATATGCACGAGTTGAAGCCATATTGGACACAAAATGGGCAGAGTATTACAGATATTTGGAGCTTTATTTAATGAAAGATACAACATCCCCTATCACAAATCGCCTCTCAAATAATAAGATGCTAAACTGGAAATTCATGACAAGTAGATCTAGCCATTAATAATCTTTCACAAAATTGTCATCTAAGAGATCAAATAGAAATTTTTCTCTAGATGGCTGGAAAAGGGGGTAGGCTCTTACGGGAAAAATACAGAGTTCTAAGAATTATTTTATGGGAAAAAATTAGAGACACCAGGGATTTTGAGCGTAAGTAAATGCTATTTAAGTGACAAAGTGAAAACATAAGAGTGTGTTGGCAGTTTAGACGGCACTTTGCGTTTGGAACTACGAGTACCTGACTGTGAGAGTAGATATAGGAAGTTATAAAAGAGTTTTTAACTCACTCAGAAGTTTTATGTATCCCCACGAGGAATTATAATGGATTTTAGGGACCGCGTTAGACCTTTCTCTTCGCGCTCTATCCTAGGTAATAATGCATCAGATCATATCGTGCACGGCGCCGGAGGTCTCTTCAGGGATTCTAAATGAGGAATTTCTCCATTATCTCGTTCGCTGATCTGCTATTTTGCTCTGGAACCGACTGTCTGGTCGCTGATGCCACCTATTTCTCCCATATGAGGCACATGTTTTATGTTAATATATTTTGCATTCTCTCACCAATCTAAAATTATCAATCGATCAATTTATTTCCTAAAGGCTGATGCCTTGTCGATGCAACCATTCATATCTGTCATTTGCCGTTCGCTTCAGTCCCACGTAGTTGCTGCATCTTATCATCTTCTTGTTCTCGTCCAAATATTTCTTCCTCGGCCGTCCTCTTCCTTTCTTTCCTAGTATTTTCCCTTCAAGAATGCATGTTATAAATACATTGTCTGAAGACATGTCCAATAGATTTTATTTTTTATCTTTTCCATCTCCGACATTAATCTTCTCTCTTCTTGCATTTCCCTTAAAATTTCCGGATTTGTTTTTCTTTCCGTCCAGCTTGTTCTTGTCATCTTCCGCCATATCCACATTTCAGCAGCCTCAAGTCTGCTCCTTTCTAATCTAAAATTATATCCCAGTCTAAATCGTTGACAGGATTTGCATATAAGTTAAAGTAACACAAAAATTAATTTGGTAATGTTTTCAAACACCTAATAATAAACTGTTTAAGTACCTGATTGGTGGCTTTTATTTAGTTTTTCAAGTCAATTAGTTCTCTTCAATTCCTGTTAAATAATGATCCCGAATACTAATTTATATAAAAACCTGATCGCTGCCTATCCGTCAAATAAGACTGACTTTCAACCTTTTCCAGTTATTATTTCATGGTAAAATGCTGCGGCAAATTTCAGAAAAATATCAAAATCTACGAGATTATAAAACACTACAGTATCCCTAATGAACTCAATCGCGAGGGTGGTAACTTTATTCGTGTGCTCATCAGGCCGAAAAAAAAACACTTGCCCCAAAAAAGCCAATTGGGCTGTAGTTCATATTGGTATTACTTGAGAAAAGCGTTCTAATTACCTAATAATTCCATCGTTATATCTACACTGTAAAAAAGCGACATAACAGTTCGATTGTGAGACTAAAATACGATACCTTGTTAGGTGAATTTAGTGAAATACCAATCAGCCTAAAATTCACGCTGAGATATTTTCTAGAAAATATAAGCAATTTTCCTCGGAAAATGGTAAGGGTATGCAATCCTGAGATATAGTACTTTAGTTTAAAAATGACGAATTTATAAAGTACGGATCTCGTCAGAAGTGTAACACTTTAGTTTTGAAGTATTTTTCAGAGTGATTCAACTCTTTATATATGTGACTTTTACATAGGCAAAAAAAAATTTGAAGACGCTTTCACCCCATGAAGCGAACAAAATAAGTCGAGTTAATTGTTTTGGATACATATTCAGTTATGATTAAATTAATAAATGTCTTTCTTGTTGGCGATTGACTTAAAAGTTGAAAAGTTCTGTTCATCAAGTTATCATTCGTAACTTTACTCCTGATCTCGCTTTTTTGATATGGCTCTGATAAAGTTCAATGTAATTTTTACCACTTCCTGAGTTTCTAAATTGGTGTTTCTTGTGAAGCACAATTTATTCAAAAATTTTGGAAGAGTAAATTTCTGCCTTTTGGTATCTAGAACAAATAATGCTGCTTTATAATGGAAATGAAAACTGTACACTTAACTACGGAAAGAGAAAATGTTAATATTAGAAAAAATCCTAATGGGTGGGCCTCTTTCAAGATATACTAGGGATTTCTGATGCTTTCATACGTTTTTTCAGATTGTACGATACTGATAAAATTGTTTTGGGAAATACTGTCAAAGGAATTGCTTTGGCTTAACAATGAGGGTGTCATTTCTTCATTTGATGAAGTCTAAAATTGTTGAGCACTTACTAACTACGGTAAACAATGTACAATATCTAAATGTCAAAGTTTCCATCGTATACAATATTAATGTAAAGCAGATGGACCTCTTACGTAGCAATTTCCACTATGACACGCGTATTTTCAAAAATGCACCTTTCATCATGTGTCAGCCGAGAACAAATATGGCAGCTCGAGTGTCATCTATTGGCGCACAACCGAATCACCTTGCCCACCACCTGAATCATGCATACGTAAGCTTAACCTTTTTTATGATAGATTCATCCTTCGGTTTAGAATTTCTACGTGGCGCGCAATAGTTTCCAATTGTGGAGAATCTTCTATAAGGATCTAATTTGAGGCATTGGAAGACTTTTATATACATGAGCGAGAAGCGACCCTTTATTTCCTGGAAAAGTATTCATTTATATACATTCCTCTTCCTCCTCTACAGTCCCACTTTCAACCCCAATTCTCGGGTTATGTTTGACTCTCCAGCCCCCTCCCCCTCCTCCCCCCCGCCCCCGCCCCCACCAAGCCACTACTCACTCCCCACTCCTCCCTCCCCTTTAATCTTTCCCCCCACCGCTCCTCGCCCAACCTCAACTCTCTGGCCCTCATGAACACATCTCAAACAGAACCTTATCCTAACATTTCCCTCCGGCAAATATTCGCTCTCCTCTCCGTCCCTTTAACCATCTTAATATTAGCGCCGCCGCTGCCGTGTGGCCATAGGGATTTCTACCAATGGGATTTCTATAATTATTCCCCGCGCCACTGCCAAGAGAATTTAATGAGAAATTCCCAGTTCCAGTACCATTCCGCAGTCTGACCTTAAATTTTTAAGTGAGCTCCTCTTTTATCGTAAGTAGAATAAACATTTAGGGGGCGAGTGTAATTCTGGAAAGAGCTAAAGTCCTATAAATTGGAGGTTGATGTAGTGTCGGAGATATTACGTCATGACAAGTGTATTCAGGCTCATCGTTATATATCATGGTCATTTCCACACGCTCCAAATGGTGGGAAAGATTAAAAAAGAAAAGGATTACAAATAGATATGATGATATAATTGTATAAATTGATGATGTAAAGGAAGGTATAAATATTCAGTGCTCTGAAGGTAAATCTCGTCATTGTTAAGAAGCTTTATGATTTAGCATATAAATTAACTTTTAAAACCCATCTCTCAACCTTCATCTTGCTAATGATGAATCATCAATACCTCTGTACAAAATATCAATTTTCTGTTTAATTCAATTCAATAGGTATTTTATTGTCATTGGGGGGTTTCGTTGTGACAGAAAAAGTGCTTCATATTTCTACGGATAACATAATAATACAGAATCCGACCTCATTGATATCCTCAGTATTAAGGTGCATGTAGAGATAAAATTTTATACTTGAAAATAAAATTGTATTATACTTGGGTATGTTTCGCCGTAGAATGGAAATTTTCTCTGTAACGGGGCAAGATCTGTCGAAGTATGTTACTCTATCCTGGAAGCGTTCGGGGCTGACGGCCTACCACCAATGGCGCACCAATAAGCCAATCTAACGCGCCTTCGGACGCATGATCACGATTAGTTTTGCATCACCGGAGTTGAGACCCTGTTCTACCATTTGCTCGCGCTACGCGTAAAACACATATTCGTTAGGCATGCGAAGCTGTCGGGTCGCAGAGTATTAACTTCTTAGATTTCTGGAGCGGTAATTGTAACCAAGAGCACATTTTTATATTTTATTAAATCGGTCGCAAAAAATTCTTGGACTACATTCTATCAAAGTGTATTAGTATACGCGTGGGAACTTACCAGCAGACAATAATAGGGATTAAAAAAAGAAGCATTCATTAATATTTTTCCTGATTAAAGCATGTGATCACTCCCGAACGTGATAATGGTGGACAATTCACAAAATTTTTAAGTGGACTGTAACTTTCATTAACACCAAAATGGTTGAGCCACAATTTACCACGTAATATTCGGGGCGTATGCCACTCACCAGCTCGCCATTCCATGCGGTGAAGCCCGATGACCAGGGTCGATCGACCGAGGTCGATCCTCTCTGTGCCGCGTTCAAGGGTACACTCATTCATTCTCAAACACACACTCACTCAAACACGAAAACAAATGACAAAAGAATAAGGTTAAGTGACACCGCCTAATGGTGGCACGGCTCAACCTCCAATTCAAACCCGAAAATACAACTAAACACATGTCATGGCTAGTTTTCGGCGCGGAAATCGAAAATCGAAAATTTGACGAAATTAGAATTAAATATATTTTATACAAAAGTTGGATTCGCAATGACTCCTTGATATCTGTTAGCAGCGTTTATCATTATCCAAAATATTTATATCGCGTTACAGAGCAAATCTGTGTCATAAAATCTGTCATGTGTCGTTAGGCTCAGAGTTAAAATAGCATTGAATTGCCAAAAACACAAATAATGGAAGTATGATGCAGTTTTTCACTTCAATTGTAGATATGTCTATTGGAAGCACCTATTCAGATCTTCATCCAGATCTTCATTCAAATATAAATCGCTCCAACCACCTTAATGTAGCCCGAGCGAAATATCATTTTACTTAGAAATCAATGAATTTTGTCTCATTTTAAAGAAAAATATATCACCCTTCTAATGACACCAAAAATTCAACCCCTTACTACGTTACTTTTGGAGATATTTCCCAAATAATACCAGCTTTTTACATGGGAAATGGTACGTGTATGCACTCCAGAGAGACATTATTAACTAAATAAATTATTTCTGACACTTAGATGTCGTAAAAAAAAACTAATAGCGTGTAGTTTGTATGTTTCCTCACCTATATTTGAAAATTAATCATATTTTCACCGCAGTAGGTTCTTGGGTATCAGAAGAAACTTCAATTTTGAAGGAGTTTCAAACACACCGCCCAAAAATAGAGTCAAGCTAAAGACTTATTTAGACATTTTCATTTAATTACTTGCAATTTCTGTCATACAAACTATATTATTGCGCCATTGATAATGAAATATTTAATTGAAGTGTCCTACAGCTGGTGTGATTAAAACGTATAATTCGAATATGGTCTCCATTATGACTAGGGAGCTATCTCGCTCGGACTACCTTAAGCTACAGGAAAATTCATCACATTACACTCATGTATTTTTCGTTTTTGTCAATCAAGGCGCCAGTGATTGTATATATGTATTAGGTGTATTGTGGGCACAATGAGAACATTATTATGAACTAGTTGCCTCTAATGGACACCCCGGACGGCAAAGAGTGTCCCGCATTGCATTATTTATTGCACTCTACCGATCAAGTTCAGACACGTGTTGAAGTTTTTACGGTCGCAGTTCTCTCGAAGGACTTCAATTTTCAGCTTTTTTATTAGAGCTCGGATCAAGTTGGTAAACCCGTTCTAGGAGGCATTCCCTTTCATGAAGGAAGTCGACGTCTCATAAGTTTCCCCCTCGACCTACGTGGGAGGAAGGAGTGAAAAGAAGAGAGAGAATGAAGGAAGCGAAAAAAATAAATAAGCAGGTAGAAAAATATATATATATCGAGTGAGTGCGTGCGTGAGTTGGAGTTTGTGCTATGGTGAGTTAAAGTTTGGAAAAGTGAAATGGATGGGGTGGGGGAGGGTTTGGACGAGGGTGAAAGAGGATAGGGGAGGATAGGGGAAATACTCCCTCCCTCACAAGATTCGCAGCAGGATGATTCGGAGGGCGGTGGGATCGGAGGTAATATTTGGATTTTATCGAATCGCGTTTTTGTCGGATGGTCACCAAATTCAGGATTCATCACATATTTCACATTCTGAACAATACAAGATATGGACGAGAGAGCTGCGGCAACAATTAAAATATGATAAATACGGTACTTATCTTGATTAGGGATTGGTAATTTGTTTGCTTCGACAGCCATAACCGGCGAAAATAGACAATCGAATCAACAAGCGGCTAGGTGACATCTGTCAGTTAGTTGCACTACTATCTATAAACAAGCGGGAAGTTTTTCCCTTCTAAATGAAGCAAAATAATTTAAAATTGAAGGGGGAATTCTTGTCGCCTAGCCGCTTGTTGATTCGATCGTGTATTGTCGTCCGTTATGGCTGCCGAAGCAGATGAGGTATCCGTCCCTAATCAAGATAAGGACCGTATTTATCATATTTTAATTGTTGTCGCATCCCTCTCGTCCATATCTATTATTGTTCAGAATGTGAAATTTGTGATGAATCCTTAATTTGGTGACCCTTAGGCATAATCTGGCGATTCGATAAAACCCCACTGTAACCCGGGTGGGTGTATGTATCCTCCTGAGATCTTATGTCCAGTACAATGTACATGCAAAGTTTTCGTGACTACATTTGAGATCCAGCTTAAAACGCACCATACCCCACTGGTAATCCTTGTAGACGGCAGAGCACTACTACCTAGTATGTTTTTGCCCAACTACAACATCGAAAAACTGCCAACATACGGTACGTTTGGAGGTAGATCATGTCTAGTTAGTTGCGACAGAAGTACCGCTAAAATTGTCTTGGGTCTCAAGAGGGTATAGTGCACACACACACACCAGTGGCGTAACTAGGACTTGGCTTTGGAGGGGGGGGGGGATAGATCAGATTGAATAGCACACCACAACGGCTAATAATACACGAAATTTTGCTTTATAACATGAATGTATTTTAGAAAAACATGGCTACATTTAATATTTGTTACAGAAGTTACAAGTTTACAAAAACATTTAATTACTCTATTTCAAACAAGTAGGATTGATATGATACGAATATTTTTTTTTATTTTTAGGGTTCTGGGGGGGTTCTATCCCCCTCGTCCCCTCTTAGTTACGCCACTGACACACAAACACGCAAAAAAGAGAAAAAAAATATATAGTATATATAGGTACATATATGTATATATACGCCCACACGAAAAGAGTACGTGGTCAGAATGAATGACGTGGGTGAGAGAAAGTGAAGACTCCCTCCAGTAAATGTTTGTGTGTGTGTGTGTGTGTTTGAGGGAGGTTGGGAAAGAGTTAGAGGTGGAGATCAAGAAAGGAAAGAAAGGAGAGGGAGACGGTGGGGATTGGAATGGAAGAGTGTGTATAGAAACCGCCACGTCTTATGTCTTTCTTCCCTCCCAGAGTGGATTTCAAAGCGAGGGAGGGGGAGGGCAATGTGTGACGTTTCCATGGCAGAGAGGGGAGCGGTGCGTGACGTGGGACAGGGGAGAGACGGATGACGTGTGGAGGAGACGTGGTGGAGGGAGAGACGTACGTCGCCATGGGAATATGGTTGGAGAATCGAGCGGGAGGGGGATGTCGGGGGTGGGTATTGCGAGAGGAGAGCTCTCGGATGAAGGCGTTCGTTTGAGCTCCGGGGAAGGATGTGGGATTGGGAGAGGATAAGGATGCGAGAGGAGGAAGAGGGATTTGGGCGAGAGAGAAAGAGAGATGGGGCGAAGAAAAGAATAAAAATTGTTGGGAGATCCCTATGAGAGAGAGAAAGAGGATTGCATGTGCTTTGAGGGGCGGAGCGAGGGATGTTGAGGGTGAGGAACGTGAGGCAGAAAATGTTTGCGCGGATCATTCGAGGTCAATAACATCCTCTTGTGTCAGGATCTCGCGTAGAGTTCTCCTGAGTAACGTTGTAAACACTCCAGATTTTCGCAGAGTTTTCACCAGTTCCGCACATCACACCTCTATAAGTAATCGCCTCCGGCTTCACTTCGTGGAAGTGAGCATTATCCATGATAAAAAAAGTTGATAAAAGAGAAAAACAAAGATTGAAGCAAAGTTGTTTTTATCATGGACATCACACCTCTAGTTTCAGGGGTGCATGTATTTCTCTGCTTTGACACTTATGGCGGAATAACAACGTGCACTTCTATCGTAGTTTGTATTGAATTATTTCGGATAATATCTTTTCAATTACTCTTTTGCCTCATTTTTCCTTCCAATAGATCATTTGTTGCCAAAACAGATTCTCAAGGCGCCTTGAAAACTTCTGATAGAATGATCAAATTGAAGGAATGGTGCCATGGAAAAATTTTAGTTGAACATCTAATGTGACTTTAGGATTCGCTGTAGGCTTTGGACAAGTCTCCTTTTTCTATAACTCTCGTCGTATCGTACATAGCGATGAAATTTCCTCCATCAGAATCTGCTTTTGCTTTGAGAGTCTGACTCTATAAATAATCATTTCAAGTACGGTATTCAGTCAGAACGTTTTGATGAAATTTATTTTTAAGTCTAATAGTGGCAAAAAATCCCCTTTTTAAATTCATTATCATTTCTCTTGACTCACACTCGTTAAAAAATAGATAAAGTTGAAAATAAATCATGGCTTTGGATTTTTCAGTATGCATTAAAGATTTTTTTCTTTTAACGTAATTGGCGCATTTGAGATATGAATAAAAATCTTGCCAAAAATTTACTCTACATACAAAATGTGATCTAAAATTACTATGACTATTAATGCTTACCAGCTTAAGGATTTAACTCTGGAATCGTACTCTAAATGTATGGAGGCTAGTGATGACAATAATATTAGTCAGCGTTTATACCTTGCTAATTCTCCAGATTTTTCCTTTGCATTGATATAACGTGTGGCATTTCATTCTCTGCTGTTGTTATGACTAAACGATTGCGCAAGGTTTTGATTAAATTTAATTATATTTAAGTCGCAATTAGACTAGCCACTCTCTCTTCATTTTTAAAAGTTCGGACTTTGCAACCGCATTCAACTAACGGCATTGAAATACGGAATCATGGCAGCAAGACGGGAGAGAGTTATTCGGTTGGCAGACGAATGGAACGACTGATGATTGAAGATTCCTTTACATTTAGGACATGGAATTGGAACTGGAATTTATTATTGGCCGTGATGCAAGGAAGGAGGTAGAACAGAGGGAAGTCACGTAAAGCGAGGGTTCAACATTACATTCTACAAAGTGTTTCAAGTTTCTCGTGCTTTCAGTGTTAGCGAAGACAAAGCCTGTTCAGCAATGAATCCGAATGTGCAGTCTCCCTTACACGCATGTGGAATTGAGTGGAAGCAGTCTAAGGGGGAGGGGAGGTTAAAAATAATTACATCCTTGCTTACACTTTTAATTATTTACTCTGATTCATTGTATATTGTCTGTTAGGGTGTAACTCTTTACAGTAATTAAGATCCCTAATGACTGCGAATACGTTTACCTTTCTTCATTTGAAAGGTACTTTTATATTTTAAGTGATGGCTTTTCTTCAAATATTTCGAAAGAATAATGTTTGCTAACAAAACTTAGAATTAAATTTGAAGTTATTGAGTGTTTTTATTGACTGTTTTAAGCAAACTGAGAGTGCTAACTCTTCCGGTAGAGACACGAGGGCAATGGCTCAGGTAATGGAAAGCAAGTTGGGTACCGGACAAGCATTCTTCCACCGCCTAAAATATATATTTTCACCTTTGTGATATTCTCCCGTCGAATGAGAAGGACGTACGGAGGTAAAGGCGAGTCCACTTCATTCCAAAGTTATCAATCCGAAGGTCTCCCTTAGGAACACCATGTGATTCGCTTGCGGTGAATCCATTTTTCCCCTTCTTCCCTGATCGAACTCTATTATATGTCTGCAGTCAAGTAAACAGCTCCCAGATTGTGTTCTCCGCGTGTTTATCTGCCGTAGCCTTCCATGTGGTCCAGATTGGCGCCTCCAATCGCGTGGAATTACCTGCTCCGGTGCAAGATCAATAGTTTAAGGGCAGGATAGGGCTGAGACAGCGGTGCGGACCGGGAGATCTAGGATTGCGAGAGAGAGAGAAGTGGGTGCATCGAATGACATGAGAGGAAATGCGAAAAAGGGGATAGAATTCGAAGAGACGGCACCGCAAATACGCCTGCAATGGCCTCGGGAAAATGAACGCCTCACGTGTCTTGTAAAAGAGTAAACCTAGGGAAAGTCGATTCCAATATTACCTGATGATGATTTTCTCGAGAGTATTATCACTTAACACTTTTACTCACATAAAACCAAGGTAGGCATGGACACGCAAAAACATTCTGATGTTTGATGAATTTTAAGTAGCATCAGTAGACAGAGTGTGTTGTGACAGAATAAATCATTGGGCTGTGTGAAAAGTAAGGAAGAAATATCCTCAACAAATTATATTCGCCGCAGTTCCCTGAATCTTGCTGGAATAAAACAACTGATACTCATTTCTACTTTCACTTCATATTATTTCTACACAACCAGGAAATAATTTTCATTGCAAATCTTAGTAAGATAATTCTTGGATCCTGGCGATCAAAACTAATAACATTTCAGGGAACGTTAGCCGGGTTCTATCATTGCGGGAGACACGAGACGTTTTGAAATTGGTATTCGTGCCGAATTGTGTTCTTTTCGGGGTACACATGGTTTTGGAGATCTTAATGGGAACAGTGTTTTGTGACTTTAGAGATTGATCTGGTTTCCCACCGTGTCAAGCTCTACCGACGTTTAGATGTTCGAGTCGTCTTTCGTCATCAAGACATTGAGCTTTGTTCGAAATGCGGAAGTTACGTCCTCACCGAATTGCACACGCCGCCACAGAGAGCAGATGGAAGATACCACAGTGAGCAGTTGGCATGAAACACTGCAGTAGACATTGTCACATACGACTTTATCTAATAATATGGAACGATGAACTTGAGGAATGATATCCTTATCACAAGTACATTCATACCACTTGGTGGTAAACCAGAGCAACCTTCAATATCACCACACGCCGAAAGAGCCGAAGATTGTTCTTTAGTGAGCCGTAACCTTGGCGTTAATGAGTTCCGAGTTGCTCTAGCCAGCTGCGGTACTCACCTTAGATAGCAAGTTATTTATTCAGAGACAATTTCATTTCTTCAGTCAGAGAATTCTTTTCCAGTCAGCGATTATCAATTTTTGGCCATCTTTCACTTCATCATTGGGATCGAAAATTTTATTTTACCCGTTTCTTTAATTCTAAAACTTGTTGCTTAAAAAATATACTTTTTAAAATAGGGTAGTGCTGTCCACTAGTAAACTGATATATCATTTTGGCGCACTTACTTACCCTTCGCGTATCACCTAACATGGTTTAATCATTTACATAATTCTTCAATAAACATACATTGCACATAATTTTTTTTTTTGGAAGTCGGAGGATTTGACCACAAAAACCTACCATTTACGCAGAGAATAGACACCGCAGAGAACAATTGACTTGAGACACTGAGGTGAACTTTGTCGATAAAAACTTTTTCGATTAATGGGGAAAGATGAACTTTATCTGATAAAATTATATCCATGACACAAGTCCATCAATACAAGCGATTTCCCACAAAGGCCGGAAATTTCAAAGTTAAAGTTCTTTTCAAATAATTCTTACTGATACTAAGAATACATACATTAGTGGATATTGTTTTCTAATGTTGGTCGGTCAAACAAAGCTATGCTCGCAGCCATTACTAATGTACTGTCAATTATCTTGATGTCTCTAGCGCATAAAAATAACAAAAGTAAAACAGCCAGATAACGTGATGGGAAATGTTGGTGAAGACTGCTTGAGTTGCTTCTTTTAATGGAAGGAGCAAACAAATTGATTGAAGGAAGGAAAAGTGTCTCCGTCATTGTTTTTGGAGTGAATGGCAAATAGACCCCAGCACTGGCACATTTAGGGACCGGCGAAGGGAGGACGTTTCATATATATTTTTCGCTAGGCAAAACAAAATAACGCTGGGAGGAGCAAGTGTATACCGTCAGCTGGGATGGCTGGGCTGAAAGAGCGGGGAGTAAGGTTTAGACGGCGGATGGCGGGGAGATAGCGGGGAGAAAGAGAAAGGTGGGTCTTCTGAATCTCTCCCTTGGATGGAATGCGTGGAAGAGGTGTGTTTGTGTTTATATTGCGCGTGGTGACGGTGTGAACACCGATGTCGGCGCTGGGGAATGCACAGGTGAATACGAATTGGTTTGAAATAAAGGCACGAACTGGAAATCCTCTCGGGGGAAATTCTTAGGTTCTTTGAGTATGAAGTGAAACAAGCGGCTTTGCCTCTATCCACCTCCCTCCCCCTTCCCTCTTCCTCCTCTGTGGCACAAGAGAGTGTTCTTCAAGAGGCAAGGGGGGGGGGTGGCCGAGTCGGCAAACCGAGGAAGACAATTCGGGGAGTTTCCGTGAAGAACGTGACATATTTGACACGGCGATGCCTGCACCCCTTTCTTCAGCAGCGACCACTAAACCCTGGGATGAGATTAAGGCCTGGGGAGAGGATTGAGTCTTTCTTTCCCGCAGAACACGTGAACGGTTGCTAGAATCGTGGCATTCTAGTTTGGGAAAGGAAGAACATATGCTCTACCACTCAGTTCAGTTTTTTATCCGAAATTTTGTACATGGTAGGGAACATGAGGAAATTTGTTCATCCCAAAAATATAGATAGTCTCTAGTAGAAACGGTTGTTTATTTAAGTACTCCTGTCCAAAAACAGCTTAAGACCTCGGAGCCGAAAAATTTCAAAGTCCCGAGTTGACGTTGACGTGAAAACGCCAAACAACGTCCCCTTGAGCGGGAAAGCAATAAAACACGGAGAGCAATTCAGCACAAAAAAACACGGAACGGAAAAGGAACCTTCTTTGGAAGTCACATCGTGAGAAGGGACACTCTACAACGAAAAATTTTGACCTGCGACGGGATTATTTCTGGGGGAATGAGTGATGGGTTGAGTTATACATAGGTCTTTATTAGTGCTGTGCGAATCAGGGATTTCATTTCGAATCGAATCTTCCACATAAATTTCGAATCGAATGGAAACGACTTTTTTTTATATTCGTTAGCGAGTCAAATCGCACCAAAAAAATTTCGCTTGCGAATCGAATTCGAATTCTAAATAAAGTGCAAAAGTTTATGCAGAGTTAAAGTTATATGTATGGATTTTCACAATATTTCAGGGCCTTACATTAGCTGATACATCTGTACAGTGGCACAAAGAATAGCACAGAATAACGAGTGGTCGTTTAAATTTTCGTTCCGCGTGAGGAAAACATCTTCTAAACGGACGGCGCGCAATTTGGGAATGAGCGCCATGTTTGCATGCATGTAACGATTCGAATATTACGAATCATTCGCTTCCGAAGCATCCCGATTCGCCGGCGAACCGATTCGAATTAAGCCTGATTTGGTTCGATTCGATTTCGAAGTATTTGCACAGCTCTAGTCTTTACATAAGTTATTAAAATGTTGCACATTCTGCCCTCCAACCCACTCAAGTGTGAGATTACATGGCTTTAAACAGCTGGCTTCGTTTTCCATTGAGTCATGACGAGTCTCTTCTCGTCCCGGGCAAAGTTTCCTCCTCCGAGAAGAGAAAGGAAAAGCCTCCTTCAGAACGTATTCAACTTTTAAGACTCCTCTACCTCACTAAGGAATCGATCCACTTTCCCTTCCTTTGATCCTTTCCTTTGAAGGTCTTCTAAATATTTAGACTGGGGCGTTATCAGAAACGTACTCGACATCCCATCTCTAAAGGTACGAATCGTATAAAACCCATTGGGCATCTCTGATCCCCTTAAGGGGCTTAACGGGTGATTCATATCTCTGATTACGCAATACTTTAGCTTCAGTACTGAAGATTTTATTAAATATATTATTCCAAACTTCTGTAAAATAATTTACTTTCTTACAGGATATACCACAAATTTCTAAAACATTAAAATGGATAACTCCTTGTATTTGCCCCAGAATACTGATACGTTGGTTTTAAAAATGATATGACTCAGCATTTGAATGAACAGAGTAAACTTTGTTTTTCTACAATGAATTTTAATAACTTACGACCATGGTTTCGACGATTTATGTCATCAACAGGTCCTGATGGTGATCTTAATCGTCGAAACCATGGTCGCAAGTTCACTGTTCACCAACCGTCGAAACCATGGTCACAATTCACTGTGGAAAAACAAAGTTTACTCTATTCATTCTAAATGTTTAGTAAATTCCATAAAGTATCGCCGGAAACCATCAACGGTATAACTCAGCTTCATGCGTTTCCGAAACTATATATAGCATAAGCTATTGTCCGCAGCTTCCCTTCCATTCATAGTTCTTGCTGTTATCAGATTAAACTTATTATCTGCTCTTTTCAATCACAAACGGCAAGCCTAAGTCGATATTATATATTGCAGACTATTCCACCTGCCTAATGGTAGGATATTTTAGTCTTCTCCCTAAATTTAAGTTTCATCTCCATATTCAATAGTCGCTTGACTCCAGGTCTCTCAAACACTAATTCTTTTCGATCATAATCCGTATTCTCCTCCTCCCTCTTCCTCACTTCCCCAGCATGCTTCACTCTTTACATCATCCCCTATTAGACACTCACCACTCGACAAGTCCTCCGTCATCAACTCCTCCGACTCCGAATCTTCCCCAACACATTCCTTTCCCCTCTTACCATCCCCGAGTTTTCCACTCCCCCCTCAACTTTCTGGCCATCCGAATGACTCTCTCCATTCTTCTCCAAGCCAATGCCACCATTCTTCGCACGCTTTCTTCTCGTAGTGAGCACATTTTTGACCCCTACAGTACTTCGCGTCGTGTTATATCCGTCACCCGTCTGTTGCTAAAATTTCTTTTCAGACCCCCTTCGTCAATACCCTTCTATTCCGAAAAGTTCTCAAAATCTGATGTCGCCAACACAAATTCCGTTTTCTCCATGATTCTCATCCCAAAAAAATCTTATCCTTTCAAGATATACTTTGATTCACTTTCTTCCTATCTATGCCTGACTGTACTCGTATTTGACTGTATTCCTTGGCTGAGTGGCTTACTGTTGGAGATTATAATGTTAATTTAATATCAACACGATTCTTAGTGTTCAACATGGAGAACATGAGGAGGTGAACATTTGTCTTTTAATATTATAATAGAGATGTACTATATACACCTATCGTAGCCCACTGCATATTTGGGATAAAACGTTAGACATTATAATCTAAGTCACTTTTAAGTGAAAGTATTAAAATTCAATAAATGAGAAAGAGATGAAAGTTTTTGTTTCAAAACATTGATTAAGTCAGGTCAAAGTATAAGAAAACAAAATATTTAGCCAATGACCCGAATGAAACTTGGCTTCACAATTTTTATGCATCCAATATTTTGAAGAGCTTTTTCCTGTGACGACAGATGTTGTTAGGACCCTTTAAAACGCTGTAACAAACATATTGCAATATAATTGGGCTTATTGTTTTCCCCTGCAATTTTTCTCACCTACAGAATATACTCCCTTGATTTAAAAATGCCTGTTAGAGGTACATTTTTTTCGAAGTATTTGTTTGAGAGAGCCAGTCGGAGCTGTTAGATGAACTTCATAAAATTATAAACTGACAAATCGGGACTCTGGGTATGTTCTCAGCAGGGAATGAAAACCGTTAATTCAAAAAATAACGGAAAATAGGAGACAACAATGCCTCTCAGATCAGAAGGATATATAAGCGCAGGAAGAAATTCCTGCACTTCTTACTGTTCTGAAAACGATGGAATAGTGTTCCATTGAAATGTTAGCAGCCCAAATTCTTACTCGGCTTGCATCCCAAGAATTATTTATAAATATAATTCACCTAGAAAGAATTAAATCTTATACAAACTAGGTAGTTCTAGGGATATCTCGATCAGCCATGGAGTGAATAGGAGCTATTTTCTTTATGCATATGTATATTTCTGAAAGATAACCGATATAAGCATGGTATTAATCTAAAGAAACCGTTTCTAAGACACACTCTCGCAGCAGTAAGTAACGGTAGCAGATAATTTCCTGAAACTGTAAAAATTGAATCCTTGCTAGTAAAATGGTAAAATAAATATGACCTTCTAAACATCTTCCATGACTTTACCTTCTCCTGATAT
This sequence comes from Ceriagrion tenellum, assembly GCA_963169105.1. Classification (NCBI taxonomy): domain Eukaryota; kingdom Metazoa; phylum Arthropoda; class Insecta; order Odonata; family Coenagrionidae; genus Ceriagrion; species Ceriagrion tenellum. Next base: position 161,218,860 of record OY720636.1, read on the forward strand.
CTTGTCCAACTCTTTGAAAGTACGAAAGATTGTGACCAAATATGTTAATAAAATGTAGATAACACAAGGAGAATAGAGCTTTCTAATTTCCTTTGCATGTTAATTTTTATTACTACCAATTATGCTTAATTTATTGAGCTAACATTAAGATAAATATATATTTAAAAGTTGTATTTTTGTTAAATATAGATATGTGTTTTTGATACTGACCTTAAAACATTTGCATGCATGGATGTAGCGCCATTCCGTTACGGGGTGAGCAGAGTCATAAGAAGTTAATAGTGGGAAACTGGCAGCCGTTTTAATGGGTGTCTACGTTCTGCCCTTCACCTCTGAGGAACTCATGCTTCTCGCGCGCCATTGCTCTGAGGAAGAAGCTCTCTTCATCTTGACAATCGCTCCCGCCACTCTCTCCCCTGTGACTCACTCCGTCTAAACTTTCTTCCTTGATACAATTCTCTCCGCTACTGTATATAAACCTGTTCAATCATTCGACTGTCGTTCCATCTCTAAACTTAGCCAAACGAACGCAGATCACGCCTTTCACGAATTTTCATTTCCGAAGCACATGTTCCACATTCTCTCATTGTCCCCTCGTAAAGAAGTCAGATATTAAAAAATACCTACCTGCCACGTCTATTCGCTTAGAGATATAATAAATGCTTAATGGCATTGCTAACCAGATGTAATTACTGCTGAGAAGTTTAGAAGGATAGACATAAAATCGATAAATATCTTGAAAATCATTTTACTATCACGTTCTCGTGACTTTTTCCCTTTTGAATATAACGCTTAAGGGTGCAATGGAGAAATATGGGGGTCCATTCCCATAAATTTGCCAAATTTATGTATTCATTCAATGTTTCATTACTTCTATTGTCAGTCCCTTTAAAATGACACGTACATGTTGAAACCATTTGGGAAATAAGTTACTTGTGAAAAAGTGCAAAGAATGTTTTATATTTTATTAAATAATAATAAAATTTAAATAAATAATTAATAATAAATATGGACAAATTCCACCAAGTTAAGCCTGATGTCGTCACTATGATTCGTAATACGAGTATGGTAGACCTGGCTGTTTTATTCAAGAAGCTGTCGATTAAGTTCCGATCAGCGGGTATGAAAATTTCCTTCAAAAACAGTTGTCTGCATCTGGGAGTTGTCCCCAAACATGAGCGCCTGGCAACGAGAACAACATCCACATCTCATCTGTAGCGGTCCAAACCCTCCTTCTCCTCTCTACCTCTGGTACACTATTTAAGGATTCTCCAATGCTATACATTTTCAGCTCCTTGAAAATGATTAGAATGTGTTGAAACCGGTTGGGAAATATACAGCGTGTGGAAAAGTACAACGAATGACTATTTGATTAAACTCAGGAAATTACTTTTGATGATTTCAAGTATCTAGTTGCTATTGGTTTCTCAACATATGAATTTTGAGCTCAACTGTTTTTATGTGTCATCCAATTAAACAAGATTATTTGCGACTACATCTGGCAGGCAAGTTGTTATAAGACTCAGGATTTGGGTAATTCACAGTGATTACAAACCTTAGTATTGTGAATATCTCCACACCAAATCACTGGATCGATATGTTTAGTGAATTCCCATGCAGAACTTCTTTCCCAAACACTTGAGGAATTAGGATTCCATAGATTTGACATCTTCTCTTTAATGGTTCGTCCTTTTTAAGTGCCCAGTGATAGAGTTACGGGAATCTAGCCAGTAATCCACTGAAATTTGAAGATGAAAGGCGAAAAACGCTTTGGAAATTCCCAGAGATAAATGAGGTTTTCTCAACACAGAATCAAACCTCTGGCCTTAGGCATTCCGGGAGAATGGGAATTCTGTATGGAGCAGTCATCTGTGCTCTAAGCTGGAAAGCACAACCTTGGTTAACTTTTTGTCCCAGGATTTTCTTTGATCTCTAACATCTTTTGACACACTTTATCATTGAATAGCCAATCACTTTTTATAGAGGGCTTGGCAACTTAGCTGGTATGTGGCCTGTATCAAATTGATTCCGTGTGGCCATCATACATTTGTTCCCTTAATTTCAAATTCAGAGAAGTTGCTCTCTAATTATCCTGGAATGAACTATGGTCATAGCTAAGGAACTTCTTAAATGAGAGCATTACATATTGCAGCTTGATATTCAGTCATATTCAAGGAAACTGCTACAAGAATGATGCAAGGAAATGTAATTTCAGTAATTTTTCTCTTGACAATGGCTGTTGGTTGGTGATGGTTGGTGATGGAATGACAATGGTTTATAAAAGGTACGCTTAGTGGAGTACCAACAAAAAACAATACCTTTATGTCTCTCCTTACAAAATAAATACCTCTATATTATGAGCATACATTTGCGAATATCGATTAACACACGATATTATTTTCTATAATCCAGATGGACGACTTTTGCTTCGTTCCTCTCATTTTATTTGACGTTTAATAAAACTGTATGGAGTAAAAAGAAGGCATTTTTAAAGAATTTTTTCAGTTCTTCGAATTTATACACTGACTAAATGGTATATATTTTCGGTCTTCTGTTAGGCGGTACTGCAAAATTAAATCACGAAAGCAATATAACATGAAAACATTAAAAGAATGAGGGCACTATAAAACAATGGACATCATACGTCTAATGCAATCTGATATACGAGATAGCTATGGATTCATTTAGACGGGGACATGTTTGCCTTTCTCGTTCCCTTCGCGAGCGTTTCCTCATTTACACAGCACGAGAGGAGAGAGACGCCGTGGCAACGCCCTACGACATGCCCTCTTTACCAACGACCCACCATAACCCTTTCAGCTCTGCTTAACCGCGGCACTATCTTCATCCCCCATCCCCCCCACCTTCATCCCTTCCCACCCCAACCCCCTACCCCCAATGGGGCCCCAAATTCCCTCGAGCCCCTCCCACCGTGTGTGCACGCCTTCCTCGCCGGGACCGCAAGATACGACCTCGGTGCCGAAAGAAGGAAACCCCTCGAGAGGTCGACCCGAGACACGCGGAAAAGAGAGGGAGGAGATGTTATGGGGAAGGGGAAGGAGGGAGGCGGAAGCGAAGAAGGGAAGGGAATGGGGTGGGTGGGGTACGTGAAAAGGGCCCTGCTAAAAAATTCTGTATAGCTTCCTTAAAATACTTCTTCAGAATTTCTTCAAAAGTTTCCTGCTAAAAAATTCCTTAGAAGCTGTTCTGTAGAACGTAAGGAATGCTACAGAAATTGACTCTTTTTCTTCAGAACTAGTTCCATTCCTAAGCATCTGTACGGAACATGAGAGCCTGACTCTACGGAACATTTGTTCTGTAGAGTTGTTTTCTGCAGAGCAAAATAACTGCTTACAAGCTGTTCTTTAGAACTTCAGTAACTCCACGGAGATATGTGAGGTGTCCTTGAGATTATAAGGAGTACAGAGCGTCAAAGGGCCTTTGTAGAACGTCCTAAAGAATTCCGCAGAACGTCCTAAGGTATTCTGCAGAACGTCGTAGGGAACACCGTAAGATGGCGTTTCAATGCTTAAAGGAATGTCTACAGAACTTTTTAAGAAATTCTGTAGAAGAATTCATAAGGAATCTATACAAAATTTTTAAGCAGGGTTCTGTACATATTCCTTAAAGTATTGAAACGCCATTTTACGGAATTCCCTGCAGCGTTCTGCAGAATACCTTAGGATATTCTGAAGAATACCTTAGGACGTTCTGCAGAATTCCTTAGGATGTTCTGTGGAATTCCCTAAGACTCTCCGTATAGGTCCTTAGAAAAAAAACTGGGTCAACGGAAACCTCACATATTTCCGTAGAGTTGCTGAAGTTCTACAGAACAGCTAGTAAGGAGTTATTTTGCTCTGCAGAAAATAACTCTAAAAAACATAGAATCTGTAGTCAGGCTCACATTTTCCGTACGGATCCTTAGAAAAGGAACTAGTTCTGAAGAAAAAGAGTCAATTTCTGTAGAATTACTTCCGATATACAGAACAGCTTCTAAGAAATTTTTTAGCAGGGAGGTGGAAGAAAGAGGTAGGCAAGATGGTCTCGGAGCGGGACTGGGATGAAGGGAGGATTTGCTTCCCTCTTCTTCTACTCCATCCTTACTACCCTCCCCCTCTTTCCTTCTCCAACCCCCCTCTTCCCGTAACGCCTCCCCCTCCCCTCTCCCCCCTACCCAATACACTCTTCGGCCTCTGGATTGAATGCCTTGGTTTTCACTTATTTATTTTCTCCGGGTCGCTCCCATTACGGGGGCGTTCCTTCGGGACGGCCCCGTACGAGGGAGACGGTTAGAGGAAGGAAGTATTGGGAACAGTTTCCTCGCCGGGGAAAGCGCAGTGGACCAGAAAATAATTGTGATTGTTTCACGGCAAGAAGTATTTTTTGTTTTTTTTTCTATTATTCCCTTCAATGCCGTTTGAGTTTGATGAGAAGTGGATGTCGCAGTGGTAATAGATTCAGAGATTGAGTTTTTATTTCAGTACTTCCCCAGAGTTCATTCGCACTTGGAATCTTATAAAACGAATCCTTTCCTCAACCCTCTTTCACGCGATCCTCGTCGTTCCGTATTATGAGGATGACTGGCATGAATGTTTCAAAACATTTTTATTGGTGTGCTTCTTTGCTTTTCTCAATACTATTTCCCATGCATTCACCGAGACATTCAGAATTACTCAGTTTTCCCGCGATTATAAATGCTGGTTCTGGAAAATAACATTTTAATTATACCTCGCCAATTTTTGTTCGCTCTTAGCTCAATTTAGTGCACCAATATTTCTTTAATTTTCAATTTTTAGAACGCCGCATGAAATGATACCAAGTGGTCTAGCATACGGAACTTCTTCTCAGGTTAACTGAATTGAATAGTAAATGCGACGACTTCGCCTTGCTGGTTTTTCTAGCACGTGAAAAAGTCTCTTAAAGGTCATGTGGAATCATAATTGTTGTTCACGATGCAATATACAAACGGTTCATGCCACTCAAATACTTTCCTCAAATTGCGAGCGATATTCTCTAAGTTGAGTGCCATGTCTCCACCCTTGACTTCACTTACAATTTGCCATGTGCGTACGTATTATCAAGGAGCGCTGACTTCATATATCCGCCAATTGGTGGTAATCTTAAAGATGCTTATTTTTTTAGGTATTTCAAGGAAAGACGAGATTTTAATACTTATGCCTCTCTTCTAGTCTTCTTCTCAAATGACATGACTGGCATTTACAGTGCAAATGGGTTTCCTTATTTTTATGTAATAATTTTCCTGACAGGTTTTCATGCATGAGTTAAAATCTACCATTCTTAAAAACTCCCCTTCTTTTGAATCAAAGCCGATTTTATAAATTGGGCGGTAGATTACGGTTAAAGGCTTGGTTTCATAGAAATAATGCTTATCTTCTTCTTTACATTTTCGCCACAGATTGATGCATTGCCGCCAAACCGATGCTGTTGTTGAAGAATTATGCGAGTGTTAAGGCGAATAACTGTTTTTCCAGAAATAACTTGCAGCAACCAAGTTTTTGTTTGTGTTTTGTCTTGTTTTAAGCGGGTAATTTTTGCAGCATATTCTAGCGGTTTGTTTTTTCACGGATGAAGTGACTCAGTAAAAAGCTTAAAAATTTAGTCCTTGAGATTCAAAAATTCCGGAAAAGAAGTCGATCGTGTCAGCGAATGCCTTTAGGCAGGTACGTACTTTTTGTAAGTAAAAGCTCCGTTTCTACTTGTTTATCCTCACCATGCTATGGGTATCTTTGCATGCCTTCAGCATGGTGTTCTTGTGCTCACTGCGTGTAAGACCATACTTACCGACCACCAAACAAACTTTTGCGTCGCAGGCAGGTGCATGCATATACCTTGCGGCGGCCTCCTAACGTGTAGAGGAGGTTTCCAGCAACGAGTTTGCGCAGTGCTAGGTATCTCAACGACAGTTTTCCAAGTTAGCCTTTGCCCCGTGACCTCACCTCTCGAGCATTCAAAATAAAGACAAAATTTGAATTTTCTTATAGGCTGCCTTTGGAATAATACTGTTTATTTGGACTTGTCTCTTTGCCCCATGAAATGTAATTCAGTTAAATGTTTTATTTCGAAAAATATTGTATCACTGTCAACGAGAAATTAACTTCATTAACCGTTGAACTAAATAACAATAAAGGGGGAGAACTACAATGCGAAAGTACGCATCTTTTTCTTGAAATAGTGCTTATAATTCATCTAAAACTCTGAGTCAAAACTTCATTCTGTTTTTTTATAATCTTTTATTAATTTTCAAATAGATCCTATCTGTATACAATCAATGACGGCATCAAAAATATTCTCCTTCTCGCCACTTATCTATCCCGGCAATTCAAGAAATGAAAAAATTATTCAGAAATGCATCAACGAGACGTTGTTGGCGAACAAGTGAAAAAATTCTGCCATAGCTTATTAAACCGTTTGATATGTGTGAGTACCCTGCTTTCATTATATTCCAGCTGCACTACAATACGAAGCGTTTGATGTTTGCCACCCGAGTTTTTAGCCCAAAACAATCCATATTTCCTTCAGTGGTGCTGCCATTGTATGCGTATAAAAATCGATTTTAAAGGAACCAAGAACTCCGGCGTTGGATGCTAAAATAGTGTACATGAGCTTAATGTGTCGTAGAGGAAGGAAAAACCAATTCACAAAACTGTGCGAATCAATAACAAAGATTTTCTTGCATAAAGAACAAAACGACATTTGAGCTCATGTTAAACGACTTAAAAGGTTATTACTAGAAGAAAAGGACATTATTTATTCTCAATAAACAATTTTAATTCGGGAAATACTTGATGTTGGGGTATGTGAGGCCGTAGTAAATGTTCTATTCGATTATATGAAAGCCGAAGTGGCAAGCGTAAATTTGCAGTAAGGGCGTATTTAAGGTAAGCATGGATAGCCTTTCGATGATAATTCACGTGCAATCTTCCTTTATGATGGTTAATTTTGCTCTCGACCTTTTTCTGTTACTATAAACGACAACGGGGGACTATGATGAAACTAGGAAGTGGCATTTCACCGTAGTTGGAAAATTAGAGAAGGTGGAGTAGTTACCGCATCTTAGACCTACTCGCTGGAAATTGAAAATAATCTCAAATAGAAGAATAGCTGTGGCTACAAAATGGATCACTGAGAGTAGAGAATTGATGATAAGTACTCTGATATTTGCGATAAAAGTTTTATTGAAGATTTATTTTGAGTTGGGACGGTCCTTGGTCTAAGAAAGTAATGCCTGGACATGAATGTGACGATTTCCAGATGTGGTCTTGGAAGATAATGGAAAGGATAAGCTGTGAAAGAAGCTGTACCAAATATCTCGGAGAACGTAAAAGATTGGTGGAGGAAATTCGACGACGGCAGTTGATATTGTTCGCAGGTGTAAAGAAGGCTAATACGTGGAGATTAAGCTTCAGGCTTCACTATGCGGAAATCATTAATAGTATAAGTAACGAAATTAAAAAGCAATAAAAAAGACAATTTCTAAATAAATAATGCTTTTAAGGCTGGAAAAATACAATTAAAGGTTGGATAAATACCATTTAAGGCAAATCGATTGTTCAAGATAGTGCTTGAGAATAACAGGGTCAAAAGGAGAGGAGCTGGGCATAGGGACGATGGGAAGAGTTGTGCTAAAAATTTTGGGTTCCTAGAAGGAGAGTAGAAGTGTTAATATTTCCATAGTTTCACGATCTCCTTGGTGAAAATTCATGCTCATCAAGTAAATAACCTACGAATGTTCTCACAAGATAAATGACATGGATTCCCTATTTATGGTGAACCAGGTGATTCACGTACGCGACTGCGGCAATCATATTACATTAAATTAATCTTGTTGAAAGAGGCAAGAGTTCTTGCGATCACAGAGTTTCTGATAATGATTTTGGGAAAAATTACGCAAGTGCCACATGGAATAGAAGCGTGTTTCATCAGTAATGTGGCAGCAATTTAAAAATATATTTCCTCCACTCTTATGTGGTTGAGAAAAAAGTATGAATAAACACAATCGGACATTTTTTTGTGACATAACAGCGCATAAAAGCAATATTGGGATTTAAATAATTGGAAGGAAAGATCAAAGAAAACTAACGATGGAATATTGCTGTCAGGCAAAGCATGGGGCTTCAAAATTAAGTTTCCAGCCAATAAAACAAAACGATCAGATGTCAGGAGGAGGAAGCGTTGACGATCAATTTTTGGATCTAGGAGAGATATCGGTCGTGAGATGTATCTAATTGACATAAGAAATATATCTCGCCATCCTTAATCTATTTTGGAAAGGGTGAGTTAACTATTGGACAAATCTAATGCAGGAAAAACGTAGCATTCTTTACAAGTCCTTTATGTCCCAGGATGCTAAGCGCTGAAACTTCATGCATTTAAACCCAGAAGATTGGAAAGATATCATCCTACTATTTATTTATTTATTTAATACATTAATATTGCAATAAGACATTGTATGGTGGCAATATAACATAAGTTAAGAGTAAATAATATTAATAAAGTTTTAAAAAATACGTATACCTACATAAATCATCAAACACTCCTCTCGTTTTTATGTGTAACTTTCTAAAAAATATTTATATTCCTTGGTAATGGATTCGTGAGTTCTTCTGGCAATTATTTCCATTCAATGACCTCGCAATTTAAGTAGGAGTATTTGACAGCAATTGTTTTTTACCTCCTTAATTTGAGTTTCAGCGGGTGGTCATTTTTCCCCACAAAATTTGGTGGTTCCAGCCTCTTCTCCAATTCCAACCAAGCTGGTTGTTTTGAGTAGCATTAAAACATTCCCAACAACCTATTTACTTTCCTTCCATCTTGCAGTGGACTCGACCCCAATTCCTCTAACATGCTGCTAACACTATCTGTATTTTTATGTCTCCTCAAAAAGAACCTTGCTGCCTTCCTTTGGACCTTTTCCGAGTTCTTTGCCTTCCCCTTATCATGGGGGATCCCAGACATTCGTGGCATACTCAAGCATTGGTCTAACGGTAGTGAAATACTCCAGCTCTTTTACCCCTTACGGACATTTTTTATGTTTTCATCACGCAGTGGAAGTTTTTAAACGCTTTCCCAGCTCTCTTTTCTATGTGGGCTCCCCATCCCAGAGCCTTTGTTAACAGGACGCCCAGGTACTTGTAACTATCTGACTTGGCTATTACGTCTCCATTTAATTCATTGTCAATTCTATCACTTACCCTTTTATTTGAAAATTGGATATGCACGCTTTTATTGCTATTTATTTTTATTTTGTTACAACTCGGCCATTGGTGAATTTGATCAAGGTCTTTAAGGAACGTATACTCACCACGTCTACATTTTATTTTCCGATAGACTATGCAGTCATCAGCAAATTATCCTATGCTTGAATAAATTGATACCGGCAAATCATTGATTATTATTAGGAATAGCAAGGGGGCTACCACACTACCCTGAGGGACTCCTGAGGTGACTTTTGCTTTCTCAGAGAAAGTTTCGCCAAATTTGACTGTTCGTGTACTGCACGTCAAAGAAATCCTCAACTCATTCTACCACTCTACGATCGATAGTAGTTTTTTTGAGTTTATTTAGCAGCAAGTCAAGGGGCACTGAATCGAAGGTTTTAGCAAAATCGATCACAACTGTGTCAACTATGTCGCCTTCATCGATTGCCTCTGAAATGTCCTGACTTATTCAAAAAGGTAATCTGATATAAGTTTTTCCATTAATTTGCATATAGCAGATGTCAAACTGATTGGCCTGTAATTTTTAACTGTATTTCTATTGCCAATTTTATGCACGGGAACTATAAATACCGTTTTCCAATCTTTGGGTAAGCTATTCTTATTTAACGATAATTTGAAAATAACTTTAAGATAGGGTACAAACTCCATCTGAAATAAGTTTTAGTAACTCACATGTGTTGCTATTGAGGCCTTTAGATTTACGATTACCAAGTTGCTTATATTTTGGGCGATGTTTTTGTCGTTGACTGTAAACAATTATACGTTATCGCTATTCATTTTATTAATATTATTCCATCTTATCATCATCAACACCCGTTAATCCATAGATTTATCGTCCCCGCTTCGTTCTCCTTAGAGAAAATTGTATTTTTTTTGCGTCAAAAGTCTTCATTTTAAAGCCCCGTGTTCTTCCTGACGTCAATATTTCATCATTGGCTTTCTTTGGTATTTCTTACCGTTCAATTTCCTTTCCAGAATTGCTTTTGTGAACTATGATCTCTCAGGCAATGTTTCTCAAATTCAAAAGTAAAAACTCATATTTCTCGTAATCCGCATTTAAATCTTAACACGATAATAGACTCTTTTCGAGAAAGGTTTTTATGTAAAAACCCAATATCGACCCCTCAAACAATCTGCTCCGTAGAAAAAAATTATCACAACATTTTTGCGACTTAGTATAAAACTAGGTTATCTAGGAGACAGTAATAATTCCACTGTGAAAGAGCCAATTTTACTCTTAGGATTCCTCTCACATTTATTTTCAAAGTAACTCCGCACTTATTTTATTAATCTTCCGACTTTGAATGGCTCCAGCTCCATGGCTGTCGTGTTTCCCGATGGATTCGCCGTGATCGATTGGTCATCGTCATTCTATGATGAACTTCAGACTCTTGCACGTTCCTTTCGTCCTCTCCTGGGAAGCCAGGACCGCGGACTCTAGTGAGACAGAGAGCCCAACTTCCTAGACTCGACTACTGCCCCTATTGTTTTTCCAGTGCCCTCCGATTACACGGCCGACCAACTTGTCCTCAATTCGATTCCTCTTCTCATGTCGAAGCGTCGCTGATGTGTTTGAGGATCCAGAAAGAACACTCGTCGCGTTGCTTCGTCGATGCCTTCCGGTTTACTTTCAATTATCGCCAAGGAAGATAACTAATCGGTCTCCTTTTGCTCCTTTGAGTCTTTTCCAGGTTTCGGAAGGAATTCAGCCCGCGTCCTAAAGTACTAAATGTTTTGCGGTCCGCAAGTTTTGTTCTCTGTCTCGTGATTGATTTTTCTCACGTCCCCACCACCATTAAAAGATGTACGACACGGAGTGCATTTTATCAGGTGTAGAAAATTCGAATTCATCAATGGAGGAATTTTACCAATTGCCGTACAAATATTAGTACCATTCGTCAGAGTACGTGCTAATTACACAACAAAATTGCACCAGAGTTATGAGTTATTGTTTTTTATGTGTTTAAATGTTTAATATGTTTATTGTTTATTTTGTGAGTTTTGTTTTCTCTTGTTTTTCTGTTTCAATGTTTAGTTTGTTCATTCGATACTAGCAGAGGTATCCGTTGAAATTCAACGGGGAATGAAAGAAAGACAGGGCATAATAAAATAAATTTACGATGAAGAAATCAGTATTCGTATTTTCAAGAAATTAGCCATCAAGCGCACATGGGTCACACAATATATATGTTTGTACTTAAACCTTGCTCGATTTGTTGTTACCTAACTGGGCTAGTGGTTATAGTTATTTAATGCTGAAATTCCAGTCGCCCATGAGGTGTATTTTTTTATAGGCAAATCAGCAAAATTTTAATATTATTTTTGAATTCAGTAGATGAAAACTGAATTATATTATGTTTACAGAGTTTCGACAAACTTTTGCAGTAACATATGGAAACTAAACTTCAGGCCATTTGCATTCCAAAGGCTTTCCGCATTGATATAACACCGTGGCATTCTCCTGTTTGACATGGGTCCAACTTAGATTAGTCCACTTGAAATGCATTTTGCCAATTTTAGGCAAAAATATCCCTAAAAATATCGTAATCGGCAACATTTCAGTATACGGCCTAGATTTCCACTGTAATATCTATCTCTAGATATAAAAACCAGCCGCCATTGTAAAGATCCCATTTCTCTTCTAAAACTAATGCTAATTCCACGGTTACCAAGGAAATATCCCATTGTTGACAGAAGTAAAATTCATGATTTTGACATTAAAAATACGCTTTCAAGGGAAATTTTATTCGTGTAAGACAATTGAATGAAAAAATAAGAAACTGCAATCTTTTTATCCATCTAATGGCGAAAACTATACCCTTATATCTTCAGTAGAACTAATTAAAATATGCAAAAAAGAGAAACCTTTGCACTTGAACCAAAATGAATTTCATTGAAAATTTCAAAATGAGAAAATATCGAGAACCGGATTGAAATACCGTCGTCGATCACTACGAGGGTCGCTCAATGAGTCCTTCGAAAAAGATAGAAAAACAATTTTTTTTATTTTTCAACGTTAATCTCCCTTTAACTCTATACAGTATACACTTTTCCGAGCGTTTCTCAAACTTTTTCAAGCCGTCAAAAAATTAGGGTTTCGGACGTTCCTCAAAATAGGCGATGACCTCCTCTTTCGACCTGAACCGTTTTCTGCCGATCCATTCTTTTGAGTCTGGAGATAATAAAAAGTAACTGGGGGTCTAATTCGGCGGATTTTGTAATAATTCGAACTTAAATTTCAAAATTTTGCCATCGTAACTGCGCAGGTGTGCACCCGTGCATTGTCTTGACGAGGGAGGATCTTTTTCTTTTTCAACTGATGACGTTTTTACTTGATTTCTTCGTTCAGCCGGTGCAATATTGACACATTATACTCTTTAGTTATTTTTTTTCCTTTCTCCAAGTAATTGGTGTAGATGATTCCACGTGCATCCCATAAAACCGTGGCCATCTCCTTGCCGGCTGATTTCACCGTTTTCGCCTTCTTCGGAGCCCGTTCGCCTACAAAAACCCACTGCTTTGGTTATTCCTTAGTCTCTGGAGTATATTTTTGTATCCATGTTTCAACCTCAATTATATAATGATGCAGAAACTTGTTAGGTTAGCGACGGAAAAGCGCCAAAATAGTCTCAGAGTCCACCACACAATTGCGTTTATTCTCCACTGAGAGCAGACGCGGCATCCATCTTGCCGAGATGTTTTTCACACCCCAATTTCGTGCAAAATTGAAAAAACTGTACCATGTAATATGCATGCCTATGGCCTCAACTATTCTGCGCACTTGGATTCCTTGACCAGTGAAAACCATATTGTGGATTTTACTAATCATTTCGGGAGAAGTCACTTCCAATTAACGTCCCGAACGATGCTCATCTTTCGTAGAAGTACGGCCACGTTTGAACTCATTTACCCAATTGCGAACAGTTGCAAATAAATAAACAGATGTGCTTTGAACTTCACCCAACTCAACTTTGTTCTCTTTCGGTGTTCAGCCTTTTAAATATAAGTTTTTGATCACTGCTTGGTACTACTTTTTTCCATTTTTACAAGAAAACAAAAGCTCTTTTCTTCAATCGACAATAAAATAAAACCATGGTGATTTATATAACCTAGACTTGAACAGCTGACTATGAAGTAATGATTTTTTCAAAAAAAACCATTTTCGATACTACAAGCGCCATTTCTTCGATTTTCTAAAGACTTATTGAACGACCTTCGTATTACCTTTGGATAATTTAATTGCTGAAGCACGTATTTTGCATCAAATTTTATTGAATTAGCTAGTTAAAAAGTGTCATCGTTGAGTACCCATGTGAAATTAGGTAAAACACACTGTTAATGAAATGGACTTCATCATTTGGAGAATTCAAAAATATATAGGATCCGTGCACATAATTATGCACGGTGACTACTTCATATTGACTGAACTTTTTTGTCAAAAGAAATGGCAAACCTAGCATGTTACGACACGAAATGAATGAAATCTAATATCCGTTTCGAATTGCTAGTGTTTGAAATTGCATATAAAGTATTACATACTTTCCTTTTGTATTTAAAAACTACGATATGCGGGACATGCCACTAAAATTACAATCAACCTTTCTCTTTGCGCAAGTGACCGTAGTGTGATTACGAATGCTGAATTCTAAAATAAAATACAAAGCTACTGTTTAATTTGTATTAACCTGGTGGGGAGGTTTTAGTTTTTCTACATCAACATCTACATAATACACTGCGAGCCGCCGCATGGGTAATTGGCAGGGGGTGTTAGGTCACCAGCCGTGTAAAGGCGTAAGTTTTTTTGGAGATGAAAGGGTGACACGTATTATAGGAGTGTATTTAGTGGAGCTAAATTTTTTCTGTGGTCGCTTATTGATCTCTCATCGGAAAGAACAAGTTTTTGTACCAATCTATTCGGCAGTTAATCTTTGTTATTTTATCGAATTTGTCAGATCTAGTGATGTAGTGAGTAGTCATGGTAATACTCTCCATGTCGCTCTGAAAAAAACTAGTTCTGAATATCGCAAGCAGCCTAAGCCTAGCGAGCAGTCTCCGAGTATGTAGGGGCTCCCACCTTAATCCCTCTAACAGTTGTGTAACACTAGTAAATGTTCATTCGTAGCAGTTTTTAACGAAACGTGCTGCTTTTCTTTCTATTTTATTAAAATTTTTGATTAAATAATTTTGACCAGGATCCCAATTGCTCGTGGCGTATTCGAGGTGTGGCCTAACCAGAGCGAAGTAGCATCTCTCTTTGACTTTTTCATCCGAGGACCTTCCTATTACTCGTTTAACAAAACCTAGTTTCTTTAATGCTGCGCCACATATGTTGTGTATGTGTGTTCCCCACGATATATCTGAAGTTAAGGTAATTCCAAGATATTTTACTGTATCTGAAAATTTTATGCTTAGTCCACCCACAGTATAGGTACGGCATTTTTGTGATGACTTTCGCAGGAAATGAACTGTGGTGCATTTGCTGATATTTAATTCTAACCCCCCACTCCTTGCAACGCGAATGTACGTCGTTAAGGTCCGATGACAGAGCTCCAAATTCCGCGTCTTCGTTCATTTTACGGTAGATAACTGTATCGTCTGCAATGATCTTTATTTACTGCCAACCGAGAACTTAGGTCATTAATATAAGCAATGAATAAAAAATAATGAATAGGGCCGATCACACTTCCTTGAGGAACACCGGATGTGAGTTCGACCTCATCAGAGCTAAAACCATCATTAACTACTTTTTGTTTTCGATCACTGAGAAAGTCACTTATCCAATTCACTATTTTTCCGCATGATTGCATTTTATATATGAGTATTTTCTGAGGACCTTGTCGAATGCCTTCTTGAAATCAAGGAATATCGCGTCGACTTGCTAAATCGATTCACCTGATTTTAGGATATCATGACGGAACAACGCAAGCTGTGTTTCGCAGGACCTGCATTTACGGAAGCCGTGCTGACTGCTTTGTAAGAAGTTAAGATTGTCTAGGAATGTCATAATATTACTAACAGCATTTTTATATCGACCTCCTAGATTAAACCAGTTTTGACGTCTCGAGGTTAGGTCATGTGGAAATAAAACTATATCTCCTGGCCAACGTTTCGCCGTATAATGTACACGATCATCAGGACTATATAAAATAATAGAATAACCATGTACAACAACATTACATAAAAATAATAGGGAGATCACAATACAACAATTGTAAGATAAATTTTAATATAAATTACCTCGGAATTATTGGTTAATTGGACATCATCAGTTATACATATCATTGTACATACAGCTCTTTGGTGCTTGTAGAAAGGCATTGGAAAATACCCCATTCTCGGTACTAGAACAATATAACACCGAAACGTCAATAAGGAGACATAGTTTTATTTCCACATGACCTAATCTCGAGACGTCAAAATATTACAAACGACAATGTGTTCGAAGTTCTTTTAGCGATAGTGGTGATATTCTAGTCAAAATTTAAAAGTGATTTAATTTTCTTATTAGTTAAGCTTACGAAGTAAATTTTAAATCTACGAAGGCAGACTATACCAACATGAACAGCAAGAATTTTCTCGACATCATTATCATTGGTCGTTCAATAATCAGATTGGTTGGCTACAGCCTTCCTTCTGTGCATACCTAATTCCAGTTCCCTTTTCTCTAGCGACTCATCTTATGTGCTTTCCTAATTTTTCATTTAGGCTTTCATAAGTATAAAACTAAATATTTCTTCTTACATGTCTTTCCTGGTTTTAACATCTAAACCCAAGATTTTGTGGAGTGTGTAAAATTTTTACTCTTCAAAACGAGAATGTATATCCGAATAACCTTTTAGATCTCAGAATTTTAGTTTCGAACAAGGTTTCTTTCTAATTTTGAGATATTTAGAACATATCCCAGGTATAGATAACAAGACGATTTGTTCATAAAGTATTAATAATTACTGAATCACTGCTTACATTTCAATACAATTGGATACTCGTCCATGCCTACTCTCATTGTAGTAGAAATTCAAATATGTGCTTGTGCGTCCGCTGCTATTATTTGAAAAGCAGTTTAACACTTGTTGACCTCCGTTTTTTATCTAATGAGGTTCAATATCATCCTCCCCACGCTGGACAGAAAAGGAGTTGGGACAAATAGTCATAAATATCGGCCCGGCGACACCCTAGATAGAATAGGATTACCCCAGCCATGTTTTTCATTCGAATGGTACCTATGCACTTTAATTCTCCCAAAAGCCATCCATTATAATGGGTCCCTCCACGCTTCATCAAGAGGCCTGGAATTACGATGCGTGTTTGTTATGCGTGATAAATCTCTCGCCGCGGACGCGCGCTTTCACCTGGCACATCCGAAAACATGGACGCATGCGACCGCCACTTTCAAAAATGCAAAGGAAGTGCTCCTTCCCTTCCCAGGTTAGCTCTTCAACCACCCCGCCCACCCGGGGGCATTTCCCATTCAAGAGGAGGAAGCCATTAATTAATGCGGGGAGGAATTTACAGCTTCGGCTTTCCACACTTGTTGCAACAATAGCGCCTGAAATTATTATAAGAGAAGCTATGGGTTGGCAGCAAGTGTTGCCCTCTTCAGGTAGCTTGAGCGAAATATCATTTTACTTATAAATCAATGAATTTGGTCCCATTTTAAAGAAAATATCTCACCTATCCAATTACACCAAAATTTCAACCCCTTACCATATTAATTTCGGAGATATTTGCCAGAAGATACCAGCCCTTTTACATGGGAAATGCTACGTGCATGCACTCCAGAGAGACTTAATTCACAAAATGAGGAATTTCTAACTCTTAGATGACGTAAAAAAACTAGCAGCGTGTAGTTTGTATGTTTTCTCAACTGTATCTAAAAATTAATCATATTGTCACCGCAGTGGATTCTTGGGTATCACAAAAAAAAACCTTCCGTTTTGAAGAAGTTTCAAACGCACGCTAAAAAAATTAGTCAAGTTGAAGACTTATTTAGATATTTTCATTTAATTACTTACTATTTCAGTCACATATAACTATATTAATGCACCATTAATAATTCAATATTTAATTTACGTGTCCTACAGTTGGTGAAATTAAAACGTATAATGCGAATATAGTCTCTATAATGACTAGGGAACTATCTCGCTCGGACTACCTTAATCGCGAAATTGGAAGCGAGGTTCAAGTTCAGTTCATAAGTGTTTATTTGCACGTTTACGAGTACAGAATGGATTTGAGTATGGAGGAAGAAACTAAACAAAGCAACGAAGGAAAAAAAATTCAACAGTATCAGGGAAGATATTGTGGGATAGCAGCCATCGTCAGGTACTCCAGTCGTTCCTGATTAAGGCATAGGTGTGGCCAGGGTTCTCAGCACCCTGGGACAAAATCAGTCTTTTCTCCTCTACCAGGGTCCCTCGTTACATAGTGTAAGCTATGGTACTAAGGCCATTTTTGAACTTGGAAAATCGAGCAATCATACTTTGGACCTTGAGCTCATTGGGTGGAGATGACGTTAAATTTACGTGATCACTGACACCATATTGTCTAGAAACGCAGTAGAGAAACCGAGTAAATGAAAAAGCAGTATTGTTATGATCACTACATGTTAAATTAGAATTTGGGGTCAGAGGATCAGGGATGATATGGTTATATATGGCAAAAAGAAGTGAAGAAACTTCCGAATGGATACTACTTTATCATTAGTTCGTATACTTATATGCAAATTATTAATCATTAGCAGAAAAATTGATAAATTCGCTACATTTGAAGGGTTTTCTAATGTGGATATACTACTGAAGTATCTGGTTGCTAATTGTTCCTTGAATAATAAACATTGTAGTTATTGTTTGTAGAGATTGTGTTATTCCGCACTTGTCTACTAAATTCTGTCTTCCTAGCTCTGGAAGGAAAAAATCCCCCTCGTTGAAAGAATTATGGCCCGATGAAAGGTACTCCCAGATATTCATGATTTCATCAGCAGCATTAGTTTCAACTAGCGAGCATCATAGTTGTTAACAACGTTGAGAATTGGAGAAGTTTTACTGCATTCATCAAAGATGGGGGACAACTAACCATTAGTGTGAATTTTAATTTTTCAACTGAATTATGTAAGTTACAACGCATGTATTTAACCAGTCAACAGCTGAAGATCATAGGTAGTTCATTCGGAGTAAAATACATAAATATACTGTTACGTGTTATTTCCTATAGTCAAAAAAACTTTATAATGCCTTTTTGTGCATGAAGACGATGGCTCTGGTGAAATATAGTGGCCGTAATGTCATTCGTTTTAGCAGCCTCTAGCAATCGAAGCATAATCATTATTCGCCATTATATGACATACATGAATTATTTTATTCATAAGCAATAATATTTAAAAAATAATATTTCCTTCGAAATTGTCGTACAAGTATGGGAAGCATTTTCAAGGAGTAATTGTCTTCAATCATCTCCCATGATTATGAACACAGACGCCGCTTTTCGTATGTTTTACGAGGTGATCGCCGCGTCATGTCTCTCCCAGCGTAGAACGGCTACGAAATTGTCTAGTGAGGATTTCACTCCGTCTGCCTAGGGATCGAGATAACTTGATTGGCAGCTAACTATGCGTTTGCCTAGTTCGAAAACGGCCTAAGGACAGATGTTTGTTTCTTTAAACTTAGTTTTAACAGAAACAGAAGAGCCCATTGGCGAGAAAGTATTTCATTGGTAAAGACATTCTTAAATATGTCTTCTATTTGGCACTCCCCTCTGGCCAAGCCACTGGATTTGGGCTGTTTGACAGCTGAAACGGGGGTTTTACTGAGTGAATAATGGGGACTGTTAAAAATATTTCGTTATTCATTATAACAAAGTAAAGATTTATTTTAAAAACGATAAAATAGGTCCCCTGCCGTGGTTTATGGGCCTCTTAAGGGCTGAAAAACGGTCCCTGTATTTTGGACCGTATCTCGGTATCTGCAATAAAGGCCATTTTCTCTGATTGAGTGGCTGGCTCACTATCTAATTCATCGAAGGTCATCCCGAGCCACATATAATCTCATAACGTACATTTTAGAGGAGTTTTCCCTTTTCAAATTGAGATCTGGTGAGAATGGAGTTTTTGAACAAGCTACCCTAGCAATACCATAGTTTATTGCTTGACTGATAATTTTCGCTTTCTCCTTTGAAATATAAGATACTGATTTCATTTTCCTTTTTAAAGTGCCGTGCACTAATGTCTTGGTTTATCGATGTATCATCCACTGTCCACTGTTGATTAAAATAACGACAAAAATCGCAGAATATTCAGAGTTCCATATTGCCCGAGCTCAAAAGTCGGGCCTTGCATTTTAGGTTTTTCAGAAAAAATCGGGGATTACGAGGGTCGTTCAACAAGTCCTCACAAAACCCAAGAGATCGAACTTGTAGTAATGAAAATGGTTGGTTTTTAGTAAAAATCATTACTTAATAGTCAGCTGTTAAAGTCTGAATAGTATACATCACCATGGTTTAATTTTTATTGTCGATTGAAGAAAAGAACTTTTGTTTTCTTGTAAAAATGGAAAAAAGTAGTACCAAGCAGTGATCAAAAACTTATATTTAAAAGGCTGAACACCGAAAGAGAACAAAGTTGAGTTGGGTGAAGTTCAAAGCACATCTGTTTATTTATTTGCAACTGTTCGCAATTGGGTAAATGAGTTCAAACGTGGCCGTACTTCTACGAAAGATGAGCATCGTTCGGGACGTTAATTGGAAGTGACTTCTCCCGAAATGATTGGTAAAATCCACAATATGGTTTTCACTGGTCAAGGAATCCAAGTGCGCAGAATAGTTGAGGCCATAGGCATGCATATTACATGGTACAGTTTTTTCAATTTTGCACGAAATTGGGGTGTGAAAAACATCTCGGCAAGATGGATGCCGCGTCTGCTCTCAGTGGAGAATAAACGCAATTGTGTGGTGGACTCTGAGACTATTTTGGCGCTTTTCCGTCGCTAACCTAACAAGTTTCTGCATCATTATATAATTGAGGTTGAAACATGGATACAAAAATATACTCCAGAGACTAAGGAATAACCAAAGCAGTGGGTTTTTGTAGGCGAACGGGCTCCGAAGAAGGCGAAAACGGTGAAATCAGCCGGCAAGGAGATGGCCACGGTTTTATGGGATGCACGTGGAATCATCTACACCAATTACTTGGAGAAAGGAAAAAAAATAACTGAAGTGTATTATGCGTCGTTATTGCACCGGCTGAATGAAGAAGTCAAGTAAAAACGTCCTCAGTTGAAAAAGAAAAAGATCCTCCCTCATCAAGACAGTGCACGGGTGCACACCTGCGCAGTCACGATGGCCAAAATTGTAAAGTTCGAATAATTACAAAATACACCGAATTCACCGAAATTGATCCCCAGTTACTTTTTATAATTTCCAGACTTGAAATAATGACTCGGCGAAAAACGGTTCACGTCGAAAGAGGAGGTCATCGCTCAAACAGATGCCTATTTTGAGGGACCTTAGAAATCCTACTTTTTGGACGACTTAAAAAAGTTGGAGAAACGCTTGAAAAAGTGGATAGATTTAAAGGGAGATTACGTTGAAAAATAAAAAAATTACCCAAAATTGTAAATTTGTCTATCTTTTCCTAAGGACTTATTGAACGACCCTCGTATATAAAGGTATCAAAGATTTAAAAAAGACAAAGGTATCAAAGATTAAAAGAAATTTGTATCAAAAATAAACGAAGATTTCTTTTTATTTTCAAAAAAATTAGGAAACTTAAAAAAGAGGCGACCGATGATGCGTATTAATTAACATTCCATTTTGCTACATCAGAAATTCCGCGGGGAAAGCTGTGTCTAGGAATGCTCACGGTACGTGTTAAGTTGAGGAGGGATGTGCACCGCGTGTACATGTCACCTGGGAGGAGGGCGTACTAACCACACTCCTCCCTATTTCCCCACCCCCAGAATTTCCCCACTCCCTCCTCCCATCCCCCCCCCCTCTGGCGGCAACCGCTTTGCCACTCCGCGGACGGTGACGACATGGGCCGGGGACGTTGAATCCCCCCGTCGCATATATTATCCCAACTCGCGACGCCCGACCCCCCGCCATTCTTCGCCCACATGAGCCGTCCCTTCGAGTCCATTTTCCTCTCACGTCACGGCGGGCGCCGCGACAGCAGCGCCTCTGCCGCCTAAGCGCCACTCCGTGGGCGAAGAGGCCAAGGGCTTCGCAGATCCAAGTTAAGGGAGGGGATGGAGCCAGATTTGTTTGCGCGCAGATTTGCCGGAACCTTTAGAATACACGTACGTATTAGTAACAAGTTATGAAAAAAGTTTAACAAAATTGTTTTCAGTATGGTTCATTGGCAACTTAATTCTATTGTAACACGTACCCTAATGGCACTATATGGCGAGGACTATATGCTCAGATATTCTCCTTAACAAGAAATAATACGTTTAAAAGATTTAAGAGTTTCCCGGTGTAATATGTTTTAATATCTTTCTCTGGATTCGCACCGGGTAATATTTTCTAATTGCGCCGACGTTTCGGAAAACGACTTGTCTTCCATTTTCAAGGCGTGTGTTATTTCCGTCGTGTCCGCTATAACACCTCGTTTTTTGAAAAACTTTTACTTTTGAAAACATTACCCTTTGAAATCCCGAGAAAGATACATATTAATACGCTTCAATACTATTATTGTGGTTAACATACATCAAGGTATCATTCCAAGTAAAACAACATTTATTTACATAAGATTTTGGCTTACATTTCGAATATTTCACCGTAAACCTAGGTCATAGCAATTAATTAATTAATTAAGATGAAAATATATAAATGCATCTCACGCATCATATATATGTCTATATGCAAGGATACTCTGACCGTATAAAACGATGTGTCCAGTGAAAATGATATCCAAGAATTTTTTCCGACTTATTTCAGAAGTCATAAAAATGTCAACTTAATGACTCTTAACAATTCTTGCTCCGGCCACATTAAGAGAGCTCATCCCTTGACCAGCTCTTGCACGGCACAACTATCTAGTTATTGCCAAAGTATTCGGCATTTAGTCTCACAAATGACTATACCTAATTCGGCTAATCGACTTTAAAGCTGAAAAAAGAATTCAATTCAGTATTCAATAATTTAAAGGTAGGCTATTATTGAAAGTCGTTTAATTTGGTAATTGAGAAAGCCCTGAAAGACGCAAAGCAGTCAGTGTTTGGATTAAATTTTGAATCAAAAATTAATGTTTTAACCTTTGCGGATGGTGTGGCACAGGTGGCAGAGAGGAAGGATGATTTAATAGAATTATCAAAAATTATAGTAACGAAATAAAAGGAAGTAGGCCTTGCTGTAAACCAAAACAAAACTAAATACTTAGTTGTCTCAAGAAACACTGTTAGGGAAGAAAACTTGATGGTTGGGGAAATGGAATTAGAAATGGTCAGAGAATTTCAATATCTAGGAGTGAAAATAACAGCAGAAAATCGAGAAGAGTATGAAATAAAAAGTAGGATTGAGTCAGCATCAAAAAGGTACTGGGCTCTTAAAAAACTTCTTAGGTCAAGAATGCTACCAGGGAACACGAAGATAAGAATATGCCATACTATAATCCTACCTGTTTTACTGCATGGAGCCATGGGCCCTGAATCATGACATGGAAAGGAAGCTAATAGTGCTCGAAAATAGAGGGCTTAGGAAAATATGTGACCCAATAAACGACAATGGAGTGTGGAGGATTAGAAAAAGTAGAGAACTAAGAATGCTGTATAAGTACCCAGATGTTGTGGCTCTAATAAAAAGTAGAACACTTAGGTGGGCAGGGCAAGTGTGGAGGAGCCGAGAGTCGCTAATAAAAGCAGTGTGTGAGGGGCAGCCGCAAGGACGACGTCCACTTGGGAGACCAAGTTTGTTTGAGATGGCAAGACCAGCTTAGGAAGGACCTGGCGAGAATGCGGAGGACACCACAGAAAGCAGAGAACAGGGAAGAATGGATGCACATTGTTAACGAGCCCAAAAACCTGCTGAGGTTTGAATGAAACGTTATCTGGTCCTTTGGTAATTTTGCAAGATATATGAAAAACCGACACTTCAATTCGAGGACAATTTCTACACTCTAGATTTAGTTTTTGGTACGGATAATTATAGTCTAATTTTCTAATTGTCATCTAAAATTATTTTCCGAAACTATTTTGCATTATTTTATTCCAGGAAAAGCGTAGAAGCTGGCTTGTTACTCGGGTAATAAATAAATTAAAGGATCATTACAAGTGTGATAATGTATAATTGATTAGCAGTGGCATTGAATGTGTACAATCTACATTTACATCTACATAATACTCTGCGAGCCCCCGCGCCGCGTGTGGCAGGGAGTGCTAGGTCACCAGCCATGTAAAGATGTAAAATTTTTGGAAATGAGTGAAATGAAGTGAAATGGTGACATGTACTATGGGAGTGTAATTAGAAGAGCTCAGTTTTTATAGTGGTCGCTTATTGTGCGCGGAAAGAACGAGTTTTTTTAACCTATCTGTTCGGCAGAGTATCTCTCTTATTTAACGCATCTGTCAGACCTAGGCATGAAGTGAGGCGTCATGATAATATTCTCTGTGTCGCTCTGAAACACACCAGTTCTGAATATCTCAAGCAGCCTAAGCCTAGCGTGCAGCCTCCGAGTCTCTAGGGGCTCCCACCTTAATCCCTCTAACAGTTGTTCAACACTATATGTACGCTCGTAGCAGTTTTTAACGAAGCGTGCTGCTTTCCTTTGTACTTTGTTAATTTTTTAGTTAAATCTTTATGACCAGGGTCAGAAATGCTCGCGGCGTATTCGAGGTGTGGCTTAACCAGAGCGAAGTAGCATCTCCCTTTTACTTTTTCATCCGATGACCTTCCTATTATACGCTTAGCAAAGCCTAGTTTCTTTAATGCTGTGCCACTTATGTTTTGTATGTGTATTCCCCACGATATATCACAATGAAGACCACCAGACATAATAGAAATATATCATGTTCCTATTTTGTGTCATATGTACGGTAAATTACTTAAAATATCCCCGACTCACGGTCGTAGTGGGGCATTTTATTTATCGATGGTTTTTTTTAATGCTGGCTTGGAATTATCATCCGGGTGTAATATGAAAAAAATAAGAATTTCATGTTAAAATTAGGAAATCATACAACTCATTCCTGCGTTAACAGCGATTCCTGTCAATAACGATCCATTAATCCGATTGGTGATTCAGTTCATGTCAGTTTATTCTACTTTGCACATTCCTAAGTCAGAATGACCTTTTCACAGTATTCCCTACAGCTATGTCGTAAGCGAAGTTCACATTTGTGCTGCGTGTTGCACCAGTCATTATCCACGTGTCCGAATGAAAATTAAAGGACGAGGTGTGCTGTAGTGTTCGCTCCATTTATGTGGATCACGGAGGAACTCGGCGAGGGTATACGTCATTGCACGAGAGCTTGAAATCTGAGATATGCTCATCGACTACTCCCGGAATAATAGGGACTGCCGGCGCAATTAACTGCGTTGTAACCGTTGAGAAATAACCGTGCCCCGTGCAGAGTACACGATCAATGTTACTTGAAATCCTGGTCAAATTAATTGGGGAATGCTGGGACGGCTGGCGCATCAAAATGACAACTCGTTGCCCGGTCCGGAGGCAGTTTTCTCTTCGTTTCTCGGGAACGGGTATTTTCTCCCGCTTCATCGTACCAATCAAGGGAATATTCTATATGGTTCACATCTATATACTGCCTTGGGAGTCACCACATTTGCGTGAGGCAGGGGGTGCTAGGACACCAGCCGTGCTGAAGCGTAGAGGAGAAGGTAATCGGAAGGTGAAAATTAATGTGCATTTTGGGAGTGTTGGATCTTTTATGGTGAGTTATGTTTTAATTGTGATCTCTCATTGTGTGTGGGAAGAATGAATTTTTGTACCCATCTATACGGCAATGTATCTCTCTTATTTTATCGCTTCTGTCGTACCGAGAGAAGTTGTGCGGTGTCAAAATGATATTCTCTGTGTCACCCTGAAATATACCAGCTCTGAATTTCTCCAGTTGTCTAAGCCTAAGGATATATATTGTGTAAGCTTCTGGGTTGCAGGAGAAGTTACTTTTAAAAACGGATAAAAACTAGCTCTTGACTGCAAATTCATATCTACGTATATTTACAAAAGTTGGGTTAAATATCTCCTGAGTACTTGTTTGGTATTTATTTGGTATTCGTTCCTTAATTATTTATGAAAAATATCGTTGATTTCTCTTATTTTATATGATGGGTATTTATTCCAGTGTAGCTAACTATTTTTTTGAGACTCAGAAATCAATTTCAAGGTCGCAGTGGTGATAGTTTGACAGGACAACCGAGTGAACCAGCTATGAGGTTACTGCAAAACTCTCGTTATTAACTTTCCTCGGGTTGACAATGTAAATTTAGCGAAATGATCATAATTAAGATCGTAAAACGACAATCATTGAGTACTTTTACATATTTGTACATTTTATCTATTACTTAAAGGCTCACGTAGTAAAATTCTCTTTATCAGAGCTGTAATATTCCTCTTCCGATAACTGTGGCTGGTCATAGATTGTCCTGTAAATTCGTCTCTACTCGAATAATTCTTATTTTAATTTTTCGCGGTAAAATATTGATGATAATGATGATTTTTTTAATAAAACCACTTAAATTGTGATAAGTAATTTTAGTATATTTGTTAAAAATACTCCAAAACGTAATTTGAGAATTAACACTGACATGTACTTTCCATAACCTCATCTTATCCTCTCATTTTATCACGCAAGAGGTATATCCCTCCTCAAAGTGACAATTCCACAATACAGATGAATATATTCTCTTCTAATAATGGAGCGTATGGCAGAGTGATTTTGTTGGCCTCAGCAGTGATCAGGTTCTAATAATTTCTCTAGAGACAAACATTTCCAGCTACCATACGTTTTCGCTGAGAAGAGACACACCACTAGGGCATGGATGTAAATATTTTACTTCATAAAGAATATATCTGCCTAACCAGAGTAAAATAACGTTAAAAAATGCGTACTCAATAGAAGAAACAGCTGGTCAATGTGAAATCTCTCTTGGATTTCTTTAACATCGATTCCAATTAAATCCCTCGCTCTTCAGATTTAATCAATGACTACGAAGACTTTAATTCACGAATGCATATATTGTAATTGAATGCTCCTGAATTCATGCTTCATTGGTGCTGCAAAAGATTGCAGGAGAATACGGCCCGGTTTTTCCATTGTGTAGTCGAGGCTTCCGCGGGTCACACATTCAGTAACCAATGGACCTTAACGCAGAAAGCGCTACTACATGACGCTGCAAAAGAATTCTGAATGACCTATTTCCTACCAGAAGTATTAGACTGTCTTCTACATTTTTAATTATTAATAAACACTATAAATATATAACCCCAAACGGAAAGGGGAAATGTGAGGCATTGATTAGGATTAGGTTATAGGTAAATCAGCACCTCAGGTTGTCAGGGTCATGACAAAAAGTCATGTCATTCAAGACCTAAATCATGAAAAACCTTAAAAGCATGCTTAGATGTGTAGCCATATTTCAATGTGAACTCCTCAGAGATATTCCTGTTTTAGGCACGTACACCGTATCTGAAACTGAACTTATGCTGTCTTCCAATCGCAGCATTGGTCCATTTTAATTCCGTGGACTCATTTTGTGAGACATTTTATAGGTATTTTTGATAAATCAATCTCTGTAGAATATAAAGCAAAATGAAAAACAGCTAAAAATAGATTATTGTTTACTCTGTTCTTGTAACAATCTTGAGCATTTCTTACAGATTTTGTGGCACATATCCGGAAAAACTACAGGCAATAGGTGTCTATTAACTATGTACTTTCCAGTCATTCTGCGATTTGTCGGGCTACCGATTGGGTGGAGGTCTTCATTCCTGAAATTTTTCTCACGTTTTTTTCTACCTTTACCAGGATTGACCAAATTAATGTGGTTAGTTTTATTGACATTTCCTACCTGCATCATATAAGTTATCAATACGACATGTCTAAAGCAAAATCAATTGCACACAATACTCTAACATATCATTTACTGTATTAAATCATCGAATGCTTTAATTTACGTCGAGAAAATTGAGGATGATGGAGAAAATGAGCTGTTTAATGCTGGGAATTCCAAATTATAACAGTTTTCAATGTAAATACTGATGATAAGTAATTGAAGATTACCTAGATAGGCAAGAACTCTTTTAATATTCTACAAAACAACACAGCATGAGCATAGATATAAGCCAGCTGGACACATCGGGAAAGTGAAAGCTTTACTGAATTGGAAATCATGGGCCTCTGCTGTAAATCAGTCAAATTAGAACTCCACCATTCGTCGTACGGCAAACACAGGAGCGAAATTAAACGGCTCAAGTTTCCCCACAACAGTTAAGTCCCGAGTCAGTGGTGTAATATTTCTTCCGAATACTCTCTCGTTGAAACCCAGAGAGTTTGACACACTCGCTAATTCGTCGAGAGCATTGCAAATCTTTGTTAACAATTCTTGGGCGGGACGTAAAAGCTGAGCGCGGAAACTCGGTTCTGGATTTAATCATGACGGCATGTTAATGGGCGCGCGCGATTATACACCACGCCAGAGGGAGGCTTTCCCCGCTCGCACGTGGAGTCGCTCGGGGAGCCAAGCCCAGTTTGGTCCGCTCGGCCTCCCTTCGCACTTCTGGCCGCACTCGGTACCCACCCCTTCTCGGAGAGACGAGACAAGCGGATGGGAACCTAAGACTATTACCGACTCCTTTACGGCACGGTTCGCTCCCATAGTGTCAGAAAATAGTTCGGTTTTTTAGGGAGCAAGGGTCCACCCTTTTTAACGATTGCGACCTCAAAAACCAGTAATGATGAATGTTCTTTACGTATCGTATAGAAGAAAAATGTCGCCAGAGGTTGACCGTCTTCGATTTTCAAATTTCTGACTGATGGTGAGTTTTTGTTAGCCAAAGCTCAGGTAAGTTTCCTCACTAACCCAGAGAAATAAATTGTTTTCTTTCACGTCGTCTTTTGGAATAATATCTATCAAACCAAATAAAGAAAACCCAAAGTCAACATCTTTAATAGTTAACCCGTATTTGAGTGATACGTAAACACAGGTAGAGTGACAGGTGAGGCCTGAAACCTCGTCCCAACCCCTCGGCCGTCACTACCACGACGCCTTGAGGTGTCTGCGGTTTGCGTGAGTCCAAATGAATACTGAAAATATACATTTTTACTTGTTCGCTTTCAAAAAAATCTTTCATTACTTTATGAAATGTGTTTCAACGAAAACCAAATGAAAGGTACAAAATATGCAGATTATTCCACGAATATATTTCTAATGGACGAATTGTTCAGCCACAGAAGCCGACTGCAGCGCCATTTGCATGGAACTACGGCATTTTTGCTTCAATTACGGCAGTTATTCGCTAAGGACTCTACTTAATTAATTGGTGATTAGATTCCCATATTTTATTTTTATTCAATGTTACTCGACTTTAAAATACTTATTAAGAGTTTTAATCATAAACTCATATGTGCTTTCTCGTTCAAATTGAAATCTTTCTGACGTAATATGAGGAGTTAGCTTAAGAGCTCATTTTAAAATCCAGTCTGCTAAGACTTAATTACCATAAAATTCACACCATTCATTCCTCGTAGTATAAAATGGACAATTATTCACTTTGTGGAATGATTGACCCTGAGGTCAGAAACACTTTTATTTGACTAGAGTCATTGGGATAATTCACTGATTAAAATTTTTAATTATTTTTGAAGTGATTAGACAGAATATTCTGGGACCACATTCCAATGAAAGACATCAATTTATTCCTTGATACGCACCTTACGGGCAAAAATGGAAACTGTGGACGACTCACTTTTTCTTGATGTATGAATTTTTACGAATGAGTATTTGAATTGGAATCATTTATTGGTCGTTCAATCCTAAGATTGGTTGACTGCAACCCTCAATCCTTCCCCATCTAATTCTAGTTCCCTCACACCCTGGTAGCTCTTCCTAGGAACCTCTATCTTTATTTGGTCCATAAACTTATTCCTAGGTGACTTCCTTTGGTATTCCTTTGGAACATAAACTTATTCTGGGGACTTTACCGGAAAGTACTGTGTGTTCCACGTAGTCCTTTCCTCTTCTAATCATTCATAAAATTAATCATTTCCTTTTATGTCCGTCTAATTTATCTTCAGCG
This sequence comes from Ceriagrion tenellum, assembly GCA_963169105.1. NCBI lineage: Eukaryota > Metazoa > Arthropoda > Insecta > Odonata > Coenagrionidae > Ceriagrion > Ceriagrion tenellum. Next base: position 161,248,341 of record OY720636.1, read on the forward strand.
TCCTCCTCCAGCACCAGGTTTCGAAGGCTTTTAATCTGTTCTGGCCAGATTTTCCAACGGTCCATGCTTCCGGTATATAAATACATACATTCATATAGCTTCCGCTACGCTCCACACGATTGTTTTCAAATACTGCTTTCCAGTTTGCAGTCCTATCTACTTTGAACATGGCAGTTGTATTTTTACCATGAAGGGTTTCTTAGCTAGTGTTATTATTCGCTTGATGTCCGTTGTACTAATTCTATCCCACGTGATGGTACTTCCAGGATGGAGAGAAGGAGCCCACTTGCCCTAATTTATCTCCCCTCAGTGTTACTTCTTCATTCAGCTTTGCTCTTTCACAAACAAGGATTTTAGTCTTCCTCTTACTTATTTTAATGTTATATTCTCGGAGAAGTATTTTTATGTTTGTTGAGAATTCCGGCAAAGGGGTTCAGCAAAATTTTAATTGAAAGAGTGAGGAATATAACTTCTGACTGAATATGGGGTGTGCGGTGTGGGTTTATGCCTGAGAGAGGATGTAGTGACCAGCCTTTTGCGCTTCAGCAAGTGATAGAAAAATGTATGGGTGTCCGAAATAAAGTGTACTGTGCGTTTGTTGATTTAGAGAAGGCATATGATAGGGTAAATAGAAAGATATCTTGGAAGATTTTGAAGGACAATGGAGTGAATGGGCACTTATTGAATGTTGTGATGGCGATGTATGATAATAGTAAGGCAAGCGTGAGAGTGAACGGGGTTCTGTGTGATTGGTTTGTAATAAAACGGCGTAAAGCAACGATACGTAATGTCACCATGGCTGTTTAACATAAAAATGGATAAATTTGTTAGAGATGCATGTAGTGACAACGAAAGTGTTTCGATTAGATGTGTATACGTACGAGTTCTACTCTATGTGGATGCAGACAGTCAGCAGGGATTACAGAAGCTCTTATATAGTTTTTTGAACCAACAGAGAGAATGGAATTGAGGGTAAATGCATGTAAGACCAAAGTAGTAGTTTTTGTTAAGGAGAATAGGGAGAATAACTGTATGATGAGGGGGAATGGTGGAGTAATTGAACATGGGGATGATTTTGTGTGCTTAGGTAAAATTTAAAAACCGGAGGCCGTGTATGAAACAGTGTATGGGGGTAAATGACGCAAAAGAGGTTTGCAAGGATAGGTCAGTATGGAGGAAATTATTGAAGCAGAGTTAGGTGTACAATTACGAATTAATGAGTGAAACATTTTCACTATGCCTACCCCGGAAGGGAACGGCGTGATGGGTATGTATGTATTCTTGGAGTACTTATTCCATCGCATTAATGACATTTGACGGTCATGACTATTTCCAGCTATGACTGCGATATCATCTGCGAAGCGGAGCATATTCATTACTTTTCCGTTTACCTGTATTCCGCTCGATCTGATTTTTTGTGCTTTTCTTATGGCGTCCTCTAAGTTCATGTTGAATACACTCGAGAGAGCTTGCACCCTTCTCTTATTGTCGATCTTCGAAATTTAGGCAACATTATCCTGAAATGTGGGTAAGTAGAATCCACATTGGATTTGACGCGTTTATATGTATAGGTAGTAGAGTTAATAATGCGAAATATATTCTTTTGCGTTAAGTATGAAGTCTGCTGGTACTCATGTTATAGAGTTATTACGAAATATTTGCCAAGTGTCAGAATGGAATTGAATTGCCAGAAATACCAAACAGGTAGTTTGAAGTTTTTCACTTTCATCTATGTCGATCCAACCGTCCGAAGGGTCCACAACCTGTTTCAGATAAGGATACTGGGAATAATATGAAGTAAAGGATATAAGCCCCAGATACATCGCTTGAGACATTCAAAAACAAAGATTTTCAGACACAAATAATACTGAATTCCATGTTATCCACTCGCCTCTACATGCCCGACCAAAATACAATACACGCTAGCCGACAACAAGCTGCTGCTCCAGCACTTCTGATTGTAAACGTTGCATCCTTCTCCTAGAGCTAACTCAAAGGAAATCGGAAGATGAATGGTGAGAAAGGGTAAGTGGCGACAGGATGAGGCTGGGGTGATAACGAGGGTGTGGTGTCTTTACAAATGCATGGAGGTTTTAAGGCGAGTGGATCTCACGGAAAATTACGTCTTCCGAGGGGAACGCTGAGACGAGCGAAAGGGAAACTAAGGCGAGCGAGAGAGCCTAGACAATTTTGCGTAATCGATGTGGCGTTGGGTCGTGAGGTAATGGTCTCCGCCCGCTATTGCACGCGTACTTCCTGCCGAGAGAGCGCGAAATTCTCGAAAAATTTTAGCGGTGCGTTGGCGCGCGGACGGAGAAGGATAATGTTGGCACTGAAACTTTAAAGAAACGCGCTCAACTTGGGCCGACATCTTCCTGCGTCTAAATTTACGTCCTAGCCCCCTTCACACTTGCCCTCCCAACACGTGGCGACCCTCTTTTGGCCGGGCCGAGATGGGTGCCCGCCGCTAGCAATCGTCTTTCGCGCCCGGGCGCAACCTGAACGGGCAATTACGACCGAGCACTCGTCTGAACTTGTCTTATTCACCGAACGGCCCAACCGTCACGAGCTGAAGGACGAGGGTTGCCGTAAGGGGTGTGCCGTTAAAAGTTTAATTTCCCTCTCCAGGAGGACTTCCAGCGAAGGGATCACGTGTCGTACTAACACGAATGCCATGGATCTATATTTTATAAGGGCAACATTAACCATGAGACCTAATTTGAAAATTTATTGCAAGATTTGCCGCAGCCTCTGTGTGTAATACCATAGAGTAAATATAATTTAGAGCGCTCACCGCACGCTCAAAAACCGTATACAATTTTGAAGTAGTTCCGGAACAAATACCTAGATGGCGAGGGAACAATTTTTTGACGAGGGGGAACAATTTTCACGATCTACAAGCCTGAAAATAAATATACGATTAAAATAAACGTGTCCGGATGTAGAAAGGGACGCCACGTTTATTGGTGACAATATTAAGTCGATTTTGTTAATAATAATAGTTATAAAAAATATTTTCTTGAATTTCGGCTAGAAACTCTGCTCTGTCGACTCTACATTCCTAATTCAATTACTGGCAGACTGTTCATAGTAATAAGTTGAAACTTGCAGAAAACGTTTTTTATACATTTCTAACTATACTGGTAAACTTTTGTTTGCGTAAAACTGACTTTCAACGTTTTTATATCTGCTTAAATATCTTTGGAACGAAAAATCTGGAATTTCGCTGGGTACAAAATGATCACCTGCTATCTTTCGTATCTTCCTATATAGGTCCATACATGCTGCGTGTGAAATTTAGTGAAAACTATAAATGTATTTTTGAAATCAAAATCTTAACGTTATCTTGAATACGAAAGGAGTTACGAATTTGTCCCCCCCCCCTCTGTCTTATGGATGAAAAAAAGTTGTCCAATGCATCTTGATTAAGAAGTGTCGTTAAAATATAATTAGAGTTGACATTAGAATATAAACTTAAAATGGCATTTATTTTTAACAGGAAACCATCAAAACATGGACGTGTTCCATCTTTTTTCTTTAATTCCTTAAATTTTTTTAGCCCCTTTTCCAAAATGAGAATAATGTTAACATTTTCTTCTGAAAGGCACCTCTTATTAGGGTTTTCAGAATAAGGATATTAACAATTAAGAGCATCAAATAAGTCATTCACGAAATGAATAAATTAAGCTGTTGGTAGTGCAGATGCTAAGTTTAATTTACCCAGTGCCACACTAGAATGGATAGCTGCAGCCACAGAAAACCTGAGGACTTGAGTTGCTAGCCTCACAACCATTTTTTGGAATGGATTAAGCCATATGTGAGCAGATGATAGTTTGCATAATGCTCTTACTAATGAACTGGAGGAATCAATTCTATATACCTGGTGAACACTCTCAAATGAGAGGGTTTCATATAAAATCACTTTTCAAGATATTATTTCTTGGGGATTTTACAAGATGAGGCACATCATACAAACAAAATATTTTCCTTTCACCCACTTCAAAATAAGGTTTCTCTGGTGAAGCACCCAACTGGGACATGACCTTTCGGTTTGTACTTGCCTGGTCACATACAAATGCTCTTGATTCCCATTTAATGGACACCAGTTGCAATATTATTACATTTAGTAGCTCCTTTATCTTAGCACTACTAAGTCCATGTTCAGATATAGATTATCCTAAGGGCAATTTCCACTGATAAAGAAGTCCCCTTACCAAAAACACTCCAGCACACTTCCCTAATTTCTTACTTCTCCCAAGATGCCCCTTATCTTCAAACCCCTCTTTTATGTCCATTGCAGATGAATATTCTAAATGGGACTTAATCGACATTTCATCAAAGAGAATCACACATTCACGGCACATAACAGTCATTGTGGCAACCTTAAGTTTTAGCTGCTGAATAAAAAACTTATTTATTCCAGGCATGAATTTTGTGGAGCCCCCAATCCAGCGCCTAACTGTTTGTGTAGCTGGAAGTTCCATCTTTTCAAGTAGGAATCTGTAGGTAGAAGGTCATTTTAAATACAAGGAAATAGCAAAACTTTTCTCTTCTTTCCTCCAAGGTTGTCTCATGCCATGACAAAGCTGCATTTTTATAAACATAAAGGCCTCTTTGATCTACCTACTTAGTGAGATCTCCGAAATGACCTTTTGTCATTAATACACTAGTCTCAGCGATGAACATGATTTGCAAGTCGGAAATATTTTAAAAACATTACAAAATGTTCCTGATATTAAGCGTTTGCATCTTGTGGTATAATTCTTCACCATTACTTTGGATATAGTTGTTTTATGTACCCAGCGATATCTCCAAAATGACCCCGCGTCAGAAATACTCTCGAATCTCAGCAATGCACATCATATGTAACTCGGAAATATTTTAAAAACATTTTGCCATATGCATAATGATAAATTTTAGCATTTTTGTCACTTTATTTTCACGATTACTTTGAATATTGTAGTTATATGCACCAAGCGAGATCTCCAAATGACCCCTCGTCATAAGTGCACCCGAGTTTAAGCAATGCACATGTATTGTAACTCGGAAATACTTTTAAAATATCTCGCAACGTGTCCAATAATAAATGCTTATATTTTGTCACATTATTCTTCACACAGCCGAAGATTTTTATCATATACCTTTTGGAATCTCAGAATTGAATCCTGCGCAATTACGCCATCATAGTAGCTACTTCCATAAAAACCCCTCTTGAGAGGCCCTTTATTTTGGGCCTATATTAATTCACCTCATAGCGACGTCGCTAGCAGTTGGGTAATAGCCCCCTAAGATTCCCAGAGGAAAAAAAGGTAGGCATTATAAGCCAAGGCTATGTTATGCAAACCTTTAGTTGAAAAAATTGAAACAACATGATAAATGAAGAAAATATATTTTTTCGGTCATTATGTCATAAGAGTACAATTGTCAGCGATGAAATAATTAAATATATATACTCTATATTACTGATAAAGAAGAGCAAATGTAGAAAACGAAATAAGCTTTAATCTTTCAATCGTCTCTTAAATTACTCATTGTCAAAGGCATTGACGAAAGGCTATCTGTAACTGGAATGGAATAATTTTCTGAGCTATATTGCAGTGCTTATATGCAATTCTTCTATTAACAATCGTGAACTTAGATATTTCATGAATAGCAATAATTCATTCAACAAGCAAACAGATAGGGAACCATCCGGCTTGGATAGCAAACTTACCAGAATGCACGACCCATTTGTTTCTCCTTTCTCTATCATTCATTGGAACCTTGTAAAATCGAACGCCTGGATTGTGACGACGGCTGGGACTGCAGGCATCATAATGGCACTTATTACCCGCCATTACAGATCGCCAGAGAAAGGGCACGGTTGTGCAAGCACAAGAAAGTCCAGGTTCGGTATACTCGGCGCTCCGGAGCCCTTCGTGGAACGCTCGGAAGCCAGAAGAAGGAACCACGTTTAGACCTTTCACTGGATCGCACCCTGGGAGTCTAAGGGAGGGCTGGATGGAGAGGGGCCTGACGATAAGGCAATGACCTTGAGGCGACGCGTCTTGCTACACCCAGGGTCGATTTATTCGATATGTTGCACCATCGATTCGACTCGAAGAGGCGAAGAATCGAGATATCGAACGACCTTGTGCTACGCCGGAACACCAGAGCCATCTATCCGCTCTTTAAAGAATTAAAGAAGTGATACGCTTTACGCTAATACGGTGAGCGCTCTAGATACTTCATTACCCTATTTTAATACCCATGAAAATATTTTTACTAAGCCATAAAAGAGGTATCCTACACGCGTCAAAGAATACACTATGCTTGAGACTTTCCTATGAAAAATGTAGTGATGGGGCAAAATATCTTCATTTGTTAATATGAAAGCGTATAATTTGGTACCTAAATAGCCCGTAATTGCATTTTTTCAGCCTCTACTACCGCAATCGTATTAAACAATAATGTTCAAAATGAAGTTTGGCCTATTTCAAAACAAGTACTTACTCATTACGGAGACGATGCAGTAGTGTCGTATGATGGACCGTGAGATTCCCCCTGGAGAGACAATTTGCTCATTTGATCTGCGACGTTAAATCTGTGAGATTTAAAATATGAGTGGGTGCGTATTTTAATTATATTGTATCCTCCTTCTCTTGTGTCTTCCTGCATTACTCACTGATACTATTTTTGTGTATTTAAAAAATATTATTCCTTCAAGTTACAGTAAAAAATCTCATATTTCTCTCCATTTTATTTTAAAATGAAAGCCCAATTATTTTTTTCTCTCGTTTCTTTGCTCTCATTGCAAGAAAAAGTTATTACACCTAGGATATTCAGGGCAATATCTCTTCATCTTGAAAATGGTGAAATTTACTCTCCAACTCAGTGTAACGGATTAGGGTTCAAGGTGTGTCTATTGTTGGACGCTTAAGGTTGTAATACCTATGAAATTCCTTAATCTTGTATTTTTTCAACTGATAAAAATGAAATAAAAAATACAAAAATAGTCGTGATCATAGATCTGAAGGATCAGCCTCAGTTTCGATCGTTTACAACGTGTACTATAATTTCCCAATTTCCACTCCGCATCATCACAGTTTTGTAGTCGGTTGCCTCCCCAAAAATCCAATCCAATCCAAGAGGGTTGTTAAAGGATTTTTTCTGAAGAAGGCGTTCAGGATAACCTCTATGGAGAAGGAATTGGCATAGATTCGAGAGAAAAAGGTCAAAGGAGTCGGGGTGGTTACATATGCGATGGCCACGTATAGAGAGAGAGAGAGAAGGGTTAATTTTATATGGGAGGGATGGCAGCTGTTTAAATGGAGATATTGCAACACGTTGGTAGGCTTGAGACGGACGGAAGTGTTAAATTTAAAGTCGCATAGGGAGATGTTGACATCCAAAAAGATGATGTTAGAGGCAGAGATGATAGAGGTAAAAGAGACAGAGGAGGAGGAGGAGTTTATGGAGGAGATGAAAGAATTGAGAGAGTTAATGGCGTGTGGCCACAGAACGAAGATATCGTAAACGTAACGAAGCCAAAGAAGAGGTTTAGGAGAGCAAGAAGAGAGAAAAGGTTGCTCAAAGGCACCCAAGAGGAGGTTAGCATAGGCAGGGCTAAAACGGCTGCCCATGGCACAGCCTTTAGTTTAGATGTACAAGTTGTCGTTGAAATAGTAAAGTACCACTGCTATTTGCGTGCTTTGTTACTTCACTGACTTTATCAGACTTAGAGTTTGAACCTTGCACTGAATTCTCTTTCGTGCATAAAAGTGAATGGTGCCTGCGAGAGTAGTACCTACACCTGTACTTAGACGTACACTCTATGAACTTGTGAGCACTGACTAATTAATTAAAACAAATGCCTTTAGATTTGATGAAGTCCCTCCTTTTTAATGCATCGTGAGCATTAAATTGTGAGGATTGATAAAGTATATGTTGCGAATCACATAGCTGACATTTAATCCTGCTAACACGATCAGGTTGACACGTATTAATTAATGTTGTCCTTTGAGACATTCCTTTATTCTCAGTGGACCATTCACGGGATCAAAATTAATTTTCTTACAACCAGATGCCCTCAGAATGTTGACATCTTTACGTCCGAATTCTATGAAACGTGCTATTGAAGGGAAATCAACGCAACGGTTTTCGATTTCAAACTGTCTTTTGACAAGATTTGTCCAGAGCTTATGCCACAATATAAAACAAAATAAACTCTGACAAATTCGGAATTCTCATCGCGTCCAAGGCATTAACATTTTCCGAAAAAACATCGCAAAAGTTTTGCAAAGCATCAACTGACTCACTACTAACACGAATACTGAATAATTTATCCAGACAATGAAAAGCAAGCAACCTTTTCTTTCTATACTGTTTGACTAATGTCTGCCAAGCAATTACGCAGTTATCTAAAATGATAGGTAGACTTGAAACTAAAGCTAACGCCTGACCCTTTAGGCTAGATAAAAGATAATGATACTTCTCTATATCAGTTAAAATTTGATTTGAGTCAATCAAGCTCGTAAATACATCAAAAAATTTCTTGTAATTGGCCAGGTTCTCATCGAAAACAGGAATGCTAATATTCGGTAGGCGTGGTGAGGGAGGTGACAAAGATTGACCTTCCCGCGAGGCTGAAGGAGCCCTCTTCGCTACTCGACTCGCAACCGCGTTGATTTTATGCTTGTGGCATTCAACGCGTTCCTCCAAGTCAAGTTCAGACGCCTCCACGTCTAAATTCAAATCAAATGCCAACTCACTCAACTCGTTCGTCATAGCGAGAAACGATTTAAAATCATCTTTCAGGTTCGAATATCTACTTAAGAAGACAGATAATTCCTCCTCTGTTGCTAAAACCTTCGTTGACATTAGGTACAGCCGCTCGAGAGTTCTAATAACGGCATCGTGCCTATTCTTAGTGTTACTATACTGCCGTTTCAACGCTCGAATAGCTTGAAAATCGCTTTCAGCACCGTGATCAACTTGCCTTTCGTCGTCAGAACCCATGATAACATGAATCAAGAACCAATCCTATCACATTGAATAATATTCGACCAAGAATATCTATAGCTTGCGAGACACACAAATTGTAAGACACGCCCTACACAATATAGTTCACAGCGCAGAAAATGAAATGCAAGTTTACAATATATATATTACATAAAAAATAATATTCAAAACCCTAAGTATGATAAGAAAAGAATACCTGAAAACTGCATAGCAGATGATACCTTTCCTAAGGCAAGTAAGCCGCACACAATTTATTACAAAACCACGTGATCCAGCCCGAAGGACCAAAAAATGTTCTCTCTTTCCGCCCGCATTTGGGAGAAATATTAGAGAAAGAAATTTAAAACTGGAACACAAAATAGTGGGCTGTATTAAAGTAATTCAAACTGCCTTGTGCAATTCATGACTTACCCACGTTGTCTTCTATGACTGCCAGTACTTGGCTTCTTAGTCGGCGAGACGCTCTCTCTCCCATATCACCAGAGCGACTGACATATCGTTCACAAACCAAAAGACAAATGGCACAAAGCACAAGAAAACTTCCGATGGATGTCGCGTGAAAGGAAAGCCACGAATCTCACTCTGGCGGCCAACAACACAACAAATTAGCGGCGCGAATACCAAACAAGCATTAAGTACATGGGTCATTTTTCAAAATATTTTGTAAAGTACTCCGTTTCGGTGGGGAGTAACTGCGCGATAAATGGGAATAAGATGAGTGTGCGTGCGGCGGAGAAGTGAAACAAAAAGAAAGAGGGAAACAGAAGGACTGGGAAAAGCAGAAGCATTCGGCGACAAGCCAATCACTCGAGGGTGTTTGAGGGAGATTACCTTAGCCAAGGGGTGGATTAGGGGCGCGAATGCAAACAAGCGACTCACGTGAGGAGGACGAGGGACGGAGGTGGCGCCGCACGACGGGGAAGGGTTTGTGTGAGGCGTGCGAATTCTCACGCAGATATGAAGGGCTGGACCGAAAGGGCAAACTGGGATGGGCGGGCGGGTGGTGCTTTACATATGAAAAATATATTAAAACAGTGGATAGAAACTTCAAATTATCCACCCCACGAATTTTGTCCGGAAAATGTGGTCCCTCCGACCACTGTGCGGTGGTGGCATCAGCGGCGGACGAGGTGATATCAGACGAATACCCTTCAGCCTCTTGACTGTTTTTTTCTTTCCTAGTCACGCGCCGACGACTTCTCTTATTGGGGTGGGAGGAGGTGGGTAGACGTGGGCGGGGAAGACGCCGAGCGTTGCTTTTTCACGCGAATCGAGTGCAAGAAATAAACACGTGAAGAAAATTAATTATCATGCTTTTTTCCTTGTACCGGATGAGTTAAAAATAACTGCCTTCATAGTGAGAGGTACTTGTGTGCGTTTTCTTTTTTATATTCGCCAAGAGGGCGAGATATTATTCCTCCAGCTTAATGCCATAGTGGATTATGAGCGGATATGGAAAGAGAGCGACGAGCAATTGAACACTTTTGCGAACAACCCAATTAAGGTAAATCTCATGGCCAGTCTAATAGAACTTTAACAAACTTATTTCATGGTATAAGCTTCATAAAAATGAAAGATGTTGATTGGTGCGTTTATGGGAAAGTCAGCTTTTGCATAAATTATCTCATGGATTAATAAAACTCCACCTGTTGGCACTAACTTTAGCAGTGACAGCGGTAAGCGGACCTAATTGCCGTGCGACAGCTAAAGATGGAATTTGGAATAAGTATTTCATCAAACGAATAAATTCGCAGCTTTATGTTGTGTATGTGTTACCGAGAGATTTTTAAGGGCAAAAAAGTTTAAAGTCAAAGATACCTGTAAAGACAGTAATGTGTGGAGATAAGGTCTCTGAATTCTAGATTCAAAAAGAGAAAGTAGATGAATTTACAAATTCAGACAACTCGTTGGAAATCATCCAGGGCGCATGTTTTTAGCAACTTATGAATGAGAGGTGTAAAGAGCTGGGGAATAAGTTTAGATGTTGATTGTGTAGCTATGAGTTTCCTTTTAAACTAAAGAACAAGCTATAAATCGGATATTGCCTCCCGCCCTCGCCATTAAAATTGCTATTAACATTTCAATGGTGTACATGAGATTCTTTTACTTCCAGAAGATTGATGGTGCGCGTCGTGAAGCTTCAGGGAGTTTGACAAAGACTGTAATCAATCTAAGCGCGCTAATCAGTCAATTCCTAATGAATTATAAATTTCGCGTACGTCCTGAGTGTTTCCATAACGTGATTGTTTGGGGAAGTAGCTCGAGAAAGGGTTTGCAGCCATGACAATTATCGTGCAAGAGCAAAGATAGAAGTCCAATATGTCTCATTAAGACTTCGTACATAGAAGCCTAAGCGAATCAGATGTATTTCCACTGAAAATAATCTTTTGAGCGAATACTTTAGTGTGAATGGGTGGTTTGATTAGCGACCGCAGTGGACGTGCTGAGCATTTGAGGGTCAATTACACCTTTTGGTGGACGTTTTTCTCTGTTTAATGTCATATCGCAATTATTGCGACTATATCTTTAGGTAAATGAATGGGTTGAAAAAACGGAAAATATTTTGCCTGACGTAAATGAGGGTGTATTTTAGTGAACGATTGACGATCAGTACCATAAGTAAAAACTTGAAGAATACACTGGGAAAATACTATTTTCAGTATGAACTGTTATAACCCTAATGGCATTAACTAAGAGAGGTACGTAGTATAGAGCTATGAAGCTATTTACATGCAGATATGGAGTGGAGAACGTGAAACGATCGGGAAGAAATGAAAACGAAAAGAATACCGGAAAGGCCAAGAAAAATAATGTTTGCCTTAAAAACTCGAAAGTGTTTCACAAAACATGGAAAAAGCTAATCATTCAACTTAAGAAGAGAGAGAAAAGTGAAGGGTATAAATTGGTGCCGATTGGGAAGCCACGAAAATTGCGCAGCCGAGGAAAAAAATTGTGCGATCATATATTTTTGACCTAAACCAAGACGCATGCCACTTTTTTGAAATTGTACGCATAGTTTGAAATTTCTAAGAAGAAATTCCTGGACTTGTGCCGCCTACAGTTTCTGTCTTCGTGAGAATTAATTGACAGAATAGGGTGAGAATATTTCTCCAATGGCCGTAACTATTGGCACCACTCCTCAAAAGATAGAGCAGAATATATTTACTGTGTTGGTTTAACGGTTGTGTCAGTGACCAATCACAGCCTCTCAACCAGAATACCCTTGTGAAGGTTTACGGGAACGTTAATTCCTCGCCAGTGACCATTCACAGACACACACACTCAACCCAATTGGGATCCTTCTCAGGGCTTTAGAGACCCCGTTTAGGATGCCCGAGTTATGATCACAAACACACATACCAATCACTCTCACAAGCACTCACACATTCAACAGGGCCCAACTTCTGGGAGAATCAGGCTCGAGATAGGCTTAATTAAAGGAATGAAACAGGAAAAGACGAGGGTGTGCGTCGAATACGCGTATTTCAGCCACAAGCTGGCCCTCTTCAGCGAACTGAAGGGAAAAGACACTAAAAACACAAGGTTGATAGTAACTAGAATTTTGAGAATTTATGCCGACTGGCTATTTGGGGCGGGCAGCCTACAGCCAAGGTCATGTGCTCCAGATGTGTGCAAGGACTATTTTGGAATGGAGGGAAGGTGGAGAGAAGCCGTCGTTGGAATCAGTACACTCTCAATGAAAATCACCGAGAAGGGGTTAAACATTTCAACGTCCCATCCGACAGATGAAGTGTTGTACTTGAAGAGCTTACCGTATAACCTACAAATAAGAGCAGAGGTTCCACTGAAAAACATAAACGCCACTTCGGGGCTCGAACCCGGCCTTGCTGGATGGGAAGAAAGCGTTATCGCATCCCTATCAACTTTATCTTCCTGAAAATTCATTTTACCTGTCCACAAATGGAGCATCATCAAACAAATTTGAGTCAGATGACATCAGTTTAGCGATTGTGCCGAGGGTCACTCGTCTCAAAGACACGGTTTTTCTTAACCTTGACCTCCTAACCTTCTCCCATTGGTCGCTGGATTGCGACATCACCTAAAGCTCTAGATTGGGAAAAAATGGACGTCTCAATGAGATCAGACCGATCCAGGGAATGGGGAAGATTGTCAGTAAACATATTTCCACCGCAGAAAATGTATTACCGAGCATATAACTTTGAGCCATGAGCCATGAGCTACAAGCTACAAGCATTTCTCATGTTTTCAACAACCCAACGTTGTTTTAATGCCGCATATTATCCTCCCCGATTGCAACTGCAGACGGCATCACTTAAGGTAGTTTGAGCGAAATATCATTTTACCTAGAAATCAATGAATTTGGTTTCATTTTAAAGAAAAATATATCACCCTTCCATTTCCACCAGAAGTTCAAATCCTTACCACATTACTTTCCGCAATATTTTCCAGAAAATTCCAGCCATTTTACATGGAAAATGGTACGTGTATTCACTTCAGAGAGACCTTATATTATAAATGAGGCATTTCCTACGCTTAGATCTCGTCGAAAAATCAACAGTGTGTAGTTTGTGTGTTTTCTCAAATATTTGTGAAAATTAATCATATTGTCACCGCAGTAAATTCTTCAGGATCACAATAAACCTTCCGTTTTGATGGAGTTTCAAACGTGCCGCGTGAAAATTATGAGTCAAGTAAGAAACTTATTTAGATATTTTCATTCGATTACTTACAATTTCTGTCATGTAAAACAATGTTATGTCACCATTAATAATGCAATGTTGAATTCGTGTGTCTCACAGCTGGTGAAATAAAATCGTATAGTTCGAATATGGTTTCCATTATAATAAGGGAACTATCTCGCTCGAACTACCTTAAGAACGAACGTTTTCCGTACTTTTCTGGTCTTCAGCTTCATCTTTCGTCTCCCATGGCGCCAAAGGAATGACCGATTTCTCCGACGAGTAGCTTCGTGCCGAGCAATAACTCAGCGCTGTCTTTCGCCATGAACCCCGGGCCCACTTTCAATTAGCAGCATGAATTTCCTTTTGTAAGGATAAGAACACACACTCTATAAATGCATTTCTGGTGCATTTTTGAAATTCCATTTTTGTTCAAGTCTATACTCACAAATACTAATATAGCATTTCATGAAATTTATTTCATTCATTCTATGTTATCATCATTTCCAAATTCATTTTAAAATATACGTTTCGTCAGCTGTATGCTCTCATGTATTCTATATGTATCTTCACTCAATACTTTTTGAGTGCAACCCTCATAAAATATCATCTTGGTACATTTTGAATAAAAAAAAGAAAGTGTTCACTCCGTGAAAATAATGTTGAACATCGTTAAATTCGTGAAGATAATTTTTTATCGCTCATTTACATAAACTGCTCTCTGCACTTAATAAATTGCGAATATAATGACGATGGACATTTATCACATGCTTTATGAATTAATATTATCTTATTACATATTTTGTGATAACACTTAGTATTTCGTCGGTGATTATAACTAATCACGTACCTCTGAGTAATCCCCTTGAAATATATTTAGGAATAGTATATAACGTAACTGGGGAGGGAAGCATGTCTTCGCGACCCGGTTGTTATTGCCACAAGAGCTGAATGCGAGGTACGGTCGAGACTGAAACGTGAGTTGAACAGTCATTTTTCTTTCCTGAGTTTCGCATACGATAATTTGCCACTTCTGTGGGTGAAAATTCCAATGATTCTTTTTATATCAATCCAATATATTCTTTTTTATTGCTGAAAGTATTATTACTTACTCCGTCAATACCTCACCTACGATGGACACAAAATACGGTCGTGTTTTTGACAGATTCGTGATTTCTTTTTTCAATGAACGTTTATTAGCGGTCTCTAAAATATTGGCAATTTCTGACTTTTAATAAATATTCATATGTCAATTGAGTAGATTAATTGATTTACCATAAAATGCATTACCTGAAGTATTTCGAGGTCTTAACTAAAGTCATCGAATCCTGCATTTTTCATCACTATCTTTAGATTATTCATGTGAACTCATGTTTGGATCTAGTTCTCTTCATCGAATTCCTGAATTATATACGGATTCTCGGCGCCGTTGCGTTGCTCGATCGCCATGAAGTTCAAACTAGAGTTTGAAATGAAAAACCATTCATTTATCATATGCTTTACCTTTTATTTAATATTTAATATAACTGAATCACATATGAAAGGGTTATACAGGACAAGATCAATAAAATAGCAAAGGTTTCGACGTCTATATTGAAAATATATTTTTTTTGCTATTCTTTGACCATGAATGACAAACTACGTGGCACTTATATTGGTAACAAAAGTCACAGACTGGTAATATTTGCTCATAATAAATTAATAACACCCTTAGTAATCTTCCACAGATTTATATACTGACGCGACGCGTTTCACGACACTGTGGCATAATCATGTGCGGTTAGGGTCGTTGATACACAGGCCTAGACCGACATATTCGTCAAATTGCAACATGAAATTAGGCCAGCCTTCCAATATGACGTTGCAATTTATCTATTTCAATAGGATGACTCCTTCGGTAGAATGA
Source organism: Ceriagrion tenellum (assembly GCA_963169105.1). NCBI lineage: Eukaryota > Metazoa > Arthropoda > Insecta > Odonata > Coenagrionidae > Ceriagrion > Ceriagrion tenellum. The sequence goes on from OY720636.1 coordinate 161,263,908, forward strand.
ATAGATGTTGCTAGGTAAAATAAGCACGATGTAACATTGATAGGGAGGAAATGTTCCACTTAACCCCCACAAAGCATGTGGAAAAACGAACATTCCGTTCAGGTGTGGCATAAACTTATTTACCAAAATTCTAATAGTCCGAAAGGGTTTTTTTCCTGGAAATAACCAACAGAGCAAGACGGTTTCTTTTCCATCATATTGCTCACACAAATCTTAATTGAAACCTAAACCACTGGAGGCCAATAGATACATCTCCGAGTATCAATAAATCCAATCATGAAAAATGGGTTTTCTATACGCATGATGAAAGAGTACTCCAGATGTTTTTGTGTTTTTGTAACCACCCCTTCGCTTGCTAACACGTTTGTGTTTCCCTAGAGATTTCCCTTTTTATGTATTTTTGTCTTCCTTGAACGAGCACTTTTTTCATTGCTGTCCGTCCATCCGCTTTCTCTTTGGCCTGGGCCAAATTCCCCCGATCTCCGTTCCATGGCCCTCATAAATCCACTTCAGCCGTGATGTGAGTTCAGACGCATTTGGAGCACCAAATTGATTGATGAAGATTATGAGAGCGGATGAGAGCCTCCCAGTCAACTTCAACGATCCACCCTGGCATTTTTTTAGAGAAGGCCCCGGGACCATTAACGCAGAGTGAAAATCCGTAATGCAAAATATGAGTTATTCATACAAAAAATCCTCGAATTAATATGAACCACCTGTCTCTTATATACGTTATAAAAACTCTCTCGGGCATTGCCTTTTATTTTGGTGCTTGTTATGCAATGCTACAGCCTGGGGTTAACTCTCGCACGAATTTAATTTAACTAGCTCAAGATTTATGGTGTCATTGTGTTTCTTTACGGAAAAAAACGTGTGTAAATGCCTCTTACACAAGAAATATGGGTCTTTCGATACTGGCAGTCATTGTTAAAACAGATTCCATATGAATTTTTAAAATTCCAAATCCGAATGAAGATGCAGACTAGATTTAACAATCTTGGAACTAATAATTTTTGACAGATTTTAAGCTATCCGGGACTGGCCACGGAGTTCCACTTTTACGGAGTCACACGCAGTGCACAATTGTGCGAAATTCCACAGAGAAAAAATCATCCGCCTTGACCGGGATTCGACCCCGGATCCCTCGATTTCCCGCCGTTAAATCTACAGGGGAAGAGGACGCCTCGGTCGGTAGATTAACTGGCTAAGAAACACGGCCGGAAATCGAGGGATCAGGGTTCGAATCCCAGTCAGGGTGGATGATTTTTTCTCTGTGGAATTTCTCATGATAATTTTTGGCTGTCATTTGGTCTTTATGTTACGAAACTGTTGGTTATGTCAGTTGAAATATCACATCTTATGTAAGGTTTTTTGTAAATTTATTATCTTAATTTTAAATTATAATTAAAAAATAATAATTAAAAAAAATTATAAAATAACTTATGTAAATTTACCAGACTGACAGAGCTAGCCAAAGGTTGTTTTTTTTTAGAAATTTGAATTCATCTACATCTACGAGATACCGAGCAAGCCACCACTAGGGTGTGTGGCACGGGGTGATTCCACACCAGGCATGCAGCATTCATCCCAGTCAAATCAGAACCGCGCACGTTCCCCCGAATGCCAGGCACAGGCCAAAGCAGTCAGGACAACGGTACGCAATCAGACTACAACTAGGAGAGTGTTACAAAGAAGAACATCCAACCGTGCAGCATAATATTCAAGATATAACTGCTGGTTAGTATTGTTAATACGACAAATAAATAGCACTACAGGGTACTAAGACATGCAGAAATATATCATTCCGGAGATTGCATGAGAGGTTAGTATCTACAATTCATGTTAGGATATTTAGCACTACTGGAAAAACCTATTTAACCTAGTCAGTATCCTAGAACTGATCTATCACAACTATTATGGCCCCTAATTTTACGTGGAAAAAATTACATCTTAAATCTATCGGTTCTGCAGTCTATATTCCTGTGATCATTCCAACCATAATAGTTTGGCTCTGACGAAATATTTTGAACGTCTGGCAAAAAATAGTCTACATCAACCTTTCGTAAAAGATTTCACCTATATTTCTTCCTTCGATTGGATAGAGGTTCCCACCCTGATTCCCTCAACAATTTCGTAACACTATTATATTTATCATAACAATTTTTAACAAATCTAGCTGCCCTCCGCTGTATGCGATCTATATCTGTAACTAGGTCTACTTCATAAGGGTTCCATATTCTGGCGGCGTACTCCAAGTGGGGTCTTACGAGAGAAACAAGTAGTTGGTAGTTAGGGCGAGTGAAAGATGCCGCTTGCTGGATCTATTGGCTGTCAGAAGAACAAAAGATGCGAACGCCAGTCCCGTTTCCACCCTTTCCCCCGCTCCGCTAACACCCCATGCATCCCCCCTTCCTCTCAACCACCTCTAATCCCCCCTCCCCCTGCCTTCACTGGCATAAAAAAAGCGTTGCTTGACAGCGGAAAATGCTTCTGTTTCACCCTTGTTAATCGTTGAGCCTCTTCATGCATGATATTCCCCAGATAGCGGGTCTCTCAGCATATATATGCTTTGACTGTGCTTTGCAATTTCCTTTTTCCCTTGCATATCGGGAACTTCTAATATTCCCCACTATTTGTAATCAGAAAAAAATCCTACTTCAATGGGGAATTCGATAGTTGATACATTTTCAAGACATATTCCTCGCAGTCAAAGCCAATTAGCGAATAGTTTTGAAATAAGCTTTTTAACTTAACACGATAATCCGTGGGTATAATCGAGAAATATGCAGAGCAAAGCCATACCATGAATTCATAACTCTACCCGTGATGGTATGTGCTCATTCTTATTGATCACCAATCAAACGGTTCAGGTGAAAAATATTACTCTCGTGTTCTCTCATTTAAGAGACAATTGGGGCCCTTAGAGGCGACAGAAGAGACTGCGCGCTATTGCTGAATTTTGGTGGCGTTTAGAGTTAGTTGGCCGTGACGGTAGCGCGATGCGGCTTTCAGTTGAGAGTTCGACGCTCGACCGTGTCTCCTTTTTTCAACCTCAACCATCCTTTTTATACTTAGCTTGACGTAATCCTCACTCTATCTTTTACGTATTTTTTGAGATAATTACGTATAAAGTGCGGTCAATTTCACTATGATGCACACAAAATTAATATACTGATTCGTAAATTGAAACCCTTTAATTTTTAACCCTTGAATTTAAATACATTTTTACCCCGTAAAATATTAAGTTATTAACAAATTCAGGTTGCAAATTTCAGTATTAGAAGTGATTACTATTATTCTTTCTGTTCTAGCTTCCCTAAAATGAAGTTGCGAGCAAGGGAAAAAGGATTATAGAGTTGTTAGTGAGCTGGCATCTCATCCAGAGGGCTTGGGTGTGAATCCCGAAAATTGTGGAGATTTGTAATTGTGATTCAAGTGTACTTGTGCTGAGCACATGGGTTAGTCGCACACCCCATCCGTCGAATGGGATGCTGGTCTAGCGTCTGTCGTTTAAAATAGGCAAAAACTGGCACTGGGTTTCTCTCCACTCTTTCTCTGTTCCCTAATAGTGCTTATCTTATAGACCTACCCACGTGTTCAAGAAAGAAAATTGACCTCAAGTTTCAATTGCTTCTCAGAGTCACATTCCATTCCACTTAAATGCAAAACAAAAGCTAGCTTCAAAGATAATGTATAATGGCATAAAAGCATAAAATATTGGTAACAAGGGACAGCTTGAAAACCAGCTCCGCTGTGTGCCTGGTATTGCCTGGATTGTGCCTGGAAAGAAAAAGTGCCGAGAAGACATCAAATATTTTATTTTACGCGCAAAATGACACACAATTAAATAAATAAGATAGCTGTGAATATAGGCTCTCATGAAGTAACTAATGTTGGGATTTCAAATAATTTTTTATCCAGTATTTTGCAATTTATATTTGTAAACGAAATCAAAAAATGTGAAAGGTAATAAGCACGAATATATGCCCACTACAGCACAAAAGATATTTATTTAGTGCACTTGACGTGAGAATAGTTCCATGCTAAAAAATTCTGTATAGTTTCCTTATAAATACTTCTACAGAAGTTCTTAACAAGTTCTGTAGATATTCCTTAAAGTATTGAAACGCCATTTTACGGAATTCCCTACGACGTTCTGCAGAATTCTCCACGACGTTCTGCAGAGTTTCCGTACTTCCGTATATTTCCGTAGAGTTGCTGAAGTTATACATAACAGCTTGCAAGGAGTGATTTTGCCCCGAGAAAATAACTCTACAGAACAGATGTTCTGTAGACTCAGGCTCTCATGTTCCGTACAGATCCTTAGAAAAGTAACTAGATCTGAAGAAATTGAATCAATTTCTGTAGAATGCCTAACGTTTTAAAGAACAGCTTCTAAGGAATTTTTTGCAGGGTTGAGAGTAAAATAATGACCCGGGACATGGAAAAAACCAACATCCAGGTTCATGCATGGAAATATCAAATATATGGGGAGCTGGTATTTGCTTTGTCATCTAAGAATATTCCCTCTCTTTTTTAAATAATGACAGTTGGCAATTTTCCACAAAATAAACTTTAATACGACCGGTTTCGATATACTACATCAACATCAGGTTCGTGTACTACTGTGTACTACATGTACTATATCGATACTATACTCGATGTACTGCATCATCATCAGATAGTACTACATTACCACCTTATGACGATGTTATACATCGAAACCGGTCGTATTAAAGTTCACATATTGTGGAAAATTGCCAACTTTCATTAATTATGTCATTCCACCAGATTACGCCTGAAACGTCTCTTTTTATTCCCTCTCTGAGATTGAAATATGAGCATATTCAGCGTCGTTTTCATACTCACCACCTGTCTGCACGACACTGGGCATATTCGTAAGGGGTGCTATTATGCTACATTCGACTCAAAACTTCACATCGTCCAGTCCCAATCTAGGCCTTCTCTCATACTTGAAATGCGTACCCTATGATCATAATGTATAATTGATGGATATGGTCCGTTTCGTTGGCCTGTAAATATCGTTTGAACTCTCTGTAGCGCGGTATTATTCCCTCTGGGAAGGTAAATATAAATATTTCCTCAAATTTGTAAATGACAGAAAGCGAGCCTCTTGTCAAATATTTCATATTTTCGCAAAAAACACACGCTCTGGGAGTCGTATCTTAAGCTTCATTAAGGTTCCTTTGGCAATAAATCCTCGGATTATATTTTCGAAATAAAACTCAGTGGTAAATTAATTCCGGAGAAGAGAATTCATTTTGATGAAAGTGAAAGTTTATCTTTAATGCTCGCAAGAAAGTAATTTGCTGGAGATAGATTTCTCTGGAGATTTATAATACCTCCCATCAGGGAATACCGGAGACCCGAAGGAAGAGCAATGGGAAACAACTAATTTACGGCCGAAGATGTCCCTCCTCCTCCACCTTTTTGGCATAATTGATACATATGTGCGTCAACAATTTTCCGCGGTAAAGTGCGACGTAATACCGGAGAGGCTTACAACAACAATGGCAGTGCTCCTGAAAGGTACGTTTTACATTACGCAAAATTGGAATTTTTCGCGAATGGGCAAAGAAGTACGTCAACAATTTTCCGCGGTAAAAACGCGACGTAATACCGGAGATGCTTACAACAACAATGGCTATGATCCTGAAAGGTACGCCGTTTCATGTTACGCAAAATTTGAATTTTTCGCGAAAGGGCAAAGAAGTACGTCATCAGCCTACTGATATTGGATTTTTTTTTATTTTGCCTCCAGGAACTTAGGCATTTAAATATTGTAATGGGGAACTTGCGCAGGAGAGCCTAAGAAAGGCAACTTTTAGAACTAATTAAGGTAAGTTTCAAAAACGGAAGCGGTGGAAGTATGCAGTCGGCATACTTCCAACGCTGAAGAAGACTGCGGATGTGGTCGAAAATTTATCAATTCTCGTGTTTTTCTTTTATGTTATCCATTTTTTACCACCACACCTCGTGGATATATTTATACAGGATGATGTCCTGTCAGTATTGGTGCTTAATCTTATACGGGAAGCTGCTGTTAGAACTATAGAACATTCCATAAATCAGCCCATGCTAATGACATCATCATCAATGAAGAGAAGAATGAATTATTGAAGAAATATTAGTGGATCTGGAATGAGAAACCGGTGACATGGGTTTAGATGTGAATGATGAAAAAACAAAATGGAAGATATTAACAAGAGGTCTAATTAAGGTAAGTTTCAAAAACGGCTTACGACAACAATGGCTCCTGAAAGGTACGGAAAGGCTTCATGTCACGCAAAATTAGAATATTTCGCGAAAGGGCCAACGACATCATATGGAGAGGAAGAAGAGTTCTTTGCGCCCCCCGCTGGATTTTTTGTAAGAATAATGGTAGGAGAGTCGTCGGGCACTTGGAAGAACCAATATTTCACGCGGCCAAACGCCAAAATTATTTGGAATGATGAACGGCTAATGGAAAGGGGAAGGAATCGGAATGGAGGGATGCTCTCCGAGTGGAAAGGGGAAGTCCGCCATCTCACCACCGTGGAAGCCCGAAGCGGCAGGATCGTGTATTGTGTGTGTTTGTGTGCGAGGGTGTGTGTGGGTGGGCGTGGTGTATCGGCGCGGCGGTGAGATTAATGGTGGACTGGTAGCGCGAGTGAATCCGGTAAACGCCGACGAGAGGCCGCTCCCCCTGCTCCTCTCCCTCACTGCTCCTCCCCACAGCCCTTGCCGGGTGTCGGGTGCGGCCCCGCGCTCAATTGTATCCGCATGCCCATAATTCAATTTCCGCGACTCCCGAGAAGGCGATCGACTCCAAATCGAAAGGAAGAATGAGATTATCAATGAAGTCGGTTTGTAAGCGGGGGCATTATTGCCCCAAAGTCCTTCCGAGACGAGGATAGGGGTGGGTATGCGTTATCTTCATACATACGTGATTAATTGCGCTCGTTTCAGTGTAGGAATATTAACTTTGAAGGGACCTCCATAGTCCAGTTCCACTTTTAAGGAATGGACGCGCGGTCCTAACACGAGCTTCGAGTACATCTCCCATCAGAGGTGGATCATAAGAAGGTTGGCGTCGACAGCAACGCATGCACTTAAAACTTCGGGTTCGAATCACTGATCAAGCAAAGAGTATCCAGAACTGTTGACAAAGGATATACTGCAAAATTTGAGGTCCTGCATGGAGATATTTAACATGAAGGTAATCGATAAGCAGGTTTACAACATGGTGAACTTTGGGCAGAATTGTGGGATGGTTAACTTCATAGCCCAATTCTGAATGATTTAACCTTCTTTCTACTCAAAGTAATCCATTTTTATCAACAAATGGAGTGAGGCGATGGATTTTTAGACTGCAGGGGCGCTCTTTTTGAAGTAGAGCTCAATCTTATATGAAGTAGGAGGTTTGAATAATTTTACGAATCACATTCATGGCTCTCTTCAGCTCAGATACGTTAAATCGTAAGAGCCACGCGCTTCTCCTTATCGAGCGAGAGAGAAATCCTACTGGCTACTGGCGACACTGGCGCTGAATAAACTGGCGACACATCGATTAAATTTCTCCTCCTTCGTCGGGCGTGACCTATGAGAGAGTTGGTGCACGTTTGGCTCAATCCTGTCCGAAAAGCTCGTCTTATTTGACGATGTTCAATGGTGTTGACACAGAGTACAAAGACTACGTATTCTCCAGAAGACTCCAATTAGAGATCTCCACATTTTGCATGGGAATGAGCTGATTCACGAGTATTCAAGCTTTATTAACTTTGTCGTCGTATATTTATGACACATGCTTAAGTATACCCATGTTGAAGCGACAAATATAATTCCTGCCTGATTTCATCAAACACCGGTGTCCTGAGCGCAAATGTCCTGTCAATCGCTTCTCTTTCACCGGAGAGAAAGTCCATGTTTTGTCTTGAAACCGAAAATATAATTCCGTGACCTTAAAGGTTTTTAAGCTGCCAATATACACTTTCTCAACGAAAAGTTTCATACCTGAATAAATGTTTTTAGTGGTGCCCAATTTAAGATTCCGTTCCACTGGCGCATGGTTTTGGCTTAGTTTCGGGCTTCGAGATAAAAGCTCCGGCATAAAGATACTTGCGAAGCACCTAGTTTGCAGCTGAGCCAGTGCTATACTGAAAATTTATACGTTTATACTGAAAATCTACTGAAAGTGCTGGGTAACTCCTAGTGTGCTCCTGTATTGACTCTTTTCCACTCATTCATAGGGTGCAGTAGTTATTAATCAGCATTTCTTCCATGTATTTTAGATCATCGGATTGCGCATTGCGGCCAATTTAAAGTCATTTCTAGGAGAAAAATCATATTATCGGAATAAAAATAAATTCACTCTGCTGCCTTTGAGTGTAAGAGCGAATAGATTCGTGGATTTGTATCAATGAGCCGCAACTTCCTACACAATGGGGGTCTAAGCTGCTATTAAGAGGGGATATAAAGCGCATTACTGGTATGAGGAAGTGATGTGTGAGGAATGCTGTGAGTACTTTTGAGATTATCCTATGCTGGACATGTAGCGTGAGAACCAAATTGGATGCAATTAATAATTTTTATCTACGATTAGTGCAAACGGATGTTTCTTATTTGGAATCTTTCCTACACCTGTTCTCATGAATAAATAAAAACAATTTGATACCTTTTTTAACGATTTTCTGTAAATGTCAAAAACCTTAAAGTAAATTTTTGCAGAAATAAGTCTTCCAAAATGTACTTTGAATCTCCGAGGCAAGTTAGACATCGTGTTTCATTACGACTGCTTATTTGATCATATTCAATTCAGCAATGTCACTGATGGCATTTAGCGGAATTCTGCTCGATCGTAAATTGCCAAGTGGGATGTCCTTTCCCCGCATAAATATTCAATATCTTTAAGAGAATTTCTGACCTGGGCTTTTCGTTTCATTAAAAAAGTGTATTGCCGGGCCTCTGGGCTAATTGTTGAAATGTGACCCGGCTTTAAATGAAACCAAATAACGGAGGGCACTCCGGCACGTTTTATTTGGTTTACCGGAGACCTTTCCCCGCATGCGAATGCCTGAATGAATCAATGGAATCTCATATTTTTCCATCGCACAAAAAAATACCCCTTCCTCGCTTTGCACCCCTCCCGTTTTCCTATCCAATGCGACCGCCATTCGTCCTCCTCCTCCGCTCAGCTCACTTTGGAGGTGTAGGGAGGGAGGGAGGAATGGAGGGGAAGTGGGACCTCATCCACCGCAGTCACTGCATATTTTCGGAACGGATACATCACGAATTTCACCCGAGTGCACTGATCTCCGCCCCGTGTGGCCCGTTCTCCCCGGATAATATATCCGGATTATACACAAATTCCATCGCGACCCTCCTTCCTTCCTTCCCCCAACCCCTGCCTAAAACCCAATTTCTGTCCACCAACGGCTGGCTCTCCACCACCCTCGCCTCCCCCGCCCCCTTCCTTCCTTCATTCCCACTCACACCCCTTGCTTCCATTTACAGCTCTTCTACACTTTCTTCCTCTTCGAGCAGGTTTAGCCGGGCATTCATTTTTTCCTCACAACGATTTGCTTTAACTCTGCATGCCGTGAATTGATGCATAATAGATCCCCTCTGAAAAATAATTTCTGCTTTTGAATTGGCTCCGATGACCTATTTTTACCTATAACGACTGCACTACTTATTTATTTTTTCCTACTCGTTTATGCTTGATGAGAATCCATCAATCTATTTGAAGTTGTTGCCATCAATCCGAAGATCAATTGGTTTCATCCTTTCACTCCAATTTCCTCTCTGTTATCCTCTCTTCCTCCCTCCGTTAAGAATCACACCCAATCTATTTCTCGGTATTGCTACTAGGGGTGCCTCTCCCGCGTTCATACATAGGCAACGGTTTTTCGAACGTGACAAGTTTGAAAAAGTACATATTTGGGGACAGAGCATTTTCAAGACCAATTCAAATGTTTATTACACGTTAGAACTTCTTCCTTATGGGGAACAAGTATAAACGCCTTATGTCTGTCTGCCAGGTATCGTTTTCAATATAGAAATATAATTTATCCTGAATATAATTGATCATAACATGCTTTAAAAAGGCTACTTCCATAGGTCGAACATAAACAGTATTACGACGCAAATACCATCGCCTCATCATCCGACGATAAGCATATCGCTTCCACATCACCAATCTCCCCCGGTAAGCAAACTTCTTCCTTTGGAATCAGACACTTCTCATTCTCCCAATATTGTCTCCGCTTGTTCGAATAGTAGCCGATTTTGTTACGCCTCATCCTTCAAAGAATCAAAATTTGATACAAAAATTATTAAACCAAAAAATTTAATTAGTCTACCAGGTTCACATTTTACTGGAGCTGTAAATTCTTTACCCTTAAGTAATCGCTTTAGCATTGAATTGACATGAAACTTCGCGTCAAATTTCTCAAACAAAATCACTTTGTGGAAATTTGGATATGACCCCTGGTAAGCAAATTTTTCAATATCAGGGAAATAAACATACTTCATCATCTTCTCGCCAATTAAACTTGCAATGTAAGAGCTTTTACCAAAATTACTTGTTCCCCATGAATACAATTGCTTCTTTTTGTGAGTTACATTGTTAATAGGTTCTAGAATCGAACCAAGTAGCTACTTTAATAGGCCAACTAAAATAAGAAAAATCATTCGTTACAAATTAATGGTAAATGTCTGCTTCCGTCACACATTTTTCAAACACTTATTGCCGGAAATTGGTAATATTAAGGATAATGACTGTGACATAGTTTAGTTCTTGAAAAATTACAGTACAAAACAAAAGTTACAGCAAAGTTGTTAAGCCTTAGGTTTTTGAGATACTCACGTTGGAAAATGACCAATTTTCGTCATTTTTCCGACTTTTTCGACGCCATTTTCTCAGTTTCGCGAAAGCTCCGACAGAGGGATATTTCTAACTTCACCTCTACAATATACGCTTTGTTACACCAGCCAGCAAGGTTACGGGCCCTGTGGAGTGAAACAGGGGTGCTAGGGTGGGACAGTAGACAGGCCCTCGGTGGGGATATTTGGTAGTGAAAAAGGCATTAATGACAATTAAGAAACAGTTTCCGTGATTTATGGAGGGTTGAAAGTGACGAATAGCGTTTTTTGGAGTGCTCCTGGATTTAGAAATTCGTGTTTTTACGAGTACCAGCTACCATAACGCCATTTAAATATGCCTATTATATCCCCAGCCGACAAGGTTACGGGCCCTGTGGAGTGAAACAGGGGTGCTGGGGTGGGACGGTACGCGACCCCGAAATGCCTATTTTCGAAGTTGTTAATGCCATTTTTTTCACTTATGAAGTCGCTCTTATCCATTTCCAACTTCTCCTTCACCCGCTTTACGCCTTTTTCTGCAATTTAATTCCGCTCTTTCGCGTTTTCTATCACTTTTCTGTCATTTCCCCATGTCTCGTAGCCGCTTTCTCCCATTCTCCAACCGTCTCCAAAGAGATTTTTCACAGAAAATATACGCCTCTACATGCCTACACCTCCTATTTCCACCCTTATAATTACCAACCGTCTCCAGGGAGATGTTTTTCTAGAAAGTATACCTCTCTACATGCCTACACCTCCTATTTCCACCCTTATAATCACCAACCGTCTCGAGGTAGATTTTTTTCTAGAAAATATACCTCTACATGCCTATACCTCCTATTTCCACCCTTATAATCACCAATCGTCTCGAGGGAGATTTTTTTCTAGAAAGTATACCTCTCTACATGCCTACACCTCCTATTTACACCCTTATAATCACCAACCGTCTCGAGGGAGATTTTTTTCTAAAAAAATATACGTCTCCACATGCCTACACCTCCTATTTCCACCCTTAAAATCACCTACCGTCACCAGGGAGATTTTTTTCTAGAAAATATACCTCTCTACATGCCTACACCACCTATTTACACCCTAATAATCACCAACCGTCTCGAGGGAGATTTTTTTCTAGAAAATATACCTCTCTACATGCCTGCACCTCCTATTTCCACCCTTATAATCACCTACCGTCACGAGGTAGATTTTTTTCTAGAAAATATGCCTCTCTACATGCCTACACCACCTATTTACACCCTTATAATCACCAACCGTCTCGAAGGAGATTTTTTTCTAGAACATATACGTCTCTACATGCCTACACCTTCTATTTACACCCTTATAATCACCAACCGTCTCGAAGGAGATTTTTTTCTAGAACATATACGTCTCTACATGCCTACACCTTCTATTTACACCCTTATAATCACCAACCGTCTCGAGGGAGATTTTTTTCTATAAAATATATGTCTCTACATGCCTACACCTCCTAGGAATGAATTGTTACCATAGGCTAAACCAGAAATGAAACTTTACTTCAAATATCCTGTGTTTCCAGCGTTCAAGCGACGACATTCTGTGCGGCTACGAATAACATGGTACAGAAGATGTTAGTGAGTAAAAGGTACTCAGCGACTGTCGCGCCACGCTGCGCTCAAAATTGGAAACAATGCAATGGCGGCCGGGAAAAACGTCACCTCAAGCTTTGAATATTTCCTATTTATCGTACATTACTTATTCCCCCAAAATAAAATTATTACTAGATACCGGCATCTTTCTAGTTTTTGTCACATAAATTTCGCGGCGATATGCTTTGTGGAAATGGGCGAAAAAAAATGTTCAAAGGTGTGTGACGGAAGCAGACATTTACCCAAATTAATATCTACACGAGTCTCAAATCTATACTCCTCATGATAGCTTTAAAAAAAACAATTCTTCGAGGGTTTTAGCCTCTTGAACAGCTACTGCTCATATTCTTCTATCTCTGGCTAGTTCTCTCCAGTTTATTATAACACACTTCGTAGATTTTCAGTGATTTCATCTCTCCATCTATTCCTGGGTCTTCCTCTTGGTCTACTTCCATCATGTCTATTAAAAATTTCTTTTTTTCTTCCTGTGTCCGCCATGAATGCTACTGTTCCCAACGATTGGATTATTTATGGTTTCATAAAGCGCAATATATTCTACAGTCTAGTATAACTAATTTTTAGATTTAATTATTAATGTAGACTATTAGACTTGCATTTCTTTAGTGCATAAAAACTCCTGTTACCTGCAGATATTCACTCTATAATTTTTGCTCAAGGTAAAACCAAGATATTTAAAACTACTCACATTATTGAATACCCTGTTATGAAATCTTAGAGTGTGTCTCAATTTGCCCATACGAGCGGCCAGGGTTCTAATCCCTGCAGAGGAAGATGTTTTTTCAGGGGAAACCAGATCCCTACTTGAGTGTCTTGTGGAGAGCACTTCAAGTACGGTACTCCGCCAACAGGGGCTTAAAAAATACTGGAATTCTGTAACAAGGCATTGAGGATGCAGCTCATCACGACTATGTATACGCCGTGAGAGAAGACGCCTCAGGGGGCGGCGAGAATATAACCCATACATCCAAAATCTGGCGATATATTTCATATTCACCTCAAAATTGATGAGCTCGTCCAACATTTTATTGATGTTTTCGGAGGAGTTAAAATTAAAAATCAAATTGTTGAAGCTCGCAGAATGGTCACACGAGAGGAAAAGTTAATTCTTTCCAATGTCCCAACAGAGGTAACAGATAGCCACTTAATCGACATTATACAACAGGCAGCAAAAAATCCGAAAGAGCAGCTCAGTCGCGAACACACATATCTAATGCAAAAAAACTGATCACCATCCTAGGGTGGGACTTGCTCGTGACTGAGGAAAACGGAGGTGGCTGAGGACCGAGGACACAAATCATCAAGCCAAATGGGCTGCAAAGTGCAGGCCAATACCATTAACGGCTGTTATTGTAAACAGAAAATTGGTATCCGACCGTTCAAAGCTTACGAAAGTATATACATGCCTATTTCGCCGCAAGTCGTACAGAAAATGAAATATCGGAGATTACCATCGATATTATAGACTCTCAAGTAATTCAATCCGTGTATGAAGACCATAAAGATAATTTTAACGCCTCCTTTGGCATATCAGATTCTTCAGATGCTCCAAAATCTCTAAATGAAAAGAGGGCCCATGGACTAGATGGTCTTACTTATGAGTTTAACTTAGTACTATGGGGCGTTTCAAAGAAATCCTTTGCTGACATGGTTACCCGCATCCTTTCACCAAGGACGTCTATCGAGAACAACCATCACATCTGTCATCACTTTGATGAGTAAAGGAGGTGAATCACAAGATATCGGAAAATGGAGACCAATATCTTTCGCCAACTTAGATTACAAAATCCCTCTCAACCAGGCTTCTCATTTCATTTCTTCTGCCGTGGCCACGCAGCAGAGATATTGTGTTCCCGAACGGTCTATATTTGATTCTATATCAATCTTACGCGACTTGATTCGTTGGAAAAATTACCAGTCAGCCAGATACTATCAAATCTATCGCTTGACCTAAGTAAGGCTTTGGACAGAGTAGGGCCTAATTTCCCTTTCGTAGTCAAGTAAAATATGGGATGTGGAAGCATATACATTCAAAGGATCAAAACATTATATAGCAATGCAAAATGCGAGGTAAGAGTGACTCATACACAGCCCCCTTCCCTTCTTGAAAGGGACAATGAAAGGCCAAGTGCAGAGCAATACCATTGATGGTTGTTATTGTAGACGGAAAATTGGTATCCGATCCTTTAACACTAGAATGCCGGAGGGTCTCATTTTGACAGCCTACACCTACATTTTTTTGCAGAGCTGCCCTTAAAACTGTGTTGAAGAAAAATCTTTCGTGACTTTTACTCATTTTAATGGATTAACAAGACCACTGTTTGTGAGATAGCTCTCACCTATTTTTCATCTTAAAAGGTCAAATTTACCGTAAATGCCGGAGGGTGTCATTTTGACACCCTGTAAATGTTGGCTTTTCTTCTTTCGTTTTAGGTGTTTCTTTGGAAGCGATTTCATAACTACTGGTCAAACGGGTATTTTAGAACGGTACATCACGTTTCCATTTGTTTATTTTCACACATTTTTGATAAAAACTCTATTTATTTATTTTTCGAAAATTTAATAGCGTCTGAGGTAATTCTATTTTCCACTACTTTTTTGCAAATGATTCGCCTTCAAACCAGTCCCTTTGTCCGCGGCGACACAGACATGTTTTTATTTGCCGTAAAGCAGAACTGTTAATGTCATCAATGTACTGACGTAACAAAGAAGACGGCAACTCCCGAGCATCTGTAGCTGGCTGTCTGGCTCGCCAGCTGGCTGACTGGCTCGCTAACATGTCGCGACCGGTCATGACTCCGCCTTGTGTCGAGGCGGTTTCATTGAGATAGTTTCCATTTTTGTCTTGGTAATGGCGCTACGTAGAGATCTTAGGCCGGAGAAAATTCGGCAGTGATAAATGACTTTTCTAAAGACGTGCCCTAGAAGCTCTCTTCACCATGACGTTGGCATTGGTGACCACTCTAAGAACAATCTCTTTACTCTCGATAGAACCATTTATTAAAGCACAAATGAGCACCTTATGAGGTATTGCGCTACCAAGTGCTGCAGAAAATAACTTAAATGGTCACCGTATAAGCAGACGATATGCATATTTTCCTCGAAAACAATCAAGATTTCTAAAAAAATTATCCCAATATTTAACCGATAAGCACAAACAATAGGAGCTATGTTATACGCCGAAAAAAGGAAAGGCATGTGGGTCGGAGAATGGAAAAATATAACTGATAAACCACTCTATTTTCAATGGAATAATGCAAGGAACAAATTCTTGGGAGTTTGAATAGGCAATGACCCTACAAATGAAAGCCATATCATCAACCAGCAACTACAAGATAAGGAGGATCAGGCATTTAGAACTTGACAGTCGACCCTTATCCCTCAGAGACCGAGTACAAGTTGGCAATCAATTTATAGCGTCCTAGTTGTGGCACATGCTTCAATGCCATTCTCCACCATATCAAGTAGTTAAAAGATTGGAGAGCTAACTGGTTAATCTTATCTGGTCGAATGGCATACATCGGGTTAAAGGGAATATCCCAATCGCACCTCTGAGTGATGGAGGACTCATTGGTATTGAAGACAAAATAATATCATTTCGCTGCCTCTCTCTTAAAAGACTGATTTTTGCGCCATCAGATGCTCCTTGGCGATTGCTAACGACAGAAAAGCTAAAAAGCTATGGGAGATTAGGACAAGTCCTCCAGCTCTTTTTCGACATCAGTGACTACGCAAGATGCCCAAGCTTCTATGATAGTCTCGTAAAGACCTGGATATCGCTTTGGTCATGCATAAATCAACCTGATCCCAGCCTATATCTACATCTGCATATACATAAAACTCCGCGAGCCACCGCATGGGCGTGTGGCAGGGGGTGTTAGGTCACCAGCTGGGCAAAGGTGTAAGTTTTTTTGGAGATGAAATGGTGACATAAATTTTAGGAGCTTAATTTTTATTGTGATCGCTTATTGTTCGCGAAAAGAACGAGTTCTTGTGCCTATCTGTTCGGCAGTGTATCTCTCTCATTTTATCGCATCTATCATATCTAGAGATGTAGTGAGGAGTCGTATTCTCTATGTCGCTCTGAAAAATATTAATTCTGAATTTATCAAGCAACCTAAGCCTAGCGTGTAGCCTCCGAGTCTCTAGGGGCTCCCGCCTTAATCCCTCTAAAAGTTGTGAGGCGCTAAATGTACGCTTGTAGCAGTTTTTAACGAAGCGTGCTGCTTTCCTTTGTGTTTTATTGATTTTTTTGGTTAAATCGATTTAACTACAGTCCCAAATGCTCGCGGCGTACTCAAGGTGTGGCCCAACCAGGGCGAAGTAGCATCTCTCTTTGACGTTTTCATCCAAGGACCTTCCTATTATACGTTTAACGAAACCTAGTTTCTATAATGCTGCACCACAAATTTTTTGTTTGTGTAATCCCTACAATATATCAGATGTTAAGGTAATTATAAGGTAAGGCTATATAATTGCCTCATTCCCACTGGATGGCCTCCCAACATCACCACTCCCCACGTAATTATTCTCGAGACGCCGCGATAACTATCGAGTGTGAGAATATTAATCTTATCACATGGTTCCGTCGGTTTAGGGTTTCTGAGTCGTCTCATCATGTCCCCATGAGATGATCATTGATTGGGAATTATCGAGAGGGTTCCACCCAATATTTCTTCGAAAACCTATCCCAGTTTACACTTTCTGCTTGGGACTTCACTGAAATAGTTTGCTCTTTTTAGACGAAGTGTTTCGTTTATTCAAATAAGACGCAATTTTTTCTCTTTCATATTGAAGTACGCTACTTCTAAAAATAACTAATCTTGTCACGGGCAGCCTGGCTACGATTTCGGTGAATTCCATATGAGCAGTGGAAAAATTCATGCCCGCCGTTGGGTTCTTTAAATGCATAGATGTTTTGTTTTGATCGTGTCAGAGTGGCGTCAAATTCAGTGAAGTTGTCTTCCTTGAGAGTCGAAGAGCCTGGTTCAGATGCCACTAAAGCCTCTTAAAGCAAGCACGTTTGACCAAAATCCATTCGTGCTTCTTGGAATTTCGTATGAAGCCTTATTGACACTCTGAGAGGGAGGACCCTGCAATGCTTCGGTGTTTTCTTTGGTGGCGCTTTCTTTACGGTTCTATAATGCATCTTCTTCTCCTCTCTCTCCTCTCCAACAATCCCCCCCACTCCAAACTTAAACAACTCCCTCACAACCAACAACGACCATACAAAATAAACAAATTAAACATTAAAACACAAAAACAAGAAATAAGAGAAACAAAGTACACACAATTAACAATAGACTTATTAAATATTTAAAACACGCAAAACAAACAACAACTCAAGGAAAGGAGCGCGGCGGTACAACCCCCTTGCCACTGGTGAATGAAATATGCTCTTTGGTGGGAGTGTAAAAAAGGGGTGAGCTATCATAAAACCTCTCACATTTGCTCGTCCATCTGTCAGTATGTTTGTTACTCTTAATTTGCTCTTAGTAAAAACAATGATAATTATAAAATAATCGTAAGATTCTCAAATGTACAGATTAAACTACATTATTTGATCTCACTCTTGTCTCTCACGTTGAGTCTCAATGGGCACCTTAGCCAGTTTAGAATAAAAAGAGAGAAATCTGCCCGGTTCCCGTGTGGAGAGAGAAAGGCACTCGAAGAAAGTAAACTCTTGAGGTGCATCGGGCTTTTTATAATCCCGCGAACGAACACTTACTTCCGCTATCCCTCTTTCTCTCCTTTTCCAGATTATATCTCCATCACCGCTCCACGCTCCGTCCTTAGAAAGAATCTTCTCCTTTCTTCCTCACCTCTTCGTTTCCTTCCGAACGGAAAGAATTCATCCCCCCCACATGGCCATCCATTCGGCCCTTTCCATTCGTTGGGGGCAGTGGGAGGGTAAATTCCATGACCCCTCCCCCCACTGACTGCTCCTTCTTTAACGTGACCCACCCCGGCGAAACTTGAGAGAGGGAAATGTGTGCGCCTGGCACGCATTGACCTCTTGCGCCACCTCGAGCCAGGTGAATTAATTAAAAGCGGGATTGTGCCTAGATTGTGTGCGTTCGTTTGTTTGTACGTGTGGTCGTTGGGGGTGGTAGAGGGGAGGAATCTGCTAGGGTGAGGGGGTGAGCTTTTGGGTGGGTGCGCGAGACATTAAACCCAGGGGGCTAAAACCCCCCACACTATGGTCACTCCCTTCTATCCACGGCGTCTGGGGCTCCCCACGTGAAACAGATTAGGGGCGAGATTAATATCGACCGGCCCTCACTACGCTGCTCCAATGGACCATCTCGAAACCCCGAGTTGAGAGGAGGAGGTATGGGTTGTACAGCCCTTTCGTTGGGCAGGGTTAGGGAAGAGGAAAAGGCATCGAGGAGGCAAAGGGAGGGAGTGCTTCGGTCGGTGGGAAGGTGATCTTTTCGCTTTTTGCCGCCCGCTCGCTCACGTCCTCCTGTGTAGAGGGATTAGTACTTTATGTAGGTGGGTGGCGTGGCCGAACGGGGTTCCTGAGGAGACCGACCATTGTTTATCTTTGCGGGTCCATCCCCACTTCGTCCGCAGCTGGAAGCCAATCCCTCGGATACAGCCTCCTTCTCCCACGGTACCACACCATCGCCCACTCCTCTTTCCGCCACCCTCCCTCCCTCCATTCCACCCCTATTTTGCCATCGATCGAGAGTCACTGCTTTAACTCTGGCGGATGTTTGTCGTTGCATACAGGTTATTGCCTGTTTTCTGTTCACTTAATGAATCCCATTCCTCTTTTTTTTTAACTACCAACCACACGTGAATCATGAAACCTAGGCACTGGTCATATTTTATCTACATCTACATACTATCGCAAAAGCCGCCGCATGGGCATGTGGCAGGGGGTGGTAGATCACCAGCCGTGAAAAGATGTAAAGTGTTTGCAGGTAAAATGTTCACATGTCCTATGGGAGTGTATTTGGAGGAGCTGTTTTTATTGTGGTCGCTTATTGCGCGCGGAAAGTACGAGTTTTTGTACCTATCTGCTCGGAAGAGTATCTCTCTTATTTTATCGCATCTGTCAGACCTAGATATGTAATGAGGCGTCATGATAATATTCTCTGTGTCGCTCTGAAACACACCATTTCTGAATTTATCAAGCAGCCTAAGCCTAGCGTACAGCCCGCGAGTCTCTAAGGGCTCCCACCTTAATCCCTCATATAGTTGTGTAACACTATGCTCGTTCGTAGCAGTTTTTAACGAAGTTTGCTGCTTTCCTTTGTATTTTGTTAATATTTTGGTTAAATCTTTACGACCAGGGTCCCAAATGCTCGCGGCGTATTTGAGGTGTGGTCTAACCAGGGCGAAGTAGCATCTCTCTTTTACTTTTTCATCACTTTTATGATCAGTGCCTGGCTATTACAAATTCTGGATTAATACTGGTCAACTTTCTGTCTGAGGGTATTAACACATTTTGGAGGATACAACAACTGACCGTGGTGCATTCGCACTTAGTGCGGAATTAGGGAAAATACCATTCA
This sequence comes from Ceriagrion tenellum, assembly GCA_963169105.1. Taxonomy (NCBI): domain Eukaryota; kingdom Metazoa; phylum Arthropoda; class Insecta; order Odonata; family Coenagrionidae; genus Ceriagrion; species Ceriagrion tenellum. The sequence continues at coordinate 161,283,937 of OY720636.1, forward strand.
CCTTGCCCGGGACTCAAACTCGGATCCCTGGATATTGACACGAGTGCTTTAGCCAGTTAATCACCCGAAGCATCATCACCTCCCCCTTTCCCTTTCGTGTTCTTGCGGGTGACTCATTAAAGGTAATGCCGCCGCTGTTCCCGGCATTCTCACAATTTTTTAAGAAAAAGGGAAAACTTTATTGCGTTCAAAGTTCGGCTTCAACCTCGACTACTGCGGGGCTAAGCGCACTCGTTGGTCGCCTCATGTATTCAGCAGTCTTGACTATCTTGTTCCCTTAAAGGCCGACAAAATCTCGGTATCTTTATTGAGTACAGCCTCGGTGCGATATCGGTTGATCCAAGTTTAAGTCACGGTTACGGCGATTGACTTTTCCTTTGTGTAATGTTGCACTTGTGGTGATCTGAGGGATTTTCGTTTCTGCAAAGATTTGCGACATAATTCACGCACGCGTACTCATTAGTGATATGTAAAGATACGAGCAAAAAAAATATCTTACAACCGATATTATATTATGGCAATTCTAAGCCTTCTATTCTAATTCTAAGCTAATTTTTAAACTTGCAGCCTAATGACCCTTGACATACATTTCGAAATAAGTTGATTCATTGTGTACAGATATCCCCTAAAAAAGCTAAATAATCCGTTTTCATACCAGACGCCCGAGCTTCCAGCGACTGTTGTCATAGAAATGTAAAAAGTGCTTGATAAAAATTTGTCATTCTAAAAAAAATTAGTTGAGCTCTCTTATGACTTGCTAAACTCCGTGGGTCTTTAATGTTTTCGTCCGGTGGAAAGGGAAGAAAGTGGAGCAAAGGTGAGGAGGGAATCAGAAAGTATTCGCCAATGACGCACGACGCCTGAAAGATGCTTTTCTATTGAGTCAGCTTTCCTCAAACTTTGAGAGGATTTCGTGTTATTTTCACATTAATATAATATATATCTTATAAATACTGCTGAGAAAAACCTGCTCGTCATTAGTACACTTTCGTACTGAATTCTGATTTCATCGTAAGAGTCGTTTACTCAGTAGCACGTTGTCATAAAAGCCTCGTTCTGGTAGGCTCATGTTCGTCGATATTGAATCACATCTTGATTGGTACTTTTGAAGCAAAATCTTGAACGGCTTCAAACTTTGACATAATGAAATCCTCGTACGTTTCGTGCCCTGAATGCTTTTTTTAGAAGAAAAGGTTCAGTAGTTTTTGAGAGGATGTTTAAAAACTCGTATAAGTACATATATCTATAAAGTATTTCTCATTTTATAATGCAGGACAATGGTTGTCTTCAAATATTAAGGTATAATATTGAGTACAGAACACGTATTTATGTATGATTTTCACTTAAATTTCGAATTTCACGCTGTTAATGCAAGTCTAAAAATGATTTAATAAAGAGAAAAATATTCAAGTGTCATTTTTTCATTATTTTTATTACTACCTCTCTGGTTATTTCCACCGCATAAACATATGTACCCTAGTGGAGTGCGGTCCAAGATGATTTTTCGACTTGAAACGTAATGAAAATGTAGACTAAATGACTCACGATTATCGCTGCAGCCTACCCAAAGTACCTTAAGTGGGTATTACCCTTATTTCCGCGGAATCCAGATCGCATACACCCTCAGCTGTTCACTTATAGGTCGCGGGTAAGGATTTGGATGTCGCCTCGGGCCTAAGTATTGAGCGCAAATGTGGCCAGGGACTCGAGTGCTGGGTGTCGTGCCGGAAAGTGAATGAAGCGCTTAGAGCACCTTAAACCAACATCTCCACTTTTATTATTGCGAGCCAATTCTATTATTTCAAAATATGTACACTAAATTTATTTCCGCTCAAGCTGCCAAAGCGAATGGAGGGAATGCGGCGAAAGGCTCAGAGGGAGAGAGAGGGAGAGAGAGAAAGAGTGAATGAGTGTTTGAGACGGCGGCACATGAAAGCGGTGGGCACTGAAGAAAATATCCTTCGACACTCGCCTGCGCCTTCGGTTCCTCTCCTTCCCAATCTCTCTGTTCCGTTCTAACTTCCTATTCGTCTCTTTTCGCCGACACGGAAGACGGGGGAGGAGAGAATATGGGCCGATCTTTCGGAGCGGGAAGAGAGTGGAAAAAAGTGAAAAGTGCACCTCGATCCACCGTCATCTTACGAATAGTCCCTCCGTACCCCTTTCCAGTCAGCAACGAGTGAGGATCCACGGGGGCGGAGTCGAATCCTCGTTCCATCGGCGATGCCGAGTAAATCCCCATCCTCTCTCCCCTCCTCCGCCGATTTGCTTTGAAGGAATCCGAACTGATCATCCGCCTCCGTGGAGCACGCTTTGCGAACTGGGGGCCGCGTGGGAAGGATTTTTTATTTCAGAGGAGGAGGTCGGGGGGCTGGAGATATCAAAGGGGCGGAGGTGGGGATACGGGTTCACCACTGCCCCCCCGCCCTCCACCGATCCCTCCCTTCTGCTCGGCCCGCGCGAAAAAGAAACGCCGGAATTCATCCCTCTTCCCCTCTACATCTCCCCTTCCCTCTTTCCACTTACATCCCGCATTGGATCCTCGAATACTTTCTCATACCACCTTCTCCACCTTCGCAACTTTTCCATGGACTCACTTTTTGTTCCAGGCCCCTTGTAAGCAATTCTGAGCCCTCTCTCTCTCTCTTACACTTCTGCTCGTCCTATCAATCTCTCCCTCACTCCCCGTTTCTTTGCGTTTCGCATCCTCCTCTCCTTCCCCTTCGTCCTCTCTGCCCTCTTTCTTTCTCCATCCCATCCAATTGTCGATGTTCTCTCCCTCTCTCTGGGAAAGACATGCTTATTGATTGAGATTTCCTCCCGCCTCATTGTGCCTCGAAGCTGCTACGCACGCTATTTTTTCCTTTCCCTCCCTTTGCTTCGAGTGACGCAGGGATTTGGGCATAGGGCACACCGAGTAGGGTCTTGGAACTTGTCGCAAATCGAAGTACCCCAGGGGCACTATAAACAGAGGTTTGTTCTTCATGTCTCTGAGGAATCTTTATCTGGGCTCATTGTGCAGTATTTTCAGTATTAATGTGATCATTCTCCACCCAGAAATGGGGGACAATCGTCAATCTTTGAAAGTGTCATCTATTTCGTGATTTATAAGAACTTGGATGTAATTTAGATTTTTCAAGTTTTTTTAAACATTCGTTGTGCTCTAAATGCTGACGACAACTTCCCTAAGCTACGGAAATTTAAAAATAAAATAGTTTTTATTTACTAGCATTTAAGTATTCCTGAAGTTCGTCATCAGCCTACTGATAGTCGATATTTTTTTGAATTTTGGCTCCAGGAACTTAGGCACTTGAATACTGTAATGAGGAACTTGTGGAGGAGAGCCTAAGAATGGCAACTTCTAGAAATAATTGAGATAAGTTTTAAAAACTGTTAGCCGTCATTTTTCACCTCTCATTCATTTTTTTATAACTTCACCCGAGCAAAGGAAAACGTTTTGATATCATGGGTCTAATTATTTAGTGATGAGTAAACCACTTATAATGAGCGTCGAATGCTTTCGTACCTTTACAAATTAACTCAAAATCTTCATTGTTGAGACCTTTGGCGACATCTGGGGGGACTTCCCCGCGGAGAAAAAAATTATTCGCTGCGCTGAATTGAGACTTTCCTCCATCTCGTGTCGCTCATGGGATGCACACTGCGTTAAGGTCTTCACAAGCGTTGCAATTTCACGTGACTATGAATTTCATTTCGCAAGGTCATCGGCGAAAGATCCGGTGTTCACACACGCTACTACTTTGCTAAACCTCACGCCTCTCTCTCGACACGGAGTGCACCTCAACGTATCTGCAAGCCTAGTCCCTCATTTTCACCTGAAGATGACAAGACTAGGCCAAGCCCGGTAGCGACATGTGATAAAATGTCTCCGAGATTCGTGTCGTTTGCCTCCATTCCCGGAGTGTGTGCTCGGAGGAATTTTTAGAATGTTAGAAGGCCAATGCAGTTCCAGTCGGGCGACTTCTTTCCTACGCTTCTTAACCCGAGGGCCTTCCTTCCTTCCACGTGTCTCTCCTTCCCTCGGTTCTCCTCCCCCCTCCACCCCCATCCGACGCGACCCCTTTCGGTAGGAATTCACTCTCTGCGACTCGACTGCGAGGATAACTGGCATTCGCATGAAGGGTAGGGAAAGAAGGGCCCCCGTCGCATCGTAGGATTCCCGACCCACCCGAGTCCAATATGTGTGCCTCCTTCGTCTCTCCATGTCGTCGCCTGGCAACCGGTGCCTCCCTCCCTCGACACTCCTCTGAGCAGACTGCGAGGAGGAAGAGGCGAGGAGGCCGGGAGTGAGAGGGTGGGTAGGGTGGGGGAGGGGGTGAATTCGGGGGGAATGGGGTGGGGGGGGGTAAATGAACAATCCGGCGCAGCTGCCGCGATGAGACGTGCACTCCTCCGCGTCTCATCCTCCCCCTCCTCTCTCTTATTTCGGACAGTTTACTGCAGAGAATGGTTCTCTTCTGAAGGGTTGATCTCCCTTAACCACTTGACTGGCGAATGGATTTTTCAAAAAGCACATTGTATTTGGGGAAAAAGTTATTTAGCATCAATATAATGTTTTCGTCAGAGGTAAAGGGAATACATATCTCTATTTATTTCTCATTATTTTATATTTCAATTTTACGCTGTCAATTTTATAAAATATCGTCGTTATGAATAGAGAAATAATTTTTCAAAAATTCAGTCCATTCCAAGAGAGTGGAGTCAACCATGGCCCTGACAAGGACCGTCGAGGAGGACCGAAGGAGTGAAAAAACTGTGGCCTACGCGACAATTCCCTACGTGGCCGGCGTCTCCGAGAGGATAGCTCGAGTCCTAAAACGGCATAATGTCGTATCTAGATTCAAACCTGTGCAGAAGACGGCCAGCATCCTCTGCAAGGCCAAAGACCGCCTTCCCAAAGACGCCAACGAAGGCATCTATTCCGTGCCCTGCAGCTGCGGCTCCAGGTACATTGGCCAGACCTGCAGAGCGCTCAAGTGTCGCATGCAGGAACATCTGAGAGCCACCAAACAGAGACAGTTCCACCTTTCTGCCATTGCGGAACATGCTTGGGAGGGACCGCAACATAACACATTATTCCCGGAAGCGACGATCATCCACAGAGAAAAAAGATATTTCCCCCGTCTCATCAGAGAAGCGGTGGAAATTGCTAAAAACCGCGAAAACTTCAACAGAGACGACGGTTACCCACTCTCCTCTTCTTGCAAAGCACTTTTCCAAGAAGAAACGATTCCGACCAATCAGAGAAGTGGACCACAAAAAAAGGCGCGAAAACGACCCTACATAATACGACGCCTCCCGAACCGAATTGTTACATGGACCTGAGGAAGCCAGCAGGACAGCCGGCGAAATATTGTCCTCAACATGAACCAACGCGGCGGAAAACCCGAAAAAAGGAATCAACCTCTTTCAAAAATTCAGTTTGAATTGAAATTAGGATTAAGGACCATAGAAAATGTTTTTTTAACTGGTGACGTTTCTTCTATGTTTGCCAAAGATTTATTACATTGTAAACATTCAAGTGACTTTAAGCCTGAAATTTTACATGTACAGGATAAGGGCATGTATGGATGTGAAGCGTGGACATTAGGTAAGAGGGAAAGGATTAGAATAGAAGCTTATGAAATGTGGGTGTGGAGAAGGATGGGAAAAGTAAGATGGATAGATAAGATGATAAATGAGGAGGTTTTGAGCAAAGTAAAAGAAGGAAGATCGCTCCTAAAGGAGATTAGGAAAATGAAAGAAAACTGGCTGGGCCATGTGATGAGAGGGAAAAGTATAATAACTGTGGCACTTGAAGGTTCAATTGAAGGAAAGAAAAAGAGAGGATGGAGAAGAATTAAATTGGTGGATCAGGTGAAGAACATCAGCTATGATGAAACAAAGAAGGAAGCTCGGGACAGAAGAGGATGGAGACGACAGTGGTGTACGGGACCTGTCAGCAGACAGAACACCAGATGATGATGATGATGATGAGGATAAGGGCAAAACATTAGACTTCCTCGAACAATTTGAAATTGTAAATGCCGTCAAACAAAATTCAAATTTGGTAAATGACCTCACATTTGACGTGCATTCGCCACGGATATCAATCAGCTTTTAAGGTTTGTTTGCGTCATCTACTCAACCTTGCCATTGTGTGTTGTTTATCCCCTACCCATCCCCATTGACGTCATTCTCCTATCAAACAGCCTTTTCTTTCCCTCCATTCTCCCCAATTCTTTTGTCCCCACCCTCCCTCGCCTTCCCCACCCGCCCTCTGTTTGGTATATGTGGACAACGAAAATGCAAATTTGTACCTTGATAATTAGATAACTGTCGAAACCATGGTCGGAGAGAATAAAACAGTGTGGAAAGTAAGAAGCGAGTTCTCTTTTCATGTGTCGCTGTTTCACAAAGTGAAGCCTGAAACTGTTACTTCTGTTCAGTTTTAATATGATAATTATTGAAACATGTAGTATGGCAGACGTGATGACTCGTCATCCCCAGGAAAGTGGTAAAAGAAAGATCAATTAGTTATGCAGCTTACTGACAAATGAAGCCCTTCTTTGGCAGTAAGCTGTCACTATGTGAAATATGGAATTAAATAGAGTAGAATCTATATTTATAGGGTATATAATATTGAGTATACTTTATTTTTTCCGTTTTTCACTACCACATGTGTAAATGGGGAAAGCTCTGAAATCTAGAAAACAATCCTACTTTTGCATCCGATACTACTGCATGGCATTTCACTCGTAGGTCTTCAGTCATTTGTTACTCTGTTAACAGGGCCACTATTAAAGGGAATTTTTAAAATCAATCTTCTGCCCAAATATTAAATACATATGCGCTTGTTTAAGCCGACGAAAACAGACAAACTGTTCCGTTCAGTTATTGAGGGCTTTGGAAACTATGGCATAATGAAATTCAAGATGAAAAGACGAATTTTAAAAATTAATGCCCAACTTATGTGTAACATTGGCTGGAGTCTAGTGTGGTCACGGATTTGTCTCCGGTGTTCTCACACGACTCTTACGCTTGCAATACCCTCCCCCCCCCCCGCCTTCCTTACGTCTTAGTCAGCTCCAAGACCTCCTCTCGCCCTCCCCAAAAACTCCTCCTTGAAAACCATTACCCCTTCCTCAACGTTCGATCTCCCATCTCCCCACTCCTCTTACACCGCCTCTACCTCCCCCGATTATGTGTGACTATATATTCTGTCTTCTTGTAATATTATACCTGATGATGACGAGCTTCGTCGAAATCTAGGTCGTCCTGTTAATAAATCTATGTGGAATAACTAAGTCATACTTTTCATTTACATTTATGTGTAACCTTGTCTGCACGTTTGTCTGTTTGTTACCTCATAATCGCCAAAACGAATAACTGATCGTTTTTCAATCTTTTGCATCAGTAAATGTAGGCACTGGCAGGCACATAATACGAAGAGAAAGGGGAACAAAGCACCGCTTCTCTTCTTCTTCCGGATTCCCTCCCTCCCCTCTCTTCATTCTCTCTTCAATTTCTTCATTTTTCCACCCCTCTCTCTTTTTTAGCTGTTTGCCCAAAACGCGCCTTCCTCTCCCCCCGAAAACCTTTTCTTGTGAATCCACAAAACTTTCCAGACGATCACATTCCGTATGCTCGTTCAGACCTCCACTCTCAAACACAAATCCCCTTTCCCCCACCTCCTCTCCCTTTGCTATTCCCCCACCCCCCCCCCTCCACCCTCAATCAACCCCCTCTCTGCGCTCTTCCACCCCCCGCCGTCCACACCACGTGACTTCTCCTCGGCACTTGATTACGTCTGCACGCGTATCCAGAGTTTTCTCTTCTGTGTCGCCAAACGAGTTTGAGAAACGGAATGAACCAAAGCGAAGCCTTAAATTATTTCTGAATTCGACAATTGGGGGGGTCCCAGTTTTTTTTGCGTCGTCGTGACTCGTTGCTGACGTTGTTGGAGCGCCTTTTTTAAGCAGCTCGCGGGTTCGGCATCGGCGGAAAAAAAAATTAAATCAGTTTGAGCGAAATATCATTTTACTTATAAATCAATGAATTTGGTCTCATTATTAATATATATATAATTAATATATATATAAAGCTACAAAACTGACTGACTGACTGACTGACTGACTCATCAAAATTCCTGGGCATTTCTAAACGAGCTAGGTGGGTGAAATTTTCAGGATAGAGTTGGAGTCATGTGTCGAGTTGGGAAAAAATCGAAAAAGTTAAAAAAGTCGATTAGGCTTCGATTTATTGCAATCGAAAGCTTTACATCGGATTATACGGGAAAAACGAAAAATTTCAGTGTAGACCTTTTTTCTTTCTTTCATTAAAATATGAAATAATTAAGTTACAGGACTGATTCTTTCACAAGTATGAGGCTAAATGTTTGAAAAATCTAATTCTTGCAATCGATTCTTTCCTACCTACCGTCAAACTGATATTTTTAAACTTTTATTTGGGATTTTAGAAATTTTTTCACTTTCGTTGCTATGGATTTATTCCATTGTCGCCTAGCCGAGTGTCGACTCAGGTTTGGAACTATGCTAGGCGGGCCAGTTTCAGGGGAGGGTTATATTTATGTGTTGATTTTGGGTAAAATCGGAAAAGTTAAAAAAGTCGATACGGCTTCGAGACATTGCAATCGATAGCTTTACATATATGAGTTAGGTATCCTAAATGCATGTAATTTACTCTTCTCTATGCCATTTTTCGCACTGCTAAATACTGGGTATAATTTCTTCAAAGTTTTCCTGGCCTCTACCGTACCTTTGATGGCCAATTTCCACCAACCAAGCTTCATGATATTGTCGTTTTCATTAAGAAATATGCAGACCATGTAGAAGATTGTAAGAGAAAAAAAAAGTGAACATGAAAATTAGTATATTAAAAATCTCGATTCTGATCGAACTTATATGGTAAAATTCTTCATGTGAGCTCTAATTAAGTATGTTGTACAGAAATGAAATATCTAACGTAGAAGAACGTCTTATATGCCGTCAAATAAGGTTATGATAATCTTTTATTAGTTCCACGTTCGTTTCGGTGTACTGATTATAGTATTTGGAAAAGTCGTTAATAACCGGATGACATACAATATAAATGTGTACTAGAACTGTCTGGTATTCATACCTTATGAGGCGCGTATTACATTTTCGAGAATTATATTTTTCTTTGCTTGCATGTAGCACGCAGACGTGATAGCTTTCATTTTTTTTTCTTATTTAAAGAGTATCATCACCTAACACTCCCCCCCCCTGCTTGCAAATTGCAAGCTCCCATATAGGCATCATCAAATGGACAGGTGCCATTAATACATCACTGCTAAGTACTGGGTATAATTTCTTCCTCTTCGTCCTGGCCTCTACCGTAGCTTTGATGCCCAACTTTAACCAAGCAATCTTCATGATACTTCAGTTTTCATTCAAAAGCATGTGCAATTCATGTAGAAGATTGGAAAAGAAAAATTGAACAGGAAAATTATCATATTAAAATTGTCGATTCGGATCGAATTTCTATTATAAAGTTTTCATGTTAGACCTTATTATGTATGCTTTGCTGAAAGGAATATCTAACGTAGAAAGGCCATCTAATAAAGTTATGTTGAACTCGCAGTGGTTCCACGTTCCTTTCATTTCACTGAATATAGCATTTTGAAATGTCGTTAATTACCGGATGAGATATAATATGATTTGTACTAGAACTGTCAGGTATCCATACCTCATGGACCGTGAAATTCATTTCGAGAATTCCATAATATTTTTCTTTGCCTGGATGTAGCACATATACTTGAGAGCTTTCATTGGTTTTGTAAGGATGATGCATTCATTTTTCGATACTTAAAGTGTAAAATAATGTACAAACCCCCCTTGCTTGCTAACAGCAAGCACCCATTTACTCGTTTTAAATAAAGATATCTCGCCCTTCTAATGACACCAAAATTTCAACCCCTCACCATATTACTTGAGGAGATATTTGCCAAAAAATACCAGCCCTTTTATATGGGAAATGGTACGTGTATGCACTCCAGAGAGACATCATTTACAAAAGGTCTTTCTAACACTTAGACGTCGTAAAAAACTAACAGCGCGTAGTTTGTATGTTTTCTCAACTATTTTTTGAAAATTAATCATATTGTTACCGCAGTGGGTTCTTGGGCATCACAAAAAGCCTTCCGTTTTGAAGGAGTTTCGAACGCACCGCGCGAAAAAAATGAGTCAAGTTAAAGACTTATGTCGATATTTTCATTTAATACTTACAATTTATGTCATGTTAAAGTATATTATTGAACCATTAATAATGCAATATTTAACTGATGCGTCCTACAGCTGGTGAAACTAAAACTTATAATTCGAATATGGTCTCTATTATGACTAGAGAACTATCTCGCTTGGACTACTTTAATTGGGGGTTTATCGAAATGGTTTCTCATAATTAAGACATCAGTAATTGCGTTATCTGTTTTGTTTGTATATTTAAACTCAGTATAATTCAATGATAAATGAATATATGTCTGCAGGTAAAACTTTTCTAGCGTTTAATGCTATCCCAATTAGTTTTACTCTCTTATTACCTTTAGGTCATATTTTCATAAATAGAGAGCATAAATTCCGGTTAGCAATTAAAAATGTGCACGAGTATACCGACATCTGCTTGTTGACCTCTAGCCATGAAGTATCTTTGAGGAATAGATAAAAGTTTACATGAAGATATCACTAATCTAACTTTGTTCCGACTCCAATAAATAAAATTTGAATTTTTTTCACTGATCAGTTTATTGTGCTGGACGCTCCCATATTAATGCATTTTAATCTGGCTCAATGTCATTTACCTAACTGGTGCTTTGACATTGAAAGTCGTATTACGTACAATAATTTATTCATTGAATAGGAACAAGCTCTCTTTGTTTAGGTTCATTATGCTGCTCCACCAAATCTCGCATATGCCGTTGACTAATTTGAATTTAATTTATGATCTTTCAGAGAGCTCATTTGTAGGTCTTTAATGAAAGGTTCCAGTATAACATTGTTAGAACCAAAAGGTTTCTTTACCTTTGAAAAGACTGTTTTCACCTCACACGCTCTATGTATTCTCTATCGCATTTACAGCGATAGGCAAATATTTAGACAAGTATTACAGCTGGTATTAGGTAGATGATTGAAACGGAATTAAAACGAGAGCTAATCGTGCTTGCTTTCCTCGTTGGATTGGTGGAATTCTTCCGCAAAAAATGTGATGAAATCAAGATATGAGTTTCGTCATCTCCCTACGAGTACCATGATTGTGTATGGAGAATATCATTCCTGATATGAGATATTTGGTGAATATTTCTCGGGCTTCACTCCGGTTTAGATTAGTTAGTACTGCCGACGTTTCGAGCAACGACTCGTCACCCATCCTCAAGGCAAGAACGTCGCTAGATTTTGAATTACCGCTGGCTTATATAGCTTTAGCTAGGTCACTCCTGATTGGCCGGTGGCGGATTTTTGGCTCCGGAGACCGTTGGGATATGGAGGCTGAGGTCTTGCACCCTTAATTCTTTTTAAAATGCAGTTCCACCTCGGGCTGATGTTGTAACCTGTATTTCGATTGATATTTTTATCTTCCATTTTAATTTCAATAGCCTCTTTGGTGAGTCTAACCCAAAAGTTTCCTGTATGCCAAAGAAGTGTCGTCTTGTCCCCTAAGATCCGATGGTATATATTAATGCTGTGTTCCACAACTGACGATTTTTCAGGTTGACAAAGCCTGAAAAATCTGCGATGTTCCTTTAACCTCGTGGCAATGGTTATGGTGGTATGAGATATTTGATTTGTGTCGGCTGTCTTTACGAATAAAGTATCTTACGAATGTGATGCACCGTTAACCTTCGTCACCTCAAACTTTAAAATGGACCACAAAGACTAAATATTTCGATCAAGAGCGACGCAACTCTCTTTGGCATAATGAATGATTTCAGGTCCCTCTTTGGCATATTTCGCTTAAATCCGGAATAACAGCGTTCATACCGTATCTCCCGGGAAGCAATCTCGGTGAGGTGGAAGGCCCATCGCCCGAAGTCATCGCAAATCCACCTGTGATGTACATATACGTTCAGCAAGGCCAGCAATTTATGACCCAAGTCTGTTCGTGCATCAAAGCTTAAATTTGCCAATTAGTCTTGAGGTACAGAGCAAATGTCGCTGAGCACAGGTGCAGTGGCATTTAATTTGAGAGCTGCAGAAACTCGGTTCCCATTAGTGTTTTACATCTTCGTTTTCTATTGTGCCGGAGTGATATCCCCGCCGCATGCATCGGGCGCCCATTAGTGAAATGTGTAATGACAGACGTAATGGGAATACGAAGTGTTATCTTTTCTGCGAGGCAATTTCCCTCCTGGTCTGCGGGGACCCATCAAGGGCATACGTTTCCCTCATTTAAGTGGCTACTGCCATCTAGTGTTTCACCATGTGTACAAAGATTGAAATCCAATATTACCCTCTGTACTCTGAATTCTCGTAGTCTTTATTAAAGAAGCATAAGACAAATTTGTGTGGCAATTCATTGCCAACGCCATGGTTAATCGTTGTTTTGACATGTTAAAATGTAATATGTGCTCATTATAGGTAATGCTTTGCGTAGCATGGACACATTTATATATTAAAAATCGCAGGTCGTCATTTCCGTCTGATTCCTTTTTAAGGTAGTGTGAGCGAAATATCATTTTACTTATAAAGCAATGAATTTGGTCTCATTTTAAATAAAAATATCTCACCCTACTGGCGGAGATATTTCCCAAAAAATATCATCCCTTTTACTTGGGAAACGGTACGTGTATGCACTCCAGAGAAACATTATTTACAAAATGTGGTATTTCAAACACTTAACTGTCGTAAAAAACTATCGGCGTGTAGTTTATATGTTTTCTCAACTATATTTGAAAATTAATCATATTGTCACCGCAATAAATTCTTGAGTATCACAAAAAACGTTTCTTTTCTAAGGAGTTTTAAACGCACCGCGCGAAAAAAATGAGTCAAGTTAAAGACTTATTTAGATATTTTACTTTAATTACTTACAATTTCTGTCATATAAAACTATAAAATGGTGCCATTAATAATGCAATATTTAATTGATGTGTCCAACAGCTGCAGTAATTAAAACGTATTATTCAAATATGGCCTCTATTATGACTACATCCCTCGCACTACCTTAAGCGTCTTTCCTGCAAAATGTGTCCAATTTCCTTGTGAAGCTTGAAAATATTATAAAATGCCAAGGCAGTATTGTAGCTTTCTGACAATTGAATGCCGTATTAAGCTGTTAGTATTTATTTGAGAAATATGGATTGAAACATGGTGAAATCTTTATTAAGCGGCCACCACCGGACCCATGAAATTATGTCCGCTTAGGGAGGTGATCGCTGAAGGAAGGGATTATTTACATTGCTTTTATGAGAAATTCATTCCACCCGTTCCCGTAAAAGTCAACCGCTTAGAGATGCGACCGCTTAATGGAGGTGGCCGCAGAGACTGGTTTCTCTGCACTTAATTTTTCTTTGCTGCTGCAGCCGCCGCCGCCCTGTGTTAAACGGATCGGAAAGCGCTTAAGTATATGGAAAAACAATATGCTTTCGCGTTCAATGATAGCGCATGACATTGCACTCCAAGATCTTCAGTCAATACCCAGCTAAAAAATTCTGTATAGTTTCCTTAAAAATACTTCTACTGAATTTCTTAAAAAGTTCTGCAGATATTCCTTAAAGTATTGAAACGCCATTTTACGGAATTACCTACGACGTTCTGCAGAATTCCTTAGGACGTTCTGTAGAATCCCTCAGGACGTTCTATGGAATTCCCTACCACTCTCCATATAGGTCCTTAGAAAAGGAACTGGGTGAACGGAAACCTCACATATTTCCGTAGAGTTGCTGAAGTTCTACAGAAAAGCTTGTATCGATTCATTTTGCTCAGCAGAAAATAACACTACAGAACATGTATTCTGTAGAGTCAGGCTCTCATTTTCCGTATGGATCCACAGAAAAGGAACTAGTTCTGAAGAAAAAGAGTCGATTTCTGTAGAATTCCTTACGTTCTACAGAGCAGCTTCTAAGGAATTTTTTATCAGGGTAGTCACTCCGTTTACCAGGTAACCACATTTAAAAAAAATATATGCCTGATTAATATATATGAATTTGAAAGTATGTACATTTATATACGAATATGAACCTAATAGTTTTCTCGTCTAACAGTTTATGACGCTAGAAATGAAATTATACAGCTTTATTCCGACACCCAAAAGTTAAAGAAACACAATGTAATTTATTTATTCATAAGAATAGAGCAATTGATGAACTTCATTTTTTAGTGGAACAGAAATACTGGCACTTTATCAAATGGCATTTTTAGTATTTTTATTTTAATGGAATGAATATCGAAAAAGCCGTTAAAATTTTTGTAGCAATTTGAACGTACGATTGCGTGTTTTAGCAACGATTGTCATTGGCGGCTGAGGATATGTAAAGTTTTAAACGATAATCCGGCTCCTTTCCGTGTTAATAGGTGCAAAGAGCAGAAGCTTTATCCAAAATACCGGGTGCTTTGGCTCGTAGCTGTACACGGTACGTCGTCACTGCATGTAAATATCTTCAAATTTTGGCTAAAATTAGCTTTCTGTATGTGGTATGAATTCGACTGTTGTAGTGTCGTACATTTCCTTCCTATGATCTTTGAGCTAGGTTTCTTAGCCTTTGGGCAGCTTAGTCACTGTTGCTTATCGGAAATTGATGTCAATACTTAACGAAATGAAGTGTCCGGTCATAAAAACTCGTGATTTATAAATTGAATATAAATTGCAGAATTAAATTTAATTTGATCTGAAACACTTGACTCTTAAGTGATCCACCCTTATTGATTATCCTGTATGAATTTTTCTCCATAAAGAAAGTAATGTTTGTGTGTTTAATTAGTAATTAGCTCTCGCTATTGCACGGCTATCATTTTATCCACGTTACTTTCAGTTCCCCCTTAATGGACTTTAATTCATTTTTTGCATTCCCTCTTGTGTTGGTCATTCATGTTCAGTACTCGGCCATCCCTCTTCACCCCTCTCGTTGGCAAAAAAATCCACCCTTTCTTGTGTATCCGTGGTAGAATCCGAAGAAAGTTCATTTGTGTCATACAACAATTTTATTTATATAACAACGACATTCTGCGCTCTACCCTAGAGTGATGATAGGATAAGGGTAGGTTTATAGAGAGGCCAACTTTGAACCAGCCTTCCCCGTCATGAAACGTATTTTATAACAGATAAATAGTTTTTTTGGAATGTCTTTTTTCTGCTATGATCTGAAAGAGTCTCCGAGAAGAATATGAAGTCATGTAATGCTATCGTATTTACGAGTGAGGCAATTCAGGGTTGAATCACGCTTTACCCCATTTACGTCCGTACCCGCATTTCTACTGTTCTCCGTTTATTTCTTAGAAATTCGGATTTTCTTCCGAACTACTCCTGATTCACCAAAGCAATTGTTCTTTCCCTTCCGTTTTTATGCGTACAGATTCATATATTTGGCTATCATTTGAATTTCATTTCAAAGTGAGAAAAGAAACTACTATCATTTGCAAGTACATGCCATTTATTTCTAAGGAAAGTGAGTCATTTTGAAGCCATCTAGTGGCTTTGTACCAGCTTCTTTTTTTGTATCCCCTTTGAATCATGTGTTGATTAACTTGAATATACTAGCATTGGGAGATTCTGCTGATAAAAGCCATTTCATTTCTAATAAATAGGCTAGAAGTAATAGTATGTGTTTCAGTGGGTTCGCATATTCCGTCAGAAGCTTCGGATGAATACGCATCCAATGTCTGGCTTTGCCGTTCCATGGTAGCTGCAGAATCATAATTTTCAATCCAAGGTAGCAAATGAGAGAGCATTGAGTAGATACTAGGCAAATGACAACCTGCGGAGGAATCGATGTTTAATGCGTTTTCGCCCTGCGGGCTAAGGATCCCGCTTGTTGGAAATCCCTCAATCAGTCCCGCATTGTTCCACCCTGCCCCACCCACCTCATTCCCATTCCAAACAAACCTTTCGTGAATAACTCGAATCGGAAACTATAACGCTCCGAGTTCATTCCTCCACGCTCACATTCTTCGCGTATGAATGCATTGAGTGGCTTCACAAGTGGAACATTTCACGGGAGATAGGGCACAAATTAACAGTATGCTTGCACGCAAAAGGATTGTCATTCAGTCAATTATATTCTCCATTGAACAATTCCGCATTCCTCACGAAAATCCTTTGAATGGCCTGTCAACGTCAAATTCTTGTGCATGAGTTTGATAACATTCGGATCCAGACGAGTCCTTAGCATGTGGCTTGCTCACTGCTTCGGAATTCTGTGGCCTCCAAATTCAGACCAAAGCGTTAATCGCTGGGAAATAATGGAGGCTAATGATCGAGTTCAAGATGTAATTCGGGCAAAGTCTTCGGATGTACCTGCAGTGAAACTAAAATTTCCCAACTCCACGGTTTCATCGCTGAAAACGGGGTTTCCTCATCAGATATCTGATTCAAGGCAGAAAGATTACCACTGAGGCAAATTTTAACGTCCTAGCTGTCTATTAATTTAAGACTAGTTGACCCGTTGTAATATTTCGCACAGTATGCAGCTCCTTCCTGTTTCTTGCTTCCTGTTCTTCTACCTGTCGAATATTTCACACAGTATGCAGCCCCTTCCTGTTTCTTCCTTCTTTCTTCCTGTTCTTCTACCTGTCGAATATTTAGCACAGTATGCAGCTTCTTCCTGTCTCTTCTTTCTTTCTTCCTGTTCTTCTACCTGTCGAATATTTTGCCCAGTATGCAGATCCTTCCTGTTTCTTCCTTCTTTCTTCCTGTTCTTCTACCGTCTTCTGTCGAATATTTTGCACAGTATGCAGCTCCTTCCTGTTTCTTCCTTCTTTCTTTCTGTTCTTCTACCTTTCGAATATTTTGCACAGTATGCAGCTTCTTCCTGGTTCTTCTTTCTTTCTTCCTGTTCTTCTACCTGTTTCTTCCCATGGACAATTTTATGTTATTTATGTTTGTGTTAAAGATACATAACGTAAACTTAAACGGTTTCTAAACGGGTACCAAATCTAACTAAACGATTGTTAATAGATGGCGCCTCCTACAGTCTTTTAAGTACGTAACCATATTCAGCATATTAGTTGATTATATTGTCAGCAGATGGCACTGTATCATTTTTTTAACAAAAAATTTCATGTTAAACCATTTGTCAGTTTTTCATCAATAGCGGGGAACATAAGCTTTACAACGATGTTTGGATTATTAATTTTGATGAAGAATTATGGGAGTTATGGCGTTGCGTTAAAAAACACATTTGAGAAATAATATATATGATAGAGTAGGTCTGAAAATGTTTCAATGTTTGGTGACAAATTTAATATTACGGAAAACATTATAATATAGGAACCGACCTGCTAGTTGCCCATTTCACTTGATGGGTAGATGTAAAATATGAATATAAGAGTGATGGAAAACTTACCTGACCATGCATGGATCCCAAACATCATTTTTTCTGGACATCCGATCATTAAATTTTTTAACTCATTTTAAAGAAAAATATCTCACCCTTCTAATGACACAGAATATTTAACCCCTTACCAATTTACTGTCGGAGATATTTGCCAAAAAATACCAGCCCTTTTACATGGGAAACGGTACGTGTATGCACTACAGAGAGACATTATTTACAAAATGAGGAATTTCTAACACTTAGATGTCGTAAAAATCTAACAGCATGTAGTTTGTATGTTTTCTCAACTATATTTGAAAGATAATCATATTGTCACCGCAATAGGTTCTTGGGTATCACAAAAATCTTCCCTTTTGAAGGAGTTTCAAACGCAACGCGCGATAAAAATGAGTCAAGTTAAAGACTTTTCGTATTTAGATATTTTCATTTTATCGCTTACCATTTCTGTCACATAAAACTATATTATTGCAGCAATAATAATGCAATATTTAATTCATGTATCCTACAGCTGGGGAAATTAAAACGTACAATTCGAATATGGTCTCTATTATGACTAGGGAACTCTCTCGCTTGGACTACCTTAAGCGCTGCATAATTTTTACTAACTAAAAATGTGCTATGTTGCCGTACGTTTGATGATTCCGCAATAGTGATGCCCATAAATGAGGCTTCAAATACATTCAGAGGAAGAAAAGGAAAGAGGACTTGATGAAAAGGAGGGCTACACTGCACTCAGAAAAGCATGTGCCTTAGCAGTCATCAAGCATCTTGGGTGTGAAAATTGAAGCATAGAAATTTTCAAATTTTCTGTCAATTATTCCTGGTTAAAAATGTTGATTACTGTTGTCTACGCAGGGACTAATCTTACATGACGTATACAATAAATATTACAAAAAATATAAAAATATTAATGCATTTGATAGCAGTGGTGTGTCTAACCACTCACTGGGGCTTTCTCATGGCCGTCATATCGTTTTTCTTCATAAGCTTCATACAACACGCCGCCTCTTTGATTACTATTTGTTATCTGGCCTTCCGTTGGTGGTTGCTGAAGTCAGACTCCGCTTATGACAACCCTTGAATTATAATTTGTTGGCTTACTGAATAGAAGAACCAGGTGGACTGGACACCCTGGGGTGGAATCGGTTTTTAATAATTATGATTGATTGAAAAATTGAGGGGAAAGTCCGCAGAGAAAGACTCAGGAACAATTACATGTACCGAGTAAAGAGGAATATACGTATGAAGAACTATTAGGAAGTTATAAAACTAGGATTAGATGGGCAAGGAAGGAAGGCTGCTGTCAACCAATCTTAGGTATGAACGACCAATGACGATGAAACTTACCAATATTGTCACGGAGGTTTCCGCGGTGATTTATTGAGGTCAGTTATAAGAACACACAGTTAATGGGAAGAAAACGCACACAAACCGTTATTTGAATTCCAAATCTCACCATCATCCTGGCTAAAAAGCATCAGTCATTCAAACTTTATATCACAGGGCACATGCCATCTCGGATGCAGACTCTCTCGCCAGAGAAAAACAGCACCTTCTGACCACGCTCAAAATATATGGCTATAGCTGACAACTGGTGCGTAAAATCGCATGTAGAGAAGACAGAAGACGTAATGTGCCCATGAAGAGAACCGGGGAAGCTGAAATACAGGAGAAGGCAAAGGTATATGCTTTTAACATACGTCACCGGGACTTCACAGAGGATCACAAGAGTTCTCGCCAAGCACGACGTCTTGACGAGATTCAAAAGCGATAAGAAGACCACTGACCAACTTCGAACCGAAAAAGATCGACACCCGTCTGACATTTACGAAGGAGGTCACGAGATAACGTGTAGCTGTGGAAAATCATACATCGGCCAAACATTGAGATCCCTAAAATGTAGAATAGAGGAACACCAAAGGGCGACCGAAAAGAAAATTTTTTGCCATTCCGCGGTGGCAGAGCACGTCTGGTCAGAACCCGGCCACGTCATATATTTTGAAAAATGTAAGATCATCGCCAGGGAAAATAAATATTTCCCTCGGCTAATACGAGAGGCGATTGAAATGGCCAAAAACAAAGAAAATTTCAACAGGGAAGACGGTTATCCTCTCTCCTCAACGTTCAAACATCTTTTCCAACAACTGAATTCAAAGGTGCAGCCGGCCAATCAACGTGCGCCTGACTAGCTCAAGCGTTAGGTATCAAAGATTGTTAGGTATATAATGGAATAAAAATCTCTGCAGCTCATTCAGGACCTGACGATGCTAGCTGTAACGTTAGTGAAACTGTTGTCCGTTAACATGAATCAACGCGGGAAAAACCCGAATAAACTGACCTCAAACTTACCAATAGTTAATCAACCACTCATTAAAAGTAAGGGAACTACATTTAAGCATCCGAAAGAACGTTTTTATGGCTGTATGAAGAGTTTTCGGGTCCCAGGTGTATTGTTCCATTTTGCCAGCGTTTCGAGGTCTCACTTGGCGGTAAAATGGAACAGCTTACCCGGACGGAGATCCGGGAACCCTTCAAAAAACAGATACGCCGGTAAAGCACCACACCTTTACTCCTATGGCTGCTATTTATGTCGATGAGAAAGATCAAAGTCACTTAAACTGATAAGT
This sequence comes from Ceriagrion tenellum, assembly GCA_963169105.1. Lineage (NCBI taxonomy): Eukaryota > Metazoa > Arthropoda > Insecta > Odonata > Coenagrionidae > Ceriagrion > Ceriagrion tenellum. The sequence continues at coordinate 161,304,091 of OY720636.1, forward strand.
TTATAGTATGTCTAATCAATTCAACTATGAACTCACATAGCGATTAATTTGAGATGGATTTCCCCTTGTCTCAACGGCACATCTGTAGCTATTTCGCTCTTATTTCAAGGTTTCTCAGGGAAGCAAACATTCGGAAACCATTTTCCCAGTCATTTGATCAGCAATATCAGTTACTTTCCATCACCAACAATCTACTTCTTGAAATGATTGAAAAATTACTTTTGCCCTTTTTTCTCGCGAAGGTTACGTCCAGCTTTATCTCTATATTAGCTGTCTTATTGGTTATGCAGTATTTACTCATAGTGTTGATTTACACGGATATCCGTTTTGAGTTGTTCCACTTCACGGGGCTTGACTTATATTGTTTACCATGGTATATACATTGTTTCCATACATCTGAAACAAGCACTGATTTCGGTTTAAGGTAGTCAGAGAGAGATAGTTCCCTAGTCATGATAGAGACCATATTCGAATTACTCGTTTTAATTTCACCAGCTGTAAGACACACGAATTAAATATGGCATTATTAATGGTTCAATAATAGAGTTTTATATGACAGAAATTGTAAGTAATCAAATGAAAATATCTAAATAAGTCTTTAACTTGACTCTTTTTTTTTCGCGCTGTGCGTTAGAAACTCCTTCAAAACGGAAGGTTTTATTGTAATACCCAAGAACCTACTGCGGTGACAATATGATTAATTTTCAAATATAGTTGAGAAAACATACAAACTACATACGACATCTAAGTGTTAAAAATACCTCATTTTGTAAATAATATCTCTCTGGAGTGCATGCACGTAGCGTTTCTCATGTAAAAGGGCTGGTATTATTTGGAAAATATCACCGAAAGTAATTTGGTGAGGGGTTGAAATTTTGGTGTCATTAGAAGGGTGAGATATTCTCCTTAAAATGAGATCAAATTCATTGATTTCTAAGTAAAATGATGTTTCGATCCAACTACCTTAACAATGTACGTACATCATTTCGTTTTCGTCATTTTTGCCAATATTTTGTCCTGATTCTGCAGACTTTTTAGCGAGTGAAAAAGAACATGACGCCGTAGGATGGAGAGAGAGAGAGGCAGACAGTCTTGTAAGTCTCGTCTTCGACTCGGTAAAAAAAGGGCCGACTCGAACCAAGCGGTGGGCGTCCATAAATCCGCGTAATGGAGCCATCGGCACACAATACCCGACTGCCCTTTTCGCTTTCCACGCGGGAGCGATCGCAAAACCCAGCGGCGATAAATCTTTCGACGGACCCTTGTTAATTTCAATTAACCCGCGATAGGGAACTCTGCGTGCTCGATCTCTTTCCTATCTGTTCCTCCACTCGCCCCCACATCCGCCCAAATTCGATCCCCTTCTATGAATTACGTGATCAACGCTCGAGAAACGCAACGTAGTCGCTTCGTGTTCCCGAGAAGTTTTAAACGCGCCGTCATACCCCGCGTAAGGAGCGAATTAAGTCCGTAACAATAAGGCAAAGGGTCTCTAGAAATGTAGGACTAGTGTCCGCGTGCCTTGGCTTCGGAGAGAAGTCCCTGATTCAGGTTTTCAAAGTATCCTAATGCATGGCCTTGGGAAATTCAAACTCAAGGAATCAGTTAGTTTAAATATTAAGGTAGTTTGACCGAAATATCATTTTACCTATAAATCAATGAATTTGGTGTCGTTTTAAAGAAAATTGTATCAACCTTCCGTTGACACCAAAAATTCAACCCCTTAACACATTAATTTTCGAGATATTTGCGAAAAAAATGCCAGCGCTTTAAAATGGGAAATGGTACGTGTATCACTCCAGAGAGACATTATTTGCAAAATGAGGAATTTCTAACGCTTGCATGTCGTAAAAAAATGTAACAGCGTGTAGTTTGTATGTTTTATCAACTGCATTTGAAAATTAATCATATTAATTTTCAAATACAGTTATACAATTTAACTTATTTAGATATTGTCATTGAATTACTGACCATTTCTGTCATGTAAAACTATTTAATTTCACCATTTATAATGCAATATTTAATTCATGTGTCACACAGCTGGTGAAATTAAAACTTATAATTCGATTATGGTCTCTATTATGACTAGGGAACTATCTCGCTCGGACTACCTTAAGCTTTTAATGCGACAATTTTAAATAAGATCGTTCTCATTGAAGTTTCCATACGCATTCCAAGCTGGGTGTATAATATATATTGTATAGCTATACACTGTGTAGCTGTTGCAAAAGTTTTTGACGCTGACAGTGGACGATATGAGGACACAAGCCATGTAATTTTCCGAGTCTTACGAAATGGGGATGAAGGATTTTCATTGTAGAGCCATTCAAATGTCTGCTAACACATGCGCTTCTAGAATAAGAATGGGCCGGGAGTTTTTGCGGAGGCTACATCCGCATCGAAGATTGCCGTGGCATGCGGCGCGCCGCGGCGTCTAGGTCGTCATGAAACATTGTTCCCTATCTTGCGTAAGGTTTCTGCGGGGTCCTTTATGAAGTGTTTAGAATAGGCATTGTTATAAAAATAATAATAGGTGAGACGAAAATAATGCATTTAATTTCTTTGTTATCCTTAACTCTGTGGTAGAACATGTACCTAACGTTAGGCGTCTTTAACATTTCGTGGCACACTTTCGTGCGTACGAATCGTGGCGTATCCTGCACTTTGTAGAAACTTTTGTACTCTTGCGTGGTGTATAAAAACATCTTCAATAAAGTTCAAATACGCCTAAGCTTGCCTTGAAAATACATATGGAGTTGATATACCGAAGAGATCCATTCTATCTACATGAAGAAATTTATCAAATGTGATTTTTTTAAAGTCGCCCTAAAGTGAGGTAAAAAGCCTTATCATGGCCCCGGAATACGTCCGCCTCGACGAGTATTCACTTTCATTTTTCCAACGTCAATGCCAGTTCATTCTTTTACGGGGCGCCATCTATAAAGCTTGTTGATTCCTAACAGAGGGAAGAAAGGGAGTAAACGACGTCACGACAGAATCATTAATTAATGAAAGCAATAATAATAGCAACAACAGTTGACGGGTGCGCCTGATGGGTTAGGGTATAGGTCGTGGGATCGCTTCGTGGGGTTGTTTTATGGGGTGAGAGTTATCGGGGAAGTTGACGCTGGTTATGCTGAAGGAACAAGTTGGGGGGTGGAGGGGGAGGAAAAACGGCTCGGGGGATGAATTTGTCAACACAGCATCAATTGCCGTATATTTTCACCTTTTGGAATCAATTTTGTGCGACACAGAGGAAAAAGGTGACGTGATTGCTCGCCTCTCGCGCCTCTCTGTTCGCGTGTCCTGCCGCTGGGTAGTTTCGGCACACACACGCTCGTGTATTTGTTTGCCTTCCGATCGTAAATATTAGCGAGCCCAAATTAGCAGCCTTCTTTCGTCCATTTTCCTCCTCATTAGTCAGTCATCCGGACTCTAGCTAGCAACTCGTTGTTTCCCCGGGATGGCGAGTTTTTCTATCACTTCAATCAGTCGTATTTGTGTGCATGAGGTCGTTTACATTTAGACTCGATTCGATACATAGATACGGATCTTTGCAACTATTTCCACCGTATGGAAGCGATCAATGAGCATTCACTCTCATTGCACATCCGATAAAATACTCGAACATGCGATGCAAATCTTCATTTCAAATACGAAAGCACTGCCAAATCGACAGAAATCTATGCTATGCTATTCTAATAGAAAATAGATTATGGCGGACGTCTTTAAATTGCAAAGACCTGTATCGAGAGAAGAATACAATTGATACTGAGCGACTAAGGTTAACATCAACAAACAACTACCCGAGAACTACCCCAGTGGCAGAGGGGTTACTAAAGCAACATTTAATGTCTTAAAGGTTAGAGTTGCAAGTTGAGAACGATCTTTTTCTTCTGCGTTTGTCAATCCATCAGGATTGGTTAGCGAAATCCCTCCACCTTACTCTACCCCCTGCCATCCTCTTCATTTCGAAAACTGTCCGCATCCAATATCCTCCATTATCTGCCTCCAATACAACAATCTCGGTCTTCCGTTATACCTTTTGCCTTCTATCACCCCTTCTAAAATTGTCTTTTCCAAACCCTCATGTCGCAGTACAGGACCAACAAATTTGTCCCGTCTTCTTTTTCAATGTTTTCCATAGGTTCCGCTTTTATTTCACTTTTCCTAATACCTATCCATTCGTAACTCGCCCTTTCCAGCTTTTTCTCTACATCCTTCTATAGCACCACATCTCAAAAGCCTCTAGTCTTTTCCTCTCCTCTAGCCCCACAGTCCATGCCTCGCTGCCATACAGCAAAACACTCCACACAAAGGTCTTTATCAGCTTTTTCTTTAGCGATATTTTGATGGAGTTGGAAGTGAAAAGTTTTCTTTTACTGTTGAAAGCAATCTTTGCTCGAAGTATTCTGCATCGTATTTCTTTTGAGCTCCTTACATCAGAAGTTATTTTGCTTCCTAAGTAATCAAATTCTCTCACTTGTTGTAATAGTTCTCCATTCAACATAATCCTCGCATCCTTATCTCCTGCTCTGTCAGCAACTTGAACTTTTGTCTTGTGCCTATTTAGCCGAAGATTGTATTGGCCGTTAAAAATATAATGCAATTCTCCTAGAATATGTGTCAATTCTTCTTCCCCTTCCGCCAAAACCACGATATCATCAGCGAAACGAATCATTGGGATCCTTAATCCTTATATTGCTATCCCTCCATGAACCCCTTCGAGGAGTTCGTCTATTGCCACCTGTATATATACTTTAAAGAGTTCTGGCGATAGTGAGCATCCCTGCCTAACACACTTCTCTATTCTAACTTCCTCCTAAAATTTCCACACCTTATCACAGCCTTATCCGCTCGGTATAAGTTCCATATCATCCTTCTGTCCTTAAACTTCACTCCAATTTCCTTTAAAACGTCAAACAGCTATTCCATAACACATCATCAAAGGCTTTTTCTGTAACAACAAAGGCCATATACATCGCCTTATCCCTAACGATTCTTTTCTCCAAAATCAACCTCAATGCCAGAATTGCTTCTCGTGAGCCTTTTCCTCTCCTCAACCCAAATTGGTATCTAATTACAATCCTTCCATCGTACCCTCAATTCTCCGTTGTACAATTGAAGTTAGTATTTTGGATACATGAGACAGCAGGCTTATTGTTCGATAGTGCTCGCATTTAGAGGGAGCCACTTTCTTGAGAATGATCTTTATCTTGAACATCTCGTGTTAAGTTCATGCGGAAGTATTCATTGTTAATGTGTGAAATGTAGTAACTATATTTCTGGCGTCTTATCGCCATTGCTAAGAGTGAATCGTCTTCATCTGTGAATCCTGGAAACCATTTAAGTTGTCCACACAGCCTAACCTTGGAGTAATGACTATGACTCCACGCTCACTTTGAAAGATCTCGATCACAGTGATGGTTTGTTAATTTCCAGGAAAGATTCACCAAATTATGCTATATCTATAAATAAGTTAGGATAGCTTTATGTAGCGTGTTTAAGTAGCTGTTTTGTTACTATATTCACAAAATGAGGTCCTACCTACTTATATCTATACAGGATAATAATACTGATGTTAGCACAGTGTACAAATTTGAGAAAAAATACGAATTAGCCAAAATTAGAAACAAAAAAGATCTTTACACAATTATGTGAACAAATATTCTGCATCTGCCTGAGTTAATATCCAATCCACAGCCATATTGAGGAACTTTGTGCGTTTGCTCTTATAACAGTGATAGTAAGTTATGTGGTTAAGCACCCATATTAAAAAATGTCCTTGAAGAAAATTTTGTTCGCTTTTTAGAGACACAGTATTACAGAGGTTATGCAGTTTCTAGGCAGAGTGTAACAGATGCCTGTCGGTACTTATGATGCTTGTCTCTTGCAGAGAGACTGATCATATCCAGGAGAATTATGATGAAATACTTTTATTTCACAACAGAATGACCTTGAGAAAAACACTCGTATATTAGTCCAATGTAGGTATATGATATTGTTAATGTATTCAATCTGGATATATTTCTGGAAAGTAATGGCTTTCAAAATTAGAATATTAATAATTTCCCTGATATTTTTGTTATTGGTCCTGAATATCTATTTTTATGCATCTCCGTGGCTGAAATTAATTTTTTACGTGTCTGAAAATATATTACAATTCGTATCTTCTTCCCATATATACATAAGCCCTCCATTCAGAGTGATCATAAAGTGGTGTTCATAGATACATGACCATATTGGCTGGCACTTGAGCGTAATGGCCTACGTCTGATTCATAACTGTGACTCGGCTAGCTCTTTGGCAAACTTTGAGCAATGTCCTGAACAAGCGTCTTGCATAAACTACTCCAGAGAAAATTCAAGCCTTTCCGCCAGGTTTTAAAAACGGTAACTACTTACAGTGAGGGAGAAGAGAATGCAACGTTGACATAATTCTGATTTCCATGAAACTGTCGAAGTTAGTAACTCCTTTACAAAGCAGATGATAAAAATTCCATTTTAGGAGTGCATTTTTGAATATTCGGAAGAAGTTGTCAAATAGATATTACTGATGAAGAGGTTTACCTTATCATATGTTATGCAGTTTGACGTCACACATATACTTCATTTTCTCATTCTCATAATTCCAGCCGTGTTACATATCGTTGAGGCAAAGTTAGCAAGACGTTAAGGTTTCATGAACGTTATGCTGATTGCAATTTCAATTGGACTCTCATCATTATGATTTTTTGCTAATATATGATAGCGATTACTTTACTACGATTTTCTTGAAGCCATAATATTATTAGAAACAACATAATGAGATATCCTGTCACTCTACACCCCACAGCAAAGGCTAAATGACAGGAAATTCTAATCCCTTTGTGCACAATCCCTAACCTATGATCAATGATATGGAATACGTGCTTGATGAAACACTTTATGAGCCGTAGTAGACATCGACGTACCGTTTTAGTGGTGACATGGAAAAGTTGCTCCGCAGTTCTAAAGTTCAATTTTGTTAAATTCTGAATTAGAAATTTGTTTACGAGGGGTTTATAAAAGAAGATGCCTTATATAATAATTTTATTAACAAATTATTAAAACTTGATTTAATTTTAAATATAATTATATAGAAAAGGTTTTTACATCGCTATGCACAACGTAAAGACAAAGACGCAGTTTAAATTTCAAATGCCTTTTCTGTATTAGGCAATATAAGGAATACAGCTTCGCCAATTTGTTTAGTACTAACGAACATTCACTGGTAATTTTATTTCTCCACAAGCCTCATTATTTACTTATGGATTCTTATAAAATAGAGTGTAAATTGACGTGAATTTATAGAAAGAGTTAATCAAGGATGCGTTCATTCGCTCATCTTTCTATCGAGTGTTTCTGGTGTCAATAATGAAGTCCACAAAGCTATAATATCTCATTTGCGCTCCATTGAAGCCTCATTTTTTTCTTAATCTTTTTGTCTAAAAAATATAAAAAAACAGGAAAGCTCTGGTTGCAGAGAGCAAGAAAAGTAGACGTTCCCATCGTCGGCCCCGTGGAGTCAGTGGAGAATAATTCAACCTCAAGAAGATTCATTCCTAGCATTCTTCTCGAAGTGGTGATAAACTTAGTTGCGAGAGCTATAAGATGAAAAACTGGAAGATAAGTGGCGGGAGGAGTAAATTAAGAGGCTCGAACGACTAAATGGTTTGCGAAGATAAGAGGGAAAACCCCTTTCTCTCTCCCTCTCACGCAAAAGACCCACGAGGGAAAAGTAATGAGTGGGGGTCGTAAATCGTCGAGGGCCGGTTAAAGCTGACGATTTGGGAGATCACGTTAAAGGAGTTAACGGCTTCCTCTCTCTCTCTCCCTCTCTCTCCCTCTCTCTCTCTCTCTCTTTCTCACACACTTCTCGCTTGAGAGGGAATTTGAATGTCGGCCGAGTGATCCGTGAGCCATTACACGATCCCATCCTTGAAATGTTTAATCGATCGTTTGGCTACGTTCACGCTTTTCTTTTGTTTTAAAAAAAGAGTTCTTTTCCCGCTTTTTTTCTTTTCCATCATAGTTAGCATTTACCTAAATCAGGTCTCTACATCCATCTACATCCTCACAATACCCCGAGAGCCGCTGAATGGGCGTGTGGCAGGGGGTGTTAGGTCACCAGCCGTGTAAAGGTGTAAGTTTATGGAGATGGAATGGTGACATGAATTATAGGAGTGTATTTAGTGAGCTTAATGTTTATTGTGGTCGTTTAATGTTCGCGGAAAAAACGAGTTTTTTGTACCTATCTGATCAGCAGTGTATCTCTCTTATTTTATCGCGTCTGTCAGACCTAGAGACGTAGTGAGGAGTCATGACAATATTTTCTATGTCGCTCTGAAAAATATCAGTTCTGAAAGGTCGGTAGGAAAAGATAAGGTCAAAATTATTCATTTAATTTTTAACATACCTTTCCCGATCATCCAGTGGATTCCAATTTATATCTCCAATAATTTCAGTCGCAAAATATTGCATTAGCTCGAGAATTTGTGTGCTAAACTGTATTGACGCTACGGACCTTAAGTTAGGTATCTGCAAGATATCAGAATATTGCCTCTTGCATTTGTCTACATTTTCTCCTCATAGCGACATCAGTTACTCCATGTTGATCTGATGATCCTCAGGATGGCTCTTATTGCTTTGCTCTAAGTAATTGAGAAGTCTTTCTAATGAATTAGACTATATATTAAAACGGTTAAGAGTTATTTTACAGGATGTGTTTTATCTCGGCATGACTATAATTTTAGTAGTAATTATATGAAAAACGTAAACTGCCAAATAGAAGTATTTGCAAAAAGAATTAATTAACGTTTACGAAAATGTGTGGTTAGCATTCACTGTAGTCTGAAATCCTTCTGTAGTTTTACGAATACTGCAAAATATTTATATATTTCATTAATTATTCACAGAATATATAGCTTAATTTGCTACCTGTGGCATCTCTCCTTGAGTATATAATTGAAAAAATATAGGGTCATTCTCCGTCGGTGCAGTGCAATTGACATCCTGAACTATGTAACTGTACTTATTATGTTTTGCCCGTAAATAAGAGCAGCGTAAAGAGCGAAACGGGATGGAATTCTGTTTCCTATTCAGTTACAGAAATACTCGTCCCAAGATCATGAATTATGTGGCAAAAAATAAATTACTTACCACAGTTTCTTAGGGTCCAGCACCTGCATACTTTGTCCAGATCTGTATGCAAACAATTCTGTATGGAAAGAATATTTTACTCCAATGAGAAGTGGAAAACTCTACTCGCCAAAAGGACAAAGTTTCACAACTTTAAGCTGAAATGATATCCGCTACTCCCCAGCATGTGAAAGCTAACTGCTGACCCAAACTACTTAAGCTTTTTACCTGGGAGGACAACAAAGCTATGATTAGATATCGACGGTCAAAATGAAAGAATAATCTACGGGAATACATCATATGTGTCTGCTAATGGATGAACTCTGTCAATACATCAGTCGCGGCCGCAGACTTCTAAATATCCAGCTTCGCTTCTTCAAGTATCGCTCAAGACGACGTTATTATTATAAGAAAAATGACATTTATTTCATTACAAGTATGTGAGTTATAAAATGAAGTCGCCTTTCTCTTAAGCAAATCAAAATAGATCAAACATAAATTTTCTAAATACCTTTTACTCTTTTTCAGTATTATATTATTCGAAGGATGATGAATGCGTGCATCAAATTCAAATAATCTATAGTGCGTTTAATTTTATTAACTTTCTGATACATATTTGCTGACACTTATCCATTCTTCTCCACCACTATATCAAACTATCTTTGATACTTAACCATTCTTTTAACTCATAATTGGTTCTGCTTTGACGCATACTTTCTTAGCAAATGTTCCCTTCCTTCTTTTCTTATATAATTCCGCGTATTACCTGTCAATGGGATGGCTTTAATTTGTATTGTAAATAGTCCTCTCTTTGCGTTTAAGAGCTGTCTGAGCTCAGCTATAAATAGTTTTCCAATTATGCGGTATACTTATAATTTGATGTGAAAGAATATTTATGAACGTCAAACTTGGTCTAGATAAATAATATCAAAAATCATTTCCGGCCATTTTTACGCCTCTAAATTTCGTTATCATATCTTTGTTTCAATAATATTTTCATGTCCTGACCCCTGGCTTTTGGAATACCCCTGCCCCTATGTCCTGGCAATTTCAAGGGAAGCTAACATCATTTGGTCCTCAGGATAAGGCAACGACTGTTATTTTTTATTAATTTATACTTAGCCTACACAGGTGACTGGTATTACTTCTCAATTCACTAATCATTATTTGGAGAAAAAAGTTAAATTTGGCTATTAACGCTAACGTTAGCACTGCGTATCACTCCTTTTTACACTTCAAGCATTGTTCGTAGAGGGAGAAACACTATCCGCTGCCTTATGCATCAAATATTCCATGTAAGTTCACTCATTATTGAGTCAATCGCGTTTTATTTCAAATAGGCATCTGATACTGATTTGGAAGTTCGATTTGGAGCCATTGCCATCAGGGCCATTGATATACTCAGCATTGAATCGTGGGCTCAACTCGCGTAATTTGTGCATCAAACAGCACTATGATGATCACAAAAAATTAACCAAACCGAAGGTTTTCTTATTGCAGTGCTGCAACGATTCCATCTTTTATGCTTACAGGTTTACTACTTCATAATTATTTATTTTTTAAGTATATAATTGAAGAAAAAAGAGGAGAAAAATCTCAAGAGAAAGGCAAAGAAACAAACACAAAAAAAACAAATAAAGATGAACGTATAGGAGAAGAACTTCCGGGAAGTTAGTAATGGATATGGGAGGGGAAATTGAACAATCGATGGATGTATGAATTTCAAATGGTGGGGATCTCTAATAATAATCTGCATGAATAAATTAATCTTGATCTTCCTCGAACCATTAACTTTTTTGAGAGAATTTCATGCCTCAGGAAGCGCCCAACGATCCTACGTTATCTAGTCTCAAGAATTACCCTAATTTTAGCCTAAGTACCAGGGGGATCCTTTACTTACCTAGGAAGCTCTATGACAAAGAATTGGAGAATTTCAACGACCATAAAACAAAGAATAGCTCAAGCATTTATAATTCAGAGACAATTGTTGTTTTAATATCACCAATAAGGAAGAAGTAACATAAAAACATTCTCATGGAGTGATGCCCTTAATAGCTCAGAGGTTTGGAATGGAAAACATGTGACAGAAAAAAGAGACACGAAGCATGGAGCTTGAAACGGTTGGTGAATATCAAATGGGCAAGTTAAATTAGTAACGAGGAAATGTACAGAAGAATATAAGAGAAGAGAACCATGTGGAGCTCTATCAGCTAAGTTCATTTCATTTGGACACACTGCTTAAAAATTCCTTAGAAGCTGTTCCGTAGAACGTAAGGAATTGTACAGAAATTGACTTTTTCTTCAGAACTAGTTCCTTTTCTAAGGATCTGTACGAAACATGGGACCCTGATAACTCAACAGAACATATGTTCTGTAGATTAATTTTCTGCAGAGCAAAATAACTCCTTACAAGCTGTCTGCAGAACTTCAGTAACTCTACGAAAATATGTGAGGTTTCCTTGAGCTTGTAAGAAGTTCTACAGAGCGTCAAAGGACTTCTCTAGAACGTCCTAAATAATTCTGCAGAACATCCTAAGGTATTCTGCAGAACGTCGTATGGAATTCCGTGAAATGGCATTTCAATACTTTAAGGAACATCTACAAAACTGTTTAAGAAATTCTGTAGAAGTATTCATAAGGAAATTATACAGAATTTTTTATCAGGACATACTTCGAGGACACGGGACATATCAGTAGAATGGAAAGCTCTACAATATAGAATGAGGAGTAAATAGATGGGCCAGATGAAATGAGATGTGAACCAAACAGGTACGAGGACGTAAAGGAGTTAGAACGAAGAAGAGGCTCGTACAACGGGTGATTGCAGTCAACCAATTCTTGGAATGACGGCGACGAACGGTGTCAAATTATCTCCTCGACTGTGAGTCGTGCTTCATGTGTGACACACACTGTTCATTTGGCGTTGAATGATCTTGGACAGCACCACATTTCAATAAGTTTGTGGTTCCGCCGTTGATACCGTGAAAACTTCTTTGTCGTGTAGGAAAATGTTACACAAATTTTCAATGATGCGCACCCTTACTTGAATTCATGTATGGCTATCATTTAGTAGACTTTCCTGATGGAATTACTTTTCTACTATGGCTGTTCTAATCAATGTATCTCTTTTACCTAGTCTATTACTCGTGATTCTACTTTCTGGATGGAAAATTTGTGAATCTATTTCAAGTTTTGACTATCCAAGTCGAGCAGTTACTCGGTCTTCTCGATCTCTTCCATAAGCCATCGGTTTCGTTTCATCTTCATTTATTATCTCCTGATATTTTCTTACTATTTTCCATTTAATTCAGAATTAAATCTATGTCTTTCATTAGCACTAAAATGGTATTTATTTATTATTCTTATTTATTTACAATCCTTAATATTAAATTAGCATAACATGCGTATTCTTTCAAATTACATATCCGTTTCTACTAATACATTTTCCTTTTAACTGGTTTTTATGGTTTTTCAAGGTTAATTTTTAAGATCGTTGTTGGAAATGTGCTTGGCATCTCTGCATCTTTCTTCGCTTCTGCTTCCATCGCATTGCGGTCGCTTTTAATCACTGTCAACCATTGTCCATTCAGTCGAAATATTCCTTTGTCATCAGAGGGCTCTCCTTTTACTTGTGAGTACCCATGATCGGTGTTATACTCACATCTCTTTCATCGAATGCCTTTTCTAGGTTGATGAGTCCTGAACATGGAAATCTTTGCGTGCTCTTCCATTATGAAAACACTCAAATCAAGCATTGCTCTTCTTGGTCCATAATTTTCCTGGGGCCGATTTCCTGCATCCATCGTTTATTCCAATTTTTTCTTTAGGCTTTAGTACATGATTCTCATCAGTACTATAGGCGCACGCAATAGCTAACTTTTTTAAAGATTTTTACATCCATCGGCTAATTTCTTTTCAGGGATGGGAATGATTGCGTTATATTTTTTAAGGGGAATGATTCGTTGCATGTCTCTAAGATTTCACAGATCAAAGTGTGTCGTCATCACTTTCCTGTATTCCTAAGCAGTTCTGTCGGAGTTCAATCATCGCCCAAAGACTTGAAATTTCTAAAAGAACTTGCTTGTGAACACTTTATCATACCCTTTCTTAAACATCAAGATAATTTTACAGGATCATCTGCTATTTTCAATGAAATTTTTATGAAAAATGTGCCCAAGTCTGCACCTTCAGTGAATAAGTTCTTAAATATGTACAACCTGAGAATGTACTGTTGACATGATCTTTCAAAACACTCAGAAACAAAATTATGCAGGAATGAGAATATAAATAATAATAATTCTAAAGATAGGAGGACCTTTTTTTTGGAATCCGTTACGTCTTCACGTGATTTCAGAGACAGAGACAAAAATGAGGCTTTTGAATTTCACCGATAAGTTGTCAATTTTTTCTGGCTTTGTCCAATTTTCAATCAAACAAAAAACAGACCTACTGCTTTAACTTACGCCTCCTGTGTTTCCATAATGAACTATAAGTTGGCCCCTTGCGGTGAAAAGTGGCACGCAGTCAGTCATCAACCGACATGATCGAGAGGGTGAGGCAGCTCATAAACATGACTCTGGAACATTTCCCAGTCCCTGAACTCGCCGCCGCAAAATCGATCCAGAAATATCGAGAAGCCATATCGTACGAGACCGAAAGCAGCCCTAGAATCCCTGATTCCGCATGTTCTTCAGAGGTAGGTATGATGAGGGAGAGGGATGAGAAAGGGTGAAGGAAGGAAAGGGGGGGAGGGTAGAGAGACCCTACTTCCCGGGAGAGAATATCTATAAAGGGTTTCAGGTCGACCACGCCCCCTCGCATCACTCGCATAACTCACTCCAACGCGGCGATCTGATATTCCCGCCCGACCACAAATTTCTCAATCATCTCCTCTTTGGACTCGTACACTGCCCTCGCCTCCGATCCATTGACTTCCCACCGACCATCGCGAAGGGTTGTGGCGTGCGGGGGGCAGAAATCGCTCCGGCGCACAATCCTGGGGGGTTGGCACGGGAAAAGAGGGCGTGAACCCTGGAGCAACCCCTTGAAAAGAGAGGAGCGCGCGACGTCGGGCCACAGGAGAAGCGGTTTCATTCCACTCTTCCGCATTTTCTCTTCTCTATTCTCTTCAACCCCTCAGTGTTCCTCCCATTCACACACACACACACACACACACGAATACACCCCGAAAAACCCTTGCTCGAAAAAAAATATCTTTCCTCCCGGAAAAAAGCGACGATGCTTTGGATTCTGTGGCGTTTTGAAGGGCTGCGTGGGGTCTCCCAGACGCCCCCGGTCGATGTGTTCCACCTCCCCCACCCCACCAACCCTCCTCCCCGCCTTTTCCGACCCCCACTCACTTCACTCACACGAGAGCTCCATCCACCCCGCCCACATCACAGCCATTACGTCATGGGGGAGGAGCGCTATAGGGGGTGCGAGAAGGCACAAGAGATATCTGCCGGTCGAGCGAGCGCCAGTGCTGGCATTCTTTCGTCGCATCTCCACTTGATATGTGAAATTTGATCTTCCTAGCTCACTCCACGTCACTGCGCGCTCATGTTTTCCTCGAGAGAAGCATTTGAGGACCCGTCGAGATCCCATTTGTGTGTGCATGCACCACCCTTGGTGAACACACTGCCTTCAGAAAGCCTAGTCTCTAAATGTGTGGAATGCGATTTCAAGTGTTTTACGGTGTATACAAAGACACTTCCGATAAAAAATACCAGAATGTAATCGACGAGTTATTTAAAAACACCACTTGTACCGGACCGGTAGTTCATCTACATCTACAAACTACCCCGCGAGCTGCCGCTTGGGCGTGTGGCAGGGGGTGGTAGGTCACCAGCCGTGTAAAGTTGTAAAAGTTTTGGAGATGAAATGGTGACATGTCCTATGAGGGTATATTTGGAAGACCTCAGTTTTTATTGTGGTCGCTTATTGTGCGCGGAAAGAACGAGTTTCTGTACCTATCTGTTCGGCAGAGTATCTCCCTTATTTTATCGCATCTGTCAGACATAGAAATGTAGTGCGGCGTCATGATAATATTCTCTGTGTCGCTCTGAAAAATATCAGTTCTGAATTTATCAAGCAGCCTAAGCCTCTGAGTCCTTAGGGACTCCCACTTTAATCCCTCTAACAGTTGTTTAACACTATGTTCGTTCGTGGCAGTTTTTAACGAAGCGTGCTGCTTTTCTTTGTATTTTGTTAATTTTTGGGGTTAAATCTTTATGACCAGGGTCCCAAATGCTCGCGGCGTATTCGAGGTACGGTCTAACCAGAGCGAAGTAGCATCTCTCTTTTAATTTTTCATCCGAGGACCTTCCTATTATGCGCTTGACAAAACCTAGTTTCTTTAATACTGTGCCGCATATGCTTTGTATGTGCGTTCCCAACGATATATGAGAAGTTAAGGTATTTCCAAGATATTTTTCTGGATGTGAAGATTTCATGTTTACAAAGAGAGGTAATATAGGATAGAGATGTTCAGGTACAATACAACCCGCATACCGGTATTCTACGTGGATGGGTGTGTTGCACTGCCAAGTAAAACGGCTGGGAGCCATTTAACCTCCAAGATTATCTTCTATTTTGTGCAAAAGGAACATTATAGTGGCTCCACTTTACTTAGTAGCTACATACTACTCCTTCTATTGCTCATACAGCACTTCTTTCAGAAATATTATCTGAATTCGGAATTGTAATACTTATTAAGTAGTATTTAGTTTATTTAGTACCTAATTCAAAGAAATTGAGAGATAACCATCAGGTTAATTTTATTCAATTTCTAGTAAATATTAGCTTATTGCATCGTATTCCTGTTTAACACTTGACCATCATCAATTAATCTCCCTTAGCAGATGAACGCTTGAACAACATATGGCAAGGCTGTTCGAGTATTGGTACTTTCCATGCCGTTATATCCTAAAGTAGGTACCGAATACAGGTATTTATTGCACATTCCTAATGTGGTGAGAGTGAAGTTCACGGAATCGGATGGGGTACTGTAATGTGGAATGTAACGGGTAAAAACTACCACATTAACCTGCCCAGGAGATGCAGTCTTGGATTCTGTATATGACATGATAGCAATCTTCCCTGAAAGTTATTCCGGAGGTAAAATAGTCCCTCAATCGGTTTTCTAAGTGGGGACTTACGGGTAGGATACATAATTCAGAATGGACAAATGCAGGAGAGGAACGTGGAACGTTAGAACATTGGGGGTGAGTAGGATGCAGAAGAATGTGAAGATATAGATGGAGAGGCAATGAAGGATAGAGAAAGAGATGTTAGGTGTATTAGGAGTCAGAGAGATCAAGTGAACGGGGGCAGACGACTGATGGAGAGACGAATGTAGCGTGATATTTTCGTGCGACGACCACAGGATTGCAGGAGTAGGCATCATCATGAAGTAAGAATGGGGAAGAAGATTGAATTAAGCCTGACAGTACATCGAAAGGATTCTAATTGTGAAGCTGGAAAGAGAGTCTACGGACACCGGGATGGTGCCGATCTCCATGAAAACGTCAATTATTATGGAAGAAGGAATAGAAACGGTGTACGAGCAAATTGAAGAAGACATCAGAGTAGTTCGGGGGAAAGAGAAGATCGTTGTTACGGAAGATTGGTACCCGTGGTAGGAGGGGGCAAAGAGGGTAATAGCACGTGATACTTGGACTAAGCAATATAAATGCTGAAGGACAAAGACTGGTAGTATCGGAGTAAGAAGTACACATGGACGATGCCAGATGGCATTTCCAAATATGAAATAAACTACATACTTGTCAGAGTCAACTACAAGAACAAGTTAAGTATTTCAAGAGTTATCCCAGTGCGGATAAAAACAGCAACCACAACCTAGTATTTATGGAGAGCCGCCTTCGATACAAATAAATTTTGAAGACAAAATATGATCTGAGATGGGACAAAAAAATACTGGCCGGGGAAGGGAACAGAGAAACATTCGCCGCAGCCGTCAACCAAAACTAGAAAATGAAGGAGAAATTGGCATTGAAGAAAATTGGGATTAGCTCTCGAAGACAATAGCAGAAAGTAGCAAAAGAGAAATTGGTGAGAAAGAGGGCCAACACAAAGAAGCCATGGGTAACAACGTCGATTTGAAAACTAATGTAAGCAGGAAGAACATACAAAATCCCCAGAAGCTAAGTAACCTAAACAAACGAGAATGCAAGAAGGACAGGAAGGATTGGATTGAATACAGCTCCGAGGGATTCAAGGAAAACGTGAAGAAGGGGAAAACAGCAGAAAAGCAAGGAAAGCTAACACTTCGATGAGACAAAAGGGAACCGCGACAACATTATAGTTGCAAACGGGAAATATCTGATAAGAGTGACCACGCTGGGAATAGAAGCAAAAAACCAAATACCTCTTCCAAGGGCACAATACCAAATAAGGCAAGGTTTGAGAGATGAGAGGAACACTGAGTCTTGAGTATAGCAGGTACCATACGCATCAAGGAAACCTTCACGAATGTCAAAGCCGAAAAATGGAAGGTGAAATTGAAGATAAACTCTTGGAAAATTAACTAAGTTTAAGAAAGAACTGAGGTACCAGGAAGGTAATGCTGTTCCGAAAAAGAGGCGTTCCAAGAATTATGAAGAGTCTGAATCAGTATCATCAGATCGTTTCGTCCTCGCAGTGCCGTCAGATGACAGAGTCTATGATCAGCTCCTGTGTGGATGTTCTGTGAAAATGTGGACGTTCTGTGAAAGAAGCTGAGTGCTTTAATTTCTCTGGCTTGTTTTATAAAGATCGGAATGGTGAACCATGGCTGATGTGTCTTCAGTGTGAGAGCTGGGCGCATGAGGTTTGTGCAGGGTTCGATGGTAATTTCATATGCAAGCACTGCCAGCAATAAAGCAGCTTCATTGCTGACTATTTACTAGCGAAAACTGTCCCTAAGCAGGTTAATATTACATATGATATTTTAAAATTATGTTTTGTGAAAATTTCAGCGTTTATATAAAACTGATAAATCTTTCAAAGTTTCGCCGTTTATATTTTTATGATTATGATACTGTATAAGCTATTTTTTGAGAGCATTGAAAACCTCCATATATTACAAAAACATGTACTATTAACCACAGGTATATACTGCTTTACAAAAGGAAGCTCAACTTTTCTATTTCAATAATGACATTCCACATATACATTAATCTTGTGACAAAATAATGTATGTATTCAATAAAATTTGGTTTTACCTAATTGCCAAAAGTATCCATTTTGTAGGGCTTTAAGAAAATCATCCCCATTATAGGGCATATTACCATATAACTGCGAATAGCAGGAGAGAGAAGACAGAGGTGAACGCTATTAACAGTGTACTCTGGAATGGACCAGACGATTTTCTTGTGAAATATTTCTGTAGTAGTTATTCCGTTTTTTTTAAGAGCTCTTGTCGTCATTTAAGAACCGAATTATCGAGGAATAAACGAGAGGAATTGACTAAATAATTGAGAAAAACTGTCAAGGAGATATTTTCAAAAACCCCTTCCCCCAACTATTCACGACTACAATCTTAATAAACGTTAAAACTTAAACAGCGTAAGACTTATAGGGTCCATTAACCTCATTAACCTAACATTCCTTTAGTCCTCCCTGTCTTTGCATATCTTCACCCAGTTTTCTCCTTTTCTTTTACTAGTTTCCTATCACCTCGTACTTCAAGTCCCCCGGTGACCCCCAGACTAGTACTGTGACGTAGGAGTGCTAACGATGGAAGATTAGATTATCACCATAGTTTGTTATTTGGAGGAGCCTTCGAGAGGCGCTCGAGCACCAAGACCTTGAGTGATCCTTTGTGCCAACCCCATTTTTAACCTGCCTGCCACATGCAGACATGGGACAAGAGCGCCAAGGTGAAGATATGAATGGTCAACCATCCAACCCTCATCCGGGCCCAACATTGCTTAACTTCGGAGATCTTACGGGAACTGGTGTTTCAATGAGGCTAAGCCCTTGATAGACGATAGTCCAATCTATGATTTCACCGACCGAAAAGTTTAGCTTCACCTTAATTATTATTCTATAAGTTTTGTTAATGAAGAACCGAAAAGCAGCCACGGTTATTTTTCAATAAATGTTTCAATTTTTCATGAAAGACATTCGATTCTGTAGATTTGATCAGCGACAGTGGGAAAACAGCGTGAGATGAGGTAGAAAAGTATTCCATATTATGGAAATTTTAGTAATCCCAGCGAAGTCTGCTCATGTGTTAACATTCTTATCTTTATTAAACCCAGGAAGTGCTTCTCTCAGATCCGGCAGTGATTCAACATTCCTTCTTTAGAAAATTTCCTGGAAAGATGCTCTTCATTTTCCGACGCTCCTCGCTAAACCACTCAACGTGCGATGCTGCTTCGTTATAGTAGGCTCCGTGCGCCATGGCGCCACTGTGTCCTCGGCAGCGAAATTGATTCTTTAACAGCGCCTAAAAAACATCGCCTTGGTATCATAAATGAAGTGCCTGCTGTACGCCGTGTTCCCTTTTTTTCCTACAAGCCTCCCTTGTCTCGCTTCTGTGGATGAGTATAGGGAATGAAGCCTGGATTCAATTCGAGACTGAAGAATTCGCGCAAGCTGCAGTGCTCGTTGGGAGATAGTTTCTTAATCGGCGACTGCTTTTCGTTCTTAGATAAGGCATTTCCTCTCTTTTCTGTCTAGTGATGTCCCGTATTTTTCGTTGAAATCACGGTGGGCTTATTTTATTTTCATGATGATCAAGAGTTAACAAGGCCAGGTGTGCATTTTCAAAGTAAGTGAGATGTGTATTTTTAAGCCGAGTTGATTTTCAGACAGTTTTGAGCGAGATACCTTTCGCTTTAAGTTCAATGAATTTGCCTTCATTTAACAGAAAAATAACGCACGCTTCTTTGGATACCAAAATTTTTGCCACTCATTGCTCTACTTTTCGAGATTTTTGCTCAAAAATACCAGCCATTGTCCATGGGTAATGTTATACCTGTGCTCTCTACAAAGACTTATTTAAAAAATGAGGAATTTCAAACTCCTAGGCCTCGTCAAAACTTTATAAGTGGGTGCATTGTTCGTATTCTGCGATATTTAATACCAAGTTATTCCATCACTTACCGCAGTAAATGTTATAGAATCGCAAACAAATCTTCCGCCATGAAGGCATTTTTCCCCGTATGGCATTAAAAAATGAGTCAAATTTAATCTATCGAATGCCTATTCGGTCAACTGCTAGGGATTTCAGTCTCATAAAACAAATGTGACTGATGCGCAGTTGGCATAAAATTATTTTTTATCGTTCTTACAGTCGCTTAAATACATCAGTTAGATACGAATATTGTTGTTATTATGACTGTTGAAATATCACACTCAAACGACCGGAAGACGTAATGAATGCCGCTTCTGCCACTGCCACACCAGGAGTACTCACATCGGTGCAAGCTAAAGGGGAAAATGCGGCGAATAATGTACAAGTTCCTTTCTTCTTTTACACATTGAATATATTATAATACCAAGGTTTTAGGGTATGTTCCTAGAATAATTGTCAAATATTGTAAATATCGATAATTTAAGTTTTGATGTATATGACAGAAATGGTAATAATGAGGATTTCAATAGCTCTGCCCTTGAAAAAGTATAACCGATGATATTAAAACAAATCCAAAAGCTTCTATTCACTATTCAATTACAAATCCATATCAAATAATAATAATAAATAATCAAATGAAAATATCTAAATAAGTCTTAAACGTGACTCATTTTTTCACGCGGTACGTTTGAAAATCCATCAAAATGGAAGGTTTATTGTGATCCCGAAGAATTTACTGCGGTAACAATATGATTAATTTTCAAAAATAGTTGAGAAAACATACAAACTACACACTGTTGAATTTTTGACGAGATCTAAGTGCAATAAAATGCCTCATTTTTAATATATGGTCTCTCTGAAGTGCATGCACGTAACATTTCCCATATAAAAGGGCTGGTATTGTTTGTAAAATATCTCGGTAAGTAATGCGGTAAGGGGTTAAATTTTATGTCAATGGAAGGGTGATATATTTTTCTTTAAAATGAGATCAAATTTATTGATTTATAGATAAAATTATATTTTGCTCAAACTAACTTAAGTCAGCACCGAACTCAGTACGGAAATCAGCTCCGAAAGATTGGAACTAAATTCGGGCCTTAAATCGAATTGGACGCCCAGAGCACGATTTCACTCGATGATGATTTCGGTGCGCTATGGCGCTGTCCGGGCATTCGCTGAGTGAAGAAGTCTAAGCAAATTGGGTAATATACCTTTGATACTAAGGCTACCTTCACGTTCACGAAGCGTTTTAAACAAGTTTCAGGACGCCAGTTCTAGAGTTCTCGAGAACATAGTTTCTTGACTATAGTTCACGCACCTCCACCGAAGTCTTTTTTTGGCCTGATTACTGCTTCACCACCGAAATCCTCTCATAACGTTCGTCTCGCCTTTTTTGGTCGTTGGGTTCAAGAATAGAATAGAAAATAACCATCGTACTTATTTTATTTTCAGCACAGATAATCAATTTGACTCCGTATTGGAAAGCGATCACACCTTTTATATGGCACGATTTTAAGCATTCAGATCGCAGTTCAATTCTCAGTACTCAGCTAAGCATCGTATATGACGGCCTTAAAAATTGGTCCCTGCTTTTCCCCCATAAAATCTTCTCCATTCACATCTTTTTCCCTCCAACCGTTGCCTCTGGAGATGATGACGTTGATTCACTCTCCTTCGCATCCTCACCCTCCCTTCCACCGTACCGCTGTCTCATATCGCCACCCATGTGAATACTATTCAGCGTCTTAAGAGTTTTCAAAAGTCGTAAATTGATATGCATTTATTCTGTTACATTGCAATAACACAATTACGTATGTTTCCATCTATCTACAATTCGATAAATTTATTGCATCCAGTTCCATTTAGTCTGAATACTAGCACTCGCGACCCTGATTTTACAATTCGGCACTTAAGGAGATATTTGTGTTTATCGTTCAATATATATTCTTCCTGTTCTAAGCAATCTATTTGAGCTCATTATTCATGACTGCTTGCTATCATTCACCAATTGGTGCATTTCACCAGTTAGCAGTATGGCTTTCTTCCTGAGGTCACCTGTGTGACAAATCTTACTGACCTACATCGCCTCCACCCTCGAAACCTCTTTCAAGCTTGACGTTTCCTTGATTGAAATTGCTAAATCACTTGACCGCTTAAACCACACACACTTTGCTTACAATGTGGCCAATCGGTACAGCATTTACAATTCTTTCTAGCCTATTTGTTGCGACTTACTCAACGACCGCACTCAGCGAGTGGATAAGGACTTGCAGATTCCCCGTCCTTGCGCGCATTCCGCAAGACAGCTTAATAGGGCCCCTCTTGTGTTCCTTATACATTTGCAACATCACCATCTGCATCATCTCCACACATGTGATCCTCTATGCAGGCGAATTTCAAATCTTTAAAAGGAGTGACAATTATGCCAACTCTTAGTCCATGCAGTCTTTTTGGAGACATATTTCTCGCGATGTAAACCGAGGATTAATCTTTCCAAAGTAATATCTATATATTTTTCCTTGAGGCTCGATGAATTCTATTGCCATAAATAACAAACAAATCATCATTTTCTGTTAAAAAATAACTCAGGAGTAACTCTCAGTCCTGAAGAAACATGATAAATAAGGAAAATATCGGAAAAATAGGTATACCATGGTTCATAAATGAATGGACCTAGATCTTAAGAAAAACAACAGTAGAAATTGTCATGTTGTTTGGTCCATGAAAGCCCTTAAACGCACGACCCATTGCATCATGAGTAGTACTTCGCTGATTTAGTGAGTATATCAGTTTCGTGTTCCTAGTTCATTCAAAGCTGTTGTCTTTTCATTGTGCGTAATCCTGAATGTGCGTATCTAGATTGCGTTATACGCGCTGGCGTTCTTCGAACCGTCGTGACGTCGAGATGAGCGCGTCCTTAGCGACCCCTCGATCCTCAGTGCCCCTCGCCGTAAAAGGAGGCCGAAGAGGAGCGGAGCCAAGGGGAAGGAAATTGAATATTGAGGTTTTTGATTGTGAGGCGACGGAGTGGAGGAGAGGAACCTGAAGATATTCTGGGAATAAACAGCGGGACGGAGGTCCGGGAATGGAAAAAGAGAAGAAGATGGGCCGTTCAATAGTATTTTCCTCCGGAAATGAAGCTTTTAGTTCGTAATCAGGGGAGAATTGAGGCGCCGTTGAAATGGCAAGATTCCGAAAATAAAAGAAATGGCCGATCGGAGGCATTTCTCTTCCCCCATTGGATTGACAGCCATTTTCTACCACCCACCCCCTCCCACCCACCCGCCCCACCCCCCGCATACATACATGCACATATGTACTTATTCTTGCATTTTTTCCCTTTCTCTTAAATATCTCGGCGTCTGTTTTTCGCTTGCCTCCGAGGACCGTTTCCTCCTAAGTGGCCATGGTTCGCTTTATCGCCCATTTATCCTCATCTCAGCGGTAAAGAAAGGGATTTTATTTTTCAATTTTATGCCGCAAGGCTTGCTAAATTTGAAAACTTATTTTTCCCTGATGGTTTTTCAATTTCTCATCACTTTTCATCTTCATGGAAGAGTTTGAAAAACTAAGAAATTCTGATGAAAAATTCGTTTACAGACCACGAAATACCGCTCAGCATCCCGCATAAATTAACATTGCTGTGCCCCGCATGTCGAAATGAGGAACGATATTCTGTTCACTAGGTTTATTTCTTATCTTCTTCGTCGAATAATCATTGGGTGATATTCAATATATTATCTTTACTTTGGCGAGCGCACTCGAGATCATGCGTCAACCAGGTCACGAAAATTACTTTTAAAAATGAGCCACTTCTAATTTCCTTATGGAGGTAATATTACTGAATGAACGGTAATTTATTCCATCTCTCTGTTCGAAAATACCGTATACATAAAATACACTCGTTTTGAAGTAATTGAGGAATAATTCCTTCAGGAAAAACGTAATTAGTTTTACATCACATCCGACAAATGTATATTTTACCCCACAGTCGCTGCAGCTAGGAGAGTGAAAAACATGAGTGGTTCTTCTATGTAGAGCAATAAGACCCAGGGTTTTCAGCTGCCTTGTTGTCAAGGAAACTATTCAAAATCCATGAATATTGTTTTAAGGTTCATAGGATAGGAATTTAAAGTTGTAGAAGCGATATTTTTCGATATTTATCAATTCAATAATTTCAGTTGCATTCAGTACAAATTGTCGTGGTTGTAATCAGGTGCTCAATGAAAACGAGTTTAAATCTAATTGTTTTATTTTTAACTTCTGTATCTAATCACGTGTTGTGTTTTAATATTTTGAGACGCTTTCCTCAAAATTTCCATCGCGAGACGTCCAATCGACATTTGCCATCGTGAGATTGCGTCTTGCGTCGGTATGCCTGAGCCTCTCATCATTGTGTCATATCGTCAAAAAGGCAAGGGAACATTCAGTCACGTTTCGCTTAATACTGCCGTAAAAAGATGCGCCCATCGCCTGAATTCTCAAGGCCTGAGGATTTTTTTTCCCACTCCGCCAGCCTTTGAAGGAATGAGGGGGGCAGGATATTTCATGTGACGTCGTCTCATGAAAGATTTACTAGTGCCTGTCACAGCTCAATAAAAATATACAAAAGGACCAAGCCAGGAAAAGACATAAGAGTGTCTTGCAAATTCTCATAAATGCCCCATTTCATAGTCTAAAACGACGCCGTCAACTCGTCCCAGGCTTTCACGTCAAGTCTCTTCTCTCTTTTTATATCTCTCACTGCTTTCTCTCCTATTTCCCTCTCTCTCTCTCCCTTTGCTGTCTATCCACCCTCTCCTCTCTCCCTCCCCCTCCTCCCCCTCGTTTCCACGCTGACTCCCCCACCCCTTCAACCCCTCCGCTTCGAGTGCCGAGGGCATTTCGGTACCCAGGGCGAACAAAGTGCTCGGATCGACAAAAAGGGGTTTTAGTGCCGCGAAATGTCAAAATCACAAAGACAAAACATAAAAGAGAATAAAATTAAATCATTGGAAAGGAAAAGGAAGCGAATTTGACGTAAGGAAAGATATCCGTTTCATTGGAGCGCGCGCCTCTCTCTCATGGAGCTGAAATTGGAGGAAACTGTGCGTATTGCGACCCCCCAGTGAGTTAAGTTCAATTTTTTTCGGCACTCTCTCGGTATGTTGGAAATTTTCTTTATCGGACGACCCATCTTGCTTTTTCTCCATAGAGATGCCCTTAGAAGACTGAGCCCTCGCGAATGTATATCGTTGTCTCGATGTTAATTGACGCGTGGAAATAATTACGTTTTACACGGTAATGACATGAATACGGAATATACTATCCTTATTTCAGTCCTCCGCAATTTCTCCCATCCACAATTTTAACGACAGCTATAATGGAATCGTAGCAAAGCTAACCTGTTCAAAATGCTAAAACTAAGATACTTGAGGAATTGGCTATCACATATGAAAAGCTGGCCTTACTCACTCCTAATTTGGACTACAGTTATTTATAACCATGAACTAAATCAGACTTAGAAAAACAGGGTGTCCGAATGAGAACCAAATTGTAAATGAAATTCAGATAGTATAGTCTCAGATACAAGGCACAGATTTACTTTTTTCCGTTGTACGCTTCTACTGTTTAAAACAATTTGAAGATTTTTCTGCACGCGTGGTGTATTTTGTTCATTATACCATCTCCGAATGCATTTCTCCTTTGACTACCTTGTAATGTACGTTTTAAAAACTTGAAAGGTCTGTACAGAATACGAATCCTTCTCATGTTAAACGATTTATTTTCTGCTTATGCACGATATTTATGGTACATTTGGAGTTAGTTTCTATGGATCTCAAAGTACTGCTGAATTCTTTCGAATTCATTATATATGATCTGCATGCTAGTTTCTAAAATTATTACCAGAGTATTTCAGTCATCATTTGGAGATTTTCCTAAAATCTAAAACTAAAAACAACCTAAACTATTGCCGATATTTCTTTCTTTGGCCCGTTAAAGAAATTACGACATTGAAAACTTACGCTGTTAAAAATTGAAATGATTTTCTACATTGGAATGTTCGCTTTTAGATTGAGGAGATTGATATCCAATTTTTTTCACCAAACCTTGCAGACATGTGGATTACTCTTCTTATAGCAGTAGAAGAATACATTATTCTCAACTTTAAATTAAAGTTGAAAGTAATTTGAGGCAAAGCAAGTTCATTACGCTAATGGACTCTAAAATTCTATGCAGGCTGCTCACACAAAAAGGCATGCTTATTGTATTCTATATAAAATAGCAGCATAAAATCATTTTTAAAGATGAGTGCCGATTTATTTAAGTATTTATACTTGGTTTCCAAGACCGCAGACAAAAATTCCTAGGGTAGAGAAATTTAAAGGTTCGGAGAATGATGTTGAAGGTGGTAGAGAAGGTGGATAGGAGCCATAGCGTCCTTTATCAATTATTCCAAATTTGGTGAAACCCAACGGCTGGAGGTGTTCAAAAAAAGTTTTGATTTACCACTTCGAATGGAACGGCAAAGAATGCTGCTGATGGAGGGGAAAAAATGACAAACGATGGGAATTGAAGGGATGAGTATTTCAAGTATTTCTTTCTTCCATCTCTCCGATTCACTTCTAAACTTTGTGGAATCAAGAATTTTACCGAAAGTACATTTTTACTTGAAACAGCACCTATATACCTAATGAAGATTCAATTTGCTTCAAACAGGTCTTAATTCACGTGTAGCTTCCCACGCATACTTAGTATCATTTTAAAATTGTGATCAAGATCAGTGGCATTATGGTGGTGATGAGCATTTTATCTGATTATAATGGCTGCTGGTTAATTTGAGAGTTTTTTAAACATGGCACTCAGTAATTGAGAAGATAAAGGTCATTTTCCCTGCTCTTGTTTCTTGAAAGTTGCACTTTCAGTGCAAAACCCTCTCGCCAAAATAGACACCAAAACAACTGTGTCGGCTTACCGTTAATTTAAAATTATGTATTACCGGTGCATCAAAAACAGTCATGAGCAGAAACTCCTCCAGAACTCTTAACCCTTTGATGACAGACGTTGACAGTGACGGATAGTGACGTGATATTACGTCACTGTCTTTACGTCAATGTCCGTCATTGTCTTTACGCTGGTGCAGATGACGTGATATGACGTCATGGGTAGCGTGACTGTTCCAGCTTTCACAAGGGAACATTCACTAGACCCCCTAGTGAAAGCTGGAACACTCACGGTACCCATGACGTGATATCACGTCATCAGCACCAACGTAAAGACAACCATGACGTGAAATCACGTCATGCCGCACTCAAAGGGTTAAGAGGAAAATGCTGTACTCAAAAAAAACTTTTTGTAAGCTATGATGAATAGTTTTTTTTTAGTTAGTGTTTCTTTGTAAGATATGATGAAAATTCTTTTTGAAAACTCATTCAGTTTATTATATGATCATCGGCCAGTTCTAATTCTGCCAAATATGAGTCACCAGTGGCTTTAGACTACTCCAGAATCTACGTTAATATTTCAATTTGAAGTATGGTTTCGTTTTCATATTTTTTCAAATTATGAGCGTTTCAATATATCATTTTATGAATGCTTTCATCGCGATTTTTGCTTACTCAGCTTAGTTGTATCTATTAGGAACAATGGCTATCCAATAAAAATTTCGAAGATTACCTGATCATTTGAAGGATTGCATATTGCAAAAGAGAAACTTTTTTGTGTCAGAATTTTATAATTTGTACAATTTTTGGAGCCAGCATACAAAACGCTGTGAAACATCACGAAACGTAAAACTTAGCATGTTGTCTCCGAGTTATCAAGATAAAGATCCGGCCTCGTCTGACATTGGACGTCATAAAATTGCTGCTAACTATTTGGAGAAAATATTGAAATGCATTTTCCAAGTGCAAAATCCATTCGGAAGTCGCAGTTGGCTGCGTCAATGTCACACTTACATGCTGCTCGTCTTCTCAGACATGACGAGTGTTATGTTCAGAAGAACGGAAAGAACTGGCTTTTGGCCTTACTTGATAAGGAATTTCGAAGGTTGACTCTTCTAGTGTCCTGCAGATTGTACCTCCAGCACTCTTATGCGGCAAAACAGTGCTCATTGTTCATGACGTACGTAGGCATGTCAATGAAGTGGCACTGTATTGTGCCGTTCATGCGAATCATCTCTCGTTCCTGTCCCCTCCTGTGTAATTCTCCTTCATATTGTGTAGTTGCTGCATGTAGACGGGAGTTCAGGTTGTTTAATGACTGCATGAGAACTATTATTCCGGTGACATGCTTTATGCAAAGGAATCAAATGCCAATGTAAACTTTACAGATAAATTTCACTCAATTGGTATTTTTCTTTATCTTTGTTTTTTTTACTTTATGTGGATAGTGGAATTAAGGATATAAAGTTATTTTCCTGGAGATTGTAGGTCATTAATTCACGTTTAAACTGTTACTCTTTTGCCAACGTTTTGCATATTTATTTATGCTTCATCAGGGATACAATGAAAATTAATATTTGTATTGTACATCAAATGAATCCAGTTTACAATTTAGGTACTTAATTTTTTTTTAAATATGTATACATGTGAGTTAAAAAAATCAAAATACCTAAATTGTAAACTGTATTCATTTGATGTACAATAGAAATATTAATTTTCATTGTATCCCTGATGAAGCATAAATAAATATGCAAAACGTTGGCAAAAGAGTAACAGTTTAAACATGAATTAATGACCTACAATCTCCAGGAAAATAACTTTATATTAATAAGAAAAGAGGTCACGAAGATGAATCATCTAGGAATTAAGGACGTAAAAATAAGTTATTTCCGCATTTTTTTCTAAATTTTTTGCTAAGCAGTATCAGCTAAATACCAAACCTGATTGTTTATTACGACGCCTGATCAAACCAAGTAAGGCCTCGAGATTTTTGAACGACGTTTCTCTTCAAAGGCTAACTTTACATCCTCCAGAGTATTTTCGACAGGAGGCAGTCTAATGCACGATTCCTCATCTATATTTTTTTCTTCTTCCATACTCTCAATATGTACCTAAATTACTTCGATCAATAACATAAATATCCGTAAATCGGAATAAAATAAATTATTGAGTGTTTTAAAATACGTAAGTCATGCTAAAATGTCTGTTTACTTTTCAAAGTCGGCAACTTCAGGCAAATGCGGACAATCACACATTCATTGAAGCGTTTTTAGATTCAACCAATGTCATCGTCCTGTTGCTTTGTTCAATGCTATTTTCCGAAAACGTGGCGGTCGCACCACTGGTCGCGAAATCATTTATCTGTACAATTCAAGAAGTACTGCTCTACTCGCATGAACTATCAGTTTTTGCATGTAATTGTGACAAATGGTAGGTTGCTACGAAATCTATCGTAAAAAACTGTGAATGACTCATTTTTTAAGGTGTATAATATTCCTCAACCATTTTTTAGTATTTCATTAATAATCGCATTAAAATATTGTACGTAATCCTAGCATTAATTCTCAAGATGCTTTAAATTGCTGTACACCTGCACAGATACTAAATCTTATTGAAGTGAAAACTTCTCTCGCGAAGCGTAACCAAACACTTTTTGCACGGAGAAAAATGCGCAAACTCGCGATAGCTTTTGGAATGTGTTACGCTCTTCCCGTACGCTTCAGTCTGCACTTCGCATAGCTCTAATATCGGACGTCCAACGGCGCGGGAGTTCTACTACCCAGCTTCCTTGAAATTAAGGAATATCGCGTCAACTTGCATTTTCGATTCCCATCATTTTAGGATGTCACGAAAGAAGGGCGCAAGCTGTGTTTCGCATGATCTACCCTTTCGGAACCTTGCTGACTGCAATTCCAGCAGTGTCGATTGTTCAGGGAGGTCATAATGCTGCTAAGAACAATGTGCTCCATAATCTTGCATGAGAGCGATGTGTCCGATGCAGGCCGGTATTTTCTTGGGTCATGTCCGTTTCCTTGTTTAAATATTCGTGTGACGTTGGCTAATTTCCTGTCTAGAGGTACCTTTCCTTCGCCTAATGATTTGTTTTATATGGCTTATAGAAATGTTAAAATACTTTGTGCTAGCTCCTTGAGAACGTGTACAAGTATTCTCTTAGATCCAAGGGATATGATACTTTTAATTCGATGCAGTTGTTCATTTAATCCATCACGTTCAATAATGATGTCATGCATCGGCTCGATTATGTCCTGAATGCCAAAATTACGCGCAGTGTCATCCTAAGGGTATATTCTTTCCAAGAAGCGGTTAAAACTTGAAATAATGGCTCGGTGTTAAACGATTTGCCAGCATTGAAGAGGTGGAGTCTGCGGTTGATGGGTGTTTTGAAGATCTCAACGATTATCACTATGAACAGCGTATCGAAGCTATTAAACATTGTTGAGAGAAGAATAATGACCTAAATGGAGACTATGCAGAGAAATAAATATATTTATGCCCAAATTTTTAATGTTTTCTTTATTAGATCGAGTAGTTATGGGATTACCCTCGTATGATGGTCTCCCGTTGCCATTCACTCCAAGAGAGGTAAAAATCTACGATTCGGTTGCCTAACATTGCATTAAATTCTCCATTATGTAATGCTTGGTATTCAGGATGCACCCACACATATGCGATCCTTGAAGTCTCATGTCAGGCTACAATTATTGCAAAAAAATATTCCCCACTCTTCCTCGAAGTGACGATAGCAACGCATCAAAGTACGCGAAAATACGTAGAGAAATGGAATTAAATGAGATAAATATAAGCAGTTCTTTCCAATGAAATATTTTATTTATAATTTGGGAGTATTTTCAAATGCTTTATGAACATGCTGACCTTCTAGTGCATTTTTTTGTGAATCGTCGAGGAGAGTGGAGATATTTTCTTCAAATAGCGCACTGTTAGGTCACTATAACAATATAATTGAGCATTGAATTGCGGTTTCTGTCAGAATATCCATTTTAATTTGTCTAATTTTATTTTTTGCCCTCCTAATGATAATGGCCTCAGAAAATTCTTTTAAAATGGTTTTTTATTCTTAGTTTGATAATTATGAATGAAGCATTGAATCTTTGCCAAGAGACTTCTTGCATTGCTTTTGTAATTACTCTAGCAACTCGATAACAGGTGCTTTTCGTGTCTCCCTGCCATTTTTCCTTGACATCATCGGCAGTTGAGCTCTCCTACTGCATGGAATCACGAAATATTAACCGCGCGGATGAAAACGTGGGGATCTGAGTCCCGATTACTCGTTGGTATATATTGTATGCAAGGTATGATAAGAGACGAGGCGTCTTCTCTCCCAGTCTCTTTTATACCAACATTCCCCATTACATATAAACCCCAAGCGGAGTAGGAATTATGAGAACCGAGACTGAGGCTGGTTGGTTCAAGTTGCCTCACTCGTTATTACTAGACTCCTACCTCTGTGGCATTTATGTGTGCAATTAAGCACGTGTCAGTGTAATTGCGTACGGTGCGCTGCTGTGCATTGCAAGCAGTATTATCGTTTAATCATGGCCATTATCTGACTGTACTCGCCTTGGGAATGGCGTACCTAGAGGATAACCTATTAACCGCAATACGGGATCCAGAATCATGCATGAACGCAGTATATATAAATGGGACAAATGATGTAATGTACCCTATTATAACCCGTATTTCACAATTTGAATGACCGAAATATACGTTTGCACTTTTAAGTTGCAGTGTACTGCTAGTGGAAGCTCTTCAAAATTGCTGGTTTTCCTCATGAGTTGTCACACCCCCCCATATCCTTGTGAGCATTTCGAACGCTAAAACTGAGTAAATGGAGATCCTTTCCGTAACTAAAATGGTACTTATATGTATACATTGTCATTTCTGTTGTGTTGCCAATGCAAATGTTGTTGTAATAATTATAGATGCATTATCGTAGAGAATTTGAATTTTGCATTTTATGTTCTGAAATCTCAATTTTGGTTGGTATGTTAATGAGAATCCACATAATAATGGTGTGCTCACTTAAATTAATTATGGCTCTGGGGTTATTACATTGTTTTCGTGGCTCATTTTATGCCAATTGATCCGATTCATGACGAACTCACTTATTGAACTTGGAATCCACTGATTCAATTTTTCATTTCCGGCTAGCCGTTTCATTCGAGTGTGGAAATATGCTGGCTATACGGTAATATTGGGTCAGGGTAACTCTTAAATTAAACTCTTACACCAGAGAAAGAATATTCGATATCTATTTTAAAAGATTTTCCTGTATTATAGTGACCGTGTTTAATTTT